>CM054410.1:637500-1976250 GCA_028858755.1 Ara ararauna | reverse complement strand
ACAAGCTTCTGCTGCTGTCACTGCCAGCTAAGAGGGAGTGTTGTTCAGCAGGGGGTGGTCTGTGAAGGCTCACCTGCGTCCAGGCACTGTGTACAGAGGGACAGTTGCTGACTCACCACTGCGAATTTTTAAGTGAGGTTTTTGGACACAGCTCTTTAAAAAAGGAGAACAGACTTGCCCAGACAGGGCAGGATCAGCCCCTGCAAAGGAACCTTGAGCAGTGAAGGGAACTCTGCAATCAGCTGAAGACTGTCTAGTGCACTCTCATCTCTGCCACTCTCATCTCTGCCAGTTGCCAAGAACGGCTCTCACAGTCAGTGTAAAAAGGGGACGCAGATACCACAGTGCTGCCCAAACTCCTGTGCCAGCCTCCAGGGATTCACAGCTCAGGCTTCAGAAGCAAGTGGGGTCTTGGATTTAGTCAAGGTAAGTGGATTTTTTTTCTCCTATTAAAGTGTTTAATTTCTTTCTGACTGTATACAGACTTTGGGAACCCACCATATCCTGTGTGATGCAGCCTGACACAACATACGACACTAAAAAAAAAGAACCAGTTTTTGGTTTGTAGTTGTTACCTGCTAATTTATGGGCTGCTGCTGGTTCTTACATTGGAGGGACAGTGAGAAATCATACTGCAGACAACCTCTGTATGCCCAACTTGATTTTATAATCCTCTTCAGTCATTTCCTTTCCAGGCTGAAGCAACTATCTACTTTTTGCTCACATGGAAAATATTCTTTGTATTTAATCATCCTTGTTGCTCTTCTCTGAAATGCTTCCAACTCTTTTTCTTGGGAGGCAGAACAGAGCTGCATATGGTAATCATAGGGCAACTTCCACTGTGGATCTGTTCAGTGGCATAACTGTGATATGCTCCCCATTATTTTCCTAATGATTCTTAACAGTCAGTTTGCCTTTTGTGCTGCTTCTGGGCACTGAGCAAACGTTTCCATAGAACCATCTCTATCTGGCTTTATCTAGTCTAGCCCCAAGCCCTCACTCCTGAGGAGGAGGGGGAGCTACAGCAGCTGGGACTGTAAGGGAAATCTTGTAAGAAAGTGCAAACATCCCAGAACTCCAGCAGGATAAAGACCATCTGGCTGTGCACTGCACCTTCACCACAGGGACAGCTGCTAAACATCTGACACCAAGGAACACTGAGTTCAGATGATCCCAACAACACTGCAGCCCTGACCTCTTCCAGGCACATCTGCCCTCAAGCACCAGCCCTGACTGAAGCTGCCAACACCGTCAGAATTGCTCAAAAACCTGCTCCTTGCTGAAGCCAAACTCAGGGTCAGGCCCAGCAGAACCACTAGGAACAGCCCATGTCTGCCCTGCACCCGGAGCATCCCTAAGCAAAACACCCATGCCCATGGAACATAGGCAGCCTTTCAACCTTGTGCAAGGATTCCTTCCAAAGATCCCCCTTCCCTTCTCACAGCAAGCACAAAGGCTGATGCCATGCATGCTACAGGACTGGCACACAGGTAAGGCATGTTCTCTTAGTCCTTCTTCGCGTTTTCTTCATGCAGATTCAGAGTGAGCAGGCAGAGACCATGCAGCCTGACCTTCTGCAGCTGCAGTCAAGAAAATTTCGCCATGTCATTAGCTAACTCAGTAACTTGTTTGACAAAAGCAGCTTCGGCAGGCGCTCAGTGGGGCTTGAAGACATCAAGAGATGGCAAATGCTCTGCTTCCTCCCTTGGCAGTCAGTCTCTTTGCATCACGCCTACTGGGTTTTTTCCCTCTGGTTATTGCTGTGCCAGTGGAGCTAATGAAGCTTTCTATGCTTTGTCCTTTCTGTGTCTTAGAATATTCCTTCCTTTTTTGCCAAAGACTGAAGATTAACCGTAAGGAAATGAAGGGCATGAGGATGTTCTCTTTCTGCCTCTATTTCTGCATTCCTGTGCCCCCCCACTCCAGTGGGGTTCTCCCTGTGGTCCCCACCGCAACAGTCTTTTTCCATTTACCCAGCACTCAAGGTTTCTGTCTCCCTGTGTTCTCTGCCTCCATGTTTTCCCCTTTTCCCACCTGCTGCTGCATGGCACTGGTTTGGGAGGAGGTCCCCTTAGCTGATGCTGGTGTACCTGTCTGGGTGCACCATTCATCTCCAACTGCTTAGTGGCTGTAGCTGAAGGAACAGTGCCCAGACCTGAGCAGCACTGCTTTTCCTTCGCTCTCTCCTTCCTTCTTCCAGCAGGATTTCTGCTTTCTGATTTGTGGCTCAAGGTTCCTTACAGAAACATGTGGCAGCTCCTGCACAGCTTACATGTGGTCTTAACTGTCAGACATGAAAACAAGAGTCAGCTTGCGGTAGCAGTGGTGGTGATGGTTGCCACGATGGAGTAAATACAGGACAGCACTGAGCAAGGCACTGCCAGCACATGGCACTGGGTGGCAGCAGCCCCAGCAGACTGGTGCCCTTCACTGTTGCCCTGGTGTCTACCCATGTGTTCCCCTTACCCCAGCCAGAGGTGCTAAACAGCCAGGGCTGGAGGGCAGGGGAGACACAGACTCCATGCTCCCAGTGACCAGGGCTCTTCTGCCACCAGCAGCACCAGGCACAGATGAGCCAAGGGGCCTGGTGCTTGAGCAACGGGGCTGCCAAGGGATCGCTTCTGCATGACCGGGCTGGGTGCCCCCCACACACCACCAACTGCTTCAGCACCCTCTGAGTACAAGGGAAGGTGTGGAGTGCTAGAGGGACAAGAGAGGCACAGAGCACTTCTGCCTGTGCCAGGAATTGGCTGCGGCTCTTAGGCTGGGCTGGAAATGCATCAGGGCAGGTTCTGACCAAGCTTTGTCGCTGTTGCTGTTTCCCCCTCTGGTTTTACACAACCATTTCTTCCTTTCTCCTTTCTCTGGAGGGGACCCTCTCCAAGAGCTGCAATGTTTTTTCAATAGGTATTTCTCCAGTGGCTGGCTGGGACCCTGGAAAAGATAATGACACCATTTTCACTGCAGAATGCAAAGCTATGCGAGACTTTCCTGTTTGCTATTTCTTCCCTGTAGACTCCTGACCATGCTTCTGCTAATTTATGCCTGTTGATGTTCCTCCCCAAACACAGAGTGCCCCACACGGTGCCCAGTGGGATGAAACCAAAGCCACCAGCGTCCTGCCAACACTCAGAACTGGGAACCACCCCTGAGACTGCACAGAAATAACCTTTAAGGCCATTAAAATTCCACGAACGCAGACACTGGTCCCGTCCTCCCCTTCTCGGATCCAGCGGCTCCGGCTCTGCGGGGATCACCGACCCAAAGTCCCCCCGCCTGGGGCTCGGGGTCCCGCACCGAGCGCCCCGCACCCTTCACAGCCCGCCCAGGCCTCCGCTGCCCGCGCTGGCACCGCCGGGGAAACGGCGCGTCCGGGAGAAACCCGGGAAAAGCCCCGGTGCTACGGGCGGGGCAGTGCCTGCGGCACACGGAGGCCTCGGGCTCGGCTCGGAAAGGCAGGCACGGCCACGGGCGGAGCGCGGAGCGGGGAGCACTGAGCGGAGCACGGGGCTCGCAGCGCCGCCGCACCGGGCAGCGCGGGGGCAGCGCGGGGGCAGCGCGGGGGCAGCGCGGCCTCGGCACAACAAAGGTCCGGGGCGGCCGCGAGCGGCCACCACAGCGCGGAGCGACAGCGCCCCCTGCCGAGCGGTGGCGGCACCGCGCGGGCCGTGCCTCCCGCGCGCAGCGCGCTCTGGGCGCGGCCTCGTGCGCAGCCCGCGGGGCCGCCGCACCCCCCTCCCCGCTGCGCGGGGCGCCGGAGCAGAGGGGCCGAAAGGGGCTGAGGTGCGGGAGGCGAACGGGAACGTGGAGGCTGAGAGTGGCTGAGACAGTGAATGCCGAAGGGGTGTGAGGCCCAAGAGCACAGAGGCTGAAAAGGGGCGGGAGGCCAAATAGCAGTGGAAGGCCAACAAGAACACGGAGGCCAAAACCGAATGAGAGGCCAGCAGGAAAGCAGAGCCTGAAAATGGGGAGGAAGGTTAAACTGGAGGCCAGCAACAGAGTGGAGGCTGAACATGTGTAGGATGCCAAGTAGGGGTGGAAGGACAAGAAGAATGGAAAGGCTGAAAAGGTGTGGGAGGCCCACATGGGCTGGGTGGCCAACAAGAAAATAAGAGGCAGAACAGCGCTGGGAGGCCAAAACGGGGTGGGAGGACAACAAGCATGTAAATGCTGGAAAGGAGTGGGAGGCCATCAAGAAAGCAGAGGCTGGAAACAGGTTGGAGGGCTAACACACAGGAGGCCAAAAGAAGACATTGAAGGGTGAAATTGGGTGGGAGTCCGACAGGAAAGTAGAGACTGAAAATTTGGGAGGCCAAATAGGTGTGAGAGGCCAACAACAAAGTAGAGGCTGAAAATAGGTACAAGACCAAAGAAGAGTGGGAGACCAACAAGAAAGAGGTTGAAAAGGGTGAAAGACATGACAAACATACGGAAAGCCAACAAGAAAGCAGAGACCAAAAAGTGATGGGAGGTCAGCAAGAAAGTAGAGGCTGCAAATGAGTGCAAGTCCAAAAAGAGGGGGAGGCCAAAAAGAAAGTATGAGCTGAAGACCGGTTCAGACAAGAGTGGGAGGCCGAAAAGAGCTGGGAGACAGAAAAGGGGCGGGAGTCTGAATAGAGGTCAGAGGCCCAACAGGCGTATGAGACTGAAATGGGGTTGAAGGCCAAGAAGAAATATCTGCTGGAAACAAACGTGTGTGAGGCTGGAGAAGAGTGAGACACCGAAAACTGTGGAGAAACCAGCAAGAATAAAGAGGATGAAAAGGGGTGGGAGGCAGAGAAGTTGTGAGAGGCCAACAAAATGAAGTAGAAGCCGAAAGCATTGGCAGGCTGAAAAGGGGTTCGAGACCAAAAAGAAGGAAGGTCAACAAGAAAGTAAAGGCTGAAAAGCAATGGAATTCCAAAAATGGTTGGAGGATTAAATGGGATGGAAGGCTGGCATGAAGTCAGAGACTTTGAAGGGGCAGAAAACTGAACAAGAAGCTGAAATGAGGTAGGAGGCTGAACCAGGGTGGGATGCCAAAAGGTGACTGGAGGCTGACGTGATACTTGAGGTCATATAGGGGTGGAGCCAGAACCATGCCTTGATGCTAAAAGTGTATTTAGAGACCAAAAATATATGAAAGGCTGAAAAACAGAGCACAAAAAGGGTGAGTGGCTGAAAAGGGATGGGTAGTCAAAAAGAAAGTAGAGGCCAAAATGGAGTGGAAAGCTGAACAAAGGTGGGAGGCTGAAGAGGGGTCCAAGACGAACAAGAAAGAAGAGTCTAGAAAGGGTGGGATGCCAAAAAGGTGTGGAAATAAAAAAAGAGCATCTATTTTCTTGTCCTTTTTGTTGTCTTTTCTGTGCTCTGCTTTCTTGTCAGCCTTCCACATCATTTTGACCTTAGCTCCTCTGCTTTCTTGCTGGCCTCCCATCCTGTGCCCTTTTTTGTCCTCTCACCATTTTTTGGCTCGCTCTTTCTTGCTGACCTCCCCACTGTTTCACCTCCCACCCTTATTTGGCCTCCCATTCCTTTGCATCCTCTACTTTCTTGTTTACCTCCCATCCCTTTTCTGCCTCCAGTTTCTTGGTGGCTTCCCATACTTTTGTAGAGTGTTACACTCTTTTTCAACCTCTATTTTTTTCCACCACTACACCTTTTTGGCCTCTACTTTGTCACCCTCCTTGCCCTTCTCAGCCTCCTTTCGGTTCTCCCATTCTTTCTTAGCCTCTTCTTTCATTTCAATCTCTTACCAACTTTTAGTCTTCCTGCTTTTTGTCATCCCCACCCTGGCTTAGAATAGCCCATCTGAGCATGCTCAAAAGCATTTCTGTTGTATTTGCAAGTGTTTGTTTCTCAGGAAAGGGTAAGGCCACATGAGGATGAATCTGCCTTAAGTTAAAAAAAACCCACAAATGTAGCTATTTTTCATGTGGTTGGGATTATTTTTAGCACTACTAATTTTTTACATACAAGTATTTTTCCACTCATTCCATAACTCATAAATAGTTGAAAGGAGGTTAATCAAACAGTTAAGTGCATCTTCATGCAGAGGCTCAGTATAGAAAATCTTGTCTACAAATGACAAATGTTTCAGGAGTTCGGCCCGAATATGACACGAACATGTCCATGGTCCCCTCAGCACACATAACCACAGCTCACCTGTGACACAGGAACAGCCCCTCTGAGGACCAAAACCTGAATGAAGCTTCCAGCCCAGGCTGTCTTTCAGCTCACCCAGAACCTGGGTCACCCCTAGGACACAAGCCCAGCGGCAAGCACAGGGATGGGGGGGTCTGGCTCAGAGCACCAGTGGACACCCAGCACATGTCTCCCACCCCACCAGAATTAATGTCTGCTTTGGCACTGGAGACTGGTGAGCAGAGGTGGAAACGGACTGCCCAAACTTCCCTTTCAGTGCCCACTGATGACACATCTGCAGCACTCCCGTTTTCTCTGCCAAGAGGTAACTACTAATTCATATGTTTTTTTCCCCGTTTGCTTAGCTTGTTTCCTCTTGCAGTCATCAGAGATGCACTTTCCTCCACTAGATCCAAGAGGGTTCTTTTATCAACTCTGTCCTCCACAAAGCCACTCACATATCCACATGTGAGCAAATTATCTGTTGCTGTACCCCACCAAACCCTGCGTTCAGCATCCCTGGATTCCTGCAGGCTAAGGCAGTGGCTGTTGCTGCTCTTGGAGCCCTTCCCAGAGCTCCAACATCCCCTGTACCCTGAGCATCCTACCACCCCCAAGAGCCTACAGCTCCTCATTGAACCAACTTGGCCATCCTGTTGCCTCATCAGCCTCATCTGCCTGAGCACCCTCAAGCCATGATGAATCTCCAAGAGCACAGCAGCATCCAGCCTGCCTGTGATCCCAAACAAGTCTCTGTGCTGCTGGGAGCAGGATTTTACGTTTTGCACTGACCTGATATCATCTGCCTGTTCCTGGCACACCACAGCCCCCAGGACTCTGAAGTGGTGGGACACCTCCTTTGTCGTCCCCTCATCCCTGCATGCAGGAATATGTCATTAATTATTTGATCAGTCTTGTCTTTGTTTTCTTCCATTTGTTAAAACGCTACCATCTGCTTTCATACAGGTGCCTTGCATTTGCAGGAGTTCACCATTCCCTGCGCTTCCAAGAGGTTGCTCAGTTTAAAGTGATCCCATCTGGACTTCATTCCAAACTGATTCTTTCTTTCCGTTTGCTCAGCTGCAGTGTATTGGGCATGGGTACAGGGACCCTGCAATCCAGAAACCCATGTGGAGACAGGCAGTGTTTGGGGTGGGGGGAAGCGGGCATGAATGTGCAGGGTTTGTCCCACGTTTGGTGGGAAGGCAGAAGTTCCTTATGTTAAAAGGAGCTTCCACCTTTTAGCATTGCCCAAAAAATCACCAAAAACCATTCCATCAGTGGGGTTGACCCACTCTGGTGCCAGTAAATGTAGCTGATCAAAATCAGACAGGATTCTGGCAGGGTGATTATTTGCATACACATTAAATACTGAAATATAACTGAACTGACTCCCCATGGCTACACAAAGGTGGCATTCCCTCTGTTCTGCAGAGGCTACAGTGAAGAATGGGCTGTTGGAGAAATACAGGTTAAAATGCAGTTTAAAAAGAGAAGGCTTCTAAGCTGTATAGTGGTTTACATATATGGAGGGTTCTCCTTTTAAAATACCACCCAAAACTCTCAGGTGTATTAAGAAGCTGGACCTCAGGACATGAGCATTGGACATGTTTAGACAGCCTGAGATAAGAAAGCAAATAAAGTAAGGATTTAAGGTCTGCCCTGTCCAGGGGATTTTCCTGTTTCCTGTGTGCAAAAGCATGACCATTGCCTTCTAAAAACTGGCCATTTAGGCTGGCTTCTAGGAAATAACACACAGCCACAGATACGGCCAGCATCAATTGGTGGGAGCAGCAGAACTCAGAAGCAGAATGAGGAGCAGCACTCGGAGCCCCTCCACCAGCAGTGAGCTGCTGTCAGGTCCATGCAGGGGGACAAGGTGATGTTTGCTGCAGGGCCACATTCCTGGGTCACTGCAGGTGGTTCCTGATGGCAGTTATCACAGGCAGGACACTCTGACCTGCGCTTTGTTGGCTGTCAGTGAACGTTGGCAAAATGCCCCTCGTGTGCACCATGGCTGGCGCTGCACTGCGGCGGTCAGCACCGTGGCTGTGCTGCAGCCGCGCTGGACGTTCAGCTGCACAACTGCCCCTTCCTGTGTCCAGCATACTGCTGGTACGTGCAAATGTGATGGCTGCCGCTGCACGAGCTGCTTATGCATTCACATGGTTGCAAGCGAGACCTTAACTTATCTGTGCTTCGGCTTCCCTGTGCAAAATGGGGATGATAATAACACTTGCTCATTTTGCAGAAGGGCTCTGCAGTTCAGTTCATGAATATCAAGTAGTTTGAGATCCTCTGACGGAAGGTGCTAGAGATGGACAAAGGGCTACTAATGGCACAAAGCTGACTTAAGTCCCGAGCAGTAGTCTCACCCATTGGCACTGTGTTTGCTAATCCAAGTGTGTAATCAGTGTATACAGAGGCGACATGTTGGTTCAGGCTGTGAAATACACAACTTCAAAGCACGCTCCCAAAGCGAGCTTCTGCTTCCCAAGAGGGGCAGTCGTTGGTTCTGCACAGTGTCTGTGCACAGTGTCTGCAGCCACAAAGGGCTGTCAATGCGAAGATGAACATGGAGAGCTGGCTGGCAGCAGGAGCCCAGGATGGATGTTTGTCTAAATACAGACCCGGTGCTGCTCCCTGAAACAGAAAGCATCTACATGTCCCTCCTCCCTCCCCACCTCTGGCTGTCAGCTCTTCCAAATGAAGTCCCAGCTTTGTTTTCCTGATTTCCATTTTGTATCCTAAAATATTCACTCCAAGTTCCGCTTGACAGACATCCCTAATCTAATCTCCATGTCTGCTTTCTAATTTTCGCAGTCAGGATAAAACAAATTGGCTGGCGTTAATTGCCTGTGCAGCGGCCTGGAGCTTTGAGCCGTGATTTACGAGCTCGGAGCAGGCGCTCTGCAACACATTTTTCTTAATTTATTTTTAATGAGTCTCTCAATTAATTTTCTTGGAAACATCTTAATGATGTTAGAGGCGGTTGTTAATGAGGTTTGTACCAGTGCTTCATTTTGCATATTTTCAAGTACTGAATGGCATCCCAAGCAGGCACCTAGTCCTAAACCGGAGAAAAGGCTGGAGAGAGGTCCCCTGCTCAGCTAACACTGCTGTCTCAGGTTCAGCTTTCAGGCTGCATTGGGCTGGTTGGTGATTTAGAACACTGGGGTGAAGCCGGCCAAGCCCACAGGGACAGGGTGACCTCAGGAGGGGCAAGGGGTCTTGCTGGGGCATGGCTCGTGGCCGGATGCTTCCTAACAGATGGGATCAGGGCCTGGGCTCTGTGCTTGTCCTCAGCTCCTGGGCTCGGCTCCGTGCTGGCATGCCCCACAGTTGGGTACCCCATTGTGTCTCCACAGCCAGAACTGGTGGGAGGCAGCACCCTGGGGCATGGGGCCTGCTGGGGCACAGGGCCGGGCTGCCTGGGGCTCTGGGTGCTCGGGGTGTCTCTGCAGCTCACAGGGTCCCCAGTCATTGCTGGTGCATGTGCGGGTGAGAGGTAGCAGCTGATTGCCTTTGTTTTCTCTCAGCATGTCAGTCTTCATTAAACCGGAGGGGAATGAAAAGGGATTCACTTTTGTCCCAGCCAGAATGTGGCAGCTGTTTAATTTCAATTAACGTGGTACTGAAAAGAATAACATTACTGCAGTAATTAAAGTGAGACAGCTCCCACCCCAGCTCTGTGCAGTGCTGCTCAGCAGAGTCCAGTTTGACTTCCCATCCTCCCAGCACTAGGCAAGCACAGGCAGGTGGCTGTGGGTTAGGGCTGTGGGGCTGCCCCATAGGCTCACAAGGAGCTGGGGCAGGGCTGAGTGCTCCCAGCCAGCCCCAGGGCAGCAGGATTGGCAGCACATCAGCTGCGGCAAGTGAGAAAGCCGCATAAGCAGGGGCTGCAAGTGGACCAAGGTGCTGCTGGCTGCATGTGGGTGCGCTCTGCTGCAGAACGGCAGTGCAATGCCAAGCTGTGCCGAGCTGTGCTGAGCTCTGCTGAGCGGTGAGCCATGTGCTGGGCAGGGCTGTGCCAGGTGAGTGGTTGAGGCTGCTCAGAGCTCAGCCCCAGCATGGGTGCGACATGCGGGGTGCTGCCAGGGGAGGGCAACCAGTTTTAATTAAAGCAGCAATAGGGCCATGACCAAGGCAGAGGGTGGCACCATGGGGGCTCCGTGTCCTGGCTGCCCCTGCCTGAACAACACTGAAACCCACAGGGAACCCTCTGTTCCCCTGCACTGGCAGAAATCAGGGCTAAACTCAGTAGCATTGTGCACGGCGGGGTTTAAGTGCCTCTGCTTGCGGGACTGTTGGTGCTGTATCTGTCCCACTGCCTGTGACTGCAACCGCTGGTGCAGCGGGTCGTCATGGCAACTGATGGTTCCTGTGACTGTACATCTGTGTTCACCTTCTGGGCCCAGCTTGGCCTCAGAGATTCCCGTTGGAAAGCTTACTGTGAAACTGCACGAGCACCAGGGAGGAGTAACCGCACCGGGAGCCCTGGGGCACAGGCAGCGCCAGCAGCTGGTGTGTGCCCCACGCACCCCTGTGCAGCCGCTCTCAACGTGGTGCTGGCACCCGGTGACACCAGCGCGGCCCCCCCGGTGTCGTGCGGCCCTGGCAGTGCAGTCAGAGCATCCACCCTGTGCCTAGAGCTGAGGAGCCACGAGCGCGCTGGCCGGGGTGCAAGGCCCCCCCAGACTCAGCACCCCATACCCCATTGCACCAGCCAGCAGAACCATCCATTGTGCCTCTGTGGACTGGACTGCACACATGTGCGCTGCTGCACACATCTGCAGTGGACTAGCACTGCGTCTCCCTGTCTGGCCACCATAGCACACGGTCCTTTGGCAGGTCAGTGAATTGCTCCCCAGCTCCTATTTGCTACAGCGTGCCCCAAGATTGAGCAGGTCACCTATGCCCCAGGAACTGGCTGGAGGTTCCAAGACAGGCACGGGTACCTCCTGCCAGCATCAGCCCATCCACTGTGCACCGTTCTCACAGAAGCCCTGCAGGGTTGCTCGGCAGGATTTACCTTTGCAAAAGTACTCGCCCTCTCTTCAGCAGGTCAGTGTCACACATGTACCTGCAGGTTTGGGTTTCTGCGAACCCCCGGCTGGGCTGGCAGCGAGACTCACCCCATCCTCAGAGCTCCTCCTCACCCATGGGTGCTGTGCTTGCCCAAAGAAGCTTCTGGGGCACACTCAGCCTCCACGCAGACCCTGAGAGCAGAGAGGCCGCACTGCGCAGCAACAGCACCCAGGCTACTGCCATCAGTGGGCCCAATTCATTCATGTTTACTGTAACACACACAGGCAGAGAGTTTGGTTTGGGTTTGGGTTTTTTCTGGTGCTTTAAGAGGGGAAGAAACTTCTCTTGCTCTCTGTCTGAACACTGTTGGTCGGAAGCCGCATGGACAGGGAAGGGCTTGGGGAAATTGAAATTTCATTTCTGACTACTTGTTTCTGTTATTTTTACCTTTTCGGACAGGGACAAGCACGGCGCAGTGGCCTGGGTCGATGTGGTCAATAGCTCCCCTGAGAGCCAGGCGCCACATGCTCTGGGGCCGGCCCCGGGCCAGAGCAAGCACAGGACAGCGCAGGGGCACGTGGCGCAGAGAGGGGTGCGCGAGGGCAGCGTGAGCCTTGTGAGGCCCAGCCATGGCCAAGGACGCACAAGGCTCACCACGCACAGCAGCATGCCACGCAGTGTGTGAGGTCACCGGGTTCTGGTTCTGGGCATTGTCTCCAGAACGCAGCCAGGCTCAGGCTGCAGGCAGGGTGGTGCCTGGCCCGGCAGGGACAGAGCGCAGCAGCATGGCACAGGAGGGCTGCGGTGAGGACACAGGCAGCGGTGGGGCCGTGCTGCCATGGAAGGGGCACTGGGCCCCTGCACAGCTCTGTTCTGCCGCTGCAGGAGCCCCAGGCTTGGCGTCTCCCGCCAACACTGGGTCCTCTGCTGAGGGGAGGTTGAAGAGCCAATGCCACAGGGTGATGGGCCTGCCCCAGGCCAGGCTGGGCAACACGTCGTAGAATCTCCCTAGGACCGAGGGTTGTTGGGGCAGCAGCAAGGGCCTGAACCCTGTTGTGTCCTTCCCGCAGTGAGAGAGTGGCCAAAATGTGGCGCATCCGAGGAGGTTGCTGCACCTCTGGGCGAGCCTGAGAGTCCCTGTGGAAAGCTGCCAGCACCAGAGGGGGCAACATCAGACATGAGCAGCTCCATCCACCAGCTTCAGCAGGAGACAGAGATTTGGCATCCCCAGGTGAGTTGTGCCGACCCCACTCCTACCCCAGGCGCTGGTCATGGATCCCCAGGCTGGTGGCCGGTGGTGCAGGAGGCCCTGGCCAGCCCCCAAACATGCCAGCAGACAGCTGCTCCCCAGGGCTGGGGATGTCCATTCCTGCTGCAACTGCACTGGTCCCACTGCCGTAATTTCCCACAGCAGCCACAGCTCCTGCTGGCATCATTGCAGTGCCAGCAGGGTCAGGGGTTGGCTTCATGAGCCCAGGAGGACTTTAGAGCTCACACAAGGTGGTACTGCCTGGTGGGGGGGGGGGGGTCTGCACACACCAGTTGCCAACATACCTCACTGCTGCTGTCTGGGCTGCCAGCAGCCTCATCCAGCCCTGGTGCATGGCAGGAGCTGGAGGAGGGTCTGGCTGCAGCAGTGAGCAAGAGCGCTGCTGCTCATGCTGTGTTCTAGGGCCAAAGGCAGGTGTTGGTGTCAGAGCCATGGCAAGGGCAGCCCCAGGCATGCCGGGACACACTGGAGCTGGAGCCAGCGCAGATGCTCGCCTCCCTATCGGCACTGCAGCTGGACCTGGACTTCTGCAAGGGCATAAATCACAAGCGGCTGGTGCAGCTGCAGCAGCAGGAGAGCACAGTGGAGCAGAAGCACCAGGAGTTGGTCTTTCTGATGCAGCAGTACCAGGCAGTGATGGGCAAGGTACTGCTGACGGGTGCCACAGGCCAGGCTCCAGGAGTCCCCCACCCTTGGCCACGTGCTTACATCTTGGGCAAGGCACCACGCCTGCCCAGCCACCTGCCTGTGGGAACTGCTGGTGGTCCTGCCCAGGGATGGGCAGGACACATCCTGCCAGCCACGGGTGGGACAAGGAGTTAGCTCTTCACCCTGTATGGAGCACCCTAGACATGGGGCAGGCACTGCTGGCATGGCCCAGTAAACCCAGCTGAGCAGAGCTGGAAGACTGCAGCTCCCAAGGGCCCCACTGGCACTCTGGGCACCATCCCAGGGCTGGGCACCCACGGGTCAGTGATGCACCTCTCCCCAGGAACACAAGGATGAGGCGGTGCAGACAGAGGGCACCTTTGATGTGGCTGCCCATGGCCACGCGGACGCCAGCTACAGCACCCTGGAGAAGCACACGCTGCTGCTCGAGCAGGTCAGTGCTGGCACTCAGGGCCAGGCAGGAGCCAGCACACAGCAGTGCATACAGCAGTGCTGCTCACATAAGCAGTGGTAGATGCAGAGATGAGGCACTGCAGGCAGAAGAGAGCAGCTAAGAAGTGCTGGTACCAACGCAGAACACAGCTGGGGAGGGTGGCCAAGCCAGGCAGTGCTGAGGAAGGTGGGGTAGGCGAGCAGGGGGTGTCCAAGGCCTCTGGGCTGGAACATCTGATGGCTGGAGCCTGCAGCCAGCACCCTGGGCTTCCACACTCTTGGTGGCTCCAGCCAGAGCTGCAGCCCAACACATGCCCCACTGGGAGAGAGCAGCAGCAAGGAGACGTCTGGCACCCATAAAGGCCAGTGTACACTGGGGCTGTTCAGCCTGGAGAAGAGAAGGCTGCGTAAAGACCTCATAGCAGCCTTCCAGTATCTGAAGGGGGCCTATAGGGATGCTGGGGATGGACTCTTCATGAAGGACTGTAGTGATAGGACAAGGGGTAATGGGTTCAAACTTAAACAGGGGAAGTTTAGATTGGATATGAGGAAGAAATTCTTTACTGTAAGGGTGGTGAGGCACTGGAATGGGTTGCCCAGGGAAGTTGTGAATGCTCCATCCCTGGAGGTGTTCAAGGCCAGGTTGGACAGAGCCTTGGGTGCCATGGTTTAGTGTGAGGTGTCCCTGCCCGTGGCAAGGGGGTTGGAACTGGATGATCTTAAGGTCCTTTCCAACCCTAACTATTCTATGATTCTATGATTCTATGTGGCTGGAGAATGAGGCACAAAAAGACCTCAGGAGGCAGCAGGCAGTGCCTCCCATCAGTTACTGCATGTTCACACACTACAACACTCTGTCCATCCTGGTGTGACAATGGGGAATGGCAAGAGCCTGCAGTCACCACAGGCTCCCTGTGCCTTTGGGTCATCACCAGTTGCAGAGTTAAGGGGCAGACAGGGTTTGCCTGTGCAGCCCTGGGAAGGAGGATGGGCAGCCCCCAAGCCTGGGGGAAAGCAGCCAGGGGGTTACAGGAGCCAGGAGTGCCCCAGAACCACAGTGGCGCCTCAGCCCTGGGACAGGGGGAGGCAGTGCCAGCCACGCTGTCTCAAGCAGCCAGATTGGGCACTGCCAGCCTGGACCCCCCCGCAGCACACAGGGGAGCAGCCGTGCCAGCACCTGGGGGAGGACCCACAGCATGGCGGGGGCTGCGAGGTGACGGCCGTGCTGCAGGCGCTGCAGGAGGAAGCGGCCAGCAGCAGAGCAGAGCAGGCGCAGGGCAGGTGAGCCCCACACAGCCGGAGCCCAGCAGGACTCTCCCTGTGCCTGCTCCATCACAGGCGGGCAGCCGGGCGCTGGCACAGCTCAGGCTGTGCCCGTGCCCACAGGGAGCTGTCAGAGCAGCTCGAGGCAGAGCTGAGCCAGTGGCAGTGGAAGCATCAGGTGACCGTCGAGCAGGCGCTGCAACACCTGCACGCTGCAGCCCACGATGCAGAGGAGCTGCAGAGGAGCCAGAAGCAGCTCCAAACCCTGAGGGAGCAGGTAGGTAGCAGGCGGGACCTGCTGTGGGGTCCCTCCATCAGCCTGGCCCCAGGATCCTCTGCCCCAGTGGGTAACCCAGGGCCTGCCCAGTGCCAGCAGCAGGCTGCCACTCGATGAGAGCCACAAGGGCAGCTGTGCTGCCAGTAGGACAGGAAAGAAAAGCTCTAGCAAGAGCTGCTGCAGGCAAAGGAGTGGATGAGCACCTTCAATAGAGCGAATAAAAACCCTGCACCAAAGCCTATGCTGCAGGAGTGGACAGTGAGCTGGGATCAGCGGCAGGAGAGAGGGCACAGCAATGGCGTGCTCCCTGATGCATTGCCTGCTCTCAGCTGGGGACACGGGAGGAGCAGATCCAGGGTCTGCAGCACTGCCTGGCTCAGCTGCAGGAAGAGCTAGGAGCCACACAAGTCCGGGAGCAGCAAAACCTGCGGCACCTCAGTGAAGCCAAGGAGACCATCCAAGTCCTGCACCAAGAAGTGGCCTCCAACAGAAAGCACATGGCAGAGCTGCTGCAGCAGGTGAGGGCAGGGACAGGGCAGCCTTTGGTGCAGGGCCCGCTCTGCCCCTGGGCAGCACTGGCCCCTGGTAGCCCCGGCCTGGCCAGCACCCTCCCTGCCCCGTGACTCTGCACACAGGTGAGGGACATGGCCACCCTGCAGGCAGAGCTGGCCCAGGCCCAGGAAGAGAAAGCCAAGCAGGAGGAGAAGATTGCAGCCTACGTGAAGCAGAAGCAGCAGCTCCACTGCGAGCTGAGGAAGCTGCAGGGGTCCCAGGAGCAGTGTAAGGAAGAGGTAAACATGTCCCAGGACTTCCCACAGGGCACCAAGAGTCTGTGCTCAGCCTGTGTACCTCTCACTGCTTTTCTGTGCCACTGACAGGCCCAGTCCCTCCAGGAGAGGCTACATGAGCTGAGGAGCCGAGCCCAATACTGGCAAGAGCTATACAAGGACAGCACCCAAGCTCTGGATATGCGAGAAGAGCAACTAGTTGTTTGCAAGGTGGAGCTGGCTTTCCTCAAGGAAGAGCTCAGCAAGGCCATGGAGCAGGTGCAGGATAGAAAGAGGCAGCACCACAGCCCAAGGGCAGGAGCACAGAATGGGCCCCCTAGTACCAGGGAATGACAAACAGATCCTGGTCCACAGGCAGGGGAGAGATGGAAAGGAAAGGACAGGGGACAGCATTCTGCAGCTCCCAGGCTGCCAAGGGAGGAAGCTGAGGGTCTGACAGCAGCAAAGCACACCACCTTCTCCTTAAAGTACCCCTCCTCAGTCAGATGCTAGAAAGAAGCACCTCAGCATGGAGCTACCATGTTAGAACAGCAGTTCAGGGTAGTAGTGCTGAGGTAATGGTGGTGCTCTGGAACAGGTCTCCTGAGGCACCAGCCTCTCAACCCTCTGCTCAGCCCAGGGCTGCTGATCCAGCACAGCCTGGGTTCTCCAGCTGCCTTCAGCCCTGAGCTCATGGAGGCTGGGAAGAGCAGTCGCAGGCTGGTTCACACATGGCGCTGCGGTCACTCTTTCCAGGTGAAAACTCTGCGCTCTGCCCGTGCTCTGGCATGCTCCAACAGCAGCAGACTGCATGAGGAAACGGAGCTGCTGGTGGTCAACATCAGCCAGTGTGTGAAGGAGCCAATGTGAGTGAGAAGCCTTACCAGAACAGAGGGGCAGCTGGCTGCTGCCTTCTCACGCCAAGTCACTCAGCTCACACTTCATTTTCAGGCAGTCAAATGAGAAACTAGGGCACAAGATCCAGTGGGAAATCAAGCAGACTGCAGCACTGCTAGGTGAAAAGGAGTAAGTTCTGAACACAGGAGTGGAGCTGAGCTCTCCCAGACAGCAGTTACTGCTGCTGGCAGGAGTATATGGGACAGATGGACAACTGCTGGACTAGCCAAGCTCCTGAAAGGCCAGCAGATCAGGGCTGTCTCTACATCATTGCATCACCTCATTTCCCCTGCCTTTCCTTCAGGCATGTCCAAAACACACTGCGGGAAAAAGACACATACCTCATGGCTGGAACGCATGAGCAGCACCACAAGTGTGAGCAGCTGAAGGTGAGGATTCCTGGCACAGCCTGGCTTGAAACAGGGTTAGCCCTGTGGGCTTCTGTGGGCAAGGGCAGCTGAGCACAGGTTGTAGGAGAACTGCCTTTGCAGTAGTATGGGCCAGGCGCCTTTGCCCTCTGGTTAAGTGTAATGCGTGCCTTGTCCTGTGTCCTACAGGGCAACAACTTCACATTACCAGCCCCACACAATTCTGCAGGGCTGTCTGCACCCCACGCTTGTCCAAGGGACAGGAAACAGCGCAAAACAAAGCAAGGATTAGACAACTTTTAAACAAATAAAGTCTTTTCTGTTCTGTAGCAAAATCAGTGCCAAGCACCATATCCTTCCTGGGAAACAAGCTGTAGAGTGCCTCATTGGGGCTGGGCACACTCCTAAGACTCAGCTTCTCCTGGAAGTCCTTAAGCCTCAAAGCAACAGGCAGTGCTGCCTTAGAGGCCGAAGCGTGCTGGGGTGCGTCGTGGTGTCAGGGGCTCGCCCTGCTCCTTCCGCCCAGGGGTGTAGATTTTAGTGGATCTGCCAGGAGAGAACAAGGGCGATTCGCGGAATACGAAACCTTTCCCTGCACCACCGCACCCATGATAAAGTTGGCGTGCTCCATACAGCTCACTACTCCTGCTCTTCAGCAGGCATCCCATAGCCAGGCAAGGCCAGCACCTACCTGGCGCTGCCCAGAGGGTTGCGGCGCTCCTGCTCCTCACGGCGGGCACGCAGCTGCTCTTCGGCCAGTGCCATCTCCTCCTCCATGGCAGACGCTTCCTCCTTGGCACGGCGGCGGTTCTCCTGGAGCAGGGCAGGGGAGGTCAGGGAGAGGCAGAGCCGGCCAGCAGCAGATTCTCTGCAGGCCCACAGGCCTCTTCCCTCCATGTCAAAGCACACACACCATGCTGTAGAGCAGGCATGCAGTGGGCCTGCTGTCTGCCAGCTCATCCTGCACAGGAAACTTACCTGACGTGACTTGCCAGCATGCTTGATACTGTAGAACATGGGGCCCAGCTCTGCCAGCCACTCTCCATCCACAGCAGTGACACACTGCATGTATTCCTGCAGGGACAGAGGAAAGGCCAGAGTAGCAGGATGGCACTCTTGGAGCCTGGGCACCATTTCCAGAGCCATGGCAGCTCCCCTCCTCCCCCACTTGCTTATGGCACTTCTCATGCCGGGGCTACACCCCTTCCAGGTCATTCCTCCCAGCCTCAGAAGCTGCTATGGGCTGGACTTGGTGAGACTGCAAAGAAGTTCTGACATGTCCCACACAGGTCAGGAAAAAAATACTGGGAAAGGAACAAACAGGACTCTGCAGATGACATAGACATGCCTAGTTGGTATAGATGAGAAATGCTGATAACTCCCCCCCCTCTGACAACTCCTAGTATCATGGCAAAGCCCTCCCACCTCCCTCATCATGAGAGCACTCATCAGCCTTCTGGCTAGCCCTCAGCTCAAGCTCACCTTGGTGGTCATGACCAACTCATGATACACGATGTAGTCTGGTGTGTAGCCCATGCCAAACAGAGAGCTTGTGGGGTGCAGGTGGCAGGGCATGCCCGTACGGATGTTCACATACTCTCCAATGCCCTACAAAGAAGAGTATCGTCAGCCCCCCAGCTCCCAGGCAGGGCTTTTCAGCCTCAGACCAGCACAGACACCTCTCACCTTAAGCTTTGCAGCTTGATGGAAATACGCAGCACAGATGCACTTCCTGACAACATCCCAGTCGGTACCACAGGATGCCAGGCTCATCCGCTGCTGCACCATGATGTCCTTGAGCTGGGCACGCACCTCCCGCACCTGCAGGGGTGTGTGGCAGTCAGACCCCTCTCCTGTGTAATGCTCCCACCCACAGCCTCATTGCCACAGCCTCACCTTCCGCATGGCCTTGGCATGGATGAAGTGCTGGTTGCACCACAATGTGGAATAGCTGTTGTTCTTCCACTGCAGGTAAACATTCAGGTAAGTCAAGTGATCACTCTCGGGAACAGCGAATTTCTCCCGCACTTGGTCACTCTCCTCCTCTCGGCCCTGAAAGGTGAGAAAAGAACACAGGTTAGTCAAATGGCAGGGGAAGGCCCCAAACTGCTGAAAGAGCAAACAGGTACCTTAGGCCGATAAAAGATGGCAGGTACAGACAACATGGAGACAATAAGCAAGATCTCAGAGCTGCAACCCATGTCACAGGAGACAATGAGCATTTTGGAGAGTGCAGGATCCAGTGGGAACTCCACCATGAGACGTCCTGTTGAGGTCAGACCACCTACAGGAACAGCACAGGGATCAGCAGCTGGGCAGGTCTCAGTCCCACGGGCTGACAGCTTGCCCTAGCAGCCAAAATACCAGTGTTATCCAGGGCTCCCAGTATCCACAGCTGGTACATGGAGTTCAGCATGTTGTCCTCAGGGGGTGGATCCATGAAGTGGAACTGCAGCAGGTCCTGCACACCCAGGGACTTGAGCAAAAGCACCACATTGGCAAGGTTGGTGCGCTGGATCTCAGGCACTGTGGTTGTCAGCAGCTCATTCTTGTAGGCACTCTGGGTGTAGAGCCTGGGGAACAGATGCCAAGAGCATGCTCCTCTTATTCAGGCCATGGTGTCCATTACTGACTCACCCACTGCTGCCCACCCCAGCGAGCAGGCCGTCAGGGAGGAACCTCTACCCTGGCCAACATGTGGCCTCCCCAGCACCTAAGGGTACCTGGGCTGCAGCACAGTGCACACCCCTCGTAAGCACAGTAATTCCCTGGGCACAGACCAGCCTCAAAGCAAAGCAATGAGAAAGCTGCTTGGCTTGGCTGTTATCCTCACAGGATCAAAGGCAGAACAGCCACAAGTGAAGACAGGCAAGGGAAGAAACTGGAGAATGGCCTTTCCTCTACAGAGGCACTGGGTCCAAAAGAGAAGGGCTCAAGGCCTGCCTACTGCTCTCATAACCCCAGAAGTTCAAGACAACAAACAGCTCCAGTGAGAAAAAAGTATGTATAACCTGATGCCAAGCTGCAGATAGGACAGGAACACCATTACATGCCTACCTGAAGCAGTGGCCTGGGCCCGTACGGCCAGCTCGGCCTGCCCTCTGATTGGCATTGGCTTGACTGATAGGGTAGATCTGCAGTGCATCCATGCCTATACGGGGGTTGAAAACCTGCAGGACATAAGCAGAACAGACTGAGGAAAGAGGAAGGCTGGGTCATTATCCAGTGACAGAATCCCCTCAAACCAAACCCAGAGATGACAGACATAAATAGTACAGGAAACAGTGGCTTACCTTCAACTTGCAGTAGCCAGAGTCAATCACAAACATGATGCCGTCTACTGTCAGTGATGTCTCTGCAATGTTAGTGGCAACAATGCACTTCCTGACCCCATCTGGAGCCTGCAAGCGTACTGCACATCAGTCACATCCCCGGGCCAGGGCCTCTGCCTTGCAGGGAGCATGCAGAGCTGCAATACAGAGCCCAGAAGGACAGGGGCGATTCTTGGAAAGTTATGGGGGGGTACGTCCTTTCTCTCACCCTACACATGCAATACAAAAGGCATGCCTGCACTTCTCACTACATCAGTACCTTCTGAAAAATCTTGGCCTGCAAGTCCGACGGCAGCTGTGAATAGATAGGCAGAACAGCAAGTGCAGGCGCCTTCTCCAGCTCTTCAAGGTGCTCTATGATTTGCTCTGAGGTCACCTAGGCACAAGAGGGGTGTAACCATAAGATTAAAACAACAAGGGGGTAGGATAGTGTGCACCCTTCCAGCTCACCTCTATGTCCTCCTGGCCAGGCATGAAGATGAGGATGTCTCCAGGAGCACCAGACAAATGGACCTGCAGGGCTTGTTTCACTGCAGCCTCCACGTAATCCTCTTGTGGTGTCTGAAAGGCACACTCAGTTGTCAGACACCAATATCTGACCTGCCCCACCCTTTGTGCAAGACTGCATCATAGCACAGCTTCTCCTCCTCTATCCTTTGACCACCACAGAGCACTGTACACCCAAGAAGCAACCCCCTTCTGTCACAACAGAACTTCCCTCGGCAACATTGACCATACCTTGCTGAAAAGAATATCAACAGGGAAGGTGCGCCCAGGAATGTGGAAAATGGGGACGTTTCCGAAGAAGGAGGCAAACTTATCTGCATCCATGGTGGCTGAGGTGACAACAAGCTTCAGATCTGAACGTCGGGCCACCACCTAGAAAAAGCAGATGAAAGGAACAGTAAGAAAAGGGCCATTGGGCATGGCTGCAGGATGCTTCCATTGTTACTGAGACAACAGCACAGGACAGAGCTTCTGCTGTACTCTAGACTCACTGGCTGTTAATGCCAGGGATCACAGATGCAGTTAAGTAAGCTTAACTTAACACTGTGCAGTTAAGTAAGACCAACCTTGGTCCAGGAAGCCTTAAGCCAGCAAAGATCTCTGTACCTAGTGACAGCTAGCCGGCAAGCTTCTGGCAGCACTTCTGGCACCAGGGGAGATTTAACAGCTAATTAAAGCTAGGGGTTAGAACCACAGGCTAGGATGGTGGAGCAGCAAATGCAGAGATGTGGCAGAGCTGCTTCCTTCTCCCAGACCTGGTAGAGAAGGCCTGTCCCTGTCAATACTTTGCATTAAGACCAGCTCATGTCCTCTGTGCTGCTGTTGTCCTGTCCAGGCTCACACACACCTCCCGAAGCAAGCCAAAGAGCACGTCAGTATTGAGCGAGCGCTCATGTGCCTCATCCATGATGATAGCACTGTAGTTGTCCAGGTCAGCCTCTCGCAGGGACTCACGAAGAAGGATCCCATCTGTCATGTATTTGATCAACGTGTTCTCAGACGTGCAGTCCTCAAAGCGGATGGCATAGCCCACCTGGGAGGGTAGAGATACAATCAGGTCTCCGAACAGTCCCATGCACTCGCTGTCCTCAGGCCGCAGCCCTGCACCCACTGCCAGGCTCACCTCCTCCCCAAGCCGCACGCCCATCTCCTCGCTGACCCGCTTGGCAACGGACATGGCCGCCACCCTGCGGGGCTGCGTGCAGCCAATCATGCCATAGTCGGTGTACCCATCCTCGTGCAGGTACTGCGTCAGCTGTGTAGTCTTCCCGCTCCCTGTCTCCCCGACCACAATCACAATGCTGTTGTCTCTGAAGAAAGGGAAAAAGTATTTCTTCATACACCATAAAGCGCTTTTGCACTCACAGCCCTGGTTGGTCACCCAAGCAT
Organism: Ara ararauna; assembly: GCA_028858755.1. NCBI lineage: Eukaryota > Metazoa > Chordata > Aves > Psittaciformes > Psittacidae > Ara > Ara ararauna. The sequence continues at coordinate 1,953,928 of CM054410.1, read as the reverse complement.
CACACCACTCAGACAGGAGAGCTGCCACCAACCACACAAAGCAGTGGGGTTTGTTTCCTGAGGGTGCAGCTTCCAAACAGGCCATGTAGCTGGGAGAATTTCTCACTCAGGTTTCTAAGACGTAGGTCAATGCCCTGGGCATGCTCTCTGACCAGCTCCCTAGCAGCCATACCTGAGGATGGAGAGCAGCTCCTGCTGCACAGCAAAGATGGGCAGATATTGTCTCTGCTCCAGGATTGATTTCTTCTTGGCAAACTCGCTGCTGGCTTCATTTTTTTCTTTCATGTGTTCAGCAAACTTCTGCTCAGTCCTGAGGAAACACCAGAAGTATTGAAACTGTCTCTCTACACACTTTGCTAAGCAAATGGGCCCCATATAGGCCCCATTAACAGCTGAGCAGGAGTAATTCAAAGCAAGCTCATACTTGTAATCCACTTTGCCATCTTCTGTGACCATCTCATCCTTCTCATCTTCCTTCTTAATCCCCATAATGTCTCCCAGTTTTGTGCCTGCCAGCTCCCAGTGCTTATGCTGAGCCTGGAAGGACAGAGAGCACCATAATTGCCATAGCAAGTACTGACAAATCATTCTTCTCCAATCCTATTCACAAGACTAGGAAAGCAGGTTAGCCCCACAGCTCCCCAGAGCTAGAACACAGAGCATACACCCCATTCCTACACCAAGTCTCCCTCTTCCAAGTGAGCCAAAGCAGAGCTCTTTAGACACTGGTCTGGATACAGAAAGCACCCAGACAGATATGGTGGATACATAATATTCCAGGTCACAAAAATATAAACTTGTTATCATCACTTGATGCCAAAGCCTATACTCTGCAAAGTCCAGACAAAGGCTGTAAGGCAGTATATAACGTGTACAGTGTGGTAGTAAGCCAAAAGGTCACAGCATACCCTCTTACGCTCCTTTTGCTCCCTGTGCTTGCGCGCCAACTGGCTGCCTTTCCTGGCTATGATGGCCAAATCTGAGGTGGCATCCTTGACAGGGATGACTGGCTCTGGCTAGAAAAAAGAGGTACTGCTTCAGCATGAAGAGCTCACACTTCTGGGGCTTCCTGCCACCAGTCTGCAGCCACAGTTTCTACCTGCTTGGTGAAGACAATCCTTCCATCTAGGAAAGGGGGCACCAGGTTGTGCACCAACAAATGCACTTTAGCTGAGTTATCCTCCTCAAAATCATCATCTACTTCAATCCGATGAACCACACCGCTGGTCAGCATCCGATTTGTCTCCCAGCGCTCATTATCCTAAGGGAAACAGCATGTTAGAAAGAATATAGAAGCCCCACAGAAAGCCCGAAAGATCACACCAGAGCTCAGGGGTCTGGGACCCACACTGACAATAGAATGAAACTGATGCTTCCAACCTAGGAAGCCTGAAACCAAGCACTTAGGGAAGAATCAATAACTGGAAGCAGCAGGGTACAGGAAACACAGACTGGCCAGGTGAAGCACATGCTCAACAGGACTGTCTCCAAGGAAATGCAGGAGAGACATTTTCCACAAGGCCCCTGCCATACTCAGAACACACCAGGAAGCCAGGACATAATCCCACTTGTGCTAAGGGCAGCAGCCCCCACCATCACTGGGCCAAGAGCAGACAACCCTTGCAATGTAACTCACATCCCAGAACAACAAGAGCATAGCCCTCCACATTCCTGCTGCCCTGCACACTGTGAACCACTGCAGTTACTCTGTGCAGCAGGTACAGGGTTGCACTGCCCAGGGGAGCTTGGCAACAGCTCCCCTGTGAGCCTGGGCCAGGATACACACTGTGCTTCCCCACCTGACAGCAGGGGCTCAGCTTTGCAGCCAGCAACCCGATCTCTGGAGGGGCAGCAAACCCCACACGTCCAGAACAGCCCTTACCTCATTGATCTGCCGCCGCTGCGCTGAGATGCGCTTCTGCCTCTGCTTGTGCAAGTGCTGCTCCCGCTTCTTCACATACTCCTCGGAGGAGTAGGCCAAGGGGTTGTGAAACTCATCGTAGCCCTCATCCATCATGTACCAGTCCCGGTCAGCTTGCTGGGAGGACAGAGGCGCGGCCCTGAGCCCACCGGCCCCGGCAGCCACCCGGACCGGGCCGGGCGCTGCCGCCACTCCCGATGTGGCCGCCGGGGGGAGCCCGCCCACCGCTCCCGCCGCCCGCACTGCCGCCTGCCCGCCTGCCCGCCTGCCCGCGGCTCTCACCCGCTGGTCGTCCTCCCACTGCTGCCGCTCCTCCTCCGTCTCGAAGGCGATGCCCTCCTCCCCGTCTGTGCGCCGTCCTGGAGGGGCGAGCGGGTCAGTGCGGCGCTAGTCCGGGCGCGCCGGGGGGAACGCTACAGCACCCAACCTGGTGCTGTGCAGGAGAAGGGAATTTCCACGGTGTTCCCAGGCAGCTCAGCCCAGGCTCCTCACCTCTCCCCCTGGACAGCCGTGGCGTGGACCCGAGGTGTCTCCGGTCATCAGCCCACTCGTTGTATTTATACGATGGGGTGGGCAACGGTGTCTTATCCGAGTACCTGCTCCTTACAGACCTGGAAAACAGCGCAAGGGAAAAATTGGTATCCACAGTTAAGCACAACCTTCACGTATACCCTCCCCTTTCTGCAACTGTCAGCTCAGTCCCAGGCACTGATACCTGTCCCGGTCTCTCCGGTCTGTGTCCCGCTGTGATGACAGCCGGTGGCTGCGCTCCAAGTCTCGAGAGGAAGGCATGGGAGAGGGAGATTCCCACTGTGAGCGGCGAGCACTGGTGGAGCCACTGTCATCCTCCTCCCAGCCAGAGCGAGACGGGGTGGCTGCATCTAGCAGAGAAGACAGGGTTTGGCACCTGATGTCCAAACAGTGACCCCCACAATGACCAGAAGCCACTGTACACCTTCTAGCAAGGAGCACGGAGAGAGGGTACCCATCTGCCCCTATATAAAAGAAGGGGCTGGCCTGGCATTCCAAGGAAAATTGCCAAGCGACCACATTTCTATCACACAGACCCAGAACAGATCCCACTGCACAGAGATCAGCCAGATGTTCACACATATGGCTGGCAGATTGCTCCTGGCTGCAGGTCAGGCTAGGAGTTTTAGGTTTGCCCTGATCACAAACGTTAAAAGATACAGGCTTTTGGACCCACACTTGTCCTGACAAAAGCAGCACAAAACATTCACAACAAAAAGAACAAACCCCTTCCTGTTAGATCTCACATGAGAACTCTGCTGGGTTCCACTCCTACCTTTGGGCCGATGCCTGGGACTCTCTGGTTCGCTCCTCCTGCTGCTGCGCTCTGATAAGCTGTCCCTCTCTGACCTGCTGCTGTGACGACTTCTGTCCCGTTCCTCTGCAAAAGGAAAGTGAGATCAGGGGCCAAGTGCACAAACAGGCTTCCCAGATCTGCTGCAGAAACCACCATGAACATTAGCTAAGGACTGCAAACAGGCTGAGGGATGAGCCCAAGCCCTAAGCAGGAAGAGGCACAAAGGTCTCTAAGGAGTTACCACGGTGCCGTTTGCGGTCGTGGTCCCGGTCCCTACTGCGTTCCTTCTTCTGCTGCTTCACCTCCTTGGAGGAGGCAAAGACACCATGTTCCCGGCGGTCCCTTTCACGCTGCCGGTTGCGCTCCCAAAACTCCTCACTGACACCCCCCGTGTAGGAAGGTGATTCCATATGGATAGAACGGTAATGCCTGTAAAGGCAGAGCAGAGAGAAGAAAAGCTCAAGAGTGCTGAGGAATAGCTGGCCTTCAACTTGACTCACACAACTCTGCTTCTAACCTCTGCTATAGCAGAAGCTTATAGCTGAAAGTGCTCTCCATCCTTTGCTAACAGCACACCACGTCTCTGATGCTCTCACCATGCACTTCTGAACAGGCCACTGCCTCCAGGCATCAGGAAGCAGGGAGTCTCACAACTGGGATGCCTGGTGATCGCAGGCCTGACAGCACCTACCCGTAACACCCCAGGCAGGGCAGCAGCGAAGAGCTTTGCCCAGAGCTCCTCAGATCTACAGAGGTGCCCCCGTTCCTACCCGAGGAGATCCCCCGCCCCGCCAGTCACCAGTGCAGCCACACACATGCTGATGGTGCTCACGCTCATTCCCTCATGGGGATCCAGCAGCCGCAGAGCACCCGGTGCCACCGAGCACCCACCCTGCAGACCCACCTGTGAACGCCGTGGCTGCTCCGGGCGCCGTCGGCGCCGTCCTCCTCAGCACTGCCCTCGGCGCTGCCCTCAGCGCTGCCCTCATCACCACCGCTCTCTTCCCGGTCCCTGTGGGAGGCGACCCGGGACCGCTTCCCGCCCGCCGCCTCCTCCCCGCGCTCCCGCCGCTTCTGGGCCGCCAGCACATCCAGGCCCAGCAAGGAGGCCCGTGGTGCCGGTGCCTTGAAGACGTGTTGCTCGGCAGCAGCGCTGCGCTGCCGCAGCACCAGCCCACCGGCCTCGCTGTCCGGGCTTGTCCCCGCCAGGCGGTGCAGCGACTCGGATGCCTCAGCCATTGCTGCCGATGGGTGGGGGGGGGGGTAAGCACTGGAGCTCTGCCCCTGCCCCTACCCTTACCCCTGCCTCTGCCCCTATCCCTGCCTGTGCCTTTGCCCCTGCCCCGTCCCTACCACTACCCCTACCCATGCCCTTACCCTTACCCCGGCCCTTACCCTTACCCCTACCCTTACACCTACCCTTACCCTTACCCTTACCCCTACCCCTACCCGTACTCGTACCCATACCCACACCCTTACCCATACCCATACCCGTACCCATACCCCTACCCGTACCCTTACCTATACCCGTACACATACCCGTACCCGTTACCCGTTACCCGTACCCCGTCCCTGTCCCGTCCGTACCTCTCCCGCTGTTGCCACAGTGACCGTAACCCCGCTCCCCGAGCGCCGCCATAGCCGCCCCACAGTGCTCCGCGAGAGGAGCCGCTCTACCCACGCGCACCACAGACGCGGCCGCGGAGCCGATAGGGGCCGAGAGCACCATAGAGTGCAGCCGCCAGACAGGACGCGCCGGCCGTCCCTCGGCGGACTTCCGGCGTGACGACACGGCTTGGGTCACGTGCCCGTGGGGGAACTTCCGGGTGTGGCGGGCGCAGCCGGAAGCGAGGAGCGGCGCGGGGGGAGGGGCGGGGCCTGGGGGCGGGGGGAGGGGCCCGGGGAGGGGGCGGGGCCAAGGGGAGGGGGCGGGGCCCAGCGCTGAGCGTGGCGCTCGAGGTGCGGCCGCGCGGTTCCCCTGCGGTGCCCCGTGAGGGGCGCATCCGCGGCCGCGGCGCTGCTGCCGCGCGGGTGCCGGCGCTGCCCGGAACGGAGCTGCTGTGCTCAGCGCCGTCAGTCAGCGCCCGGCGCCTCTCCCGGGAGCCGTTTCCCGCCGCTCTTCCCCGGCCACCCCCCGGCACCCACAGGGACGGCGGAAGGAGTCCCGCGGACACCGCGCCCCCAGGGGGAACGGGAGAGCCCCGCGGAGCCCGAGGCCGCTCCTGCAGACAGCGCCCCCCGGGCACCCCGCAGGGGAGCCCTGCACAGACCCCGGAGGCACCGCGCCACCGGGGCTGAGAGCGCTGTGCACAGACACACGCGGAGCTCGTGGCGGGTGCGGGGCAGCTTTATTCGCGCGCGCCCTTCCTCAGGCAGCCGCCACCGTGTCCTTGATCCAGGCCAGGACGCGCTGCACATCCACGTATACCCCGTACTTGGAGGCCGCGCAGGTCTTGTCGTAGCTGAGGATGCCAGCTGCGTACCAGGTGTCGTCGTCAGGGTCCTGCACGGCGAAGGCACCGCCGGCATCCCCATAGCACGTGTCTTCCTGCAGCTCGCTCATGCCCACACAGAAGGTGTCATTGCTGAGGATGGGCTGCACCCAGGAGGACGCGTTCCGTGCCCCATAGTACTGCCGGCACTTCTCGCCCTCTGCCACTGGCAGCATCACGTACTTCAGCATGCTGGAAAAGGCAAAGGTGGCACCTCGGCCCCAGCCTGAGACGTAACCCACACGCCCTGGCTGCACATAGTCCTTCTGGGGCAGGCAGATGGGCATTATCTCCTCTCCAAGGACCACCTTTTCCTTGAGCTTCAGCAGGGCCAGATCCACATCCTTTGGGTAGCCAGGGTGCAGCACCACGTGCTCAATGGCCAGGGCAGGCTGGTCCCGGCCACCCAGGAAGAGCTGCAGCGTAGGGGCGATCTCCTCCAGCTTGGCGCTGTCGCTGTGGTTCAGGTACACATTCCTGCCCGTGGTCAGCAGCCACTGGTCACTGATGAGCGTGGCCCCCACGGTGAGCTTGTGGCGCGTCACCAGCCGGCCCTGCCAGGGGAAGCTGCCCTTCCCAGCCAGCAGGCCCCCAATGATGCGCTGCATCTGCGTTGGGGGATTCTTCGGCTTCCCGCACACTGCATGGGGCAGAGCAGGGTGAGCCCCTGAGGCTGGCTGGTGCCAGCAGCACCCCAGGGAGCAGCACTGCACATGTGAGCAGCCCCTTGGGTGCACAGGCAGACACTGTCAGCCTCCCACCACCCTGCTTGCTGCAGCCCCTGCAGCTCTGCTCTCACCTGGCTCGCAGACAGGTGCCTCCTTGCCAGCTCCAAGGCTCACCCATGCGTGATTCTCATCACACTTGTATGTCCCTTTGGAGGGAAACCACAGTCAGCACTTCTACTCTGCACAGGGGAAAGCCCCACAGCCAGGGAGGCACGAAGGTACTTGTACCTCCCCGAGCTTGAGTGAGTAGGGGAGCTGCTTGTACCCCAAGAAAGTCGAGGGGGGGGGTACACGGACAGGACAGGATTGCATTATCCAGCACTGGGGCAGGGGCAGCTCTGTGCAGCACCTGGAGCAGGGGACAAGCCCCATCCTTGGGTGCTGTGCCCAGGCCCTGTGCCTCACCGTCACCAGCGCCGCGCAGTTGGTAGTATGGGTCACAGCGGTACTTGACAAGGTGCTCCACGTACCCATGCTCAATCTCCGCAGGCCTTACACAGCTCCACTCTGTAGGAAGTGAAGGCTCAGCTGGCCTGGAGGAACAGCCCAGGACAGAGCCCCCACCTCCAGCGGGTCCCCACAGTCCCATCTCCCTGCCCCACACCTGCCCCACTGCCCCTGGCTCTGTCCATGCCTAGGGGCTCCCATCTGTGCCCTGTAAGGTACCGGAGGCAGCTGCAGTCTCCAGCACAGTCCAGGCCAGGCCGGCAACCAGCAGCACTGCAGGTCTGCAGGGAAGAAGGGAGATGCTCAGCAGAGGACTCCTACCCCTCCTCCCAGCCCGAGCTCCACCAAAACCAGTGCTCCAGACAGGCTCATGCTCTGTTCCAGGGGCTCTGGGCACCAGACACGGGCTGAAGAAGTCGCCTGGGTCAAACCTGGACCCTGCTGCTGTGGAGGGTGAGGCTGCAGTGCTGGGACCTGGAGCACCTCCAACCCCACACTGGTCCTCCCACAGCCCCAGCAGGGCCGGGTCCTCAGGACAAGCCAGGCAGACGCAGCGCATTGCTCACCCCATGCTCATGGCTCCCTCTCCTCACAGCAGCCTCCTCTTGCAGGTTGATGCTGTCCCTGACTCCCTCTTCACGTCTTTTATTGCCACCTCCCTTGCCCTGGGGCAGCCCCTCCTGCAGACCTCTTGCCCCCTGCTGCCTGCGGCCAGCATCTTTCCCAGCAGGAAGAGCACAAACAGCCCTCGCTGGCTCGGGGCCAGCCTGGAGCTGGCCAGGACCCGGGCAGCCCCATGCCAAGACATTCCTGGATCCTGCAGCTACAAACATGCGGGAAGGGATCTGACTGCAGCCCAGGGTGCTGTGGCATCATGACACCGACTGAAGCCTGCAGGAAGCAGAGCCAGCCCTGCAGAGATGCCCCTCGCCATTGCCTTGAGCAGGCCCTGCAGGGCACGTGAGCCCCGCAGAGCACCGGCACCCACCCACGGCTGCCAAGTGATGGGCATGGGGCCTGAGTCCCATCCACCCTGCGCCTTGCTCTGCCCAAACCCCCTGCACCCTCCCTGCCAGCCCTCACATGGGGACACCCTGCGCCCCCTCCTCCAGCCCTCACATCGAGGACACCCTGCGCCCTCTCCTCCAGCCCTCACATCGGGACACCCTGCACCCTCTTCTCCAGCCCTCACATTGGTGTCGATTCAGAGAAATCCCCAGGAACTCGCCAACGAAGTTTTAAGTTGACAAGCAGGTATTCTTTATTGCGGTGCCGGGAGACACGAGTGATCGCTCCTCCAAGCGTGTCTCTCCCAAGCATCAACCAAGCTGTGATTATATTGCCGTTAAACATACATATTCATTAGATTACATACACTGCATCATACTTTTAGAGAATGCCTCCCGTATGCACACTAAAACATGGTAGTGGGCTTTGAGACCCCTGGTGGTTATTTCTTCATCACTTTGTTTTAGGATCGTTGTCATATCAGTAACCACCAGGTGGTTCTGGCAAAGCTTATCTCAGTAATTTCCTATCTCTATAGTTGCTAACAAAGCCTAACGTTCTTGAAGTTACTTGTTTACAAACCTATTCTTTAATCAACACCATTCTTCAGGGAGCACCCTGCACTCTGCCACCCCTCACGTGGGGGTACACCCCGCACCCTCCCTGCTGCCCCTCACAACGGGGGCATCCTGCATCCAGCCAACCCTCACATCGGGGTATCACAGAGTCACACAATAGTCAGGGTTGGAAAGGACCTTAAGATCATTCAGTTCCAGCCCCCGACCATGGGCAGGGACACCTCCCACTAAACCATGCCACCCAAGGCTCTGCCCAACCCGGCCTTGAACGCGGCCAGCGATGGAGCACTCTGCCGCCCCACAGTGCGCGGTGCAGCCCCAGCCCGGCCGCCGAGGTCGCAGCGTGTCCGTTCCGCTGCAGGGTCCAAGGCACCGCGACCGAGCCAACCTCTTCCCGCAAGCACCCGCCCCTTCCCGCGCACCCGCGGCCAAAGCCCCTCGGGGCAGCGGTTTGTCCGCAGGGCCGCGGCCCGGCCCATCCTGACGGGAACTGATGCAGCGGCCGCTGGACAGAGCCCAGCGGGAAGCGGCCGCAGCGCCGCACAGCACAGCGCAGCGCAGCGCGCTCCGCCCGCTCCTGTGAGCGGCGTCGGTGCCAGCGGCACAGCCAAGGGCAGCGTGCGCGGTACACGCACCCCCGTCGCCACTGCAGCCGGGCCTGCCGGGGTCCCACCAGCACCCTCCTGCCCTCCGCGCTCAAGAGGGATCTGTCTGGTCCCACGCTTCAGCAATGGCCTTCCCACCCTATGCAAGCTCCCCTCTCATGGCGTGTCCGTGCCACAAACCATGCAGGGCTGGACAGCTGTAGCCCAGCACCAGTCGCACTCATGCAGCCACACTTGAAACACAAAGCTGGAGTCCAGCATTTGATGCATCAGGGCTCTGATCCATGAACCACACCAGCACTCAGGAAGCTGCATTTGGTAGCAGGCTTAGAGCAGCAATAAGCAGAACACCTAAAAGATGAAGAGGCACAGGGCTGCAGAAGCGAGGAGCAGGTGGGAGGCAGCCCTGATGTGAGCTTGGGGCCACGGAGCACTCCTGCTGCTCCCGTAAACAAGTCTGGTAAGTGCTGTGTTGCAATCCTACTCTGCAGGGCGGGCTGTGGGGCTGAAGAGAGAACACTGTGTCCAGGTCAAGCTGCATTGCTCGAGAAAAGCTGGAGATGACCACAGGGAGTCCAGGGTAAAGCCGCAGTCAACACCGGAGGCTCCAACGGCAAAGCTGACTCCAGAGACGTGAACAAACAGGGCCTTTTCGTAACAACCAACAGGGCATAACCATAGCTCTCTCCAAACATCTGTGTACTGTCAGCAAAGGGAAGAAACAGCCCCTAGCACCTCCCAGGGCCCAGCCTCAGGCAAAGGTCTCTGCGAAGGAAGCCCTGGTGAGTTTTGTGCGGATCCATCCCAGAGCCGGGCTATTGCGGGGCTTCTGCCACAGGAAAAGCATGCTCTGATCAGGAACAGCAGAGAGAGCTAAGCCCTCTGGACTGCATCCCTCTGACCCCAGGGGGTCCCCAAAGCACACACAGGACCAGGGGAGATAAACATTTATTGATGCTCGGGCAGGACCAAGGCCTGCATCAGTACCACATATGGAGAAGGGAGGAGGGCAGATCCTGCTGTGGTGCTGTGGTGCAGGACGAGGCGCCCGCAAGGGCAGGGGCTGTGGGTCCCAGGCAGGAGAGGCACCCCATACACTGTCTGGCCCATGGCTCTGGCGATTACCCAAGCCCTGCATGGGAAGTGCTGCAGCAGAAGCTAGGACAGAGGACAGCCCACAGGGCTGACCCTCAGGGACCTTCCTCGCCAGCCAGCAGAGCCTTACCCAATGCTGCTTTCTGCTGCAGAGCCCAAACACAGGAGAGCCAAGACACAGCCCTGGACAGCAGCACCAGCAGGAGGCCCCTTCCCCTGCTCCCCATCAGCACTGACCCTTCCCAAAAGCTGAGACCAGGGGCTCAGCTTAGTCCCAGCCTGCCCAGCACTGCAAACATCAGACACATCCCTGCTTGTCCACAGCTCCTCCAGAGTGACCTTGGTTCTGCAGCATGTCAGGACTGGTGATCAGCTCCAACCGCCTCCATGACATTCCTGAAGCCCTGCTCCCTACAAGGGACATCGTGTGCCCACGGGCCGGCCTAGCACCGTGCCTCAGCCCAGCAGTACTGTGCCTGAGCACTGGCATATGGCTGCCTGGAGCTGTCCCGGGGCTCCCTGGGGACGTGCCTGGCCCTCACTCACTTCAGCAGCTCCTCCAGCTCCTGCTTCACTGCCCGCACCACCGGTGGCCCGTGGTACACGAGTGCTGTGTACATCTGCACAAGCGAGGCTCCAGCACGGATCTTCTCCAGGGCATCCTGCCCGCTGCTCACACCACCCACCCCGATGATGGGTACCTGGCCTGTGGCAGATACAGGGTCAGGACAGCACGGGCGACACTGGCCCGTGCCCCAGGCCCCTGCCCCTACCTCGGGTGAGGGAGTACATGTCCCTGATGGTCTGTGTGGAGAGCTCCCGCAGGGGCTTCCCACTGAGGCCGCCGGGCTCCGAGCGCTGCCTGCTCTGGAGGCTGCTGGGGCGGCTCACCGTGGTGTTGCTCACAATCAGCCCATCCACACCGAGCTGAGGAGGGGCAGCAGCATGAGGTCCATGACCATCCCCGCTCTCACCCCCCTGCCGCCAGGCCAGCACCCCCTAGGGACATGCACCGGCAACGTGCCCTGGGACAAAGCAGCCACCTCTCGCTGCCTCTGGGTGACACAGAGAGGCCCTCACAGACTCAGAGCTACACAGGGCACTGTCCCTGCAGCAGCCAGAGTGCTGCAGGTCTGCCTGTCCCTTTGGAGGTGACTTGCTGGTAGCACAGTGGTCCTGCGATCATGCTGCAGGAGGTGATGCAGGACACAGCGCCCAGCTCCTTGCCAGCCTCCTGTTCCCCCCTCCTCACCTCACAGACAACGCTGGCAATGTCCTGCTTGTCCTGCGTGGTGAGGTCAGGGGAGATCTTCACCAGCACAGCTGGCTTGTGTGCGCAGGGCAACGCATCCCGCGCCGCCAGTACCTGCAGGGCAGTGCATGGGGCACGGAGCAACGTGTGCTGGGGACATGCGTGCACCCACCGCCAGCAGCAGCATGGGACGGGCCCCGCTCTCCTCACGTGCTGCCAGGGCACGCAACCTGCACAGACCCACAGCGAGTCCCAGTGCCATGGGGCAGGGAGGCAAAGCAGAGGGCAGTGCCCCACTGCTTACATGCCTCTTGAGGGAGTACAGTACCCCACTGAGCCCTGTGCCAGCAGCTGACCAGGGGACATCTTGGTGGCTCTGCCCACCTCTCCAGGGTGCCACCACGCTCCTCCCTGTGCTGGCAAACCCACCCGGAGCAGAGCAGGCACTACCAGGGCACAGGATGCACCCTCTGGTGCAGCTGTGGCCTGGGCTGGCTGTGAGGGTCACCCACCTTGGTCAGCAGGTCCTGCAGCTGAGCCTTGCCCTGCAGGTCCCGTAGCCCTGGCGTGTTTGGGCTGGACACGTTCACAACCAGGTAGTCAGCCAAAGGGCCCAGTGTCTGGACCCCAGCCACGTAGTCAGCTGCGGCATCAGTGGAGCTCTTGTTCTTGCCCAGGTTGATTCCAAGGGGCATCCCCACTGGAACACACACATGGCTGAAGCACAGCAGCAGGACCACCTGATGCGGGAGCCCCAGCACCAGCTAAAATCAAGATGGGGATATGCAGACCATGTGTTTCATGGGGGTTTGCCTGGGGATGTCCTGCAAGCGCAGGAGCACCCCCGCAGCTGCCCCAGTCAGCACCTCCAGAACAGCAGTCTCCAGCCTGGCCACAAAGCAGAGACTGCTCTTGCAAACTACCCAGGTCTGGCTGCTCTCAGCAGACACATCCTGGCCAAAGCAGCAAACATAGCCTCTGTTGCAGAGCAAATGCCTGGAGAAGGTGCTGGTTACAGTTCCAAGGAGAAGAGCTACAGCCCCAAGAGGGTTCCTGCTGTCCGAGTGCACCTTGGTCTGGCCAGGGCCCACTCATGCTTGGACACTGGTTTTGCACACTCTTCCTGGCCTACATGGAACCCATGGAGACAAAAAACCACATGGGAGACCCCCAAACCCACCCTGCAGACTCGAGGGGCAAAGGCTCATAATCTGCCTCACCACGAGTGAGCCGGAGCTGTGCGTCCTGGCGGGCCCGCAGCCTGCGCTCCACTGCGGCGTGGCCATGGCTGTTGAACCCATACCTGCACCACAACAGGCAAGGTTCAGGGCTGCGCTGGTTCCGCAGGAACCGAGCAGGATGCAGGAGACACAGGAAGAGACACACTGTGCCTCAGCTCTGCTCAGCACATCCCACATAGGAGCCACCACAGCAGAGCCAGCGCCACCCATACAAACACCCAGCCCCGTGCTGGCAGCCCATGGACCCTGCAGAGCTGCACCCTCGGGTCACACCTGTTAATGACTGCCTCGTCCTCCTCCAGCCGGAACACCCTGGGCCTGGGGTTCCCCTCCTGGGGCTTGGGCGTTACAGTCCCGATTTCCACAAAGCCGAAGCCCATCTTGTACAGCCCATCCATGGCCTCGCCGTGCTTGTCGAAGCCAGCCGCCAGGCCCACCGGGTTGCAGAACCGGTGCCCGAGCACCCGCACCTCCTGCGGCGCAGGGGCCGGGTCACACACGGTCAGCGGGGAACCGGAACCTCGCCCCAGCCCCTGTCCTCCGATTCCTCTGCCCCGGGGGCCCTACGCTTCCGCCGGGGCCATCTTCCGAGCCCGGGACCACGCCAGGAGCCCCGACGGACACCTCCGCGGGACGGCAGCGCTCACGGCGCGCCGCGGACCCGCCCGCTCTCCCCCCCGCTGTCCGCCCACCGCAGAGCCGCACCAGCGCGGGGCCGTCGGGACGGGCGGGAGGCAGCAGCCCCAGGGCGGCGAAGCGCAGCGCCAGCCCGTGCGCGGCCTCGGGGGGGAGGGCGCGGAGCGCGGGCATCGCCGCCGCGTAGAGCCGCTCGTCGCCCGCCGCCAGCGCCGAGCCCAGCAGCAGCCCGCAGCCGCCCAGCGCCGCCGCCAGCGCCCGCAGCCGCCCCTAAGGGAGATGGTAGCAGCGACACCGTCAGGACGGTGCCCGCACCGCAGCCCCGAACCCCAGCACAGGCGCCGCGGACCTCCACCCCGCCGCGCCGGCCCCGCTCCATCCCCATCCCCATCCCCATCCCCATTCCCACCCCCATTCCCCCCTCCATCCCAATTCCCACCCCCATTCCCATCCCCCTGCGCCCCCCCCCCCCACTGCCCCCGGCCTCTCACGCGCAGCGGCGCCGCCATCGGCTCGGCCCGACACGTGGAGGGTCACTTCCGCGGCCCCGCCGCGGTGATTGGCAGAGGCCGGACCCGTGCAGCCAATAGCAGCACGGCAGCACGCCGCGCGAGAGCCGAGGGGGCGGAGCCCGCCCTGCCCCGGTCCCCTCCTCCCGTCCCGGTCCTCTCCTCTCGCCCCGTTCCCCTGCTCCCGGCCCGTTCCCCTCCTCCCGGCCCGTTCCCCTCCTCCCGGCCCGGTCCTCTCCTCTCGCCCCGTTCCCCTGCTCCCGGCCCGTTCCCCTCCTCCCGGCCCGTTCCCCTCCTCCCGGCCCCGGTCCCGTTCCCGTTCCCCTCCTCCCGGCCCGGTCCCCTCCTCCCGGCCCGGTCCCCCCGCACTGGACACGGCCGCACCAGCCCGGTCTTTATTAGGAACCAGCCCGCACCGTACAAATGACCCGAGCGCCAAGGAGCGGTCCCGTGAAGTGCTACAGAGACACCCGAGCGCGCCACAGGGGCACGGGTACAACCAGCACCCTCCACCGTGCCCCACCCCAATGCGAGCAGAGCTGCTGCCACACGTCCTGGCAGGGCTCCTCAGCCTTGGTCAGCCTGCGTGCCCACTGCCCAGCCAGCACCCACCTCTGTCCAGCCCGCTTGCAGTCCCCGTGGGGTCAGGACAGGGAACAGGGCTGAGGACATGACCAACACCATGGAGAAAGGAGTGAAAGAGGGCATCAGGCAAACTGCGACCAGGTACAGGCGTAACCAGGGAGGTGGCATCGGGCACAGGCTGAAGGGCGATGTCACATCTCACAACCATGTTCCCCACCTCAGCGCCAGTTAGCTGGAAATCTTAACAAAGAGACTTAATCACCCAAACCACAGATGCCACTGAGCAGAGAGGGGGGAGCCTGTGGGCAATGCTGCCCTAGAGACTGAAGGCCAAGCACAGCTTCTCTGTGCAGCTTCCCAGACAGACAGGAGCTGTTTCCTGCTCCAGTCTCATCAGACTTCCCGCAGCTCACCTCCTGGACCAAGAAAGGTCAGGACAGTGGCAGCACTTGGTTTAAGTACAGTGAGAAAAGAGCTCAAAAAGAAGAGTGCATTCATTTGAGGTTAACAGAGAAAAGAAATTTCAAGGGGAGTCAGTTTCAGTGACAAGAGCCATCACAGCTCCTGCCCCTCACCTTGGGGTTACAGCCCAGTCAGTTTTATGTTTTCTTCTTTAGCTCCTCAAATCTCCTAGAAAGATCATCAAAGTCAATGTCTTCAGAGGCAGAAGAGTTGGCACCGGCAGATGCTGTCGGCAGTGTGTCTGGTACAGATGGCAGCTCAGGTAGCACAAAGTTATCAATGGTATTAGCAGCTCCAGCCTTTGGTTTAGGAGAAGGCTCCGACTTGGGCCCGGGCCCTATTTAGATTAAGAGAAATACCATTTTACCTCAGTACCACAGACACAAGAGGGCCACACAAAAGAAAGGCTGTTCTACCAAAAAGGGCAGTACAAACGTGGTTTTCAGAACAGGACCAGTGGTTAGGCAGCTCAGATCACGCAGACTCACTGGGGAAAACCACAACATCTCAGCTTTACGTGGCTGGAAGGAGCAGCAGCCGAGGCAGATCCAGGCCAGCAGCCCTGCGCTGAGGCTGCAGCGGACGCCCCTCCGCAGCCTACAGCCCGCTGCGGCTGCGCTGGAGCTCCCCTCGCCTGCACTGGTGGGATTGCACCACCAGGATCCAAAGCCCCGGGTTCCTCACTCCAGCACCTCCTAGAGACAGATGCCGGTATCACACTGTCACACAGCTGAGACTGAAGCATAGAGCCAGATCCAGCGCACCCGGAGGCCTGTCCTCTTCAGCACACATGAACGCTGCCCAGAGAAAACCCTGCTGGAGCTGGCAAGAGTCTACTCACTCTAAAAAGCCTCTCAGCCTTTATCAAGTGCTAGAGATAACAAGTGCTTTCAAAACACACAGAGCAAAATCACACTGCACATGACACGATTTTGTTATGATCTAGTTACACGGCAAGAAGCACCTCGTAAGACTTTAGGCAGATGGATCAAGGGATAACAGCTATCACTACTAGCCCTGCTCTGCTGTATGCAACATCAACACTGACATTAATATAAAACCTGTCTACGCTCTTGATACATACTTCTTTCATTCTCTTGCTGCAGAGCAGTATTATTTACACTGTGTAAAAATACATTATCATGTAGGGTTGTTGTTTTCTCATTTTATACTGCAACACCCCATTTTTGGTCTGACGGGACAGCTTAAGCTGGAGACCTAGTACTGACTCCTACATCAGACTCTGGTTCTTGAGTTTCCCAGTGGAAGTCTGGATCTGCCCTGTTTTGAGAGGATACTCGGCATTTCTGTCAGAATCCTCTCCAGACTCAAATCATGCTCTCAAAATGCATCAGGTTGTACAAATTGCTCCCTGTGTGGAAAGCTTCCTTCCAGGGACACCAGGATCCTGAGCTAAGTACAGCCCCTAACCACCCCAGGTTTCCCAAACCTCTGGATGCACTCACCAGGCACTGGCGCAGGAGTGTCCTTGTCGGCATTAGGCTTGTCAATCTGAAAAAGACTCTGTTATTTACTACAGCTCTTTGCTACATGTCAGAAGATCTCGCTGATGTGTAGGCACTGCTCATGGGCAGCACAGCCACACCAGTGCAGAGTGGGCAGGAGGCCTTGGCTCCAAGCACACTCACAGGAACTCGCCTTTCTACCCCAGAAAAGGAGGCAGTGCTTTGACTTTCCCTCCCTGTCAATCAAAGCATCTCCACTGGCCATATTCCAGAACTGGATTAACAGAGCGTGTCCTCTAGCAGGTCTGAAATACTTATTGCAGACATAAGTGTGGGAAGACTGCCCTCTTCATCCACACCTGTAATGGCACCCACCACTTCCCTTTCTTTCATGAAGGACACACATGTCCTTGTAACCAGTAGCAAGGTATGAAATGACCCCATTTCAGGTCTTCGTCCAGTTGAGACAAAGGCCCATGGTCAGCTGTGCTGGCATAACTCCTCATTCCCTGCAGGCTGCAGCCAGTGACATCTGTCCCCACCCAGCTAACAACTCTGTGTCTGTGACTGCACCTCTTGCTCCCAAAGGCTGCTGTACAGCTGGTACAAGGTGTCAGCACTCAGGGTGCTTGACAGTGCTCATCCTTATACCCAGCATACTGCAAAACCAAGCAGCATGTCACTGAAAGCAAGATGGGAGGCATGGTCATGAACTGCAGCAACAAAAACATATACAAGCAGATAAAGAGAAAAGTCCATCCTCTCCTTTGTTGTCCCCAAGGACTGAGAAAAGTCTGTGAGAGGAACTGTTTAAACATACATCATCTAAGTCAGCCAAAATTGTCATCCAGGCTAACTATGTGTTAGTTCAAAAGCCATAATTAAGCAGACCAAAGGCGATATGCCCTCACATTAAAAAAATGAGAATTTGTGAACTCTACTTGTTAACTGTTTATCACCATTTTAACAAAGCAGTAGAATAAATCTTGGCTTTGTTTTGCAGGCAAACCACACAGCTGAATGAGGTCACAAGTCATCCTCCCATCACATGCACTCAGTGATTCATCACACTGTAAGCAACACCAAGCACCACCCCCAGAGCTACACAGGTTGACAGCAATGTGCTTCATCATTTGCCTTTTCTGTAGCTACCACAGCCCTCTTCTCACAGTTCCCTGTGCTGCCTACAATGGCGATCCAGTTCAGGCACTTACAGACTCATATGTTGGTGGGGCTGCTGGAATTGGTGGTGGATGAATGTTGGTGAAAGGCTGGTAGGTCCCCACTGGTACACCACCGAAGTTCTCCTGTGCAGAGAGATCACAGTCATGCAGCAAACTACTCACCTGGAAGAGTAACCATGACACCTACAGCTGCTGTGGGAATCAGAGAAAGTAACCTAAGGCAAATGCAGGCAAGTATCCAAGCCAGTATAGTTTATACTTATAAGGAAAAGATTTACAAGTATTAAGGAAGATGAGTCACCTGGAACAACCAAACCCAGATAACAGGACTGTGGGTTATTCTAAAGAGCCATCATGACTAAACACTTTACCTTTCAAGGTGTTAGAAGAACCAGGACAAAGAGGTCAATACTCTGCATTAAGCACACAAGAGCCATTTTCCAGAGTACAGCATCACAAAGGAGAAAGGTCTCTGGCTCACTCAAGGCTTTGTATTACCCTTACTTGTAACACAAGAGTGCCTCAAAAGACCTAGACTTGGCACAACTCCTCACTGTATTTATGCCTGGGACAACAGCCAGCTGATGATGCTTGGCCCAGATTCTCTACAAAAAACACTGCAGCACTGCTGGGACCATACAAAGACTCCAACCCATCCCACTGTTCTGCCACTTTTCAGTCTATACAGATACCCTGTAAATGGCTGAACTCAGAGAACAGTGCTCTTTCCAGCTCCCACCTTCCAGCATCACAATAAGACATCTCCAAGAGCCGCTGGCCTGGTCTCCTTCCCTTGCAGGTCTGAAGGCAGAGCACTTCTGCATTCTTATGTGCTGTTCCTGTAACCACGGAACTGAAACAGCCTCTGTAACTAGGTAATCAGTTATAACTGTGAAGTTTTGTTACCTATGCTGCTATGTTACCACTGTATAGTCCCTTCCCAAGAGGTCAATATGGTCTCAGAGAGAATGTCTAAAGTAAACAAGCAAAGATTAGGTATTCTTTCAAGATAAATGATTGTAATTAGCTTGAGAAGAAAACGAGGAAAAGAAACCCCAATGTAGGTAAAAGGTAATTCCGGCAGGGGGAGATCACGACCTCCAACTCAATACCCACCAACTCAAATTGCACTCCACACTCAATTTAGAACAATAGAAAAAGTTTGTGTGCATGTATAGAAATTAGCATATGGTGTGTGTTCGTTGTGACCAATCAAAACTGGAATGTAAAATGGGATATATGAATATGTAATAATTTCAGATATAAATATCTGAATGTTTTGAACCCTGGTCATGCACGCTTGGAGGAGAGATCCCCCGTGCATCAGCGCTGCAATAAGGAATGCCTCCCTTTTAACACTAAATTGGTGTTATGAGGTTTTTCTTGACTGAAGTTTGTCGGTAACATTCTCACCCTACAAAACTCACCTCATTTCCTTAACTGAATCTTGGCACACTACCAGCCTACCAACTTCAAAATGCAGCTCCAACCCATGGTCAAAAGTCTGGCAGTCAGAAGACTGACTCAGGAGCTAAGTCTGGACTCCCCTATTCCCTGAAGGCAAAGAGGGCTCGCTGGAGAACAGGGCTAGGCACCTCCACAATCAAGAAGCAAAAAACATGAAGCTTTAGCGGCACTGCCAACAGTTTCCATCCCAAGCAGTCCCACACCAACATGATACCCTTCTGATACATCAAGCTATCAGGTACAGACACTCCCAAGGGAGCAGGCATAAGCTAAGCACCACAACTGGAGTCTTCCACAGAAAAAGGGAACATCAAAGCAAAGGCACTTACCGGTCCCTTTGAAGGCGGGTAGGAGAAGGGCGGAGTTGGTGTTGGCATGGGCATAGGCATCATCACTGGCATGGGTACTAATCCATCATGACCAATCATTGGGGCTGTAAATCCACCACCTCCTCCCCCTCCTTGGCCACCCTTCTTCACATCATCTGTAAATCCCACATCAATCAGATCTGCCTCTCCGCCTGCAGGGGCTTCAGCCTGGAGAGGATGGAAGAATTCTGCTCACCAACATATCCCTATTCTGATCCCATCCTTCTGCAGAGCATTAGATGCAGCTTGGACAAGATGGGACAACACAATGAGGACAGAATAGACAGCAGCTACACAGTGATATTAATGGGAATCAGAAAGGTAACTGGACTATAGCATGGCTAACCACGGTCACATGCTGTAGGGCTGTGGGAAGGAGCAGGGATCATGTACGCTAAGGCTGTCTAGAAAATATCAAAGCACAATTATCACTGAGCTGGCTGCAATGCCACAGCCCTGTGCTCTGAAAGCCCACACATTTCAGCCACTGGAATACCAAAAGGAGCTCCAGATTTGCAGATGCCTCACTCACCATCACCACGGAGTCAGGTTCATAGGGCACATTGTAATTCTTAGCAATCTCGATGAGGTATCTCTCCACCAGAATCTTGGGTGGTGCCTCCACGCTCAGCTTGTGCATCAGCTACAACACAAGGTACAGAGGCACTCACGGGACTGGGTAGTGCAGCAAAGCTCCATCCCAGCTGCTACACGGAGGGATGCCCTTCCTCCCAGAACAGCACTGCTGCAAAGGAGACTGCTGGCAACCTCAGGCCAGGGCTCCATGTGTGCTGCTCCTTTCCATCTGCAGGCAACACAGCAGCACAGCCCCACTACCAGGGTCCTCAGCACTGTGCGCTGTGCTCCAGCACAGGCAGGATCCTATCCTGCATGAGCCACAGGCATCCGCCACTGGTGACCCAAAAAGGGGGCAGAAAGCCACAGCAGGCATGTCTGTTCTGCCAGCTCCAGCTGGCTGCTGCTGTTCCACCAGTTCATTACCCTGTCATTGACTGTCCCAATCTGGTTTGTCCGGCACAGCTTCCCATACTCCTTGCTGTACTTGGCACAGAGCTGGTCAGCAACCTGCAATAGGAGAAACCACACACTACATATCTGCTGGATTGCTCTCATTTCTGCTACTGAGTGCCCCAGCTGAACAGTGTTAGCCATCCCTGATGCTTCAGGGACACCTATACTGGGGTCTCAATCTGCTTGACCCATAAAAACATGTCCTCTGCCTTAATAATAGAGGCCCAAAGACATCCACCAGCTTCTTGCAGCATCACCCCCACCCTGTACACGTAACACCCCTCAAATAACCCTACTCACAATCTTCAACTCAGCCACTTCTGACTGGAGTCGTGGTGCAGCCCAAATCAGTGTAGATACTGCTTCTGCCAAGCCAGAGTCCAGCTCCCTATGGATAACAGAAGACAATCCTATCTCCACACCAAGCACTTAAGTCTTTGCTGCCCTCAATCTGCTTAGCCTGAAGGTTCCATCAACCTTCCTGGGCTCCAGAGTCTTCCCTGCCTGACAAAAAAAGCTCTCAAGTCCTTAGAGCACCCAAACACAGGTCCCCTTCTGTACCCCAGGCCTGCCCCTAACAGCATTCCTCGTTGAGCCCAGGGGCCTGGACCCTCTCCCACAGCATGCCCTCTAGGCCAGAGCTTACTTCATGGACTGAATCAAGCCGAAGCGGGCTAGCAGCAGGTCGCAGTACAGCTCCAGGATCTCCATGGCCTCCACAAGGTAATCTTCACGGATGATGTGCTCCACACGAATCCTGGCACGCTCATCTTTTCCGGCTGCCAGATAATCTGCAATCTCCTTCCTTGCCTTCTGGGCCAGTTCAGCTACAGCACATATCCCCAAGACCCGTCACTGTGCTGGCAGAGCTGCTGCCTCCATACCCATCCACAGTCCCCACCACACAAAGTCACCACAAGCTTCTCTCTCTCCTTCATCGAGCTTCTGCAACGCAAGACACTCAGCCATGGCTTGGTCAAGCCCTTGTGTCTGAGTCCTAGCATACTGACTCACAGAAGAACAGACAGTAGGCTTTTAGATGCCAAAAATAACTCCTACACCTTCAATTTCCCTGCGGAGTCAGTCAGAACCATGGATCTTATCTGTGTCTGAGCAGGGCAGGTGGGGAGAGCCTCCCCACCATACTGTGAGTACAAAAAGCCCAGGAAAGCCCCCATGCAAACTAGCATGTCTCTCCACACACAGCCCACTGCTACCACCTCATGTTCCCCACAGACTGCACACCAAGGAAGGTGGCCAGCCTGCTCCTCTGGGTACACCAGGGCAGACTGCAAGGCCTGGGTCCAGCAAGGAAAAGCAAGACTGCTCCATGCTTGGTCCATGAAAGTACCCCGACTCCAGAATAGTCTCAAGGCTCCAGAGCCCCAAGAGCATCCTGGGTCGCACTTGCCCCCTCAAATACTCACTCTTCTTTTTCTCCAGCAGTTTGAGGCGGTTGATGACAAGGCGCAGGTTAACTCGCAAGCGCTCAGCCTTGAACCCAGCGCCCAACATGATAGATGCTTTCTGTGGGAGAAGAGGGGAAGTCAGTGGAACTAAGAGCTGCTGGTCAGAAGGAGCAGTCACTGCTTTACTCAAGGACAAAAAAACCCAAACACCAAACCAAACCAACCAACAAACAAAAACCCAAAACCAACCAAACAAAAAACCCCACCACTGAATTCCCCAAACAGGCCCAAGCCTGCTATTCCTGAATATGACTGGACCTACAGCACCCACCATTCCCTTTTCCATTTTACAACCCTGCACCTACTCAAGACAACAGGGAATAGAAATTTCCTGGATAGTCCCACTCTGATAGACTGAATTTTGACCCCAGAAACAGATTTATGATGATCAAAACCTGGGACTACCCCATAAATATGAACAGGGTTAGAAAACACATCCTAAACCAAGAAAATAAGGGCCTGGGTCTCTTTAACCTAGGTAGGTGTCACCAGACACTGATGTCAATAGCAGAGCACAGTAAAGCTTTAAGAACATTAGAGAAACATCTACCAGCAGTGGTAGAGGAAAGTGTGGCTGTGCCCAGTTCAGTACACTGAGCTTACTGAGACGTGTTTTGAGGCTCAGCTCTAGAAATCTAAGAAGCCCGAGCAGAAAAAACCCACATATTTCACAACAAACATCATAGCTGCTAGAAGACATGCTTTCATTCCCATGCTTTGAAAGGTGAGGGATGCAAACCAATGCCTCAAGATGCCATCTGTGACAACTATCACAGCCAAATCCTCTCTGTTACTTCATTGACAAAACCACATTTTTAAAGGAAATTAAGTCAACGGCAGGAACCAAACCTATCAATATGTAAGCTGTAAACTAGCTGTCTAATTAACCCACGGACTGTACAAACTAAGGTTGTTACAATCCTGTCATCAGGAGGAAAAAGTTGCCATTTCATATCCCCCACACTTCCTACTTCCTGCTTCCTGAATGCATGCTCCAGCGTATCTCCAGTCTCTCAGAAGTTCAACCCTTCAGCCCTACAGAAAATTAACTCAGAAAACATTTTGTTACACCATTTTGTTATATCAAGAACCATTCATCAAAAATGCTTAAGAACTATCACATCGAAAGACTTTTAACTTGTACCTGAAGAACACACTGGATCAGACTTTTGGATAGTGACATCATTTTGTGTAACAAGTGCTTTGCACTGTAACAAATCTTATCTACAGCATATCCAGTTTATTTAGCTTGTCTATTCACACATCAATACAGTTATTTCAGCGATGCACAGAACCAACCAAGCTCAAAAAACGCTGCCGCAGAAATATATATGCATGGTTCAAGTTTGATGCCACAAAAAAGGTTCTGCCCTTCTGTAACTCGAACATACTCCTACAACATTAAAACAACTTTACAGTGCAGCATGAAGTAGCCTCAGTACGACTTGCAAAGTTTCTGTAAAAGTACCTAGTAAACATCTACTCTGATTAACAACCTGTTTTAACAGATTAACTCAAATGTAGCCACTAAGCAGCCAGCTCACTGCTTCTTCTCCAACCACCCTGCCCCTCTAAAGAGTTCCGTTGCCCCCACTGCCCCGCATGAGGCTGCAGCCACGCTGCTGAAGGGCTGACCCAATCCTTTCCTCCCTGTCTTGCCTCCCCGTCCCTTCCTACAGACGCGCAGCTACCGTGAGCGCACTGAAATCAACCTTTCCTCGCAGCGCACCGAGGCTCTCGCCAGGGCGGCTTCCAGCGCAGCGCCGGCCGGCCTGACCCGCCGCGGAGCTCCAAGGGGCCAGCGCTAGCTCCCAGCAGCGCACCGGCAGCGCAGGGACCAGGGCTGGCTTTGTCGGCGCGGCGGCACCGTGAGGATGTGAGGGCAGAGACCCCGATCCCTCCCTGCTCCGTCCCCACCGACGCGGCCCCGAGAAAAGGTCTCCCAGCGCCGGCAGGGCAGACTCCGGACCTACCTTCGGGCCCCCCTCGCTACCGGCACCTCTCCGGCGCCGATCGCGGCCCGCCGCCCCGGCCCCACTCACCGGCCGTCCTCCGCGCAGCTTCCAGTACCTAAAATGGCGCCCGCCGCACCACCTCACCGCGCGCGGAAGGATCCGCGAGGCCGTCACTGCCAACGCCGAGAGCGGGACCGGACCGATCCGGTGCGACGGCTGCTCCGCAGCACCGTACGCGGTGCCGCAGCACCAGAGCTGGTGTCCTGGGGAGGGAGAGACAGCGGCGAGGAGGCACTCAGTGGTCCAGCGGAGAGATCCACCTCGAGCGAGTGCGGGAGTACGGCGAGCCAAGAAGTGCCCGCCCCCGGCGCGGGGGCTCCGTCGGCAGCTCCCGTGGCCACCGGCCCCGCCTCCACGGGATGGGAGCCGCTCCGCTGGAGGCTCCGCGCAGGTCGCAGGCGGGTGGAGGGTTTTCCGGTTCCCTGAGGGACCGGCGGAGGTTGTGGCTCCGTGAGGAAGGGTCTGGCCGAGGCTGAGGGCTGAGCCGGGTCCTGGTGCCTGCAGTCCTGCCGCCGCGGGTCTCGGTGCGGCGCAGCCCCGAGGGTAAGCTGGCCCGGGGCGGGCAGCTGCGGACGGAGAACTCTGCTGCAGACGGGCGCCAGTTCGCGGGGAGGGTCGGTTCCAGGCAGGTGCTTGGGGTCACCCCGCGGCGGCTTTTCAGTGGATCGTAATCCGTAGCTCTTGCAGGGTACGATACTGCAGCTCGGGCGGAGAGGGGCAGCCGCTTCCCGCCCCGGGCGTGAGGAGAGGCAGTGGCCAACTACGGGGCCGGGGCTTGAGAGACCCGTAACCGGTGCGAATGACCCCTCGCGGGCGGCTGGGGACTGCGGGCTGGGACGGATCCATGAACAACAGGTGAGACGCTTCGGGGAACGAAGCGCGGCCCCTGCCCCCCGGCACGGCGCTGCCCGCACCGGGCCGGGCTGCCCGTGCCCGCGCCGCGCGCTCTGGCGGCGCCGCCATCTTGCCCGTCTGTCTGTCCGGCGGCCCTTTGTCTGTCCGCGGCTCCCGGCGCCTGCAGCGGGACGGGGTAAGGCGGCCCTGAACGGGGCCGGGCGGTCCCGCCGTGACCCCCAGGGTCGGTCCCTCTGCCTGCGAGGCCGGGGCGGGCCTTCCGTCTGTCGTGGCTGCCGGAGTGGTCCTCCGGTCGTATGTCGGAACACCGGGCAGGGTTCCTCCGGCCGTCCCTCTGCCAGGGGAGCGGCATCCGTGTGTCCGCCTGCGGGCTGGATCCCTCCTGCCTCTTCCTGGGTGCTGTTTTGACAGCTGGTTCCTTCTGTCGGGGAGACTGGTGGGATCCCTGTGTCTGTCTGTAGGAGGAGGCTGACGGGATCCCTGTGTCCGTCTGTCTGAGGAGGCTGACAGGAGTCCTGTGTCTGTCCGGGGGCAAATGGGTTCAGCTCCTCCTGTTGTCTGTCTGTCTGAGGGGACTGTTAGGATTTATCCCTTCCTCTCCCCGTCTGAGCACGGGGGGGGGGGGGCATGTTTCCCCCTTTGTGTGGTTTGAGGGGGTCGGTGTGTCCCCACCTGTGAGGGACAGGGGCAGCGCATCCCCGATGTGAGCTGCGGTGTCGGTGGTCGGTCCCCAGGTGAGGACGCGGGGTGTGTGCCCAAGTGCCTGCCCCAGGCCTGCCTGCCCAGGGAGGGCGCAGCAGCCCCTGTTCTGCCCCCTGCGCCTGCCCGCAGGCCGGTGAGGTCAGTCCGTCCCAGGGGCGGCTGTCTGAGGCGGGTCCTGTCCCCGGGCTGGCTCCTGCCGCCGTGTCTGGAGTTGTGACCGCTGGGCGGCCGGCTCCTTGTCTGCCTTCTGCGAACGGTGAGGCCTTATGTGCTCTCTGTCTCTATCTGGATGCGAAGCCAGAAGTGGGGCAGGGTCTGCATGTTTGATGAAGCTCCTGCCCTGTCGGCTGTGGGAATGGACAGGAGGGAAAAGGGAGTTTCGATTGAGATTGCAGTTGCTCTTGAAGTGGGGCACTCTCAGCTTTTTGTATGCTGGGGACAGGATTGCTTATAACGTTGCTTGAGAACTGAGTGGGCCTTTCCATACACGGTGGTTTATGAAATGCCTGTGAATCGTGTTGTATGCTGGCACTGAAGATGGCTGTGGTGATGTAGAACGAGCCCTGTAGGCACAAGGGTGGGGAATGACCCGAGCAGCCAGCTGCGCTTGGCCAGAGGCTCAAAACGTTCCAGTGGTGTGCGTGACAGGCTCTTCTCTTCTCAGGTGAGCCCTCTGCTGAGGGAAGGAACAGTCTGTGCTCCCAGGTCAGGGAAACATGTCCCGTCGGAAACAGACCACTCCTAACAAAGTTCACTGTGAGTATTATGTGGAACAGAGTCGTGGGATCCTTGCCCTAGCTGGATTGTTGTGGAGTGAGATGGGGAGGAGGGGAATGATGACAAGGTACAGTTTGTGGGGGAATGATGGTTACTCACTTTTTGTCTCAGGGACTGTAAGAAAGAAACTTGTGTTTTTATGCATCAGAGGAGCTGGCTGTGTCCTGGCATGGCAGGGATAGACTTGAACAAATAGCTAATGCTGTAAAGGTAGATGTGTATGTGCAGGGCCTGTAGCTGTGCTTTGCATTCACACTTGTCACAAGTGCAAATTAGTATACTAAGAAATGTGACTTGGGGGCTCTGGCCCATCTTGGGTAGCAAAGGAAGTTCTAGGCTAAAGTGTGTGGCTGAAAGCCAGGAATTCCTGGGTTCTGATCTTTGCCCTACCATAGACTCAACTGACTGACCTTGGACACATTCCTTAAGCTCACTCTACCTCAGCTTCCTACCAGATAATGTAAGTAAAGTTATTTGCCCTTTCCTTGCAGGGAATGGGCAATGGCCAAGTAATTTACTGGACAGATAAATGCTATCTGTCAGCTTATTCTTGAGCTGAGCTGATACGACAGATCTCTGTTTCTCCAGCACTGCCAAGACCCTGGCAGTGGAAGAGATGAAGATGCTGTACATCAGCACTTCTTGTGGGCAGGCTACAGAGAGGTGTTAGTGGAGCTGGAGATGCGTATGGATGTTTGGCTGAAAGGGGAAACTGCACATATATGGCTTTTGTTTGACTGATTGCAGCCGAGGAACGCTGGGGGACTAAAGCTATGCCCTTATTCATATCCAGCTGTGTTGCTAGGGACGCGGTGAGAATTTGGGCTGGAATGAGGAAAACAAATTTCTGCTTCTGTAGATCTGTGAAAGCAAGCAAGGCTGATGAGAGGGCCTTAGGTATTGCTAAGCTTAGTAGCTTCCAGGGGTATGGGACAGAGAGTTGAATGCTGCAGCCCCAACACTGCTTCACTTTGCTGATGCTGCTGGCTTGCATGTCTGCCTGTTTCTTTGTGTTGCCTTTCCATATGGGTATGGCAACAGGAATCTACGCTTGCTATTCTCTGTACTAGGGGACAATACACTGGGATATAGCCTAACATTTTGTGCACTTAGTGAGTGTACTGGGGAAAATTATCTCTGCTGGGACTTGAAAGCCCCGTTGGCTGCTAGAGCCAGGCATAGAAGAGCTGACAAAGCTTTCCTTGGTGGACATCTAAGAGTCTGAGGCATAGCTTTTGGCATCTGCACTGACTTGTGCTTTCCTATTCCTGCTTCTGGTGCTGGGTTCCACATGGGCAGAGTGTAGCTTTGATTTGCCTGATAGCATTTTAATGGCTTGGAAATTGTCTTCCTTAGAGATATTTGACTTGTCCTGTGCTTTGTCCTGTGATGCCAGTATCACATCTTTTGTCCACACACTTTTGCTTCTGGAAGTGCCCAGATATTACTCCTGCTGTTTAGATGAGACTTAAGTAAGGCATGCATTTACACTGTCTTCCCTGGTGTAGAGTTGTGGTCTCTCATGTGTGGAAACCAGGGGTATTAAGCTCTAGTGGTGCAGGTAGAGTTTCCATGAGTGTTTAGGTGGGCAGTTTTCTGTGCTTCACATGAGAAAACTCATGCAGTTTGCTGTGTAAGGGTGATGTTCTTCAGAAGCTTGAATTATTATATGCAAAGCTATACACATGATGGAGTTCAGTTGTACACTGTTTTCACAGTGAACAGCAGCTTTTTTCATCTGCAATACAAGTGGTTGTATCTCCAGTGTTGGTCTTGCGGAAAGCTGATAAACATGCTACCAGTGGGCATGACGTTGAGGTTGGCATCTGGTATGCTGTAGAGGGGAGCTGTGGGACCTGTTCACCTCCTTTACATGCAGTACATTGCTACAGAGCAGCTATTCAACAGGAGCCATCAGAAGCAGTAAGTAGGACCATAAGAAAATAAAGGGACCAAAAGATACAAGAAACATGTCAATGGTGATGTTTCCAACTTGGGATGGGAAATCGTGCCTGTCTTATGATGAACTCCGCCAAATCGTTGGGACTTCTTTGTCTACCTAGCCTGCTGTGTATCTGGAGGGCCCAGAAATGCCATGCAGTGCACTCACGAGGAAAATCGGAGAGAGCATCAGCTCCAAGAACTGAGTGAGCCAGCAGAATGAGGAGTCAGGCTGAGACATAGCAGACACGTTACTGAGACATCTTCACAGGGACTGAAGTGGTTGGGAGGAAAGGAGTAAAAGGGACAGCAGGTATGCAGCTTTTTGTGCAGTTGTCTGTAGCTGGGGTCTCATTTGGCAGGCTGTGGGGCTGGGGAAGCGCTTTTGGATCTGCGTAAGTACCACTGTGAGTATCTTAACTGGACAAATTTGTGGGAGGATGGTGCCTACTTCTTTCTTGCATGGGTATTCCATGTTAGCTTCTTTCTTGGATTCGCAAGGGCAAGCGGCAGCTGCAGATCTCCTCTCTTGGCTTGCTTGGCGCCCTCTTTCCAGGGTTACTTTCCAGGTTTGGCATGGCCCCCTTTTAACCTTGTTCTCACAACAGCATGGTTTGCTGTCCTCGCTTAGCACACAGTCATTCTGTTTAGCATGCAGATCGACCAGCTGGGAAGTTGTGTGGTTACGAAACAGTTTTAAATGGAGGTTAAAAATGAGTGAGGAAATTCAAAATAATACAGAAACAATGACAAAAATTATCACAAAAGTCTCCTGGTGCATGATGGCCAGTCCTTCTACAGTGTTAATTGTAGTCATTTGCCCTTTGGCACTGCTGCAGCACACAATTGGTTCTTAATAATTTAATTTTGTTTTGCCACATGGTGCATGAAAAGCACACCTGGCAAATAGTAATACTGGAATAGATGCAGTGCATTGCCCATTCCATATTGAACTGAAAACTACAATTAAGTGAATTCTTCCTGTGAAGATATCTTAATTGATTCATTTTGATCTTTATTTTCTCCCAGAGTCTGAAGTATAAAAGTACAGAATCTCCCTAAGCAATTAATCTAATCTTGCACTCAAGCTCACCCAGTGCTGTGCTTTCATCCCATCAGTTATGCTGCTCTTCTGCTGCTCTTCTGCTTGCCAAAAAGTTGCTGCGGGTGTTAGTGTGTACTTTTATTTCTCTCACTGCTGTCCCATGGGCTGTTCTTCTTTCTATTGCTTGTACCCCTTGCAATTGATGCTTATTTTAGAACTCTTGAGAACAGGTTTTGTTAGTCAAATTAATTCCCACTTCATAGCTCTATTTATCCTGGTACAAATATCCTATTAATCCTCTATTTCTTTTCCTGTCCCTCTGACACTCACACATTCTGGGCTCTTCAGTGTTCCTTGGATTCTGCTGTCTATAATATTCCCAGTTTGAAGAGAAAGTGTTTTGCAAGAAGTAGCACCCACCATTCAAACCCGAGCAGAAATGTTACTTGCTTCAAAATCCAAATGTTACTTGCATCAAAATCCTTTGTTCTTAAAGGGCTCTGTGGGCTGCTGTTGTTAACTCTTTCAATTGTGTTGTTTTTCATTTCAGTAACCACTACAGCAGTGTGGACAACCCAAAATAGCGATGGGGCAGGTGGACTAGATCCACAGTGGTGGAAACACTTGCAAATTTCAGGTCCAGGAAAGGAACACAGAAGACCTACATGAACAGGGACTTTAAATTGATGTATGAGGAGGGAATAAAGAGGCTCATCCGAGAGACCTTTCTGTTTAGGAAGGAAGACAGGGGGATGATGCAGGTTCTTTTGATTTTGTTTTATGGATTTTGGGGTGGGGGTTGTTTGTTTGTGTGTTTGTTTTCCAGAACACCTGAGAGGTATCCTGCATTCATACAGTTCAAGAAGGGAAGGGCTCAGGAAAAATATCATTTCTGGCTACAAAGTTGATACAGCAGCAGATCCTAACAGTCATAACGCCCCTGTTGCACAGTTCCACAGGGTTGCCCCCTACCTGCACAGCTGCTCACCTGGCATGCCACTCATTTACAAGAGTATGGAGAGGAGAACTGGAATGCAAAGCAGAGGCATTTGTATGATCTTTTATTGTCCTATGTTTCTAGCTGTTTGTAAAAAAAAATACAGTGACTTGTTTTGGTGTTGTGGTCAGACTGTTTCAGTGTTGTGGCCAGCCTGCAGCCCTTTTTATATTTAATAAAGAAACTTCTGCAGAAGAGTGTGAGTTCACTACGGAGCATAACATCCTTTACTGATAATAGTGACCGTAAAGCTGTCGCCTGTCTTACTCGCTTTCCAAATGAATGGAAATGGATTCAAAGTGGGGTGGGGGTGGAGGTGGGGGTGGAGGTGTAAGTTTTTGTGTGTGAGCATGTGTGTGCAGAAACCAGTGTAACTCCATACTACCAAATATTAGCCCATCAGTAGATGAACAGGACAGTGTTCCCTAAGTTCTTTTGGAGACAATATTAATTTAATACATAAGAAATTCTGTATAAGCTAAAGATAGTATTTTTAAAGGTTTGTCTTTCCCAGTTCATGCTGCCTTTTTAAATACAGGCTACTGGAGAATGCACAGGATGTCATCTGCTAACAGCACTGGTTTGGTTAACAATTTGCATTTCTGGCTGTGAGCTGATAGTTCTCTGCACTGCGCTGAGTCAATGCTAACTTGGTTCTGGGTATGTTGTACAGAAAGGCCACTGGCAGACACAATCGCTCCCAGTCATTGTGGTTGATGTTAGTGTTACTGACAGGAGGAGTTTCCTTCTCAGCTACCTTATATAAGGGTCACACCTTTTCAAATCCTGCAGGCTGTCTGCATAATCCGTCTATCTGAGCAGGAGCCTGCTGCCATAGTACTCCAGGCTGCTGCTCAGTGGAAATGTAAGCCATCTGGGAGGGGGAAGGGGAAAGATAACAACCACCTACCTACTTCCACTGGGACTTAGAGTGCTGTTTGGGAATCCTGTAACTGCCACAGGTAGCACGTCTCCCACCATTGTTTTACATCTGTCCTGTGCTGGACAGGTTTCCTCATTCACCATACTTTCCTTTGTCTTGCAATGCTCTTTTAGTCTCTGCTCTTTAGCTTTTATCCTGGTGTTTGGTGCATATCTTCTTCTTGGAGAGGCACTGTAATTCTGTAGTGTCTGCTGTTCATACAGTCTGTATCTCGGTCCCACCAGTATATGGTTGCAGTCCAGAACTAAAAGCAGCACTCCAGGCTATGAAAACTGTTCAGTGTTGGAGTGGTTTCTGATGGGGGTACATGTGTCACAGCAGACACGACAGTACCTGTGACTTCTGATGACAAATGCACTCTGGGTACTCCTCAGCACCTCTAATCAGCCCACATGGATTGTATTCTCGCATCTCCACGGAAGCCTCTCACACATTTCTGAAACAGGATTATAAATGCCTTCAAATGCCTTTGGGGGGATGCTGGGAATTAAGCTCCTCTCCCACAGTCTCCGTGAAACTTCTGAAGGTCTTTGAAATCTTCCTTAAATTACTGCTTTTTAAAGCACTGTTGGAAATTGCGAGGTAAGCACCAGAAAGGCAGTGTGGGTATGAACACGGGGCAAAGCTGGCTGAAACAGCTGAGCATGTAGGAATGTATCTGTCCTTGTAACAGGACTGGTGCTCTCTTCATGGCTCAAGAATGCAATGCTCTGGTTTTGCTGTTGCCAGTTGTGGCCCTGTACTCAAAGGTATAATTTTCTTCTGAAAGCTATGTTTTGGTTTTATGTGAAAAATGTACTGCGTCTTCCTTAGCATTTTTGCATTTATGCTTTAAGTGGTTCTTGAGAACTTAGACATCAGTTGATAGATTTAACCCAAAGCTGGCCTGCTGGGAAGTTCAGCATCTTGCCCCAAGCACTCCCAGCTCATCCACTGAGAGGTAAATCAGGACCAGATTTGGAACAAAGACATTTGATAAATATGAAAGTTATTGTTGCCTTTTATTGTTATTCTTCCGAACCAGAAGCTCTCCTTAGAAGAGAACACTGTAGGAAGTTTTCTTTCAGAGAGGCACAAATAATCGCTTCTTTCAATTTGTTTGCCATCTCTTATTGAGATGTGATCAGTGTCTTTCAACAAACAGACTGTAAGCTCGCCTAACCCAGCATCTCAGCTCCCTGGGTTCATTCCCTTAGTTTTCTGGTTTGAGTAGTGAAGTGCCACTGAGGTTTGTTTTAGCCAGAGCCATTCCTGGGCAAGACATGGTGGGGAAGCAAGTTACCTGTCACATAAGCAGGACAATACCAGCTCTGGGCACAAACACCATCCTGAAGGGCAGCATGTCCTCAGTCCTGGTGGCAACAGAACATGACAAGGACAAGCCTTGGTTTTGATAGCACTGCGGAGGGCAGGTGAAGTGTCAGGAACACAGGGAGGTACTGGTTTTGTGCAAGTTGCATGTTATAGCAGGGGATAGGACTTCATGATTTCCAAAGCCATATAGCACTGTGCCTGATCTGGTATGCTGTCATAATCCCCCGGCGGCTTCCCTTCCACCCAGAGCTGTGCTGTAGCTCTACTGGCAGATAGCTTGGTAGCAGAGAAAGCCACCTGGCTATGTACAGCAGATAGATGGGATCTCACAGAGGTTTTGTGGGTGGAGTGGTATATAGAGTATGCAGAGAGCAGCCTGATGCTGGACATTTCTGCTGGTGAGATTGTTCTACACACAGGGGCTGGACTCACCTCAGCGGGTACGAGAGGCTGGTGTTGCAGGGTAGGCAAGCAGAGTTACTTAAATGCTTTCTGAGAGGTGACTTCAGAGGTGCTGCACAGTGCAGGTGAGCAGCCCCATACTTGTTCTGGTTTTGGCAAGCCTTGGTGGTGAAAGCAAGGCAGTGGCATCAGTCTGACTCTCTGTCCTTGTGGCTGCCAGGGGAGCAAGTCTTTGCAGGGCTG
The DNA here is from genome assembly GCA_028858755.1 of Ara ararauna. Taxonomy (NCBI): domain Eukaryota; kingdom Metazoa; phylum Chordata; class Aves; order Psittaciformes; family Psittacidae; genus Ara; species Ara ararauna. Next base: position 1,920,822 of record CM054410.1, on the reverse strand, counting down.
GAGGAGCAAGCCCGCCAAGCCATGATGAAAACCAACTTTCCTGGAGCTCTTGGTGACCAAAGGCCAGCCATTTGTCCACTACAAGACCCCGACTCCAGCAGCAGTGAGTTCTGCCCCTTCCAATAATGGCAAGGTAGTGGACTGGGGAGACCATGACAAGGGGCTAGGTGCTGCACAGCTTGTGGGGGTCCTCGGAGGGCCATCTTACCCATCTCCTCTGGGTTAGCCCTTGGCTCCTGTGCAGGATTGTCTGCATGCAGCCAAAGCAGGGCTGCTTCCTACGGGAATGTAAGCCCAGAGCCAAGGACCACTGCCCCCCAGTGTGGGCAATGACCTCACCACCAGGATGCGGTCCCAGTTCAGCAGAGCAGGGTGGTGACAGGAGTTTCAGCGGCAGCCCAAGTGATTGTCAAGCAAGGCAGGGTAACAGAACATGTCCTCTGAGCACCTCAGTCCTTGACGTGCACCAGCCCGAGTTTAAATAGAGCTCCTGATCTCAGGGGTGGGTAGAGGCCCCAGGTAATGCTGGTCAGGACAGTTAAGGCTTATGAGTACTCTCAGGGTCCTGACACTTGGAATTATTGTTCTGCATGTTCTAGGTAGCAGTGATGATGAGGAAACCACGCAGGATGAAGTTTCTTCACATACCTCTGAGGAGGATGGCTCAGTGGTGAAAGTAAAGAAAGAGTTAGAGAATGCCGAACCACCTGTGGCTGAAGCCCCACTGATGAGAGAAAATGAGGCAAGTGTGTACTGGTGCTGCACTCACCTGGGCCTCCCAGGGGTGAGACAGGTACCATCTAAACACTTTCTCTCCCCATCATTGTTTCTTATCTTTTTCTTCCTCCCACCTCCTCCAAACAACACCTTCTGACAGGAGGAAAGGGTATGAAGAGTTCTTGGGCTGCCAGAAGCAGGAGATAGCCTGCACGAACTGTGGTTCTTATGACCGGCCAAGATGATTGTGCAGAGTGTGCCCCCTTCTTTAAGTCCTTGTGCCTTTCTCTGACTGACTTCCCCTCCCTTCTGCTATGGAGCAGGCCTTGCCTACCAGAGCCGCTGTGCTGGAAGAGCCTGGGTGCGCGCGGAGGCCTTGAGGCCTTTGCCTGTTCTGTAGACACCAGAGTTTTGCTCAGAGGCTACATAAAGGGATTTTAAGAGTGCAACACCACCAACCAGCCCCAGTGGGACTGGGCACACAGCCCTCGGTCTGGCCAAGGCCTGCCTGGCAGTACTGACTAGATACTAAGGGAAGGTGGTGTGTCTGCCTTACACCAGAGTGGCTTTTCCTCCCTTTAGGTGCCTGGGAGTTTGAATGCTGACCCTATGCTGGGACTGTCACAGTGCCCCCTCTGCCAGCTTGACTGCGGAGGCAGAGAGCAGCTCATCACTCACGTGTACCAGGTAAGGGATATCTTTGGCCTTAAGCCCCAAATTCAGCAACAACCCAAAGCACAGGGTGGCTTTGTTCTGGTCTTTGCAGTCTCAGAACTGACCTTATAGCTAAGATGTGACTGAGATTTACAGCAGTAGACTGTCCAGAGGGTGTCCTGGGAAAGAATCAGCAGGGCACCAGTCTGCAGATCTGAAAACGCAACTCTACCCCAACGCAGTTCTGCAAGTAGCTGCAGGCTTGGACCAGGCAGTCCTTCAGATTAAACATGGAGGCAATTTTTACATTATTCAGTGAGATAAGAAAACTTCCTCCTAATCACTCAGTTGTTTATTTTGTATATCACAGTTCCTACCCATGAAAACAGCTGTTCTTCCTCTAAAATTATTCCAGTATTGCAGGAGAACCATGCTGGAATCTCACAGGTTGTTTTGTCAGTGCTCTCTTCATAGCACATCAAAGTCTCTAAAAGGAGGAATGAAGCAGAACTGAATTGGCCACTTACCTGCACAAGGTGACTGCCTCCATCTAAGTGCTTCCTCACCAGTGTTGTTCCTACTGTTAGTCCACTCATGCTTTGTGCAGCAACGGCAGCTTCTCAGATGCATTTCTGAAAACAAGGGTCTTGCAATCCAAGTGTTTTGGCCTTAATTGTTTCTCTTGTATCAGAGTGGAGCTGTAGAAAGGTCTCCTCCTTACTGTTTGACCTGTGACACCCCAGGTATCTTGAGCTTAGTCTAGGAGCTGTCTAACAGAGGTTTAGTGGTAAAGTGTTCCCATTCCAAGAGGCTGAGCTGAATGGTTTGCTGTACCTGCTGAGCCCGTCTCAGACTGGGCAGTTGGTAACTAGCCACCTCGTTGTTGTTTCACAGCACAGTGCGGCAGTGGTGAGCGCCAAGAGCTACATGTGCCCTGTATGCGGCAGAGCCCTCAGCTCACCAGGATCCCTCGGGCGACATCTCCTGATCCACTCAGAGGACCAGCTGTCCAACTGTGCAGTGTGCGGGGCACGCTTCACCAGCCACGCCACATTCAACAGGTCAGGGTCACCCTGGGTGGGGAGTGGGCTAGGGTACCCACAGTAGAGATTAGGTGCCTTTAATGACAGAGAAGTCATGGCTCTGGACCTACTGAAGACCCCAAGTGAGTGTGATTCCCTTGATCCCTTCCTGCCTGCAGCTCTCCATCACCTGCTAAGACCTCCCTGGGCTGTGCTGCTGAAAGGGGTTTCCTTTGCTCTGTGAAGAACTAGAACTCTGCAGAAAGCACTGGGGTCTCCAGTCACTAGAGAATAACCAACTACTTCCTTTGCCGCTTCCATCAGAGTGGGTCTGTACGGCCCGGTGGCTTCATCATTTCCAGAGCAGGACTACAGGCAGAAAACAAAATGTTCTTTGTGTCCTGCCTGGTGGAAGATTAACCACTGACCAGTGGAATAGGACTGGTCAGTCCTATAGAATAGAAAAGAGAAATCTAGAGATGATGGGGAGGAGCAGCTTTCTGCCTAATACCTACTCTTGCACTCTTACGATTCAGATAATCTGCTTCCGACCCCTAGATATGACATTGCTTCATTTTAGATGCTCAGACGTGTCTGTGGGCAGGAATGGTTTAGCAGAGGCCTCTGCTGTGGGCTGTCGGAAGCCACCGGGGCAGTCTGAGGTGGGAATGCTCCTGTCAGCACCGAGTTTCCAACTCTGCTCTTTCTGCTTTCCAGTGCGAAGCTGCCAGAGATGCTCAGCGCCGACCGGCTGCCGGCTCCACAGAGCCAGGGCCCCTCCGGTGCTGAAGGGAAGGACGTTGCCTTTCACCCCGCTGTGTACCCTGCAGCCATCCTGCTGGTGTGCAACAACTGCGCAGCATACCGCAGGCTGCTGGAGGCGCAGGCGCCCGGCATGCGCAAGTGGGCTCTGCGGCGGCAGAACGAGCCCCTGGAGGTGCGGCTGCAGCGGCTGGAGCGTGAGCGCACAGCCAAGAAGAGCCGGCGGGACAATGAGACACCCGAAGAGCGGGAAGTAAGGCGCATGCGGGATCGGGAAGCCAAGCGCCTGCAGCGCATGCAGGAGACGGATGAGCAGCGGGCGCGGCGGCTGCAGAGGGACCGGGAAGCCATGAGACTGAAACGCGCCAATGAGACCCCAGAGAAACGCCAGGCCCGGCTCATCCGGGAGCGTGAGGCCAAGAGGCTCAAGCGGCGCCTGGAGAAAATGGACATGATGCTCCGGGCACAGTTTGGGCAAGACCCCTCTGCCATGGCCGCTTTGGCAGCTGAAATGAACTTCTTCCAGCTACCAGTGAGCAGTGTGGAGCTGGAGAGCCAGCTGCTGGGCAAAATGACCTTTGAGGAGCAGAGCAACAGTGCATTGCATTAAGCTACAGCCAAGGACCCTGCCACCTCTGCTGTACGGGCACACATGCATTGGTAGCTTCTCCTCTCAGAGGCTGCTGTGCGTCCCTGGCTAACGCCCTGACAGACAGTTCTGGCTTTCTCCTGAACACAGGAGGAGAACAGAGCTGAGAGATTCCTGCCAAAGTATCCCTGGTGGCAGCAGACTCCGAGGATACATTCTGCTCTGGGGACCAAGTCACTGCCTGTGAACAGAGGGAAAATAAATTAATGCTCATGTTTATTTAGTTCCCTTCTTTACCTTTTGTGCTTTGTCCTGTTCTTGCACCCTTGCAACCCATTAAATGGGTTTGGGCTGCTGCAGTTCTTGCAGTTCTGCTGTAGATGAAAGCCTACAAAGTGTGAACTATGGAGATGAGGACTTCCGTAGTCCACAGCTCCTCCAGGAGTAAATTCCTTGCAGTTTGTGCCCATAAAGACAAAGCAAAGAAGGATATTGTCTCCCTGGAAATGGCTGTGCACACCCTTTCTCTTAACACTATCATTATGTGCCTTTTTGCAGTAGCATTCATGGAAAAACTAAGAGGAAACTAAGTTCCTGTTCTAAGATACCCCACGTAAATGCTAAGAGAAGGGTTGACTGAGGTAAGCAGACGAATTTGCTGGTTTAATCCCAAGTTCATTTTCACTTAAACAGCATTTCAGGTTTGCAAGTGAAAGAGTTGATTGAATGGTAAACAGTAAGGGCAGGTCAGTACCCTGGTACTGTATGGATTTATTTTCCCCTTTATTCACCAGCGGTGAGGCCACACCTGAGTGCTGTGTCCAGTACTAGGCTGTACAGTGCAAGAGAGGCACAGATGTACCAGAGAGTCCAGCAAAGGGCCACTAATAGGGTGAACTGTGACATCTCCTGTGAGGAAAGGCTGAGAGCGGGGCCTGTTCAGCGCAAAGAAGAGGAGGCTTGATTTTGTCAATGTGCATAAATACCCGAGGGGAACATGTGAAGAAAATGGAGCCAGGCTGCTTACGGTGATGCCCAGTGACAGGACAAGAGGTGATGGGCACAAACTGAAGCACAGGAAGTTCCCTCTGAACATCAGGAAACACTTCTCACTGCCCAGGGAAGTTGTGGAGTCTCCCAGCTTGGAGATGCTCCAGAGACACTGTCCTGGGCAGCTGGATGTAGGTGGCCCTGCTGGAGCAGGGGGTTGGACTGGATGGAGCTCCAGAGGTCCATTCCCACCACAACCCTTCTGTGACTTCCTAGTAAGCTGAGCTTTTCAACCCTTTCAGTACAGTCAGATGCATTGATACATAGCCCATGTAGGACCACAGATGACACTCAGGTTATTAATTCTCACAGTGACCAACAGTGCCTTCCAGCGGTCACTGCAGGTAACACTGTGGGGTGAGGGGGGACCACTGGCAAAAAGAAACACACGGGTCAAAGTTGCTTTTGCTCCCACACTCAGCAGCAAAACTGTAGGAATATGGAAAAGGGGTGAGCTAGGGAGGAGCCATGGAAAGCTCAGTAACCAAGTCTGGAAAAACCTGCCGGATGGTAGGGAATATAAGCCATTTACGTCATTCATCACATACAGCTGTCATCTGTGAGCTCTGGGAAAACACACTAGATCTGGAAAGGATCTATTCAGATCCTTTGTTCTCTGAACTGATCTCTTACTTCTGAGCTCTGTTTTCATGCTCAAAGGGACAAAGGTTGCTCCTCGCAGTGTTTGCTGGTGCTGTGTGTGTTTGGCCAGCACACAAGCAGCTTCACTCTGCCACCTGCAGCTGGGACCCCCCCTGCAGTGTCACCGGCCCCTGATCATTATTCCAAGGGGTTTAAGAAAGACCACATAAACCCAGAAGTATCTGAGCACAGAATTATGGCTGTAATCCATCTGTCATGCAGCCTGTACCTTGCCCTCATCACAATCTCCAGATCACTGTGTAAGACGAGAGAAGCCACATCCTCATGATCACTGATACTACAGATGAGCAAGAAGTCTCAAACACCAAAGGAAAAGCTATTGGTTTATATATAGATAGATATATATAGATATATACTGTGTTTACAGAGTCAACAAATTAAATGCAATATTCATAAGAGCATTAACAATAAAAATACAATCTGTGTGTAGCCAAGTACAGACTTAAAATGGTAAAACAGGAAAAAGGATCTCACCAAAAGTACAAATATACAGTACAAATTGATTTATTTAAAACAGTTACAAAAAAAGCACAACAAAATAGAGATTATCCTTATAATTATTAATGCTTTGTTAAAGATCAGGTAGAGGAGAGGGGCAGGAGCAAGGTTGGAGTGGAGCACCTGACTAGTTCTAAGGCTTTAGATACAATGCAGTCGGTTACATGTTAATACAGCCATTACATAACTGGGATTATAGTTGAAGGATCGGCACTTATCTACAAAGACCTCCCTGCCTCGGCAGCCCAGCCCCTTCCCCAAGGCCACATCTCTGCTCTGCTTTGCTGGGGCAGACCCTCCCTGGTGCCGTGGAACAACCAGAGCGCGCACCGTGTGCTTGCAAGGGCACCCCAGCAGCCTAGAAGGATGTTAGGGGCAAGTCCTGTCCTCCACGGACAGATGTGAAGATCGTGGAAGGGCCTTGACCATCAGCATTTTAAGTCATATATGGAATACACCCTGGGCCAAACTCTGTACAGAGTGTGCATTCGGAGCCATCTTAGCAGGTTCTGCAAGGTTTCAGGCCCTAGGACAGCCTGAAAGACAAAGAGCAGTTGTGAGTGGCGCTGGGGAAAGGCACATGTGCTGCTGCGGGCAGGAGCTATCACATGGGTTACTCAAGCTGCTGTCATTTCTGTTGCAGTGTTTTCCGAGTAACAAGGGGTGTTAGTTCTCTACTGAGCAAAGTGACTTCGAGTGTGGGGTGGGGACCGGGACAGGGACACCTAATGTGAAAAGTGCATCATACTTGTGCTCCTGCTGGAAAGCGGAGGCAGAGGGGCCCCTGCAGCTTTCCTCCTTTCCAGGCAGAGCTTCCTCTGCATAGTCTGCTCGTGAAGAGCGCTTGTCACATGCCTCATGTTCCTGGAGCCACAGTGACTCAGAGCCTAGAACCAGGCACGGCCTCTGCTGGGCAGTGGGCCCCAGGAGTGGCTGTGAGATGGGACAGAGGGACACAGACACCCATTATTGCATCCTATAGACTCTTGCCATGGAATGTGAGCCAGGTAAGGCCAGGAGGCCTCTTCCACAGCTCCCTCCCCTTCACAATAGCAGCAGGAAAACAGTATATTTCTCCGAGAAGCCTATCACATCTCTGCCAGCAGAAAGGCCCAGATAACCATCTCATTCCACAATGTTTTCCTGGCTTTACCTCCTCCTTTCCCTGTAAACCTAAAAAATAAAAGCCTCCTCCATGGGCTCATTTATAGCATTTCTGCCCGCAGCAGCGCCTGCCTCACAATCCCCTATCTCAAGAGAGCCTCAACACTCAGCACAACCACCACCATGGGCTGAGCAGCACAGCACAGCACAGCCGAGCCAGGACAGGTTCCAGCAATCACGGGCACTGCCAACCTGGGCCAGACAGCGCCAGGGCCCCTCCTGCCTACCACCTCTGGGGCAAGCAGTGATGGCCAGATCCCTCACGTCACTGCCCTGCCATGAGAAGTGCCCCAAACCACTGCCTCCATAGGAGAGCTGGCAGCCGAAACATGCACAGCAGTGGGACTGACAGGGAGTCTGGGTAGAAGCACTGAAGTCAAATTCACCCTGGTCCATTTCACAGAGCTCAGAACCATGCTCAAGAGATGAGCAACAAGCCAAAGTCCAGGCCAATGGCCAGGTAAACACCAGAGCAAGCACCTTCACAGCCCTCCAGCTGCCTACAGTACAAAGCTATTTTAGCCACACAGCATCTTGCCTCATGCACCAGTGTCTGCCCTTTCAGACCAGCGTTCAGTGCTGCTGAGATAGAAGTAGTTACAGTGGTTACATGAGTAACTGATCTAGGAGTAATTACATGAGACAGCGCAGGCTCTCCAACCCTCCCCCTGAAAGACAGAGACTCCTGTGTTCAGAGAGGCACAGGAGAGGCCCTGCACCCCTCAGCTACTCAGGCATCCCCTCCATGTGTGCAACCAGCCTGGCTAGATTCTCACACTGTGCGCGTGCAAGATCCTTTCTTAGCTGCCTGCCACAATTCTGAATCCCTCTGCTCGCACCATGCAAAGCACAGGCAAGAGAACTCGGGCTCTTCTGCCTTTGGCCACAGACACCCTGGATATCCTGAGCATTAAGTACTAACCAACATTAATCGAGGTCTTTGCGTAGGAGAGTCCAATGAACAGCAACTGTGAAACACACACGAGGATGAGGCCGGGCTCCTGGGCCCAGACAGTACATTTCACTGACACATGAAAACAGCATCTGTTCCCGCAGCTGCTGCATCCAGAGAGGCAGTATCTTCATATGACAGCATCACCACGACAGCATACATTGCACATGCAGCTGATGAGATCGGAAGCAGCGTGTCATTTAGGGGAAGCTACATATGATACAGGCAGCATTCTCACCCTGGAGAAATCCCCATGAGGCACAAACAAGGAAGGCATGAGTAGCACATATCACACCTAAGGCCTGAAAAGAAACTGTCCTGGTGCAGGCATTTCAAAGGCAACAGAAAGGCTAGCAATATGCTAGGAAAACGACTGGTGGCCTGGATGGAAGGGACATTCTGAAGACTCCCTAATTTGCCTACACCCAGGCAGAGCATGCCCTTGTCGCACAGTCAGCTGAAGCCAACCAGTTACAGGACACGTTCCTGGGGTGTGCAGAGCAGCCCTGAGACACCAGCACTGCAGCTGCGCCACGGAGAGGGATTGACACAGAAGCTGCTCAGTGAAACAAAGGAGCAGTGCCCTGGCTGCCAGGCAGGCCCCATGGAACATGCCAGGAGAGAAGGGAGACAGAAAACAGAATGCTGAACATCAGGAGCAGCACCACGACGCAGCAGGGACATGCACACTGAAAGAAACCTTCTCAAAAGCCTGGTCCTAGCACAGAAATGGGCATCTTAATACAAGAAACACTTAATCCAAGTTAAGTCAGTGAAGGCTCTTATCATCAACATGATAGTCACTACTTCCTATTCTAGATAAGTAGTTAGAGCTGGTGTCATAACACACCATCAGAGGACAGATTAGTGTAACTACAGGAGCCTTCACTTGAAAAGAGTGTTATTACCATAATGAGGTATTAATATATGTTTGTATTTAATCTCACCATGAAAAAGACTACTCTTGATTTTGCCATGTTGTTCTACAGAGCAACTCCGAAGTGAAGTATCGGAAAAACTAACTCAAAAGCACCCCAAAATGCCCCATGGTGCTGTGGTATTTTTAGAGTCCCACATTAATCAGAGAAATGTACTTAGCAGAAACTTTGTACCTTGCCCGCACATGCACTAACACTCCTCTTTTGTCTAGAGGTTATTCAGGAAACTGCCTGCAGGGAAGAATTAGCCATCTGGAAAGTGTTCTTCTGATTTAATAACAAAATAGTCTTGGTCTCCTCAAAGGATGTTTCCATCCCTCTCCAGAGAATGCTTAATATATTTTACTCCAGCTTTAAAAACCCCCCAACCAAACACCAAAATCCAAACCAACCCCCATCCATCCACAGGCTAAGCCCCTGCAAAAGCTGTAAGCCCAAGAGATTTTTTTTTAATGTTATTAAGATGGGAAGATTTCATTTGATGACAAACGATTAAATGTATTTTATAGCAGAAAACTGATATCTCCCATCCTAATTCGTGTCCTATTCCAAGTGCTCAAGTTTCCTATTTACCTACACCCAAACCCATCCTTTTGGTCCTTCCCCTTGAATTTCTGTGTTTCATTCACATCTGTACATTCCTTGCAAGAAGAAAGAACAGTTGGATTCAGTGGAAGAGACATTGAACAGAATCACCGGGGAAGCATCTCTGTCCTGCCCTCAAGAGCTCCATCGGTGAATGGTCCTTTTAAAGTGCATGTGTGAAGAAAAGGGATACTGGGAGTAGAGCCCCCTCAACTCCAGTGGGGACACATCTCTCCCCATCATGAGAAAGGAGGAATATAATCTTCAGCAATTTTATCTGCTACCTTAAGCCGTGTCTGCCCTCCTCATCTCTCCACCTACCCTGAATGCTTGGACCCTGCTCTGCAAGGAACCAGTTATTCAGGGAGGTGTGAGAAAGCCCCAGCCTCCAGAACGCTCTCATCACAAGCTCATGAGCACATCCCTGGTCTCTACCCCATCTAGCCTGCTGCTGCTCCCTGAGGCACTGGAGCCCTCTTGATTCCCCAAGAGGAACTGGCCAGCCACTCAACTGGAATAAATCCAGTCCTGCAGGGCAGAAAGCAGCCTTGGTGGTGAACCTGCCACAAAGTCTGTGCAATTTCTCCATCTGATGGTGAGGCTCACCTACAAGGGATGCCCTAGCTCACAGCCTCCAAGGGATCACTTCCCTGCATTAGAACGCCCTTCAATGGACAGCTTGACCTCCTGGGGAATGAAAGAGGGACGGAGCAAAGAGGGCCGCAGCTCCTCTGCCTGCACACTGTATCTTTGGAAGCCTGGGGCTGTCCAGCTGTGCTGACTGCTGGTCTCAGGCTGAGAGGGTTCCGCATGACAGCTCTGGGCTGCGCTGTTCCTATCTGTGTGGCTCTTCCTTTCAGCAGCTCTGTCAGACGGTTCTCTGGACCCCTGAGCTGTTCTTTCAGCTGTCTCTCTAGTAGATAGCAACTGATCTGTGGGAGTGTAGTTAGCCTGAGAAGTGGAGTTGCCATTCATGCTCTGTAAACTGATTGATATACAGACATCACCCACCTGCAGCCTGTGACAGGGCAAAGCAAAGAGCTGAGCAGTCTGCCCTGGGCTACAGGAGGACCAGCCCTGGCCATACACAAAGAAGGGATGCTCTGGGGGCACATCAATGCTCACTTTACTTTGCTGCTCCCCAACCACAAAATGCAGTGCAACTAGCCCAGGCCACTGGCTTTCCTGAATATCCACCACGGTGCTGGAGTCAATCTTCAGGCCCCCGCTCACCTCTGCACTGCGAACGAAGTCTTGAGTCTGCAGGTCCTCTACCCGCTTCAGCTCTCCTGTAGCCAGCTGGATGATGGCTCCTTTCATGAAATGAGAGGGCAAGTGTGAGGAGCTGGGTGGCTGCAGCTGGGCAGGATCCTTTTCCGGCACACTTACTCGAGCCTGTGCATCCGAGCTCCGCCCCACCAGGGCTTCTGAAATGGAAGACCTGATGGGCTCGGATCCAGCAGAAACGAGGACTGGCTTGCCGTTGGCTATCACTATTCCTTTGGTTAAGTGTCTTTGTCTAACCGGCTCTTCAGGGGACATTACATACGCACTCCTGGACTGGCTTTTCTCAGCGGCAGTCCTTTCCACTGTGTTCCTCAGCACATCTTTTGACTCCCCCTGCTGATCAGGGATATTATGGCAAAGGTTTAAAGGGCTCGGGTCCTCTTTCCTCTGGGCTGCCAGAACATGATAATCCTGAGATGCCAACACCCCCACCACCCTCTGAACCTCCAGATCAGCATCTGGGGTGCTTCTGTGAGCTGGCACAGAGTCCTCTGTTCCCACTGTCTGGTAACCTGAAAGGAACTGTCCATCAACCACACATCCTGCTGCAGGCCCTGGCAGACAATCTTCAGCTTTACTGCTGGCAGAGTCCGCAGCCTCACTGGTCCTCCTCGAAACATTATGCCCCAGATGTCTCTGTCCACCATTGGCAGCAGCTACCTCTGAATTCAGCTGACTGTCTTGCTGAGGAGACTCTAGGCTTCTACCTGCTGCAGGTGTCTCATATGCTGAATACCCTGGTGGGAAGCGAGACATCTGATAATAAACAGGAATTCTACCTGGTGCAGTATCTAACGGCTGGGTCCCAGCATGGTGCTGCATCTGGCCAGAAGGAGAGACTGCAGAAGTGGATTTGCTGAAGGTGTGGGTAGGAGAGGTAGTCTGGGGGGAAGGAGTGGCTTCTTCCGTGAAGAGAGAGGCATATGGCACAAAGTGGGGGACATGAGAGGCAGTGAGGCTGGTGGAAGGAGACAGGAGCGGACTAGGCAGGAAGCCAGAAGAGACAGCATAGGGCACTGTGTAATGCGAGCCGATGAACTGCAGGGACGTTGGGGTGATCTGTGCGTAGTGAACGGGAGGGTAGGGCACCCCCGGATGCTGGATGATGGGCGAGCTCACATTGAAGGCAGGGGACAGGGGGCTCACGTTCACCACGGAGTGCAGACCCGGAGGGGAGAAGGCGGTGGGCGGCGCTGCCACTTTGTAGAGCATCCCGTACTGGTCCACTGTCAGCCCCGCCACGGCTTCCGCGGCCTCGCCCGGGCCATAGCGCAGGGCTGCAGGCGCCGGCCCAGCTGTCCGGGCCCACTCGGTGCCCTCGCCCGAGGCCTGGACATCCCCCGCCCGTCCCGCCTCGGTGCCAGCGCTGGCGGCGGGAAGGTCCCGCTTCTTTGGCGGGAGGCACTCCTGGCTCCGCTCGTGGCCCGCTCTCATGGTGCCCCGCGCTGTCCCGGCAGCCCCGGCCGCGACGCTCGTTCATGGGGGCACCCGCAGGGGCTGCCGCACGCCGGCTCCGGGATCCCCGCCGCCGGCCGCCGCCTCACCTGCGCCAGGAACAGAGGGAGCTGTGAGTCCCGGCCCTGCCACCGAGAGCCCCGGGAACGGCGGGAGCCCCGAGCGCCGGCCCTGCCCCGAGCGCGGTCAGCGGCCGCACAGCCCCGGCAGCGCCCGGACCCGCAGCGTGGTGGAGGCGCCGCGGCCGCTCCCCGCCCGCCCCGGCGCTCACCGCCATCCCCGGTTCCTCCCGCCCGCCCCGGCGCTCACCGCCATCCCCGGTTCCTCCCCCCCGCCCCGGCGCTCACCGCCATCCCCGGTTCCTCCCGCCCGCCCCGGCGCTCACCGCCATCCCCGGATCCTCCTCCGGGCCCGCGGCCGCCTCCGGACGGGCCCCTCCCAGCGCCGCGGCGCACGGCGATGACGCGCGGCCCCGCGCGAGGGAAGCGCCTCACCCATCGGCCGGGGGCGACGCGCCCGCGGCAGCCGGGGCTGACGTCACGGGGCAGCCGCCGCGCCGGTTGCCATGGCAACTGCCGGCCCTGCCCCGCCTCCGGGCGGGGGCCGCGGGGCTCGGCGGGCGCTCAGGGGTGCTCCAAGTGACGGGGCCCGGGGAGCGCGGGGAGAGAAGGCGCGGGGGGCGGGAGCCAACCCGGCCCGGGCCGTGCCCGCCTCACGCCGCTTCCCACACCAACCGCTCTGCTTCGCGCCGGCCGGCGGCGGGGAAGGCGCTGGGCCGAGAGCCCGGTGCCGGCGGAACGCGGCGCTGCGACCGCCCCGGCAGCGGCCGCCCGGCGGGAGCGGCCCCGGCAGAGGGACCCGGAACGCGGTCCGCAGGAGGCGAGTCCCGCCCGGTCCCACCGCGGGCACGCGCTCCGGGGAGGGCCGCCCCGCGCGTGACGCCATCACTGACTGCCACGGTGCGGGCCTATCACCACTCGCAAGACCGGCTCCGCGAGTGCTTCCGCCAAGAAAAGTAGTGCGAGCGGCCACGCCCGCGCCCGGCGCCGGCCGCGCCCCGCGCTCCGTGCCCGCGCGGTCCCCGCCGCCGCCGCCCCCGCCGCCGCCGCGCTCCGGTGCTACAGCCCCCCCGGGGGCCGGGAGGCAGAAGGGAACGTGCCCGAGCGCAGATCCCTCCGCCTGCGGTATCGGTGCTGCGGCCGCGCAGCCGCCATTTTGAATGCCTGGGTACGGCCGCCGCCGCTTCCTCCTCCGCTGGGACCGTCCCGGTGAGTGCGGCCGCGGCCCCGCCGCCCCTCGGCCCTCGCCGGGCGCTCGCCGCTTCCGCGCTTCCCTCTTCCCTCCCCGCGCTGCCGGCCAGGCCGGGTCTCTGCTGCCGCGGCCTGCGAGGTTCCGACCGCCCGGGGCCCCCGTGTGCCGTCGGCTGCCTCTACCCACCGCCCGGCTCCGCGACCGCGCCGCGGGCTTCGCTGCAGCGGGGGCTGCCCTGTGCCCTCCTGCCGCCTCTGCTGCCGTGGGCCGCCCGCGTTCAGTCCCCGGCCGCGGCCTGAGTCCCACACCCGGTGTCCAGGCCCGTTCGGACTCTGCCCCGGGCTCTGGGCCGGGCGGCGGCCTCCTGGGCCTCGGCCGGTACCCGCTGGAGCGGCGCTGCCGGCGACTTCTGTCGCCTCTGATGGGACTCGGGCGGTCTCCCGCAGCGCTTCTGGCAGCGGCAGGTGCGGATCCGGAGCCCAGTGGCGCGGGGCGCGGCGTGACTTTGCCCGCGGTGCAGGAGGCCCCGGGCAGCAGCTTGGGGTTGTGCGCCCGTTCCTCCTTCGCTGTGCGAGGGCTGTGCCGCCGCCGCCGCTCGCAGCGGGACAGCCCGTGTCTCTAACGCGGTTGTTTGTGGGTTGTTTTACGGCTGCGTGGATTTGATGGAAGCGCAGCCCCTGTGATCTCTGGCCACAGGCATTTGCAATAAGCTGCGAATACGGTTTTGTGTTAGTGGCAGGCTGCTGCTTGAGAATCCGTCTGTAAAAACAGGTTCAAGTCCCTTCTTCAGGGTTGGTAGAGTTCTCTGTCCTCTTAGCAGCTATAGAGAAATGGTAAGGTTTTTTTGTAGCAAGCATTGTTTTTAAAGTTTGCACGTGTATTTATGGCAGATAGAACAGTTGTGTGGTTTGTTACATTGTAAGTGATGCTTAACAATGTTAGTGATGCATTTTAGGTTTTGAAGCTTAAAATGTTAAAGGAACAGTATAGGATACCAGTGGGACGTGCCTTTGGAAGGGTGGCATTTCACATGTGTGACCAGAAAGTGGGTTTGGCCTATACTGGCTTAAACAAAGTAAAATATATGTGGTTTTCACCCTGGATAGTACCCCTGGCATCACAGATTTAAACTGGCAGAGAGTTTTGTGTTGTTAAGTTTTCTTTTTCTCCTGTTCTGCTCTTATGTGACAGGGCATAGAGGGGTTTTGTATGCCTGTTCCCTCTGCCCCCCTTCTCTAAATTACACTTGTTATTTTTTTCCTCTGTTTGTTTGCATGTCACATACTGTTGCCAAGTTCTTTCTTTTGCCTATTCATGTGCACTCTGGTATTTGGCACAGGATTTGAGAACTTTGCTGGGGACCTGAGAGCCCAGTGGGACATTTTGTGGGTTGTTTTTTATGAGGGGTTCAGTGGGAGCCCCTCAATTCTTCCATGACGGAAAAAGGAGAGGAAGACTTCTAAATTCCTGTGAGTTGAGAAGGGGAAACTTAAATCTGTGGTAATGTCTGTGACAGAGACAGTGGGATTGAGTGCGCCCTCAGCAAGTTTGCTGATGACACCAAGCTGTATGGTTCAGTTGATATGCTGGAGGGAAGGAATGCCATCCAGAGGGACCTTGACACACTTGTGAGGTGGGCTGATGCCAACTTGATGAAGTTTAACCATGCCAAGTGCAAGGTCCTACACCTGGGTGGGAGCAATCCCAGGCACAGCTCCAGGTTGGGCAGAGAAGAGATTCAGAGCAGCCCTGTGGAGAAGGACTTGGGGGTGTTGGTTGATGAGAAAATGAACATGAGCTGGCTTCAGTGTGTGCTCGCAGCCCAGAAAGCCAAGCGCATCCTGGGCTGCATCAAAAGGAGCGTGACCAGCATGTCGAGGGAGGTGATCCTGCCCCTCTACTCTGCTCTCATGAGAGCTCACTTGGAGTATTGTGTGCAGTTCTGGTGTCCTCAACTTCAAAAGGACATGGAACTGTTGGAACAAGTGCAGAGGAGGGCCATGAGGATGATCAGGGAACTGGAGCACCTCCTGTATGAAGACAGGCTGAGAAAGTTGGGGCTGTTCAGCCTGGAGAAGAGAAGGCTGTGTGGAGACCTCATAGCAGCCTTCCAGTATCTGAAGGGGGCCTGTAAGGATGCTGGGAGGAACTCTTCATGCGGGACTGTAGCGATAGGACAAGGGGTAACGGGTTCAAACTTAAACAGGGGAAGTTTAGATTGGATATGAGGAAGAAATTCTTTACTGTGAGAGTGATGAGGCACTGGAATGGGTTGCCTAGGGAAGTTGTGAATGCTCCATCGCTGGCGGTGTTCAAGGCTGGGTTGGAGAGAGCCTTGGGTGGCATGGTTTAGTGTGTGGTGTCCCTGCCCATGGCAGGGGGGTCAGAACTGGATGATCTTAAGGTCCTTTCCAACCCTAACTATTCTATGAATTGTGAAGGGATCCAGCTTTTCTATCTCTAATGTGTAAGATAACTTTCAGATTTCCTTGTTTTTTGACAAAAAAGCTTTTTTTGTCTCTCAACCCCTTTCCTGTGACTGCTGATCTGATGTTTCTCCTAAAGGTGGTATGATAGGAAGAGAGGGGTCCTCCAGTACCTTTATTGCAGTGTCCCCGTGAGAGAGTAGGAGATTCAAAAAGGTTCTGATTCTTGATAACTCCTTAGTATGCAGAGTTTTGTGGTGGCATCATTGTAGTCTACAACAAGATCAGTGAATTTGTCAGGCAATAGTGTGAGAAGGTTATGAACAGTAGCAAAGGCATTGAAGTTGTCTGTTCTTAGGTATGCAAACAGACTGCGCTGGTTAGTGTAGTTCTAGTTTGGAAAGTCACCTTTCAAAGTGAAAGTGCTCTTAAAAATCTTAATGGCTTCTGAAGCTGATGGCACTAATTCAGTAAAGTTTCTTGTGCCTCTTTGGTGTGAATATTTGTTTTTATGTTTGAGTTGGCAGTGTATATAACTGCAAAAGATGTATTGTTTGGTTTATTTTTTAATCCCAGACTAGTTTGGGTTGCAGGTACCTTAAAGCTTATGCCGTTCCTGGCATGGGCAGGGACACCTTCCCCTAGAGCTGGTTGCTCCAAACCCCTGTGTCCAACCTGGCTTTGAACACTGCCAGGGGTGGGGCAGCCACAGCTTCTCTGGGCACCCAATGCCAGCGCCTCAGCACCCTCACAGTAGAAGTAAACTTTTCTGACCAAAAGTGGTATTATTTTGTTCTAAATGATACTCCTCTGTCCTCTGAGGAAGAGAATCTGCTCTCATTGGCAGCAGTAGTACTTCATTGGGTGAGAGTTTTGGACTTAATAAGGGAATGCGTGATGAGACTGTAACACGAGAAGCAGTTACAGTAATGTGAGTACAAGTGACTGCTCATATCACAAGTAGTAGTAGCAGCCTTTATGGGGTTTGGCAGAGATGTTACAGATAAAATCTACAACTGGAACTTTCTAGGGCATAGCTGAAGTTACTTGGTATATTGTTAAGGTTCTATTAATGAATGTAAAATGTAGCATGTAGTCTGGCAACCAGCATTAACCAAGGTAAAGAAAAGTGGGGGGTTTTCGTCGCAAAGCTATAGCCTTTTTTTAAACCACAAACTAGTAGCTGGGTTTTATTTATTCATTTGTTTTTTATTTTAACTGCAGGAAAGTGAATGGGAAGTAGAATACTCAGATTCCTTTACAAATCAAAATAGTTACAAAACCGGAAGCAGGTGAGAAATACGAAGGTAATGTAGGTCAGCAGTGATTGAAGTATAGAAACAAAAGCTAGGAGATCTGTAATTCTGATCATAACTGTCACGCTGATCAGCTGTGTGCATGTGCTAACTCTTCTTACAGTGCTTCATTCACTAGCTTCTAAAGAAAGGGAAGTAACTTTTTTCTCTGGCAGCTGTTGAGGTTAGTATTTGTAATGGCTGCAAGCTCAGTGAAGCACCTTTTGAAGGCATTTCAGGAGGAGTTTGGCTTGGCGTATGCGTACTGGTGGGTAGGAATGGGAACCTCATCAGAAGTGCCTACCTCGTCTCACTGACTGCTTTTATGGGGCTGCAGCCCCAGTAAGCCAAAGAGGAGCGGTCGGGCTGTGATCAGTTTGTCAGGCTTGTAGGATCTGTTCGACCCAAAGATCTTTAAGAACAGCAACATAATATTCTCTGTCACTGTCCTGATTCTTGTCCCCCTCTCAGCCTCTGAGCCGCACAGTGGCTTGCCTCTTGAACGCTCTTGTACTGCGTTTCGTGGGGTTTGACTGAAACTGAAAATTGGATCATCATTTCTTCTGAGACTGTTTTTTAGCTCTTCTTTTGTGGTGTTCTTTTTTCTTTTTTGACGTGTCGCTTTGTTCCCCGTGCTGTCTTTGTATAACGCAAAGTGTGACGCTGGTGCCTTTTGTTACCATACTGTAGTGTGAAGCTCCCTGCTGCCTTAATTTCTTCTTGATTTTCTGATGTTACTTGCTTTCTACTTTCTAGCTCTCTGATGTGTTAAATAGCTTTTTCTAAGAAAGGCTATTTGTACCGCTTGAATGTTACGTGCTTCATTGCTTTTCCTCTCAACTCTTGTGTTGCCTTTGCCCTTCTTTGCCCTTCTTGGTGTGGTGGTGCTCCTTGCGTAGATGTTTGCTGTTTTCTGTGTAAATATTGGTAACACTAGACCATACACCACTACCTCTGCTTTTGTTCACAGCTTTTTTTCTATCTGCAGTGTACATTTCTGGTTTTACTGACTATATATCTTTATTTTTATTTATTTCTTTTTAATATCTGATAGAAGTGTGAAGCCCCCTGATAGTCTAGAGTTGATTCCCTTGGTGTTTTGTAGTTAATCATGGCAGTTATTCCTTTCATGTAGTCTAGACATCATCGTTATCGTGTACAGGAGGCTTGATTTAGATATGCTGAAGCAAGTAAGGGCATTCTACTACTGATTTTGGTTGGGAGTTGGGTCAGGCTTTAATTGCGTAACTTCCCAAATACTGTTTCACCTGAGGAATGTGATTACCTGTGCATGCACAGGGGTGGAGCAACTGAAGCTGTATAGTTTAGATGTATTTAAATTAAACCCAACTTCCTCAGTGTTGGGTTGCTCTCTAGGGTGGACCAGATTCAGAAGTACTATTTACAGGAAGGGCTATCACTGGGTGTCTTACTGAACTGAAAATTCAGACAATTCCCCAAACAGTGAAGCTCTTCTGTGAACAATACTGTGTGCATTGAATGGGGTTTATGGTTTAGGCTAAATAATAATGGAATTTTAAAACATCTGCTGTTTTGATAGCTTGTTCTAAATAAGTTAACTTTTTCTTTTTTTCTTTTTATTTCATTAATACAGTGGAAGAGTGATTGTTGGAGCATTTGTATATTTGGTTTGTTGTTGGTTGATTGGGTTTTTCTTAGACATAAGACAACATTCCTGAATAGTTCCCAGAGGAAAGATCTCAGCTCAGTTACATGTTTAAGGATAGTAAGTCACAGTGCAGTTCCTGGTAGAGGCGTATGTTGAGGCCCATGTGTTTGGCTGAAACACATGAGCGTTTTACATGTGGGGTTTGGTAGCATTAGGTGCTTCTTGTAGATACAAAAAGTTATTTGGTGAACAGTCGTATTTAAATATGATTGTATTCAAAGACTATTAGTAAGGTTCTATACTTAAATGACTTTGGCATAACGTCATTTTGAATAAAATATTTTAACTTTGAAACACAACAAGCTTAACAAGTAAAAGTCTGTAAAAGGGGAGAAAATAGTAGTTTAGGAGCATAATTTAGATGAAAATTAAATGGTTTGAATACATTATGATTTTTGTTCTCTTGCTTACTTTCCTCTCCCCGACACCCCCCCCCCCCCCCCCTTGACAGTTTACTAGGAACGAGTTACATAAAGAAAGAATGCCTTTTATTTGCTTGGGAAGAATTCAGGAATAGCAGGGGGAAGAGAATCACTGAGCTGATTCCTTTCATGTGATCCAGAGGCTAGTTAAAAAGCTGGAAATTTTTTTTTTTAAGGAACTCTTGACAGTAACCATTTGTACTGCATCTGGTAACTATTTCACAAGCTTTGATCTTGCTAGTAGGTTGCTCTAATGAGCAAGACCTTCAAAAAGAAAAGGAGGAAACAGACTTGATGAGGCAGAAGAATTCAGTCTTACCTGATGCTGTAGATACAAACTGGTGTTCAGGGACCATCCCTGATGTCTAGAACTTGCAGTTAGCAAAGAAATGGCATAGTGAAACTGCTGCTGGAAACAAAATGTCGAAAGAGGTAACTGCTTTGAAAAATTGCCTTGTAATTTGTGTTAATTTGCAAAGAATGAAAACATTTGCCTGTCCTGGGGAGAAATGCTCACTAGTCCTGAAGAACAAGACCTGCTACTTTGAAGAAAGTTCTAAGCAGCATTTAGCCAGCTAAAGTTAAACTTCCGGTCTGCTATTACTGGATGATATAGTTGTCATTTCTCTGTTCATCATCTTGTGCAGTAAAGTGCATTTGTATAATACAGAGAAGTGTGTAAAATCTAATTCTTCATGGTAGTTTGCTGTCTGATAGCTTTGTGGTTTTCACCTGAAGCTGACTTTTCTTAAGGTTTCACATGGTTCAGAATGTGAGATTCAAAATTCTGTCTCATTTCAAGACAAATTATATTTTCAAAATTAGATGATCACTTAAGTGTTTTAATTCTTCTGAGCTCTGAATTGTTTAACCCTATTTATGTTTTGCTTGTGTAATTCCTTTGTATTGTTTTTGTTTTCACTGTCATCAGTAATCTGTTGTTTGTCCAGATGCCTGAGCTGTACATACAGCTGCGTTTTTTACTGAAGTGGTGGTTTCTGCCCCAGTGGTCCCTGCTGCCTGGGATTCCCCCAGTCCTCTGGTTATTTACTCAGTAGGCCTGTGTCAGTACCATCTTGATGGTTGTCACCTGATATATTCAGGGAGCTAAGAGCTGCAATTAAAGTTTTTGTGGGCAACTTGCGGATCTTCAGGTGTATGTGTTGTGCAGATACCTCCAGTAGGAGTAGTCGAAAGCCATTCTGTGGGGTAACTGACTTTGTTTCACCGGGCTGCTGCTTGGGATAGAGCTGCAGTAGCAGGAGCATTTAAGCTGTTATGCCTGCAGAATCCCAGGGAGGTTGGTATTACCTGTGCTGTAGAGATGGGAACGGAGACCATGACGCACTTGTAAGAGAACTGATTTCTTGGTGGTTATGTGGAAGCCGTGTCTGACTGTCTTTCAAATGTGACAAAGTTCCTGAGAGGTCCTGTAAAAAGGAAGAATTACTTAATATTTGTTTGAAGTTCTTGGGGGGGGGGGGGTTGTATTATGTTCCTAAGCAAACTTCTTGATCTGTTCTCCTGTCCTTATTCTTCTTTTCAACTGGTGTTCATAATTCATTTGTCAGTACCTTAGCATGGATGAAATGCATTTTTTAATATTTTTTTGTGTTCTGGTGACACCTAAAGACCATGTGCCTGGATAGGACTCTGTTTTGTTGCCTGGTATAGGAGTACGATACAAAATAGAGACATATGCTACAAGTCTGACTAATAACCAGTGTGTGAAGAAAACAAATAGGAAAAAAAAATCCACATTATTTACATCAATGCTCTATATGGAAAAACTCATGTTGAAATCTGATGAATACTCTCAAACTGAAATGTCACAAGAACAGCTCTTGGAACAAATAGGTAAAATTAGTAATAAATTGTCAGTAGGAAATGAAGTTCACAATATCTCTGAAGGAACACAGAACTGTTCAACTTTTAAAGCTGGTATGTCACTATCTTAATGAGTGCTTTATTTACAACAAGAGTAGGTGGTAGTTTGTGTGATGCAGTTTTTAAAAAGGACTCCAGGAGAGGCCCAGGAACTGCATGATTCTTGACAAGTCCTTAGAACAGAGGTGAAGGTTGTCAAGATTGTAAAACACTTGGGTTTTTGTTTTTTTTTTTTTTTTTTTTTTTTGTTTCAGAAATTTTGACAGAGCCTCTAACTAAAGGTTTTTATAGCATGTTTTTTCAAGAGAGTTCTTATTGTCAATTAATAAGTAGCTAGAGAAGAAAGATGTCCAGCCAATGACATAAAATGTCTGCTTTCATAATAGGAGGTGGTTATTGAGAAGTATGCTGTGAACCTATGCCAGTCAGCGTGTTCCTAAAGCTCTCTGGAAGAGTGAGTAGTGAGGTGATAGTTTCATTCTAAAGCTGTGGAAGGATTTTGTGATACTAAGGAAATACGCAGTAAGATGCTAAAATGAATTTATAGTCAATAAATGCGAAACAATGCCTATACTGAAAATATATTACTGATAAGATGAATATGTGGTGAAAGGCTCTCAGTTGTCACTCAAGCCCAAGGTCTTAAAGCTATCTGTCTATAAGATTTTTATTAGAAATGTCAGTTCCCCAGCAGCCAAACAGGCAGAGTAAGTTTAAACACTTTTAACTTTCTAAGTGCAGAGAAAAGAAAAATCTTTGTGAATTCTTAGTGCACCCATTACTTGAATATTTTTTTTGTAGGTCTGCTCTTTTTCAGCGGAATTCCGAGAGGTACAAAGCAATGTGGAGGAATTGTGCAATGGCTCCATATAGGAAGAGATTAGAGTAGGATTCTACTGCCTAGAAAGGGGGGTGGCTGAGGAGTAGATATAATTGAAGGTTGTAAAATCACAGATGACCTAAAATAAATTAATAGATGATGAGTATTTTATATAGATCGGTGTGAAACCATTTATATGGGAAGAATTCAAATGTATGTTTTTTAAAAAGCAGAAGGATTAATTAAAAGCTGACTAAAAAAGAACAGAGTGTGAAGTTGCAGCAAAAGGATGGAAGTTCTGAATGCTGGAAAATAAATCATAGCTTTGTCTTTTGCCCTTTGTGTTGTCCTCAGAGCAGTTCTGATTTTTGTTTCAGGCAGGAAGTGTGTGTGAGATACAGTTGGTCTTGGGAAGTCATTCAGATTGGACTATATATGTAGTAGGTGCATGTTGCTGTATTACACAGGCTAAACCAGGAGGTAGCCTCGTAGCTTGGCTATCATGATTATGAGTCTTACTCTTTAATTCTTTGGTTCCCAAAATGCTGGTTTCTGCTTGCTTTCCTGTTACAAGCTGGCTTGCTGATTGTTTATTTATGCAAAGGCATTTGTAAATATAGACTGTTCCTTTTGTTCAATGGCTGGATGATGTTTGTGTGAAGTCGTACTGGATTTTTGGTGTTTGTTTTCATTTTACCTTCTCTCTCAGTGAGGTGGGAAGTCCTGCCTGAGAACTGTTGAAGGATGCAGGATAAATGTTCATAAAAATCTGCATGGTAACTTCATTCAATGTGGTTTTCCCATTTACTAAAACTATTTAGTCAGTCTGTCCTTTGTGTTATCCAGTGCCAAACTTAACCTGCTGAAGCCCTCTATGGGCATACCTACAGCGTGTTTTGATCCCATGGCAAGGAAAGCAGTGTGATTGTACAAGTCACAGGCTGAAGGTATCAGTGTTCAGCAGTTTAGAAGGTCTTCAAATACAGAGTGGAAGCAGAAGGACTTGTGATATCAAAGCAAGTCGCTGCCAAACTTCAGTTCGTTTGCAGACTATGTGTTGGTGTTTCAGAAAGTTTCTAAAGAATGCTTTCTTTAAAATAAGAAAGTCAGTTACGATTTTAACTTGTAATAACTACTACCTGTCTTCTCAGGAACATTAAAGTGTTAGATCAGTTAAGCTGGGTGCAGAACCATGGCATAAGTGTGGTTTCCTGCTGGAGGGAACACTTCCCATCTTTCTCACTCCCGTTTGGGTCTCCCACAGCTGTGTCCTCACTGCTGCCTTCGTGTATGCATGGGCCAAACTGATGAGTCTTGAGACTACTCTGGGAGGAAAGCAGAAAGCTGGTGTTCAGGTGTCCAGGTTGCCTCATCTGGTGCACTGTCCTAGGAATGCCAGTGTTAGGGCAAGGGGGGGGCTGGAACCACGTCTTTCAGCATGAGCCTGTGTATGGCTGATCTCAGTGATTGTGGAAATAGTGCCTGTAGACTGCAGAGGAATATTCCTGCAGTAGTGCTTTTATTTTTTTAACTTCTTCAGAATTTTCCACAAGAATGTGGCTTATTGAAATCAGTTCAGAACTGTGTGATTTGTGTGTGGACTAGGTGAGTCCAGGGTAAAAGTTAGGGGCTTTAAGCACACCACTGACAACCAGGAAAGAGGTTTTTGGGTTCATGATGCTGTTATGTGAAAAACACAAGCTGAGCACTTTGTAGCAATTTGAACCCCGAACTGAGTGTTACCAATTATAAGGAAAATAATAGTGGCCAAAATGGTAGGCATTTTATACAAATAAATCAATGGCACATCTACGTCTTAACTTCTGTGTGCAGCATTTTGCTTCACTCCCCCTTCAGAATGGACGTAGGAAAAGTGTAGAACATGCAGGCAAGGCAACAAAGGAAATCAGTTATGGAAGGGTTTGGATGCGAGGCTTTGTTTTTTGAACTGGGGAGGATGAGGGAAGGATGACAAATGGAAGTGTGTAGAGTAATTGGGAGCATCAGTGGAAACAAGCAGTTGGCAGGGCAGGGCAGAAGTAGCTACGTCTCCATATGTCATGCAGCGGAGCTGTATGGAGCTCAGGTTGTCTCCTGCAGAATAGTTTTGATCCCAGCAGTTTACCTGGGTTCCAAATAAAACCAGGGTGTTTTTTATTTCTGGCTTTGGAAGTTCTTGGGCCACAAGTGGTTGAAAACTGCAAGAGAACTGTGAGGAATTGCTGCTGCATGTTTGCCGTGTTCATGCGTGTTCATTCCTTGGGCATCTGCTGTTGTCAGGAAGGGGGTACTGGACAGGGTGGAGCTTTCATCAGAGCTGGTATGCCATTTCTGATCTACTTTCTGCTGCCTTTGATTGCCCAGTTAGAGCAGGGAAGCGTTGGCAGGTCATGCTACAGGTTGGGCAAAGGAGAGATCAGAGCAGCCCTGCAGAGAAGGACTTGGGGGTGTTGGTCAATGACAAAATGAGCATGAGCCAGCTTCAGTATGTGCTCGCAGCCCAGAAAGCCAACCGTATCCTGCGCTGCATCAAAAGCAGCGTGACCAGCAGGTCGAGGGAGGTGATCCTGCCCCTCTACTCTGCTCTCATGAGACCTCACTTGGAGTATTGTATGCAGTTCTGATGTCCTCAACATCAAGAGGACATGGAACTGTTGGAACAAGTGCAGAGGAGGCCATGAGGATGATCAGGGGACTGGAGCACCTCCCGTATGAAGGTAGGCTGAGAAAGTTGGGGCTGTTCAGCCTGGAGAAGAGAAGGCTGTGTGGAGACCTCATAGCAGCCTTCCAGTTTCTGAAGGGGGCCTATAGGGATGCTGGGGATGGACTCTTCATTAGGGACTGTAGTGATAAGACAAGGGGTGACGGGTTCAAACTGAAACAGGGGAAGTTTAGATTGGATATGAGGAAGAAATTCTTTACTGTGAGGGTGGTGAGGCACTGGAATGGGCTGCACAAAGCAGTTGTGAATGCGTCATTCCTGGCAGTGTTGAAGGCCAGGTTCAGTGGAATCTTGGGTGAGATAGTCTAGTCTGTGGTGTCCCTGCCTATGGCAGGGGGTCAGAACTAGATGATTGTAAGGTCATTTCCAACCCTAACTATTCTATGATTCTGTGTTCTTCATGTAATGTGGTGTCAACTTGAATTGGTTAAGGATTGCTTTTATAGGAGATTGAGACCACTTCCAATACAACTTTTAAGAACACAAACATGAACTTAAGCAGATATCATATGGATTAATAGAATTTGAGAGGGGGTTTTATCCTGCCTTATTGCAGCTTAAAGACTAAAGACTCCATGTAACTGAAGGCTTCTCCATGTGTGTGTAGATATGATTCTGTGTAAAGATCTTGTTGGTGTAGGAACATTACAAGCTGCTTGAAAAGAACACGACTAACACAAAGAAAGGCCTTATTTATGGCATGTTCAGATTCTTTTCTGGAGATGGATTTCATACTTCTCCATGTCCATTTCTGTGTTGCTTGTTAGTGCAGCATCTGAATGCATAGTAAGCATTAATTTATTCATATCACAGTAATGTGAGGAAGAATTGCAAGTCCACATGGGGAGCGAGGCAAGGCTAAGGATTAATGTGTCCAGTAATGTTCATCCTATGTGTCAGCATTTTGGGGCAGTTTCCTTATGCAGAAAGAGCATCTCTACCCTTCCATTTTCAAAATGGAATGCTTTGTGTTTCTGTAAACTGAAACTTTCTAGGTATGAAGATAGGGAACTGGAGTATGAACTTGGAAACATGGTTTGACTGAAGAGACTTAGTGTTATATATGAATTTTGTAGGAGGCTAGATTTGTAATCCGTACCTATAGAGCTGCATTCCAGCTGTCTTACAGTGAGGCTGCCTTTACTCACTGGATGTGCATCCCTGCTTTTCTGCTGCAGACAATCCCCTGCTACCTCTGTATGCTTCCCAGCCCATCTGTTCTGTGGTGTCATGCAAGCCAGTTAGTGCAGCATCTGAATGCACTTCTTTCTCTGATATGGCAATGCTTGAAATATATGAGACACTGTCACTGGGAAGATGGTGACCCAGACAAAGCCTGTAGTAACTGCCGTGGCAACAGTTTACAAATTGATGTGACATTACCTGTTACCTAAATGGCTTAGTTGCATTCACAGTGTGGTGTGGGTGGAAGGAGACTGTAGACATGCTTGCACAGCCTGATATCCAGAAAGCAGAAAGTCAGCTTTGGTGAGATTAAACTAAAAGTTCAGCTGTTGAACATGATTCTGAAGTTTGGCTTTTGTTTGAGAAAAATTCTCCTTGTGAGGGACACTCAGAAGGATAAATTGTTCTCTAGGTCAGATGGTTCCATCAGTATTCCATCTGGGAAAGTGAAACTACTTTGAGTTCATTTAGAAGACCCTTTTCTTGCACTCTTTCATGCCAGTGCCACCAGATGGTAATGCAACAAGCTTGGTTTTTTTTCAGAAATGATTGTTCTGTTTGGCATGTAATACGGATGGTGTGAACGTGATTGATTGATTTTCAAAAGAAGATTCTCTGAAATACCCATACAGCTTGAACTGCTCTTCCAGCTGCTTTTTCTGATGATTTGCTTTAAGACAGAAGTATATGGCACAAGTTCTCAGGTTATTTGAAGCACTTGTATGAAATCTTGTGCAAGTTCTTAAATGCATTGCTTTTTGTAAAGGATTTCTGTCCCAAGTTGTCATGATTTTAGTATCAACTCCCTTTGAAGCCTGACTTTTCTGGAAGGAGGCAGATGATGGGAATATGAGAGCATACCTTGCAGAGTGCTATTTCTGCCAGTTTCAGTCGTGTAGCATTGAACCTGACAGCACAAAGCATAGCAATTCCTGTTTCTAATATTCTGGAAAAGCAAATGTCAGGTACAGTGAATTCCTGTGTTTCAAGTTTACTTTTAACTGTGTTACTGAAGCAGTCTGCATTTTCTTAAGTTTTCTATGTATATAATTTTACGGTAAGAAAGAAGAAAAAATATGCCAAAATATAAGACCGTTATGAAGCCTTTAGGTGCAGTACAAGGTTTACAGATCTCTTTCTTCTCCCAGAGGATGCCAGCCCCCATCAGACTGCGGGAGTTGATCCGGACCATCCGGACAGCAAGAACCCAGGCAGAAGAGCGTGAGATGATCCAAAAAGAATGTGCTGCTATCCGGTCATCCTTCCGAGAGGAAGATAACACATACCGATGCAGAAATGTGGCAAAGCTGCTGTACATGCACATGCTGGGATACCCTGCACATTTTGGACAGGTAGGTCCAAGTTCCATGCTTGCTGTGCTATATGCGTATGCCAGTCTGTTTTGTGTGGTTTAGGCACGTTGACTTGTTTGGAGCATTCCCAGCTGCAGTTTTGCTGTCTGCTCTTTGGGATGTTCTGAGGTCTATCTTCATATATATTCTGATCCTGCCTTGATTAATTTTGACTTTTAGTGAGGTCTGCTGTTTGGAGATTTGCATATTTTGTTACGAAACTTAGGGTTAGTCAGCTTTTGCCATAGTGTCTACTCCTCACCACCCATGTTTCTGTGGAGCAATAGTTCTTGAACCACAGTCCAGTACACATGGATATTTTCAGATGGGTTCAAAACAGCACTTTGTGTGAGAACATCTTTCTGTGATGGAAAATAGCAAATGCTTCAAAGAAGGTTCTATACTCGTTTCTTCCTATAGCAGTCTATTCTAGGCAGGTAAGAGATGG
Source organism: Ara ararauna (assembly GCA_028858755.1). Classification (NCBI taxonomy): domain Eukaryota; kingdom Metazoa; phylum Chordata; class Aves; order Psittaciformes; family Psittacidae; genus Ara; species Ara ararauna. The sequence continues at coordinate 1,892,988 of CM054410.1, read as the reverse complement.
TCTGTTCCCAGGTATAGGGATTGGTGTTCCTTAGACAATCTCAGTGAGGTAACTTGGAGAATGCTGGTATGAGTTTTCCATCTCTTGGCTTATTTTTGGCACACTGGTTTTGACACGGGTAGAGTATGGAAAAGGGAAGCAAGAAGATGACAGTTCTTGATCTGCAAGATGTTTTTCAGATTGAGCTTTGCTTAGTCTTTGGTGTGTAGTCTATTTTGCTTAGAAGTCAGTAAGTGTCCTGTTAGCAATAATCTAACCTAGGTCTTCCATAAAGCTAAAGTCAGATTATTGTATTCCTTAAAGTAGCTTCCTATCTTGGGAATCTTTCCATTCAGGATTGGATTTATCAATCCTGGAATTTTACTGAGACAGTAAACTCAATCCACTGATATCAAATTCCAAATAGTCTTTCTGTTAGGGAGTGAGTCTGGCCTATGCTGTTGCATATAAAGTGCATAATCTTCTACCTCATTGGAGTAATCACTCAGGATAACGACTTTCTGAGGAAGAGCAAGTGAATTTATGTATTATCCTGTTGTTAACACCTCATGTAGCCAGGCTTCCTGGTCAAAGAGAGAAACTTTCTGTCACAAAAACGAAGGCTAGGTATGTAATAGCTGCAAGACGAATGAACAGTATTTACAGATAAGTGTCATCTAGAATTTCTACATTTAACCTATGTTAGGAACGTGTTTAAATTTTATTGGGATTATTTTGCTTGAGTATTTAATCCTGCATATGGAAGATTAGACCAGTTTCTGCTTTGGTCAGTAATGGTAAATTACCTCTTCACTCTTAAGTGGAAGAGAATAAACCAGACCATTCACTGTCTGTTATTGCCAGTGTGGCTACATCTCAAACAGAAGCATCAGTGCTAACTATTTTGGGAGCAGACTGCTTCATTGATAGCCTTATTCTAATGTAGTTTATCAGCTGCACTTTCAGGAAGGTGTAGGGCCCAAGGCTGAGATGAGATTTTAACAAGTGTTCTTAAAGTGAGGTGAGCCACCTCTGTATGTCCTCAATGCTTATATCTGGAAGGATTATTTCGAAGTGCTAACTTGTGTAGGTGGAGTATAATTTGCATGAGTTGAGGATTTGTTGAAGATGCTTGCAGTTCCAGCAGTGGAGTGTTGTAGATGGACAGTTCAACACTGTAGACAGGAGGTTTTTAAAAGGGCGGGATAAATATGCAGCAATTTTGTTTTGGTGAAAAACAGGAGAGGGCCGCAGGCTGTGTTAGACAGCGTCTCTTAAAGGTGTAAGCAGAGCTGACTTCAGCTAAGAGTGTGGATGATGCAACCAGTAATAAAAGAGAATTTAGAGAAGGTGTCAGCATTAGTGAATGGTTGATCTACTTCTTTCCATGTCAGGGGTCCTCAGCTTTGACCCAGGATATGTTGTACAAAAACACGAGCATGAGCCCTGCATTTAACCAGTGCATGGTGAAGTGCACTGGATGGCAGGCTCTTGCGCATGTGCAAAGGCCATTTGTGCAAGCTTAGAAGTGTCAGGCAGTCTGGGCAAATCTTGAAATAACTTTATTAGTGTCATCATTATTTCTACTTGCAAAAAAAAAATCCATTTGGAAGAGTGGCTGTGTCAGTAAAAACTTGGGTAAGCTGTAGTCTGGCTATATCCAGCTTTACTAATGTATCTGTTACAGTACTGATGTAGCAGATTTTAATTGTTCCCTTGAATGAAACAGATATAATGGCATCAAGATTTCTTCCACTAATTAGATGTAGTAAGAGCTTCAGCTGGTCATGTTTCTCTTGTTTCATGCACAGTATCGCTGTGCATGAAGCTAGTTTGCATGTGTTTGTATACAAGTGAAACAAGAACTCACCAGTCTTTCATGTGGTAAATGTCAATTATATATTTCAAATTCAAAAGTACTAGAAACATATCTTAGAATATCTGTTGCAGTCATTTGTTTCCTTCTGCTTTTTCTTAGGCATTTGTCTTCTGCCTTTGGCTCTTGCATTGTAGCTTAGGTGTCATCAATTCTACACTGTATTTTTGCAGAGGATTGTGTAAGAAAGTGTCTTGTAAATGTGGGTAAGAAAGTTGGTTCAGAGGTGCGTTATTCTCTCACAAAAAGGTAACTTTAAGATAAATTTCCACTGGAAGGATAAAAGGTCAATACCTAGTGTTCTCTACCTTTTCCCTGGTTGATCTTGCCCACTGTGGAAACTCAGTCATGCATGTGCATGACTGATACTATTGTTCACAGATGTTTCTTTATTCTATATTTCCAGCTACCTCAAACCTAGCAAACTAAACTCTCTTTCAAGCTTTTCTGTGTGTTTTTTGTTTTGGTTTGGTTTTTTTTGGTTGGTTGGCTTGTAGTTTTTTGTTTTGTTGTTTTTGTTGGGGGTTTTTTTGTGGGGTTTTTTTTTGGGTTTTGTGTTTTTTGGTTTTTTGTTTTGGGGGGAGGTTTTTGCTTGTTTTTTGTTTTGGTTGTTGTTTTTTTTTTTTTTTTTAAACCTGTTTGTCACCTTGCACTAGCTGTCATACTGACATAGTGACAACTTCTTGGATAGTTGAGTTGTATGTTCTGATGCCACATAGCTGTGAGCTCTGTCAGTGGCTAGTCCATAGCATTTATGTTCTCTGGCACTTCAGTTTCTTTACCAGCATCATGTACAAATTTACCTTCCCTATCTGTGTGTGCTTCTTGCATCTCCCCTGTGTCTGTTGCCGTATTCAAGCTTCCCTATAGGTAGGGACCATGAAAAGCTTTTCATGATACCCTGTATTTCTGCCTGTGCGTGCCCCTGTATTTCCTTTACAATGATCTGCTGCAAGCTTTGTGTGACCGCTCCTTCAGCCTGCTGTGTACACTGCCTTGCAGCCCCAGCTAGTTTGTAAAACAGACTTGCAGGATATGTTTGTGTGGCATAGGGCTCTTACCAGCTTTGAAAAGCCATTTCTGCTACTTCCTGTCTAGAAAGTAGATATTGATTATACTCAGTTTTCTGTTAGAGGAAAACATTTTAGTGTGTAATAATGTGGCTAATTTCTTTTTTGCAGTAAGAAACTGTTAAGTTTAAAAATGGGTTACCAATTAAATTTTTAATCAGCTGAGTGCAAGTGGCAACTACGCATGTTATCTTAGGGATCTCCTTCATGCTGTTCAACATAGTTGGCATTTCTGCATTGTTAAAAGGAAGCTTGTGGTGGCTGCAGTGCGTAAGGTTTTAGTCAGACTTCAGGGGTTCAAATAGAGATTACAGAGCAGTACAAAAACTTAGCTGTCTCTGACGGTATTCTGGTTTACCTGGCTAGCAAGTTAGTTACAGATTATAACAAGCGAAATCTGATTTTAGAATCATAGAATCCCAGCCTGGGTTGGGTTGGAAGGGACCTGAAAGCTCATCCAGTTCCAACCCCCTGCCACAGGCAGGGACACCTTCCACTAGGGCAGGTTGCCCCAGGCCCCTGTGTCCAGCCTGGCCTTGAACTGCCAGGGATGGGGCAGCCACAGCTTCTGTGGGTACCCTGTGCCAACGCCTCAGCACCTTCACAGGGAAGAACTTCCTAATCTCGATTCTAAATCTAACCTCTTTTTACCACTTAAACTATTGCCCCTTCTCCTATCACTGCATCCCCTTGTTAGGACAACGTAGAGAGCGCTGATCCTCTCTCTAATAGTTAGATGAGCCCATTTAAGCCCAGTTCAGAAGTTTCCAGTGCACATCAAACATGATGCATAATAGAGATTTCCAGATCTTTACTTTTTTCTTTTTAATGATGGATTTCTTGTTTCTATAAACACGCTGTCATCTCCTTTTGTGATCAGACATAAACCCACATATCTGGTACATCTGAAGTCAGTCATGGAAGGCCAACAGTGTCTGGCTACTTCAGGATGCAGGAGCCGCTAATGACTTTCCTGCTGGCTTGCTGGGAGGTTTGGGTCATTTAACCTTTCCTTGTTTTCTGCATTACCAAAATGGGAATAAAATATATGTTTAAAAATGCATTCTGACACCTAATTGAGTACGCATCAAAATTCAAATTGTTTCTCCTCTACCGAAGTAGTAGTTTAAGCTAATTCTGTCTTTTCGTTTTTTCTTCTTTTTTTTTTCCTTTTGTTTTTTCCAGTTGGAGTGCCTCAAGCTCATTGCCTCTCAGAAATTCACAGACAAGCGCATTGGGTACTTAGGTGCCATGTTGCTGCTGGATGAGAGACAGGATGTCCATCTTCTTATGACCAATTGCATCAAGAAGTAAGGGTACCACCTCTCTCTCCATCAACACATGCTTTGAGATTTCAGGATCTGAAAGCACACTCCTAACAATGATATTTTGACTACTTTAGTTTTTTTCCCCTGTGTTAAACAACTGGTATCTTCAGTTTGGTGTATGCTGTTTACCACACAAGACTGTTCCAGTGTTGTATTGGATAGTCCTGTCTAGCTTCCTTAGAGGAAAGAGAGTATAAAATTGCATTGGTCCTCAAGAGATGGATGTGGCAAACAGCACTTCATGGAACTACTGTTGCATAATGGTAGTGTGTGTTTCTGGAGGCCATGTTAAGATAAAAAAAATCAGGAAAAATAAATGACCACAGTAAGCTGCTGGGCCAGGGCAGAATCATAGAATACTTAGGGTTGGAAAGGACCTTAAGATCATCCAGTTCCAACCCCACTGCCAGGGACAGGGGCACCTCCCACTAAACCATGCCACCCAAGGCTCTCTCCAGCCTGGCCTTGAGCACTGCCAGGGATGGAACATTCACAACTTCCCTGGGCAACCCATTCCAGTGCCTCACCACTCTCACAATAAAGAATTTCTTCCTCATATCCAATCTAAACTTCCCCTGTTTCAGTTTGAACCCGTTACCCCTTGTCCTGTCACTACAGTCCCTAATGAAGAGTCCCTCCCCAGCATCCCTATAGGCCCCCTTCAGATACTGGAAGGCTGCTATGACGTCTCCACGCAGCCTTCTCTTCTCCAGGCTGAACAGCCCCAACTTTCTCATCCTACCTTCATACGGGAGGTGCTCCAGTCCCCTGATCATCTTCGTGGTCCTCCTCTGCACTTGTTCCGACAGTTCCATGTCCTTTTGAAGTTGAGGACACCAGAACTGCACACAATACTCCAAGTGAGGTCTCACAGGAGCAGAGTAGAGGGGCAGGATCACCTCCCTCGACCTGCTGGTCACACTGCTTTTGATGCAGCCCAGGATACAGTTGGCTTTCTGGGCTGTGAGCACACACTGAAGCTGGCTCATGTTCATTTCTCATCAACCAACACCCCCAAGTCCTTCTCCACAGGGCTGCTCTGAATCTCTTCTCTGCCCAACCTGGAGCTGTGCCTGGGATTGCTCCCACCCAGGTGTAGGACCTTGCACTTGTCATGGTTAAACTTCATCAAGTTGGTATCAGCCCACCTCACAAGCGTGTCAAGGTCCCTCTGGATGGCATTCCTTCCCTCCAACGTATCAACTGAACCACACAGCTTGGTGTCATCGGCAAACTTGCTGAGGGCGCACTCAATCCCACTGTCCATGTCACTGACAAAGGTGTTGAACAAGACCGGTCCCAACACAGATCCCTGAGGGACACCACTCGGTACTGGTCTCCAGCTGGACATTGAGCCATTGAGCACAGCTGTTTGCGTGCGGCCATCCAGCCAGTTCTTCATCAGCCGAGTGGTCCACCTATCAAATTGATGTCTCTCCAGCTTAGAGACAAGGTTGTCATGTGGGACAGTGTCAAACACTTTGCACACGTGCAGGTAGATGACATCAACTGCTCTACCCCTGTCCATCAGTTCCGTAGCCCCATCATAGGCGGCCACCAGATTGGTCTGGCAGGATTTCCCCTTAGTGAAGCCATGTCACCAAGCACGTTGTTGTTTTTCATGTGCCTTAGCATGCCTTCCAGGAGAATCTGCTCCAAGATGTTGCCAGGCACAGAGGTGAGGCTGACTGGTCTGTAATTCCCTGGCTCATTCATTTTCCCCTTCTTGAAAAGGGGGGTTATATTTCCCTTTTTCCAGTTGTCGGGAACTTCACCTGACTGCCATGGTTTTTCAAATGTGATGGACAGGGGCTTAGCAACTTCATTTGCCAGCTCCTTCAGGACCCGCCGATGGATTTCATCAGGTCCCATGGACTTATATATATGTTCAGGTTCCTAAGATGATCTTGAACCAGATCCTCCTGCAGTGGGCCCAAGGTCTTCATTCTCACTGTCCCTGTGTCTGCCTTCCAAGACTTGGGTGGTGTGGTCAGAGCATTTGCCAGTGAAGACTGAGGCAAAGAAGTCGTTAAAAACCTCAGCCTTCTCCAAATCCAGGGTAGCCAGTTCTCCTGATAGCTTCCGGAGAGGGCCCATGTTGTCCCTAGTCTGTCTTTTATTTGCAATGTACCTATAGAATCCCTTTCTGTTATCTTCAACATCCCTAGCCAAGTTTAATTCTAAGTGGGCCTTAGCTTTCCTAACCTGATCCCTAGCTTCCCGGACAACATCCCTGTATTCTTCCCAGGCTGCCTGTCCTTGCTTCCACCTTTTAGAAGCCTCTTTTTTCCTTCAAATTTTCCTCAGCAGCTCCTTATCTATCCAAGGAGGTCTCCTGGCCCTCCTGCAGCACTTCCTTCTAGTAGGGATGTATCGCTCCTGAGCTTGCAGCAGGTGGTCCTTGAATATCAACCAAGAGTTTTGGGTCCCCCTGCTCTGTAGGGCTATATCCCATGGAACCTTACTGAGCAGGTTCCTGAAGAGGCCAAAGTCTGCCCTCTTGAAGTCCAGGGCAGTGAGCTTGCTGCACGCTCTTCTCACTGTCCTGAGGATCTCGAATTCCACCATCTCATGATTGAGGAAGAAGACCTCTTAAGTGTTGCAAAGAACTCTCTTCCATTTCTGCCAATTAGTTATCTCCCAGCGTGCAGTGGGAAGGAGCCAGGTGAGCGTAACGCAACATCAGGAAAGGTCCATGCACCTTATAAATACAATTGAATCAGGATGTTCTTAAAACTTTGTGATCTGGACTCGCCATCATATGTCACAAAGTCATATATATTGCTGCAGCTGTGTTGGCCTGGTTTGTTTACTTGACTTCTGCTGATGAGCTCTGAAGAGTTGTCTGACTTTAAGGATGAAGGCACTGTGTCCTGCTTTCTTTTTAAGGTTGGCCTAATGGTCCTGATGGGCAGTTTTCCGTTTAAGCAAGGATGGCAACTTGGAATCTGGTGTCTGCTTGGCATCATGCTAAAATCAGACAGGAGAGGATGGGACATAACTTCTTTTTTTTTTAACTCTTTTTTTCCTCTCAGCAGGATGCTGTTTAACTGAGGCTGTTTTACATTATAGTTCAGTAGATGATTAGTGCATTTCCCATAACACTCCTTTTCAAGATGGATGGGAGGAAGAGTGGAATAACTAAGTTCTAGTTGATTTATCCGGAGGCTTGGTTGTTTTGGTGTGGTGTCTGTTTTTATTATTATTTACTTTAAGAGCATAAGCCTCCCAGATATTAGCAAGTGAAGTACTGATTTTCAGTTGGGCTGCAGCCTTAATGCGCTTGGAAAGAAACTTGAGAAAACTGCAGGCCTGAGGATCTGCTAACTTCAGAGTTGTTGTCCAGGAGAGAAGAGACATTTGGATTTTTCATTGAAATGAAAAAGATTCAAGGATTTTTCATTGAAATGTCATACCTGTAAGGCTTTTCCGTTAAAACCAGGCTGTTAGGTTAAGACTTCTCTTGGTTATTTACTTTAAAATGAATTTGTGTGGTAAGCGTTTAGAGATTGAACTGGAAATGGGTCAGACTGAAGCTGAGCAAAACGGGTGGGCAGCTTCTCACCACCTTAGTGGGTTGTTTATTGCTTTCTTCTTTGGCTTCTGCATCTACCACTTTGTCTTGCTTTTATCTAGACATTAAAGCATTTGATTTATGGCATTATCTTTCATTATTTAGAACAAGACCTAGATTTTTGGTAGAAAAAAGCAAGCACATACTTGCTATACACACAGCTTTATACAGCTGCTGAAAATCTGTTAAAGGAAGGAAACAACCAACCCCTTTAGTGGCATGTACTACCTGTGCCTTCATTTGCATGTTGCCATAACTGCTTGGTGTTACAGCCAGAATACTGTCTCTGTCTTTTCTGCATGTTGTGAGTATTTCGTTTCGTAGCACCCACTTCCCCAGCTCTCCCATCATGTACTCTGCAGCTCCCCTTGCTCCCAAACCAGGAATCATACTTCTTACTTTCTTCAGCACTGGTCCTAGATACTGTGGCAACAAAAATACCAAATAGTCAGATGGAAAAGTAGTATAGAAATCAGTTTTAAAGGCTGTTGAAATTGCCGTGTTAAAGCTGTATTGTCTTCTACTTGGTCTGACATTGGTCGCTGACCTTAAGAATGGCACCTACTGTTAGGTGGTTTAACTTCTGATTGACTGCTTTGCAACTTTCTTAGACATAGGAATGTTTAGAATTGCTAAACAGGTTTCCTGCATGGATTATTTTTCAAGGTGTGCGAGTGATGGGATTTGTAATTATCCTCAGGACAGAGGATATTTTTACATAGATTTTTCTACACTGTTTGGTGGTAAATGCAGAAGCTAAAGCCTGTCCTAGAACATATTTAAACTGAGAAACCCACAGAGTCACTGCAGGACTGTACCTCATGTTAGGTTCTTTTCTGCATGCAAGTTCCAAAATACAGCATTTTATCTTCAGAAGTTTTAATGGAATTATGGGGCCTTTATTCTTCTTGGCTTAATCCCTAGATACTCACCTGGTGGTTTTAACTAAGTATTTTATCTTCATAACTGGGGTTTCTAAGTAGAAGTAGTAGCAAACCCTGTGGCACATGCACTCAAAGTTGTTATTGCTCCTAAGTCATGCTCTGTGTCCCTGCCCATGGCGGGGGGTTGGAACGAGATGATCTTAAGGTCCTTTCCAGCTATCACTATTGTATGATTCTATGCTCCCAAATAGCTGAGAACCTGGAGAGTTCTCCTGCACCAGGTGTGCAGCTGGTTAGATGACTGCAGATACAGATGCCTTTTCCTGTGTGTTCAGGTTCTCTGTGCGTGCTTAATGGCTTTTTTAATTTATTTTTCTTTCCCTCTACAGTGACCTTAATCACAGCACGCAGTATGTACAGGGGCTGGCACTCTGCACTCTTGGCTGCATGGGCTCCTCAGAAATGTGCAGAGACCTTGCAGGAGAGGTGGAAAAGCTCCTCAAAACGTCCAACTCCTATCTTAGGAAGAAGGTACTTCAAGGAACTTTTGAATATTTTGTTATGGATTAAAACTCAAGGTTGATCAGATGCCTTGCTAATTTATTGAATACTAGAAGGCTTGGATCACGCTGGCTGAGTATTTTGCCAGCGTGCAAGACAGATAGAGGTCAAAACTCCTTGTCTGTCTGTAGCCAGAAAGTGTGTAAGTCTCTGAAAGACAAGCCTCCAGCAGGTGAGGCAGTTTCTATTTTGACAGTCTGCAGCAGTAGTATTTGAGAGAGGTTAAGGGCTTGAAACAGGCAAGAAACTTTTAAGTTGTCTTTTTTCCATAGCAAGTGTACCATAGCATCTGCAAAGAGTAATCACCCTTGTTCTCTTATATTTATTCAATTGTTCAGTTTTAGGGAGTGTAAGGACCAGTAGGATTTAGGACAAGATGCGTTGTTACTTCATTGTCTACAGCTGAACCTAGAGAGAGTTTGGAGAAAAAAGCAGGGCTGGGAGATATTGCTGTATTCTGGGAAGAGGCCCTCAGTGCACTTGATTCTTAAGCAGCAGGAAAGAGCAGTGTCTCCTGTTCTGTACCTAGAAGAAATAGCCGATTTTTTTGCAGCATTCTTTGTTTTTCACAGGACATATCACCTGGAGGAGGAATTATAGTTATTTTGTGGGGAAGGAGGCAATATTCACAGGAAAAAAAAAGAGCCATCGTCTGACATAAATTTGTTTGTTTCCAATGCATTATGCCCTCCCTAGCAACAGGAAGACAGACTGAAATAGTCTTACAACGCAGAACTGCTTTGCAGTTGTTACCACTTCTGAAGTGAATAATGTCAAAATGAGCTATTGCTATAGTGGGAGTATTACTTTGCAGCTCAGTGCTTTTTTTTCTTATTTTCCTCACCCCCTCCTCACTTGTACTAGTTTTACTGAACTCTGTGATGCTGTTTTGTATCTCATGTGGTAGAGAGAAGGGAAAATGTACCATAAACTTTCCAGGCCTTCGTATACTATGAAATTTGTGATAGTTCCCACTGTGCTGGGTGTTCTCAAAGCATGTATTGTTGTCATTACAGTATGTACTAACAGAGATATTTTTCCTATACAGGCAGCATTGTGTGCTGTTCATGTCATTAGAAAGGTGCCTGAACTCATGGAGATGTTCCTGCCGGCCACCAAAAACTTGCTGAACGAGAAGAACCATGGTAATACCAGAGACTCTATTTAGCCAGGCTATGCCATTCTTTACAGGATGGCGCACTACCTGTATATTTGTTGGGAAGGAGCTTTTTAGGTGTATTTGTGTGATTTGTTTATTCACATTTCTGTGCAGTGAAAGCGTCATTCAGAAGGAAGGGGTGTGTATGACTCTACTAGTCAGCAGGTGTTTTACAGGGCAAAGGTGACAGAAGGAACTCTTTCACTCCAATGTTTTTTGAGGGCCACAAGGATGATCAGGGGACTTCATACCTCCTGTATGAAGATAGGATGAGAAAGTTGGGGCTGTTCAGCCTGGAGAAGAGAAGGCTGCGTGGAGACCTCATAGCAGCCTTCCAGTATCTGAAGGGGGCCTATAGGGGTGCTGGGGAGGGACTCTTCATTAGGGACTGTAGTGACAGGACAAGAGGTAACGGGTTCAAACTGAAACAGCGGAAGTTTAGATTGGATATGAGGAAGAAATTCTTTTCTGTGAGGGTGGTGAGGCACTGGAATGGGTTGCCCAGGGAAGTTGTGAATGCTCCATTGCTGGCGGTGTTCAAGGCCAGGTTGGACAGAGCCTTGGGTGGAACGGTTTAGTGGGAGGTGTCCCTGTCCCTGGCAGTGGGGTTGGAACTGGATGATCTTAAGGTCCTTTCCAACCCTAACTATTCTATGATTCTGTGATTCTGTGATAAACTTCAGAGTAGGCGGAATGGGAAAGATCGTGATTTTTTTTTTTTTTTTTTTAATCCTGTACTCTGCCTAAATGGACTCTAAAGTGCATTGTTTAGAGTTGGGTTTTTTTATGTGTGTTCTGTTACCATAGGACTGTGGGACTCTGTCATCGTTTTAGTAGGCATTCCCAGGACTGATATACCTTTATAACTGTCAGGGAAGAGTCTTCCTTCGGTGCTGTTTTCCATCAGAACTACCTCAGAAAACAGATTCTCACTTCAGTGTTCCTCTGTGAGATTATTCTGTTTTAATGCATTTGCTTGCGTAAGTGCTTCTAGAAGAGCATTTAAAGAGAAATTCTAGTACTAACACCGTGACTGATTTGCATCAAGCCTGGTGCTCACTTCCCGAAGTCTTACTCCTGTGGCACATCTGCAGTGAGCATGTGCCTTAAAAAAATAGGTGGGCATACAGTAGATGTTTGCAGTGCTGAAAACCTGTTACAGGGAGAAGTTCTGTCTCAAGACAAGGTAGTTGTAAATGCCAGTAGTACTAATGGGCAATGCATGTGGAATATGGTGTGTGTGGTGCAGCTAGTTTACCTTAATTTAAAATGTGATGATCAGAACATTTAGAGTAGGCACTGCTTCGCATAGGCAGTGGTCTGTAAGACTCTGTCAGTAAGTAATGCCTACATAATCCATCTTGATAGCATGAGATAGTCTGTCTTTGCCTTAATGCAACTCTGAAAAGCTTAGAGCTGTTCTGTTCCCCCTGTTCCCTCTTTAAAGATGGGAATGCTCTTTTTCAATCCTTGGGTAAGCAGAAAGTTGAGTCTAGGTTCACCTGCATTCAGGAACCATATCATCCTTTCTGCTTTCTTCGTCCTTAAAAATCAACGTCTCCTTTCCATTAGTCTTACCCATGGGCTTTGTGTTGAGTTTTCTATAAAACAGAACATCTATGAAATCCTTTTAGCAGACTTTTGGGAGATCTTGGTGGTAAGTAAGCAACATCAGTGTTAAGAAAGCTGGATGTAAGTTTTATAGATAGATGTGTATTTCAAAGCAAATTTTGGATAGAACCTGTAATAGGTCAGAAAGCTGCATAGCTTGTGGAATATGAATGTTGTCATCTCTGTAGACAATGTTGCTTATTAAGGAAGCTTCTGCTCTCTTTCTGAGTCAGGAGCTCTCCAGTACAGACTTAACAGCTACAGAAAATGAATAACTGAAAAAGGTAGATCTGGGGGAGATTGCTGTGTTACAGCTGAATGTGGATGTACAGTGATCCTCATTGTTAAGTTTCTCTCACGCTGTCCAGCAGTGACATCTAGTTAAGAGGGTTCTACATGCTATGCCTTTTCCAGCTATTTTCAGAGCCCCTTAGCCTGGGTTTTGCTGTGGCAGGGCACACAGCAGTTGGCTGCCAGTGCGCGGGCACTGGTGTAACCACGCAGCTACTGGAGTCTTTCTCTAGAGTGAGTTCTGAGACCTTCTGAGGTCACATCAGATCAGTGCCCAATTCAGATGAGAAAAATCAGGAAGTGTGAGGAACCCAACACCTACGATGCAATTAACATGTCCATTGTTAGAGTTCTCTGTGTGTATAGAATCATAGAAGGGTTTGGGTTGGAAGAACCTTAAAAATCATCTAGTCAAACTATGTCTGTTACCATCTGACTGTATATTTATGCAAGTTTCTGCAGACAAAGTTCCACTTCTCTCCTCCTTTGACTTTTAATTGCAACTTTAGGACATGAGCACATTGTTGTCCACTTTCCCTTGGCCACAGCAGCAAGCACAAATATATTGGGGTAGATGCGTTGAATTCAAGAATGATATTTTTTTTTCGTGATTTCCTGTTGTTTCCTTATGATCTTTGTAATGTGTCTGGAGCCAATGAAGTTATGTTAAGTGGAGATACTTTTTTTTTTTTCCCCCCCCTTTACCTTTAGGTGTTCTTCACACATCAGTTGTCCTCCTCACAGAGATGTGTGAGAGAAGCCCAGACATGCTTGCACACTTCAGAAAGGTAAGTGTGAAGTGATAATACTACAAAGTTAATATTAATGGATTTGTTTGTGAATGGCTGAGGAGTTTTTGGGTTTTGGTTTAGTTTGTTGGGTTTTTGTGTTGTGGGGTTGTGGGTTTTTTGGTTTGGATTTGGTTTTTTTTTTACGATGTGTCCTCTTAGTTTCCCTAGCAAAAGCAATGTGCATCTCTTTTAATGAAATATTTGCGGGGAGAAGTCTGCTTGTTATCAAAATTAAAAAAAAAAATTACATTTGAGAATTTTGTAAGTATCTAGCCCTAATCCCCTTCAATAAGTTGGGTAAGTTACAGAACATCAGTCTTAAGATTATTCAGTATGAAACTCATCCTGAAGTTAGGTGTAAAATGTCCTCTTTGTTCCCTTAGGGTTTTTTCCACTCTTTGTAGCTAATTGCATAGTGACATTGGCATCACAAATGTATTAAACATAAAGAGGCAAAGATGAAAAACTGAGGCTTGTACTGACGCCTCAGTACCTTAACCACAGCCACATATTTTTATAAACTTGGGTCAAAAATACCACTGGAAGCTCTACCTGTATAGATAACTTGCCTCTGGTGCATGTTTTGTTTCAACATTTATCATTTTAACTTAAGCGTTTGAGAGTCAGTGTCACTTCCTCTGGTTAGGAATGTTTGCTTGTCCTCCCCACCCCTGAGCTTCCTCATGCTGTTTGTTATAGTTTGCTGTGCAGTGTTATTGCTGTATAAACACTACCAATAGACGGACATCTGAAAATTGCATTGATTAGAATTCTGACTTCTTGGTCAAAGGAGAAATTGAGCAAAGCTGATAGAACAGAACTGGCTGTTTGCTACTCTGAAAAGTATTAAAAATGCGTATGTGCTGTTCTTCCTTGGCTTGTCTGTACCATTAGGGATCTCAAACAGTGCATCCTTTGATGCATCTTAGCATTTTGGCATGCATCTTTCCTTGCTCTGGTTGCGTATGTCAAAGCAGGAATGGAAGTGGGACTAGGGTCATCTTGAAGGTAGCCATCCCTGCTACTAATTACTCAGTTGAGATGATAGTGATGGGAGAAGAGAAAAGAGCTGAGTCCTCAAAATTTAGGTATGAGATACATTCTTTTCTAGCTATCCTATGTAGTTATTTATGCTGTGAATGGTATAACATGGATTTCTCCCTAATGCCTGCTTCATCTGTTTTGTCCCTTTTGTCTATTTGGAATCCTGCTGTGTGTTAGAATGAAAAGGTAAGAGTTAATTCTTCTAGATGGTGCATGCTTGCGTTAAATCTGTAGACGCTTGTCACTTGTGAAGCAGTACCTCTTAATGCCGCATCTGTGATTGGTGCCACGTGCTTAGATTGATTCTACTTGTGTCATGCTTTCTTGTGCTGATCTTGTCTTGTCACTAAGCCTCTATGCCCATGGCAGCCCTGAATCTCAGTTGTGGCCTTCTCCAAACACGATTCTACTTTCCTCAAGCTCACTCTTACTTGAGGAATACTTTTGGATTTTTTTTCTGCCTAAGGCAACTGTAGCCCTGGGTTTTTTTTTCTTATCAAAACCAGGGCTTTGTGTTTTGCCTGAACTTTGGGTGCTTCCCAAAAGGCAGCAGGAGAGACTTGGCTACCTGTAAGTGGGCTTCCTGTGCTGCAAGGAGCTACTGAGTACAGCTGCATTGCTGATGTGTTTCATGGGTGGAATTTGACAACAGAAGATGGGGGGGTGGCCCTCAATTGATATCCATAGCTGTAATGATTCTCTTTGTTCTGTCCTCAGTTCTGATAATACTTGTATATTAGAAGGCAAAGAAAATGTTAATCAGGGTTCTAGGAATGCTCCTGCAGGTCACTCCATTTGTCTTGAGAAAAGAAGTTGCTGCACCTTTTGGTTTCCTCTTTAAGGCAGATAATAAGAAATTCATGGTTCCTTTTTGTTTGCTTTCTGAAATGCCTGTTTTTAGAGGGGTATGGAATTCCTGAACAGTGAAGGTAGGAATAAAAAGAGATGATGGGGGAACTCTGCTGGTTTTCTTATTGCACTGTACCCCAAATGTACAGGAATTCAGCCCAGAAAACATTGCCCGTTTGGTATGTCCACATGCATCTGTTGTGCTTTTTAAGTCACACTGTGCTTTTGGCACCTTCTACTGTCTGTCCTGAATCTGAAGCACCTTCGTGAAGTTGTCAGAAGTGACACTTTACTACAAGCAATCTCTAATCTGGTAACAATTAGAGTGAGTGCAATTCCTGACTTGTAGGCAAACATGAATGCAGAAGCAGCCCATCTCAAGGGTGGGAAAGTTTGTGAAGTCTTAAAGATAAATCATTGACAAGGGTTTTGTAGAGAACACTTTGCTAAACTCTAATTGTCATGCATGAGTTGAGAGAATGATGCTGTCCTGGTGCTAGCCATGGTTCAGGAAGGATAAATCCACTTCATGCAACCACCATAACGCTTCTATCTAGCTTGTCACATCATCTCCAGTCAGTGTCTAGATCATTTTAGTGATACCAGCAGAGAGAGGGATAGAAGAAACTTCCTGTGAAAGGAATAAAGCTTATAATAGTCTACATCTCTACATCATCCACCAGGAGCGTTCTTTTCTCTTACAGCTTAATGAAAATGAGTCCAGTTTGTGACTTTCAGCCTTAAGATTTTACATTGAATATGTTGAAAATTAGCTTCCACTTCATAGAATCACACAATCACAGAATCATAGAATAGTTAGGGTGGGAAAGGACCTTAAGATCATGCAGTTCCAGCCCCCCTGCCATGGGCAGGGACACCTCACCCTAAACCATGCCACCCAAGGCTCTCTCCAGCCTGGCCTTGAACACCATCAGGGATGGAGCATTCACAACTTCCCTGGGCAACCCATTCCAGTGCCTCACCACCCTCACAGTAAAGAACTTATTCCTCATATCCAATCTAAACTTCCCCTGTTTAAGTTTGAACCCGTTACTCCTTGTCCTGTCACTACCGTCCCTAATGAAGAGTCCCTCCCCAGCATCCCTATAGCCCCCCTTCAGATAATGGAAGGCTGCTATGAGGTCTCCATGCAGCCTTCTCTTCTCCAGGCTGAACAGCCCCAACTTTCTCATCCTATCTTCATACGGGAGGTGCTCCAGTCCCCTGATCATCCTTGTGGCCTCCTCTGGACTTGTTCCAACAGTTCCATGTCCTTTTGATGTTGAGGACACCAGGACTGCACACAATGCTCCAAGTGAGGTCTCACGAGAGCAGAGTAGAGAGGCAGGATCACCTCCCTCAACCTGCTGATCACGCTCCTTTTGATTCATCCTGCTTAAGACTGTTTTGTTACTCATAGCTGCTGTGATGGTTTTTGGAGATAAACAGTAAATCTGTTACAGCTTGTCTGCTTTAATGATTGGCTTATTTGCCGTGTTCTGCCTTAAACTGATTACTTGCTTGGCATGTGTATGATGCTATGGAGAAATGCATCTAAGCTGAAGGGAATTGAACCAAAAATTTGGAAATAAGTAGCATTTCTTCAAAGCTATGTACAAGTGTTGAAAGATAACCTCTTCCCATCGGTAGATGTCTACTGGCAGACCGTAGACATCAACATCTGAGTAATCTGAACTGCTTTTGAAAGTATTTTTTAGCCTGCACATTTGGAAAGAAACCTTAAAATATGAACAGTGTAAGTTGATACGATTTTGTGCTCCCAAATCTGACATAGTAGCAGTGCTGCCATCAGTTTCTCTGTTGCTATGTAGAACCCTTCTAACAGCAGTGAAGCAAACAGCTTGGTCATTTTAGTGTTGCTGCTCTTGCCAAGAAGTTTGTGATGAAGAGAACAGACCCTGGAACTACTTGCACAGTCTGACAGTAGGGCTCTGGGGGAAGGCTGGAGGGAAATCCATTCTCTGTCCTGTTTGGAAGCTCTTAGAGAGGAAGCAGATCACAAAGCTTTTCTTTCTAGAAGCTAAGTTGAATGGAGTGTCAAACTTGAAGGAGTTGTTAATTTAATCATAGCAGTACAGTACTTGAAAAGACCAAAAACACTTAGCTGTGCCTGATGCTTCCATGGAGATGCATGCTAAGAATTAGTCAGGAGCTAATGTAAAGCCTCCAGGCAAAGTCCTGGAATTATACCATTTTTATAGTCCCAGCACATCCCCTTTTTATGCAGAGAGGAATTCAAGTTGATACTTCCTCTCATGTCTCAACTGCCAAGCTCTGGTAGATTTCGCTCTTTAAAGATGCAACATGGTGCTCAGAGCCCAACTTAACTGTTTCTCATTGTGCCCTAGCTGAGCTGTAGATATTCATGTAACATCAGCTTTAGGCATGCAGGTTGAACTTTGTGGAGAAATCCATAGACTGACTTGATTGCAAATACAGAATCTGTTCTTGGTCCGGTGCGTAAAAGCTGGGGTGAGGGAAGGAACTACACCCTAATGGGACAACTCTCCTTCTTCACAGCTTGTTCCCCAGTTAGTTCGTATTCTGAAGAACCTTATCATGTCTGGATATTCACCAGAGCATGATGTGTCTGGGATCAGTGACCCCTTTTTGCAGGTAAGAACTGATACAAACTGATTTCATTCTAGCACTGTGTTTTGAGTCTTAGGTGTGATGAGGTGAGTACCTCAGGACAGCTGTGTTGATTTTAAGATTTGTGTCTTTGTTAGAGCTGATTGTACAGATGCTCTTCATCTACCTTAGTGAAAGGCACCTGTTTTAGTTTGAACAGCAGTTGTAGTGCCTTATCATATTATGTGAAGTTGTGACGGGGGGGGAAGCAGCAGCATGTGTTAGTCATGCAAGTTTGTGCCCTAGTGGGTAGCAGGGGTACTCTTAACAGTTCTGGCTACTGGGGAGAAAATGAGCACAGCGTAAGTCTGTTCTTGTTGGTAAAGGTCTTGTTAAGGATAAGCATTTTGCTTAGGAATGGAAATCATCAGCTTGTTTTGCTTCTTTCCCACTCCTCAGGAAATGTGCTGGGCATTTCATGGCCCCGAGGTAAAACACTGCCATCCAGTGAGCTTTGCTTTGCTTTATTTTGTCAAATAGGTACGAATCTTGCGGTTACTAAGAATTTTGGGACGAAATGATGATGATTCTAGTGAAGCAATGAATGATATACTTGCACAGGTGAGGTCTGCAAGGTCGATGAGCAGCTTAAGCTTTCTCTTTTGATTTCTTAGTACTTTGTATTCAGCAGCACTGGTGAGGGTACAGCAGCTTGCTGTGCTGGGTTGAATTTTGCTGCAAGAGACACATGTTAGTAAGTGTGATGCTTGTTTGCTAGCGATTGGTTAGTTTTACCACATGCTTTGCCTACCAGCACACAGGGGATCTGCTTTGGATGCATTGGAGTCACAGATTTTGTTTCTTTTCTCCAGGTTGCCACTAATACAGAAACAAGTAAAAATGTGGGAAATGCTATTCTCTATGAAACCGTGCTGACAATTATGGACATAAAATCTGAGAGTGGGCTGCGGGTAAGTTGCCTTTGTTATGCCTCTGTCCCTCCTCAGGTTGTATTAGAGTAATTTGTGTAGAGACATGAAGCAAAGTTGTTTCACCCAGACATAGCTCTGCAGTTGGCTCTAGATGAGACTGTAGCCTGTTCAGAAAGTGGTATTTGTTTTTTGTTGGGTTTTGTATTTTTTTTAATAACAGAAGGTAGCAAAACTTCTTGCAGACTGTGCTCTTGAGAGCAAGAGAGAGCCTGTGCTGTGTTTGTCTCTAGTTTTTCTTCTACTTAGACAGCCTCTAGAGTTCTTTGTTATGGTTTTGGCCAAGAACCGCAGTAGTAACTTGGACGCATTGCCTTTAAGATCATCTTGAAAGTGGAGATGACCAGAAGGCTTTTTCGATCACTGACCTTCCCTCACTCTCTCTGTAGGTGTTAGCCATTAACATCCTGGGCCGTTTCTTATTAAACAATGACAAAAACATTAGGTAAGTTGCATGAGGTGTGTTTTGGCAACACACAGTTTAAAAAGTGTGAGAAGCAATTATGTAAAGATTATGCTGCAGCAGAGCTTTGCAGTAGACCTTTTTGGGAAGTACTGTTGTTGGGGTTAGTACGACTGTCTAGCTTTCTTCTCTCTTGGTGCATTGTATTATCTGTGCAAATCTTCACTGCAGACCTGCCTTTAAGTTGATTAGTCTGGGTGTATGATATGCCATCTCTAGGTATTTTGATTGCAAATCCTTTTATAGGTGGAAGATGCCAGCTGTGGGAGTAGCAACTCATGCTGGTTTGAGTGTATGATCTGCAGAGGTCTAATCTCTAATTGGCTTGATTTTTCAAATCTTAGTGAAGGCAGAACAACTGACATAAGTCCAGCAGTTGGGATGGGTGCTTGTCCAGCAGCAGGGTGTTGTGCTCCTCACAGTTTAGGTGGTTACTCACCTTTGAAGATAGGCCGGGCAGTCCCCTGGAAGGTTTTGTCACCAAGTAGAAGAACCCTGTTCAGTTGCAAAACAGGACTAAGTTCTGGGGGTGTGAGTGTCTGTGCATAGAAATTCCTACTGTCAACCATTCCTCCTCCTGTGTCCTTGTCTCAGATATGTAGCTTTGACATCATTGTTGAAAACTGTGCAGACAGACCATAATGCAGTACAGCGGCATAGAAGCACTATTGTTGACTGCCTGAAGGATCTGGATGTCTCCATTAAAAGGTAATTGAAATATCAGTGACATCGACTCTCAAGTTGACAGTGTATGGAAAGTGAACAGGACGTAGGGGAGAGAAAATTACAGTAATCTTGGGGAACTGTGAGCGAGACTGGTATTAATGCACTGTATGGTTCATACTTCAAAGGCGGTAATGAGGATGTGCAGGTACATTCTTTGGGAAGCAGCTTTTACATTTTGAGCATCTGGGATTGGACAAAAAAAAGCCCTGTCCGTCTGCATTTTTCCAAAATGGAGTCTCAGTGGAGATGAGATTGTGTGCTCAGAAGATGGAAAGCCTCCATGAAGTATGACCCTAATCAAAGCTACTCTGACATGCTCTATATTGCTGCTCTTCCCAGGTAAACAGATAGTGCCATGTTGTCTTGAAGCAGTGCTAAGCCATCCAAATAATGTATTATAGATGAAATTTGATTAGACAGTGGTAGAATTCAGACTTGATACTTCAAATAATTTGCTTACAAACCATGTCCTGTTATGCATTCTTGGTGTTCATTTGTCACTCAAATAGCAGTATGTTGCTGCTGCTCTGGGCAGTAGGAGAGCTTGCAGCCTTACTTCAAACTAGAAGAAGACTTTTTTTCTGCTACTCAGTTTAAACTTCTTTGTTTTTTTGTCATTAGTCCAGTTATGTTCCTTTTACTCATAATAGTAACTTTCTCCTGCTTATGTCAGATGCTCATAGATACTCGAGTGTTTTGATCTCACTTTTTCCCAACCTATATGGAATGCTGCTCATCTAAATTGAGTTTTTCAGCTGTCAGTTGCTTGCTCTTTCTGTCAGAACTCTCTTCCTTGTAGTTATCCTTTTTGTAATTGATGGTCTGAGATCAGTGCAGCATATGACATGTCAGTCATGGGGACAGTTGCATCCCTGTTGCAGCATGTGGAATCTGTATGTGGCAGGCCAAAATTCCATTCAGCTATAGAATCATAGAATAGTTACAGTTGGAAAGGACCTTAAGATCATCTAGTTCTGAGCCCCTGCCATGGGCAGGGACACCTCCCACTAAACCATGCCACCCAAGGCTCTGTCCAGCCCGGCCTTGAACACTGCCAGGGATGGAGCATTCACAACTTCCCTGGGCAACCCATTCCAGTGCCTCACCACCCTTACAGTAAAGAATTTCTTCCTCATATCCAATCTAAACTTCCCCTGTTTCAGTTTGAACCCGTTACCACTTGTCCTGTCACTACAGTCCCTAATGAAGAGTCCCTCCCCAGCATCCCTATAGCCCCCCTTCAGATACTGGAAGGCTGCTATGAGGTCTCCACGCAGCCTTCTCTTCTCCATGCTGAACAGCCCCAACTTTCTCATCCTACCTTCATACGGGAGGTGCTCCAGTCCCCTGATCATCCTTGTGGCCTCCTCTGCACTTGTTCCAACAGTTCCATGTCCTTTTGATGTTGAGGACACCAGAACTGCACACAATGCTCCAAGTGAGGTCTCATGAGAGCAGAGTAGAGGGGCAGGATCACCTCCCTTGACCTGGTGGTCACACTCCTTTTGATGCAGTGCAGCATATGGTTGGCTTTCTGGGCTGCCAGCGCACACTGAAGCTGGCTCAGGTTCATTTTCTCATCAACCAACACCCCCAAGTCCTTCTCCACAGGGCTGCTCTGAATCTCATCTCTGCCCAACCTGTAGCTATGCCTGGGATTGCTCCGACCCAGGTGTAGGACCTTGCACTTGGCATGGTTAAACTTCATCAGGTTGGCATCAGCCCACCTCACTAGCATGTTAAGGTCCCTCTGGATGGCATTCCTTCCCTCCAGCGTATCAACCGAGCCACACAGCTTGGTGTCATCGGCATACTTGCTGAGGGCGCACTCAATCCCCTCCAGCTGGACATTGAGCCATTGACCAGAACTCTGGTCAGTCTGGTCATTGGCCATCCAGCCAGTTCATTATCCACTGAGTGGTCCACCTATCAAATTGATGTGTCTCCAATTTAGAGACAAGGATGTCATGTGGGACAGTGTCAAATGCTTTGCAGAAGTGCAGGTAGATGTCATCAACTGCTCTACCATTGGCCCTCAGTTCCATAGCCCCACCATAGAAGGCTATCATCACATCATTAATATGCTTTCAAAACTGCTCAATCTATTTTTTTCCCTCTTGTGAAACTGATAGGCCATAGATACTCACTCTGATAGGTATTTTTCAAATATATGCCCATCTTTGATTCAGATCTGGATTGTTAACAGCACTGCTCAGTCTAATATGTACAGAATAGGAAAGAAATTGGATCTATCTCACTTCTGGAAACTTGGTTTTAACTGCTGTGTGATGAGTATCATGTAATCTATTTTTACAGCTGCAATCAAAACACAAAAACAAACTTGTATCTTACAAGCTGAGCAAGTGAGGATGCTGTTGCTGTTCAGTGCCACAGCCAGCATGAGGCAAGGCTGTGGAACAGCAAAGCCCCATCTAGGTTCTTGGTAGAGGGCAAAAAAAGCATTTTGTTGATGCCTGCTGGGAAAGCATCAGTGTGCTACAAATAACAGAGCTTCATGTCTGAGTGCTGTTGAAGGATGATGCCTTTGAGTGATCCATCAGCAGAGCATGATGTTGCCATCCTGACGCTCATGCTGCTGACAATGAATATCTTCATTTAAGCAATATGTTGACTGGATGTCAGAGCCCCCAGATACCAGATTTCAAGTGCTGTGACTTGAGGAAAAGAGGCAATACCTGATTTGGTTTATCTGAAGTATCATCTGTTCCCATCATCTGTTAGCTGCTGCAGTGCATCTTTGATCCATGTGGTATAAATCAGAATAACTTTGCCATTTAGTTCAAGTCTTCTTGTCTGTCTGCTTACTATGGTCGAACTACATTATTAGCAACTCTGTAGCAGGAAAGAGCCATGTAATATGACTGAAGGTAAGCTGCACATATTGAGATAAATGTATGGTATTAAGGTTGCAGTGCACCTCTGTGCGTCTGCAGTATTGATATATCTGCTGTAATGTGACTGAAAAGTTAAGACATGGAAAAACTGTAATCCAGTAGGGCTGTATGGAGTTGGGAACGAATTGGAGGGATGAAAACAATTCTAATAATGATATAGGTCTTCAAGCAGGCACAGATCTAGATGATAAAAGGTAGTAATTTAGTAGTATTTCCACCCTAATTCTGAACACTCCTTTGTTTTCTAGGTCCCTAGATATCAGTTAGGTAAAAAGCAGAATAATGCATTGACAGATGAGGCTTTGAGCAGCATGGTCTAATGGAAGTTGACCTTGCCTGTGGGAGGTGGGTGATGGAACTATGAGCTTTAAGGTCCCTTCCAGTCCAAACCATTTTATGACTGCAGTAATAACAAGGGAGATATTGAGAAGTGGTGTTGTCCAGTGTTTCTAGGTTCTTGAGAACAAATAGCTTGTGCCCAATACCATTGGACTGGGTAACGTGCCTGGTTTAAGTTGTTGATGTTTCATGAACTTTGGGAAAATACTAAGCCATCAGAAAAGGTAACTGTTAGTGTGTGGTAAGTTAGCAAGCTTGGCACTGGAGCAAGAAGGAATCAGTATGACTGATCCTGGGGTTGCTGCCAGTAAGTACGTGAAAGGATGACAGCAGAACTTGTACATCTCAACATTATGACTTTAATGAGAATTGCTGGAGTCAAACACATATTGAAGTCTGAGCTATTTGGAGAAAGTATGTATTACAAAACAGACTTTAGGCCTTTTGGCATAATTTTGGATGTAACTTGTTGAAAACAAGCAGTACAAACAAAATAGTTCAGCAACTTTCCAGGTGATTTCAAAAGATGAATGGGGGAAGAAGTTTTTGATGTGCTGTGAGGATCCTTCTAGCCTTCTGGTAGGCTGTCTCAGTGACAGACAGAGAATAAAGTTCCTGATAGTATGGAGAGGACACAACTTAGAGGTTTGGATTCTGGGTTATTGTTGTGGTTTAAGCCTCTATAACTCACACAGTCGCTCTCTCACTTGCTCCCCCCTCTTTCTTCCCCCTGCTCCTGGAGGGATGGGAAGGGAATTGAAAGAATGCAACTCCCGCAGGTTGAGATAAGAACAGTTTAGTAACT
This sequence comes from Ara ararauna, assembly GCA_028858755.1. NCBI lineage: Eukaryota > Metazoa > Chordata > Aves > Psittaciformes > Psittacidae > Ara > Ara ararauna. Next base: position 1,869,142 of record CM054410.1, on the reverse strand, counting down.
AAAGTATAACACAAATCACTACTGCTACCACCAATAATAATAATGACAAGAGAAATACAAGGGAAAAGAATACAGTCGCTCACCCCCCGATACCAAGCCTAACCACGCAGTGCACCCCTTCCGTTCCGGATCTCTGCCCTCTGCTTTACATCCTGGGCGTGATGTGCTGTGGCATGGAATACCTCTTTGGGTAGTTTGGGTCAGGTGTCCTGTCTTTGCTTCCTCCTGGCTTCCCCTCCTCCCTGGCAGAGCATGGGACTCAGAAAGCCCTTTGTCAGACCAAAACGTTACCAAGCAGTAACTGTAAACACTGGTGTTATGAGCGCTGTTCCCAGGCCAAAAGTCAAAAACACAGCACTGCACCAGCTACCAATAAGGAGAGAAATAACTGCTACTGCTGAACCCAGGACAGTTATACCAAATGCTCAATTTTAAAGACCAATCAGAGGGTTTTAGTGAAGCTATTTTCATGCATTTTAACATAACTCATTGCCAACATTGTACAGAAATAAAATCAGATGTGAAGATAGTAGCCTTAATTCAAAAAAGTCAGAAGAATGGAAGAGTTGTGCTAGAATCAGCTGCAGAAGCTTCAAGTAGAAGGGCTAAGGACTAGTCTCTGGAGTTGTGATGAGTACAAGGAGTAGCAAAGAGCCAGTACTCTGTCTAGTTGTGGTGTCAAGTTGGGGGTGGGTTCTCAGAAGAGCACCAGGGTAATTTTGGGTTTTAGAAGTCTTATGTAGTCTATCTGACAGAATACAGCAAAGCCTATTCATTAATATTTTAAGTCTCTACTGTATTTGAATCTCTACTATATGGAGATTGACTCTTCTGGATCCCTGGAATTGGAGAAGTGTGTTATAACATGGATTACTTACTGAAGTTGTGTGTCAGAAATGACCACCATTCGATTACAGATACTTGGGAAGTCAGACCTTAAAGTTGATGGATTCTGGTGGCTGAAAGATACTTCTGTCCCTTAGGACATGTGGATAAGTATTTCTAGAGCACCACACAATGCCATTTTCTCTTAGTTTTTTTTGGGGGTAGTATTTATTGTCTGCCCATGGACAGGAAAACACTGGTTCATTTGATGTGGGAGGCTGTTCTCACAGGATTAATAAATATTTCTCTCCTAATGAAAAGGTAAGTGCATTTGAGTAGCTGGACCTGTGCTTTGGTATTTTTGGTGATGGTGGTTTTGTTGACTTCACTGGGTGAAGATACTGTATCTGTTTTCTGTCTCTTGCCCTAGGCGTGCAATGGAACTCAGTTTTGCTCTTGTTAATGGGAACAATGTCCGTGGAATGATGAAGGAGTTGCTGTATTTCCTTGATTCCTGTGAACCAGAGTTCAAGGCGGATTGTGCATCTGGAATATTTCTTGCAGCTGAAAAGTATGAGATCAATTTGCTTGCTGTTATTTTTTTGTACATTCTAAGTATTCTGAGCTTTTTGTGTTGCTCCTTCCCTTCCTTATCCCCCAGGAGAGAATATGTTGGTCACATCTTCTCTGTTTGCTGATCTGTGTGGTGGTGTGGTCTGTCAGTTTTAACTCACTCTGAGGAACAGGACCCACTAGGGTGGTGCATATGGATAGTTCTTAAATCACTAAACCAGTCTAATGTACTGACTGCTGCTACACGTTGGAATACATGTTGTGCTGTCATCCTGGCCTTGCCCCTATTCGCACACACAGCTTCTCTGCTTAGTTGTACAACTGAGATGATTTCACTACTGTTGAGACATTGTAACCAGCAGCCTGACTTTGAAGTACTACGTGTGCAAGGTATGGCTGTGCTATATTATACAACCTTGTATATTCATGCATCTTTCCAATGTTGGCATTAACACAAAAAAGTCAAAGAATGTGAAATGTGTTTTGTTTTGTGAGGGATTTTTTTTGTTTCTGCGTGTGTGTGTTTTGGATGTTTCCCCCCTCAGAAAAGAGTGGGCCAGGAAACAACTGAATGGGGAAGGTTCTGATGATGATGGGTTTCTTCCTGGTGTCGAAAGCTAGCAGTTACTGCTCTAACTTGCTTTCTTAATCTTGTCAGATATGCTCCTTCCAAACGCTGGCACATAGACACAATTATGAGAGTCTTAACAACGGTAAGTGAAACTGCCTTTCCTGTGTGTGTCTACATACAAAGTTTTATTTCTGTAGGAAGTTACATACCATCGGGACTCTTCATTAGGGACAGTAGTGATAGGACAAGGGGTAATGGGTTCAAACTGAAACAGGGGAAGTTTAGATTGGATATAAGGAAGAAGTTCCTTACTGTAAGGGTGGTGAGGCACTGGAATGGGTTGCCCAGGGAAGCTGTGAATGCTCCATCCCTGGTGGTGTTCAAGGCCGGGTTAGACAGTCTTGGATGACATGGTTTAGTGTGAGGTGTCCCTGCCCATGGCAGGGTGGTTGGAACTAGATGATCTTAAGGTCCTTTCCAGCCTTACCTATTCTATGACTCTATGATTCTAAGTTGGAGATGGCTATAAAGGCTGGCAGATAACAAATGCTGTCACACAGAGGAAGTATGCTTAGATGGTAGTGACTAAGGACAGCGAGTCAGGAACATGTAAACTTGGTAAATATGGCTGTTTTTGTAGAAGAAATGCATGATTTCAAAACCACACAAGAGTACAGGGTGTAGCAGCTTTTCTCCTGCAGTAGCTTCTAAGTCTCTTGCGCTGTCTGTGGTTCCAATATAGAGTGCTTTCAGGAGAAAGTGAACACAGCATTAACTTGCAGAGAGAAAGGGGTGAAGCAATATCTCAGAATTATTCCTATCTTCTAACCAAAGAGTGAGATGCAGGCAAGATTCAAGATCCTGTGCTTGTTTGGCAGAGTCTTGGTTTGAGTGAGTGGTTGAATAAGCTGCATTCTGCCCCAGGGTGTCTTAGACTTAAAGCCTTCCATATTACAGAGGAGTTTTCTGTGTTGCTTTTTGTTTCTTCTATAGCACAGGATTTTTATGTCCCCACTCTGCCCTCCTGACAATTTCAGGGTATCTATAGTATGAATTTCTCTGGTTATAGTTGAGTTCACTGGGAAAATGCACTGTTATGTACATCTATCCATCTGAGCTGAGCCTACTCAAAATTAACCATAAAGTGCTTGGGGATGAGTAGGTTGATTTTTATTTCTGTGCATCAGGTGACTTTGTGAAGGTTATTGGGAGATGCTGGGGGTTACTCAGAAGTTGGATAGTGAAACCTAACAGCAGCTGTTCTTGCAGGCAGGAAGTTATGTTCGTGATGATGCTGTTCCCAATCTGATTCAGCTAATAACTAATAGTGTGGAGATGCATGCCTACACTGTGCAGAGACTCTACAAAGCCATCCTTGGTGATTACTCCCAGGTAATACCCAAACTTGAACAGCTTCAGTTTCCTTGTTGAACTGCAATAAGCATGTTTACTAAGCATTGCAGGGTAAGTCAACATCACACTGCGTAGCTCCAAGGGACACGCTGCATGATGTCTTTTCTCTAAGTTCATGTATATTCTTTTTGTTTGATCTAATTCCCTTATGTCATTCTTGATCAAATCATATATTCCTAATTCTTGTGCTGAGAACATCCTTGGCTGGAAGGTGGGCTAAGCTTGCTTTTGGAAATGGGGATGGATTAATTTGTCATACAGGTATCCATTTATCTCAGGTATCTGTTTTTATTTCTTCAAACAGCAACCGCTGGTGCAAGTGGCCTCTTGGTGCATAGGAGAGTATGGAGATCTTCTGGTGTCTGGTCAGTGTGAAGAGGAGGAACCAATACAGGTATAGCTTGTACCTGACTGAGGCTGAAGCTGTTTGATGTTGGCTATGCCGGGGAATGCTTGCAGCAGTTACTTAGCACTGGTGTCCATGATGGTGATGGACCATGGGAGGAATCTCCTTCACATGCTACAGGAGTGGGCTGCCTAAGCACTCACAGCATGGAGTGCAGCTACAGCTGGCAGAGCGGTATGCTCTCAGTGCTAGCCTAGCTTGTAGGGGAGCTGTAGGTTCTTAGCTGAATATTTTTGGTTATAAACCTGCTGTTCAGTGTGTGTAACAGGAACTGTATTTTAAAATAATCTCCTAAGATCTCCACATAGATGCATGGGTCTTGTACACTCTGAACACAATGCTGCGGGCTCACCAAGTTGCAGAGGAGGTACAACATGGCCATTAAGCAAGGGACAGGTTTTTACAGTATGCCCTGCAAGGCTTGCTGCAAGGCTTCTCTCTCCCTCAGCCTAACTTTTCTGTACCTTTTCAGGTAACAGAGGATGAAGTTCTTGATATTTTAGAAAGTGTCCTGATATCTAATATGTCTGCATCTGTTACACGAGGCTATGCTCTCACTGCCATCATGAAGCTTTCCACGAGGTTCACCTGCACTGTCAAGTGAGTTGTCATTGATGTACTGCGCAGGGCTGTGTTGCAAATATGCTGGCATCAGTTGTCTTCAGTGGAAGTATTCCTTAAACATACTTTGCTTCCACAGTTTACAAGAATCATCTTCTTATTTGTTGAGTTTTACAGGCCTCTTTGCTTGCAGGGTGGAAGACTTCCGCTGATATGTACTGTTTTCTCTGTGGATGTCGTCTGCTGTGTAGGGACTTAATAATCCCTGTTGCTGTTGCTTGAAAACCCTTTTGTGGGGAAGAAAAGTCCTTACTTTCAGTGGACTGTCCTTTCCAGGGTTTTTTTTGAGTGATGGAGAGGAAAATGGCCTTATTTCCTACTGATGGTTTGTTGGTGTGGGTAGTTGAGCTTTCTGATGCTACACCTTGTGATGTTATATTAATCACCTGCTGATGCTGTTGTGAAGGGACAGTCAAAAATGGGTGTTGCGTAGATACCCCAGGAAAGCAGCAGACACTACCGTTTAAAAGTACTTAGGCAATACACCTGTTAAGCAGAGGACGTCTTGTGAATGACACATGTTAATCCCTTGCTTATTTCTGCTAACTCGATGGTGTGGTGTGTTCTTTTGTTTCCACCTTGCCCCACACAGTCGCATAAAGAAGGTAGTTTCCATTTATGGCAGCAGCATCGATGTGGAGCTGCAGCAGAGGGCAGTGGAATATAATGCACTTTTCAAGAAATATGATCACATGAGGTAAGTGCTGATGAGTTTGAAAAGGGTCATTATAATCTACTATGATCTCCTATGTACCACACTTTGTGGTTTGAGAGCTTTTGTAATTTTAGTAGGTTTATAGAGGAGCTAGAATCCCTCTATAGATAGATTAGTGAACAGAGTTAGTGAATGTTTTAAGAACTTAACATATGTTGGGAAATTATAACTTAAGACTTTTGGCAGAGACCTCTGCTTTGAGCTTGAACTTGACCAATTTTTACTGCTAAGTGTTGAATCTTAAATTTGCTAGCTGAATAAGTGTCTGCAAGTAGCTTTTACCATGCTAGCATTACCACATTTGTTAGGTTTTAAAATGTCTTTTGAATAAACATGCAGAGATCCATTGACCTGTTCTCCTAAACTATGCTCTGAACTTGAGGTAATTCTTCCAACTGTTAATATATTTCAGTTTTTCAGAAATGTTTTCAAATCTTAAATTTACAATATCTTCTTATAATATCTGCTTAAAATCACAAAGGCATACTATTTCACCACATCACTCAGCATCTCTGTTTTAAAATTTGTGAGCAATTTAATCTCCTTGCACCTTATCATTGGGAGGTGCCCCATTCATCACTGCTTTTCTCAAGTGATTCTTTCTTTATGAGAAAGTTAAAACCCTGTTTTATTTCAATAACTAAAGCCATAATCCTTTGCAAAATAGTCATTAATATGCTATGTGCAGTACTTAATTGTCAATATGTAGGAGCACCACAAATTCTTCTGTTCCGTAAGGATCATAAGATTGGAGAAGATCTTCTGGGAATTGACTACATCTACCCTAAAAAACTTTCTGTAAGATTTCATTGGGTAGAGGAGCATTCATTTTAGAGTCTAAATGAAAGGACAGAGAGAAAATGGGATGCCACTTGACTAAATACTGCCTGTGTTTGTTGGTGGCTCCAAGTCTTGTTTCAAAGACTCTTCACAATCCCTTTATTCCATAGGTACTATCATAGTCACTGTGTGTAGAACACAGAATTCTTGTAATTTCCACTTTTCTCTCCTCCCATGGAATCCATGCAGCAACTTAAAATTGTTCTTGGAAATGTGATGTTTATGAGTAAGGGCATGTGAGCTCATGCTTAGGGCTTCATGTAAACCTGTATGAGTGAGCTGATAAAAATCTAGCATGAACACTTTGATCCAAGTTAGCTGTTGCAGACAGCAGTGTCTAGTGATCAGCTGGCTTTTGATCACATGCAGTGTATCCTATTCATAGTTTTGGGATATGGTGCACCTCAGAAAACTATGTAACTTGATTTAATTTACAAGTGAGCACCTATATTTTACCTCAGTATATTCTGGTGTTCATTACAGTGTAAAGGTCAATGTTTAATAGTTTCTGCTTATTAAGACTTTGTCCGTGGTCAAAAATGTGGCCTACTGTTGGGTTTATTGGCACTGGAATTCTTCTTTTCAGCCCACAAGACTGTGGCTTACCACTATTACATGCAGCGCTTTGCAGCTTGATCTGCAAGGGTAATGGCCTTTCTTGTATTATATAGACTAGTTGTATCAGTACAGGTTTCCCTAGTTTTTGGTTTGATGTCAGAATTCTGGATCCCATGCCTCCTCTTCAGTCTCTGTATCATTTCAGGAAGGCACTCTCTAGAGCTGGACTTAATTTCATTGGGAATTTAATTTGGCTAAATGAGAGCATGGTGATTTCCTTGTCCAGCTTTGTCACCTGTTCTAAGTGATTAACCCTTCTACAAAGAGAAGTCAAATAAGCTGATCTGTCTCAGCTGCTTATGGAACAGGGCAGTTGTGTCCCATGCCTGCAGTTAGTCCACTGTTGCTCAATTATTTAATCTTTCTCTTGGGTTTGTTATCCTAACACCACAGTGGAAAGTGTATCAAGTACAAGGGGAAAACAGGAGGCAGGAGGGTTGGTTTGTTTTTCAGCTGTCATCTAATGTATTTGCACTGGCACAGAGTGCCATGATTGCTTCTGACCACCTCAAGCTGTCACAGAGTTCTACAGCTCCCCTGCTAGAAGGCAGATTGCTCTGTGGTTATAATTTCCTGAATGACCGAGTATTTGGATTGGGATCCAGGAAGATGGCACAGTGTAACTATGTCAGCTTCTTTCAGGCCAGCCCTGCTTGAGAGAATGCCAGTAATGGAGAAAGTCACCACAAATGGACCTACTGAGATTGTACAGACCAATGGAGAAACAGAGCCAGCAGTACTGGAAACGAAGCCTCCACCCTCTGGATTGCAGCCTCCTAGCCAGGTAATGGAAACTCATCTCAGATAAGTTTTCGCTGCCTGTTAGACCACACTATACTAGCCACTACCAACAGTAAACTGAGACAGTCTCCCTCCCCCTCTCTGCCACTTTGCTGTGCTAGCCTGGTGGTGGCCGTATCATCTCAACTCTGATGGCTCTAGTGTCAAGAACAGGTGTGTGAAGGAGATTGCTGTGGGGAGGGCAAGAGCAGGGTGAGGTAAAGCTATAGATCTCCCAACCTGTCTCGGTGTGTACAGACTCAGTCCTTCACTATCTCCATAGTCCCAAGAGCATAGGAGCTAGATCTTTTATGGGGCATGGATCTATAGACAAACTAGAACCTCTCTGACTGGCCAGCAGCTCTGTTTTTCTTCGATCTGAGAGCAAGTATAGAATCCATTACATTTGCAAGGGAAAGCAGCAGGAAGTTGAATATGTAACAATTACATCCACTCTTTCATTAGGCAAATGATTTATTGGACTTGCTGGGAGGAAGCGATGTAACACCTGTAATCCCCACTGCACCTACAAGCAAGCCTGCTGGTGGGGAGCTCCTTGACCTCCTGGGAGACCTCAACCTGACAGGTGAGCAGCCTGTATCTCTTAAAAATCTCTGTTCTCAATCCTGGGGTGGGATGAGCTGGCTTGTTCTACACTTTCTAGCAAGTGCTAAATTTCATGCTTACTTTTACAAGGTCCATAGTAGCATACAGGTGGGAGTCAGGGAATGAAGTCACAGCATGATTAGCTGGTGAGACTTGAGCATTTTCATGCTCTAGCTTGGGAATGCTGTGAGCCTTTCCAGGAAGGATTTGGGAGATGTGAGGAGTGAATTCCATTTGAATGCCTTTTTGTTCAAGAGGAGCCAGCCCTTGTTAGTGAAAGCAGAGAAGGTGAGGATGTCAGCACAGATGATTTGTAGAGCTTCATGTAAAGGAATATGATATACAGTAGTCAGTCTTCAGAGAAGGAGTAATTACTCTTCATATCATGACAGCTAAGTAATAATCCTTCAATGTTTCTTGTAGGTTCTCCAGTATCTGCCTCTGCACCCCAGATAGCACAGCCTCCATTCCTGCTTGATGGGCTTCCGTCACAGCCTCTCTTCAATGATATTTCTGCAGGTTAGGGACATGTAAATCCTTAGCCTAAGGTACCACAGCAGCCAACTAGAAGAATAAACAAAGGGTAGTAAAAAAGGGGGGGGATTTGGAAGTAAAGTGTGGCAGAGACATTGGACTGGGAGAAGGGGGTGCATTTAATCTTCAGAAGAGTTTATGTTTGGGGTAAAGTACATTCTATGATGTTGGGAATTATCTCCTGATTCTGGAGACTGATGGATTCCATGCTGGTTTGTTTTCTACAGGAATCCCCTCAATTACTGCATACAACAAGAATGGGCTGAAGATTGACTTCACCTTTGAGAGGTCAAACACCAACCCTAGTGTCACTGTAATCACGATACAGGCCTCCAACAGCACAGAACTGGATATGACAGATTTTGTTTTCCAAGCTGCAGTACCAAAGGTAGAGCCACTTAGGGTGACTACAGGGATAGGTTGAGGGCCAGCTGCAAATAGTTCCTGATCAGTGCTTTCATGTAGACAGAAATTTACAAGGTAACAAGAATAGAAGGTGTTAATCATAGAATCATAGAATAGTTAGGGTTGGAAAGGACCTTAAGATCATCTAGTTCCAACCCCACTGCCATGGGCAGGAACACCTCACACTAAACCGTGGCACCCAAAGCTCTGTCCAACCCAGCCTTGAACACCGCCAGTGATGGAGTATTCACAACTTCCCTGGGCAGCCCATTCCAGTGCCTCACCACCCTTACAGTAAAGAATTTCTTCCTCATATCCAATCTAAACTTCCCCTGTTTAAGTCTGAACCTGTTACCCCATGTCCTCTCACTACAGTCCCTAATGAAGAGTCCCTCCCCAGCATCCCTATGGGCCCCCTTGAGATAATAGGTTCTGTTAGTGCTAAATTTGTTCATATCTTTCTAGTCTGAAAGTAAATATTATATATGCAGTAAAACACAGATTCCTACCAGATTGGACTACTTTTGCTTGGACAAAATCTTGTTTTAAAATTGCCACTTTCTAGGAAAATTGCTAAACCACATTCAGAGAGATGTTAGGTCAAAATTAAAGTGAAGGCACTAATCTTCCCGTTTATTCTTAGTTTCTAAGAAATATACCATGCTCTTTGAAGCTCTGAATACTTGGAAAAAAAGTCATTTGAAGCTCTTAAATTCTTATGAAAGTTTAAATGAGTCTCTGCATGGTTGATCAGTGATGGTCCTCCTTTTAAGCCGTGAATCGTCTCCCCTTGCACTTAGCTGCAGCACAATATATGGGGCACAGATATTGACTAGCTCACAGTAGAGCAAACCATTAATGCAGGGTGTGATTAGAATGTTCTTCAAGTTTGGGGAAAGGCATTCACTTCTGGGGGATTCACTTCTAAGAGTTAGTAATGCTCTAATTTGGGTTGGTTTCTTACCTAGATGAAACCAGAGCCAAATGAACAGAGGCCATTAAAATACAGATAGAAGGAATTAAGGAAAGAATGGGCCTCCTGGAGTTGCAGGTGTGCTGAAGCAGTCTTGACTGTTCCAGTGTGTGACACTGGAAACAATGCATCATTGCTGATTTTGATATGCTACAGTAAGACCTCACCCCCTATTATTTTTTGCCACCTGGATCTAAGTTATATAGAAGGTGAGTGGGCCAATGAAGGTTTTGTTGTTTACAGATAGGGAATTAGAAGAACTGATTATTCAGAGCTGGGAACTGAACTCTTATTTTTCCTTGCTTTCAGTCTGCAAACAAATCACTTTCTGTTCTTACTTGATTAAGCATGAAATTGTTTTCTCTCTACCCTTTCTTCAGACATTCCAGCTGCAGCTCTTGTCTCCCAGCAGCAGTGTCATCCCTGCATTTAACTCGGGGACCATCACACAGGTCATTAAAGTCCTGAATCCACAAAAGGTGAGTAATACCAAGAACAGTAGTTAAAGATATTGTCTTGGAATTGTGCATTGAGTGGCAGTCAGGGGTGCATCTCTGAGAGGTGAAGAGTGGTGATAGAGAATGATGTGTTTTAATAGCAGTCATTTTGGCTAGGATTAGGAAAACATTATGAAAAAGACAAGAGGTGCTAGGCACAGGTTTTGCCTTCTATTGCGTTATTCTGCTAAAATAGATTCACAGCTTTCCTAGCTTCTTGAATTCATGAACGTCTTCTGCATTGGAATGGTTGTTAAACAAGTTTTTAGATGACCTTTGTAGAGGAGCTCATCCTGGTGTTTGTATGAGTCGTAAAAGTGATGTCTGAAAGGCAAGTATCTTGCACTGAAATACACTCTTGCATTGAATATTCATTCTTGCTGTCTGCAGTGGCATTACTTGAAATATTTGTTCTACAAAAACAGCTTGATACATAATTTTAACAAAATACTCTGTTTCTCCAGTGGTGTCACTTATTTTAATTTGATTAGTGTATTTTTAAGTAGCAGATGGAAAGAATATTTAGGTGTGATTTAATCATAATTCTGTTTGGTTTACAGACTTCATAGACAAGCTTCAAAACTGGGATACAATAGACTTGAGGGGAGGGTGGGAGTGGACCACGTCCTCCTTAAGAGGCTTTGCAAGTATTCACATAGCAGTAGAAAGAAAAATAAAATCGGGATCACTTCTTTCTTGGGTTGTGGGAGACCCTTAAGATTTTCAGTATATTTAAGAAATTTAAACAAGTTTTTCACAGGTTAACACTTAAGATACTGTTGCAGATGCTAAGTGTTGCTGCTAGACTGATGTGCAAATCAGAAGAATTCTCAAATCTCAGCCTAAGCTTTTACTGAAATGGCTGTTTTCTAGTGCATAGTTTTTGTGGTTTCCATGCATCTCCCCCTTATCTCTGTGTAGGGAGCTCCCCTTTGTCTAAAGGCACAAGACTATTATCTTTGTCTTTTATACTTCTGTTATGAATTTCCCTGTGGTGCTGTGGAGCACCTTTCAAAGATTTCTTTCAAAGTTATTTTATGAACTTGGGAGGGTTTAGGAGTTTTCCTGTAGGGTGGCAGAAGTCACAGTATATCAGTTTGGGTGCGAACCACAAGGTAAAACACCCACGGATATCCAGGTATGAAGTACTCTCTTGTTGAAACAACAGAACTTTTACAAACACTTCACAATACACTGGTGCAAAATAGTATTTTTCTATCCTCTTCTCTTTCCCACTCTTTGCTAACTTTTCCACTTCAGGCACACATGATTCTCTTTACCATCCTTTTGATTGCTACTGCCTGAAAGTACAGCTTTGCAAGAGCCCTCTCCATGAGATGGTGTATTTACCTGGAATACTCTGAGGCAACTTTGGAATGTTGCCTTGCTACTGCGGAGGTAGCTGTCAGTATTGTAAAAAGAAATAAATCCGTTCACCTGGACATGGACTGTCATTATGCTGGATCAAAACTGGCCAGTTTGACAAAACAATACTAAACATAGCAAAAACTGCCACTGACCATATTGATCTGTCAGTGATAAGGTATAATTTCTTTATCCTGAGTCTGCTTGGAGAAGTCATTGTCGTCCTTTCCTCCCTCTCCTGTCCCTTCTTATTTCCCTGTAGGTATGCTGAAAAAGGCCAGAAATAGCCAACTTTTTTGCTTAAAGCAAAACCTGGGAAACAGGTTTTTTGAGAGTGAGGAGAATAGGGAGCTTGCCTGGAGTATGCTGTGCTTTAGCTATTATTAAGGGCCACCTGGTATCTGAATGACAGCCAAATGATGATAAAAAACAACTTCTGAGCTATTCCATCAGAGGAAATATTCCTAAAGACTGTTTCCAGTCTTTCTTAGGCTGTTTCCTTCACAGTGCTACAGAGCAGTACTTGAAGTTCTCAGACAACTGTTTTGAATGAACAGCTAGTATGGGAATTGACACCTCTCCCTGCATGCCTCAGTGCAGAGCAGCAGAATTTGGATATGCCTTCTGATTTCTTGCTTTTGTTAACCGCGGTTTTAAGGCATTTGTTTTTGTATTTAAGGACTTCAGTGCTTGAGAGAACAGGGCCAGTGCATAGAGAAATGTGGATAGGAGCTGCACTGTAGCTTTTGTGAGAGTTTGCACCTGATCTGATGGCTATAGAGACCAATCAATGTCCTGTCAGATTAAGCACTAATCTGCAGTGTCATAGCTTACCCTGCACATTCTTCCAGCAAGCTCTTGTGGTGAGGAAGGTGTTCTGTGTTTTGTATTCATGGGGTAAGGGAGGGGAGCTGGGTTTGAGGGATTCACTGACCCTTAATGAAGACCTGAATTTGTTTTGTGTTTGTTTTTGGTTTTTCATTTTCTCTTGTAGCAACAACTACGAATGCGGATCAAGTTGACGTATAATCACAAGGGCTCAGCGATGCAGGATCTAGCAGAAGTCAACAACTTCCCCCCTCAGTCTTGGCAGTGAGGCTCTGGCACCATTCTTATTCTCACCCCACCCAATCAAAAGAACTCTGGGAAGAAGGTTGTGATCCTTGGCAATCCCCCAAACTGCACCATGGGCATGGGGAACAGATGAGACCTGCTGATGAGGAGGAATTTTCCTGAAGTGATTGCTGACTTTTAAGCATATCTGTTAAGACTAATCTCTCCTCCGCTGATGAGGCTGGCGGCTTGTGGAGGCTACTGTGCGCTCCCTCACACATGCATTCACAGCCAGAAGCAACATTCCCTTCTCTCCTTCCCCGTCTCTGTCCCCTGCAAAAAACCACAGCCTGGTTGGAAGAGAAGTCTGGAATTTCTAGCAGGGAAACTTTCTTCTCTCTGCAGCAAGTGAACAGCTGCCCTTTCTTTCTGCTGTCTCTTTCCCCTGGGGTGGGCAAGGCGTGTTGTCCTTCATTACTAGCTGGATTCCTTCAGGCACTTTCTTCTGGGGCTCAGATGTTGGGCGCTTGGGGAATGTCAGGCTGCCCTGACTCTTTCTTTTTGTATTCCCTATGGCTGAAGGGGCTGGAGACTGCTTATGACCTATTCAGTGCATTACTGTATACACCCACCTTTTAGTTACGTGATACATACCAAGAGCAAGTTAGGCCTTGGGAGTTCATCCGCAGACCCGGAACAGTGCAGGAAAATAGGTGCTGATGAGAGTTGATAAAATTGCTTTGGTGCTGTACTTGGAAATGAAGACCTTACACCTGAATTCTCTTCTTTACATCAATAGCTACAGCCGTGCAGATTCACAGACAAGTGTCCCCAAAAAATGTGGTGGTGTCTGAGATGTAGAGATCCAAGGAGCAGCTGGTTTTCTACCACAGACGGTTTCAAAGCCTTTTTAACCCAGTAGTTGTGGTTTATGGGTAGAAGAGATATATTCGGTTTTGTAGATCAGTCTTTGAGCAAGGGCTCTGTTCCTGCTGGGAGACTCATCGAAGACTATGCTGCAAAGTTGCTCTTCCCAGTTATTCCAGACCTTCTCCCCAGTTTAATTTCCAGAGCCTGTTGTAGACCCCTTGGATTCCATTTGAGTTATTTCTGTCTGGGATATTTGTGTTGTATCTGTAATATTGGCACTGAAATAAAGACCATGCAGTTTAAAGAGACCTTTTACCATTTTGTCACTGAATTGATCCCTGTAGTTTGCTCCTTGCTTCCCTTTCAGGGAAATGTGCTAGTTCAGGTTCAGACTGAAAGTCACTAAACTGTTTTTTTGAATAGAAGCCAGTTTGAGTATTTGGATCAAAAGATGTGAGGTTGACTGCTTTTCTAAGCTTACAGAAAGCTGAGTTCAGTTATGCTTCCTAGGGTGAACTGTTGTTGAGGTAGTAAAGCTCTGCGAGTTCCCATGGAGGTAATGTATAGGACATAAAGCACGTTGTGACAAAACTATTCAGATGTTGAGCCCTCTTCAGGGAGGAATAGGGGAGGATGTATCTTACATCCTCATCTGTGAGTGTGCTGGCAAGCTGAAAGAACTCCTCCTTCCAACCAAGTGCTTTCTGAAAAGAAATGGATGGTACATCTGCTTTATTTCTGTTCCAGGGCTTTTCAGATGGGGATCATTCAGTGCTCTGATGGCATGCTTAGATACAGCTTTTTGTGTCTGCAAAAGTGCTAACACTAAGCTCCGAACCTTGCCAAAACCACTGCAGGAGTGGTGCAGTGTACTTGGAAAACTGAAGACCTGCTCTGCCTTTGAATTGGGAGCAGGAGGCCACTAAAGGTTGCTTAGTCTGGTTTTAACTGCATTAAGTAATATCAATAAGACTGATTGTCACTGACTGAAGTGCTGGTCTGTATAGTGGAGTAAGTTTACCTTTTCTTGGAGCACATTTTTTTGCTGCCTTACTATTAAACAGGTTTGGGCATTTGGATTAGCAAAGAGCTTTACTGTTCTACTGGAACTGGCCTCAGCATGGGGTTATAAAATCTAGAAGAATGATGTATGATATCTGTAAAAGTAATTGTGGGCTGTGATAGGGTCATACCTTGTCTATCAGTGGTGAGATAGATACTGTGCTTCAGCTAGAAGCATCATGGAGCAGTCAGTCTTGCAGAAAATTGCTGAAGTGAAGTCCGTTTGTAGGTGCTTAGCATTTTCTGTTGTTGCTTTCACTGCAGTTGTGTCTTTTTCACCCCACTAGCTCAAACTCCATAGCGTTGGAGGCTGAGCACGTTAAATCTTGACTCCAGTGAGATCTGAGAGTATCCCAGATACAAGCTAATGGAAAGTCTTTATCTGAGTTCCTGAACTCCCTATAAGCTCTCCCATTCTCCTCAAAGAATTGTACATGGTCCCTTGTACTGAAAGCTGGCACATCACCATCTCCATTGGTTTTGCTGAGGAAGAGTACTGGTGCAGATTAGATGGGGAGAAGGAAGTAAATGGTCTCTCACCATTTTTCTGTCAACAAATGGCCTGTTTGTCGCAGCATGGTTGGGAACAGCTTACCTTGTCCCTCTTGTTGTTCTTGTTTTCCATGCCCTAGAGCAGCTGGGGCTCATTGTTGGTCTCTGGCATTTAAGGTAAATTCCTGCTATGTTCTTGGCTCCTTCGGCCCACACACGCAGTGTTTGTGTTCAGGGAAATGGGTGCTGTCCCCTGTATTTCTGAGTGGAGCTGGAGGAGGCAGTTCACGTACCTGAAATGCATCTTGCTTGAAGCCATCCCTTGGCTGTAAAGTACACCTTTGTAGCAGCCGAACATTCCTCCAAGCTCTTTCCTTTCCCAGCTCAGGACAGGTGCTAACGTTACGCAGGCAGGTGGGTTTCACATGTGCTGTCTGCAGTACCAGATACCATTGCTTGCTCCTCGACCCCTAAGTGCAGCTCAAGTTCTGTGCTGCTGCTTTGTTTTCTCACTGGCGAGTACTCGTGTGTCCATGTCTGGGGCACTCTGAGGACAGATAGGGTGAGTCTCTTTTCCAGTAGTCCAGTGCAGCAGTTCTTACAGGTCTGGTGAACATTTTGCTTGCTTCAGCATAAGGCGAATGTAAAGGGAACAAGATACCGACTTCATGGCTAATCTTATTCATATCTGCTTGGAGATTTTGGAGCTGGGAGAGACTGAATGTCTGGGTAGGTTTTTTTCCAAATGAATGTATTCTGAGTACAAAAATGACAGAACAGTGGCCATAATGGGCTTGAAGGGGGAGGAGACACGGGAAGGTCCTAAGGTTCAACTTTGTACAGGTTTTGATGGGGCAAAATATGGCCTCGAACAACCTTTTGAAGCAATAGCAGTGAGGGGGCTGCCACCTGTACAGTACCTTGGGTTTGTAATGCAGAAGATGCTGAAGCAGCTGTGAAAGGTGACTTTGTGCCTTCCCCGGGGCTGGAAGTAGCTGTGAGACAGAGCAGCAAAGATGGCTTTTTTTTTTGTTTTAGATCATCTGGTGCGCTTTCTATGTTCATTTTCTATTTGGGGCTGTGAGGGAAGGGGCTGCTGGGCTGCTTCCCGTGGAACTTTCACTCTTCTGTATATTCCCTTTTCTTTCCTTTATTCCCTTTTCTTTATATCGTACATGAAGCCCCATCCCACCTCTTGGACACTGTAGTGGAAAAAAAAAAAAAGACAAAGGAAAACAAACAAAACAACAAAAAAAAAAAAACCTAGCAAACCCAACCAAATTCTAAGTGAAGCCAGTGCCCTTCGAGCAGGGAGCCCGGTGGCATTCCAACTTCTGCAGACCTGTTTTTGAGATGTGAAGAAACTAAATAAATGCTGAGTCTTAGGTGAGTGAGGAGCATAACAGATGTAAACATTTCCATGGGATGCATTAGACTTCTGCTGTGTGTATTGTCTTTTGGTTGAACAAATTATGAAGTGACTAATAAAATGAGTCAATATTCAATGATTTGAAATTGTGCCTTGTTGCTTTTTGCGAGTGCAGTGGATAGGAGTTACCGGTTCTTAATGTTTGGCCATGACAGATGATGTGAAATAATGACAGAATCTGAAAAACTTCCCAGATTTTGGGGACCCAAATGAGTAAACAACCACAGAACACTTGAGCAGCTCATGTGAACTACCCCCCAGAAGAAGAGCTGGTCATCACTAGCAGCAGTACTTGTCAGGTGCTAGAAGGGCGTGATGAGATCCAAGAGTGAGGAATGATTTCCCTGGTGTTTGCAGCCTGCCTCTGGATTCCTGTGCTCATTAAAAAGCCCTGTTCTACACTCCACATGCCCCTGGGACAGGCCTGTTGTAACCTCACTCTGACAAGAGGAGCACACGTGCCTGCTGAACGGTTCCTCCTTGTGTTTTCTAGTCACAGCCACATTGTATTAGGTAACTTTTTGTCTGTTTTCTAACACATAACTGCACTTCTCTCTGCCAGCTACCGTCTCCTCTGTATTGCCTATCGAATTTCCTTTATGGAAATTCTCGACACAAGGTGGTTACAGAACTGCAAAGCTGCAGCCAGACATGCATTGTCGTCAGGCCTTTCCCTAGGGAAAACCCAATGGAAACTTGATTTATGTTTAAAGCTGTCTCAGCTTGTGTGTATCCTCTGGAAGTGTTAAAACGAGGGGGCCTTTCCTGTGACTGACTTGTTCTAATGGCATGCATGAACACAGATTGCCAGGGAGCACTTTTAACCTTGCTGCTAAGACAGCATGTCTGTCAGTTCTTTGTTTCCAAACAGAAGAGCCCTCCAGATATTGGAGAATTCAGAAGTGGCATCAGGAACTGACAGTTGGCTGGCAGCGAGCTCAGTCATTGTCAGCCGTGGTTCCGGAGTGGGACAGGCTGTGGAAGCTGCTCCTTGTCCCTCCTGTGCAGTGCTGGCAGGACCGGGTCATGACGCTGTGCAGCAGAACGTTCAGATAGACCCGGGTAAAGGCTGTAGAAGTTTAAAGGAAATGCGTAACAGAACTGAAAGCGTTTGGTAGAGAAATAATTGGAAGGCATGTTTGGACTCTGCTGCTGAGCGGAGACCAGGAACTGGTGCAGCAAGAATGGAATGTGTGACAGGCTGCAACGCGTTGAAGCTGGGAACCACTGATTATGGGGAAAGCGAGAGGCTCTCGTATTGTTTTCGATGCGCTCCGCTGAAGCACCAAGGCCTGGCAAGCTGCACATCGTTACTGACAGCGCTGCGCAGCCTGGGCCGGCGGGCGGGCGCCGTGTGACGGTGCTGAGCGCCCGGAGGGAAGCGCGGGGGATCCGCGCTGCGGCCGCCGTCAGCCGCTCCCCCCCGGGCCCCGCTCGCAGCCGCTCCCCCCCGGGCCCCGCTCGCAGCCGCTCCCGCGCGGGTCCCCCTCGCAGCCGCTCCCGCGCGGGTCCCCCTCGCAGCCGCTCCCCCCCCGGGCCCCGCTCGCAGCCGCGGCGCTGCGCGCGGACGGCGGGGGCGGGCGGAAGCGCGGGCGCTTCCGGGGCGGAGGCGCCGGCGCCGCTGCGCGGGTGTCGCCGTGCGCGCGGCCATGGGGGAGGCAGTGCCGGGGCCGGGGGCCGCGCCAGGGCCCGGGGGGGCTCCGGAGCCCGAGGGGGACGCGGCGGCGGCGCGGGGCGGCGCGCGGGGCAGCCGGGCCGGGCTCCGCGGTGGCATCCGGGTGCTGAAGGTGAGGGGAGACCGCGGCCTGCGCAGCGCGGGACGGGTCCCGCGGTGGGGCCGCTCCGGGGGCTCTGCGCCGCGGTTGGGCGCTGCCCGGCTCGGCCTTGCAGGAGCGGCGGGGCGGGCCGGGGTCTCCCCTGCCCGAGGCCCGGCCCCGTGCTTCGCCCGCTGCCCGCGGCGCTGCCGCCGGCTCCCGGTCCCGCCGGTGCGCCAGGCGGTGCGGGGCTCCGCGGGCCCCCGCACGGACGGAGGGGCCGGGCCGGTCACCGCGGCCGCCGGGTGCCGGCTCAGAGGCAGCCGCTGACGCTCCGGTTCCGCTGCCTTGCAGAGAAACGTGAAGCTGAACGGGGGCAGGAGCTGCCTGAACAGGAGCCGGTTTGGCTCCCGTGAGAGGGACTGGCTGAAGGAGGATGTTGGACGAGGCTGCGTTTATATTTATGGAGGAGATTATGCAGCTGCTGCTTCTTCAGACTTGCGCCTGGTCCTGTGCACGGTGGAGACCCCAGCGTCCGAGATATGCGATGGGCAAGGGGGGAAAAACCTCTTTCTGCAACTTCATGGGGACCTTGTCAGGTGAGGACCGAGAAGGGATAAATCTGCTGGAGAAACCTCAAGTTTACTCTGACAGGCTCTATTCGCTGTGTGGCTCCATAAGGAGCAGTTGGATGCGGCTTTGAGTAACGCTGTTCATAACACAGAAGCAGCGGTGTGCCTTCTGCACATCTGGTTAGGCCATAGGTGTGTTAGCTGGGAGGGTGTGGCATGTGCTAGGAACAGAAGCATGCCCTCCTGCAGGTAGAGGCTTCTGTGCATATACTGCTTTGCTGTGTTCCGTGTTATGAACATTTTAGCATCCAGAAAAATGAAGCCATTGAAGAGGCTGTAAACAGTTACTCTGAGTGAGTGAAACATGGAAGGTACTTTCAGAGTTATGTAATATTTATGTGTCAGTAATTTTCTTACTAAGAAGAGTTGCCAGGTAAATAATTAAAGGTATACGGGAAGGTAGTGTCATAAGGGTTGTATAAAGAAGGCTTAAGCACGAGGTTATATATTTTATGCCTGCAGTTGATTTATGCTGAAAATAGCTCAGGGTTTATGAACTTTATGCTGTGTGGGTGTATTATGGACTCCTCTGGGTTTACAGCATCCCATTAGGTTTGCTAAGATTTAGACTTTGCATTCATTCTTCTGGACTTATGATCCAGTTATAAAGTTGCCACTCCTGTCCCCAGGGAAGAAGGATTTGCTGTAGCCTCCTTTCCTGGAGGCTGAGCGGCTGCGCCAGCACACGCTGAACAGGACTGGTAGCTGGTTTTTGGAACAATAGCCCCGAGTTGAACATGTCCAGATTTTAAAAATGTGGGATGTGTTGGATGAGGCAGGGAACGGGATTGCTGATGGTGAGGAATGTGGAGAATAGGATGGGGTTAAAACTGACTGCTGGCAAAGCATGTTGAGACCCATGTGCCCTGCCAGTCTGGTTAGTGTAACCAGGGATAGTTCAGTTAGAAGTGCTGCTTCTTGCTCTATCTGTAGATGCATAGAATCAATATTTATAGATATCTATAGGGTTAGATAGACACCTGAACTCAGCCATTGAGGCAGCTGAAAATCTCCATTTGTTGCTTGAAGAATTTAAAAGGGAATTGGCTTGTTTTGGAGTCTTAACAGGGAGTAGATTTGTCCATCATTCAGAAAGAAGAGCAGACCCTTTACTGCAGCTCATGGGAGTAGGCAAAGCTTGTAGGTGCATTCAGAGGCATGTTCCGACTTTGTTTAGCTTCTGAAATGGCTTTTGTGTTTGAATTGTTTTCAGTATCTGTGTCGCTTCTCATGCTCAGTGGCCATGCCTGTCTCATTTCTGCAGGCTTTGTGCTGGATTCGCAAATCAGTCCTGCTACCAGTGTTTTGGAAGCAGGTACTGAGTTGTAAATGTTGGCTTCCCAGTCTTGTTGCCTCTTGGTGTGTCTAGCACTTTGTCAAGCTTTGTCTTTAATTTAATGAAGAGTTCTTGATTGCAGAGTGTCTGTTGCATATAAATCTCAGAATGTATTTGCCCCAGAAGAGATCCCTGCATTAATTCCCTCTCAATAGAGACATGGGAGTTACCAGTATTGCTTCAGTAGCATCTGTGTTAGTAACAGGAAGCCGGCCTGGATGGGACCTACTTGCATGTCCACAGGAAGATGACAGAACACTCAAGATATTCCCATGCCTTGCTGAGATCATTCCTTCCTTGTACAAAGCTTGCTGATTACTGTAATAACCTGTTCACAAGTACAGATTATTCCATTAAGCATCTGATTGCATTTTACTCTAGATACCTTTATCTCCCAAACAGCTTCTGAGTTCTTCACCCTTTTGATATCAGTAGGTGACTTTCAGAAGCTGAGTATGGCAGAGATTGATCTGGCATCTGACTTAGAAGACTGAAAGCTGGATGATGAATGGAAGAATAGCAGAATTCATTTTAAGTATTCAGTGGTGTCTTCGTGATCATTTTGTGTTTCCTTTTAAAGTCTGTGCACAGGGGAGTCAGTTTCTGTCAGTACTTTCTTTTCTCCACAGTGCACATTAAGGATCTTTAGAGTTCTTCTGGCCAGAATCTTTCTGTATGTCAGCAACCCTTCATGTTCAGAAATTACACCTTCCAGCAGAGGGGAGGATTAAACAAAACAGCATGGATACCTTCTTTGGTATCTGGACACCCTTCACAACAAAAATTTAAACTACAAAGGTTTGAACATTTGACTGTTGCTTCTGTTGCAGTTGCAGCAGGAGTTTTGGAGCTATTGCTACTTTTTACTGGCTTTTCTGTCTGCTTACCCTGTGCACCTTCGCTTAACACAGCTGCTTCTCTGATGAGTGGAAGTGTCCAGTATCTGATATGTGATACTGATGTGGATATAATGGGCTGTCTGTGTCAAGTAGCAGGTGCTGTGACAGGCAGGATGTTCTCTATGTGTGCTAGCAGCCAGTGCATGTTACACTGGGTACAAGATGAAGCTTTACATCTTGTAAGAAAATTAGGGGGTTTTCAAATCATCATTGAAATTAATGCCCTGCAGCATTAATTCATAGAATCCCAGACTGGTTTGTGTTGGAAGAGACGTTGAGGCTCATGCAGTTCCAACCCCCTGCCCCAAGCAAGGACACCTTCCACTAGGGCAGCTTGCTCCAAGCCCCTGTGTCCAACCTGGCCTTGTACACTGCCAGAGATGGGGCAGCCACAGCTTCTCTGGGCACCCTGTGCCAGCACCTCAGCACCCTCACAGGGAAGAGCTTCTTAATATTTGATCTAGATCTGCCCTCCTTCAGTTTGTAATCATTCCTCTTCTCCTGTCCCTACAGGCCCTTGTCCAGAGCCCCTCTCTAGGTTTCCTGTAGCGCTTTTAGACACTGGGAGCTGCTCTAAGGTCTCCCCAGAGCCTCCTCTTCTCCAGGCTGAACCAGCCCAGCTCTTGCTGAAGGGGAAGATGAGAATAATAAACATAATGAAACATCAGATCTCATCTCCAGAAGGGCTGATTATGGTGGGATACAGTATCTAGCTTTTTCAGGAGGGTAAACACAGTACTGTACCTCAGAGTGGGGGGCAACCTGTAGAACCGTGATTTAGTTTGTGTGGTGTGAATAGTGCTTATCCCTTTACTGTATAAAGGTTCTTCCTGAATTCTGATGTACAAGCATACATTCAGCATGTACCGACAAAAGCCTCTGTCCATTCAGCAGCCAAATTGGAGTGTCTGGTTTTTCCTTAGGAGATCTAGATGCAGACTACTTGAAGTGTTCTTTCTGTGAGTGATGCTCAAGCACTTATAGTTCCTGAGCCATGAGTCACATGCTGGAAAAGCTGTTTTCTGGCAAACATAAGGCTTTAATAGCAAAGAAATTAGAACCTAAGTGTAGCCAAGGGCAACTCAGGCAAGGCATTTGGAGATCCAGTCAAATATCTCATATTCTTCTTGAATTCTGCACTGAGGAGTGGAGAGCACATCAGAGTTTACTGTATTGGAAGTCAGTATTATTCTGTGCAGTCTTATTATTTATTACAGTTTCTAGCAGCTTGCCTGCTCCAGGACACAGGTACACAGGTTTGTTGTTTCCAAGATTACCTCTTTCTGTTTCTGTGGCAGAAAAAATTAAGTGATAACCTGAGTCTCAGTTACATATTTGTTGAAGTGCTTGGCTCTGAACTGCTAGATCTCGACAGAAGATCTTAAAAAAAATCAAGAGCATGCATTTGAACTGAAGAAACCCCTGCAAAGAAAGAAGCATTGAGGGTGTTGCACTCCTTTGCCCCAGTCCCTTGTCTCGTGTCCATCTCACAAAACGGGGAGAAAAAAAGAATTTAATAAATCGGCTTCTCATGCTTATTGTATAAAGAGCTCTATTGTAGTTGGATTAGGCTCTTTTTCCAGGAGTTCCAAGAAACTGAGCAGTGTCAGAGTGATTGGTGGTGCTGCAGGTGGTGATCAGCACTGTTTGAATTTCCATTCTCAACTGCTGTTTACTTTTTGGGGGAGTTTTATTTGGCTTGGAAGCTGTTTTCCATTTTATTTTGGGACACATGGGATCTGGTCCTTGCTTATATGCTCTCCAAATTATATCTGCAGTGAGGTAAGAAGTCTTCTGAAATGAAGTGGATGACATCAAGTGAGGTCATCCCAGTTGCAAGAGGCAAGTTACACTTGTGATACTGAGTCAAACTTGGATTCTGCTTCTAAGGCACATTAAATGTACCAGCAACTTTCATGTGGTCTTGAGATTTGAAATTCGATGGAATTAGTTCTAAATAACTAAACCTGAACAGGTGCTGCCTTAAACCTACCATGGACATTAAACTCATTTCCGGTCAGTGTAACAGGGGTTAGAAATAGCTGTACTGAATTGTTGGCAGGTTAAACAGCAGCAGTGTCTGAGCTCAGTAATTTGGCTTTACATCCCTTGAACTCCTGTGGATTCTGAGCATTTGTTCCATTTGGTTTGGAAAGTTTTGGTGGATTTGCATTTCAAGGATTTTTCTTCAAAGACAGCATCGCAGATAATTGAGAACATGGCAGAAAACCGTGTCATTGTCATGCATGTGAGTAAGCATCTGAGTGGGTACCAGGAGAGAATAGTTAGGCCTGGTTAAGGAAAGGGATGGATTGTGCTTTCTGCTGAAATTTATCTGAATTTGCATAAACTGCACTGGCTCGCTCTTTATTTCCTTTTCTTTACTGGTTTAAAGAAGGGGCAGAAAGAAAAGTCAGTTTCCAAAACTTTTATCTTCGAGAAAAAGCACCACCACAAAGCCCCACAACAATAGCAATGCTGTGCATTGCTAACAGTCACCTGGTTACATCTTGAACTTAAAATTAATGTGTTAATATTATCCTCATGTATGAGTTTTGGAGTGTACTTACAGTACGTAGCAAGTTGTTATCTCTGACATTGCTTTTGGTCACATTGGAAGCTTCATGAAATTAGGATAAACTCTAAAAATTGGCCACAAATTATGGCTGGTGACAGACACTGTATGAATAAACAATTTCTGTGAGTAGGGCAGCTGTTTCTGATGTTTCAGAAACTAAAATTTAAGTCCTACTAATCCATTCAAGGAAGGAGTAAGAAGGATTTCCAAGCTAACCAGCGCTACCAGGGAGTGATCCATTGGGTGGATTTGAAGATGCAGAACAAGGTTTTCCTCCTTTGTTAAATAAAGCCTATTTATGGGTTGAAATATGCCAATAACTTTCTGATTATATTTGGGCTGACTAAAGACTATAGTCTGCAAGGCCTCATATCAGTTTATTAGTCAGGAGAAGCTCCAAGAGACAAGTTCTGAAGTGCGAGGAAGGGGATTATCTCAGGTACAGCCTTCTGGCTTGCAAGTTGATGTATTTCCATGTAGAACAAAAAGGGGGGGGAGCCAAGTTGCCCTAATCAGGCTTAGCAAACATTGAACAGTAAGAACTGGTTTTCTGGATCAGCTGCATATGAACTACATTGTCTTTTCAGGATAAAAACATTGTTTTGGACCATAACTTTGAGAGCAATCCTGTTTCTGATCCAGGGGTCCTGTGTGTGCAGTAAAGAGTTTTGACGTATGTCTTTGAAATACCTGAGGTCATTTTAGCTTTTGAGGTGTGTCCTGTTGGCTACAAAGGAAGTCTGGATGACTAGATAGATGTAAATGGTGCACATTTTATGAAATCAGTTCTGCTTCAGTTATGAGATGCCATTTGTAAAGCTCTCGGTTGTAGTGGAAGTACTACAATATAATCATTTAAAAGAATCAGAAATACTTTTGTTCTTCTGTTGAGAAGCAGCAGCAAGGTTCAGTGCATACAGTAATAAAATACTTCGCATTAAGACATACAGTGTAAATGATGTATGCTAGTCAACAAGGTTTAGTATGAAACAGGTCTTACTGAACAAACTTGATCTTGAGGCTTTGAAATGTTAAGCTTGGTCACCAAAGGCATTAGTCACTTGTTGTTATGTGATGTTGGATAGGACTCTGAGCAGCTTTGTCTAGCTGGAGATGTCCCTGCTCATTTCAGTATTCCTTACACTTTGCCTGCAATGAGACTTGTTTAATCTTCTTTGTGTTCTCAAACTGCTTCCTTGTATGTTTTGACAGGCGGCTGGAGCCCACAGAAAAACCGCTTCAGATTGTGTATGACTACTTGGCTGGGTTGGGTTTTGATGATCCTGTCAGAATGCAAGAAGAGGCAGCAAATTCTGATCTCAGCTGTATGATTCGCTTTTACAGTGGTAAGAAATTGCGGATGTGCGCACTGTTGCTATTCCTGTAGCTTTAACTGTGAGGTGGAACTCAGCCGAAGCCCAGGTCATTGACCATTTGGGTTTTTAAATGGCTACATCAAACGCCCAAAAGTACTAGTAAGCATTTCTTAAAAATAACGAGTTTTCAAGATTAATAGAAAAAAAATCCCATAGTTCTGTAGTTCTCTTGAGCCTATCTGTGGCTTAAGAAAAGACAGCTCCAGTGGAAGACACAAGATTGCTCTGTTGTCTTTAGTTTCTAGTGTTTACAGCCAATGCCTTAGAGATCCTAATGGGACAAGAAACATTGCAGTTTGGTCTAGAAATTCCTGAAGGTTGCACTTCCAAAAAGTGTATGGATATGGGCAAGGTAGGTCTGTAAATAGAGATTAAAAGTGGCAGCCACTTAAGAATAATGCAGGCTGCCATTAGAAACCCAGTGCATTTGACCACAGAGGCAAGATTTCTGAGTGGCCTGCTGAGTCAGTTTGAGCAGGATCCCGTATGTGTAAAGAGCAACAGAATGATAGTCATAGGTCCCGTACGGCATTGGGGTATGCTGCTAGCAGTCAGAAAAGGAATTCATTGAAGTGAAGAGGAAATATAAAAGGAATAAGGGGGAGAAAGGCTGATAATGAAATGATTTCATTACTTTTAAATACTTCACCTGTGTATTTCTTTTTTGCATTTCAGAAAAAAAACAAAGTGCTTTTAATAGAAAATTGTTCTTGCTTAGTGGAAGTGGGTAGCCAGAATAAGCTGCTAGCTGTCCTTTGTTTATTCAGTATCAGAAAAATGTATCATAAGGATTCAGCTTCTCCACCTGAGAAAAACCCCCTTCTGTTTGGGAGCTGTGTGCAGAACAAGCAAAACAGCATAGAAGTATAATAGAGATGGAAAGAAGTGTAAGGTGCTGGATTTATACAGTCTGGGTTTATAGCACGAGGAGCAGGGAGTCATAAGTTACTTCACCTGGAAGGAGGAGAGGCATCAAGTATAGGGGTGCAGAGAAATTCTGAGTTAAAAATGAGCAGTTCAATTTGCGTATGTCAAGCAGAAACTGCTAAAGGTTCAGGAACAGTGACTCAACTTCATGGAAGCAGTAGGCAGAAAATGGGATTGAGTAATTTCAGTCAGCACGGGAAGGTAGCCCTGCTTAAAAAGAGGCTGTGGAGGAAGGAGTATAAGGATTGAAGAGTGTTCAGGAGACCTGTTCTAAGAAAGTAAAAGAAATGCTGACAAAGTGGTTCTTAAGGGTAGTGGTGGAATTAGAGGAAATGCTATGGAGGATTATGCAAAGCCTGCAGCTCAGAACATAGGGGATGCCAGAGAAACCTTGCTTAGAATTGTAGGGTCAGAGAATGGTTTAGATTGGAAGGGACCTTCGAAGACCACCTAGTTCCAACCCCTGCAGCATTAATTCATAGAATGCCAGGCTGGTTTATGTTGGAAGAGACCTTAAAGCTCATCCAGTTCCTGCCATGGGATGAGGTGGATGATCATCATGTGGCATGATCATCCCCCTGCCACAGACAGGGACGCCTTCCACTAGAGCAGGTTACTGCAAGCCCCATCCAACCTGGCCTTGAACACTGCCAGGGGTGGGACAGCCACAGCTTCTCTGTGCAGTCTGTGCCAGGGCCTTGCCACCCTTACAGGGAAAAGCTTATTAATACCTCATCTAAATCTGCCTCCTTCGGTTTATAACCATTGCCCCTTGTTCTGTCACTGCAGGCCTTGGTAAAAAGTCTCTGTGTGTCTTTCTTATAAGCACCTTTTAGATACTGAAAGGGTAAAGAAAGGTCCCCCCGGAGCCTTCTCTTCTCCAGGCTGAACAACCCAGCTCTCGGCCTTTCTTCGTAGGAGAGGTGTGCCAGCCATCTGACCATTTCCATGGCCTCCTCTGGGCCTGCAGCCTTCATGTTTCTCTCCCTCCTTAGGGATGTCTCTCGGATTTCTCTGCTCTTTAAACCATGACACAGTTTTGTTTGTTTTATTTTTTTTCTTTAAAGTGCAACCTGTTTTGTCTTTACTTGTGCTGTACAATAACTGATTGTTGCGGCTATGCTGCTATTTGAACTCACAGCTGAGAGTGGAGAACAAAGGGATAAGAAATGCCAGTGTCCCATTTTTCTTTAGAAAAGCCATGTCAAGTGGAACAGTTAGATCGTATCTTGCTCTCTGGAGTATATAACGTACGCAAAGGAAAAACCCAGTTGCACAAGTGGGCAGAGCGCTTGGTAATCCTCTGTGGTACATGCCTCATTGTGTCCTCTGTGAAAGACAGCCAGGCTGGGAAGATGCACATCTTGCCTCTGGTTGGAGGGAAGGTAAGGCTTTTTTGTTTCGTTTCCTGTGGCATAGAAAGGAAGATATTGTAACTATGGGTATTACCCACAAGAAGTTAATCTAGGCTTTTGTTACAAATTACTCCATGAACACGTGCAAAGAGTTGTAAAGTCCCTTTCTACATGCTTTGCCTAGGTGGTAGTCTTAAGGCTAATCAAAGGAATAGACGTTAGTTCAGTGCTTTCATGTTAGTAGCCAGTGTTGTGAATGGGCATTGTGGAATGATTACTTCTTGAATCTACTTCAGCGGAAAGATGCCAAGATAGCTTTACCTCTGTGTTTCTATCCAGTAACTACAGCAGTGTTTTCAGCAAAATGCAGTTTTACCAGTAGTTGGTAGTACCTCCCGCTACACCTCAGATCCAGTGTAACTGCTGGAGTTCATGCAAACTGTTGTGGTTTCGATTCTCGCTTTGCAGGTTGAAGAGATGAAGCGCCGGCAGTACACACTGGCTTTCACATCTGCTGGAGCACAGGCTCAAACGTACCACGTTTCTTTTGAGACACTGGCAGAGTACCAGCGGTGGCACCGTCAGGCGTCCACGGTGAGGCCCTGCTGAGATCCGGGTGGTGGATGCAGGGGCAGGAGGGGTTTGAGGTGCAGGCAGAGATGAAGCTGGGATGCCGGTAGACATTCCAAGACACTTTCCAGCTTTCTTCATTACTTATGTGCTCAGGACTGCAGAGATTTTCTGTTAGTCTTATTTTCTCTCTCTGCCTGTGCAACAGTTCTTCATTGTTTTCACCCCTGCTGTACCTATTGAGAGCAGCTAATCACAAGTCACTAGAGCAAACCCCAGGGACTGATTGACTTTACAGCCATAGAAACTTGTAAATTGCGCCTGTTCCTATACTTCCATCTGCCTGAACTGTGGCCTGAGTGGCAAGGTGCTACCCTGATAGGCTTGAGTTAACAGAGATCATAGGTCAACAGGAAAGTGTACTTTGTTCAGAGCTGCATCCTCACTCCATATTAAAGTACAATTAGATGGTGATAGCTTAATGCTAAGCCACACTTTGACCTCATATACATGTGTGTGTATATATATATTAAAAAAAAACACATTATGAAATACAGCATGAGTTCAAGATAAAGCAGGTTGTAAAATCTGGAATGAAGCACTGCAGACCTTGAAGCAAAGTGTACTTAATGAAAGGAGATCTGATATTTGCAAAGACTTTATGATGTGTTGCAAAATCATAATTTATGAAACCTTTTCATCATAACAGATTATGGTTCCAATATTATAGCCTGAATAAGGTAATGAAAGTAGGAAGAAATCGCTAGGCCAGGCAGAGATTCTGTAAGCTTTGAGAGACTGAACTGAAAGTTGACTGCTTCTTGTTACTATTTGGATCTTTGGAATACACTTGGAGGTTATGCTTTCTCAGCAGAGTTTCCTCAGACAAAGACAGGGTTTTCTCCATCTGTTTGGCTCTCTTGCGGTCTAGCTTTTAGGCAGTTCCTGTTGCATGTACAGAGCAGGGCTTTCTGTGTGTATGTGTCCTAGTTGGTATCCAGGTGAGTGTCCTTTTCAGGGGGATTTCAGAAACAAAAGTAGCAAATGGCATAAACTCATACTCTGTGGACTCAGTGTCCTGCATGGACTCTGCCTTGCAGGTACAAAAGGTTCTTTCAGGTTCTTGCACATTGTTTACTCCTGGCAGTTCTTGGCCTTGCATTAGACTTACAGAGAAAATTGTTGCCCAGTTGCAGCCTTTCCTCTTCCTTTTCAGGTTGTATCTATGCGACTTAGCATGGTTGATCTTTCATGCTACAGCCTTGAGGAGGTACCCGAGCACCTCTTCTACAGTCAAGACATCATCTACCTCAACCTACGACACAATTTTATGAGATCAAGTGGAGCAGGGAGTCTTGACTCTCTTTGCAGGTCTGCAAAGAATTCTTTTTCTTCTGCATTTGAAGTTCTTGACACGTGCATTCAGGGATGGAGAAGAGGGGGAGTGTATTGCCAATTTTCGTGGGTATGGGAAAAAGATTGATCTTCAGAAAGCTGTAGCAAATGAGGGGCCCCGGAAGCAGAGCTGAGTAGTGCAGGCGGCCATGAGCTTCCAACAATCGACAGTATTCATATTCATAAACTCCCTTCCAGAAACCTTTTGTACTAATTTTTATCTGAGATGAGCCTTGTGGAGTGATGTGCCATTTGTATGGACAAGGTGCAATGGTAATATAAGGCTGCTGGCTAAACAGGGAACATTTCGGGGTATAAAATAAAAGGTGAGGGAAAGCATTATGCTGCTCTTATGGGTGTTTGTAAGAAGAAGTCCAGATCTGGAAAAGCCTATTTTGGTAAGTTTTTCATATATATTTAGAGTTAGCAGAAGGCCTGTGAGACTTCAGCGTTGTTTTGGGAAATGGTAATGATCTGCTTTTAGGAGAGTAGCAGTTGTGTGATGGCATGGAATCATAATACAGTCATCTTAGGTAAGTGAAGGGGTCTTACAGAAATATTTTTAAATCAATTCCTGAAAACCATAAAAATCTAGAGGAAGATTAGTCTTGATATCTACACTAGCCATGCCAAAAAGAATGCAAGGAACCACTCTATGTCTTTTGAAAGCTGTTAAGAAACCTGTAGTAATATTGTCAAATGGCTCTGTGTTTGGAATACATTATGCCTTAAGAAAAATGCATTTGGAGAAACTTTGCAAAACTACTTTTTTTGTTTGTTTTGTTCTGGTTTTGTTTATCTCTAGGGATGTATTACCAGGTTATTTCACTTTTCTTCCTGCGGAGTAATGAGATGCCTAAGTGTCCATGAGGATATACAGGGGGGGGAAAATTGCTCACCTGTGTGAATTCTTTCATTGAGAGTCATTGGTTTTGTTTCAATTCTGAACTTGTTTAAATGTTTTCTTACTGCTGAATTGTAATAGATTCTGTTACTGGAGAAGCTGCTTAAAATAATTCAAGATTTTGCTTTCTGCTTCACACACATTATATGATTTTGGAAACTGTATCAGAGCTTCATTTTCTAAAATGCGGTGTCCTTGGTTCACAGGATCAGCAAAGGGGCTTGAATTTTCTTTTGACCTTGCATGTAGTCAACCAGAGATCTGACATGTCAGAAACTCGACTCTTTTCCTGGCAGTGACTATGTCTGATGAAGCCGAAATCCTCAAACAAACAAAAGCCATAAAAGAAGCCCTCACTTCACACAATCTTGAATAAACAGGTAGCATTAGGTAGCCCACATAAGGCTGCTGATTGCCTTTTTGCTTTCTGAGGTTTTTAGGATGTTTATCAGGTCACAGCCCCAAATGGAGAAACTTGCTTCTTTCCAGTAGGTCTTACCAGTGACAGATAAGTGTCAAAGACTGACAATTCCAAACAGCAGAATACTTTGCAGTGGTCAGGTCTCTTCCCCTGAGGAAATGTTTGACATTCTAGGAGTCTAATTAGCTATAACTGTAATAATGGAACAAAATAATTAACTAAAAGGGAATTGTTAAGCAATGAAAATTAAATAACTCCATCCATTTTGTTACATCTTCTAGCTTATTTTCTATGTGAGGTACTGCCTTTTGGCCATCTCCTCTTATTGGAAAGCATTATGCAGTTTGATCTTCAGTGATAAATGTGTGCGTGTGTAGATGTGTATACATAGTGTGTGCCTGTTATCACCATTCTAGCTAGTTGGTACAGGGTTGCAGTGGGATGCTTTGGCAGCAGAGCAGGATGTTGTATTAAACTGTGACTGTTTCAGGCCAGCACTAGTTTGGGCTGACGAACAGAGGGTGGACATCCCATTGAGGATTTGTGGCTGTGTTTCCACACCTCTTTGCTTAATCTCAGTATACCCTGTGAGAGTGCAGGCCAAAACTTGAGCCGTAACTATTTCAGGATACTTATTCCCTCTAATACATGGTTCATGTATAGAGCTTGAATGAGAGTTGAGTTTGCATTCCATTCCTACATCCCTACTGCTTGAGAGTATCAGGGCAAAGGAGGAGAAATAGAAGGGGAGCTCAGAAGGCTTTTGAGTATTGTCTTCCCCATTGAATATGACAGTCTGCTGAAGGAGTCTCAGAAGAAGCTGTGTCAATGTACCAACTTCCCTGCAGCTTTTGGAAACTTTAATGCTCCCTCTGTGTTTGCTTTGATACTGTTCCAGAGGGATGAATTTTAAAAATTGGATATGCTGTTTTATTTAATGCCATGCCTCCTGGGGCCGGTTCTAACCACACTCTGCTAATCACAGAGAAAGAGTTGCTTAGTGTTAAGGACAGATGCCATACAAAATGCTATTGTAGGGCTCCGCAAAAAGCAGTTTCATTAACATGTTTTCTGATATTAAAACCAGAGAACTGTGATCTGTCCTAAGTTTCTTAGAGTTGAACCAGTTAATGAGAAAACTCAAATCTGGAGGTGTGCCCTCGTCGTTTCCTCGTTTTCCATTACTGAAAGTGAAGTTCTGTGTGCAAGCTTCTGATTGTTTTTGTATCATTGTTAAATCTTTGTTAGATCTACAACATGTTCCTTTTAGGAAGGCTGTTACCAATACGGCATCTTTCACTTGCGTTACAGGAGGGTCTTTCTGTGGCCACAGCAAATATAAAATGCCTGGCCCTTATTTAAATGATTTCTCAAAGTAAACAACCTGTGTTAAAGTTTCTGATATGCTTGTTCTTTTTAAAAATGCCACCACTACCGCCACCCTCAAACATTATAAAGCAAAGCAGAGAAATATAATGGATCGTTCCCACACAACTTGTTCCAAGTATTTTCAATCTGGAAAAGGAGTCACTATAAAGAATTTCTTCTTTTCAAATTTCAAAGATTTCAAAACCTTTCAGTCTTGTGCTCTAAGACATCTCCAGCTATGAGTAGTATTCTCCCTCAAGCTAATTAACCTTATACTTACCACTGCCTAACAAAAAGTATGGCAGTTAGAGCAGATTGATGAAGTACATGTTTCCAAGAAGTACTTCTCTGGTAGATTCACAGTTGTGTCATAAAAGTATTATGATAATTTTCCCACTAATTAGTTTCTGATGGTTCCAGTTGGGGATGATGTTCTTACTTGGGGAAGAACACTTTTGTTTCCAGTAGGAAGAGAAGTCTATGAGAAGAAACTTTTGCATATTACCCCAGCCCATGCTGTTTCTTCTCTCTGTTTGGACCTAGCACAGCGATAGAAGGAGCTGGAATAGGCAACCATCTGTTAAAGACAAGTGGGACTGTAGTGACTTGAGAGGATTGTGACAGTACTTGCGTGGCACTCACGCAAGTAAATGGCACTTAAGATGTGGAATCTCATCCAGAGACCTATGGGTGCAGGTCTTGAGGCTTCACAGTGTGAAGTCAGCACTTTCCTAGTTTTCTCTTGTAGAACTCCACTAGGCTTTCTGTCGTGCCTGGCTTGAAAAGGATATTCCCTTCTTCTGTTCTATTCTCTGAACAATTCCAGTTAATGTTTTCTGCTACTGTTTTCCCAAGCTGCACAGCTGTAGCTTGTTAAATAATTCTTTGAAGGTACATTTTCTGAACTGAATGTTTTCAGTCTCCTTAATCTTAGTAAGAGTCACTAGGAGGAAGCCTGTCAGGAGTCAGGGTTCAGAAGGTTATCTTTGCCTCCCTTCCCCCACCCCCTGTTTTTTTTTTTCCCTCACAGTAAGACCATGGTAGCTTTATCCCTGAGTTACAAATACCATGACTTAAAATCAGATTCATGCAGAAACTCCCATTGTGAGTTAGCTGACTGTATGACCAGTGTATGACTTAAAAATTCTTCATTACTTGTTTTGTAGGGTTTGCTTTCAGACCACAGAGGTTGTGAATTAACTAGTATTCTTGCCAATAGGTTTTCTCAGCTGAAGAGCCTGAACCTGTCTCATAATAGACTGGGAGAGTTTCCTGTGTCACTGTGTGGAATCTCTACTCTGACAGAGCTTAATATTTCCTGTAATGGACTTCATTCCTTACCAAGCCAGATTGGCAAACTGTTGAAGTAAGTATATTCTGTTTATCTGTGGTCATAAACATCCTTGCTTCTTTGGCTGAGCACAGCCGAGGTGAGGGTACTACCTAGGAAAGTATGAGTGCTGGGGCAGCTTGTTCTGTCCATGAAGACTGAGTGATGGTTTTGACTTCAGCAGAAGTCAAGAACCCAGACGTCCAATAAGGTTTGGTTTTCCTTGAAAAGGAAGGTACCGGACTATTTTTATACAGTTGCCACTTAAAGTCACTGCTATATAGCAAGTTAGCATTCACCATTTGTGACTTCCTACCTATTCTACTACCTATGTAAAATATATTAGTGTAAATCACTTTTCTAACAGATTAATGGATTTTGCCTATTTTGGAGTGGCTAAGGAAGGCATTTAACAGTCAGTTACAGTGCCTTGAATCACAGGCGCCACCTTGCTGAAGTACAGTAAATGTGAATGCTAGGTTGTTTTTTGTGGGGTTTTGTTTGTGATTGCTTTTTTACTTTGGGGTGATCTGTATGATTTCTTGGGGGTTTATGTCCAATTTTTATGTAAATTTGAAAGCATCTTTTTCTGTTTGCATCTGCTGCTATCTTACATTCCCTTGCCTGTTGTCTTCTCATTTTCATCCTATATTCTCTTATAATATTTTAACTGCTATTATGACAGTGCCTTATCAGTTAAACATAAATATTTTGTTTCCATAAAAACAGTTAGAAGTTTCTAAAGACCGTGCTGTCAGGGCATTTCCCCAACTGCAGATGGAAACAGTGGAACATCTATGGAGACCACTGGGACTTTGCAGAACTAGGGAAGAATACAGATGGCTCTCAATTTAGAGGCCTAGCCTGTGGACCTTATTTAATATGAGCAAGAGCATGCTGGTTAAATTGTTGCAGTATTCAAAAGTGTCACACACAAAAAGGATTGCAGATTTCCTAACTGTATGCAAGTTTCAAGTATAAGGGTACCTCATAAGACCAAAGACACTCAGGTGCAATTCCTTAATCACTACTATGAAAACATTGCAGCTGCTCATGTGGAAAAGATGAAGAAACATGATCCAGGTGCAAAATTGTCTGAAGACAATTGTGTTGCTTCTCAAATAAGTTATTGTGCCTTTTTCTGCGACTGCAGAGGTGTGTAACTTTCTGAATTTCTGTTTATTATTTGCATCTAAGGTTTTCAGTGCTGATGCAGTTTTCTTTAAGTTTAAATTTGTTATGTAAATTTTTTCTGTGGTAACTTCTTGCAGAGCTCTAGTGACTGTTGTCAGCACTAGTACGTTTTGATGGCTTTCTACAGAATTGGTTCATGTTTGTGTTAGAAAGAGGGTTTTAACATGGAAATACTTGAGCAATTACTTCTGAAAATTTTGTCTTAAAGTGTTTACTGGAATAAAAACATTCTCCATTTTCCCCAGTAGCTACCCAGAATGCATAAAAACTTAAGCTTAGATAAATTTAAATGCAAGACCGTTACTGCATTTAGAATCATAGAATAGTTAGGCTTGGAAAGGACCTCAAGATCATCCAGTTCGAACCCCACTGCCATGGGCAGGGACGCCTCACACTAAGCTATGTCACCCAAGGCTCTGTCCAACCTGGCCTTGAACACCACCAGCGATGGAGCATTTACAACTTCCCGGGGCAACCCATTCCAGTGCCTCACCACCCTTACAGTAAAGAACTTCTTCCTTGTATCCAATCTCAACTTCCCCTGTTTAAGTTTTAACCCATTACCCCTTGTCCTACCACTACAGTCCCTAATGAAGAGTCCATCTCCAGCATCCCTATAGGCCCCCTTCAGATACTGGAAGGCTGCTATGAGGTTTCCACACAGCCTTCTCTTCTCCAGGCTGAACAGCCCCAACCTTCTCATCCTGTCTTCATATGGGAGGTGCTGCAGCCCTTGATCATCCCTGTGGCCTCCTCTGCACCTGTTCCAACAGTTCCATGTCCTTTTTATGTTAAGGACACCAGAACTGCACACAATACTCCAAGTGGGGTCTCACAAGAGCAGAGTAGAGGGGCAGGATCACCTCCCTGGACCTGCTGGTCATGGTCCTTTTAATGCAGCCCAGGATACAGTTGGCTTTCTGGGCTGCGAGCACACGGTGAAGCCGACTCATGTTCATTTTCTCATCGACCAACACCCCCAAGTCCTTCTGTGCAGGGCTGCTCTGAACCTCTTCTCTGCCCAACCTGGAACTGTGCCTGGGATTGCTCCCACCCAGGTGTAGGACCTTGCACTTGGCATGGTTAAACTTCATCAGGTTGGCACCAGCCCACCTCACTAGCATGTCAAGGTCCCTCTGCATGGCATTCCTTCCCTCCAGCGTATCAACCGAACCACACAGTTTGGTGTCATCGGCAAACTTGCTGAGGGCGCACTCAATCCCACTGTCCGTGTCACCGACAAAGGTGTTAAACAAGACCGGTCCCAACACGGATCCCTGAGAGACACCACTCGGTACTGGTCTCCAGCTGGACATTGAGCCATTGAGCACAGCTGTTTGCGTGCGGCCATCCAGCCAGTTCTTCATCAGCCGAGTGGTCCACCTATCAAATTGATGTCTCTCCAACTTAGAGACAAGGTTGTCATGTGGGACAGTGTCAAACACTTTGCACAAGTGCAGGTAGATGACGTCAACTGCTCTACCCCTGTCCATCAGTTCCGTAGCCCCATCATAGGCGGCCACCAGATTGGTCTGGCAGGATTTCCCCTTAATGAAGCCATGTCACCAAGCACCTTGTTGTTTTTCATGTGCCTCAGCATGCCTTCCAGGAGAATCTGCTCCAAGATGTTGCCAGGCACAGAGGTGAGGCTGACTGCTCTGTAGTTCCCTGGCTCATCCATTTTCCCCTTCTTGAAAATGGGGGTTATATTTCCCTTTTTACAGTTGTCGGGAACTTCACCTGACAGCCATGATTTTTCAAATATGATGGACAGTGTCTTAGCAACTTCATTTGCCAGCTCCTTCAGGACCCGCCGATGGATTTCATCAGGTCCCATGGACTTGTATACGTTCAGGTTCTTAAGATGGTCTTGAACCAGATCCTCTTCTACAGTGGGCCCAAGGTCTTCATTTTCACAGTCCCTGTGTGTGCCTTCCAAGACTTGGGTGGTGTGGTCAGAGCATTTGCCAGTGAAGACTGAGGCAAAGAAGTCGTTAAAAACCTCAGCCTTCTCCAAATCCAGGGTAGCCAGTTCTCCTGATAGCTTCTGGAGGGGGCCCATGTTGTCCCTAGTCTGTCTTTTATTTGCAGTGTACCTATAGAATCCCTTCCTGTTATCCTTAACATCCCTAGCCAAGTTTAATTCTAAGTGGGCCATTTAATTCTAAGTGGGGCTTAGCTTTCCTTACCTGGTCCCTAGCTTCCCGGACAACATCCCTGTATTCTTCCCAGGCTGCCTGTCCTTGCTTCCACCTTTTATAAGACTGTTTTTTCCCTTGAGGTTTCCTCAGCATCTCCTTATACATCCAAGGAGGTCTCCTGGCGCTCCTGCAGCACTTCCTTCTAGTTGGGATGCAACATTTGTTTAGATAAATACTGATACAGATGAGGCCTTTAGTGACATGGTTTAGTGGTGACCTTGGCAATGCTGGGGAACGGTTGGACTTGATGATCTTAAAGGTCTTTTCCAACCTAGCTAATCCTGTGATATTGAGCTATTCATTCCTTGTGGCCTGCTCTGCTGCAGCTTGTATCTTTACAGAAGAAGTGTCTGCAGGTACACTGGATGTAAACAAGTAATTTCCAGAGCAATCTTGTAGCCATCTGCAAGCTGTGAGGGAAGTGCTGTGTGCTGGCTTTACGGTTTTCAGAGTTTTACGACTTACTTATGTGTTCAGTCATTTTTTATGACCCCTTGAGCCTTTATTTGTAAGAACTCTTTATGGCCCCAGATTGCATTTCTGCCATCGCTAAGCCATGTTCAGAAAGGTCTTTGCTGGAACATAATCATAATGAGGGTGTTGTGTTTTGTGGCTTTGAGTCTCAAAAGCTGTGTAAACTTTAAAACAATTCATCTTGCAACAGAGAGCTACACTGTTCATTTCTGAGGGTCTGAAAGGACAACTAGAATGTAAAAACCTGTTACCAGTGTGTGGGACAGTAATTGTGGTTAAGCTGTGCCATTTGTAGAAAACCAAGTGGTTAAGTAAATTAGCTTTCATTTACAATGTAAGTACTGATTTGTGTTTTAGTTAGGTTAACTTGAAAGTTTACCTCCAAAATAATTTGGGAACTATTTGGTATTGCACACATGCAGTTCCAAGCCTATTATATGCGTGATAAAAGTACTCCAGTAACTTCTTGTATATAAGAATAAAATTAGCTGTTAGGTACCTTTAAAACATAGCTACACTAACACCAGCAATATGAAAAAAATCACTGAAAATGCTAAATGTGATGATTGCTTCTCTTTGCTGAATTATTTTCTTTCTCTTTTTCACTGCTGCAGTCTCCAGACCTTATGGGTGGATGGGAATTTCCTCACATCCTTACCAGAAGAAATGGGAAGTCTACAACAGCTCAGCTGTCTTGGGCTGTCCTTCAATAACTTCTGTGAACTTCCAGCAATTTGTGAGAAGCTCATCCTCGTAGACAAACTG
This sequence comes from Ara ararauna, assembly GCA_028858755.1. NCBI lineage: Eukaryota > Metazoa > Chordata > Aves > Psittaciformes > Psittacidae > Ara > Ara ararauna. The sequence goes on along the minus strand of CM054410.1, from coordinate 1,831,015 downwards.
GCCCTGGCAGGGAACATGTTAGAGACCCTGGACCTGGCAGTGCTGAATCGTATGACTCACATCAAAAGTGTGGACCTGAGGTAAGGGGTTGAAACCTGCATATGGTTATAAAACAGATTGCTACTTTCCATTTATAGCAGAGGAGCTGTGTAACTTCTAGCACATTTTGTAATAAACTAGGTGTAGGGTTTTTTCTCTTACTGATTCTTTAGCTTTTAGGGAGTTCTGTTTCTAAGGGTGTGCAGAGTTCACTTAGAGGAGCCAGCTTGACTGACCAATGCCTGAAGCCACTGAACGCGATTCCTAAGTGCTGGAATTAATTTTGTTTTCTCTTTTGGTAATGCTGTTACTATGAGCTGCTGCAGTTCTTTGATCTCTCTGACCCTTTTTTGCCTTCCCCTGGCCCTGAGATGAATTCCAGATTATTCAGGCTGCCAGCTGCAGAGCTCTCAGAAAGGAACAAAGAACTTTGTGGTGAGGCAGTCTACAACCTAGTCTCTGCGTTAGCTCCCTGCGTCAGTGCAAAGGAGCTGTCTCTTGGCTTGGCTTCTCGTTTCTAGACTGGTCTTCAGAATCTTTTAAATACTGGGGAATAAGTATAATGGTTTCACGTAGCAGTTGAGACAAATGAAGTGTTTTTCTTTGTATTCACTGCCTGAAATCTGTCATTGCTCCTCACACATTTGTCTATGCTTAACTTTGGCGTTAGCCTTCACCAGAACTCTTCCTTTCCTCTCCTGTCTTCTCTCTTCTTACTGACATCCAGTGTCCTGTTTTCTGACTTTGTAACTCTTATCTCTGAGTGCTTAGGCTGAACAACCTGAAGAGAGCAGCAGCTGACACTCTGGAGGGGAACAAATCTGTGACTTACATGGATTTACGAGACAATCAGATGACAGATCTCGACCTGAGCTCGTTGGGCAGCCTGGAGCAGCTGCACTGCGAGCGGAATAAGCTGAAAGAGTTGACGCTGAGTGGCTTCTCCCTTCGGGCCCTCTATGCCAACAACAACTGTATGTCTTTCTGTCTTCTTCACTTAATTTCTTCCTTCCAAGCCCTGAGAACAAAAGAAAACAGCCCTTTGTTCTTGTTGTGGTTTAAGCCCAGCCAGTAACTCAGAACTATACAACTGCTCTCTCACTCCATCCCTTCTTCTTCCCCCCCTGCTCCCGGAGGGATGGGGAGGAGAATGGAAAGAATGCAACTCGCACAGGCTGAGATAAGAGCAGTCCGGTAACTAAGGTATAACACAAAACCACTACTGCTACCACCAAAAATAATAATGATAAGGGGAATTATAAGGGGAGAGAATAGAAAACATAAAGGAGAAAAGGAAAACAAACATAAGTGATGCACAGTACAACTGCCCACCACCCGCCAACCGATACCCAGCCCGACCTGAGCAGCGATTTGGACCTTCCAGGTAACCGCCCCAGTTTATATAGTGGGCATGACGTGCTGTAGAATGGCATACCCCTTTGGCTAGTTTGTGTCAGGTGTCCTGTCTCTACTTCCTCCCGGCTTCTCCTCTCTGGCAGACCATGAGACTCAGAAAGTCCTTGGTCAGAGTAAACATTACTGGGCAGCAGCTAAAACCATCGGTGTTATCAGTGCTGTTCCCAGGCTGAAAGTCAAAGCCACAGCACTGCACCAGCTACTAAGAAGGACAAAAATGACTGCTGCTGCTGAAAACAGGACAGCCCTCTACCCACAAACAGAATACTTACACTGATGTTACAGTAGTGAGACCATATGTGATGGATCTTGTCAGGTCAGCTCCTAGGGATCACATATGTCTGTATGTGTGCAGGCTGTGTAACGGGGGAGGTTGTGGTGTTGAGTTACTGTCCAGGGAATTCTTTTTCCCTGTGAGATATGTTTGTGAATCCACAAATAAATAAAAAAATACAGTTCTCCCTTGTTCTGGTGCCCCATGTGGCAGATAGAGAAATGGAGCAGGGAGCAGCTCTTGTGCCATATGGCAGATATGTTAAGTGTGAGCTCTGTCTTGGGAAGGATGAGCAGAGACCTTGAGTATCCATTAAGTAAGACTGAGTCGCACTTGCTAACTAGTCTGCTGCTTCTCTGTGCTGCTTTCCCTCTGAAGCTCTGCAATCATAATTATTTGCTTTATTTCATCAGGTCTGACAGCTGTCAATATTTACCAAGTTCCTGGTCAACTGACTTGTTTAGAACTCTCTCAGTAAGTGACTGTACACCACAGAATATAAAGCAATTATCTGGACGCCTTTGCTGTTTTCTGCAGAAACTTTCTGGAGCTTTTAATCTTTTGAAAGAGTTGAGAGCAATTAGGGGAAGGCAGTCCATTTTCACTGGAAAGCCTAGCACTAAAGAATGATGACCCAGACCAGAAGCCCTTCTGAACCTAGTCTAGGTGATTGGCTGTCCTTCAGCTGTAGGCTGTGATCAGCACAAAAAGCCAAACAGGGACCACTGAACTGCTTACTGGGCTGAATAGTGGGAGTCTGTGAAGCAAACATGTAAAGTAGCTGCCAGTGATCTCTGCTTTTGGCTTCGCTGCCGACGGCTGCCCTTGGAGCAGCATTGTGAGACCTTATCACCTTTTGCTTCGGTTTTAGATTGAAGCACAATAGAAGGATGACAGGGTGGCCTGTTCTGCTGATGTCAGTGCTGTAAACCAAAAGCCTGATCATCAGGGTCTTGTGTGAGGACTTTCAAGCAATCATGCACCAGCTCAATTGGTGTTACACAAATAGCCATGAGATAAATTCCATGTGAGTAGCTCAGATACTGTTGTTCATTTTCTGCCTATTGTTTTTGGTTTGGCTGTCACTCATGTCATGCAGTATTCAAACAGGGTATGTTCCATATGGAGTGCTGGTGTCTAGCTTTTCCCCCTTGCTTTTCTCAGCAATCAACTGCAGTGTGTCCCAGACTGGGCCTGTGAAGCAAAGAAACTGGAAGTTTTGGATGTGAGCCACAACCTCCTTGTGGAGCTTCCATTGAGGTCAGCAAACCTTCTTATGCAGAGCTGAGCTTTCTTCTGTGGTGAGCTGACTGGGGAGAGAGAAATAGTGCAGTTCCATTTGCTTTATTCCTTGTTGTGCAGAGATATCATTCAATTACTTTCTCTGTGCAGCATCAAAATAGTCTCTATTCAAGTGTTAGAAAGAACTGACTTCCAAATCAACTTCATGAATAATAGGGGCCAGGTGACTTCATCCTATGCTTCTGGCTTCTACTGCAGCTGTTTGCACCTGAAGTAGAAAACGCTGCTGTGATTTATTTTTTTTGTTGCCATAGTGTCTGTGAACATAGGTCATAGGTGAGGCCCTAGTAGGCCTTGCATTGCCCCACAGAGATTTCATCTGTTAACTTGTCATAGGGAGATAGCAGAGATACGATACGTCTGATCTCAGAGGTAGCTTATAAAACACATCATCAGCCAACTCCTCCTTGTTTCCCTTTCAGTTTCTGCAGAAATGCAGAAAAGAGAAGCCAAGAACTGAGGTAGTTTTTAGATGTTTTGAATGACTTCTCCAGGGTACCAGGGATACCACGGGAAGGAGCAGAACACAAATGTTCTTAGTCTAACAAGTGTGTTTGGTAGGGTGTGATTGTAATGAATAAGGCACAGTTTCTAGGGTAAGCTATATTGAAATAGAGTGGAAGGATGGATTACAGTAAAGAAATGCAGAGAGGGGGTTGAAGCAGTTAAAGCATCAGGTGTAGAAAACTATCTCAGCAGTAACATTCTAATGGTTGTCAGAGACAAGACTATATACATTAAGAGCAAGAAAAGGATGTAACAAGGATGCAGTAATGACAGGTTAGAAAATAATTTTAGCCATGCCAGTGGATGAAAAGGACCAAATTTTAAGTATGTTATGGTAAACCTGCAGCATTCAGACACAGAAATACATATTCCAGAGAGATATTTATGCCTCTTTAAAGATTCCTAAGTGCTGGAATTAACTGCATCCAGTGGTTCTCTTGCAGTATGTGTTTGTCATTAACACTGTATGTCTTGGGTACAGTTAGAACTTCACCAATGTTGACTTTCAGCCAGTGATCAGGGTAATCCATCAGACTAAAGCTTTAAGGGGCCTTACATAGGGGATATTGTTCACTATGAAGTTGTCTGATACAACTGGTTTTTGAGACAACTAAGTGTAAAAAAGTGATGACAGTTTTGGGTGGAGATGCCCTTCCAGCCTTGTATTGAATCAGCTTGAATGTGGAAATTGGTGTATCTGCATTTGAATGTTTTTTGGTTTGGTTCTTTTTTCTTCGCCAGTATAATTAGCTTTGAGAAGCCACAGTGTACAGGAAGAAATTGGATTAATTGATCTGCATGGAGCAGTGCAGTAATGAAGCTTTAGCATTCAATGCTACGAAGCTGTTCTGTTCAGGGCGCTCAGGATATGATTCCAAATTACCACCTCATGCAAATGGGCAGGTTCTGGGCAATGCCCAGGTGTGTTCAGATATCCTTTCTCAGAATTCCTGCAAGCAAATCTCTGAAGTTCATGGGGATAGAGGCCTTTTCCTTCAATAAGCACTGCAGTTCTGGAGAATGTGACAACAGCCCCGGAAGTAACACAGGAATGCTAAGCAGCTGCTTAAAGCTCTGAATTTAAATTGGCACAGGAGAAGCGCTTTTTTCTGCCTACAAGTGAAAACAGGCATTTAAATCCATCCTTGTGACTTCTCTTCTTCTGTTTGCCTGAGAGAATGCTCAGAGTCATATCAGAAGTTAATAATCTGCAGTACCATAGAGGGAAATGTACATGCAGACATTCAGAGTGACTTGAGGCATCTTCTGCCATGTGCATTCTTATGCTTTGTCATTGTTTACATTTTGTGAATCAGTCTGTGCTAACTTTTCTCTGCTGTACAGTCAAATTATAACAGATTAAATACTACCTTTTCCCACTCCGGATGTGAAAATGAGTGAACTTGGCTGACAGAAAAACCCTGTGTCTTTCTAGGATCCTCAGCAGCTTGAGCCTTCGGAAGTTGATGGTGGGACACAATCGTCTGCAGAGCCTTCCGCCTCTTGCAGAACACATTCCACTGGAGGTGCTAGATATTCAGCACAACCTGTTGACTAAACTCCCAGAGATGCTCTTTGTCAAGGCTCTGAAGTGAGTGGCTCTAGCAAGTATCTTTTGTCTGCATTGACCTTTGGTACTATAAAGGCTGATAGTGGCATCTGTGTGTCTGTCCTTGCAAGGTGCCATTTACATAGGAGATGAGGCATGCACTTTAAGAGGTTGTAATTCAGGTGCCATAAGGGCAGTCATTAAGCTGATTCGAGGGAATCAGTCCATGTTATAGTTTAATTACAGGTTTAATTAGGCTTGCTGAACCCAACAGTCAACTGAAAAATTAGCTTCAGTTGCAACTGTTTCTAAGATACTGGCTGAAGAGCTCTGTCTTTAAAAAGTAGTGTGTAAATTTGTGTGCAAAGGGAAAAAGCCATATGGATTTTCAAATGTTTCAGCAGAAAATATATCAGGTCATTGGAGAACAGTGAGAGACACCCTTACAAATGAACAACTTTTCATAACTGTTTATTCAGTCATGAGTCAACCCTTGTTTTAAAGACTAAGAGTTCATGTAGTCTGCTTTCACCAGTATTACCCACCCCCTTCACAGATTCTTCAGTATGCACTTTTGCTGTAAAATGCTGCGTGCATCTGCAGTGCTATATAGCTAGTAAGTCATTAGTAGACTCTTAGATCTTAATTTGAGTAGGGATGTTAACACTGTGTTGTCTGGCCTCCTGTCTAATGTTGTTGCTCTGTCCACACTGGCATTTGTATAACTCCTTTTCCTGCTGTTAATGGAGTGGTTTATATGATGTGAAGTCTGATTTTTGCCCTTGCTATGGTTAGCCTCAGGTACCTGAATGCATCTGCAAACAGCCTGGAGTCCTTGCCTTCTGTGTGTACAGGGGAGGAGAGTCTGAGCATGCTGCAGCTGCTTTATTTGACCAATAATAACCTCACAGATCAGTGCATCCCTGTCTTGGTGGGACACCCGAGCCTACGGATCCTACATCTGGCAAACAACCACCTACAGACTTTCCCTGCAAGGTAGGTGAGGCTGGTGGGTGAGATAGTGCTCACCAGGAGGATGCCCAGGGAAATTGTTTGCCCAGGGAAGTTGTGAATGCTCCATCCCTGGTGGTGTTCAAGGCCAGGTTGGCCAGAGCCTTGGGTGCCATGGTTTAGTGGAAGGTGTCCCTGCCCATGGCAGGGGGGTTGGAACTGGATGATCTTAAGGTCCTTTCCAACCCTAACTGTTCTATAATTCCATGATTCTATGTTGCCTGTGTTCCTGCAATTGTGTGAATTGGGGTCAAAGCACGATGCTCTCCCTGTGGCTTGATGACAGAGACTGCCATTCCTACACACCTAAACTGATGAATAGCATGTTAAGGGGAATTAGCACAGGATTCTGTTGGCTGCAGTGGTTCCTGTCCTGGGAGAGTTGGGGTTGTTCATTCTGTATAAGTGGTGGCTTCAGGAAGACCTTCCTGGGACCTTTCAATATGTAAAAGGGGCTCATAAGAAAGGCACAGAGAGACTTTCTACCAAGGCCTGTAGTGACAGGATAAGGGGCAACAGTTATAAACTGAAGGAGAGTAGATTTAGATCAAGCATAAGAAAGAAATGTTTTACAATGAGGGTGGTGAGGCCCTCGCACAGGGTGCCCAGAGAAGCTGTGGCTGCGCTGTCCCTGGCAGTGTTCAAGGCCAGGTTGGACACGGGCTTGGAGCAAGCTGTTCTAGTGGAAGGTGTCCGTGCCTGTGGCTGGGGTTGGAGCTGGATGAGCTTTAAGGTCCCTTCAACCCAAACCAGGCTGGGATTTTAAGATCTTCCAAGCACAGTTTAAGAGAACTTCAGCTGCCTATGCATAATGATAAATACATTTATCACTTTCGTGTAAATCTATTTAATCCTACAAAGTACAGACACGGCTGAGGGGCTTTTGCCAGTTTTAAAATTAAGACACTACAGTCTTCTCCTTTAGTGCTTTACGCGTCAGGGCTAAAGGGATCTCTCTGTTGTATAAATACAAGCCAGGCTTGAGGACCCTAAGCTCTTACAACAGCATCTCTTAGAACTTTTGGTCTGCTGTCTATAAATAAGAAATGTAGCTCATAAAAGGCACTGTCTCTGGATACCTTATCTGCAGGGTTAGAAAGTGCCAAGTTCATGCCTGTAAGATATAGTATTCTTTTGTTTCCCCTTCAGCAAACTTAGTAAGCTGGAGCACTTGGAAGAGCTGAACCTGAGTGGCAACAAACTGAAAACAATTCCCACAACAGTGGCAAACTGCAAGCTGCTTCACACACTTATTGCACACTCTAATGAAATCAGCATCTTTCCAGAGATCCTGCATTTGCCTCATATTCAGGTATTCTGATGGAGAGGTTAAAGATGTATTAGGGGAAAGTTTGGGCCGGAGGATGATGAGTAACAGTGGAGGAACTGGAGATCCAAGCATTGTGCTTGAACAACCCAAGAAGGCGGCACAGAATATGCATTCTAAATCTACTGATCTAGACTTGATCAAAGATGTCTCATCTCTCATTCACCTTTACCCTCTGTCTCTGACTTGATGTATTTCCGGTTTGCTACCTGAGACAGGGAGTGTTAAATAGCTAGGCAGGTCTGTATGTATAGGCCTGCTATTACCTTTAGCATGACCTATTCTTTCAGTACTGGAGTCCTTGCTATTGCAGGTTGTAAGTATTTGCTGTTTGTAAATTGTTCTTCTGCTGATAGATCAGACCCATTTTCAATGACCTGTTTTGTGGGATACAATCAACAGTGGGGTTGTATGATGTTTGGGAAGAGCAGTGGAGTAACTGATCATGTGACACAACAGAGAATATTGTGCTTTCTTTGGTATTGCAGTTTGTGGACTTGAGCTGCAACGAGTTAACTGAAATACTAATTCCTGAGGCACTGCCAGGTTCCTTGCAAGAGTTGGACCTGAGTGGAAACACAAACCTGGTGCTAGAACACAAGACACTGGATGTCTTCAGGTGAGCCATGGAGATGCTAACACAGCAGTGACCTGCACAGGGAAGAGTAACTCTTCCCAGGAGGGGAAATGGGTAGTAAAGTACGTATCACAGAACTTAAATGTTATAACATCCCCTAAGGCACCTGAGGTTTTTTATCTTGTAGGAAGTGAAAAGTTGGGGGCCAAGTCATCAGAGAAAGCAGACAATTTCTCAGGTGGTATGAGGTTCTCCCAGCTGTCTCTGGCAGGAGCAGTCAGACATCTCTAGGAGGTCAAGACCTTAAGCTCCTCTCCTTGGTGCAGTTATTTCTACAGGCTGCTGTCTAAAACTCTAGATTAGACATGGTCCTTTGGCCACAAACTGCTCAGGAGGTCCTAAGAGACAATGACTTCTGTTCTTCCCTCTCTGTAGTCACATTACCACGCTGAAGATTGATGCTAAGCCCTCCCTCACAGCAGACTCAGCACTCAGTTCTACCTTCTGGAGTCATGGAGTAGCTGAGATGGCCGGCCAAAGAAATAAGTGAGTATTGTGGTCTGCTGGACATTGACACTTTGTCTTCTCGGTGTGCTGGCTAGAGCTCATTCTAAATGCTCAGGCAGACCTGTTTTGCTCAAGAGCTTATCCATCCATCTGTCTCTCCAGATCTCCTGCTAAGTCTTCATTACTCAAGCCTCCAGCGTTGTCCTTTCCCTGTTTTCACACTTACCCTGGAACTTTGCTCACTACCCTGGCAGAGATGCTTTTTCTTTTTCTTGGTGCTGTACCCACTGCCATCTCCTGAGTGTAGGCAAGGAGGGATTGGGAGTTCTAATAATTAAATGCAGCTCTGCATCCCGTAGGGCAGTGAATGAGGGGCAGGAGCTTTGCTGCCCTGTAGGAACAACACTCACATCAATGTGCCTGATGGCTGTGGTTTTCAGTACCATGTAATCTTTTGAGACATATTAACTTTGCTTGTGTGCTTTTCTAACAGGCTCTGTGTGTCATCCCTGGCTCTGGGGAGCTTTGCAGAGGGGGTGGAGGCTGTGTATGGCATGTTCGATGGAGACAAGAATGAAGAGCTGCCTCGCTTGCTGCAGTGCACCATGGCTGATGTGCTCCTGGAGGAGGTACAGCAGTCAGACACCATGTTCATGTCCAACACCTTCTTGGTCTCCCACAGGTAGGACAGTGAGCATGCTGGTCCCGGTGGGACCTGCATAGGTATATAACTTAATGTGTTAAGTGGGATGAGGCAGCTCTCCAGTATGCCTGTCACTGGAGTCTGGAGCCTTCCTACACCTTCTCCTCCAACAGGAAGCTGGGTATGGCTGGGCAGAAGCTGGGTTCCTCTGCTGTCCTTTGCTGTATTCGTCATGATGTGGCTGATCCAGCCAGCAACTTTTCTCTGACGGTGGCCAATGTGGGGACTTGCCAAGCCATTCTGTGCCGAAGTGGAAAACCACTGCCTCTCTCCAAAGTCTTCAGCCTTGAACAATGTCCAGAAGAAGCCAAGAGAGTCAAGGAGCAAAAAGCCATTATAACAGAGGTTGGTTTGGACCCTCTTCAGTTCAGTTTCTACCCTCCTTTAAAAGCTTTGTAGAAATATATGAGCTCTGCTGCAGGGGACAGGATGGCATGAAGGTGTTCAAGTGATATTTATGGTGCTTCCTCCTGTGCTTGTCTTGCTGATTAGATATTCAGAATGGCCTTTCTTCAAACATGTATTATGGCCTGATAACTACAGGTATAGGATACCAAGGATGGCTTGGGGAGAGAAGGAGGAAAGAAAATAGGTGTGGAGCTAAAGGAGGGGTGACATGTAATAGAACAGTTCAGGTCGGAAAAGACCTTTAAGTCTGTTAACCCAGCACTGCCCAAGTCTACCACTAAATCATGTCCCCAAGCACCACATCTATATGTCTTTTAAATACCCCCAGGGATGGTATCTCCACCACTGCCTGGGGCAACCTGTTCCAATGCTTGGTAACCCTTTTAGAGAAGAAATTGTTCCTAATCTCCAGTCTAAACCTCCCCTGGTGCAGCTTGAAGCCATTTCTTCTTGTCCTATCACATAGCACTTGGGAGAAAAGACCAACCCCACCTCACTGCAACCTCCTTTCAGGTAGTTGTAGAGAGCAATAAGATTTCCCCTCAGTCTCCTTTTCTCCAGGCCAAACAACCCTAGTTTCCTTGTCTGCTCCTCAAGGCACTTGTGCCCCAGACCTTTTACCTCATGCACTAAGTACGTTGCTTTGTCATAGAAGCCACCTGATGGCACTCAAGATGATCTGCTCTATACCTTCCCTGGCACCAGCATCAGGGTGACAGGCCTGTAGTTCCCGGATCCTCCTTCCAGCCCTTCTTGTAGATGGGTTTCATATTTGCTAACTTCCAGTCAACTGGGACTTCCCAGTTCCTTGGGAATAACAGGGGAGTTCCAAAGAACTGGAAAATATATCACTGGTGAAACTATGGTAGATCAGTGCCAGTCACAGTAGTTTCATGTGCAGTGGGTGTTTTAAACAGGTTGCTTGATAAAAGCGTTTCTGGCAGGGTGTCATGGTTTAAGCCCAGCCAGCAACCCAGAACCACACAGCCGCTCACTCCCGGAGGAGTGGGAAGGAAAAGGAAAGAATGTAACTCCCACGGGTTGAGATAAGAGCAGTCCAGTAACTAAGGTATAACACAAACCACTGCTGCTGCCACCAATAATAATAATGACCAGGGAAATAACAAGGGAAGAGAATGCAACCGCTCACCACCCACTGACCGATACCCAGCCGACCAAGCAGCGATCTAACTCTTCCGGGTAACCGCCCCAGTTTATATAGTGGGCGTGACATGCTGTGGTATGGAATACCTCTTTGGTCAGTTTGGGTCAGGTGTCCTGTCTCTGCTTCCTCCCAGCTTCCTTCCCCTCCTCCCTGGCAGAGCATGAGGCTCAGAAAGTCCTTGGTCGGACCAAAACATTATAAGCAGTAACTAAAAACACTGGTGTTATCAGTGCTGTTCCCAGGCCGAAAGTCAAAAACACAGCACTGCACCAGCTACTAAGGAGGACAAAAATGACTGCTACTGCTGAACAAAGGACACAGGGGCAATCTGTTCATGTGTTACAGCTCTGGAAGGTGCGATATTCCATAGCAGTCTGACTAATCATAACTGGAATCTATACAGTACGTTAAATGGTTTAAAAACTGATGAAAGGATTATGAAAAATCAAAGTTAAATCATTGTCTAAGGAGACTTCCCTGCATCTGTCCTCTGCTGATTTTTAATACTTGGTAGCAGCAGCAACATTTAACACCAAGAGGATACAGAAATTAAAAACACTAAATAATTAAAAAATAAATTAAACACAAACTACTGGGAAGCTGTGCACTTTGTATGCATGGACTTGGAACAGGCTCAGAGGGATATGGGCAGTTTTCTGGCCAGGACACTAGTGCCAGGCTGGCCATGGGACTACCTAGCAGGAGGAGGAAGGAGGTAATACCTCCAGGTTACAGCAGTAGTGTAAGATTCCTACTTGTTCTTTTCTTCCTCAGGATGCAGTGTCTGCACTTCAGAATGCAGTTTTATGTTAATAAAGAGGGAAATAGTTCAGAAAATAGACAGAAATTAATTAATGTCTGGATAATCTGCCTTGCAACAAGGAAGTAAAAAGTCACTATCTTGCTCATGCTGCGAAAATAAGTTTCAGTAAGACTCCTGGGTGAGTTTCTCTGATCAGTGTGCTGCAGGAAGCAGAGCTGTGCATTTCACAGGAGTTTGCTGCAGTTCTTCAGAATGTGACAAAAAGCGTTTTCAGATAAAGGTGTGTTTTTGCCAGCATGGGTGATGGGCAATTACTTTACCTAGTGATCAGGTACAGTGAGTGTCTGTGCTGTGGTCCCTTGACCTAGATCCCTTTCTACTGTGCTGTGCTGTGTACTGGCATTTCTAAAGGCTGCAGAGCTATATATGGGCAGGGGGAAGTCTGCTCTACATATAGTCTAACCCATTGCCCTGTTCCTTTTGTCTGCAGGACAATAAGGTCAATGGTGTGACTTGCTGTACTCGGATGCTGGGCTGCACGTACTTGCATCCTTGGATCCTGCCCAAACCACACGTGAATTTCATTCCGCTGACTGTTCAAGATGAGCTGCTACTGATAGGGAACAAAGCTCTCTGGGAACACCTCTCATACACGGAGGCTGTCTCGGCTGTGCGCCACCTTCATGACCCTCTAGCTGCTGCAAAGAAACTCTGCACTTTAGCCCAAAGCTATGGTTGCCAAGACAATGTAGGTGCAATGGTGGTGTCTCTGAACATCAGTGAGGACAGCTGCACATGTGAGATGCATGGTCTCACACTGCCAGGTCCTGGGGGATTTAGTTCCACCACCAAGCCAGCAACACCTTCATCTAGCAGTGGAATTGCTTCAGAGTTCAGCAGTGAACTGTCTGCTTCTGAGGTTGGCAGTGAGGTGGGCTCTACTGCTTCAGATGAACACAATGCTGTTAGTCTTGATAGTGGTTTGCTACCACGGCAAGAGCGACGTTGCAGTCTGCATCCTGTGCCTCCCTCAAGCATCTTCCAGCGCCAGCCTTCCAGTGCCACCTTTTCTAGCAACCAGTCTGACAATGGTCTGGATAGTGATGATGAGCAGCCTGTGGAAGGTGTGATGACAAATGGTAGTAAAGTGGAGGTAGAGGTTGATATTCACTGCTGTAAAGGAAAGGGTCTGGAGGTTGAACCTCTTGCTGCAGAGTACAGCTCCTCTGCTCCAGGGCCAGAGGATGACTCTGGGCTTGTCCTTGTCATTCGGAGACAGAACAGTGTGAACACTGTGCAGAGAGGAGTAAGAGAGAAGTGTGAACTGCAAAAATCTCTTTCCACATGCTGTCTGTTTGGAAAGAAGCTTTCCAATGGTTCCATAGTGCCCTTGGAGGAGAGCCTCAACCTCATTGAAGTAGCCACAGAGGCACCCAAGAAGAAGACAGGCTATTTTGCTGCTCCATCCCAGGTGGAGCCAGAAGATCAATTTGTGGTGCCACCTGATCTGGAGGAGGAAGTGAAGGAACAAATGAAGCAGCACCAGGAGAATGGAGCAGATCAGGAACAGAAAGAGGAACATGCAGCAACTCTGCCAGAGGAGTTTGACACAGCTTTGTAACCCTACAAGTACTGCTCCCAGTCTGTCCCAGGAAGCCCTGTCCCACAGGGGCTGTCTTGACCTCCAAGGGGAGCTGGGATCTACAAGGAGTACAAGCATCTTCTGCTTTCTTAATGGAAGAACTGCGGTGTGCCAAGGTCTGGGCTGTCCATTTTTCACTGTAGTGTTCCAGTTGTTCCATGAGTACTCAGACCAGCAGCTCTGTGCTAGGGACCACCTGGGAATCGTGTAGGCACTAGAACGAAGGCAGATGTTCCAACAGTTGCCCATAACACTGAACCCTGAGGTTCTGCCAGCTCGGCAGCTTAGGGGCTGGCGTGGCGGGTGAGGAAGCTGCTGAGGGGCAGTGTTCAGTGTTTGGAGTCCCATGAGTATTTCTGATGCAGCTTCCCACCCCCCGCCCCAGCAGCTGACTTTGTTATTCCTTGAAAGAATACAGCCAGTTGCAATGCAGCTGACCTGAGAATGGTTTCCTGCAGTAATTGCAAGCACTTTTATTGATTGCACTTAAGCTGTTCTGCTCCCCTTCCGCCCAGCACTTTATTATATAGGATCAGGGGAGAGAGCAGTCGCCAGGAGGTTTGTGTGGGGCTTTTCTCAGTGGACATTGATAGGGCAGTGAAGGACTCGGGATACCAGTGTTATGATGAGCACTGGTGCAGGTGGTGTGAAGGTCATGATGGGATGTGCTGGATGAGCTGAACAGGTGCCTGCTGATGCATCTCACAGGGAGCACAGGAAGATCAACTCTTGGCTAGTTGAGTAACACACGGAGCTAGTGCTCCTCGCTGTAAGCACCAGCCCAGCCCAGCAGCAGCTTGGCCACCTCCCTAGTGGATGCTTCTCCGTAGAGGCTTCCTTATCCAGAAAACATGGGGTGAAAGCCGGAGCTCGTGCTTGTTTCAGTGGTACCATGTCCAAGAGGAAATGCAGTTGTAAAACAGTGGTGTGCTGCTGTAAGCCCGTGAGCAGTGAGGCTGCCCTTCTTATGCTGGAGAAGCATTCAGTGCTCTGTTCCACCAACACAAACTTCTGCACTGTAAGCTACAGCATCTTTGCCTGCCTCTGCAATTGGAGTCATACCCCAAATCCACAGCAACCTGCATTTCATGGTACATGCCCAGTTTGGCCACAGGCAAGGTGAAAGCATACTTCTGCTTAGCTGTCAATGCAAAAGGGAAAATAGAACTTTTCACCTTAGTAACATCTTTATCAGCACTGGAAAAGATGTTTTAAGCAGTCCCTCTAATGGCGAACAAGCCAGTCTGCATTTGCAGATGCACTGTTTCCATTAGGACTTTTCTTGCAGGCTGTGGGTTGGTGGCCTGTTGCCTGTGTAAGGGTTGTGTGCAAACCCCTGCCCCTGGAGCACGCAGATCTGTCCTCCTCTCTCTGGTGGAGCTGGGCAGCAGCTACCCCGTCATGCTGGCGATGCAGTAATCCTGGCTAATGTGGGCTAGTGCCTTGTCTTCTTTATTAATTATATTTATGAAGAAAACTTGAAAGTTTCTTCTCAAGAGCTCTGAGAGGCTTGAGTTGCATATTTTTTGATCAAACTCAGGCCTTGCTCAGAAGGAAATACTGTGCAGACTACTTGTGGGGATTAGACTGACACAATCTAACGGAGTTTTACTGAGATTTCAAAGCACTTTGAATTTCTTCTCACTAGGAAAAAAAAAAAAATTTTACCATGCATGAGAGAGCAACATTTTAGGATGTACCTTGTGCTAGCCACAGTGTAATCGTGAAACAGCCCAGCCTGTTTGCAAGGTTTAAACTCTCACAGACTTTGGCTATTTAAATGCGTGTTTTATTTGGAAATGACAGAAAAGCTGATTCTTAGAATCTCTGAAACAACAGCATTTGGATCAGTTAAGCAGAGAAACAACAGCAGAAAACATCAGAAGACTAAATCCTAAGCCTCTGTCATGTTCCCTTCATGTAAGTACACAGAGAAGGCTCAGCCCAGTGTATGTGACTGACTTTCAGTTGTCATTGGTGATAATTTTACCATGTCTGTGCCCAGCCCAACACTTTCTGATACTGACAGGCCTGTAAAGCAGCTTCTGTTCGGTACATGACTGATGCAGAAATACACTCTTCTTTCTGAGTAAGACTGGACAAACCTTGCAGTAGGAGAGTGGCAGATGTTAATGCAAATCAGGTCTCTATTTCTTGCACTGATGTGGAAAATCTGGTGTTTCCTTATCAGTGTGAACCAGTAGCACTGCATGGAGAGTTGGTATGTCCACAGTCATGAATGGTTCTACGTAGCTCAATGGAGAAGGACTGAGTAACAATAAAGCTCTGCAGTGGAGCATACAGATTTATGAGCTGCACCTCTTCACCGTAGTAGCAGAATGGAACGCAAGGAATTCCTGTGTAGCCTTTTTCTTCAGTGCTGTTTCTGGTTTTGAAGCAGAGAGTTTAATACAGCCAGCTCCTATTTTCTATGGGTGTGAACAGTTATGACAGAACATAGATTATTTTCTTACACTAGGTGGAGTCCAGGGCCTTCTCTGCTTAAGCTGGTACATGAACTGGTTGTCTTATTCTGGGCAACACATCCTGACTGCTTGCTTCCACCACCACCTTTTGTTCTCTGTCTCCCTCGAGGTTGCAAGCTTCTCCTTTTGTTTTCCTCATCTTACTAATGCCACCTTACATTTCAAGCTCCCTGAGAGCACTGCTGTAGGTGGAACAGGTATGAATGGGCAAGTCTAATGAAGGACTCATAGCAGGGGATAGATAGAAAATGTTTCCCCAGTTCTTTTCCTGTTCTCCAGTCTCTTCCCTGTTTTTTGTTTGTTGTTCTTGCACAGATACATCATGTCCACGGAAACACTTCACTAAGGATGTCCTTTTTCTTAGAGGGTTGCTATTGGAGGGGTATTCTTGGCTTGGGTCATCAGGCTGTCTTGGCCCTGCTGAGCAATGCAGACCTGCCATGCTCATGCAGCCACAGTCGGGTTTGGCTGCAAATTCCTTTGTTCATCAAGTCAATAGTCCTGGCTCTGCGGATGACCACACTTCCTGGGAACAGGTACTCTGAAGGCACTGACCTGTCTGCCCTGCCATGTCCAGAAAGGCTTCCAAAGAAGGAACCCGTAAAGGTTTTATTGTGATGAGCAGCTGGGGCCAAAGGATTACGGGTAACGGATAGTCTACAAGTTGCTCCAGGCACCAGGAATGGGCCTGGTGGAAGCAGCGCCACATCAGGGACCTGATGAGAATCCTCAAGTGGATGGGAGGGTAAAACCCTGTCCAGGAAGGAGCAAGTATTTCCCCTTCCCCTCCGTGGGGACAGGCTGCTGTGAAGCTGAAATCCTTCTCCTAGTACACACGACATGCAGCCACGCTGGCAGCCCTGAGGCATCCGGAGCTGCTGCGCTCCAGCAGAGATGGGTTTCCTGTCATTTGCCAAGGCCTCCTTCGGGTGGTAGGTTCACCTCTTTGGTTTCAGGCAATCATTGTCTGCTGTTCTGTTGCTGTCTGAGCACACAAGCGTGGTTATTTTCCTCTTTTTCACATTTTAAAATGTTACTTTTTTTTTAACTTGACTCTCATGACCCATTGCATATTAAACAAGTATTGCAGTGTACCACCTGTTTATTTATAATCTTTTTTTTCTTTATAAAAAGAGAGTATATTCTCTGTATCCCACTCTAGCATGCACCCATAATAATCCCCATTTTTATTGTATAAGGGAGTAGATTGTCCAGTGAATGCACTTTCAGCACTGAAGCCTGTGTTTGTATTTCTCTGGAGAGGCAAATCATGTAAGACTGCTCGAAAACACTATTCCATTGATTCTTTATTCAGATGTATATAGCAGTCCAGGAAGGAAGAATATTTTTGCATCAACTTTTCAGTTGACTTAGCAATAAAAGAATTTTTACTTTCATCTAACTCTATACTCTGATTCCATTACTGTGCTGGAGGGAATCTGTGCAATACGTCAGTCACACACAGCCAGGGTGAGCAGTAGCTGTGCTGAAGGGTCTCCTTTGAGTTCTGGTGTAACTTTGCTCATCAGCCTTCCATACAAAAGGTACTGGGCAGAATGCTATGAAGGTGGAATTCATGACACCTATTACCAGGTAGCTTTCTGTGTCCTGCCCCAAGAGTCCTGATCTGTTGCTCTAAACAGAACTGTAGAGCTCCAGCAGGAGCTGCAGCAGCCAGGAAGTACAGACAACAGTGGACTGTCCACATAAATCCCTGCACTAGTGCAGCGATATATGTGCACACCTAGCTACTGAAAGAGCTAGTGCATCTAGCTACTAAAAGGGAGGAGAAAGCAAACAACCCCCAGAGTACTGAATGTGTTCCTATTTAGCATTTGTTCTACTTTCATATTTCTAGTTCCAACAGCGTTCCATGGAATTGGTAATTGTGAGGATTTAGCCACTGGTGCCAGTGAAGCTGGAGCTCTGTCCAGGACAAAGCATGTTTCTGGTATGTTTAGTTTGGTGTTTGGGTTTTGGGGATTTTTTATTGTGGGCAGAACTGGTCTAAGAGACCAGTGATGGATCCACCTTCATATGGACAGTGCACATCCATAGAAAGTGGGCACTGCTCTGAAGTAACATTTCATTCTGAGGCACAGTTTTGTGTCTCTAGTGCTACTCTTTTCCCTGTTAAATTTCCTATAAAAGTTTTTTTAAAAAAGTAAAATTTATCTTTTTTTTATAAAGTGCAAGAGCAGCATCTAATTTCCCCAGCTCATACATTAAAAATGTATTTCAAAAACAGTATACTTCTATCTTAAACCATATCTTTGAGCTCTTAAAGCTTTCGTCTGATTATCCTAACATGAAACATCTTCTTAAGCAAAACTGTTGGATACAAGTTCTGTAAAGGACCGTCTTACACAAAACCGTGCCCTCTGCAGGAATATGAAAGGCATCAAATCACAGCGTGGGCAGAGTGTATTGATCGTGTTGCATGTTTATTTTAGGATCGTCTGATGGCTCCGTACACACCATGTTCCACAGGCCCTTAGTTCTAACAGACGTACAGGAAAACAGGAACAAGATGCCATAACCATGGGCCTCTGTTCTCAGTGAACTGTCACATGCCCTTTGTAAGGAGCCTCAGCTACAGAACGGATGTAGTAACAGTACCTGGAACAAGACCTCACTGGAGAGAGCAAGGCCCTGGTAGAGGGGAGGGAAAGGCTTGCTGTTCAGCTGCAGGATGGTCATGCTCTCCTATGAGACAGCTGCCAGACACAGACCATGGGGCTACCCTCATGTTCACTGATAACTCAGTAATGCAAATGCAGGTTAGGGACTGCTTCACTCTCCCATGTTCAGTGTGTGCTCTGGGCAGCATTAAGAATGCACTGCTCAGAAGTGAGGAAAAGCAGTAAAGAGCTTTTGCCTTCCTGTGTAAGGAGGATGGCAAAAATCATGGCCAGTGCTGCAGTGGAGGGATCATTCTAACTGCACCGGCTTCTGCTTCAGAGTCTGAACGGCTTTGTAGGCCCTGGCTGCAAGGCCTGCACTGAGCAGGTATGCCATAGCAGCCACGCAGCCCCACAAGCCAACCGCAACCTCTGCTGCATGCAGGCTGCACCTAAAGCCCTGGTAGCCTTTGCTCTGATAAAGCAGCTCTCTCTCTTTGCACACTGACGAATTATAAACCTCCAGCAGAAAGTGGAAGTAGTAGTACAGAGCAGGCACCATGCCCATCGCGATCACTGCATCCAGGGCACACTCAAGCAGCAGCCACGCTGGGAAGCGCCGCGGTAACCGCAGAACTCCAAGAGAAATGAGGACGCAGGAGCTGGCCAGGAGGCAGCCTCCCGCCGCCATCGCTGCCCTCGCAACCGGCAGTTTCAGCAGGTAGAAGCGCTGGTCGAGCTCCCGGGCTTTCTCCCCGTCCGCCCCGCTGAAGCCGCTGTAGGCGCCGCCGTACTGGTAGTAGTAGATGCCGCCCAGGTCGGGGAGGCCGGTGTAGCCGCCCGGAGGCCCGCAGGACACGGATGCGCACACCAGGATCAGCACGGCGAGCAGCGCCTCCCCCATCTGACAGCACGCTGGGGGGGAAAGGCGAGCGTGGGCACGACCGCGGCGGCGGCCCCGGGGGGGGAAGAGGCTCCCTTGGCCCCGCCCCGCTCACCCCTGCCCGTGCGCAGGTACCGGCAGCGGCGGCTCCACAGCGGCCCCTGGGCGCCAGCGCGGGTGCTCCGCTGCCCCTCAGGCCCCGCTCCAGGCACAGCGCTGAGGAGAGACGGCGGCGGCGATAGCAACGACGCGCCCCCCCGCCCCCGGCCCCATCCCTCACTCCTCCTGCCCGCCCCGTCCCGATCCCCTCACGGGCCCTTCGCAGCCACCTGCCCTCCCCGACCCCACCGTCGTCCCGTCCCGTCCCGTCGTCCCCCCCCGCCTAATCCCGCCCCGTCCCGATTTTCCCCCCCTCCCCCCAACCCCTTTGAGCCGCCTGCCCGCCCCGTCCCGATCCCCGCCCCGTCCCGGCGTCCTACAGCCGCCTGCCCACCCCGTCGAGCCCCGGCCCGAGCCGTCGCCCGCCCGTCCCCTGCTCACTGCCCGCCCGCCCGGGCGCGTCCCGCCGGCGGGGCTCGGGGGCTGCTCAGCTCCGCCATGGCCAGGCCCCTCTGTCCGGGCTCTGCCGAGATCTCCGCGCCGCTCCGGCCGGGCCGGAGGAAGGGTGCGCAGAGGGCGGGATGGGGCAGCGCCCCGGGCACCTGCGCCCCTCCCGGTCCCGCCCCGCCCGATCCCGCTCTGCTCCCGGTGCGCCCGCGGTAACGCTGTTTGTACCCGCTGGAGGCCGAGCTCCGGCGGCTGTGACCGCGCGGCTTTTCCTGCGCTGTGAGTTCGGTGCGGGCCCTGAGCCTTCAGCTCCTGCGTCAGTGGACTTCGGTTCTGCTCCTCTGCGCCCACCGCAGCCCCGAGCCCCCGCCGTGTCAGCCCGCGCACAGCAGTGGCACCATCCGCTCGCTGTACGAGCTGCCCCTCCCCAGCTCCCCTGCATCAGGTGCCACGCAGTCACTGCCACACAGCCCTGGGACAGCAGGACGGTGCTTCCCCTGGCAACACACGGCATGTCGCTGCCGCTCCAGCTGCCCCGGGACGTGGAGCCTGTGCCTCCTGTGCACAGTGACCAACACCGGGGGATTTTTCCTGTAGTGCCACTGCCCAGTTCCAGCTCAGCACTCTGCAGGCCATGCACAAGTGCATTACCTGGTATTTATCCATAAGGACCCAAACAGACCTTTGTGTCTGCTGGAGACCACTTCAGACAATATGATGTGACCTTTTTGCTGGCTGCGCCATTTCCATGTACTGTCATATCCTGCTGCATGGTGGGACTGGCGCCATCCCGCCCCAGGAGGCTGCTGCCACAGCCAACACCTTTCAGCACAGCCGATGAATTGCTCCTTTGTTGGTGGTTGCAGGAGTGAAGGCAAGTGCCTAAGAGCTCACCCATGCGCGAGTGACCCACAGGTTCCTCAGAGCCAATTCTGGAAAGGCTGTCTAGCCTGGGAGAAAAATAACAGCGGGACAACTTGGAAACACAGGGACAGCTTGGAAAGCCAGAGGGAATGATTTTATCCAAGCGTTTCACCAAACGCTGCCTGGAAGAGCTTTAAGATTGCAAAGAACGACTTTTGTTGAATTTAGGAAAACAGAGACTTTTCTGGAAACAGGGTTACACTGTGAGGCCTCAGACACAGTGTCTGAATATGTGTCCTGAGAGATTCAGATTGGTCAATAAGATGCAGAAATATGTTTCCTCCATTTGTAAGATTGGTGACAACAGTGAGATAGCTTCAGCCTTCTGTCCTTGCAGGAGCAACAGCAGCAACCTGTAAATTTGAGAGTCTGTGAACTGCGGTGCTTGTGCACCTCGGCACTGCTGGAGAACAGTCCTCAGCATTTCATCTGAATCCAGGAAGGACCAGAGATCTGAAAACTAAACTTAAAATTTAGTTAGTTTGGGGTAAGGGAGAAACAGAACAGAAGAAGTCTTTGTTCAGCCCCCAGTTCAGATAGAGGGGACAGGAGCCGTAAGATCATGGTAAGTTAGGAAATGAGAAGATCACAGGGAGCTTAGGATGAGGGCCCTGAGGATCGTGCAGATGCTCAGCAGCGAGGCTGTGGCACACACCTTCTGCTGTGTGTATGTTGATCATTCGTGTTCATGTGCCAGGACCCAGGCCTCCTTGCTGCCAGGGGTAGGATGAGCTTAAAAGCTTCAGCAACCCTTTGTATACTTTTAGGATCATGGGCAGTGCCATTTTGCTCAGTGGAGCTTTTAACTGCCATGAGAGGGACATGAATAACAAACTTGCATAATCATGAGTCACAAGAAGGGATGAAATAAGTGCTTCATTCATATTCAGGTCATCCAACAACCTCAGCTGAAGCTTTCTTTGGAATTTCTGATGCACTGGAATTACTTGTTGAAAGACAGAGCTGGGAAGCACTGCTCTGTTGATTTGGTGGTGCACTCAGATTTACTACAGTGCTGCTGCTAGCAACCGAGGTACAAACTTCAAGGTATTGCGGAACTGAGTCAGTCGTATTCCATTTCTGCTGCTGTATGGGGAATTGTTTAAAAAACTCCTGTGTCACTTCACTCCTGCTCCAGGTACCACAGCTGAGCTTGGTCAGTGCCGGATCCTGGGTCCCTGTTCTCACTGCGGCAGCAGCCGTCAGCAGAAGAGCAAAGGAACTGAGGACATCATTATTAACTTTCATCTTTGCTTTGGCTTTTCTTTCTTTTATTTATTTTTGGCTCCACTGTGTCCAGCTGCTCCTAACGTTGCTGCTGCACAAACGGGAGGGAATGGCCTGG
Organism: Ara ararauna; assembly: GCA_028858755.1. Classification (NCBI taxonomy): domain Eukaryota; kingdom Metazoa; phylum Chordata; class Aves; order Psittaciformes; family Psittacidae; genus Ara; species Ara ararauna. Next base: position 1,809,020 of record CM054410.1, on the reverse strand, counting down.
CCTGGTTTGCCATGGGCCAAGAGCTCTGACCTGGTTCAATGCCCTCCCTGGGAACTTGGAGGGTGAAGTGGAAGGAACAAGTCATGAACTGCCTCATATTTCTCCAATGTGAGGCAGCTGGGAGCTGCAGCACAATCACTCCTGGACACCACAGCCAGATTTATTGACTGTCCCACATGAATAAATAATCACAGGAACAATGAGCACAGCGCGATGATGATGCAGCCCTGCTGCTGAAAAGAACTGGAGGTTACTGTGACTGACAAACTGAACTCAAGTCCACAATGTCATCCTGTTGCGAAAAAAGCTAACATTGCTAGGGTGTATAAACAGGAATGTCACATGTAGGACACATGAAGAAATACTCCTGTATACCCCTTCAGAGCTGTTTGTTAGGCCTCCAGTCCTGCACACTGTGTTTCCAGAGGCAAGTGGATCTGCTGGAGGGGATCCAGAGGAAAGCAAAAGAAAGCTCTAGAAATACACCCTGTGAGAAGCAGCTTGCCCTGGTCCTCCCATTCGACAGAATGGGTGTCTCCTTAACACCTTGAAAGCTTGTAAATGGGGAAGTGTCTGAACAATATTCAAGCCTGTACAAAGCTGCTGTCAAGAGGAAGGGAATAATGTTCTCCCTATCTGCTGCTGGTGTGGTCAGAAAGCCACAAGTTTAGCTTGAAGCAAAAGAGATGTGATTTAGATACCCTAAAAACCCTCTGATACTTCTCCCACACACCCTGCTTTCACCACTTTGTAAGGAAATGAGCAGTTGTTGCTGCAGAAGATTGGGCAGATGATGAATTTCCATCACTGGGGCTCAAATTCAGTCATGAGAGGGGCTGGCCTGTCTGTGCTCTGAGAGAAAAAGGTGCCTGGTGCTGCACACCCTACTCACTGCAAGCTCATGGTGTCACCTTGCCCCACAAAGCCACCATGCACTTTTCCATCCCATCTCCATTGGCTGGTCACTGTCCCTGTGGCTCCAAGGCCATCTAGGGGGCAGCTGCCACAACAAGGCATGCAACAGCTCCAGTCTCTGAGGTCATAACAAACATAGGGTATGCACTTACATACTGTTTACCAGGATGTAAGCAAGCAAAGCGCAAGGCTGGACAAGGTGTTTCTTTTTGCTGTGCCTGTACCCAGGAGCCACTAACACTCAGGCATTGTTGAACACTCCTCTCAGCATCTGCTGCAAGCCTTTCACTGTGGCTGCTACGCCTATCACTCCCCAGTGCTTCCTGCTCTCCACAAAGCTGGAGGTCACTCTTTGTCTGCCAGCATGCGTCAAGGAATGTAGTGCCCAGACTGAGTGTGCAAGGGCACACTCTAAGTGTGCATAGCCTCTGCACTCCTTCCTTTCCCAGTGCTGCAATGGTCCATGCTGGGGAGGGCAATCAGGACTGCCAGCACAGCTGGGACCAGCTTGCAGCACTGCACTTGCAGGCTCTGGTATTGTGGGAGGCCCAGAAGATGTCAGTGTCATGAAGGCGTTTGGGGTTGACATTCCTAGTTTTCTTGACAGAAGGACTTGCTCACAGAGTGCGCTGGCGCCCTGCTCTGAGCCTGGTGCAGGGCCTGTGAGCGGGAGCTCTGCAGGAGCCCAGGCACTGCCACTGCCCTGCCCATAGTGCTGCGCCCTGCGCGGTGAGCACCTCGGTCAGTGTCAGAAATGCAGTGATCAGAGCGGACCCAGATGCCAGCGCTGCCTGTCCCTAAGCCAGGCTCACACGGGGCAGGAGCGCCATGGCTGCTCTGTGCCATTTGTCTTCTAGCGCCTTTCTGGTTTTTATTTCTGACATCAAATGAAAGCTGACCCAAAGTGCACCAGACAGATGAAGTAGATACTGTGCACTTTTGAGTGACTCGGTTACTGGCTTTGAGTCACTGTGTGGATCGTGGCATCTTTCTGGCTCTTCAACAATGTTTGCACAGCTTTGCATGGCCTAGCTGGGTTTTTCTTGGAACTGATTTTCTGCTCTGGTTATGCAAGAAGATGACAGGGGTTGTGCTTTGTTTCAGGTGAATGTCAGGCAATTCAGATTGCTGGAGGCAGGGCCATCACCATGGCTTGATCAGAGACTCATGTAGGTATATGTAGGTTTAGCATAGCAGCCCTGCCCATGCCACAGGCAGATTTAACTGTGAATGTGTACATTTTCAGAGTGGCCTGACATGTAACAGACAAAGCTTGTCCCTGCACTTGAGGAAACCTGCTCCGGTGTTATAAATACACTGTGGGAATTGATAAGCAGTCACAAAATTAATGAGCGCCGAGGAGGCTTCATGGCTGTTTGATCTTCTAAATGAGAGATCAACAGTAAACTGACTAAAAAAAAATAAATAAAAAGGAAAAATTACATACTTGGTTATTAAACGCTGATTCAACTGGAAATGCAAAGACCTGAGGTTAGGCTACACACATATTTGTGGATACCAACCCCGAACCAGGTGGGGCTGTACCCATGTCAGAAAGGAGCAGACGGAAATCACTGAAAACCAAAGTGTGAGGAGGTAACTACTGCCTGTCACTGACCCTGGTGGATCTCTGTAAGAGTGCAGCAGGCGTCTGTCTGTGGAGCACGGCACATGGGCAAAACTCCACTGATGGAACGTCCCACCTGCAGCCTGTCAGTAGCACAGATCTGTTGGTGCAGAGATGCTTGAGCCTGTGCTCCAAGTGTCAGTCCTGCTTTGTAACTGTGGCTGGTCGTGGGAGAGGGATCCGCTTGCTCTTGCTGGCTTGGCCCCTGTCCACAGGAACAGGGTTTTGGGCAGTCCTGGTACTAGAGCAAGGCAGTACCAAAGCCACACTGAAGCCATCCCCAGTATCTCCTTCCACTGAGGAAAGATGAAAATCCATTACCCCAGCTACACAGGAAGAGGGAGCGGAGGAGGTGTGTGCCCTGTGGGGAGGGCTGCTGAGGAAGAGGAACACACTGCAGCAGGGGGCTGGTCAGGGCTGCTGGGGTACAGGTGTCCTGGAAGCCAGGACAGGCAGCTGCAGGGCTCGGCCGCTTTGTCACTGCTCCACACGAGGGGTGCTCAGCCAGATTTGTACAATATGAATTGCTGAGCTGTGCACTCCTGCTTCAGCTCTGGGAGGCTCTGCGACCATGGTGGGCTGCAAAACCCTTGTGAGAGCACCCAGAGGTCTGGAGTCCTGCAGAGATGAGACAGGCATAGTAATAGCAGCAGAAACACACTGACGCCACTGTACACCCCTGTCCTCCCCCTTGCTTCTGGCCAGGAGCTCAGTCTTATGTAACTGGGTCTATCTCTGTCTCCAGAGCCCTCTTGGCAGCGGGCTCCACCATGCCCTCCCCTGAACCCCACTACTGCATGCAGTATTACGGTAGAGCTGGTTGCATCAGCTCAGGGTTGTTGCTAGGCAGAACATTCAGCATCGTCCTTGAGGCCTCCCAGTGCCACATTTAACCCTGGCAGGGCTGCAGCATGGCAAGAGATGGGAAGGAAGAAGATAACCCATAGGTCCTTTGACAGGGCCTGCATGGACTTCTGAAGGTCGCTCCTGTCAGGCTTCTGTAAAAAGAAAAAAGAGAATAGTCTGGACCTGTGTAGCTTTGGCACAAGAGCCTGTGTGTGAAGTGTGTTGGAAAGGTGCCGCTCCTTGTCCAAAAGCCCCTGGGCTGGCTGCTGTGGGGGGCTGCACCCGCCACCTCCTGCTGCCCCCAGCCCAAGCCTGCTGCAGCCTCAGTAGTGCCTGCTGCAGCACTGCTCAGTGTGGTCATTGGTGGGTCACAGCTCCCCCACCACCCCAGTGAGGAGGGAAGGGGCCACTGCTGCACCTGGAGAGGTGTAGCCCTGTCACTGGTGTGGTGAGCACAGGTTGAGTGCGAGTGGTCCTTCCTCCAGCCACAACCAGTGGGAGGAAACAGGGAAAGTTACAGTGACTGCTGCCCTCTGCAGAGAAGGCGTCAGTCTGTTTCCAAGGTTCCCTCTTGTACCCGAGCAGCTGTCTGGTCTCTGCCCATTTGCTGCCAAGTAAGGGAGGACCTGGAGCAGCACTTGGGAGAGGAAGGGTCAAATGCCTCTCATTTATCCCAGGCCTGCAGGAGGCAAGGGACAAGAAGGCATGGATTTCACATCACTTAGCAAAAAAGGGTCTTCTGGGAATGGTGTCATCCGTGCTTTTGCATCAGAAAGGGAAGACTTGCATCATTCCTGTCAAAATCAGGAGCTTCCTTGGATCTTCCAGCAATTAAAAAAAAAAAAAAAGAAAAAGAAAACCCCACCAAACCCCACCAAGCCCATGGCAATTTGAGCTTCCTTTAACTGTTCAGGTCCTGCTTCCTCCGAGACACCAGCTAGGGAAATGTTTGCCTCCCTTCAGCCTATGGGGGGAGATGTCTCCTGTTGTAATGATGCCACAACTCTCCTTTCTCAGCTGGTGCATTAGGAGCCCAGAGCCTTTGAGACTGATGTCTTCCACAAGCTTTGGGGTCCATCAATTCACTCTTGGTGCGTTACAAGATGCTAGGGCTGGACTACCTGGGCTCTGTGCAGATTTGCCCCCACAGCCTTTGAGTTCTGAGTGAAGGGTGCTGAAGGGGACAGCCAGGGCCTCCAGGAAGCCAAGCTATGTCCCTCTTTGACTGCTCCCAGAAAGAGTTAATGCACAGGCATGTTCTACGTGTTTGAACACGGCTGCAATGGGGAGGGGAGGGTGGTTTTGGGTGGGGAGAGCAGCCCTCTCTGGGAGCCAATGGCCAAACGATTCAGTCCCAACGCCCAGTTTGGGGGCTTATTTCATGGGCAAGAATCTGCAGGAATTTCTTCTCAAGGGGATTTGTCCTGGATGAAAAGTAGGGACTGGACCCCCAAGCTTATTGGTGGCTCCCTCTTTGCTGCAGAAGGTAATGTGCTATGCTCTGGTACTTTTCTTCTTTCAGGGGGAGAAGTGGGGAGATCTTGCCTATGTTGAAGGCATCCACTGTGCCTGTGTCCGCAGCTCCCCTTTGCACAAGAACCATGTTGCAGGGTGGTGTGAAGGCTCTGCTGGGACGAACTCTGCACTGGGCATGTGGGACTCAGCCCTGCTGTTGAACTGAGATATATGGCTCTTTGCTCAATTTTTTTGTGGCCCTGCTGCATGTTTCTTCAGCTGCCTTTTCTGGGAGAAATGAGACCCGGAAGGTGTTAGGTGTTAGCAGCACAGAAGCCAAAGTCTTGCTTTGTGTCCCTGCTAGATCAGCCTCAATGGCTACAAGCAGCCTAAGGAGGTATGCTGGCAGAGTAACTGCAGCACCATGGGGCATCTCTAGGTACAAACTTCACCGAAGCAGTGAGAAATTTGCTCAGAAGGCAAATCCCACCTGAATCAGGCAATGCTACACTCCTTTTAGCTCAGTCTCTGCAGCAAGTGAGGGGTTAACTGTGTTGTGAATATCTGAAAACATGGGGCTAAGTAACTACCATCAGAAAAAGACCACTGTTCACTGAATTGCCTTTCAATGGATAGGAGAAATAGTGCGGTACAGACAACATAAGCAGCCTGTGGCAGGATTACAAGATAGCATGCCAGTATCAGCAAGAATGGCCGGGTGGCTCAGGAGGCCTCTGCCTGCCCTTTGCCTGGTCCCTAACCTCCTGCAGATGGAAAGCTGTGCTTGTAAGCAAGACTTTTGCTGGTGGGGCAGGCTCGTGCTCTGGGTACACATGCTGTGGTGTGTAAGTCACGTTCGTGTGCATTTTGGGGCCTAAAAGGCAGCTGTTCCTCTGCTGTGCCTTACTTGTTACCTGGTCTCAGGCAGGGCTGTAGGCCCTTTGCCTGGGGCAGTGCCACCTCCTTTATTTCCCTCTTGGCTGTACCAGTCTTGCACCATTTTCTAAGCACTGTGTTTTGATCCAGGGTCTTGAGGCTGGGCTATTGCTGTGCTGACAGAGGCAAATGTCTGTAACCTACACCCTACCACTGCCCTTAGCATCCTGATAACATTGGACCAGAACTACCTTTTTGGCACCTGAGATTTGATGTAAACACTGCTGCATTTCTGTAGCAGACTGGAGGGATGTTCTGGATGCATTTCTTATGGTTGAAGTGTGCAGGCTGATAGCAGGGGAGGAGGAGGACGTCCTGGCCCTTCTGTCAGTGGAACATTGAGTCTGCAGTCAAGCGGTAGCTACAACATGCTGTTAACACTTGGCCAGTGGCTCTAGTGGGGCCTGCTCCTCCTTAGCACAGAAAGTGCATGCTAGGCAGTGGTGCATTTAGGACAGAGGGGTGCCTCTGTCTTTCCCACTGCATAGGGCTCTCACATATATGAAGGGTTTCATTCCATCCTGGCCCTGAATATAGCCCTACTTGCTGTTGCTGAGTTGCCCATAGGCAGTAGGTAGGCTCTGCAGCTTTGAGAAGCTTTTTCTTATGGAGAGCCATGGGCTGTGTCCCCAAATGGACAGATTCCTTGTTTGGCATGTGTTAACTAAGCCCAGGGAATCCACTTCACACTGACAGCTCTCAGGATGGACTCATACCTGATCCAAGTGAATGGCCATGATGATCATGGAGACCACGCTATGCTGGATGTTCATCTCAAGACCAATGGGAACAGCATTCCTCTGGGGAAGGCGAAGGGCCGGAAGCCGAGATGGGCTGTCAGGGCTTCTGAAATGTCAAAAAAGACCTTCAATCCTGTCCGAGCCATCGTAGACAGCATGAAGGTGGAGCCCAACCCAAAGAAAGCCATGATCTCCTTGTCCTTAGGTGAGCATAGTGCTGTGGCTAAAGGCACCAGGCAGTGGGGTCTGCTGTGTGGCTGGCAGATTGGAGGGCTCTGAAGCACAAGCTTGTGCAAACAGCCAGGGACAGGCCAGACAACCACACAGCTCTGCCTGTCACACATCAGTGAGAACTTCACTGTTTTTCAATCTCAAAAAGGAGACCCGACGGTGTTTGGGAACCTTCCCACAAACAGTGAGGTCACACGGGCTGTGAAGGAGGTTTTGGACTCAGGACGTTGCAATGGCTATGCTCCATCTGTTGGTAAGTTGACAAAGCTCTTCCTGTGAGAGTGGTGTGTGCCAGCTCCTACCGCACAGCAGGTACCTGAAGCCCACAGACATCTTTCCAGTAGCACCCTGCAGCTGCCCTCTCCAATAGTTCCATGCACACACAAGCACGTGTCCCCAAGGTGCATCTGAGGGCCCATCCATGCGTGATCTGTCTGAGTCCCAGAGCCTCCTACAGAAGCTGTGTTTGCCCCACAGCTATTAGGGCAGGCAGAGTTCCAGGCACACAGAAGGGCTCAGGGTTGCAGGTACACTCCTTTCTGATCTGGGACCTCCCTGGGTCTCCCTGCCTTCACAGACATAATGAGCTCTATTTGCACATAGTGCAAAGAGCATGCACAGAGCGCAGCTCACACCACCCTCACAGGACACTGGTGAGGGAGGCTGCCCCTGTGCCATCACTAAACAGTGAATGCCATGCAATAGCCCTCGGCTTCCTGCGGGGTCAGAGCAGCTCCATGGCTCTGCTCCATCCTGCTCCTGTCAGCTTTGTGTCGGGGATGTGCTGGCGGCAGAGCCTGCCCCTCCCCAGGCTGTGTCCCTGCCTGTCCCAGTCAGGGTTGCACTGCAGGACAGTCTCTGTCACCGTGGGACAGTGTCACCAACGAACGTGTTTTCCCGGCTGTGAGCCTTGCTCTAGCGATAGAAAGGAGATGGTTTGTTAAAAGCTCCCTCCGTGCTTGGCTCCTCTCTCCCCAGGATACCAGTCCTGCCGGGAAGCCGTGGCTGCATTCTATACCTGCCCAGAGGCGCCGCTGGAAGCCCAGGTACCAGCCGTTCCCAGCCCCGGAACCACAGCCTAGCCCATGGCCTTGCCCCACAGCACCCTCCTGCTCCCATCCCTGCCCTGAGCCCTTTTCCACGCTCCTCAGGAGAAGCTGAGCTTTCCGTCTGGTTTGGAGGTTTCCTGCTCTCAGACAGGACTTGTCCTTTTAGCTGAGCAGCTCTCTCCTGGCAGAGCCTGGGCACCATGTCCCCCACATGTGGCAGGGGCACTTTGGATGGCTGTGCTTTACGCTGACCCCTCTGCTCTTTGCAGGATGTCATCCTAACAAGTGGCTGCAGCCAGGCCATAGAGCTTGCCTTGGCAGTGCTGGCCAACCCAGGCCAGAACATCCTGGTGCCACGGCCTGGCTTCTCACTCTACAAGACTTTGGCGTTGTCTATGGGGATTGAGGTCAAACTCTACAACCTCTTGGTAAGTGATGGCAAGCCTGGAGAGGGCAGCCCTGACATTTCTGCCTCACAGAAATACCCTGGCACTGCCTGGGAAACGAGTGAAGATGCCATGAGGAACCCTGGGCACCCTGTCCCACCTCTCCTTGTGTGGAAAGTCCAGTTCCTCAGCTCTTGCTTCCATTTCTCTTCATTTCACCAGCCAGAGAAGGCCTGGGAAATTGATTTGAAGCACTTGGAGTCTCTGGTGGATGAGAAGACTGCTTGCCTCATTGTGAACAACCCATCGAACCCCTGTGGCTCTGTTTTCAGCAAGAGACACCTCCAGAAGATCCTGGCAGGTGAGTGTGCCTGTGCATATGTGGGCATGATTGCCCGTGTCTCAGACACTGCAGCATCATGGCTAAAGGGCTTTGATTCTCACTTCAGGACTGACTCCAGCTTAGGAAGCAGGCCTTGTTCAGTGTGAAAGTGTTGCTTTATCCGGGCAAGAACATGTAGAGTGTGTGTCTTGATCTTCCTTAAATGCTCTGTGTGGCTTGGATTGCTCATTTCTCCACTCTGGCTCTGCAGTGGGAGCATGTTCACAGGCAGCACTATGCTTCCCAAGCCCTGGCCTGTCAGTGGGAGGCTATGCTGCCTGCTCCCACAGGCAAGAGCAGAACTAAGCTCAGCCCTCACAGGGATCTCCAGTGCCTGGGCTTTCAGGATACACTGTGGGAGGAAGACAGGGACCCTCTGCCCTGGGACAGAGCTTCCCTCAGAGCCCAGTCAGCCCTGCAGCAAAGGGCAAGCGTGCTCCCATGGAGGATGCAGGGTGGCCAGGCTGAATGCCCTCTTTCCCACAGTGGCATCAAGACAGTGCGTGCCCATCCTTGCTGATGAGATCTATGGAGACATGGTGAGTGTCCGGTGCAGTCCTTTGCACCCCCATGCTGCCTGTCCTTTCTGATGCACGGCCCTGTGGCTGGCAGCCAGGTCTCCGGAGGTTGAGTGACAACTCCACTCCCCTCTATGGTGCCTGGGTCCATGCCTGGAGCTCCCAGTTCTCTGATGCACAGTCATGAGGGTATCCCTCATGTCCAGCTCCTTTCCTTTTCCCAAATGGCTCACTTTCATGTGAGTGCACTCAACTACGTTCGTACCTCAAAGCTGGAAGCTTTTGCCATCATTTTCCCATTGCTTCCCTGCCTCTCTGCTTGCTGTGCCTCATGCCACACCCCACTGCTCTCACAGTGAGAGGCAGTGACAGCCCTAATGCAACCTCTACCAACACAGGTGTTTGATGACTGCAAATTTGAACCCATTGCAACCCTCAGCACCAATGTGCCAATCCTGTCCTGTGGTGGCCTGGCAAAGCGGTGGCTCGTCCCTGGCTGGCGCATGGGTTGGATCCTAATTCATGACAGAAGAGACATCTTTGGTAACGAGGTGAGAACTGCAGAGTATTGCTGTCACTGCACCAGACCTGCAGTGCCTTCAATGTGTGGATCACCAAGGCCTTAATTGGTGCAGGCATGTACTGCTCTTACGTGGGTGTCACCCAATTGTTTACACATTTTCTTCACCTCTCAGCTTCTCATGTCCCTTCCTTACTCCATGTGCTCCCATACAGGGCCTTCAACTCACATTTACGCTGTAACACACTCTTTGTCTCTGCTGCCACTTCGTCCTTTTTGTGTCGTAATTCCTTCTTTCCTCAAATAGCTCCAGTCTCCACTGGAAGTATTGCGTGTGAATTGCATCCAGCACATGGAGTCCATGCATGGTCTCTATGTGCTCTTATATGGTTTGCCTTAAAAGTAAGAACAAAGCACCTGGCAGTACTGCCAATGCTTTACCTACTTCTTTGTTCAGCTGTGTTAGAATAACAACCATCTGCTGCAGTGACCTTTCCACCTGGAGGGCTTTCTGCAGAGGAAGAGGGAGAAGAGAGGACCAACTGAGTAAGCAGAAGAGCTAATGTTGGTTGTCGCTACCTGGCTTTGAAAGTATGGATTGTGGGCCCAAACCTAAGGGTATTTGGAACAACTCTGGCTTCATTTGTATTAGCTATATCCCAGCCTGGTTTGAGTCAGATTGGAAAGCTCTGAAGGTTGTCTCTGTTGGCATTACAATCTGCAACTGTGGAACAGAGAATGACACTGTACATCCTCTGCAAATACTCGGCATATAGTCAAGCAGATGTTTGGTAGTACTCTGTATGCTCATTGAAGGGAGGGGTGTGAGCAGCTGTAGCAATATAGAAATAGTTGCCCCTTTCCTTCACCGAAGCACTGTCTGAGCTGGGAATATCACCATGTTTTTTTCAGATCAGAGATGGCCTTGTAAGACTGAGTCAAAGGATCCTAGGACCCTGTACACTTGTCCAAGGAGCACTGGAACGTATCTTGCACCGAACACCCCCTGAGTTCTACCACAACACCCTCAGCATCCTCAAGGTAATTGTGCTGTAACAGGCCAGCACAGTTTGTTTATGGATTGTTTGGAGGGAGGCATATCCCTCCAGCTCATTATCCCTCCAATGCCACTTCAAGGTGCAGTCCTGTCTGTGACTAGGGGAGCCCAACAAATCAAATTCCATCAGGAAACATGGTAATTGGGGCAGAAATACTGCAGCAATAAGTTTTAGGCATCCCAGCCCTGCAGCTGGTGACTCAGAGGGGGTGGAAGCCTGGCACTGGCTTGCTGAGCTCAGCACAGTCATACCTCCTGCACTCAAGGTCATAATCACCCATGCTGTTTGCATTTGAGTTCCCTTTATTTGCAGTGGGCAAACCTGTTTATAGTCCTGGTCCAGAGCTTGGCTTCTATTCGCCAAGCTGCTTCCTGGAATTTCTCCTGTTTTGAAATTTCTCCTTTCTGCTTTTCAGTCCAATGCTGACCTTTGTTACACTGCCTTATCTGCTATCCCTGGCCTCCGTCCTGTCCGGCCCGCTGGAGCCATGTACCTCATGGTAAGCAAGGAGGGTGACATGCCATTTCCAGATCTTCAGCACTCACGCTAAGTCTTGTTTCTAATCCTTGTCAGTGCTTTCAAATTGGCGCTTGGCACCAGGTCTCCATTACCGTGCATTTTCACACTGCCCTGTGCAGTAGATGTGTCCCTTGGTCACTTTAGATGGATGGACTATGTTGTTCACTTCTCACATAGTAGAGGCTAGCACACTTCTCCCACTTGCTCCTGCACAAAACTCAATGACTTGCACTTTGCAAGACAATATTGTTTTACTCGGATTTGAAGCCAGCTGGCAATGGGAAGCCCCCACACCACAAGTCAGATTATCATATGTCCGGTTGAAGATGGAGCCTTCTTCCTACCACTATATCTGTCTTCTGCTTATGCTGTTGCCTGTTTTTCAGCCTCATACTCTAGATGGCCCACATCATGAGCAAAACTTGAGGGCATACAGCTGCACTTGACTGGGAAGTTGCTGGGTCATGTGGGTGAGCAGGGACACTGTTCTGGTGCCCTTGGTTGTCATATTACATCACTCTGCTGCAGGTTGAGATTGAGATGGAGCATTTCCCTGAATTTGAAAATGATGTGGAGTTCACGGAGCGCCTCATCTCAGAGCAGTCTGTGTTCTGCTTGCCAGCCACGGTGAGCCTAACGCTGAGAGCCCAGGGAGCTGGGGGGCCAAAGCATGGTCAGGAAACCAATAAAGGTTTGCTGCCCTCAGCTCTGGGGCCAGGCTGGGAGTTGTGTGTGCAGTGTCCATGGTCAGCAATGGTGTGTTTGTGCTGGCTGTGAACTCCTAGTGCTGTGTGTAGGGATGGGCTTAGGTACTGGCAGCCTCTAGCTCACTAGTAGCCCTCAGGCTGCCAAGATCTTCCCAGCTTCAGGCTTACTCTGTATTTTTCAAGCTGGCAGAGAACACTATGTTCCTGAACCCTATGTACCCCCACACCTTCTTGCTGCTCCCTAAGAGGCCTGAGACTGCTCCCGCCTATGTTCCTTTCTTCTCTGTTTTCAGTCCTGCGCCCCTGCAGGCACAAGGACGGACTGCAGGCTGAGAACATCTCTGCCCAGTGCCCACTTCCTTCCAGCTCCTGTTCCTGCACTGCATATGGATGGGCCCTTGGGTACTGTCCAGCCCTATCCTTTCCTAGCTACTTCCAGCCCATTCCCTGGGTCCTGTGTAGTCCAAAGGACTCTGTATGGCCTGTCACCCTTGCAGCATCATGTCTACACAGATAAAGATGGGGAATATGTATGGAACAAAAAAACACCCAAAAAAACCCAACCAACCAAACCAAAACAAAAACCCCCCAAAAAAGCCCAAACCTAAGGGAGCAATAGCCCAGCTCTGCTGTCCAACGCTGACCATTTTCCCTTGCTGACACAGTATGTGGCCTCAAGTCAGGGCTCTAAAATTACAGCACTGTCCCACGTGATTTGCCAGCTTCATCCTTTCTCATTTCAGTGCTTTGAGTACCCAAACTTCTTCCGTGTGGTGATCACCGTACCTGAGGAGATGATCTTGGAGGCCTGCAGTCGCATTCAGGAGTTCTGTGAGATGCACTACCAGGGTGCTGAGGGGGCCCAGGATCTGGAGTGTGACAAATAGCCCCAGCTCGCCTCCTGCCTCTGCCAGGCTCGACCTTGTGTTAGGCAGCAGCCGGGGAGGCAGGGCTGCTTCCAGCCAGCCCCATGTGCCCCTCCCTGCAACAGCCACTGTCGTGCTGCTTCACTTTGTGCTCCTCAGGCCATTCAGCACTCTGGGAAGAAGCAGCCATTTCTCCCTGCTCCTTCACTGGAGCTTGCATACCCTCTGGCACCCAGTGCCTTTGGTCAACACATCCGCTGCGTTTACCTCTGTGTTGGGTTGTGCTGCCTGTGAGCCAACTGCAGGCAGAGGCCCGTGGCTGCTCCTGTGCCATGGCCCTGCGTGGCCAGTGTGCTGGCTGCGCTTCCCTGGGGAGGACAAGAGAAGAACGCTCATCTCTCACCCATGTTAACCTTCAGAAGCCAGAGCTCTTTATACCAAGCCCTTTGTGCAACAAAGGGAGTAAGTTATTGTTACTTTTTTTATTAATAAACAGTCTGACATGCCAGTCCCTGTGCTGTGCTCCTGTTGTGCCAGGTCTGGGGGAACACCCTTGCTTGCCCCTGGTGCTGCAGTGCCCAGGCCCACCTCTGCCCTGCACGAAGGGGCATGGAGGGCATGCTCAGCCCCTCAAAGGCACCCACCAGGCTTGAGGGCAGGATGGCTCTGCAAGCCTGGCACAGGGGCTAGCTTCTCCTGCCCACTGGTGCCAGAGGCTTGCTGTGACAGCTGGGTCCCTCTCCACAGAGCCAGCCGTGCTGGGTGGTGGTGCCTGAGTGTTCAAGGCCAGGGCAGCTGGGCATTTCCTGCTGCAGGGGTGAATCATGGGCTGGCATCCCATAAAATGCTCCTGCACTACAGCGTGCTTGTGATGTGCCAGCAGTGCCAGCATTTAGTCCCTTCAAGCCTTGTCTGTGCCTGGCCTCCACCCTCCATTAGCTCTAGTTGTAACAGAGCTGTTTTGTACTGTTTTTTAATAGTACAAAAAGGCTTGTAGTACTCTTTGGAACTGCAAGTACATGCACAGAGTCAGTGCTTCTCAACAGGATATTTCAACCGATTGCCAAACACATCAGTTCCATAAAGTAATAAGGAACTGGTGGCCTGGTGTCCATCCATTCATTCCATGGAAACAGGACAAGTGCCTGTGCAGTCAAGCCATGCTAATGCCCACCAGACAACCACGACCTGTTCTGGTGAGCTGCTCAGGGGCTTGAGGAGCACCCTCTGAAACTGGTTGAGGGGTGACAGGCAGAATGCGGCCTGCCCCCTACAGCTCTGTAAACCTGGCCTCCTGCAGAATTGAGATCCATGGGTCAACCCTGCCTTCTCAATGGTTGGAAAAGTGAGCTAGCTCTAAATTGCACACTGCCAGACCTCCTGCCAGGTTCTGTAGACATCTCATTGCCTTCTCTTCCCTGTCCAGGATAAAGTCTTGGTACCAGCTCTCCATTACAGCAGAGGTATCTATATGAGAAAGATAATGGTGTATGGAAAGGTCATTGACACATCAGGTGAGTGTCCATACTACATCCTTCCTTTCAAAGGGAGCAATCCCAGAACAAAAAGAGAGAAGCTAGGGCTATGGGTGAATGGTAGACAGCTTCAGAGATTTTGTGCCATTAGACCTCCAAACAGAGCCACATAACCTGAGCTGTTTATGACAAAACATATATAAATAATTACTAGGGTGGTGTGTGAAAGGTCTGTGGAGGAAGACCTTTACAGCATGTTGCATTGTTATGATGTCTTGCATCTACTACACCTGTCAAGTTTCATCTATCTCCTTGAACTCTTCTCCATATATCTTGGGTTTTGTGATGTCAATTCCCATTACTAATGAACAGATGTTTTTAGAGAAAACTGCTCCTTTCAGGCTCCTCTTCTCTTCATAGGATCATGGAATCACCCAGCTTGGAAAAGATCTTTGAGATCATCAAGTCCAACCATTATGCCAGGACTGCAAATTCCACCACCAAACCACATCATTAACATTACAATGGCCAAGTCATACCATCAGCCATGGAGCCCTTTCAAAGTGCACTCAGAGATGTCTGTTGACATGCAAATATTATGCAATGATTAACACCACTCCATTTCTTCTTAGCCCAGCAGCCTTTTGCCAAGGACAGAGAACCAGATAAGCAGGCATATGCATAGCTTATAAATCTCAAGATATTTAGATTTCTCAGGACCACATCCTCTATTGCCATCATTTGCAAACATAACACTGCCTTTTGACCACACCTAGGTTTTCCCTACTGCAATAGCAAACTAGCATTAAACCACAAACATGCTAGTAAAAGCTTTCAGGCATTATACTCACTGATGCTATATGTCATAGTGCACCCTGCCAGCCACACATACTAACCTAAGCTGGCATTTAGAGGTGCTTTGTGTTAAAGAAAGCCCCTTCATCACCGAAACCATGGAAGAAGCCAAAACACAGGTCTGGAGCGGCTCTTCCTCAGATACTCAGACAAGATCTGAAGGGCTTTGACGGACCTCCCTCAGTGCCTTTTTGGCTGATTGTGGGAAAATAACAGAATATTGCTGGGGAAGATTTCATTTAATCTGTGGATGTGTGGTTGTTCCTGTGTCCTGCCTGTGCTGGCCCACACACAGACCCGCAGCCATACTCCCTGTCTAGCTGTGGAGCACCAGCTGTATTCCCTGGAGCAAGCTTGCAGGGTGCACCTGCTCTTCTCTTCATGGGACTGGCCATATTGAGAAGGAGGGTGACATACTCAGACATGGGGACCTGGGCAATGAGGCAGCCTCATGCCTGGTGCTTGGGAATGGAAGAAACTTCTCGGCTCATGTCCAACCCTCAGTGCCCAAAGGCCCAGCAGCAGGGCCCAGCCCAGCAGTGCAAACTGGCACTGCAGGCAGGTTTGGCCAAACCACCCCTGCCACCAGGGAGGTCATCAGCTCCCAGGTGCCTCAGGAACCGCTGTGCAGCCTGGCGCAGCCCAGCCCAGGAGAGCACAGCCCTGGCCCTGGCCTTGGCGTCTCTGTCTTCCAGCAGCCCTGGCTGCCCACAGGCCGCAGCCTGGAGCAGCCCCTGAGCATCTTCCTGCAGTGGGGCCATGGCCGTGGGCCATGAGAGCCCATCTGAAGCACCCTGCCCTTCACCAGTGTGCAGCCACCCAGTACCTGCAGAGGGAGGATGTGGTCTGTCCTGAGCACACCGGGAACTGTTCAGCCAGGACATGGGGAAGCAGGGCCCAGCCTCAGGGGCACTCAGGTGGGGCTCACACATGGCTTGGCAGTGGGACAGTGAGGAGGTCTCATGGGACAGTGCCTGAGCAAAGCTTCTTTGTACATCAGGGCTGCTGTATAACCTCATCTTTCCAGGGGGTACAGGCCTGTTAGAGGTCAGATGAGCTGCTCCATTCTGGAGGCATTACCCATGAGGCTGGAGGACAGAAATGCTTGGCACATGGCACAGGTACGTTTCCATAAGGAGAATAAGTGGCTAGGGAGAGACTGTGTAAGAGGAGGCGGCAGCAGTGTTCTGGGAGACAATACCTCCTGGAGGGGACTGGGAGGGATATTGCAAACCAGACGGTGAGAGGGCAGAGGAGCTCTGGAGGAGAAGAAAGGCTCAGAGTGGGCAAAGCCTTGCTACTGACAGGGCAGTCACAAAGGACAGAGCCTCATCAGGCTTCCAGCAGCTGGTAGGCACCTAAAAGCTGGCTGGCTAAGCTTAACAACTGGTCAGAACAAGGTTGGGTTGTATCTTCTATACTGGCCTTCAGCCTGGGATCCCAGCAGTGAGGAAGGCTTCTGAGGGGCAGAATCCCTGGATCTTTCTTGTGTTTTGGTTGTCTGGCATGACCTACATGACCCCCTTGCTTTGTCATGTATTGTGTTCCCTTAGCTTAGTTGACTTGGGCCAGTGATCCGTGAAGCCTTGCCAGAGCAAACAGTTACTGTCAGTAGGTCTGAATGACATTTCCTGGTGCTAGCATAGGGTCTTCTGCACTCTAGTGCATGGTGTGGACTATGCATGTTTCAGCTCTGTTTACTGTTGTCGTTCCTCTCCATTCTAGACTAGCTAGTCTACTCCAAGCTTCAGTGCATGTGCTGATTTCTGGCCTTAGACTTCCTATGTACGTAAAGAAGGCAGAAGCTGACCAGTGAAATTAATTCAAAAGATGAATAAATAAACTTATTTTCTTACTATTTTCTTCTTTTGTGTTATGTGTGGTAAAGTATTACGGAACCTCATTCTTGAATGCCTATCTGCATAGGGCTCCAAGCTTCTTTCTTTATCTCCTGTTTTCCTGTTTTCCCATTTTCTCATTCCCCCACCACTTGAGATACTAGAGTACTATAGTATAATGAAGTCAATAAATGGGTGTTGCCACTGCATTATTTTGTAGGACAGGGGAACAAGATCCAGCAAGGCTCTTCCTGGATTATGGATCCCTACTTTCTGCTATTGAACAGACAGCTCTAGGGCAGAGTGCAGCCATGGTCAAATACCTTTTTACGTCATTATGTAAAAAAATTGAAAAGGCAGATAAACAACAATAAAATCAGTTAGTGCATGGGTTGGTAGTAAGGAGAAAATAGTAATATTAAAAAAACTATCTCTATCCCAGTTGAAACCAGGACAGGGTAACTAAGCTCTTTTGTAAAAGAACTACTTACAGAGATGTTTCAACTGCAAGCAGATAAGAGGAGGGAGGGAGCTGCCCGCCATCCTTCCTCTGGCCTACTGCAGCTTCAGGTCCTTCAGTGCCAACTCAGACAAGTCTATTTATCACCAACTGCTCTAAATCAAAATACAACTTTAAAACTTACCTTAAATACAATGTAAAGGCCACAGCAACATGAGTGCAGGAGCATACCAGCCTGCCCTTGGAGAGATATCTCATACAGGACATCATATTTGTCTCATTTTTCCTTGTTCTGGAAGCCACAGGGGGTCAAGATCTGCTTTGGCTTGGGAGGAACTTGCTCTGACTGGAATTTAGCACAGATACTGCACCTCTGCTCCAATGCATTCTGGTGCTTGCCTGACTTCTGCGTTTCATTTCCATCATCTATAAATGATGGTTTGTGAAGCAACCAGAGTGACTGTATGCAACATCCTTGCCAAAGAAGCTCTTTCCGAAAGCCAGAGTTCTGCTTTGTTGCCTTCATCCCCATAAAACAATGACAACTGACACATGGACTTCCTTTTTTTTTTAAGATTTCTGTCAAGTTTCTTTTCTGCAAGGAGCAGGGTTTTCCTTGTGCATTTCAAACCACAAAAATGCAGAAATACTCAAAATCCAGTGACCAGTACAGGAGATCATGCATGGCTCTTATGTGAGCAGCCACATTGAAGCTTTCTGTCACACTCAATCTTGCAGAGCCATACACTTCCATCTTTCTCTACAGCTTTAGTGGTGCCAGCTAGAAAACACCTGAACTCCCTCTGCTTTGAATGGGAGATGTCTTTCTGTGGCAAGCATTTACCAGTGCATACTGATCACATTGACTCTTACAGCAGCTCCCCAATGTCATATCTTTGGGATGCAGGAAATGTGAGCCATCCCATCACAAAACTCTTTCAGGTGTACTGTGACACCAGGATCTAACTCATCCCTCTAAATAAATATTAACAAACACAAGAGAGACACTTGCAGTCTCCTAAATCTGCCTTTCTGCCAGGAAGACAAGAAAAACTGGCAGTGTATCAGTCCTTGTGTTTGAGAATCTAAATGGTTTTTATAAAGTCCAAGTTGTGATCTTGGCCAGAGAGGACGTTGCAAGATAGCAGAACTTCCCTTCAACGTTTAGAAGAGAATGCCCTTCTTATCTCTGCCTGGAATCTTGTCAGTGAATAAACATTGCTGCCACCAAAGGAGGGTGCTCCCCAGGGCAGTGCCCATGAGACAGATGAGTTGATATATGGAAGAAGGGGAGAAAGATGCAAAACGTACAAAGGCCTTTTGTCAGTCTGAGTCCCCTTGTATGTTGTACACAGTTGTAATCTATCTTGCATGACGGCTCCAGGGTTGATATTTCTCTGACTTAGTCATGCAGCTCCTTTTGCAAATCAAAGACAGAATCTCCTGCAGCATGACTCCCGTGAGCTGCTTTGATATCAACCTGGTACATGACGAGTTGTGTTCTGCAAGGCATAAAAGAGCAGATGCTAAAATCCTCTATAGTTCAAAGACTGTGAATAGGAAGAAATGACTCATTGTCTCTTTATTAAAAAGTGGTGGCATTACCAAATGCAGTTTTTGTATGCCAGGTTCAGAACAGAGGGAAGTAGTTCTCACAACACGCAGCTGGACTTATTCTTGTCAGAACAACAGGCATCTGCTGATGCCATAAGTATCTGTGAGTTCAAAACATGAATGGATAAGTGAATAGTAAAAATCTAGATGTTGTAAATGCAACTGATTTTAAACAGCTTCAGGGCAGATATCTACTCACAAACATGAAAGACCCTCCTTCTCACAGCCAACAGAAAGAACCAGGAACTTTTAGGGCATCCCTCCCCAGTTCATTTTGAACACTTACATTCAGAGAGGTCATTCATGTACTCCAGACCTTACTGCAGGCTAGGAGAGCACCTAGGAGGAAATGTGCTGGTTGTTCTCTTCCCATTTGTTCTTGATGATGGCAGAAGATAGGGCATGGGGTTAGTCAAACCTTTCAGCTGAGCTGGTTCCGCTGTTCTAGATTTGTCTGTTTCTCTCATCAGACTACTAATGACACGCCTTCAGGGAGAGAGTCTTCTCCAGTCTCAGCACTGAGGAGTTACTTCTAGTCCATACCTCTGACATTAATCCTATGACCCTACTGCCATTACTGCTGCAGTGGGTCAGGTGTGCTGTGTGTACATGTGATTGCATATGAATCATGAACTATGATATGAACCATGGAATGGTTTGGTTGGAAGGGAGCCTAAAACTCATCCGGTTCCAACTCCTGCCACAAGCAAGGACACCTTCCACTAGAGCAGGTTGCTCCAAGCCCCATTCAACCTGGCCTTGAACACTGCCAGGGATGGGGCAGCCACAGCTTCTCTGGGCACCCTGTGCAGTGTCCCACCACCCTCACAGGGAAGAACTAAGATCTCATCTCAATCTCCCCTCTGGCAGGTTAAATCCATTCCCCTTGTCCTGTCCCTGCAGGCCCTTGGCCAAAGCCCCTCTCCAGGTTTCCTGCAGCCCCTTCAGGCACTGGAGCTGCTCTAAGGTCTCCCCTTCAGGAGCCTTCTCTTCTCCAGGCTGCCCCAGCCCAGCTCTCTCAGCCTGGCTCCAGAGCAGAGCTGCTCCAGCCCTCGCAGCAGCTCCGTGGCCTCCTCTGGACTCACTCCAACAGCTCCACGTCCTTCCTGTGCTGTTGCCCCACAGTTGGATTAGGACTGCGGGGGGGGGTCTCCCCAGAGCACAGCAGAGGGTCAGAATCCCCTCCCTGAGCTCTGGGGGTGCAGCCCAGCACATGGCGGTGTTCTGGGCTCAAGTACACATTGAAGCTGGGTCATGGGGAGCTTCTCACTGACCAAGTCCTTCTCCTCCGGGCTGTTCTCAATCCATTCTCTGCACAGGTTGTATTTATGCTTGAGATTGTCCCAAATGCTTCTGCTTTGCTTCATAAACCTTATGAGTCAGACACACAGGGAGAATTATGTCCATTAATCAGGAGCCAGAGGATTCCTTCTTCACTTCCCACAATATGCAGGTCTCAGGAAATGCATTCTACCCTCCCAAGCCTTGACTCCAAAGAAGAGTACATTCTCCTCCTCTGTGCAACTGCTTACATCACAGATGCTGCCTTCTAGAAAGCTCAGCCAAAGTTGTTAGAACCTGGGATCTGTGCAACTGAAAAAATCTACCCAGCGCTGTGACTATAGGATGTACAGCAGTGTTCAGAGCTGTCCTGAAGCCCAAATATCCATTGCAAAGGACCAGCATGTTTTGGGCAAACTACATAGAAGTGGAACATGAGTTTTGATATGAATCTGTTCATGCAATTGTTGGTCAGGGAGCAATAAGGCTTCAGGAAGAGCCACTCAAGTAGTGATATGAACCAGCTTTGTAACCCTTAATGGGATACAGGTAAATCCTTCATACAAATGGTGTCAGTGCAGGGCACAGGAACATGTAGTCAAAAAACAGCTTGCACAGAAAATGACATGGTTCTCTCTGCACTCTGCTGCCTGTACCACTGCCAGCTTCTATCCTTGCTTCCTAGCCCAGAATTACCAGGGCTTGACCATCTGTGTTTGCAATGCAGCAAGTGAAAGGGAACATGACCTGTCCCATTCAGGCTGTCCCTCCGGCTGGAAGGAACAGTCTTGCCCAGATTTTTTGCTTCTTTTGTCTCCTGTACTCTGCTTTCCCTCAGACCAGCTCAGGGAGTTCTTTGGGGACAGGCGCCACCATCAACAGAAGGTCTGCACCTTCTCTTGTGACAGAAATTGTGAGACCTGGAATAGGAATGACCCAAAGCATTGTCTCTGCATGGCCGCAAAATATCAGGCGCTTCTCTGAGCCCAGCACTGCCCTGCTTCACTGCCCTACCTGGCACAGCCGCACTCAGCTCCAGCACCCCTGAGAACCATGCAGAGGCCAAGCCCTTCACAGCTGCTTCTTTCACAGTTTTCTTTCCCAGCCCCAAAATACCTAACTTGAGCAAGGCACAGATCAAAAAGACTTAAAAAGACATTGTGTGAATCTACATCTGCTGACAATGTGGCAAGCAGCCAGACCAATAGCAGGCAAATATGCCCTATCTTCCCACTTCTGGTGGGTAAACTGGTCCTCCTTGTAACAGAGGTTCCTGTTTGCCCTTTGCTCTGACACTCCACAGACATTCCTGTTCCCGCTTTCACGGAGAGCAGTCTTTTTGGGGCTTGCAGTGGAACTTAACATAAAAGCACCTCTCAGTCTCCTTCATGAATTTCCTGGCCCTTCTCCTTTAGTAGCAGTGTTTGGTCACTTGTGCCTCTGCAAGCAACTGCCATTCCCATGCTTTGTGCTTAGTGCAGGGTGGAGTTTTCCAGCCCAAGGCTGGTCAAAGTAGGCGGGCACTGTAGAATAGTCAGTTTTAGGGCTGGGACATACACAAATGAGGGGGACAGGAGAGAGGAGACAGGTATA
Source organism: Ara ararauna (assembly GCA_028858755.1). Classification (NCBI taxonomy): domain Eukaryota; kingdom Metazoa; phylum Chordata; class Aves; order Psittaciformes; family Psittacidae; genus Ara; species Ara ararauna. The sequence continues at coordinate 1,787,149 of CM054410.1, read as the reverse complement.
GGCAAGAGCTGAGTACATGTGTGTGTGAGCTTAGCACCAAGGCGGATGCCAGTACGTGAGTACAGGGCTGTTTGTGTGGCTGCCTGCAGGAGTGTGTTCGACAGCAGTGTACGTGTGTGAGGGCAGCTTTGCCTGAACCAGGTGTGGTGGTACTTCAAGAGGACGTGTTAAGGTGAGATTTTCAATCATTTCTTGGTCTCTGGTGTGAATGCTTTGGTGCCCAGGACTGCATTCACTGCTCATGCTCAGCTGCCTGAACTGGGAGATAATTTTTGGATAACACTGTAAACATATGGATGCCAGTAAATTGCTCCACGAGTCCCAGTCACAAGCTGTTAGTCTGCCTTGGAGGGTAGTTCCTGCTTCTATGGGCTGTCTTCTCCGTGCCCCTTCTCAGGGTTTCCCACAGTAATGTCATCATTCTCCTCTGAATGGGAGGATTCTACTTCTACAGCACAAGCTGGTCTGGCCAAATTGAAGGATTTGGCAAAGCTATGAGCAACCATCACTGCCATCCAAGACCAGTGTCTGGGGCTTCCCTGATCTCTTTGCTACACTGCTGCCACTACAGCAGCGAGGGCTCTGTACAGGTCTGGAGAGCTCCCCAGACCTGCAGAGCACTCAGCCACAGTTTGCATAACACGAGGTATTTGGGGCTGTACTGTTAGATGCACAGGTTCAACAGACCTGTACTCTGGGGATATACTGCCCATGTTCATAGTGTGTATGGTGGGTACATCTCCCTGGGGCTGCTTGCTACTTTCAGTAATGCTCTTTCTTTGACAGGATCGAGCATTTCCAAGCCTCCTCTGTGTTTCTGGAAAAGCTTAAAACTGTTCATTGTTTTGGAGACTCATGCTGCTCAGTCAGGCAGATCCCAGTTCTTTGCGTTCTCATATATATGCTGTGGGAGACTCTGGATTGTTGTATTTTACAGTAGTTTCTGCTCTTTATCCTTAGTGTGCAGAGATTTTTCCTGTTCTTTTGCTCTCAGCCAAATCCCAGCTCATCTCTCCGTCAGCAAGCAGTAACAGTGTGTGGTTTCTTGTTCTGCAGCTGAGATTGTCTCAGTAATTCTGGAATGATCTTCGCAGCTTTGTGAGGGCTTCATATTTCACTTTTTCATTACAAAATGAACTAAATCACTTGTGACTCTGAATGTTTGCTGTAGGGAAAACATGGTTAAGCATAAGACCTTAATTTATAAACTTCCCATCTGCCACAGTTGAGAGATACAGTGGTGAAAGTAAGGTTATCTAATTAGTATTTCTTTCATATTAGGAAATGTCTGAAAGAACTTCTGCTGCGCTTTGCTGCTCTTCTGTTCCATTGCACCAGGCACACACAACCCATTTCAGTCCTTCTCCCCTCCTTGTGGAACTGACTGCCCGGTGGGTAAGGGCAACAGTTATCACTACTTGTATAAGAATGAAGCAGCTGTTGAGGCTGTGGCCTCATGTGAGGCCATTTCTACCAAGAGGAGTCACAGAGATGGTCTGCATGCTCTGTGAAATGTCTAAAACATCGCACTGTCCCACCCTGGCTTGGTTCAAGATAAAAGCACACTCTTGCTTCCCAAGAAACATGAATCCATTCTCTTTGGCTCATACTCAGACTATTCACACAGGTTTCAAGAGAAATGATTTATGTGGTTTAAAATCTGCCTGAGTATCTCAATGCCAGTGTTTGTGTCTGCTAACAGAGTTTTTCCCAAAAGCTTCCGGCTTTAATCCAGGAACTCTGCTGGGAGTTAGAGTAACAGTATTAATGGTACCAGATGGAAGTGATATCATCAAAGCCAGGACTTTTGGTAAACACTGCTGTATTCATTTGCAAGGAGGAAGATGATATATGACTTACTTTTACATCAGTCTTTTTTTGCAGTTCTTCCTAGGCTTGGCCCAAACAGTGACCTGAATCAGCTTCTTCTCAGACCTGAACACTACAATCTACTTGTATAATCGAAAAACATCAGTAGGCTTCTTGTCCAGGAGACCAGAAGTAAGTGGCTCCTCACTAAATGCACAGCCCCATCCTTGCAAGACATTACTAAAATAAAATTCATATTGTGGAGGACTTACTGGCAACAACCAGGCTTACCCATTGTGCTGGGTATTGTCCTGGCCCTGAGCAATTAGAATTGCTGACTTACAAATCCTAAACTCAAAACAAATGCACAGATTAGATAAACAAGCCAATTTATGCATGTATCGTAGATCACAGAACCATAGAATCATAGAATAGTTAGGCTTGGAAAGGACCTTAAGATCATCCAGTTCCAACCCCACTGCCAGGGACAGGGACACCTCACACTAAACCATGCCACCCAAGGCTCTGTCCAACCTGGCCTTGAACACTGCCAACGATGGAGCATTCACAACTTCCCTGGGCAACCCATTCCAGTGCCTCACCACCCTCACAGGAAAGAACTTCTTCCTTATATCCAGTCTAAACTTCTCCTGTTTAAGTTTGAACCCGTTACCCCTTGTCCTATCACTACAGTCCCTAAGGAAGAGTTCCTCCCCAGCATCCCTGTAGTCCCCCTTCAGATACTGGAAGGCTGCTATGAGGTCTCCATGCAGCCTTCTCTTCTCCAGGCTGAACAGCCCCAACCTTCTCAGCCTATCTTCATACAGGAGATGCTCCAGTCCCCTGATCATCCTCGTGGCCTCCTCTGCACTTGTTCCAACAGTTCCATGTCCTTTTGATGTTGAGGACACCAGAACTGCACACAGTACTCCAAGTGAGGTCTCACGAGAGCAGAGTAGAGGGGCAGGATCACCTCCTTCGCCATGCTGGTCATGCTCCTTTTGATGCAGCCCAGGATACGGTTGGCTTTCTAGGCTGCAAGCACACACTGAAGCCGGCTCATGTTCATTTTCTCATCGACCAACACCCCCAAGTCCTTCTCCACAGGGCTGCTCTGAATCTCTTCTCTGCCCAACCTGGAGCTGTGCCTGGGATTGCTCCAACCCAGGTGGAGGACCTTGCACTTGGCATGGTTAAACTTCATCAGGTTGGCACCAGCCCACCTCTCAAGCATGTCAAGGTCCCTCTGGATGGCATTCCTTCCCTCCAACATATCAACAAAACCACACAGCTTGGTGTCATCGGCAAACTTGCTGAGGGAGCACTCAATCCCACTGTCCATGTCACCAACAAAGATGCTGAACAAGACCGGTCCCAACATGGATCCCTGAGGGACACCACTCGTTACTGGTCTCCAGCGGGACATTGAGCCATTGAGCACAACCCTTTGCGTGCGGCCATCCAGCCAGTTCTTTATCCACCGAGTAGTGCATCTATCAAATTGATGTGTCTCCAACTTAGAGACATGGATGTCGTGTGGGATGCTGTTGAACGCTTTGCACAAGTGCAGGTAGATGACATCAACTGCTCTACCCCTGTCCATCAGTTCCGTAGCCCCATCAGAGAAGGCCACCAGATTTGTCAGGCAGGATTTCCCCTTAGTGAAGCCATGCTGGCTGTCACCAAGCACCTTGTTGTTTGTCATGTGCTTTAGCATGCCTTCCAGGAGAATCTGCTCCAAGATTTTGCCAGGCACAGAGGTGAGACTGACTGGTCTGTAGTTCCCTGGGTAAATGCATGCTGCAGGGAAAGATGGGTGCTGTTTCTAGTTGGTAAGCAGCAGTGACTGGACCTGGAAATCTCAACATCAGTTGCTAGAGGAACTAAAACCACGCGGGCTAGTTGGAAAGTCACTGAAGAGGGAAATTTGAGGCAAGGCATAAGGAGGAAGTCAGAAAATTTTGACTGGAAACATTCAGGCATTACCACGGACTCAGAATATAACTTGGGAAGCACACAGCAGGAAAGCGAGGCACACTTTGTACCTCTGCTGCTTTCAAGGGAGGCAGCTGCTCTGCGTGGCCATGGCTGCCCGAGCTCTGTACAGTCATGGGCTGCACAAAAGCTGTGTACAAAGCTCTGAGGACCTGGGCTCCAGTATTGCCCTGTCCAGGACTCCCAACTTGCCCTGCAGCCTCAGGACCTTGCTCTCTCTATCCTCTCTGGCTGTAAAGGGACTGACCATGCCTGAGAGCCAGTAAGGTGTTTAAAGTTTAGTTCACCTTGGGAAATGTAGAGCAGCTGCAGTGGCCTGAGAGGCCTGTCTTCACTGCAGTACAGCCAACATGCCAGCCTGGCATGTGGTGACAGGGCAGCATACCAAGCTGTGGGGTGACAGGGAGCACTACAGCATTTTCCAATAATGAAGTCACCCACAACAGGCAGAACAGAGGTTTAGTGGAAGAAATAAGGAGGTAGGTTTGGGCAGACCTTTGAGTTGGACTACCACGTTCTGTTGTACCTCTTCTCATAGAAGACCTACAGCGTTAAGTGGAGTTGAAGGGAAAAGTAGCAGGAGACAGCTTCTAGAAAGGAGTTAGACTAAGAAAGGTATTGGTTGTAGGTAAGCCTCACCTCAAGAAGATGGATGAGAAACTCTCATGACTTTCTAGCAAAATTGTCTGTGATGCCCTGATTGTGGAGGAGATATTGTTGTGCCAAATGACCTCCTCTGGGACGTGAGTTTTTGTCTGTCATGACAAAAAAAGTTCCCTGAAATTACAAAAAGAATATAAGCAAAAGAAATGGAAACATACATTGCATTTGTACAGCATTCTGGCACAAAACCAACTGCAAACAGTGGTCAGAGCAGGAGCATAAAAGTAACAGCACGGAACTGTTGAATTCTCCACACAAAAAAAAAAAAAAAAAAAAAAATTTTTTTCCATCTTTCCTCCATAAAAATTGCATGGATCATATCTGCAGGAATTGTGTACACTAAGTACATATTTGTATGTACTGACTTATTTCAGTACACTGAACTAGCTGTTATGCTTTGATAAAAGTGCAAACAAGCTTTTCAGCGATCTTCTAAGACAGCATTAGAATGATCTGCTGACAAACAGCGGATTTGTCACTGAAAACTTTCAATCCTGCAGTATTTATGTTGTTTCCAAAGGCACTTTTTGCTGTGGTTGTCGCAGCATCACTTGTAGTGTGGCAGCTTTCCAAAACCACGAGCCTGCAGAGGGATTCATAGGAGTCTGATGTGCCGCATTCTGCCTTCTTCATGATCCTGAACTTCCTCTGTCTCTGCAGGTCCCTTGCAACCATGATGAAGTCTAGAAAGGTGCAGGTGCTCTTGATTTTGGCAGTTCTGACCTTCCTTCTTATCCACTGCCACTTCCAACCCTGCAGCAACAAGGCCCCTGCAGAAAGAAAACCTTCTTCAGTCCACATCCTCATTCTCTCCTCCTGGCGGTCAGGATCTTCCTTCACTGGACAGATTTTCAGCCAGCACCCCAGTGTCTTCTACCTGATGGAGCCTGCGTGGCATGTGTGGGTTAAGATGTACCAGAACAGTGCCAATGTTTTGCACATGGCAGTCCGGGACCTTGTCAGGTCAGTCTTTCTGTGTGACATGTCTGTGTTTGATGCTTACATGTCCAGCCAGAAGAAAAAGTCTGATTTATTTCAGTGGCAGACAAGCCGAGCTTTGTGCTCCCCCCCAGCCTGTGACTTATTCAGTCGCAGTGATATAATCGCGGCAGGCAATTGCAGAACAATCTGTGCCAAGTCCCCATTCAGCACAGTGGAGGAAGCCTGTAAAACCTACAGCCATGTAGCCATCAAGGAGGTTCGGTTCTTTGACCTGAAAGTTCTCTACCCTCTTCTCACTGATCCATCGCTGAACCTCAAGATCATTCACTTGGTCCGTGACCCTCGGGCTGTATTCAGGTCACGAGAGAATACAGTGGCAGACCTGAAACGTGATAGTAACATTGTTGTGGGGGCTGAGAGGACAAAGGGAGAAATGGGACCTTACAATACCATGCAAGTAATCTGCAAAAGCCACGTTGAGATTTACAAGGCTGGCAGCCAGGCTGTCCCCAGATTCCTGAAGGACCGCTACCTGCTGGTTCGCTATGAAGACATTGTCAGAGACCCGCTAGCATTGGCTGCTCAGATGTACAGGTTTGCAGAACTCCATTTTACACCAGAACTTCAGAAGTGGGTGCACAACATCACCCATGGGAAGGGGCAGGGAACACAAGCCTTTGATATTAGCTCCAGAGATGCACTGAAGGTATCTCAGGCCTGGAGGAAGACCCTTTCCTTCCAGAAAATAGAAAAAGTGCAAAGGGTGTGCAAGGATGCAATGGACCTGTTGGGCTACCAGCTCATTCAGTCTGAAGAAGAGCAAAAAAATATGTCACTGGATCTTTTGTTTGACCATAACTCCTCTAAGTAACAAATTTTGAAGGCAGAAAAGCTGCTCTCTGCACCTACTCTCTGAAGGCTGCAGAGTAGAGAACTGTTGTTTGTTAAAGCAAAAAAGGACAGAGGTATGTGCATGTGCGTTAAAGAGTGCACACATGGATGTGTTATGCAAGGATAAGTAACAGGAACCCCAGCTGCAATCGTGACAGCTTTCCCAGCAGCACGGGTTGCTCTCTGAAGTCCTGGAGGCTCAGTCACAATCACAGAATCATAGGATCAACGAGGTTGGAAAAGTCCTTTAAGCTCATCCAGTCCTACCATTGCTCAGCACTGCCAAGGCCACCACTAACCCATGTCACTGAGGGCCTCATCTACATGGTGTGTGAACACTTGCAGGGATGGTGACTCCAGCAGTGCCCTGAGCAGCCTGTTCCAATGCTTGACCACCCTTTCGGGAAGGAATTGTTCCTCAGCTCCATCTAAACCTCCCCTGGTGCAGCTTGAGGCCGTTTCCTCTTGTCCTGTCCCTTGTTCCTCGGGAGCAGAGCCCAGCCCCCTCCTGGCTCCATCCTCCTCTCAGGCAGTTGTAGGGAGTGATAAGGTACCCCCTGAGCCTTCTCTTCTCCAGACTGAAAGCCCCAGGTCCCTCGGCCGTTCCCCATCACACTGCTGCAGGCCCTGCACCAGCTCCGCTGCCCTTCTCTGGCCCTGCTCCAGCACCTCAATATCTCTCTTGTAGTGAGGGGCCCAGAGCTTAACACAGGATTTGAGGTGCGGCCTCACCAGTGGCCAATGCAGGGGCACAATCACTGCCCTGGCCCTGCTGCCACACTGGTGCTGATACAGGCCAGGATGCTGAGGGCTTTCTGGCTGCCTGGGCACAAGCTGCTCACGTTCAGCTCTGTCAATCAGCACCGCCAGGAAAATGGAGGCTGAAGTAATGCAAGTCTGTTTTGCAAATTAAATCCATGGTTTATGCAAAAAAAGTACATGTAGGTTGGAGTGCACAATGCCAAAAGAGGGGGACCAGACAGCAGAGCTCAAAACCCTCATGGACCACAGCTAAATGTGTGAAACCACACAGAGCAATTATACTGCAAAGGAAGAAGAGATATACATGGAAGCTGAATAAAGAAAGCATCGTTTGTCATGTTGCCATGTGTGATATGTAATGCCAGAAGAGATGCAAGGATGGCCAGACGTTGGTTTCTAGAATAATCTTTTTTTTGGGGATAGCTGAGTTTTCGAGCCCGGTTTCCTTTCGCTCCATTCTGTGCCTGGGTATCCAGCCTTGGTGGCAATGTTGGGGAAATGTTTGTGTTCACTTACTGTATAATGGGAAAATGGAATAAACCAGCTATAGTTGAAAATAAAAACTTCGAGTTTGCATATGGTGATCCATAACTGGGACTACGTGAATCCATTTATTTTTTCGCTGAAATAATTCTGTCTTCTAGCTTCCAAAACCAGTAATAGTTGTTCTCCTGGAAGTTCTCAGAGCCCATGTTCTTGAAATCATGAAGCAAGATGGTAAAGTTGATGTTATTAATCAAACCCTGCAATATTAGCATGGGAGAATACATGCTGGAAGTGGTAATAAAAACTGAAATGACCTCAAACAGCCTGAAGTTTTAACTGACGTATCTCTGTAATGTGAGTCCGAGTATTTTAACGTCACAGTGGCCTTTTTTGGCCACTCCCAGTATACAGGACCACTCTCAGACATCTCAGCACTGACGTATGAGACCAAGTGCATCATCTTCTGGTATGAATGTTCTTAATCCCTCTTTTGAACAGTTATATTTTCATTGTTACTATCTCCAAATGACTGCTGCTAATCAAGGTTTATTAACAACAAAAAGTAATGTCAACTGGCAGACCAGGCTATTAAATAACCATCCACAGCAGTCTGAAGCAAGACACGACAGAGAGCAGGATGCTGTTGTGCACTACTAATGCATTACAGGTTAGAGCACTTAAATGTGACTGTCACTCTGGTGATGTGCCTATTCAAAATCCTTTGCATGCATAGCAACATGTAAGTGGGACTGTTGATCCGCTTACACAGCAGATTTCATTGAATAAAGTTGATAGAGCCCTTATCTTCACCATTTTCTACTTTAAGATGTTTAGAGTACTCAGTATTACAAAAGAAAAATACAAAATGGGCCTTCTATGAAAAAAAAAATTTTACAGCATTTCTGAAACTTCAGAATGCTGCATCAAATTTTCTGTTGTATTTGCATCTCTGAAATGACTAGGAGTTTTTAAGTTCCTGCACAATCCTAGACCAGCCGTTCCCCTCTGCTTTGCCATCTAACTCTTCCTAAATGCTACCCGCTTTGCGACGTTTTCAGCTCCAAATTTTGCTACCAATTTATTTCTGACACCCTCATCATCTTTTTGCAATTCCAAATCATCCTCTCTGCTCCACACAGGGTACCCGTCCTGGCGCCGCCCCGTCTGCAGGAAGTGCAAAGTAGCCTCCGCGTCACCGCTGTTTTTCAGAAAGGCCTGTGTGACAGTGAGCAGGTCCATGCCAGACTTCTCCATTAAGCTCTGCACCGTTTTTACTGCATCTCCCACCGTGCTAGAAGAAGAGCAAGTGCTTGTTGGTTGCTCTTCCATCTGTAACCTGGTGTCAGGGCCAGCAGAGTCCTGCAGGACAGTTTTCAAACCAGATGCTGTTTCTCCTGGGGAAATTCCCTCTTTTGTAGGAAGTTCTCCTGAGATTTCTGAGGCGCCACTTCTTGACTAAGGGAAGTAGAGTCATCAGTTAGACACAGTATGTTCTGGCAAGCTTCTTTCATCCCCGCTACCCAACCACCTTCTACTGAGCCTCTACAGTACATAACAACCTCAGAAATTGCTAGACAAGGTAAAATTCATGCCTGAAGTGAAGCTATGTGTTAACAAGGACACACAAGACCACAGAAAGCATGAAATAAGCCAGAATTTAGGAAAGAAAAAGCATAAAAGGCAAAAGCATTAATGCAACTGCAAGCACACTTTTATGCCCGAGGAGAAAGGATGACGTTCATGTGCCAACGCAGCTCTCGGTGTGACCACACTGCCACATCGATTTCCTCGAGCCAAGCCTGGCCGGGACTCAGTCTAAGACAAGACGGTCCAGCGGGGCGCGGCTCTCGGCGGGCCAGGCAGTTCAGGGCTCACAGGAACCAGAGTCACGGGCCGGTCCGGGCTGGAACGGGCCTTGGCGCGCATCCAGTCCCCACCAGGGACACCTGGCGCCAGGCCCGGGTGCCCGCGCAGCCTCGGCGCTTGTCGCTGGGGCTCGGCCTCACCTCCATGGTCTCGAACTCGCGGTTCGCCGCCTCGAAGAGCCCCGCGCGCTGAGCGGGCTGCAGGTGCCGCAGGTAGCGGTCGCGCATGGCCTGCCAGCTGTGCCGCGTCACCCTCGCGCGCTCCAGCTCCTGCCACAGCGCGCGCCCGCGCACCCGCGCCTCGCCGCGCGCGCGCACCGCGCGCACCAGCGCAGCGTCCTCCTCCGCCGAGAAGGCCAAGCGGCCGCGCGGGGCGGCGGAGGAGGAGGACGGCGCGGCGGGCAGCCGGAAGGGGTCCAGCGGCAGCCGCTCGTTGAGCTTCACGCACTCCGTCACGTACTCGGTGGAGACGGCCCCGCCGGGCGCCGCCTCGCCGGGCTGAGCCAGGAGCACTGCTCCCGGCTCCTGCACACGGCACAGCCGCCCGCCGCCCGCCAGCACGAGCGGCGCCAGCCGCAGCTTAGCCGGCCCGGGCCGCACGTAGAACCGCATCGGGCTGCCGTTGTCCCACACGAACAGCGGCCGCGAACGCCCCGCCATATCGGCGGCGGGCGCGCAAGCGCGGTACCTACCGGAAAGGCTGGGTGGAGCGTGGAAGATGGCGGCGGTCGTGGAGGGCGCGTGCGAAGCGGCGGGGACCGAATTGCGCCTCAGCAAAAAGTGAGGGTGGCGGCGGGGCCGCGCCGGCGGAGCCGCGCCGTGCGGGCGAGGCCGCGCCGGGGACGCGAGGCGAGGGCCCGGCTGGCCGGGGCGCGCCGCCGCCAGGTCGCACGTCGGAGCGCGCCATGCTGAGCCCCGGCGCCGCGCTGCTCCGCGCCTCGGCACGGACCTGGCCCTGGTCCTGGTCCTGGAGGGCCGCGGCCGCGCTCCGGTGGCGCCGGGCGCTCCATGACCAGAGCAGGTCGGTGCTTCACGGTCTGCCCGGGCCCTCCTTTTGCCTCGTCAAGGCCGTGCCCGCGGGGTCGGGAGCCGCGGGAACAGCCGGCGGGCCGCGAGGCCGCCTTCGGGACCCCGGAGTAGCGCCGGACGCTTGTTTCGGGGCACAACGCCTTGTTCCACGGACACCCGGCCCGGGGCGCCCAGGCCCGTATGTGCACGGAGGCCTGTGAGAAGGCCTGCGGTGCCCTGGCGTGTTCCTTCGTATTTGTATCTCAACGCTTAACCACGCTTAAGGATTATCCTGACTTTGGGTCAGAATAACAAAAATGAAAGGGTTATTTGTACAGTAAGCTTTTGATAGTTCTGCCATGTGTTACCTGAGTCATTACCTGGGTGTTAACAGAGCTCCTGCTGTACCTGGTTCCCTTCTGTTTTGCAGTGAGCTGAAGAGGCGTTTAAAAGCTGAGAGGAAAATTGCTGAGAAAGAGGCAAAGCAGAAAGAACAAAGTGAAAAGCAGTCAAATAAACCTGCCTCGGCTTCTGACTCTGACATTAACACTGGTGCTGATGAGGAGAGCTTGGATCCAAATGTGAGCACCTGGCCTCATGCTTATTGCTATTCTGAGAACAAATGTTGCTTATTTACATTGTTGGGGTTTTTTTAATTCATGGGTAACTAAATGATTAAAGGGGGTGAGACCTACATATTCCTATATAAGTGAAACTGTGTTTGATTCACACAATGTAAAATATTTTCATTTTCTAACAGAAATGTGTTGGGTTTTTTTCTGGTGACAGCAATACTACAAGATCCGTAGCCAGGCGATCCAGCAGCTGAAGAGCACCAACGAAGATCCCTATCCTCATAAGTTCCATGTAGACTTATCTCTCTCAGATTTTATAGAGAAGTACAGTCACCTGCAGCCAGGAGATCACCTGACTGACATTACATTGCGAGTGGCAGGTAAAGGCTTCTTTGGGATACAGGAGGATGGTCTGTTGCTTTGCTAAGACAAGTCTTTGCTGCTATAGCCATGCTAGACCATTCAGGACATGTGCTTTCAGACTGAGTGGACCCGTGCCACATGCCTTACACCTACAAGATCAGATTGTGGTATGAGCTGCAGGACCCTGAAGTTTATATAGTCTTTTGTGCACTGGTATTCATTTTGAGACTTGACTGCTGCTCTTCCACAGTTAGTGAAGAGTTCAGAGCTGATGAGCCTTTGTCCAAGTGGTAATACTGTGCTTTTTGCCCTTCACCCTTTTTGCTAGGGACTTCTTTCCTGATGTCCTTCATACTTTGATATTTAGGTCGAATTCATGCAAAGCGTGCCTCTGGAGGGAAGCTGATTTTCTATGATCTTCGTGGCGAAGGAGTCAAGTTGCAGGTCATGGCAAATTCCAGGTAAGCAGAGGTATTTGCAGTAGCTTTCTAAAATGAACTGTATTCTGGGGCCCAAGTATCTGATTTGGTCATTCCCTTCCTTCATCTACTTAGGCAGTTTGTCTCTGTGTTGGCTTGGGCAGCCAGGTAAACTTTTGCTTAGGATGTTGTGATTAGCCTCCCTGCTAGAAGAGTTTTGGGAGAGACTTGCAGGACAGTTTGGAATGGTGAATTTTAAACAAATGTACTTACATTGGTTTTGTAATTACAGGCTCTATAAATCTGAGGAAGAGTATTTCCGTATTAATAACAAGCTGCGTCGTGGAGACATTATTGGTGTAGAGGGGAATCCTGGGAAAACAAAGAAAGGCGAACTGAGTATTATTCCTTATGAAATAACTCTGTTGTCTCCATGCCTCCACATGTTGCCTCATCTTCACTTTGGCCTCAAAGATAAGGTAATTATCATATCTGTCACTCTTGAAGGGAGTTTGACAGATAGATCATACTGGATGACCTTTTATGGTGGCATCAGTCACCAAAGGAACATTAGTTTTGTTTTAGTTTTTCTTTGGCAGCACATTTCATGTAGCTTGTTCTAAAGATACTTGTTCTTTCCAGGAAACTAGGTATCGTCAGAGATACTTGGATTTGATTCTTAATGATTATGTGAGGCAGAAATTTATAACCCGTGCAAAGATCATTACATATATTCGGAGCTTTCTAGATGAGTTGGGCTTCCTTGAGGTAAGGCTTCAGTGTTTTATTTGTCTCTGCATACTGAACTTGTTTAGAGCTTCTCAGCTTCAGGGGTGCTTTATATTCAGGCTCATGTGCAAGTATTTACAGAAGTAAGAATAATTACCTTAGTATGGTGTGTTTTATCAGTGTACTGTAATGGGAACAATTCCTTTCATCTCTCTTTAAGCTTAAGATTGCTCCTCAGTTGATGAGGTTATGACTTAGGAAACTTTTATCAGGATATACTTCAAACTACTGCTGTCCTGTCCTTATGTCAGTAAATTAAGGTGAAAATAACACCTTTGAAATGATGTTCTGCCCATGGAGATAAATGCAGGTTTTATTTCTGGTAAGTAAAGTTGGTTTTGTGTTAAGATCTACTGTAGCATATGAAAAAACATTACTAGCTCTGCTCTCTTGCATCCAGATTCTTGGTTGTTCTTTACAGTTAGCAAAAAAGTTAGAACTTAATATAGTTTATTTACAAATGTTTTTCAACTAAATCTGCAAAAGCTGCCAGTGGGGTTATTTTGGGAGTAATGGGATGCTGAACCTGTGCTGTGTTGTCTCTGTTGTGTGTGTAATGACTAGTGCTTCAGGTGGGGCCTCAGAGAAGTGGAGTAGAGAGGGAGAGTCCCCTCCCTCAACCTGCTGGCCATGCTTCTCCTGATGCAGCCCAGGGTATGACTGGCTTTCTGGGTGCGTGTTGCCAGCATGTGTCCGATTTCTCAAGCACCAGTGTCCTCAAGTCCTTCCCTACTGGGCTGCTCTCAATCCATTCATTCCCAAATCTGCACTGATAGTGGGGAATTGCCCTGACCCAGGTGCAGGACCTTGTACTTGGCCTTGTTGAACTTCATTTTCTGCAGTGAAGAGAGACAGTTCTCTGACAATACTTCAGCCAGCTTCTTGGCTTTGATAATACAAACGTGGCAGGTTCACATTTATAGGAAACAAGAATGATTCTTGATAACAACAAGTAGTTTAAATAATTTATGGCTGCATCTTTTAAAAGTAAGTGTTCTTCAGTTCAAAATTATTTTAATTTACTGGAATGTCAAGCAATAGATGAAATACAGAGGTTTTTCATCAGAGCTAGCCATGGTTTCTTTGTTTGCGTGGTCTACAGAGTTCTGCTTTGGAAACAGTCTCACAAGTATGAGCCTGGAAATGTTTATGCCCCTGTTAAATTATTTTGTTGTTGTTATTTTACAGATTGAAACTCCTATGATGAATATAATTCCAGGTGGAGCTGTGGCAAAACCTTTTATCACATACCACAATGAACTGGATATGAATTTGTACATGAGAATTGCTCCAGAGCTTTACCATAAGGTAAAATACAAGCCTTTCTGATGGCTAAGCCCATAATCTCCAGACTGTTTTGATCTTATTTTACAAAACAAAATGCAACCAAAATGAGAATTATTCTTCAAGAAAGGTGGACTCATATGTCTGGAGGAGAGAAAATGTATCTTGAGTGAAATTTGTACAGTCACGTTGCAGTTGTGTGTGTTTGAGCTCTCTTCAGATCTTCTGAAAAAGTTGGTGTGTTCACTGAGATTTCCTTTTGTTTAGATGTTGGTGGTTGGAGGCATAGACAGAGTATATGAGATTGGGCGTCAGTTCCGAAATGAGGGGATTGATTTGACTCATAACCCTGAGTTCACAACGTGTGAATTCTATATGGCTTATGCAGACTACCATGACCTGATGGAAATTACGGAGAAGTTGCTTTCAGGTGATGTATGCAATATTAAAAAAGACTAAGAATCTGGTAAAAGTGCATATTTTGTGGCATACTCTTGTTCTGAGCTTCAGGTTCCTTTTGCAGGGATGGTGAAACATATTACTGGAAGTTACAAGATCACTTACCATCCAGATGGTCAAGATGGACAGGCCTACGAGATTGATTTTACCCCACCCTTCCGGCGAATTAATATGGTGTATGATCTGGAAAAGGCCATAGGAGTGAAATTTCCACCAGCTGAGTGTTTTGAAACTGAAGGTTAGATGCTGAGTATGAATGTCCTGTAATTCTTCCTTAACAGAAAAACTGTAAAAAGTCTTGAGTTCCCAGCCTTCAGTCAGTCTGTCATCTGCATTTTGAGGTGGTACTAACACATGGGATTTCTTTTCTCTGGTTTTGTCTGTTACTGAAGAGTCCAGAAAGAAGCCTTCATGCCTTGCAGTCTTTAGCATGATCTGACTCTTTTCCTACTTCCTTTGTTGAGTATATGTGATATTATTCCCAAGAGGCACGTTCTGGGGAGTTCTTGATCTGCTGAAGAGACCCAGCTTTTCTGTGTTGAATCTTCATGCCTGTGATTGTAGGTTAGGAGTATGATTACTCTGGGCTTTCTTCACAATGTGTGTATGTGCTGTTTTATTCCTGGAATTGTGGGCCAGAGGAAACAAGTTCATATATTTTTCAGTGATTTATTTTTTTACATTTTATTGCTATCTCCCAATGATAATGGCCAGCAGTTGTGTGGGGTTGTGCTTAACTGTTGTGAAGTTTTTGAAATATAAAATAACTTAGATTTTAGTGCAAATTGATTAAAAATCAAGCTCTATTTTTGTAGGTGGACTTCTAAGCTCATGGTTTCCGTGATGTATACCATTAAGATCTTAGAAATCACTCTAAGACATGTTGAAGGGTGCAGAAATTAAAAAAGAAGTGTGGCAGCCTGGGTGGCTTTTCTAATTTTTCTCTACAACAATTTCAGAAACTCGCAAGTTCTTTGATGATCTTTGTGCAGAGAGAAATATTGAGTGCCCACCTCCAAGGACAACAGCCAGGCTTCTTGACAAGGTAAGTAAAGGTGTTGTTTTTACAATCCTAATGTCCTTAAGGATCTTTCTGTATCAACAGAGGTCTCTTCAGAGCAAAAGTTTAGCTGCTTTTGGGAAAACATGCTGAAATACACTTCAGCTTTTCTTCACAGTGAGAAAACTTGCGTCAAAGTCTTTTTGGTGTTGTCTACACCAAAAAGTAGTTTACTGATGCCTGCTTAATGTGAGCTCTAGAGTTTGATAACTAGTTTCTTATGATTAAAGCTGATGTGCTTTGCCTTATGTCAGTTTTATCTGTGAGATCTGTGCATTTGGATATACCTTACAAAGCTAGTAGGCTTACCATATAGTTCTTCTATCAGCTGTAGTAAGTTTTTTATCTTGTACCTGAAATACTGCCTGATAGCTTTTTTTCTGCTGCTTTTCCTATTGGATGTTGTCACAATGTCCAATTTGAATAATGCTGTTGGTTTTTTGTACAGTTTCTGCTATGTCATTTTTCTTATCCAAGCAGGACATGTACTCTCTGTTAATGAAGATATTACCATGATTAGTAATGATCACTTGAGAAACTTTTCAGTTTTATGGCACTTTCTTCAGATGTGGAAAGATAGAAGTAGGATGTGCGGGGAAGGCAGTGCTATGAATGTGGTTCTGTGCTCTGCATTCTTGTTTTACTTTTGTTTTCCCAGTTAGTTGGTGAATTCCTGGAAGTCACATGCATCAACCCTACGTTCATCTGTGATCACCCCCAGATCATGAGTCCTCTAGCCAAATGGTAAGAGTATGAGACACAGTCAGTGTGTAACTCTTTTAAACCCTCTACTCCTACTTTATTAACAAGGAAAAAATAATTAAGAAAAAATCCAAGTCACATGTGAAAATTGATTCTGATATTGTATACTAGTTTGTGAACTCTGATACTAACCAAGGTAGGCATTGGTTCCTGAAACCCATCATCCAGGGCAGAGGTGGGCTAATGTTGAGTAATTTGAGGTTTTGACAGCTGTTACTTGCTGAGCATGGGCACTCCTCCTGACCGCATAATTCATGTGGTCTTTACTTCTGTAAAGATGTTTATTTGAAGGTGTGCTTGTTTTATCGTCACTTAGGCATCGTTCTCATCTGGGACTAACAGAACGCTTTGAACTCTTTGTCATGAAGAAGGAGGTGTGCAATGCGTACACAGAACTTAATGATCCTTTCCGTCAGCGGCAGCTGTTTGAGGATCAGGCCAAGGTATGGTACTTGCTGATATGAAATCACTGATACAGGCACATAAGCAAAGAATATTCCTATGTCTGTTAGTCCCTAATGCTGTGTCGTGGCTTAACCCCTGGCAGTAGCTCAGCACCATGCAATTGCTTGCTCAGATCCTTTTTCCTCCCCCCACCCTGCCCCCCCCGCACTCCCAGAGGGATGGGGAGGAGAATGGAAAGAATGTAACTCCCATGGGTTGAGATAAGAGCAGTCCAGTAACTAAGGTATAACACAAAACTACTGCTGCTATCACTAATGATAATGATAAGGGAAAAAACAAGGGGAGGGAATATAAAACTAAAAGGGGAAAAGGAAAAAAATAAACACAAGTGGTACACAACAAAATTGCTCAGCACCCGCCAACTGATACCCAGCCTGACCCAAGCAGTGATCCGGGCCTTCTGGGTAACTCCCCGCAGTTTTTATGCTGGGCATGACGTGCTGTGGTATGGAATACCCCTTTGGTTAGCTTGGGTTGGGTGTGCTGTCTCTGATCCCTCCTGGCCTCCTGGCTTCTCCTCACTGACAGAGCATGAGAAACTGAAAAGTCCTTGATTGTGGTAAGCGCTACTGAGCAACAACTAAGAACACCCGTGTGTTATCAGCAATGTTCTCAGACTGAATCCCAAACACAGCACTGCACCAGATACTAAGAAGGAGAAAAATGGCTTGTTACAGTTGAATGCAGGACGCACAGAAAACCCCAAACCACTAAATAAAGATAAAGCCCAATCAAACCAAACAGAAAACCCCCAAAATGAAGCAACAAACCCTCAAAACAAAACAGGGGAAAAAGCCACAGACCCCTCCCCAACAAACCAAAACCAAATTCGCACAAAACAACCAAAGAAGTCTCACCTACAAAACAGTCCTGCAACCCAAAACAAAAAGAAAAATAACTGTTGTAGCTGAACCCAGAAATTGCTGAAAAAGTTTATTACCTTTTGTTCTTGAGTGTTCCTCAGGTAAGTGAAATCCTGTCATTAAAACTTGTTTACCCTAGGGAGCAAGGTTTCTTTAGGAGGAATTAAGTCCATACATTGCTGCTGTTTAGCTTTTAGTAGTTCAGTTTTGAAATACCTTTGCTATTATTCTACCTGAATTACTACTATGAAAAAAAAACGTGCAAAAGCATTTTCTCTGTCTTGCTTAGGTTGAAAGTTATTTTGCCCTGGTTAAGCATTTGTCTAGTCATACAACGTTATACTTCTAGTTTCTTAAACATTCATGTCTGGTGAAAGTTTGGTGTGTAAGAAATAGCCTGATTTTCTGTGCTGAGTTATTACTGCTTTAAGTTTGCTCACAGAACAGAACACTGCTACTTGTCACTGGGGTTGGTGTAGTTGCTGTGCTTGGAGTTGGAGTAGCTGCGTAGTCTGTTGTAGTCAGAGTTTGAGTAGCTGCCGTACTTGTTGCTGGGGTCGGTGTAGCTGCTGTACATGGAGTTGGAGTAGCCGCGTAGTCTGTTGTAGCCAGATTTTGAGTAGCTGCTGTACTTGTCACTGGGGTTGGTGTAGATGCTGTATTTAGAGTTGGAGTAGCTGCGCTGTCTGTTGCTTTGCCCATCAGATCCAAAGACATCTTTTTCCCTTTGAAGATGCTGGATAGTGTTGAACAGTGCTTTGTAAGCATAGGCCAAGCCTCAGCACATTGCCATGATTTGTCCCTCTCTGGTATGACCAGGAAGACAGCACACCTCCTTTAAGTGTTTTACTAGTTTTTCCAGGTTTTTGTTCTTGTTCAGTGGTGAAGTTCCAAAGCCCTGGATTAGCCCACCGGCCTAGATACTTGCCCATGCTATGCCACACACCCTGCCACTCATGACTGTCCGGCCTCAGGGAAAATCTCTTGGTCCTCCTAGATCATCGTCAAACCTTAGACAACACTCAGACACAACTGTGCTTAACTTTTAAGATCAGATGAAATGGTCGTGGGTAAAACATGCTCTGTATGTGTGCCAACATGGTGATCCCCATCACAATCAGCAGACAGGTCTCAGGGGTACGTACCCAAAGGCCATTCAAAACCTTCAGAACTCTCAAATGATGCTGTAAATAGTCTGGTGGGGAAGCTGGGAGCATAAGGGAATGTCTCCTTCATAGGTTAACCACCCGAGGAGGGGAAAAAAGATGTGTAATTGCTATACACTTCTGTTATATACCTCCCAAAGTATAGAGCTGATGACCACACTGGGAACGCAAGCCAGATGAGTGTCATGATCAATGAGTCTATTGTATTACAAGTCATTGCCATGAAGGACAGCGAAACAATAACCTTAGCTCAAGGCCCCCAGCTGCTAAACGCTAAAACAGCAAATACTGGCTGTAAGTAAGGTACGACATGCTGAAACTGTGAGATCAAGAGCAACAACTTTGAGAGCCAATAAATTGGCATTGTGACAAGTGGCTATTAATCCAAAACAATTAATGCTTATCACAGATACAATTAGACACACTCCAGTCAGATATGTCAATATCTCAACCCTTTGTGCCCCATGTTGGGCACCACAAAGAACTGTTGTGGTTTAAGCCCAGCTGGTAACTTGGAGCCACACAGCTGCTTGCTCACTCCCCCCTTTTTTTTCTCCCCCTGCTCCTGAAAGGGTGGGGAGGATAATGGAAAGAATGTAACTCACAGGTTGAGATAAGAACAGTCCAGTAACGAAGGTGTAACACAAACCACTGCTGCTACCTCCAGTAATAATGGTGATAAGGGAAATAACAAGGGAAGAGAATACAGCCGCTCACCATGGCTTCCCCTCCTCCCTGACCGAGCATGAGACTCAGAAAGTCCTTGGTCAGAGTAAATACCACTTAGCAACAACTGAAAACTTCGGTGTTACCAGCACTGTTCCCAGGCTGAAAGTCAAAACCACAGCACTGCACCAGCTACTAAGAAGGAGAAAAATGACTGCTACTGCTTAACCCAGGACAGAAAATTACAGATCTGGAAGGAACTGAGCCTAGAGCTGTTTTGAAAGCAGCTGTGCAAGTGGCCTCTATGGTTGTCTGAGTGCTAAGGTTCCTTCATCTGTTTCTTATGCAACTGTACAAGGCTGTGGTGTTACCAGTTACATGGCTGCTAAAAATACCAATATATTCCCCCTTTTTGGTAGGACTTAGCAGAAGTAGTACTACTGAACTCTGTGCAACCCATGTTTTACTGCTCATTCTCTTAGGCAAAAGCCATGGGTGATGATGAAGCCATGTTCATTGATGAGAACTTCTGCATGGCGCTGGAGTATGGTCTTCCTCCCACGGCAGGCTGGGGCATGGGCATCGATCGCTTCACCATGTTCCTGACAGATTCCAACAATATCAAGGTAAGTGGTGGAAATAGCAGCACCTACCAGGTGGGTGACACTGCAGAACAGCCTGCCTCTAACCAACACCTGACACCATGGCCATTGAGTGGAACACTCTCCACAACTACCTGAAGGATAATTTCCCTAGTATCCAGAAATAGGACAAGAGGAAACGGCATCAAACTGTGCCAGGGGAGGTTTAGAATGCTCCACCTTGGCAGTGTTCAAGGCCAGGTTGGACGGGGCTTAGAGCAAGCTGCTCTAGTGGAAGGTGTCCTTGCCTGTGGCAGGGTTTGGAACTGGATGAGCTTTAAGGTCCCTTCCAGACCAAACCAGGCTGGGATTCTGTGATACTGGGAACAGTTCCTTCTCCAAAGGGTGTGCAGGCATTGGAACAGGCTGCCCAGGGCAGTGCTGCAGTCACCATCCCTGCAAGTGTTCATACACCGTGTAGGTGAGGCCGTCAGTGCCATGGGTTAGTGGTGGCCTTGGCAGTGCAGGGGATGATCTGAAAGGGCTTTTCCAACCCGGCTGGTTCTATGGTGCCATGGAAAGCGCTTCCCTCATGGCACGTGCCTGACTGGTCCCTCCGCGGGGCCAGGGCCGGTGGCCTCTGTCAGGGAGAGGTGGCCGGGGCGGGCCCGTGTCGCTGACTGCCCGTTTCTGCAGGAGGTGCTGCTGTTCCCTGCCATGAAGCCGGAGGACAAGAGAGAGGCACCCCCCGCCGAAGGCACCTCCGTGTGACGTGCGCGTCAATAAACAGTGCTGCTCCGCTCAGCTCGTGTCTGTGTGTCTGTGTGTGTGGTGGGTGGGTGTCTGTCTGCTTGTGTTGGTGTGTGTGTGCCTGCGTGTCTCTGCGTGTGTCTGTGTATGGGGGGTGTGGTGTGTGGTAGGTTTGCCTCTGTGTGTGTGTGTGTGTGTGTGTGTGTGTGGTACGTTTGCCTGTGTGTGTGTGTGTGTGTGTGGTACGTTTGCCTGTGTCTCTGTGTGTGTGTGTGTGGTACGTTTGCCTGTGTCTCTGTGTGTGTGTGGTACGTTTGCCTCTCTGTGTGTGTGTGGTACGTTTGCCTGTGTCTCTGTGTGTGTGGTACGTTTGCCTGTGTCTCTGTGTGTGTGGTACGTTTGCCTGTGTCTCTGTGTGTGTGTGTGTGGTACGTTTGCCTGTGTCTCTGTGTGTGTGTGGTACGTTTGCCTGTGTCTCTGTGTGTGTGGTACGTTTGCCTGTGTCTCTGTGTGTGTGTGTGTGGTACGTTTGCCTGTGTCTCTGTGTGTGTGTGGTACGTTTGCCTGTGTCTCTGTGTGTGTGGTACGTTTGCCTGTGTCTGTGTGTGTGTGGTACGTTTGCCTGTGTCTCTGTGTGTGTGTGTGTGGTACGTTTGCCTGTGTCTCTGTGTGTGTGTGTGTGGTACGTTTGCCTGTGTCTCTGTGTGTGTGGTACGTTTGCCTGTGTCTCTGTGTGTGTGTGTGTGGTACGTTTGCCTGTGTCTCTGTGTGTGTGTGGTACGTTTGCCTGTGTCTCTGTATGTGTGTGTGGTACGTTTGCCTGTGTCTGTGTATGTGTGTGTGTGTGTGGTACGTTTGCCTGTGTGTGTGTGTGGTACGTTTGCCTGTGTCTCTGTATGTGTGTGTGGTACGTTTGCCTGTGTCTGTGTATGTGTGTGTGTGTGTGGTACGTTTGCCTGTGTCTGTGTGTGTGTGGTACGTTTGCCTGTGTCTCTGTATGTGTGTGTGGTACGTTTGCCTGTGTCTGTGTATGTGTGTGTGTGTGTGGTACGTTTGCCTGTGTCTGTGTGTGTGTGTGTGTGTGTGGTACGTTTGCCTGTGTCTGTGTGTGTGTGTGTGTGTGTGGTACGTTTGCCTGTGTCTGTGTGTGTGTGGTACGTTTGCCTGTGTCTCTGTATGTGTGTGTGGTACGTTTGCCTGTGTCTGTGTATGTGTGTGTGTGTGTGGTACGTTTGCCTGTGTCTGTGTGTGTGTGGTACGTTTGCCTGTGTCTCTGTGTGTGTGTGTGTGGTACGTTTGCCTGTGTCTCTGTGTGTGTGTGTGTGGTACGTTTGCCTGTGTCTGTGTGTGTGTGGTACGTTTGCCTGTGTCTCTGTATGTGTGTGTGGTACGTTTGCCTGTGTCTGTGTATGTGTGTGTGTGTGTGGTACGTTTGCCTGTGTCTGTGTGTGTGTGGTACGTTTGCCTGTGTCTCTGTGTGTGTGTGTGTGGTACGTTTGCCTGTGTCTCTGTGTGTGTGTGTGTGGTACGTTTGCCTGTGTCTCTGTGTGTGTGTGGTACGTTTGCCTGTGTCTCTGTATGTGTGTGTGGTACGTTTGCCTGTGTCTCTGTGTGTGTGTGTGTGGTACGTTTGCCTGTGTCTCTGTGTGTGTGTGTGTGGTACGTTTGCCTGTGTCTGTGTATGTGTGTGTGTGTGTGGTACGTTTGCCTGTGTCTCTGTGTGTGTGTGTGTGGTACGTTTGCCTGTGTCTCTGTGTGTGTGTGGTACGTTTGCCTGTGTCTCTGTATGTGTGTGTGGTACGTTTGCCTGTGTCTGTGTGTGTGTGGTACGTTTGCCTGTGTCTCTGTATGTGTGTGTGGTACGTTTGCCTGTGTCTGTGTATGTGTGTGTGTGTGTGGTACGTTTGCCTGTGTCTGTGTGTGTGTGTGTGTGGTACGTTTGCCTGTGTCTGTGTGTGTGTGGTACGTTTGCCTGTGTCTGTGTATGTGTGTGTGGTACGTTTGCCTGTGTCTGTGTATGTGTGTGTGTGTGTGGTACGTTTGCCTGTGTCTGTGTGTGTGTGTGTGTGGTACGTTTGCCTGTGTCTGTGTGTGTGTGGTACGTTTGCCTGTGTCTCTGTATGTGTGTGTGGTACGTTTGCCTGTGTCTGTGTATGTGTGTGTGTGTGTGGTACGTTTGCCTGTGTCTGTGTGTGTGTGGTACGTTTGCCTGTGTCTCTGTGTGTGTGTGTGTGGTACGTTTGCCTGTGTCTCTGTGTGTGTGTGTGTGGTACGTTTGCCTGTGTCTGTGTGTGTGTGGTACGTTTGCCTGTGTCTCTGTATGTGTGTGTGGTACGTTTGCCTGTGTCTGTGTATGTGTGTGTGTGTGTGGTACGTTTGCCTGTGTCTCTGTGTGTGTGTGTGTGGTACGTTTGCCTGTGTCTGTGTGTGTGTGGTACGTTTGCCTGTGTCTCTGTATGTGTGTGTGGTACGTTTGCCTGTGTCTGTGTATGTGTGTGTGTGTGTGGTACGTTTGCCTGTGTCTGTGTGTGTGTGGTACGTTTGCCTGTGTCTCTGTGTGTGTGTGTGTGGTACGTTTGCCTGTGTCTCTGTGTGTGTGTGTGTGGTACGTTTGCCTGTGTCTCTGTGTGTGTGTGGTACGTTTGCCTGTGTCTCTGTATGTGTGTGTGGTACGTTTGCCTGTGTCTGTGTATGTGTGTGTGTGTGTGGTACGTTTGCCTGTGTCTGTGTGTGTGTGGTACGTTTGCCTGTGTCTCTGTGTGTGTGTGTGTGGTACGTTTGCCTGTGTCTGTGTATGTGTGTGTGTGTGTGGTACGTTTGCCTGTGTCTCTGTATGTGTGTGTGGTACGTTTGCCTGTGTCTGTGTATGTGTGTGTGTGTGTGGTACGTTTGACTGTCTCTCTGTGTGTGCGCGCGCGCATGCGCAGGGACGCCGCTCCCGGCGGCCTCCGGTCCGTGGGTGCGCGGTTGCGGTGTGGCTGTGCCCGGGCCCGGGGAGAGGCCGCTGTCGCGCGGGGGTCCTGCGGCTCAGCGGGGCCCCGGGCCGCGCTGCTCCCGGACCTGCGAGCGCGCGGCCGTGATCAGTGTGCTTCGTTACGGACAGCGCTGCAGAGGGGCGCGGCCCCGGCCGCGGGGTGCTGCGGGGCGCCCGTGCAGCGCGCGGTGGCAGAGAAGGTCGTGCCCGTCGCTGTGGTGGCATCCGGCGCCCTTCGGAAGCTGCGCTTGCCTCGGGAGCCATGTGGTCAGCTGATGAAGTTGCTGAGCTGTGCTGTCTGCACTACAGGACCAGACTCCCTAAGCAGGGGAAGCCAGATCCAAGCAGGGAGTGGACTTCACTGGCGGCTGTTGTCAAAGTGGAGTCTGCAACCCGAAGTGGTCGTCCAGGGACTCTGCAGGGTAAGGCTTCTCCGCGGGGACTGGGGCGGCCGGTGGCGAAGGGAAGAGGAGGTGGCAGCCCTCGGTGCTTTTTCTCCTGATACCCTTAAAAAACCCCAGCCCCGTTTGTGTCTACACCCAAACGCTTTACTCTTTACAAAAGCTTTCAGCACTTCTGCCTAGAAAGAGATGGTTATGGTGAAGCACTGTTCTTCTCAGACTGTGAGGTGAAAGAAGTTTAGGAGGACCTGAATTACTAACGTAAACCCTTGTACGGGTGTGTTCAGCTGCTCCTTCAAAAGAATCCTGGAAGGTCTCAGCTGGCTCTCTGTTAGCAGGCTGCCTTATCACGTTGTGTGTTGGTTGTAGTCCCCCATTACCTTTTCCCCTGCTGGCTTTTTCATGTTGCTTCACAAATTACATCCCATGGTTGCTTACAAGTTTGAGGAATCCTCCGCCAGTGTCTCAGGGTGTAGCCGAGCATGTCGAGCATCTGTTAGTGCTCCTGCTGTGGAACATAGACCTTTTCTGGGACTGGTGAGATGCTGTTTTCATTCTGGAATGCCGTGTTGCCTGCCTGCCTCCCTGTACCTTACATTTGACACAATGTTGTGTGTTACCCCAATGACTTTATGAGAGCAATGCTTGTGATGGCTGTTTGCTAAAGTAATAATGTTTCCTTTTTCAGTTACAAAGGAAGTTGTTGCTATGGGAACAGGAACAAAATGTATTGGCCAAAACAAAATGAGAAAAACTGGTAAGTGTGGTGTTGAGACCAGACATCCTGTGGTACCTTCTTTCTTGCTGGTGTCATAGAATCAGTGCAGATGTCCAAGGCTCAGACTTGAAGGCAGAAGTGTCAGGCAGGTTTCACTTCATTAAGAAGAGAGGGGTTTAGGCAGCAAGAGCGGCTGCCCTGGAGCTTGTTGCACTTGCTGCCTTAAAGGTGAATAAACTTTATATATGTGGAAATGTGTAGTTTAGACCCTTCATCTGCATGCCCAAAGACTTCATAACTAAAAGCAAACCAAAACACAAGCAAAATAATGGTGCTTCTGTTGCCTCTAACGGTCTAGTTTTGTTGTGGCCTGATGCAAAAGAGCCACTGCTGAGTAAGGGGAGGGATGACACCAGGAATGTACTGACAGGCTGCTTCTCCTTTTCTGTGTGTTCTGCAGTTAGCTAGTTTCAAGTATTTATACAATAATGTGTGTGGCACAAACATGACTCCTCACAGCTACCATTTCTTACCATTTATTGTAGGACTTTGCTCTGCATGTCCACTCTTTTATTCAGGATGTTTGTTCCCTCTCTAAGGGAAATCCTGCCTGGCCAATCTGGTGGCCTTTTATGATGGGCCTACGGAACTGATGGACAAGGGTAGAGCAGTTGATGTCATCTACCTGGACTTGTGCAAAGTGTTCGACCCTGTCCCACATGACATCCTTGTCTCTTAAGTTGGAGAGACATCAATTTGATAGGTGGACCACTCGGTGGATAAAGAACTGGCTGGATGGCCACACGCAAAGAGCTGTGCTCAATGGCTCTATGTCCAGCTGGAGACCAGTAATGAGTGGTGTCCCTCAGGGATCCGTGTTGGGACCGGTCTTGTTCAACATCTTTGTCGGTGACATGGACAGTGGGATTGAGTGCTCCCTCAGCAAGTTTGCAGATGACACCAAGCTGTGTGGTTTTGTTGATACGTTGGAGGGAAGGAATGCCATGCAGAGGGACTTTGACATGCTTGAGAGGTGGGCTGGTGCCAACCTGATGAAGTTTAACCATGCCAAGTGCAAGGTCCTCCACCTGGGTTGGAGCAATCCCAGGCACAGCTACAGATTGGGCAGAGAAGAGATTCGGAGCAGCAGGAGAAGGGGTAATGGGTTAAAACTTCAACAGGGGAAGTTTAGATTGGATATAAGGAAGAACTTTACTGTAAGGGTGGTGAGGCACTGGCATGGGTTGCCCAGGGAAGTTGTGAATGCTCCATCGCTGGCGGTGTTCAGGGCTGGATTGGACAGAGCCTTGGGTGGCATGGTTTAGTGTGAGGCATCCCTGCCCATGGCAGGGGAGTTGGAACTGGATGATCTTAAGGTCCTTTCCAGCTCTAGCTATTCTATGATTCTGTGATTCTTTAGGTAGATCTACAGATCCTGTTCCTTTAGATGCTGCAGTAGGCAGATACTGCTGGAAGTTTGAAAATGAGATGTGTAAATCTGGTAATCAGTGTTATTGACAAGAAAAGTAATTTAAGTTGTCATACATGGTGCAACAGGGGATTTTATCCAACAGCTTAACAAACACTAAAAATTTTCTGAATGCTGTACTTCATCTGAGAATATAAAGAGTTGCCATTAAGAAGAAACACCGTGAGGGTTTTGAAGGAAGCCAGTGTTTATTCAACTCGGAGGATTTCAGATACCAGAAGAGTTACAATTTGGTATTTCAACAAGTCTCTGGTTTGCTGTGGAGTGAAGAATTTTATCCTTCATTTGTGTAGGCTGTTGACCTCCTTTTGTAGTGATAGGAATTTTAAATATCTTGCAGTTACCTAATTCCAGTATTAAACCTTCTCATGCTGACAAATCTGGAGAATTGACATCTGCCAAATTTTGTTTGCTTTGTTGCCTCCTTTTTAGTAATGTTGCATATTGTTCTCATTTGGTTGTTGCTTCAGGAGATGTTCTGAATGACAGTCATGCTGAAATTGTGGCCAAGAGGAGCTTCCAGAGGTGAGGCATGAAGTTTATGTGCTGTTACTCAGTGCCTCTTGAGGTTGGTTGTTGTGATAAAAATGTTTTGACCTATAGCAAAATAGCCATATTTTACAGCCTCAGGGGTAAGAATGTAATGAAAGAGAATGGTGTTACTTCTGTGTAGGCAACACTTTTTTTCCCCTTTGCCACAAGGAGTTTAACGTAATTTTTACACTTTCAGGTGGTGTGAAGGCCATTTCACATAAGCTTGTTTCTTTGTTCTTGTAGAGCCTCTGAACAAAGTAGGATCTGATTTCATGTGATGTCAGTGCTGGTTTGATGAGTGGCTGTCAAGGGTAGCCTTTTTCATCTTTCCCATGTAACAGCCGTCTTGTTCACATTCGATAAGCTGGTTCCAGGAACCCAGACAAGAGAATAGTGAAGCTACAGAACAGATATATGATTTGAAGTCGCATTTAACTCCACTGAATCTGACCCTGTCAGTTTACTGTTACTAAGGTTCCAAGGATGTGTTTGTGTTTTATGGATTATGTTGGATCCTATCTATCTTTAGAAGCAAAACTTCCTTGCTCCTCACAGACTTCATTGGGAAAGGACAGGCACTAATGGGTGTCTCATGTTTGCTATTTTCCCATGCATCAGAAATGAAGCAAATGTTTCATGAAAACTTTCTGTCTAACAGGTATCTTCTCCATCAGATGTGGCTGGCAGCTTCCCATCAGCAATGCAGTATCTTTATTCCAGGAACTGAAACTGGGAAATGGAAACTCAAACCAAATATCATATTTGTTTTCTTCTCTAGTCATACCCCATGTGAGTATGCTGGAGTGAACTAATTTCATTGCTCCCACTTGTAGAATCTTTTCTGCCCCTTGCCTTTGGTCTTTTTGGTCTGGAGTGAGTGTGAGGCAGTAACTCATGTTGTTAGTATGTGCCCTAAGATGTACTTGTCTGGTCCTTCACAGGTACATTTGGCATTTTTTCTCACTGGATGTAATTTGTGAGAATTCAGTAAATCTGGTATGTTGTTCGTTATATAGTGGAATGCTTCCCTTTCTCTTTAGATGATAAGAGCTACTATTCTGTTTTCCAGAAACTAACATACTTGTCAGAGGTCCTGTCATCTCTCCTGATCGCTTTGCTTTACATGTCTCATTGGATTCAAATTATAACAAAATCATAGACAATTATCACAGTTCCTTAAAAAAAAACAAGCAACCAAACAAACCCCAAACCAGCAACCTATCAAACACAAAACCTCAGAAAAAAACCCGTAACAATCCAAAATAACCCCAACCACACTGTCATGGTTTAAGCCCAGCTGGTAACTCAGAACCACACAGCTGCTTGCTCGCTCCCCTGCTTCTTCCCTCCCGCACCCAGAAGGATGGGGAGAAGAATGGAAAGAATGTAGCTCCCATGGGTTGAGATAAGAGCAGTCCAGTAACTAAGGTGTAACACAAAACCACTACTGCTACCATCAATAATAATAATGATAAGGGGAATAACAAGGAGAGAGAGTATAAAAATAGAAAAGGAAGGGGAACATACCAATAAACACAAGTGATGCAGAAACAATTGCTCACCAGCTGGCAACAGATACCTGACCTGAGCAGCAATCTGGGCCTTCTGGGTAACTCCCCACAGTTTTTATACTGGGCATGACGTGCTGTGGTATGGAATACCCCTTTGGTTAGTTTGAGTCAAGTGTTCTGTCTCTGATCCCTGCTGGCTTCCCGTGTCCCTCCTCACTGGCAGAGCATGAGAGACTGAAAACTCCTTGATTGTGGTAAGTGCTGCTGAGCAACAATGAAAACACCCGTGTGTTATCAGCAATGTTCTCAGACTGAATCCCAAACACAGCACTGCACCAGATACTAAGAAGGAGAAAAATGGCTTGTTACAGCTGAACACAGGACACACAGAAGACCCCAAACCACTAAACAAAGATAAAATCCAATCCAACCAAACAAAAAAAACCAAAATGAAGGAAAAAAAACCTCAAAACAAAACAGGGGAAAAAGCCACAACCCCCCCCCCCCCAACAAACCAAAACCAAATTTCTACTAAACAACCAAAATTCCCACCTACAAAACAGTCCCCTGCCTCAAAACTTAAGGGATGGATGCAACTTCTTGTTTTTTGTCCAGAAAAACACTTTTGTTAAAAAAAAACAAACCCAGCATCACAAAGATGAGATCTATTAGCAAAATGTAGGAATAAGACTTATTGGTCTGTCATTTTAATGGAGGTCTCGATGTTACCACAATCATAGCAGTATATTCTGCAACTGCCAGTCTGTTACCAGAGTAGAGAGGTCACAGTGCTCTCAAAATACACCTCATCAGTATTTCACATAGTGAATTAGTTGCTCATACTTTTTTGTGATTTTGATGGCATTGCTGGAATATACCATGATGGTTTTCTTTAGTAATGCAATATCAGAATAGAATCCACATCTGTCTTCCAATTTGATAGCAAGAATAATTTTCTGACTGCCTTTTCCTCACCTGTCTGGCCTGGTTTGCTTTGAACTGAGCTTCAGAATTCTCTTTTGATCTTGTTTTAGTGATACAGATTAAAATTTACATCTTTATTTGATAGGTTATTATTTACTTATTCCTTTGAGAGTTGTGTTGTTTAGTTAGATCTGGCTAGTTTTCCTCCGAGTCTTCAGCACTGCCTGTGGTCTGTCAGATGCCAGTGACACCTTTTGCTTTATGATTTTTATTTTAAATTTTGCTTTTTTGATTATTTCTTAGGTAAAATGCAAAATATAAAATTAAACATAGGTTGGCTAAAATTTCCATGAAGTCTGATTCGTCATTGTACATCAGTTTTGCTTGAAAAGTGTGTTCTCATAGTTAAAATTTTCCTGACTGCAAATCTGTGAAAGCCAATAGCAGTCATCATAGTACTCCTGTGATGTGTTCCAGTCACGAGAGATGCAGTTTTGGCAAATTTTGATATTATTTCTTTTGTTCTAGGTGGGGATGCTTCTATTATTCCAATGAGTGAACCAGCAAACCAGCTTTGTAAGCCAGCAGCTGGAGCTGATGCTGTTGGGCAGTTAGCAGAGTGTAGAAGTAACCATGATCATTTGGGTCCAGAAGATGAAAGGAAATCAGAGAAAATGGCAAGTGATTATAAAATCAAGAGAATGAAAACTGACGATGGTTATTTTTCCGTAATCACTGAAGACCTGGCTGTTCAGCAGGGATCTGTGGAACGAGAAGATGACACAAATCCAGAGAGCTGTGAAGGTTCTGCGGAAAGGCAAACAGCTAATAAGGAGACTATCTTAGGGAGACCAAAGGTAGCAGATGTTTATAGAACTGGAGCAAAATGTGTGCCTGCAGAGCTGAGTGATGCCCGAATACCTGGGCTAGGTTATCACTGTGTGGGGTTATTACGAGTGAAGCCAGGTCGTGGGGACAGAACATGCTCAATGTCCTGCAGCGATAAACTGGCTCGCTGGAATGTATTAGGGTGTCAAGGAGCTCTTCTGATGCATTTCCTGCAGTATCCATTGTATCTGTCAGCAATTATAGTGGGGAAGTGTCCATACAACCAAGAAGTCATGCGGAGAGCCATTATTGAAAGGTAAGTATTCTCTGGAAATCAGATAGTGTGTATGGAGGCAATGAGTTAGGGAAGACAACGTATCACAGAAATACCAGAACTTTGTTCCAGGGTCATGTGCGGAAAATGGTTATTTCTGCAAATTCACATTTTCAGAATGTGGCCCTGTGGAGTGTGGAGAAAAGGTGACTGCTGCTGGTGGATCAGACTTGAAGATTTGCAAAAGAATTTCCATTAGAGTCTGTGTCCCCTTGGTTGTTCCCTCACAGAGCAGTGAGAAGCTGTTACCCATCAGAGTTTTTCTAAAAGCTTTCCAGCAGAAAAAGCAGCTGGAAGGACACGCAGTCAATGTAGTGAAATTGAACTTTTCAATTTATTCAGCTATCCATAATCCAGACAGTCATTCTGAGCAGTAAGTTTCCTTTTATAGAATTGTGTTGATGAGCAAAAGCCGTTTTTATGTCTTGCAGCAGCATTCCTAATATTAAATTAAAAACCTCCCAAATCCATCCATCATAAAGGCAATCTGAAATTACTCCAAGTAAATGCATAGGTAGACTTTTGCACTGTCTTTCTGGTTGTCCTTGCCGACCTTTATAACAGCCTTAAATTAACTTAGTTCTTCTGAAGCTTTCACTGATTTTAGACTCTGCTTTCAAACTAACTTTCCAGCAAGTAAGAGAAGCAGTATATTAAACTTGTAAGGGAATTGTAGTAAAACCAGTTTACTTTTTGCTATCTTTCTGAGCTTGGATCTGAACTTGAAATTTCCCAGGAGGTTAATATTTGGGCTATTGCATTTGCATATAAGCCCATCCCATGTAAAATTTTAAAACTATGTTGTCAGCCATTCTCAGTAGAGGTTTTTGAAAGCTGCTGTTCTACAATTGTGACTGTTCCTTGTGTCTTCAGGTGAGCTGTGCATCCCATGGAAACTGACTTCTAGACCTGGCACAGAAATTGCTGTGGTGCGTTGGAGTACATTTAGGTTTAGAAAGATGAGTCTGTTTGGCAACCAGATTGAAAAGTCATGATCTCATGTCAGCAGTTGTTGCTGATCACGTGCATAGAATCATAGAATAGTTAGGGTTGGAAAGGACCTCAAGATCATCCAGTTCCACCCCCCCTGCCCTGGGCAGGGTCATCTCCCACTAAACCATGTCAACCAAAGCTCCGTCCAACCTGGCCTGAAACGCCGCCAGCAATGGAACATTCACAACTTCCCTGGGCAACCCATTCCAGTGCCTCACCACCCTCACAGGAAAGAACTTCCTCCTTATATCCAGTCTAAACTTCCCCTGTTTAAGTTTGAACCCGTTACCCCTTGTCCTATCACTACAGTCCCTAAGGAAGAGTTCCTCCCCAGCATCCCTGTAGTCCCCCTTCAGATACTGGAAGGCTGCTATGAGATCTCCACACAGCCTTCTCTTCTCCAGGCTGAACAGCACCAACTTTCTCAGCCTAGCTTCGTATGGGAGGTGCTCCAGTCCCCTGATCATCCTCATGGCCTCCTCTGCACTTGTTCCAACAGTTCCATGTCCTTTTGATGCTGAGGACACCAGAACTGCACACAATACTCCAAGTGAGGTCTCACGAGAGCAGAGTAGAGGGACAGGATCACCTCCCTCGACCTGCTGGTCACGCTGCTTTTGATGCAGCCTAGGATATGATTGGCTTTCTGATCTGCAAGCGCACACTGAAGCTGGCTCAGGTTCATTTTTATATCGACCAACACCCCCAAGTCCTTCTCCACAGGGCTGCTCGGAATCTCTTCTCTGCCCAGCCTGGAGCTGTGCCTGGGATTGCTCCAACCCAGGTGTAGGACCTTGCACTTGGCATGGTTAAACTTCATCAGGTTGGCATCAGCCCACCTCACTAGCATGTCAAGGTCCCTCTGGATGGCATTCCTTCCCTCCAGTGTATCAACCGAACCACATAAATGAGTGCCATTGGCGAACTTGCTGAGGGCACACTCAATCACTCAATCCCACTGTCCATGTCGGCAGTAAGGGTATTGAACAAGACTGGTCCCAACATGGATCCCTGAGGGACACCACTTGTTACTGGTCTCCAGCTGGACATTGAGCCATTGAGCACAACTCTTTGCGTGCGGCCATCCAGCCAGTTCTTTATCTACCAAGTGGTCCATCTATCAAATCGTTATCTCTCCAATTTAGAGACAAGGAAGGACATGGAACTGTTGGAACAAGTCCAGAGGAGGGCCATGAGGATGATCAGGGGACTGGAGCACCTCCTGTATGAAGATAGGCTGAGAAAGTTGGGGCTGTTCAGCCTGGAGAAGAGAAGGCTGCGTGGAGACCTCAGAGCATCCTTCCAGTATCTGAAGGGGGCCTATAAGGATGCTGGGGAGGGACTCTTCATTAGGGACTGTAGTGAGAGGACAAGGGGTAACGGGTTCAAACTTAAACAGGAGAAGTTGAGATTGGATATGAGGAAGAAATTCTTTACTGTAAGGGTGGTGAGGCACTGGAATGGGTTGCCCAGGGAAGTTGTGAACGCTCCATCGCTGGCGGTGTTCAGGGCTGGATTGGACATAGCCTTGGGTGGCATGGTTTAGTGTGAGGTGTCCCTGTCCCTGGCAGGGGGGGTTGGAACTAGATGATCTTGAGGTCCTTTCCAACCCTAACTATTCTATGATTCTATGTCATGTGGGACGGTGTTGAATGCTTTGCAGAAGTGCAGGTAGATGACATCAACTGCTCTACCCCTGTCTATCAGTTCCATAGCCCCATCATAGAAGGCCACCAGATTGGTCAGGCAGGATTTCCCCTTAGTGAAGCCATGCTGGCTGTCACCAAGCACCTTGTTGTTTGTCATGTGCTTTAGCATGCCTTCCAGGAGAATATGCTCCAAGATGTTGCCAGGCACAGAGGTGAGGCTGATTGGTCTGTAGTTCCCCGGCTCATCCATTTTCCTCTTGAAAATGGGGGTTATATTTCCCTTTTTCCAGTTGTCGGGAACTTCACCTGACTGCCATGATTTTTCAAATATGATGGACAGTGGCTTAGCAACTTCATTTGCCAGCATTTTGAGCAAAACTTCATGCTTGTTGGACACTTCACACTTGCATGCAAGCTAGTATCTATCCCTCGTCAGTCCCACCACTTCTGTTCACACTGATTTGAATGTGAAGTGTAAGCTCACCTTTTGTAGTTTTCATGCATTCTGAGGGATGCACTTCAGATATCTGCTGTAAGACTGGGCCTTCAGCTTCTGCAAAGCGTGAGATTTGTGGCTTCTGAAGTCTGGTTTTGACATACTTGTTTCTCATGCTCCTGCTCTGCAATAGAAAAAGATGTTTAATTTTTGAACCTGACCCACTGTTAGGAATGATTGAAATGGTAGAGAGAGGAGCTGAGGAGGGGAAGTACAGTGCTGGACTTCATATTCACCAGCAAGGAGGGGATCAGTGGGGATGTTAAAGGCAAACGAGGCCCTGGTTGCAGTGACCATGAGTTGGTGGAGTTCAGGACTCCAAGGGAAGGAAGGGAAGTAAAAAGCAAACTCATAACCATGGACTTCAGGCGGCAGGCTGCTTGGAAGAGTTGTGTGGGCTGTGTCACCTAGCACGTGACAGCTTGCACTGGTCAGCTGGGAAAACACTGAGTTGTCTTAGACTGGAAATGCCAAGCGCAGGTGCTTATCTGTGATTGTAAAAAATCTGTCTGCTTCCTTGATCTGAACTGCATCCAGTGTAGTTGTTCGTTATTTAGTGGAATGCTTCACTTTACTGTGAGCAGTATTCTGGTAACACAACTTGTCACCTCAGGGAAATTTGTATGAGGTGAGGTGAAGTGCTGCTAAGTGAAGAAACTCATCTGCTGTGCACTGGCTTTCTTGCTCCTCACAACTTTGAGTTGATGAAAACTATTCCAGCAACAAAAGGATTGGAAATGGGTATTTTTCTTGCTTAGGAGGTTGGTTCAGTGCAACAAAGGCATCTGCAAGTTTTAAAGGACAGTAAGTGGAACAGGGAAGAGTGAAGGGACAGGAGGGCAAGAAGGAAACCCAGGAGCTGAACCTCTCCCATTAAGAGCCAGTTACTACACCAGTTCCTCTGAAAGGTTTGACTTTATTTAATAACTTCTTTTCTCCGTAGCTTTGCGGCCTTCTAGGATGGTTATAAAAGAGGTCATAGTATATTAATTGGGAAAACTCTATAGCTATCTCTGCAGTGGACTTTACTGGATAATGCTTCCTCGCTGTGTAATACTTGACATCTTTTCCTCATGCAGTCATGATCCCTTTCAGTGTGTAGCAGTAATTTAAGGTAACACAGGCAAGATTATCCATGGAACTGTAAATGTATTTTGTATCTTTTTAGTCTTTGATTATGAACTTCCAGGTTCATAAAACAGTCATTAGTGTAATGTGGTTTACTATGTAAACACTTCAATTACTGCAGTCTTTATCCTCCATATTTTACCTCCATCGATTAGGAGGGTTAACTAGACCTTATATCTAGACCTTTTTAAAAATCAATTAGTTGCATTTTTTTAAGATGGACAAAGTCTTAACAAACTAGGTCTCTTTGGTTTTTTAGCAAATACTTTTTTGAAGGGAAACATGCCCTCAAGCCTCCTTGTCTTTCTTCCATAACTCATGCTAAATTCAGTTTTAATGTAAAAAGTAACATTTTAGATAATGGAGGGAAATTGCACAAAATCAGCTTGTTTGGGAAGAGACGACTTAAAATCACTTGCATTTTTCTGTGCCTACTTTAGGTGTCAGCACATCTCGTGTTTACCAGCTGGTTTTGTCACCCAGGAGGTTAAGCTGCTGCAGTCAGATCTTCGGTTTGAGCATAGCCGTCAGGCAATTCAGGAAGCTCAAACTAACAGCAAAACAAAACTTGTGCCTTGCAGTGCAGGTGAGTTCACCTGGTCTAGTTGCATAACTGTGTGCAGAAGTCCAAATAGAAATCAGGTGGTTTTGGTGGTTTTCTAAAATGGAACATCATTCGTTGCCAGTGCTAGAGGCAATATGCGACTTACAGCAAAAAATGAATTTCAGGTCAGAACTTAATTGTTAATAATTAATAATACTGAGTTCAGCCTCTAGTTCTCTGTAGGGAGTTTTCAGACTGAGTGAACACTTGGTTGATGCCATGAAGAATTTCTAAGATAAACAAAGGAAACAACCAGCTAAAGTAGAAGTTCTGAGGTCAATAAAAATCCCCAAAATATCAAAAGGCTTCTTGTTTCAGTTAGTTTTGCATTCTTCTTGGTAATGAACAGAAGACTTCCCATGCTGAGTTATGCTTGTAACCGCTCCAGATATCTGTGAATGTAAAAAGAATATAGAGTAGTATAGTGTGAGGGTTTAATTGATAGAGGGTTTGGACATTGCATTTTTTGTCATGGTGATGAATGAATATGCAAGTCATGCTGTGATTTAGCAACATGGTCTCTTTTGGGAAAAAGCCCAAATAATGGAGCTGCCACCATGTGTATATGGTTTCTAGTGCTGGTTAAACAGTTTCTTCAAGCTTGGA
The DNA here is from genome assembly GCA_028858755.1 of Ara ararauna. Lineage (NCBI taxonomy): Eukaryota > Metazoa > Chordata > Aves > Psittaciformes > Psittacidae > Ara > Ara ararauna. The sequence continues at coordinate 1,751,337 of CM054410.1, read as the reverse complement.
CCTGCCTGTCTTCTGCTGTTGTATACTTTTCTGGCTTAACTGGAACTGGAAGTTATTCTCTTACAATAGACCTGATGATAAAATAGACTGCAAACAAAGGGTTCCTGAATGGAATTTAGATGCATTAAACTGAATTTTTTACAGGTGCCAGGAAGGAAAATATTTTGATTCTGTGAGATAGGAAACAAAATCCATCATTGAAAGATGGTGCCAGGTTACTTTGCAAAAAAGATCTGAAGCCAGCTGCTAAATCCCTGTGTATGACTTTCTTTCTGTACAGTTACTCATGTAAGTCTGTTAAATAAAGATGAATGATGCTTTATCACACTTTTTTGCATATATGAATTATGCCATGTTGATTTTTTTTCTTGAAGAGGTGAAAATCAGAATAAACTAAATTCAGGACTGTTACACTGGGCATTGAAATATGTGTGATAGGAACATTGCAGCTGGTATTCTTAAAAATAGAAATGTGTTCTTTTTATTATTTTGAAGTTTGTGCTATGAAAAAAAGAAAGGATAGAAAATATTTTTGTATTTAAGTAGATTTTTATCTCTTTGTCAGAGGATATCAGATTCTGACCAGGTGGTTTTAGATGCTCCCCACATGTAAGGTGTAATGTTCAGTAACAGTTTTTTGTATTTAATGTTGTTTGACATTACACAGAATTATAATTTAGCAGAATGATGCAGCATTGTACCTAAATCACAGTGCAACACTTAGGAGAGGATGGCAATTTCAGCATATAGCTGTATCATGATACAAGTGCGATTAACATTGTTAGCTGCCATAATATGCTTTATAATGTGTCAGTTTTGAGCATCTTGAATGGCAAGATGGTGTCATGAAGGAGAGAAACTGAAAATTGTCTTTAGAGTTAATGCAGGTGCAGCTGTTTTGCCTGTTAGGAACACAGAGAAGTGGGTGAACTTTGGGAACAAAAGATGTCATCGCCCTTTTTTTTATCCCCCTGGGAAGGATGGGGAGGAGAATTGAAAGAATGTAATTCCCATGGGTTGAGATAAGAACAGTCCAGTAACTGAGGTATAACACAAACCACTGCTGCTCCCACCAATAATAATAATGATAAGGGAAATAACAAGGGAGGAGAATACAACCGCTCTCCACCCACCAACTGATACCCAGCCCAACCTGAGCAACGATCTAGCCCTTGCTAGTAACCACCACCAGTTTATATACTGGGCATGATATGCTGTGGCGTGGAATACCCGTTGGCTAGATTGGGTCAGGTGTCCTGTCTCTGCTTCCTCCCGACTTCCTTCCCCTCCTCCCTGGCAGAACATGAGACTCAGAAATTCCTTGGTCAGAGTAAACATTAACTGAGCAGCAACTAAAACCATCGGTGTTATCAGCGCTGTTCCCAGGCCAAAAGACAAAAACACAGCACTGCACCAGCTACTAAGGAGGACAAAAATGACTGCTACTGCTGAACACAGGACAGCAGTAGAAGTTAAAAACTGTTTTTAGGATATAGAGGGACAGATTAGGTATACAGTTTTGTTTCTGTTAACGTGCCACTGATGCTTTGCTACTTATTTATGAATCTATGAGGCATGGTATGCAGAATTTCAGCATTATGAAGTTTACAGTCTACGAGGGTATTAAGGTAACCAGAATGGTAAAGGATAAGGTTGTTGGCACTTGCTATGTCTTTGAACAGATAATTTTTATTTGACTACTAGATAATGACATTTTTCAAGTAAAGTCAAAAAATATTTGGTGTATGTCAGTTATCAAACTCAGAGAGAACTATACAATACATAATAGAATAATAGCACACAGTAAATAAAGAAGATGTAGACTGGTGCAAGTAGTCTGAATTATTTTGGGAAGCAGCATGGTATCATGTAAACACATGGAATGAAAGGAACTGTTAAATTTGGCTTTTGTGATGGAAGCATCTTCCTTGTTCATAATGCTTTCTTCTACAGCTATCAGTTGGAGTGCAGTCCCTGAGCAGCCTCTGGATGTCACCTCAGATGGCTTCCGGCAGGGAACAACAAAGAAGATGATTGGGAGCCATCAGAGCAGGTATGAGAATGTTGTGGCGTCTGGGTGCAGAGATCTTTTTTGTTAGCCCACACATGTCTGCCAGCTGATGTGGTGCATGGCGTATTGTCAGAGTAGAGGAAATATAGGGAGTGAGGAAAAAGGGGGTAGGGAGCTGGGAAAAGGGAAAAGCCGCTGTGTAAGGGAGAGAAGGGGAGTTGGAATGGCAAAAGTTGATGAGGGTTAACAAGTTTATCCTATTTCTTTGTTTTCACTGTTGATTAAAACTAGCTTTGTAGGTGATGGTGGTGGTGGATGAAGATAAATTTTTATTAAAATATAGATTATCATTGAAATTAGCAGAATTTTTGCTTTGTATCTATTGAGTTGGTGACTGTGAAGGAAATGGGTGTTCTGCAGGTTCTTTTTGTAGAGGAGTTCTTTAAGAGTCAGCTAGCTGTCCTGGGTGTATGATTGTTAAAACTGTTGTTTTGCAGTGTGGCTTTCTGCTTTAAAGTTTTAAAATGTTATGAAATGCCTGTAGCATTTTCGTAACACAAAACATGGCACTTTCCAATAGTCTTCTTGACACTGTGCTCTTTAAGAAACATCATAATCAATGTTTAAAGAAACATTTACACATTTTTCTTACAGTTGAAAGGAATTAAGTGGGAATGTGGGGGCAGCTTATGGGGCTTCTGGGGGCTTCTGCCCCCAGCTGTGCACCCCAGATGCAATGGGTTTGGGTTTTTTTCTTAGAGAAGAGATTCAGAGCAGCCCTGCACAGAAGGACTTGGGGGTATTGGTTGATGAGAAAATGAACATGAGCCGTCTTGAGTGTGCTCTCGCAGTCCAGAAAGCCAACCGTATCCTGGGCTGCACCAAAAGCAGCGTGACCAGCAGGTTGAGGGAGGTGATCCTGCCCCTCTACTCTGCTCTCATGAGAGCTCACTTGGAGTATTGTGTGCAGTTCTGGTGTCCTCAACATCAAAAGGACATGGAACTGTTGGAACAAGTGCAGAGGAGGCCACAAGGGTGATCAGGGGACTGGAGCACCTCCCATACGAAGCTAGGCTGAGAAAGTTGGTACTGTTCAGCCTGGAGAAGAGAAGGCTGTGTGGAGACCTCATAGCATCCTTCCATTATCTGAAGGGGGGCTATAGGGGTGCTGGGAGGGACTCTTCATGAGGAACTGTAGTGATAGGACAAGGGGTAACAGGTTAAAACTTAAACAGGGGAAGTTTAGGTTGGATATGAGAAAGAAATCCTTTCTGTGAGGGTGGTGAGGCACTGGAATGGGTTGCCCAGGGAAGTTGTGAATGCTCCATCACTGGCAGTGTTCAAGGCCAGGTTGGACATAGCCTTGGGTGGCATGGTTTAGTGTGAAGTCTCCCTGCCTTATGTCAGGGGGGTTGGAACTGGATGATCTTAAGGTCCTTTCCAAGCCTAACTATTCTATGATTCTGTGATTCTAGTAACTTGTATACATCTGCAGACAGATCTCTCCATCTCTCTATGCCTTTCTTGGTTTAGGTGAGGCGACTAAAATTAGCACTGGTCTGTGGAAGTTCAGCTTGAGGGTTGCGGTCCTGTTTTGGATGTTGGCTGCTTATGCTACAGTTTATCAATGGTCATGATATTCTTTTTTTCCTGGGCTTTCTGGGAGAAAGATGGTAATCCTCACAGTAGTGAATAAGTAGATCTTGGACAATTCTAGTGGATAATTCGTTCACATGCCTGCAACTTGCATGTTCTGAGCTTCTCATTGACTGAAGTTTACCCTGGTATATTCTAGTATTTCCAATTTTCCCTGAAAGAAGAGGACTAGTAACTCTGTGGTCCGTAGTCTGTGACACTGGTGTCTGGGGTATTGTTAGCACACGTGACCTGGGTGACTTAGTGTATCTTTTGAGACTGGCTTTATGTGCACAGTATCATATTAGTTTTCATTTGGTGGTATGTAATGTATTCCAGAAGATGTGTGAAAGATCAGACAAACCAAACGACGTCTTCTCAGTAGGCTTAAATTTGTTACGTAGTATTTGTGGATCCTCAGCTCTCAAACTCTAGAGCCATCTGCTAGGTGCCAGTGTGCTGTAGGAACTTAGTTATTGTTGAGAGCTCCTCCTCTCTTTTACATGTGCCCAAAATTCACTAAAACATTCAGAAATGATTAGAGAGGGCCTACGAGACTGTGTGACTTCAAAGGCCTTGTTTCCTTAGGAAAGCAGGATTAAAACCAATGTCTGTCAAGGAATATGTAAACTGTTTGCACTTGTGTGATAAATTGTGACGAAAGGAACTTTTATCATGAAAATAAGGAATTTATATCCTTATTGGCAGTGTGTGTTTAATAATGAACAGGACTTTATTTCCCTCAAGGAATCTCATGGTGATTCATGGGGGGTGTTGTTTAGGGTTCCCCCCCTTAGTATGCTAGATAACACTAAATATCAAGGAAGGTAAAGCTGAGTGACTAAAAGGAATTTGTAGGTAGATGTCTGGTATGTGCTTTTGTTGATACTTGATTAACTAAAACACCAGAAACTACAATATGAACTATTGACAGCTTAATATGAAGATGAAATTTTAGAACATCTTTGTATGCCAGTTTTGGGGTTCTTGAAGAACATACTACCAAAATAGAAAGGTGTTTTTGACTGGTGGTTTTTTTCAGTGTTTCTGGAGAATCAGTTTGCACTTGTTGAAGAATTCAGACATTGTAAAGACAAGTGTATAAAAAGAATTTATTTAAATAAATAGCTGGGGCTCTCAAAAATGAACCATGCTTTATAAACAGCTCTTCTAGTTGTGCTTTCTTTGGGAAAGGTGGGGGGCTTAAAGCTGACTGAGATGCATATAGTATATTCAAACTTTGACTCACTTTATTTTTTGATGAGTCTTTTAATATTTAACTGTTCTGCAGCTGTTGCTGTGTGTGTCCTTGTCACTGTTGTGAGAAGGACAGCATTGTTCCTGCTGTTTCTGATGATTCTTTTATTTGTTCTGAATAAGTTTGCCAGTTTGAACAAGCCTTTCAAGTCCTCCTGTGCTTGTTTGATCAGTTCTGGGACTAGCCCTTCTAGCTCAACCTTGCTGTAGTTGTGAGCTGATGACTGTGCACTCTCACACAGATAACAATGTGGGGATATTAAAATGTTCTCTGCAGACTGATAAGAGTGCTGGCTGGCAGCATGGTGGCAGTAGGGCTCTTTGTCAATACAACATTTAAAACAAACTGAAAAGGCAGGTGGGCAGCTTGGATGGGGTAGGAAAAGTTAAATTGTTGAAAACTTTCTACGTTCTTTGAGAAGTGAAAATGTTTTTCATCAGAAACATTCAGCTGGGATGTAATACTGTGAGGTGTAAGAGGAAGTACATTTCTGATTCCTTTTTTCATCAGAATTCCTGGTTGTTTTTTTTTTTTTTCATCAGATCCAAGATCTGTAAAGTGGAACTCTTCCATACATTCCAAAAGCTGGTGATGAGTATTTCACAAGAGGATCTGCCAGACACTCTCCGGTAAAGACATTTTTGTTACATTTAGAAAAGTGATTTCAATCTTAATGAAACTCAGTAATTATGTGATAATACCAGAATCTGCTCATGAATCTCACTTTTGATAAGTTCATTGGTAAAATTTGGTCTTTGAAAATTATGGCATGTACTTGATGGATTAGGAAGACTCTTTGGTCTTTTTAATCACCTCCATGGAGAAATAGGTATCACATCTCATGTGTTAATGACAGACAGAACAAATTGCAGGTGGGTTGTTTGGAGTTAAGGTAAGAATTTGGGGAAGCTGATCTCTTCTGAAGGCTTACTTCTTTTGAGAAGGGTAAACTCTGTTCCTGATCAGTGTGGCATTGCACTAGGTCTGGTGTCTAGCTGATGGACACCTCTGTAAGCCTCTTCAACTTGCTGTCTTTGCAGAAAACTCTACATTTTGTTTGTTTGTCTTCTGAGTTAAAGTGGTTTTGTCTGAAACAGAGTTTGAGGAAATAAAGTTTGCTGTTTCGTTTTTGTCTTTTTTTTAGAAAACTGGAGGCTAAAATCTTTTTCATCCAAGTGTATGATGGATTGAAAGCTAGTAAGGTGAGAAGTTGTAGGGCTCTTTCTGCAGTGCATGTATTATGAAGACTTTCTGGAAAGACAGAAAGAAAGGTGGCTGAGGAAGCTATACTTGGAGGTTTCTTTTACAATACTAAAACCAAGTTTGGTTTATCAGACTGGAGTTTCTTGTGGTAGTCACCTGGTCTGGCATTGCATTATGTACATTACATATCTGGTGGTATTCCAGCCAGAACAGCTACTGTAGAGCAGGGCTTAATTTTACATATACAGAAACTTACATCTCACTTTGGCTTAGAGATTTGGAGAGATGTAGAAGTTTCCAAATCCATTGCCTTGGAAGGGTTAGTTTATTTTAGAGTTATTTCTAGGTATGATTTCACCAGGGATGTGATTATGCCAGCTGTTAAGGTAATTTAACTGCTGGTAGCTGCTGAGGGTGGTGGTCCCACAGGAGTCTCTGCTGCTGATGGCTGTTGATTCCTCTTTTCTCCCTTGTATGAGTTGCACTTCTCCAGCCTCATGGTGAGCCAGTTCAACTAGCTTATGTGGCAGAAAACCATTTCCTTGTCTTCTACATTTTTTAGTGGACTGATGAGCTGAATTGGCTCGTGTAAGGCTAAAACACGTAATAAATCCAGTGCAAAGGAAGTAGGAGGTATGTGTAGCTGGAAGAAAGGGAGATGGGCTGTTTCTGCCTTTCATGGTGCCAACGTATTAGATGAGGTAAACCTAAAATAAGTTTGCCCTGGATTTTTATTATTAGATCTTGCATGCTGTTGAGTTTCTTGCAGTTACCTTTTGTGTCTGTAGAAGCCTCATAACTATTTTAAAGTTCTAATGTCAGCATGAGCTGCGCCACTGCTGAAACACTTTCAACTGATTCTGTAAATAGAATACACTCTTCTTCAGTTTTAAGTATAAAATTGTGAACTTCTTTTGTGTGGGAGTTTTTCCTCGCTTGTTCAGACATCATAACATCCTCCGAGTAGAGTGTGAGCAGAGTGTGAGCTGCCCCTTTTTGGGTAGGTGACTCATTGTACTGATCATGTGCTGCTTACATAAAGTCACTTCCCCTCAGGGCTTTTCTAGACTCCAGTGGCTTTGTAATTTCCTTTGACTTTTTTGCCCTTTACCATTTTTCTGCTTGGGTTTCTCCTGACAAAGTCCAGCTGATGTGCAGATGTGGCTGCACAAAATCGATTCATACAGTAGAGGTACTAGCTCACCAGTCAACTTGTCCAGTTGCTTTCCTGTTGGAAGTCTTTGTTTTTCCTACTCTTCACTTAGAAAGAAAATTTTTAAAGAAAAAAAAGGTATTTGTATTGCTGTTTCCTCGTTCTTCTCTTTCCTTTTCTACAAAATATTCTGATGTGTTTTCTTCCTTTCCTCCTTGTAGTTTGAATTTGAGGGGACCTCAGATAAAAAATCCCACACTCTCAAGTTGTTTCCTCTAAACTCCTGTGTATTTAAGTTACCCAGTTCCATATCTTCTTCCCATTCAAATGCATCTTATCTCCTCCCACAAATGTTTGGCTCTGGTGCTATGCTGTCACCTAGTTTCCTTTTTCCACTTTGCCCCTAAGTTCCTGCTCTGCTTCTTCTAGTCCACTTTTTGGTCTCTTGTCACCCATCCTTTCTGCTCCATCAAGGGTATCTCATTGTGTTGTCCTTTAAAATTTGCTGAACAGTTTGTCTTGGTACATTCAGACAGAAGCCATTCTTTACTCTACTTTGCCCTTCCTTCATCTAAGGTTGTCCACTGCCAGACCTAAGATACTGGGGAAGTTAAAGCTTTACATGGAACTAGTATACTGCTTCTGATGTTCTTTTGTTTTCTTTATGGTGTCTAAAGCTGCTTCTCGGGCTTCTTGTGCCTTCCCTTCTCTTTTATTCTTCACTTCTCTCCAGAGGATTGGTGTGGGCACTGGTACATTGGAACAGGGAGAAAGCCTACTGGGGCAGAGCTTTGCTGGCTCTCCAAGATGCTAAACATTACACTGAGCAGTTGTTTTTATCAGGATTTAGTTTATTTGCTTTCAACTGAGACAGTGAAGGAGGTTGTGTTTAGCTGGCATTAGCTACTTCTTCAAGAACCAGATAGTGCTGTGTTGTGCTGTTACACTTTCTTCCTTTCTGATAATTTCTATGACCTCTGGCTTCTGAACCTTACTTATATTTTCATTCATCTCTCTAGCTAGACTATCTAAACTTGTTTGTTTTTTATAACCTCCACTTGCCATACTCCATTCTCTTCTGTTGACTCCCTCTCACATGTTGTTTCATGTTAATGTTTTGAATTACTGGTACATAAATCCATCATTCTCCCCCATGTTTTTCATGCTCACAGTCAAAGGTAGCGTGTCATGTGGCAGTGTTGTGCCATTGCTAATCTGAATTGTTATGTAGAAACCTCTGCAGTGGTATTGTTATTTGCAGATCTCTTAGTGGTTTTATGGCAGAGGAGGTTTTTTTTGCATTGTTAGTTGTTTCCCCTGCTGGTAGAAAAACTCCATGCTTTGTGCATCACCTGAGGAAGTGAAAGACTTCTTTTGTTACACAGTGGTATCCACCATACAGAGTCACCAGACCTTTCAGTTTGTGCAAGGTGTGGCTGGCTCTGCAGCCCTTTGTCTGAATGTAAGGGAGGCTTTGTAACATAAACCTGCCCCAAATTTCTTGTTGGGCTTATTACATGGATCACTGATTCTCTTTTCTCTTAAATTGTAGCTAGGAGCCCTCACAATTAGGTTTGTGCTTTCTTCTTCATTCCCATTTTGTCTGCAGTTGGAACAATTCCAGTTCCAGTGACAACTGACTGGAGGGTGTGGGCTGTTGTACAGAGCAGTGCAAGGATTTTCAGATGGCTTTAAGATACGTTATAGAACCTTTGCTTGAGGTTCATGTTTAAGGTCTTTTTGCCAGTGTTTATTTGTGAAAAACAAAAGGATGTCACTAGGTGACTGCTAAATATTTCTCAATGGAATGAGGGAGGATGATGGTAAGGAAGTGTCAGCCTAATGAAGGTAACTGTCATGGGAGAGGTGCAGTTTCAATGTTAGTGATGTTCTCCAATTAAAAGCAAACAAAAACAACCACCATATCTGGCAAGAATTCTGTTGCAATTTTCTAGTACCTTTTCCATTTTCTTTTTAAAATTGGAACATGAAACAATTCCTGTGGTAGTCCCACCACTGTGTGGAGGCCTGTGGAGCAGTTAGGGCCTCTGCGCTTTCTATACTGCACATCACAGATGCTTAAGTCTTTGTCTGATTGTTGTGGTTTAAGTCCAGTCAGCCACACAGTTTCGCTCTCTCACTCCCCCCACTTTCTTCCCCCCGCTCCTGGAGGGATGGGAAGGAGAATCAAAAAGAATGCAACTCCCACAGGTTGAGATAAGAGCAGTTCAGTAACTAAAGTAGAACACAAATCACTACTGCTACCACCAATAATAATAATGACAAGGCAAATACAAGGAAAGAATACAGTTTCTCACCACCTAAAACCAAGCCCGACCACGCAGTGCACCCCCACCCTTCCAGGTCTCTGCTGTCTGCTCTCCATCCTGGGCATGACGTGCTGTGGTATGGAATAACCTCTTTGGTCAGTTTGGGTCAGGTGTCCTGTCTCTGCTTCCTCCCGGCTCCCCTCCTCCCTGGCAGAGCATGAAACTCAGAAAGTCCTTGGTCAGACCCAAACATCACTAAGCAGTAACCAAAACACTGGTGTTATCAGCGCTGTTCCCAGGCCCAAAATCAAAAACACAGCGCTGCACCAGCTACCAAGAAGCAGAAAAATGACTGCTGCTGCTGAACCCATGACACAGATTGAAGAGTCTTTTAGTAAGTAGTATATTCTGCCTCATAAGGATTCTTCATAATGATCTCAAGACTTGGTCTTTATTTTTTTAATTACTCTATTGAGCTTCTGCATCTTTCTCTGTGGGATTCATTTTTTTCCACATCTCAGATGACACTGGAAAAAGCCACAAAGTCATTTTTCCTATTTTTCAATAATGCATTAAAAATCTGGTCTCTCAAGCTTAGGTACAGCAATATACTGACAGTCATCCAGATACTGCAGAACTTTATGATACTGTTAGAGCTTGTTGTATTTGAGCAGATCCCACTCACAGAAAAAGTCAGTGAGCTAACTCAGCATCTTGCCTGCAGTGACTGCTTTCTGTCTGTAGCTCTGAAGAAGACACTAACAGAATCAGGCCCTGTATGTTTTCCTGACCCCTGTCATTATGGATTCATATCAGATTTTTACATACTGGAGCTCTGTGAGCTTATGCCATCTTAGATGTGATTCATTAATTTTTGTACAAGAGTAATGTTCTGTTTGATGCCTTGTGCTTACATCAACATTTTTCATGTGCAGAATGACTGGAATCTCAAACATATATTATAGTTCAATGTAAATGTTTGAGTATGTGGTTAAAGAGGTAGAGTTTTTTGCTGAGAAGAAAGTACCGCAGAGTGCATTGCTCTTCTTTGCAGGTTGCTTTGTTGGTGAGCCCATTTTTGCTCACCTTTGCAAGCAGCTGAGCACATCAATGTTTTCAAGCAATAATGCTGATTTGTGTAAGACTTTTCCAAGAGTACAATACCTTTCAGAATGAAACCTGTGCATCGTATCTAATATTCCTGGCATACAGCCATCAAAATCACTGTCTCTCTCTTACATAGTAGTGTAGGGGCAAGATTTAAACAGTAAAGAGAAATGTAAAAGGAATGTAGTCAGACAGACCTGGGTAGGCAGTAGATCGTACAGTTGTACCACACTTTGCCTGGGTCAGCAAACTAGTGTTCACTTCTGCCAAAAAAATGTCACAGGTTCTTTATTACTGATGTTCAGATTGTCAATGGCCCAACCACAGCTGAGCTACAAATCATGTGAGGGATTTAGGCAGATGCAAAGTGCCTTGAATTTGAAAGCATTTTTCCCATATAGAGATTGAAAATTTCTTAGAAGTTTAGTGGAGAATTTGAGCATGAATTAAATAAATCTGTTTGATTTTGGCAGCTCTTTGAGGAAGCTGTTTAAAATGCAGCTTTCTGTTGCATCCGCTGTTAAATCCTGTAGTGATATCTGCTTGGAGAATGGGAGCCCAAGAAGCTGCACTCACATGTTCTCTTGTAACTACTACAGTGGGATGAAAATACTTAACTGCTCCTTACTGTCTATCCTGCTTTTGTGCTGTGTTGTCCTCTACTGTTTCTCGTAACAGTTTTCAAACAAAGTTTCAAACAAAGGTCTATTGGAATGATCTAGGTTAGAAGAATCTGTCATGTGTTTTAATTAAATTGTATCACACTGCCAGATACGAGTTGAAGAGCCATTGATCTGCCAGCAGTCTGGATCTATATCTACATATATGCATCCACAGCAAATGCAAGCAAAACAGCTGTTTCACCTTGAACAAGATGGAGCGGGTCAAAAGATCTGTGTTGTAGAATTCTTTTTTGATCTTTGACCATCTTAAATGTGACCTTGTAAGTACAAGTAGCTGTGTTTTGAAGGTATAAACAGCATCTAATATTAGCTATTCTGTGATAAAGAACAAATACAAGTCATTAGATGATTTTATAGTGAAGAAAGGTAGGGTTAAGTTCTTAAACAAATATGTCAGACATCTTTGAAGTGCAAGAAGCATGTTAGCATGAAAGAGTTTCTTCTCAAAGAAAGATTTGGTCATTATCCTTGAGTGTAAGCATGTAAGCATGCATACTGCTCCCCAGGGTATGGTTTTGAGGTGGAAGAGAAGGTGAAGGTACAAAGAATGGTTTGTACCATGTCTGAGGTACATGTTGGGAGTACCTGGGAGAGGAACAGTTTGCCTATGCTAAGGATTTGGAGGTGGTTATGGTGAACTGACCTTGGCCTTTCTTGGACCTGTGTTGTTCTGCTAAGGCTGTAGGGAGTAGGTGCAACCTGTGGGAGCAGAGCACCAAAACTGCTGAGTCTCTTTTGCTTTAGAGAGAAGATAAAAATATGTTTTCTCCTTTGTCTCACTCTTCTCCATTATTTTGTGTTGGAAAAGAAAAACTGTCCTCTTTGCCCTTGTCACCTTCCCTTCCAGCCAGCAATCATGTCTGTTCTTCAAGGAGAACAAGGCTACTTCCGCTCAATCCAAAGCACCTATCTCTAGCCACCTTTTCAGTTTTGCTATGGCATTTCTTTGCTATCATGGAAGTTTTCTATGAGCTATGGTCACACAAACAATGACACTTCTGTTGCTGGAGAGTGTGTTAAGCATGGATAGGAGCTGGTTTGCTTCCTTTTGTAAGACTGCTGACAGTGTCTAGATAGATACCCTAGCTTCAGGGTCTGGCCTCTCCAGGTCTTGTCTAGAAACACAAGAGAATTTCACTTAGTAGCATGAAAGAGCTCAAATGGCATCATCATGTGCTTGGGTTTGGTTTTCTTTTTTTTTCAATTTGTAGCATTACATTCAATAGGATAACAGAAATGTTTTCGGTGTTGTGTATTTCCTGCCAGGATGAAGACTCTAGAAACGTACTGGGACTACAAAGAAGCTGCAGTAAATTACCAAGAAGCCTGGAAAGTGCTGCGTAGCCAAGCCCTGATGGGTTGGGTCAAGAATGCCAAGGAATACCTGCACTTCACATGAGAATGCATGCGGCTGTGTAAATCCAGCAATGAGCTCAGGTGCACAGATACTGCTGCAGTTCAAGGACTAGGAAAAGATATGCTCTACTTGATGTGCTGTAAGGAGACAGTGAAAAGGAAAGCAATTTAGAGAAGTCTTTATTTTGGTTGAGTTGAAGCCCCTTTTTATTGAAATATAGAAAAGAATCATTGTAGGCTTGAAGTTCTGAGCTGCATGAAACAATTATGCCTCAAAAGAAAGGAAGCAGTGATGTGCTATCCCATTACCTGAGGGTATGATCTATCAGCCATAGTCCATTGCAGTGGAAGTAATGTCAACTGAAACTAAAGCAGTGCTATGGCCGTCACTTGTCAATTTTACTGCTGCTTTTTTTTCCCCCCTCTTCATAGTGTTATGGTTGGTTTTGTGTTGCTGGGACAACCCCGATGTGTAGTAAGTAATGTTTTTATAACTCTTGGCTCTCCTTGTCTGGCACCTGGAAGAATTTTCCACGTCCCCCAACCCCATTGCTTCTGACTGGAAATACGGGTTCTGTTAAAGGGTCTTTTTTTCTGGAATTCCTTCATGTAAGCTTCTAGTTACTAAATACAGCCAAAGCAGAAGCAAAAAAGTGCTGGGGAGAAGCAGTGTCAAATAATACCACTTGTGATGTATCTTATCTGTCTGTTTTAATTTCAGGACTTCACCAGATACCTGTTCAACTGCTTTGCTTCTGTGGGCAGGAAAGAAACCTCCTGGTTCAAACCTGTCAGTCCTGTGTAATTCCTGGCAAACATTTACCTATTTGCAGTGCTTCAAGTGCTGTCTAACCCCTGTCTCCCTGTGATACATGGTTAATTAAAAGCAGGGATGCCTTAACCATTTATGTCACTGTTTCCTGGCAACTGTTCATTAATTGCCTGGCAGAGGTGGAGATGTTTTGGGGGGGACTGAAGTGGTCTCTGACAGTCTTTGCCTTTCTGCTTTATTACCAAGTAATGTCTTCATGGCAGTCAGTAAACACTGGGGGCTGGGGGAAGCAGCAGGTAATCCTCTGTAAGCTTTTTGTCCCAATTATTGTGAGCAAGTTCAAGACTATGTAACTGCTACTGAGCACACTCTCCTTTTGTACCTTTTCTATTGTAAATTGTGCTTCATAAAACATTTGCAATGGCAGGATGAAAGAAGTGGATAATTTAGAACCTAAGAATTTTTTAGTGACTTTGAGTTTTCTGGGTTTTGGTATCTTACTATAGTTTTGGATTTGAAAAATGGGCACAGCAGTTCTTCAAACAGCCTGTACAGTCAACCTGCTGAGCTGGATATGGGACTCTTCAGTACATACTGCATTACAGTCTGACAACTGATTATAGCAAATCCTTTTACTTCACACTTGGGTTGACTTGTCAAATAAGAATAGTGCTCTTACTTGTCAAAGAACTAACAAAACCCGAATTCTTTGTGTATGAGCCTGTCCTCTCAAATCCAGCAGAAAGACCAGTTGTATTGGTGAGGTGGGGAGTCATTGCATGTGTCTTTAGAGGACAGGGGGTTATGGAGAATGGTAACTTGCGTTAGTCACCAGAGGATGAAAAATGGCCAGATGCTATCACAGATTTGCTACCGGGTTAACTGCATTGCAGCGGCAGGGTCCTGTAGCGTACCTAAGAGATAATTAGATATTTCCAAACTCCTGAAATTTACCTTTGTCCTTCCCTGAAATCTTGCAGAAACGGTAACTTACTGTACCTAGTTTCCCTTTGTTAATCAAGAAGGTCTGTAGGGAACCTGCTGACCAGACTGGAATGTTCCCATTTCCCATCCAGCTGCAATATTAAAATGGGTTACATAAGGCTAGTTCTGTCTTGGCATCCAGCTAGTTTTCAGATGAGCAGTTAAATGATGTAAATGCTTTTAACTCTTTTGTAAAATTGGAGCCTGGCTGTTGGGAAAGGTTATTCCTGGATTTTCCTGCATGTTTGTAAAATACTTGTGACCTGCAGACTGCTGCTTTCTACAAGTTGTCAGGTTTAAAAGTAGTTTTATAGGTGCTGAACAGTAATACTAACCTCACTTTTGGATTTAGTTAAGGACATATTTAAGCCTGGTGTGAGTCAATGAATATGCAGAGAGAGGAGCTAAAACAAAGCAGCATCTAAGGATGGAGGGCTGAGCCTGCAGGATCCATAGGGAGAACATTAGAATGCAGAGACCTTGTCACAGAGGAGCACAGTTGTAGGTAGGTGTAAGTAGAGGAAACCAAGTGCCCACAGTTGATGGTTAGTGAGGACAACCAAATGGTTGCCAAGGGGAGCAGCAGAGCATATGAGGGCACTGAGATTCCCAAGGCATGTGTAAAATGAGCGTGTTTGTATTACTGGATAGGTCCCTGATTTTCCCAAACTAGTATGGGGGCCAGTGGTCCCTATTTTTCAGAACAAAGAAACTGTAACCCTTGTTTTGAGTGGGATGTCTTCAACAGCTTCACCGTTGGAGACACCATTATGTTTTCAATTGCAGTAATAAGGCAGGGCCACCTGCTTACCTTTAAGGAAGCCAAAACCAGAGCATGGAAATATGTGGTTTTGTCCAAAAGTAGAAGTAAACAGTCTGTTTGAGTTGGAGGCTGCAGTTCATGACACAACATGTTAATATCCAGTACCTTTGCAAAAGCAAGGTTTCAGTCTTCACAGGATGCTTCCACTGCTCACCTTAGGCAGGCTGGAGCACTTAACTGATTGCAGTACATTCAGAGTAAACTGAAGACTATTCAAATTACTCTTTCTTTATAGAAAAACAAGCCATGAACCCAAAAGCCAGTGTAGCTTTTCCTGAGGAGTTAAATCAGCTTTGCCATAAGCCCAGAAGCACTAGAGGAAAGAATGAGCTAAAGCTGTGCAGCTGCTGCTTCCTCTTGCTTGTTACAAACCTAGTTATGAAACCAGACCTGGAGAAAATGCCTGAGGCATGAGCATGGAAATGAATTGAGAATTAGTTCTGGGAAGCTACTGTTGGTAGGGAGGAAAGAAAGGCACTGGAGTAAAATTGGGAGCCATAGTTGAGGGGCTACAACTAGCAGTTCTTTCTCTCAAAGCACAACCATCCCAAGCATCTGATAATGTCATTATGAGAAGGCTGTAGCAGGGGTTTACAGGTAGAAGATAATTTTTTGAGGAAAGACCATCTGAATTCATCTAGCAGTGGTTTAGTTATATTGGAGATGACACTTTACATTAGCTTGAAGATGGGTGATGTGGAAGCGTGGCTGTAGGAATTGTGAGGTATTTGTTTTCTGTTCAGTGTATAAATTGAGATGCATTTCCAGGCCTGAAGGGTTAGCAGAAAGTGAGGCTCACATGGGACCCAAAACTTTTCATGATTTTACAGGAGTGACTATGCTATCTAGAGGCATTCATTTCATCTCTGCATTTCAGGTGAAACTTCTTGATGTTTTATTGCCATTTTAAGTGCATTTGTAGATTATAAGTTAAGTTACTACTTAGCACAAGTATCCTTGCATTCTCTGGAATGACTCATGTACCTGGTCTTCTAAATCTAAACTCATCATTACAGAAATGTTACAGTAGTTATGTGGGTTTTTTTAGAGGCTTATGAAGGATATTCTAAAAGACACCTACATCATAACACTGGGAATAAAACTTCACCTTCCCTTGTTTTGTTTAGATTATCTGTATGTTAACACATCATTAGCTTTATCTAGCAGCTTTAAGTTACATTTCTTACTCCTGTTAACTGCGAGCAAAAAACACTGAAAACCATAGTCAAACTGTGGAGTTCCAGCTTAAAGGGAACTGAGCATTTTCCAGTAATAAAACATAATAAAAAAATCACAGGTGAAACCACTTTCATTCTGAATCAAAAATTCTGTGAAGAGTAAACATTAATACTACATGTGTGGAAAGGGTGGTGGTGGAAAGAATCTGGGATAGAAGCTGTGATGTAATGTTTACTAAAGCAGTACTATACAATGCAGTGCTATTCTGAACAGTGAAAGGCTTACTGAACCCAACAGCATGTTTTCAGATGCAGTAAGCACATGCAGCACTGTTTCTGTGACAAGCCTTGTAACAGTGCCAGTGTTTCACAGGCTCCTATCTTCTCATTTTGGAGTCCTTCTGCCTGTACCTGTGACACTGTAGAGCCAGACATAATTCTAGGCATAAGGTGACTTCATTAGCGTTTGAGTTAGTATGAATCTGATTTAAGCCTGGAAAGTGATAGATTTCCACTGGGTGCAAACATTTTAAAAACTGAATTCCTCCACACCATGTAGCATAAAAATGGAGTAAACCAGTAAAACTATTATTAGGAGTCTGCACTTTAATTAGTGTTTCCTTGCTGGCTTATGAAGTTCAAAGTGATGCTACTTTTCCAACACAGTGTTATCCTTTAATTTCAAAGTGTAAACTCCAGTACTGTGCATAAAGGTCAATCAGGTGTCTTTTCCAGACCCCTCACCATTCAGAGCCACAGCTTTGCTTCTTGCCCTGTATGTAGAGGCAGCTGTGTAACTGTGGTAAGTCCTTCTGGAGAGAAATTGAGACCCACATAAATAACCACGTGTTTTGGGTTTGTGGCAAAGCCTCTTTACCTCTTCTGTGCTGTGTACTTGCTGTGGCAGTGGTGCTCATCAACTGGAGGAACCGATCATCAGTTCTTCATCTTGCATGCAGGATTTTTAATTGTAGTTGTCTGCCTCACCATGCTAGAATCATAGAATGGTTTAGGCTGACAGCCTGTGGGCAGGCAGAGCTGCTCTTCTGATGAGAACTAGTAGCTCTGAAGCTACTGGTTTCGGAACCTACAGATAGCTGCGTGTTTTTAACTTGTATCATCATCCATGTTGAGAAGCTCTACAGTGTCTAGTAAATAACATAAGCAGCTGTATAGCATCTAGCAAATGTGATGTATAACTTTCTGGCCAAAATTAAGGTAAAGAAATGACAGCACTACCTGTTTGTGACAGGAATTTTTATTGTACTTGTTTGTGAATTGGGGAAGAGGAACATATTAGCTCAATTGATTATAATCACATTGTGCTCTTGCTTAGGTTAAGATAGCAAATCCAGTGTTCCCAATACTAATGTGATATTTTTATCTCCTAAACACCTCAAAACAGAATAAATGCATATTCTTCTTCTCATGTTTTAGTAGCCCAACTACTTTGCCTTACTATTTAATCCATATCATCAGGTGTATCCCCCAAAGGAGTGAGGCTCTGGGAATTCATAGCGTGAGGGGGGAAAAAAAAAGCACAAAACCAACAAAACTTCTTTATAATTTAACAGTCTAATAAAACAAGACCTAGCAATATATTAAGAAATAAATCCAGTTACAAATGCGTGTAGATAGATGGAACTTCTGTGGATGTCAGAACAGAAAATTATCAGCTATTTACAAGATACACAGCAGGATGGTATGGTAGCCAGGACCCACCATTCAGAAACCAAATGTGTTCTCTCCACTGTAAGCAACATACAAGAATCCATCTTCATCCTTTTCCTTCTCATAAAGTTGTCCCATAGTTAAGCTTGAAGGGGAAAAATAGAGAAATGGTTTGCTTGCATCATGACAGTTGCAAAGAGCAGCAGTTAGAGCCTCACAAAGACAAGGATTAATAAAATCTAAAACTTGTGAATCTGTGTCAATTAAAATACAAAAATAGTTGCAACTGAAAGCAGCTGACTCCTGAGTTAGAAAAATGATCCTGGGCTCTCTGCAGTGTCTAGGGTTTCGTTCTTTGCAAATGCATGTGTCAGAAAGCTACCTTATTTCATTGAAAATTAGTCACTGAAGGTATTTCAGGTTCTGAATCACCCATTATTGATGCTGTGACTAATACCAGGCTCAACAGCCTCATTGTACCTTTCTTGAATGCAGCTGCATTAACACTGTGCTTCTTGTGTGAGCCACCTGATTTCCCCCTCCACCTTGTGTAGCTGTGAATGTTTGGCCGGTCTCTGGTCTATCAAGCTTGTGCTTTTTGGACTCTTTCCTTGGGCTCTGGGTTATTCTGGGAAGCAAAACCTTTGTTTTCTGTACTGTTAAAAAGTGATGACTTCAAGTAATGCCAGTACCAAAATGCGTGGGCAGGAAATGACAAGTTACCCAGGAACTAGTGCTTTTTCCGGAGGTGAGGTTCTGAACATTTGATCAAATGAAAATGTTTGTCACTGAACAGGCCCATGGCCCTTCACAGTGTAAGTGGCTGTGGTCTTTAGGGCAATGTCTGTGTTTTGACAGCAAAAGGAAACCTAAGCAATTACTTGGCCAGTACAACTGCTCCAACCATCTTCCTGCAGATGGAACAGGAAGTTGCACAAGCGACACCTCCTCAGCTCACCTTTCCCTAACTACCCAAGACTGAGAAAAGGGTCATGAACTGAAAGATTCAAACTGAGCGATGGGGAAAAGAGCAAAGGTCTCACCAGAGAGAAGGGCTGGGAGGAGCTGCAGCAGTACTTGTAATGAAAGGGAACTAGTGAGCACTAAGTAAACTTCTGGATGAGGAGAGGACATCACGAGTTTAGTGATCTACATAATGAACTTAGCCTACAAGACGAGCAGAGCTGTTAACAGATCAGATTTTGATTTACCTGTTAACAAGTTACCATTTCTGCATTAATATTGAAGGTTCAATGCCCTGTTTTTTCAGCACATGTGACATCCCATCTTGAACACGTGAGATGAGACGATGTGTCCTTTCTTTTTCTTTCCTGTTCCTAGCAGTTCTGCAGCACTGTTAAGATGATGACATTTCTAATACTCTTAGCAGAAAGCAAGCAGGAAAAGATGGTTCTCACAGGTCCCTATTGTGTATCACAAAGTAAATAAAGATATTGCTAACAGTCTGGACAGGTTACCTGGAGGAACTGTTCCTGTTACACAGGTAAGGCTTAGTAAGACTAATATTACATCTAAGCCATGCAACACCATGACATACTATTTTCTGAAATACACGACATGCTATTAAATGTGTCATGTAACACCATGATTATTAAATAGTCAAAATGACTATTAAAGTGTGTCATTTAGAAAGCAGCTGTAGTAATTGCTTCTGCTATATATTATTCTGTGTGTAGCAATTAAACTTATTCCTATATAAAAGCAGTGTGAAAAACATTTCTACAGTCATTTTGTGCTTATAGAAGAAAACAAGTAACAGCATGATTTGTGAGCTGAAAAGATGTTTTTTCAGTAAAAATGGTGTTTGCTTTTGAGTTTTTAACATGCAACTTTTTGTTACACTGAGAATTTTGTTTTTTTGCATTGATGATGTAAATGTTCTTGTACTCAAAGATACCATAACTCCAGAGCTCACCCTCTTGCCATAGAAGTAAATAATAAATAGACTTTTTCAGTCACCTTTCCTTTCAGCCTAGCTCAAGAAATAAGATATTTATCAAACTCATGAGAAAAAAACCCAGCCCTATCACAGTGACACTAAGATGTAACCAAACCCCTCCTAAAATCACCAGATAAGCCTCAAAGAGGGGAGCTCCTGTCTGTCAGGTACGCACAGGCTTGCAGACATGGTTCTGAATACTAAGTGAATAGCTTCTCACCTGGATTGTGGGACAGTCTTGTCTACAAAGAGGAATATTGCTTTCTCAGATGGCAGTTGAATCCTCTTCCTGATGATCCACATGAACTGGGCCACGGTGATGTCAGATGGAACTAAGTACTTCCTCTTGTCAATATCAACAATCTGAGATCCTGAGACCTTCTCCACTATGACCTGTAAAGTGCAGGTGTGAAGGTTAGGTTTTTCAGGGTTGCTATGAACAGATAGCTTTCAGAAACCACTTGCTGGTGCAGGCTTACAACAGTGAGCAGAGGGGAGGAACAATAGTTTCTTGACCAAATGAGGCAAATGAGAGGTAAGACTGGTTCAGCACTGTAAAACCTGTTCTTAAACAGCACTGAAACCTACATTCATATACAGAATAGCTCAAAACTTCCTCTGCCTGTTGTCAGTCACAGGGTGAAAAGATGCAAGGTGTATAAAAAACCTGTGACAGGAAAGCATACACATCTGTTTACTTTTTGTACACTGATGATATGAAATTCCTGTGATGTGGACTCCCAAGTTGAGAAAGAGCCCGCAGTGTACCCTGGCAGCAAAGAAGACTGACGGTATCTTAGGCTGCAAGTATTGCCAGCAGTTCCAGGGAGATGATCCTTTCCCTGAACTGGCACTGGTGAAGCCACACCTAAGTGCTGTGTCTGGTTCTGGGCTCCTCAGTACAGGAGAGACATGGACATACTGGAGAGAGTACAACAAAGAGCCTCCAAGCTGTTTAAGGGATTGGAGCATCTCTTATATAAGAAAAGGCTGAGAGCTGGGACTGTTCAGCCTGGAGAAGAGAACGCTCAGTGGAATCTTACCAGCATGTGAAGAAAACGGAGCCAGGCTGCTTACGGTGATGCCCAGTGACAGGACAAGAGGTGATGGGCACAAACTGAAGCACAGGAAGTTCCCTCTGAACATCTGGAAACACTTCTCACTGCCCAGGGAAGTTGTAGAGTCTCCCAGCTTGGAGATGCTCCAGAGACACTGTCCTGGGCAGCTGGATGTAGGTGGCCCTGCTGGAGCAGGGGGTTGGACTGGATGGAGCTCCAGAGGTCCATTCCCACCACAACCCTTCTGTGATTCCGTGATTTATTCACACCAGGACACTAATGTCCTACTGTGTTTAAATATGGGTAATTTTCAATGTGTTTTAAGAAGTTCACCATGTGCACTAGCCAAAAATAGTGTATTCTGTAACAAAAGGTTGGGGCAGCAGCAGGAGAGGAATTGGCATCTCCTGAGATATCTGAAGCATGGCAGCTTGAGAACTTGAGATTTAAGTGTGGCTTGGCTGCATTACTTCCCTTTAACTGATGATTGAGGGAAGGAGTCCAGGACTTCTGTCTTCTCAATTACTCTAGTTGATAGTAACAAACTGAAAAATCACTTAACCATGTTCCTTCTTGCCCCATTCACCTGTAAAGGAGTCATGAAAAATTTAACCAGACTGCAGTGCTGGTACCTGAGCAATGGCAGGTGATCTGAGGAAGTGTGTTCCCTTAGTACAGATGCTGCTTACTTTGTTTTGTCACTGTCACAATGTAAAAAGAAAGCAGACTAGAACAGACTAGTTCAGCAACAATCATCTGGTCCAACTGCCTGGCCAGTTCAGGGCTGACCAAAAATTAAAGCATGTTACTCAGAGCATTGTCCAACTGCCTCTTCAACACTAACAGGCCTGGAGCATCAACCACCTCTAGGAAGTCTGTTCGTGTTTGACCACCCTCATGTTAAAGAAATTCTTTCTAATGTCAAGTCTGAACCTCCTCTGCTGCAGCTTTGAACCGTTCCCATTTGTCCTGTCCCTGGCTCCCAACACCCACCCTAGCTCCACGTCTCCTCCTCAGGAAGCTGCAGAGAACAACGAGGTGACCCCTCAGCCTCCTTCTCTCCAACCTAGACAAACCTAGAGTCCCAAGCTGCTACTCGCTGGACATGACCATCATTGCTTGCAATCTCATTACACACAGTTCTAGTTTGTAACAAGCATGGCCTCTCCTCGTTTAAACTGTCATGGGGCTAAATAAAATCCCACAATATGAAGAAATACAGGTTTAATACACACACCTCTACAACCCTTCTAATTTAACTGTCTTCTTTAAACAATGCCTCAAGCTGACTCTAACATGACAGAACCAACTGTCCATGTGCAGCATACAGCAAAAGGAAAAAAACCCAAACAGAAAGAATACTATAAATAAATTTCAGTAATACTGAAGCTACAAAATCAGAATTTAGGTAAATGGGAGGGAGAAGCACCAGCCTAGTCTAGTATCAGGTCTGCCATTTCATCTGTTGTGCACACACCAGAGATGCCAGAATGGCCTTCAGGCTTCCATCTACAGCATTACAGTATTCATTAGTACTTTTACATTAGAAACCTCCCTGCTAAATAGAGGCACAGGCGTCCTTCAGGGAGCCTGGTGCAGAGCTGAAGAAGCCATGTTGTATCTGAATAGTCAAACACTGATACCGCAGTGTGAGTTGTGGTATAATGCAAGGTTCTAGTTGGCCATAGGACTACCTGTTCATTTTTCACAGTGCTCTGCAGTACTGCTTTTGATTTGACATCCGTGTTCTCTCCATTTGCGTAATTAATCCAGCAGTCATTACTGACAGCCCACAGCTAGCCACCAAGCACTTAACAATGCCTCGAGGAGAAATGAAGCATGGCTGCAGCATGCTGGAACACCAGCTGGCCTGCAAGGGTGCCAGCTGAGCCCTCCACCAAATCCCCAGAAAGGTGCTGTGATGTGATGCTATGTGTGTGCTTCTGCTGCAGCAGACTTACAGTGCTAATCCAGCAGTGTATGCAGCTCATGTTAACTACAGCTTCAGTTGATGGCTAAAGTTACAGGACAGCAGTGAAGCCATACTCACAAGGTGTAGGTTTTAGTTCTGTATGAATGACAGCTACATGGGGTATGTAGGCTTTAAGGAAAAAAACAGAGTAAATAATTAGGAAAAGAAAAAACAACCCACAGGCTTTGCTTGTGCTGCTCAGCCACCTCAGGAACTGGGATATTCTCTGCCTGTACTACAGTGTTCGGCAGAAGAAAACAGGAAGGGACTGAAGCAGAGATGCCTGGGTAAGAAGATGTTTGTAGCATCAACAGGCTTCTGTTTGCAACTCTGAAAAAAGGATTGCCTGTGTTAACCACTATTTCAGGATGTCTGTAGACTCAGGTGTGCAGTAACATAGTGATTTACCACTGGAAACCAGACTTTTTTATTTTCACACATGTTATTCTGAATATAACTGCATTCTAACGAGTATTGTTCATTCCACTGTGTTTCTGTTGTCAAGGTAGGACTCACTGATGCTGTTCTCTACTTTGTATTATGCTGGACTGACATTAGAGTATCTTACTTCATGTTAGGAAATTAGAAATTGACTACAGGAAGGACAGATGGCCACAAACAAACCAAACAAAAAGCAACAGGTAGAGGAAGAATAATTAAGTATTACTTGTGGAAAGAACCTGGTGCTTATTGCTCCACACAGACTAGTTCTTGAATGAAAAATGTAGCACATGAGGAAGTAAGGCTTACGAGAGATTCCAGTGTCTCCATTCCTTAGCTCTGCATTCCCCATTGCTACAGCATCCAGGTAATGCCAAAACAAATATACAAAATACATTATCCTATGATGTGGAGAGGGTTTTCCTAGTATTTTTTTTCAGATCTGCCTACAGAAACAGGAGCTGCCCCCTGCAATTCAGTATGAGGGAACTGTAAAGCGGTCCGAGAACAGCCTGCAGACATATCAAAGCCTTAACAACTGATACTTTTGTATTTTTAAGATTACAATAACACACTGGGCATTTCAGATTCATAATGCAGAAACTCTCATAAATGGAAGCCAAGACTGTTGGCGAACTGCTTCTAGTAAAACTTACAGATACCTTTAACCCTTAGACCACTTGATTTCTCAGGCAAATTTAAGACTGCAGTGCTTATCACGCACAAATTTCTTTCACCTCACATTTTATTCCTATACCGTCCACCCTACGACAGAATTGGGCTGTTCTTATCTTAATAGGTTTGAATCACTGAACTATCTCTAAATCCAGGTAGACAGATACAGCATCTGAGAACTGAAATAATTTTGACATCTGTCACTCTGGATGTAAGCTATAACCTGGAAAGCAGGAAACATACAGTAAGTCTGAAAAACACTTCTATTAAATGCCAAAAATATACTTGGTAACTATTTTGTGAAAGGTACATGGCTCAATTGGAATTTTATTGGCCCAGCCAAAGCATCACACTGCAATTTGAGATTTAATTTCTGTATCCACACACCTTGCTGTCCATTCCTCATACAGCACATCATGTAATTCTGACTCATACTGTGAGTTTCAATGCCTCTCTATCCCCTAAGGTCATGAGGGATATTCCTGAAATGGACATGATGGGGTAGTTAGGCAAGCAGAGAACTGCAACGATCAGCTCAGCCTGCCAGACTGCAGCTGGAGAATGTGCTGTGACTAGGTGCAGCTCAGCAGCAGAGAAAGTTGACGTGATTAGAGGTTCTTCTCTGGGCTGCACTGCCTAATGGATGCTATCTACCAAAAGCTCAGCCAGAAGTGGCAACAATTGGCCCATGGTCAGATTAGATGTGAGGAAATTTTACTCCCAAGCAGATGGCCGTGTTGCTAACTGTAACAAAGATGTGAAGTGCGGTCATTTCACTGAACCATGATAAAAGGAATTGTGGTGTGAAGAGGAAAGGTCATTCACTATTTAGGAGATAGGGAGGTATTAATGCAAAAAGGAGCGGTCATCACTTGCACTGGCTCTTCCAGCAACAGGGCACAGGTATGGATACATGAAGAAATATCACCTTCTTCACAGAGCCTGGATAGAGGATTGTGAAGGTTTAAAGAATTTACTGTTCTTGAGATCGGGCACAGAATGAATCCTCAAGACACTGAAAGTATTTGCTGGGATATAATTACCATTAGAAGATATCAGGACACTGATAAATCATGGACATGCCTGGAAAGTGTTTAGAAAGTCAGGCACTCTTGCACTAGGGCAGAAGAAGGGTTAGGGTTAGTCTGATGCGTTTGGGGCCTCTTTAGAACACCAGAGGACACAGAAAGGAAGATGAATTTCTTTAGTGGGATCTGATCAAACGAGAGGGCGGGATGGGACCAGCTTTGCCTCCAGCAGCCCGATGCAGCTGGCTCGGTTACTCACCGGGACACGGTCAGGGTATTTGGCTCGGATTTTTGCCGACTCGACACATCTGTGCTCTGTGGACAAAACCCGCCGTTAGTCAGTGCACGGCCACGGCACCGCCGTGCCCCGAGCCAGGAGGCACGGCCTCAGGGACGGCAGCCCGCGAGCCGCGCAGGGGGCTCCGGAAGCGTCCCGGGCATCGCGGCGAGGGCCGGGCGGCTGCCCGCGCACAGACGGGCCGACCCACAGGGCCAACCGGGGCACGCAGCGACACGGGAAGCGGCGAGCAGCGCGCGGCCCCGGCCCAGCCTTACCCAACGCGTGGTCCTCTTTGAACATCCACTTCATGGTGCGGCGGCGGGGCCCGTGTGCGGCCGGCGGGGCTCGGGCCAGGCCTGGCGCAGTCCGGGGCCGGGCACAACACCACCACCTCGGCTCGGCGGGCGGGACTTCCGGCTCGACGGTTCCCTAGCAACAGCCCAAGCGCAGCGCTTCCGGCGGGGGTGTGGCAGGGGGGGCTGTTGTAAGGGGCTGTTGCAAGGGGCTGTGGCACGGGGGCTGTGGTGGTGGGGCTGTGGCAGGGGGGCTGTTGCAAGGGGGCTGTGGCGGGGGGCTGTGGCGGTGGGGCTGTTGCACGGGGGCTGTGTCAGGGGTTGTGATCGCGGGGCTGCCGCCGCTTGCCGGGTGCGAGGCCGCTCGAGGCTCCGCCGCCGCCCCCGGGCGCGCTCCGGCCCAGCGCAGCCGTTGGCTGCGGATTGCAGCAGAGCGCGCTGATTGGCTGGCGCGCCCGTTCCCCCCGGCGCCTGGCTGCCGTTAGGCGTGGCGTCCGCCAGTCAGGGTCCCGCCGTTGTCACCGTGAGGGCGCGGGGCGATGGCGGCCGTGGAGCTGTTCTCGCACCCCGCGCTGCACACGCGGTACCGCGCCGGTCTCTGCTCCGCCGCCGCGCTGGCGCTGCTGCTCGTCACGCTGCTCACCTACGTGCCGCCGCTGCTCGTGGCCTATCGGAGCCACGGTGAGCGCCACCGCACAGCGCGCGGCCCGGAGCGGAGCGGCCCGGCCCCGGCGGCGCTGAGCCCTCGCGGTTCCTCTGCCCGCAGGTTTCTGGCTGAAGCAGAGCTCGTACCTGGAGCAGCCCACAGTGCGGTTCCGGTACGAGCTGCTCCTCGTGGCCACCACCGGGCCCAGCCCGGGCAGCTTCTTGGCGTGGAGCACGTTCCCAGCGTTCAATCGGCTGCAGGGGGAGCGGCTGCGAGTCCCGCTGCTGTCGGTAGGCCCGCCCGGGGCGGGAGAGGGGCGCCGGGGGCAGCAGAGCCGGGGCTAGTGCAGGTGGTGCTGTGAGCAGGAGGCCTGACCTGCTCTGCTGCCTTCCAGTAGCAGCAGCTTCATGTGTCGCTTTGTGCCTCACACCAAAATTCACTCGGGGCAAGTGGTTATTAACCAGTCCGGTTGTACTTCCTCTCAGTGTTGTAGAATCATTTTGGTTGGAAAAGATTCTTAAGATCATCAAGTCCAGCCGTTAACCTAACAGTACCAAGTCCACCACTAAACCATGTCCCTGAGCACTACTGGTGGTTTGCATGAGCACATCAATTTACTCAAATTAATTACTCCCTTCCTCCTCCATAGGGCTTATCATGGTCTGAAGTTTGTAGGGGTTGCTCAGTAACCCCTGGTTTTGAAAGCAGGTATGTGCTTTCTAAGCTGCCTGGCTTCTGCTGTGCGACTGTTGTTCCTACTGGGAGTCAACAGTGGCAGTTATTTTTCTGCATTTCCTCTGTTATGGTCCTGTTATGCATCCAGATAGCTGAAGTGCTGGGCATTTGTGGCACGGAAGTGTGGCAAGGCTTGGCTTATAACCAGGAGTTGGCATGGAGAGACCATTAACAAGCAGGCTGCAGTGGCAAGAGGCAAAAGCCTGACAATCAGTCGCACACTTGCCCAGGATGTGACAGAAGATCAAGCACTAATGTGTGCTTTGTAGCATGCGGGGGAGAAGAGACCTTCAAGATTCTGATACGCTTTCCCTCCCTTGGGGGCAAATGCGACATTGTATAACAGGCAAAACTGCAGCCTCTAGTCCTGTGTCTAATAAAGTCAAGCAGCTTTTTGTTGCTTTCCTAACAGTGGTTTATCTGCTTCCTGAGTACGTGCATGCTGCAGTTATGGAGATCCCCTCGGGTTTTACCTTTGGTTTTCTTTTGAGTAGAAGTTCCCATTTGAAAAACCCCAATCTTATTGGTTCTTTTAGACTAGAGAAGAAGACAAAAACCAAGATGGCAAAATGGATCAGTTGCATTTTAGATTGGAACTTCCGCTGCAACCTACAGAGCATGTAGTTGGTGTTCAGCTGATTCTTCTCTTTTCCTACCAGCTTTATGTGAGCATTTCTAGTTTTATTTGTTGTGACATTTAGACCTAATCTATGCAAAGCATGAAAGAACCTTTCCATATTTGAAATTACTATCTAAAAGTTTTATTTTACTAACAAATATTTAATTTTCTCCTCCTCTGCTGGGTCATCCCTAGTCTAGCTCTGTTGCATGTTTTGATATGTTTTGCGGGTCTTGGTTTTGATTTGATTTCATTTTGGATTTTGGGCTGTGGTGTAGAAAACATTCTCAAACCTATGAGGCCCAGAGTAAAGGCCTGACAGTCCTATATTTGTGCTGGAGTTTCAGGTCAGTGATTAGTATCGCACACGGTTCGGATATTCACAGCACCTTTGTTTTACAGTAAATAAGAAAATTTTTCTCCAGATTGAGTGGTTGATAATGGCGAATTAACTTGTTTGGTCCTTCCTTCCTTCCACAGCTAATCCTTAGCTGGCTTTGACTGCTTGAGTATTTTAAAATGTGTCTCCCATGAATGTGTTTAGTCATCTTGCTGCTTTTCACATGTTATGGCAAGTTGAATCTTCCTGTCATTAGCCACGGACTGCTGGACTGCACTGAAGTTCCCATGGAACCGTTTGGTTTATAAAGTTAGTTAACTCACAAGTAAGGTAGTTCACTTTCAAAAACACGTGAAAAAGTAATTAATATCTCTTATTTGGTGTTCCCTTGTTTAGAATAATGTGACAGTCTGAAACTGGGGGTCAGGAAAAAATAAAATCCATGCAGAAATTCTGTATATACAAAGAATTAGAAAAGTGTGTTGTGTTTCCCCATCCCCCCCTAAATTATCTTCTCTCATGTTCACCATTTCAGAGGATGTCAACGTTTGTGATGCAGAGCATGGCTTTTCTTCAGTATTTTTCTCCTGTGCCAGGGTCTCAGCTGTATATGAATGGAGACCTGAAACTGAAGCAGAGGCAATTACTTAACTATTATGGACTGGATACCAGATACAATGTGAGGAAACTTTTTTCCTTCTCCATCAATTCTGCCCTCTCTTTATCCTCCTAGTGCTGTAGGTGACACTCTGTTCATACTCCTGCACAGAGGGAACTGCAGAACTTTGGAACTGGTGTTTTCTTGTTAGGCTGAAAGGTGGATCAGGTTATTCTGTCAAAACGTTCAGTCTGATAGTTACGTGCATTCTTTCAAGGGTATGGTTACTTAGCATAAAACACTTGGTAGAGTTACGTCCTTGAGGAATGAACAAGTAATGCAAGTATCTCTTTGTTGTAACAGGTGTCTCTGGTCAATGGCACAAGTCCCTTTGCAAGTGACTATGATCTAACAAACATCGTTGCAGCATATTGGGATAGAAATGGTAAGCTTGAAGTACAGCCCTGAATTACAGGGCAGCAGTAGTTCTCATACTGACAGTTACTCTGTGGGGATTTGAGCTCTGTGTTAAGACTGAAAAGCTCCTTAACCTGGATGTTTCCTTTCCCCACTGTAGTTACAACAGTCTTTTCAGATCCCACCCCTCTCTGGATGGCTGGAAGAGCAACAGATACACCATTTATCATTAACGCCACTATTCATTACCCAGTGGAAGTTATCTTATATCCTTTGAAAACTGCATAAATTGTGCCATAACAGGGTTGTATTTTTTAGGACTTTGCATATAGGCCGAAAGAAAACTGTTTTCTTCTAGACTTGTTGCTGAACCTTTTATTTGTTAGTTAAGCAAATGCTATAGTTCTGGAGCCAGCTGAACACCTATTTGCCTGTTCTTCCAGATGGTTCTGCATGCGTAACCACTTTTTATCCTTCCCTGCTGGGGACCCATGTTGCTTTCTAGTCTTTCTGTACTGGCCTTTACAGCAGTTTCTTAGCTGTTCACAGTAAACATCCTTAGGAAGCCTTGCTTTGCTCCTGCAGCACCTGCCATCCCAATGTGTCATAGATGCCACTAGCAAAGCATGATACTGTATTCTGTGACTTAAAGCAAGTCATAAGAAATCTGAAAGCAAGGTAAGCTCACCAGATCATAACCCCTGCAGTGGATGTGGCAAACCTGTTGCATGTGCAGACATACCTGATTTTTTTTTCCCTATAAAATAATTATTCCTTCATTATGCTTATTACTAATTTTGTCTGATAAGAAAAAGGCTGTGTTTAAAAGAATTTGTATGGAGCACACTTCTTACGAGGTTTGTTTACCTGCTTAAGTACTCCTAATAACTACTTTTCTGGTGAGTCAGGGGCAAACTAGCCACTTTGTACAGTATTGATTTAAATGTCTTCTAGGGTAGACATTCTCTGCAGCTGTTGTTGCATACTATGGTAGAAGGCTTTGCATTTGCCACATGAAGTGATATCTTAACAAGTTTTGTTAACAAAAAGTTTTTGCTTTCCACCTTTGCGTTCCTTTGTTTAGTTATTACAGCGGTAGTAGCAGAAGCTGCTTCTTGAACACTCCTTGACTTCCTTTAAATATCAGCCAGGATTCTGGGAGGTGATTAAATTTGCCTGGATCCAGTATGTCAGCATTCTCCTTATATTTCTTTGGGTGTTTGGTAGGATTAAAATGTTTATATTCCAGAATCATGTGTTGACTACAACTTCAGTAACACCAGTTTTGCCAGTGTCTCCAGTACTGTCCTACAAACAGCACCAGTCCTGAGGAGACGCTTGAGAATACTTTAAAGAAATGCAGTTCAAAAAATAGATCCCTGACTTAGTATGTTTTTTACTTAGGAAGATCAAACTTTGTAGGTATGTTCCAATTTTGTTCTGTTTTTGCTTCTTTTTTCAAATACACATTCATCTTTTTCTCTGGGAACACTGATCTAGGACTGAAAAGTTTTGTATTTTTGACAGAAGAAGAACCTAGTTATTTTTATTGCAACTGAAACATGCTTCAAAAACCAATAGAAAGCAATGAGGCTGCTTTTGCATGATCTTGATTTTGCTAAGCCTTGAGGACTGAAAATAACATGCCAACAGTAACAGCATAAGCTGTTTTTACTGTCTTGTAAATTAGTTCACCATTGAGGTAGAGTTCTGCCAAGAGTTATTTGTACGTGTGTTTATATGCACTATGAAAGAAAAAATTCAAGGAATGTGAAGAAGTGTATGGATGAGTTACTATCAGAGCTATACTTCCATAACTGTGGCTATATGTGCTCAATGATTTAGGTGTTAAGTTGGATAATGAATAAATTGGAGGTTGATGTGAGAAACTGGGTTGTGGGTGACAGTGTCTGCAAGGTTTGCACAGTCGTCTGCTGTTGACATTATTACTGTAGCACTGCACCATCAATTGTGAATTGGGAATAGTAAACAGAGAAGCCTGATATTTGTTTAAAGAACACCAACACCAACACCAAAAACCTACCAGAGAAGCTTCAGAGTTCTGAAGCAAGTGAAAAATTGCTTTCAGAACTTAAATGATAACTTAGAATAAATAAAAATTAAATCATTTATTATCACCTGGTGAGTGCTGATGTGTCTTTCTTTCTTAGTGTTGGTGGTAAGGAAGATTATTTAGTTTTGTTTTCTCTTTCTAAGCTTGCTTTTCATTCTAGACAAGCTTAAAATGGAAACCAACAAGATTTCCGTTACATTTTCAGTTTTGTAGTTCTAGCAAAGCTGTGTTATGGCAGGAAAGAGTAAAACAATTTTAGGTGATAGTTGAATTTTGAGTGTCTTTGGGTCTCTTTAAGTCTCAAGACATGATGCAGCTATGAGATATGAAAGAGCAACTTCTATAGCAGTAGCCGACCTTTGGACCATTGTCCTCTGGGATTCAGCATCCTGGCAGTTTAGAGAACTACCTACTCCAGAGATCTACAGTTTGTTCTGTGAACTCCATACGTGGCAGCCGAGGACTGCTGGCAGTTGGCTTTGTATGCCAGTGCACTGTCAGCAGCAACTGTCCACTGCTTTTCAGTGTTCTCAGCACTGCAGAGGATGAACATAGGGCCTGTGAGCTTGTTTCACCAGCATCTTGTGCTGACATCTTCTCTGCTTTAGTCCCAGCTCTTCTTCCTTGCAGTGGTGATAGTGTGTGAGTGCATGAGCTGTCAGTTTATTATGGTTCATAATGAGTTCATTATGGTTCATAATGAATTCATTATGGTAAAGGTCATATTTACCAAATATACTCACTTTTTCAGAGAAGTCAGTTCCCTGAATGAACTTGGTGTTTGTCTGCACGAGCATTAAGGTGGGCATAAAGCACGGGATAGAAATCCCTAGAGAGACCATAGGCCCATTTTAAGGGTTTGAGCTGCTGTACTCTCACAGAAATGGAATTCCAAGCTGAACAGAAGCCTGTTTAGGGTAGCAGCTGGAAGGGGAAGGAGGCTGATGTCAGAAAACTGCAGTGAAACCAGGAGACTCCATCGCCCCTATTGCGCTTTTCTCTCGCCTCCTTCCACATGAAGTTACGAGAGCTCAGAGCAACAGCTCAGTGAATGCATGTGAAAGGAAAAATGGTGGATAGATCTGGTTCAGGAAATGAGTGTCTGCTGGTTCACAGCCCTGTGCATAAATAGAAGCCGTGATGTGGCCAGGGAAGAAGCATGGTTGCCGAGGTTTTCATGTGGCGATGCTTGAACGAAGGAGACAGCCCCTGGGGGGAGGAGGGGGCGGAACGGGACAACAACGACTACACACCAGGCGGTCCAGTTCTCCCCACAGGACGCGGCCTGCGGGGTGGCGGCGGGCGCAGGGGCAGCGAGGAGGCGCAGGCCTGTGGGAGCTGCAGCGGCACGGCTCCGGTAAGGCTGCTGCCACCCTCAGCTCCCGGACCCTGCCCGGCCGCAGTCCCGAGGCTCCGCGCCGAGCCAGTCCCATTGGAGCGGGTGGTGCTGCGCGGGGAGGGGCGGGCCACCGCTGCCAGGGCTGCGCCTCTGCCCGGGGATGCCCCGGGTGCGGGGCGGATCGGCTCCTCGCCGGGCTCCTCCCGCTGCCCCGGCTCCTCGGCCACGTCTGAAAGCGGCTCATTGTCTCCGCAGGCAGCTCGGGTCGGCGGCGGTGCCGGGAGGCGGAGGGAAGGTATGGGTAGGCCGGGAGGGGAGGTGGGGGGGTGCTCGTCGTCCCGCTCGGCGGGCCGGGTGATGACGGACCGGTTTCTTTGGGTGCCTAACGTCGGTGTTTATCATCGCCTGCACTACGATCAGGGGATGTTTGTGAGCCGTTGGCTGAGCCGGTGAAGCAGCGGTGGTAGCCGGTGCGGTGGTACCGCACAGCCCGGGCGTTGCGTGAGGCACAGTCAGCTCTTGCCTGAGGTAAAGATGTTCGAAATGTTGGAAATCTGCCTTATTTTTTATTTTCTCCGACCCCTCCCTCTCCCCCCATGGCTGATTCGGGTTGAACTGGTTTTGGGTTTTCTTGCTGGAGTTAGATGGGGAAATCAGGTGCTTTAGAGAACATTCCCCATCATTCAGGGGAATCCTTTCCCGTTTTCCCGCTGTGTCCCGCCTGTTCCCAGTGGACGGAGAACTCGTCGTTATTTCGTTGTTGCAGCAGTTGCTGTGGTGGGGACAGGGCACACCTCAACCTGTTCGCCCTCGGAGGGTGCGGGGTGTCAGTGAGGTCTCTGATGTGAACAGCATTCGGCTGCTGTCACCCCGGTTTGGTCATCCTTAAAACCATAAGTAATAATTCCAACAAAAGCTGCAGCTGAGCAGACCTCATTTCTTGAGCACAGGTAATTGCAATAGCCGAAAACACTTTGTAATCTTCAGCTGCATTGCATGGAGAAATAGGTTTTGTAGGGAGGGCTGTGCCTTGACACAGCTGTTTGTTCAGGCTGGACAACTTGTCCTAGCCTCAAGTTAGATATATATCTATATAAAAGCCCAATGCCTTTTTTCTGGTCACAATATGAAATCTATGGTATGTTTCATTGTGTTATCAAGTCTTTAGGCCTGGTGATTGCATGGAAGCAACTCTTCCAATCTCATTTTCCACTAGATTGTAAAAGGGAGAATGTTTTAAAAACAGAGCTAACACTATTAGCTGAAATGCTAATACAATGTTAGAATTCAAAATGACTGATTACAGTAAATTTATTGTACTTTCTGTTGCCATTTCACTGTTGTATTAAAAAAATAAGCAGGTTTATTAATATTTTTTTCAACTATTTAGCAATGATCAGCTGTTAGAAAGACTTTTAACTCTTTTTGAAGTACCAGTGCTTATAGAAGGCACCCACTGAACAGTTCTTTCCTCATTCAAAGACCAGTCTGCATATTGTTGGCTTTTGCCCTATGCAGATGTGTCATTTCTAGCTGTGCAGGAGCAGTGAAAACTGACATTTTGTCAGCTGGGTGATTTATATCAAGAACTACTAGAAATACTGCTGTGTGTTTTTCTTGGACCAGCTTTGTCACGTTCCTATGTTTCAGTTTTTTCAGCAGCAAACTATGTTTGTAATGTTAGCTCGTAGCAGCCAGTCTGGTGGTGGTTGCATTGGTGTGATGTCTGAGGTGAAGTATGTAGTGAGTAAATGTCTCCATGAGGTATAGTACGCCTTTAGGTGGTCTTTGATCTGTTTATCATGCCATGCACAAACATTTTCCTATTTATTCTACAAAATGCATGATGCCATTTACTGTTACAATTTTTTCACAATTAGTACTGAGGTATTTTGCTGAATTATAAGTACATAAATGATACTTATATCCAGCTCATATGGTTGCTCTGAAAGGCAGCATTTAGTATATGACAAGCATACAAGACAAAATCATTTTTGGCGATCAAGAGGTTGAACACAGTACATCATTAGGTTATCATTTTTCAGTGGAAGAGATCAGTCTGGGAAATGAATGTGTGCATTTTTGCATTTTGTGGGAATTGAAATATTTTCTGTATAAAGGCTTTGGCTTTAAAGTGTTGCATAAACTGTTTTAAATGAAAGTGTGCTAGAAATTCTCTCAGACACAAAATGGCCGGAGAAGACTTTGACAAAGACGGCTAAGATTCAGTTGCTCAGAAGTCATTTTAAGGGACAAGATACTTGTAATTCTTCTCTCAGTTGTTCTGCTTTCTTCCAGCCAGATTTTTCAGTCTTCCAGAAACAGACCCAGACCCATTTGTTCCATGGGAGTCTTTCATCTCAGCCTTTTGTCCCAGGCTCAAAGCAAGCCTATGTTTCTCTGTAGCTCTAATGTGGGGCACTCTTGCTGTCTTTCTACAGTTTTAGTATCCCAGAAAAAAATGAGCACTGTAATAGGAGGGTCTTTTTTTTAGCTATAAAGTTAATTTACTAGGTCTCTTCAGGTTGAATTCTGTACTGAAATGAAGTTCACTGAGCAACTGTGCTCCTTTCAGTGATGACCTGCAAAGATTTGAGTATTCAATTCCAACATTACTTGTATTACGTGACAAAAGAGTAAAAATGAAAGCACGAGCTAAACAGTCATCCACTGCACGATTTAGTTATTTCCTCCTCCATTCATTTCTACCATTCTGGGTCTGAAAAGTGCTCTGTTTAGAAAACAGGCTTTCTGGGATCAATACTACCACTCACTGTGTATTCAGCCTGCCTGGTAAAACTGGATAGCTTTCTGTAATGGATCTAGTCTCAGCAAGCAGTGGTAGATGCTAGTGGCCCTGCAGCTCAGGATTCTGTCAGAGCCAGTTTAAGTGATGAATAAAATCATTGCTCTGTTGGCCAGTTTGTGTAATTAATTTCCTTTGCACAATATGTAAGAATAGTTATTCTGGGACAGAGCCAGGATTCATCTAGTCCAGGATCTTGTTTCCATTAGTAGCCATTAACAGAAAAGCCTAATGACTGGCTTGACTCAGGACTCTCAGCTAAACCATATATACAGATTTTCAGATCACATTTTGAACATTTTCATAGGCTTGTGAAGAGATGATTCTGCCTAAAGATTTTGTTAGAATGAGATTTTTGGTTATTTTGCTGTTTGCCAGAGCTCTCCCTGCAGAAATAGTATCACACACACACACACACAAGTGATACTACTCTCAAATAAAAGGAATACTGCTTTGGCTATTATTAAAATAGTTCTGCTTAGCAGTATTCATTTAAGTACCAAAGCATGTATTGTGGTGCTACCAAATTTTGCAATACTTCAGGTGTCCCAGGTGAGAGATGCAGAAGGCGTTTAAGTGCTCTATGCTGCAACTTGGCATCCCTCACAGTCTGTTTTTCTGCCTCTGGTAGCCTCCTTGACACTTCTGGTCAGTCTGATTTCATGAGTCAATGAAGAGGTAGGTGCCTGCTGGAAGGTTCTGTCTCTGAGGTGGCAGGTGACAGCTGAAGATGTACTCAAGCTGGATGTCTGGCTGTCCTGGTGCTTCTCCCTTTCAGTCAGCAGGCCTGCTCGAGTAAGGCGG
The DNA here is from genome assembly GCA_028858755.1 of Ara ararauna. Classification (NCBI taxonomy): domain Eukaryota; kingdom Metazoa; phylum Chordata; class Aves; order Psittaciformes; family Psittacidae; genus Ara; species Ara ararauna. Next base: position 1,715,148 of record CM054410.1, on the reverse strand, counting down.
GGGCAGCATAAGAAAGCTGCGGTGGGAAGCAGAGAAGGAAGAAGAGGGGCGGGAACAAGCCCCTTCCTAGCTCCCCAGGGGTCCCCACATCCTGCCGCTCAGCTGTCAGAGGTGGACTGCACTGGCAGAGAAAGGGGTGAGGCAATGCAAAGCAAGGCCCAGACTAGCAACTGGTGAAGTTTTGGTGTATTGCCTTTCTGTGTGGAAAGAGCTTGCCTCGCAGCACCTTCTGGTGAGCCCTGCGATGGAGTAAATGGAGGGTCAGAAGCAGCCTGTATTGTAAGGTGCTTTCCCTCACAATTAGAATCATGGAATCATTTAGGTTGGAAAAGACCATCAAGTCAGGAAGTCCCACATTGCTTGGCAGTTAACACAGCACTGCCAAGGCTATGATATAATGTAATGTGTTCAGTAGATTCATACGTATATACATATTCAGCAATTTCATGAAAAGGCGATTTTTCAGGGTGTTCAAGAGCTGCTTTCTGCCTGCCAACGTTTGTCAAAAATCCTTAAAGAGCTTGGTGGGTTATAAGGCTGCCCATTAAAGGAGTGAGAGTTTAATGTGGGCTGAAAGCACCTTATCTGCAGAATGCAACTGCAGATGGTAAAAGGGTATTTACTTGCAAACAGAATTATAGTGCCCAGTGTGAGAAATCCAGAAATTAAAGGTACTGTTTACAGAGAAAAAACAGTGAACTGAATGTGTGTTTGGCCTTGTGCGCTGGAAACTGCCCCAGATCTCTTACAGATGCTGCATTTTGTTGTGTAATTACTCATTTCTGTGTGGTGACTACATGCATGCATATTCCTTAGAAACATCACAATTTACCTGAAAGGGTAGAAGATAAATCTTAAATACTGAAAATGAGAATCTACTTAGTGCTTTGATATCACATCTTTCTTGCAGTTTATATCATACTAAAGACTAGGGAAATACTTTGGCTGCAGTCATTTTGCATATTATTTGTACTGCTTACAGTGGGCAGACTAGTTCAGACACAAATTATGGACTAATAACTCATGCTACCTGTGTTTTTGTTGGCACAGTACTGCTGCAACAGTACTTGGGTGGGAATCAGAGTGAGAAGAGGTCAGAGGGGCAGTCAGCACAGATTTGAGTTTAAAATCCCAGCTTTTTGTTTGACATTTACATGTTTTTATTCCTCACTCCCTCATCCCTTGCTAATAAGGTACAAAGAGCAGTTGGTGTTTTATTTCTGCTGTGGTCTTGATTAGAGTGGAGCAGCAGTTCTGTGTAGTTACAGCAGAAACACATTAATTCGTAAGAAAGTATCATTGTGTCTCTAAAAGCTATGTAATGGGCTAGACTGTGAGGAGCTCCAGGATGCAGTCAGTGCAGAAAATGCCTGACTTTTGCAGAGACTTGAGGTAGTTCTGGCTGCCTGTCTTTCAGGTGTAGGGACTGTTTCACGAAAACTTGAACTAGCAAAAGGTGCTGCTCTTCCATAGTAACTTGGGTTCTTTCCTCACCTCTGTTCAAGTGTCAGTGCAGACTGCTGGGCTGCTGATAGTCCCCACTGCATTGAGAAACTTATAGATGCTTCTGGTGGCATAATACGCAAAAATTCAGTATTTGAACAAGGCAGATTTTACCTATGAAGAATTAAACTGGATTAAATCAGTCATACAGAATTAAACTGCATGTTTATCTACCTGTTCTTGTGCCCAACAGTAGCAGATATTGGATTGCTAGGGAAAATGTTAAATAATACCGGAAACATGTTTTCTCCAAGTAGATCTCCCAGATGTAGGCAGACACCTCCGGCCATCTACAGTCAAGGGAGTTGCTAAGCCACCAGCTGGAGCCTCGTCTTTACTTTCACAGCCTTGGGGAGGTTCTCTTCTATTAATTCGATATTTAATCTATTATTTGATATAATAATAGATTAATCGAATAGATTATTCTCTTCTATTATTTGATATAATAATTTGTTGAACTCTTGTATAGTCTTGCTGCCACAGCATTTTGAGGTAGAGTTTCACATTTTTATAATGCAGTGTACAAAAAGCTTTTGTCATGAGTGATCATGTAATTGAATTCTCCCAATTTTCCTGTTTTGAGCAGTTGTGAGAAAGTGTTTTTGCAGATACTCTGTCCAGGCCAGTTGTGACCTCTTTGTTCAGGAAGCATCTCTTCCAGGCTGAGGAACTTCAATATTCCTTTTACAGAAGTTATTGACTGTCATTGTGATTAGTCTTTGTACTTCACTGTATTCTGCTATATTATCTTGAAGGATTATCGTGGGCAAATTAGCATGCAAAATACGGTGCTCTAAAAACAGTCATTGGTTCTGTAGAGAGTCAGGACTTGTTGGGATCTGAGTCAGGAGATCTTGGCATTAGGCCAAGGGGCCAATGGTTCCATAGTTGATATTTCATGATTTAGTGCAGTGCCAGAGTATCAGACTACACCTGTCATTCTTCAGTTCCCTTTTGAGTACAGCTATCATATTGATTGTGCAGCAAAATACAAAAGCCAACTCACAGTGTGTTTGGTCCACAGACACCTTGCCCCCCCCATCCCATTGCCAAAAATTGGCAGCATGTTTGATTACAGCCCAGACATTAATACCAGAGCAGAGAGACTGGGCTGCTCTTTCCATACTTGCCTGCCTGGATATATTAGTGGGAATTTCAGTGAATATAGTGACATCTGGGTCTTGTAAAATGTCTGTTTTTTTGTGGCTCTAAATTTGCTTATGAACCTGGCCCTGAAAAAATAAGGTAATTTATGAGCACTGTTACATTTTGTCCCATTTTGCTGTTTAAAAACAAAGCCTGTTGAAGTGAGAACAATCAGGTTACTGTGCAAAGGAGCTGGTGCAGGGCGGCGGGATGAGCAGACAGTAGGGTGGATTGAAGCCTGGATGAAGGCCAGGCCCGTAGGCTGATGGTCAGTGGAACGAAGTCTACTTGAGGGCCAGCAACTAGCAGTGTACCCCAGAGGTCAGTGCAGAATCCAGACCTGTCTTCACTGATGAAATGGATGATGGGGAAGAGTGTACCTTCAGCAAGTTTGCTGAGGATAGAAAACTGAGAAGAGTGGCTGATACTGGGAGATCTTAACCAATGTTTGTAATACCTGAAGGGAGAGTGTAAAGGAAATGGAGTGAGGCTGCTTTCAGTGGTGCCCAGTGACAGGACAAGAGGTGATGGGCACAAACTGAAGCACAGGAAGTTCCCTCTGAACACTTCTCCCTGTACAGGTGACAGAGCACTGACAGAGGCTGCCCAGGGAAGTTGTGGAGTCTCCCAGCTTGGACACTGCTCTGGGCTGGATGTAGGTTGATGAGAATGTAGAGAAAAGGGCCTCGCCTCAGCAGGCATCACCACCACTAAAACCTCAGTGATAAACATAGTTCTAGAAATTACTAAATGCCATTGCTAAGCTACAGAAACAGATTGTATGGTGAAGCCATGAACATTAAACAGTAAAGAGGCATTTTTAGCTGAGTGGCTATGAACTGGAGTGAATGTGAGGAATATACAGATCTTTGAATCCAGAGAAGAGCAGTGAAGCTGGTGAAGGGTCTCGAGAACAAGTGCCGTGAGGAGCAACTGAAAGAACTGGGCTTGTTTAGCCTGGAGAAAAGGAGGCTGAGGAGATACCTTATCACTCTCTGCAACTACCTTGAAGGAGTTTGCAACAAGGTGGAGTCAGTCTCTGTTCCCAAATAACAAGTGATAGGATGAGAGGAAATAGCCTCAAGTTGTGCCAGGGAAGGTTTAGACTGGATATTAGGAAGAATTTCTTTACCAAAAGGTTATCAAGCATTGGAACAGGCTGCCCAGGGAAGTGGTTGAGTCACAGTCACTGGGGGTGGTTAAAAGACATGGTGTGGACATGGTGCGTAGGGACATGGTTTAGTCCTGGGTTAACAGCTGGACTTGATCTTAAAGGCTTTTTCAAACCTAAATGACTGTCTTGGGAGAAAAGTGTCTGGAAGAAAACTAATACCTTACTCATTTGCCATACCCTCCTTATGAGATACTGCATGATACCAAAGGTTGATGTTTTTATTGACTCCTTTTTCCTACTCAGCTCATATTTCTGCTGGTTTTCTTGGCTTTTAAATAAAAGTTGAGTTGCAAAATTGTGTTAATTTAAGGTAGAATGCATTTATTTACATAGTGAAGAAGCATTTATGCAGTGGAAGGAGCCAAATATGCCCATTTCTACTATCTCTTTCAACTGACCATTTATTTCAACTTTTGGTACTACTTAATTGTCGTTTTCGTGTTTCCTTGAGCTAGCACTAAGAAATTAATGTATGTATTATGTCAAATCAGCATGTATCTATATTCACTAGTCTGCATTATTTACTTTCAACAATCCAGAGTGTGTTGATACATGTAGGCATCTTCAGTGTAACAATAAAAAAAATAGTCTAAATGCAGCTAGATAGCAAATGCTTATATGTAAAACTCTTGAGATGATCTGCATGCACGAGGATTCTTATCTTCCTAATACCGTACCTGCTAACATACACTGACTGCTTACAAGTGGAATCTGCAAAAGTGAGACCACAAAGGGGTAGGTGCCAAAAACCTCCAGATCATGAAGACTGCATGTGGCTTGAACTTTGACTTCCAAGTAAAACAGAAGTCCACTTGTGCGCAACATGTCTCAAATTTTCCAGGAGTTACATTCAGATTAATTGTAACTCACAAATGGACAATTCCTTAAATGCAGACTCAAGAGTATTCAGTCATGGGGTATCTGCACTCCCATCCAAAGGCATGCCAGCTGCTTTTTCATTATTTCAGTAGTCACAGTTACTGCCTTTTCTGTCTACTCCTGTGAAGGGATAGAAGCCCTCACAGACAGAAATGGAAATACAGGGGAATGATTCAGAAAGATTTTTTCCCCTCAGGAGTGTTTACCAGAATTCAAGTTGAGGGCTTTGTGTATTCTGTAAATTTTCACTTCTCCAGTAGCTGAGCTGCATCAACTCAAGGTTTCCTTCAGCATCAAGCACAGGCTCCAAAGGAATTTCTGCTGTGACACATTACTTTCTCGCAGCTTCTGACACCAGTCACCTGCAAATGATCATCTCCCAGTGCCACTGGTTGAGGAAGCAAAGACTGCCAAATACAAGGAAGAAATTCTTTACTGTGAGGGTGGTGAAGCACTGGAATGGGTTGCCCAGGGAAGTTGTGAATGCTCCATCGCTGGCGGTGTTCAAGGCTGGGTTGGACAGAGCCTAGGGTGGCATGGTTTAGTGGGAGGTATCCCTGCCCATGGCAGGGGGGTTGGAACTGGGTGATCTTAAGGTCCTTTCCAACCCTAACTATTCTATGATTCTATGATTATTGTGCTATAGGGGCAATGGTTCACATGCATTTTCCTTTTCTTTTTCAGCTTTTGTAATTGCTTTTCCTCGGTGAGAATGGCAAGGATTCGGATTCCTAGCACAATTGTTATAATTTTTGTTACGGTTCAGACTGGATTCTTACTCTTCATGTATGCCCGGTATAGTAGCTTCATGACTCAGCCTGAGGAGAAGCCATCTCAAGTCCATATCCTCATTCTCTCTTCTTGGCGGTCAGGATCTTCTTTTGTTGGTCAACTTTTCAGCCAGCACCCCAGTGTCTTCTACCTGATGGAGCCTGCGTGGCATGTATGGGTTACAATGTACCAGAACAGTGCCAAAGTCTTGCACATGGCAGTCCGGGACCTTGTCAGGTCAGTCTTTCTGTGTGACATGTCTGTGTTTGATGCTTACATGCCTTGGAAAAGAAACTTATCCGATCTTTTCCAGTGGGCAGTAAGTCGGGCTCTGTGCTCAGCTCCTGCCTGTGACTCCTTTCAGCGTACTGACATAACTAGTGAAATGGCATGCAAGACTCTTTGTGGACGGTACCCATTCAGCAAGGTGGAGGAAGCCTGTAAAACCTACAGTCATGTTGTCATCAAGGAGGTTCGATTCTTTGACTTGAAAGTCCTCTACCCTCTTCTCACTGATCCATCCCTGAATCTCAAAATCATTCACTTGGTCCGTGACCCCAGGGCAGTTGTCAAGTCACGGGAACAATCGGTCAAAGCATTAGCCCGTGACAATGGGATTGTTTTGAGCACCAATGGCACCAAAGTGGAAGACAGCAAATACAAAGTAATGCAAGAGATCTGTAGAAGTCATGTTCAGATTTATGAAACGGCTACTCTAAAACCACCCCATTTCCTTAAAGATCGCTATTTAATGATCCGTTTTGAAGACCTGGTAAGGGATCCGTTATCAGAAATTTCAGAAATGTATAAGTTTGCTGATCTTAGTTTGACCCCCATGCTCAAAAGCTGGATCCATAATATCACACATGGACAGGGACCAGGAAAGAAAAAAGAAGCCTTCAAAATCACATCTCGAGATGCAATTAGTGTTTCACAGGCCTGGAGAAATGCTCTTTCCTTCCAGAAAATTAAGAAAATACAGGAAGTTTGCAGAGGTGCTATAAACATGCTTGGCTATCAGCTGGTGGATTCAGAAAAAGAGCAGAAAGATCTGTCATTGGATTTAGTGCTGCCAAGAAGACAGAATCAATTCAGTTGGTCATCATTTAATCCAGAGCACTGAGCCGTGATTTCTGAGATTGGGGTTGGGGAGTGGTGTGTAGATGGTTGCGTATTTGTCTACTATGCAGCATAGAGGTTATTTGAAAATCCTTGGCTGATGAGTTTAACTATCTTCCTGTCTGCTGTTTTTCCATAATGGAAGCAGTTTTTTTCCCTGAGTTTCTGACAGTGAAAAAAAAACGAAACCCAAAAAAAGCATGAGAAATACTGAGAATACTTGTCAGATTGCACATTTACAGCCGAGCTGTGCTGTTCTCAGCATTGTTTTTAAAATATAATTTAAGTTCATTCTATTAAAAAATGAATTATCAAAGATGCCTTTGTTCATTGATAATAGTTTTTCTGTTTTCATGCTTTAAATACTTAAGAATTTCAGTTCTTAATGTGTATAAATGAAACAAAGTAGGAACTAAATTCCTTCTATTTCTTTTAGAATCATTTGACTCTTTTCCTTTGCTTTAAAGTTGTTGTACAGAACTTTTCAGACTTCTCTTGATGTTTTAAATTTTAACATAATTTTAATATTTTAGTTATAGAGAGCTTTTATTAAAGTTCTCGAAGAGCTATGACAACTGCAGCAGTTCTGTTGTAAAAGGCTTATGCAGGAACTTCATTTATTGATAGATTTCTTTTCCTGAAAAAGCAAAGTTTGCACTGGGATAGCTGATGGTGATGTTGGCATGGAATGCAGAAAGCAAAAGAGATGGAGAAACTTTGAGTGGAATCACTGTGGAAATAGCTTGTTAATGCTGCCCCAGTCGTGTTCTAATGCTGTGACATGGAGTAGGCACACACTTGATCATGCAGCATGATTCATACCATTACCCTCTCTCTTTAGAAATACAGGTTGTTGTTAATGAAGATCACTGAGAATTTTGAGGTGTCCTGGAAATATTCGTATTGATTATACTTTTGTATGGAAGCTATCAGTTCAAACAGTTGTTGTAGCGAGACAGATGCTTGTGTAAGGGGGCTTTGTGTGGTTTTGTTTTCACTTTTTTTAATCCAGCATATCTCAGGATGGACAGTACATGTTTGATTGATACCAGAAAATCCTCTTAGGGCTACTTGATGAATGCTGTGCTGTAGCTCGTGTATGGTGTGCACAAAAATTCTTCGGTGCCACCACTGTAATCTGCTGTAGGAGGTGGATGCTCTCAGTGCTGCGAGGTAGGCCCATCAGTGCTTTGTCTTCTTGGAGGCATTCCTGTTGCTTATGGGGATTTTTCCTAAGTGTTCCCAGAGCTACCATGGGGCTTGTGGAGCCATAGTTTTGTCCTCCTGACTTTTCCAGGGACTACGAGGTTGTGCTGGCATCTCTCGTGCATTCTTCAGTTCTCTGGGGGACATTTGCTTACTCAGGTTACCTGGGGCTTCTTCCCTGTGTCAGGGAATCTGGAATTTTCTGGTGGTAAGGGTACCCTGCTGTTGTCTGTAGCACAAGAGTCTCTTGGGCTCCCCTGTGCAAGAGAGGCATGAACAGACTGGAGAGAATGCAGTGAAGGGCTGCCGAGATGACGAAGGGATGAAGCAGCTGTCGCATGACAAGAGCCCAAGAGCGCTGGGGCTGTTGAGCTGGAGAGGAGGCAGCTTGGGCTGGGGTAGGGAGAACATCCTGCCCATGTGTGTGAGCACCTGAAGAGCCAGGCCCTGGCGCAGTGCTGTGGTGGCAGCGCTCTGGGCAAGGCAGCAGACGGTGGCCTGGAAGTCTGTGAGGCCTCCGCTTTCCTTTGCTTGCCTGTGCTGATGAAGAAGTGGGGAAGTGAGAGGGCTATTTGTGCCCCCTTTCTGTGGTAGGTGTTCTTCATGCCAAGTAAGACAAGCAAACACTTTTAACACTGTGCTGCAGTTTCCCTGAGGAGGATCATCTGCCAAAGGCCGAAGACAGCCGGTTGCCTGAGTGCTTAGGCACTAGAAATGTCCACAACGGGCTAGAAATGTCCACAATGTAGTTTATTTGATAAAATCATGTCTAGTTTGCATTCCGTTTCCCCATCATAGTGTCTTATCTTCACTCTGGACACTCTGCACCACCTTCTGGATAGCCCGGGTAACTCAAAAGGTCGTGTGTCCTGCACTGGAGCTGCTGCTGAGACGGGGACAGGCAGGTTTGGTGCAAAAGTAGCATAGCACAGTTCCATGTACTTCTTCTTGCATATGGTCACATTTGAATGGTGGCTAAAACCAGGCTTATAAACAGCAACTGTAAAGTGTTTGTGATGTGTCTCATAGTTCTGCTGCACTCACAAATGAAGTGTTTTAAGCTGTGAGCAGAAATTCCTTGGTTTCTCTTCACTGTTTTCCTGCTCCCACATGTTTTGTTTTGTCTTGCGTAAAACTGAGGGTTTAGACGTTTTCTTGGGCAATTTTTTGTTTAGAATTTTTTGGTGAGATTTTCTCACTCAGGTGTTGTGGTTTTTTGTTAGTTTTGTGGGATTTGGTATTTACCAGTCAGGATTTATGGTTTACTGCTCAGGGCGTAGGTTTTTAAATCTAACCTCAGACAGAGCCTTGGGTAACGGGGTCTAGTGTGAGGTGTCCTTGCCCATGGGAGGGGGGTTGGAAGTGGATGATCATAAAGTCCTTTGAACACAAACCATTCTATGATTCTATCATAAGCTGTAAAGCCCCAGCAAGCATTTGGGTTCTGATATTTGCAGTTTTTCAGCTAGAGTTTAGGGTTTATAGCTCATTGTTAAATAGACAGGTCTAAATCCTGAGATAATAAGCCTTCAGCTATTTATAGAATCATAGAATCATAGAATAGTTAGGGTTGGAGAGAACCTTAAGATCATCCATCTCCACCCCCCCTGCCATGGAACACCTCACACTAAACCATGGCACCCAAGGCTCTGTCCAACCTGGCCTTGAACACCGCCAGGAATGGAGAATTCATAACTTCTCTGGGCAACCCATTCCAGTGCCTCACTACCTTCACAGTAGAGAACTTCTTCCTTACATCTAACCTGAACTTCCCCTGTTTCAGTTTGAACCCATAGCCCCTTGTCCTACCACTACAGTCCCTAAGGAAGAGTCCATCCCCAGCATCCCTATAGGCCCCCTTCAGATATTGGAAGGCTGCTATGAGGTCTCCATGCAGCCTTCTCTTCTCCAGGCTCAACAGCCCCAACTTTCTCAGCCTATCTCCATACAGGAGATGCTCCAGTCCTCTGATCATCCTCGTGGCCTCCTCTGGACTTGTTCCAACAGTTCCATGTCCTATTTATGTTGAGGACACCAGAACTGTACACAATACTCCAAGTGGGGTCTCACAAGAGCAGAGTAGAGGGGCAGGATCACCTGCCTCGACCTGCTGGTCACGCTCCTTTTGATGCAGCCCAGGATATGGTTGGTTTTGGAGCTCAAGGGCATACTGAAGCCGGCTCATCTTAATTTTCTCATCAACCAACACCCCCAAGTCCTTCTGTGCAGGGCTGCTCTGAATCTCTTCTCTGCCCAACCTGGAGCTGTGCCTGGGGTTGCCCTGACCGAGGTGCAGGATCTTGCACTTTGCATTGTTAAACTTCATAAGGTTGGCTTTGCCAACCTCACAAGTGTTTGCAGGTCCCTCTGTATGGCATCCCTTCTCTCCAGCATGTTGACAACACCACACATCTTGGTGTCATCAGCAAACTTGCTGAGGGCGCATCAGTCCCACTGTCCATGTCACTGACAAAAATGTTGAACAAGACCAGTTCCAACTCTGACCACTCAGGGACGCCACTCATCACAGGTCTCCAGTTGGACATTGAGCTGTTGACTGCAACTCTCTGCATGTTGCTATCCCAGAAAGGCACTCAAACTCCACAAGGTATTGTGTATAATTTCATTTATTGAACTTAACACCAGAAGAAAAAAGAGGTTAGGATGGATAGTTCCGTGTCCTTCAGATGCTGGGAACTCTGATCTGCACAGAAACAGAGTGACCTTAAGCCAAGACATAGCATAATATGCAGATCCCCTATGTAGGGAGGTTCCACCAGCGTCTCAGTGTTTAGAGCTCTTACAGGATTTTCTTAGAAGAAAATAATTCTGTTTTTAATTTCTGTCATCAGAAGAAAGGATGTTCATATGGGAACCTGCTGTTTCACTTTACAATCAAGACATGTAGGTGCTCTCTCTAGTCACCAGTGCCAAGTGGTAGCTGCCTACAGACTCCTTTTCTACAGTTAGCCAGCTAAGTTTATTTTTTTAGCAAGGGATATGCACAACACAGGCTGGGAGGTGAAGTTATACATGCAGCATAGCACAGCTCAGGCTGCACCTTCTCAGGTTAAGTGGATCACTAGCTCCTTGAACATACTCTGGCTAGGATTACTAGAGTAACCTTCCCACCACCCTCATGCAGCTCTGTGCTCTGATGCAGTTCTTGGTTTGATATGATGCAATCACAATGCGCTGATCCTGACTGCTGCGGTGGTGGGCAGGTGGCCTGAGAGCTGTGCTAGTCAAGGGGTAAGGCAAAGAAACAAGGGGTGAGGTCAGGGGTCCTCCTCTCAAATCCAGAGATGAATCTTATCCCTGAAGGAAGAAGCAGGGAAGGAGGCTCGCAGCTGCTCACAGACTTGCCTCATCATGGCCTGTGGCAGGAGCAGACCCTTCCACACTACACTGATGAATGCTGCTCCAGTGATGACTGTTAGGCATCAAAGGAGAAGGGGTGAGGGTAGTGGAGCATGGAGCCCTGAGGCAGACTCACTGCCAGGTGTTGGGTGCATTAATAAATAATTGTTTTATTCTTCACAGTCATGGCTATGGGTCCTGCAACCCCTTTACATGCAGCAAGAGGTGCCTGAGGACAGTTCCCAAGGGAAGGAAGCCTCCTGTTGCATCTGAGGGAGTGGGAGCTGGTCCTAAGGTCTTTCAGACCGTTTTTGTGTCGCTGGGACAGTCCCAAATAACTCCAGTACTTCTCACAGGGCTGCTGGGGATATACGGACACTCAGGGCTGTTGTGCCATTTCCCATTATCCCAGGGGCAGACAGGCCCCCCAAAGGGCTGCATGAGGCCCCCAGGCTGTGCCTAACTTTGCCTACAGCACCCTGAGATGTCCCCAGTGTGTCTGGGGCAGAGGGCTGGAGTCTGTGTGGATGGTGCTGGGAGATAGGGGTGCTGTATGCCACTAAGACTTCTGCTTTTGACTGGCTGTGCCTTGCAGGGTCATCAGGACAGTTCTCTCTGTCATCACCTGGTGGTTTTCTTTTTTCCATTGCATCCATAACTCTCAATTTATTCTTTCCTTCTTTTCCCTTTTTGTGCACCCCAGGCTTCTCCCTTTTCCTTTGGGAAGCTGCTCTCAGGAGCCAGGGCCCACCTTGCTGCGCTGGTAGCCCCTGCTGGGGCTGATGGTTCCTGTCCTATGCTGTGGGTTGGGAGTTTGGGGATGGAAAGCCCCAGGTGAAGCCAATGGGGCTGATGGTCCGTCTACATCCAATGTAGTACAGCTCAGAAGGAGGTGTGCAGCTTTGGGGGGCTGTGCAAGGGCCTATCTGGGACAACAGAGCTGCTGCCAAGCACTGCCTGCTGGGACCAGAAGTGACCACAACTGCAGAGAAGGTGAGCTGGGACCAGGGGTCCCTACAATGGGAATGTCCTGGAAGTGTGACACCAGTGTTGGAGGCCATGGACGGTGGAGCAGTGCTGGGTGAGAGCTGGTCTGGAGCCGTGGAAGGGGAAGGTGTGCACTGGAGATGTGTGCTGTGGCTCACGTGGAGCAGCCCCAGTTCAGGCCCTGCTCTACGCCGGGCACACCTTCCCTGCAGCTCTTTGGCACTGCCCTGTGCCTCCAGCATGGTTCCTGAGCTGCCCCAGGCTTCCGCCCCATGTCCCTCTCCTAGAATGAGTAATTAGTAGTAACAATTGACATATAGTAGGTAAAAGATAAATGTAAAATGTAAAATCCCATTTGGCGTAATGGGAGCTTGCTGGGGATCTAGCAGCTCTTAAGATCTGTACCACATCAAAAATGGCACAGTATTAGTTAAACCAATCAAGTGCAAAGTGGTTTAAAATTCTTGTGCATCTGTAAGAATAATATTTTTTATAATTGTATTTTCTTTGTACTTAATTACTTCTGCTTTAAAGTAATGATAATTTTCAAACAATAACAAGGGGTGCCAAATAATAGGAAAGTACTTCAAATAAAAATGGTTAGATGTATAGCAGGTTTCAATTGAAAGTTTTCAGTACTTTACAATGTAAATTTTCAGAAACACAAAGTAGATTAATAAGAAGGGTTAGCATATATTACATTACTTGCCAAATCTTCCCAATCCTCATATCGTAATAATGTTTGAAGCTCTTCACAACATCCAACAGTGCTGAAGGTTTCAAAGGCATATCAAAGGCATTGAAATGAAAAGACCGAGAATGAAAAAATGAATCAATAAATGTGTTGAGCAAATGTTTAACCTTTAAGTTTGGTTTGTGTTCACATTCTGATCTAACATAGTTACAGACACTTAAACATTTGTCAGTGTTAAACATATATTTACTCAGTAATTATATTTAACATCAGGAAGTTTGCAAAACTCTTTCTGTATTCCTTCTGTGTTATGGTATGTGCCCTTCTGTGTGAAAGTTTTCTAAATGTCATGTTGAGTAACTTATTAATTTCCAGCTTTTTTCTAACGTGCCTGAGGTGGCTGCTTTAGAAGATATTTTTCTTTATTTTTCAAATATCTTTATAATATTAATGTATCTTAACATAATTATATATTAAGATATAATAATATATCTTTTAAATATCTTTAGAAGCTATTTCTAATAACTTCTTGCATTTAAATATATTGTTGGTATTTCCATACATCCTGCTACCTTGCATTTTCCAGTAGGCCAACAGATTAAGGAATTAATAAACTGCATGACCAAGTGAGTTTTTTTTAGTGTAGCTATAATTGTGCATTTCAAATTGTCAGTTTGTTTGCTCTGAGATTTCCCCTCTGTACAGGATTACCCTTGTTCAAAACGTACTGTGCAAGTCACTGATTAACAGGGGTTAGCTGATAGCTCATGGCGTTACGGGATTTTGACGTTGCACCTGTCCTCATCGGTGGGTGAAGAAAAGGGGAAGTTTCTAAACGCTGCTCTTTCATCCTTCACCAGGCAGGCTTTAGCAGGACTGGGCGAAGGGCTATTACTGACCACAGTGAGCTGGTCCCCCGGCTCAGCTGAAGGTGGCGCAGGCCCGTGGGACTCCCTCCCTGCCCCGCAGGCAGCACCATGAGGCTTTGCTCCTCTCTGCATCCCAGCCTCTGGACAAGGCTCAGGTTTTTGCCCCTGCCCCACAGAAGAGGTTTCAGACAGAAAGAGAATCATAGCATTAGTGGTTTTTATGATATAATGTGGCTTTGCGTATTTTTTGATGTTTCTCTCCATGCATTAAACGCAGAAAATGGGTCAGCTGCTTTCTGTTCAAAACAGGAATCAGAATCATAGAATAGTTTGGGTTGGAAAGGACCTTAAGATCATCCAGTTCCAACCCCCCTGCCATGGGCAGGGACACCTCCCACTAAACCATGGCACCCAAGGCTCTGTCCAACCCGGCCTTGAACATGGCCAGCGATGGAGCATTCACAACTTCCTCGGGCAACCCGTTCCAGTGCTTCACCACCCTCACAGTAAAGAACTTCTTCCTTATATTCAATCTAAACTTCCCCTGTCCCCATCACCCCTTGTCCTGCCAGTGCAGTCCCTAGTGAAGAGTCCGAGTGCAGAGGAAGTTTCCTGGTTATCTCCCTTGTGGAATAATAGTTGAGAAAAGAGCTCATGCCACAGGAGGTCTGTAATTCAGTAACATTTATTGTTAAACCAGTGAAAAGGTACCTGTAAAAACCCACTAGAGTTGTGTAGCACGTCACCAGGAGCTATGTATACTAGAAAAACAGCTGGGAAGTCTAAGCTTGTTGGCTCTCCCAGTGTAAACTAGGAATGTGTTTGAATGTGAACCCTTAAAGCAGTGCTAGTGTTACCAATAAAAATGACTCATTCTCTTCATACTGTTCTAAAGACAGTAGGCAAAACCATTTTAAATTGTTCTCAACTTCAGTGGTTTTCAAACTGCAGGGATAGGAACAGATGACAATGCTAATATCCAAAGACACTATTTCTGAATAGTTGTACAAGGTCACAACTGTTTTTTTGCAAGGACAGACGTGACTACTCAAGTGCTTTACCCACGTACCTCTGCTTTGTACTTGAATAACAAATTCCTCTCGCAGGTGAAGCTGTTTGAGGCTTGTTTTTCTCTAGCGCCACAAGGCCTATGTGGTCAGCTCCTGCTGCTTGGCTGTCCTGGTTTGCAGTCGCACCTCTTCTCACGCAGATGCACCTGAACAGTCTGGCACTGGCCTAAGGCGGAAATAAACCATCCAAACGTCTAGAACCAGAAAATCAGTGACAAAGAGGAGCGAGAGCTCCACACGGAGGTGAGAGGGGAAAAAAAATCTTCGCAGTGATCTCACCAGCACCGCTCTAAATGAATTAAAAAAATGGCACAATTACGTCTTCCCTTTTTACAAATAGAAGCCCACACACATGCGACAAAATATCTTGCAGTTCCCTTATAAACCAGAGAATCCACACTGAGGAGATCTTAAATGCAGCGAGCTTCCTGTGAAGCAGTTCCCAGTCACGCTTCGGGCCGGTTTGTTTATTTAATAGCAGGTAACAACAAATGTAAACCCGCAAACGCCAGCCTGCGATGCCGATGAGCGGGGAATTCCGGCGGCAGCTCCGGGTTCGTACCCGCGGTGTTGGGGATGCACCCGGCTCACGAGCGCCGGCCCCGGCCCCGACACCGACACCGGCACGGCTCTGCGCGGCGGTCTGGGTCACGGGACGGGACGGGAGGGGACGGGAGGGGACGGGAGGGGACGGGACGGGACGGGACGGGACGGGACGGGACGGGACGGGAGGGCCCCCGGCAGGGGGCGCCCGAGCACCGCCCCCCCGCTGCCGTTGAGCCGAGGGAGAGGGCGCTGCGTGTCGCGCTGGCGCCCGTTAACCGCCGGCCGTTGGCCGGGGCAGCGCTCGGTAGCAGGCCGTGCGGGGCCGGGCCGTGCGGGGCCGGGCCGTGCGGGGCCGGGCCGTGCGGGACCTTTCCGGCCGCCCCTCGGGGCTCTCCGGGGCAGCTCTCCTGGGGGGTCCCTGCCGCGTGGCGTCGCCGCCGCCGCGGAGGCACGGGCCGGGGCTGAGCTCTGGTGACAACGCGCAGGCGCCGGGGCCTGACTGAGCCGTAGGTCGGTTCTGTGATAGCGGATGTGCGGTGCTGTGCGTGCTTTCAGGTGGGCCTGAACAACCGGGAGTGGCCAAGCAGGTGAACAGCAGAGGCTAAACTGGAATGCTGTGTGTAAATATGCAGTAAATATTTGCTGTAGGTTGGGTTCTAGGAGAAGGAAAGGATGGGGTATGTGCTCCCCAGTAAAAGGCTTGTGGTTGTCAGCACTATGGGAAGGCTGCATGCTGGTGTTAGTGCTCAGTAGTTGTCTGTAGGTCTCAGTGCTGTGAAGGCATAATGTATTTTGCTGTTCCTTCTTGATTTTCAGTGATAAACACCAGTGGTGAAAGGTACAGTGAGAGAGAGGAATCCCCCTTCCTAAGTGTAAAATAGGGCATTTTGTCACTGAAATGGTCTTTATATGGTGTCCTCAGTGTGTACGATAAGAATATCCTGTGAGCAGGGGACATGGTGAGACCTGGAACTTAAAACCATCAGCAAACCAGCTACACCAGTTGACGCTTGTGCGGTCAAGCAGAGAGTGTGCAGAGTGTGCTGGGTGTCAGGAGGACACGTGGGGCTGTGCAGTGTATGGTGGGTGTCAGGATACGCAGAACTTCTGGTGCCGGGTCTAGGAAGCTGCTGCTGCTAGGACAGCAGAACCACCCAGATCCCACACTGCTGTGGCCCTTCCCCTGCCTCTTGAAGCAACACTGCCATGTGCCACATTGCTAGCTGTCAGTTTTTTCAGGTTGTACCATTAACATGTGCTTGCTTTCATCTTTAATAGCTTGAACTTCACATTCATTTTCTGCATGGATTGCCCAAGTGGGTTGGTCACTGTGAGTCTCCAGGTTGCACCCAAGAAGAGCCCAGTACAGGGACATAAAATGGAGGAAGTTCAGAAGTTTGTTCTCTTCTGAGGAGCAGGATGGGTAAGTACACACTTACAAAGCAGCAGTAGGATTGGCATGCTGCCATACCACTATTTCTGTGTTCCCCAGTAGTGGGAGCAGGTTCTAGTCAAAATGTGAAAGGGGAAGGTGAGAAAGACGTGGGGTAAGAGTATGAAATACCAGAACTGTGGGAAGGTGCAGGTATTATATGCAGAGAGGGGCGTAGTATTAAAAGAAACATGCATGAGATTAATGTGGAAAAAAAGAGGTGTGTTTAAGAAAAGCTGCTGAAAACATTTTGCAGCATGCTGTGAAGGCTGCATCTTGTGAGCTTAGCTTTCCTTCCAGAGTAACATCATTCTGTGCATGTTCTTCACCTGAACTCTTTTCCTGCTATTGCTGTTCTGTTTAAATAGTGATACTGAAGGTTTGTGAAGTACAAACTTAGCCTGTTCTCTCATCTGTGTGCATATTTTTAAGCTTTAGGACACACTGAACATGATATATCTGCATTTATCTGGCCTTTTAACAATATGAGGATTAAAGAGTCTGAAGTTGATGCTTCTGGGACATATATGACTTCCTTTAAGAGTATATCCTTTCATGAGGGATATGTAAAGTGTGATATTTTAGCAGTTGGAAGTGCATGGCTTAGTTTGGTTCTGTTTCGTTGATTTCATTTTAGCACAGTGGGGAATTCTGAAAATCTGTTGCAGTAAGGAAAATTCAGTTGGTATGGAAACATCTGAGAAAGGCAGCTGATGTAGGGTAAGGCATGCACCAGATCAGCAGTACACATAGACACAGTAAAAAGGCAAGTTCATGTAAAGTAAGGGAGCAGTTTCTAGGCCCTGTCTGCTTCGTTGGTGGTTTTTCTGTGAGAATGGGCCGGGGAATGGGATCATTTTAAAACTGTGAGCATGTGGCTCCATCTTCTGGTACCAAAGGAAAATGCGTTGCTCTGGGCATAGAAGGAGGTGAGGCGATCTCTGTTGGAGACTTATGTTAGCTGCAACAAAACCAGCAGCAGCAACAACAATAATAAATTAAAATACCTGACCCTCAGATACTAGCCACAAGTTACTAATGTAATTTTGCTGAAGATGAACACCATTCTTTTGCATGGGAAGAAAACTGTCCTTTGAAATATTCTCTGACATGGGTAGTCCCCAGAGTGGCTTGTCTTCCTATACAAAACCAATGCTTGATCAGACCGTGGACTGTACCCGCAAAACTTGATGTCCATGTAGGTGCTAATACTGTCTCCTGATAATAGCTGTAGGATTTTGTTTTCCCTTTCCCGACAATGTGGCTAAAATTCATGATACATCTTCATGGAAGTGCTGCCTGGCTAGAAGTAGGAATGAATGGTTCTCTGAGGTAGACTGCCACAAGTCTACAGAAAATAAACCTGCTTTATTACTTCACCACACAGTGAATGTTGTTGTAGTACATACTGCACATGCTTAATTGAACTTGGTTACTCAATCTGTTCACATTAATCTCATTTTGTTTTTTTTTTTAAAATTCATTGTTCAAAAACAGAAGATGTTATTGTTCTATGGGTTAGCCTTAGGTTTTCTAAATAATCGTAAAGATTTAAAAACCCTTCTTGGAAGTTTGTTTTTTGGAGAAACAAATGTCAAATAAGTTATCCTAGCTACAAACTGCCATTCTTAAAATGCAGCTGAGAGAAGAGGTTAGTTGGTACCGTGATGTAGAGTGTGTCAGGATCTAGATTGAGAATTATGTAACGATAGAGACCTAAAATAACAAGTGGAACAAGTAAACTTTCAGCTTTTCTGCAAAGATTTGCTTAAAAAATGTTAATGTGAAGTTTTAAATCTCATTCGAATTTTATAGCTGTTATAATCTCTGATATATAACTTTACAAATAGGGCCTCATAACAGAAATGTCAAGTACCTTGACGACTGTCTCACAAAAAAGAGTTTCTGTAATAGGCTACAGCTGTGAGACAAGTTTGCAGGGCTGGCTTATGTCTACATGTCATCACTCAAATGGGTCTCAGCTGGGCTTTTCACGATATTTTAGGGTATTTCTGTGTATCTGATCAGCTGTATGCAGCTGTTCCAGTAGCGTCAGCCTTCTGAGTGCAATAGGTACAAGCCGGTATGTCCTTATTCACTGAAATGTTGCCACAGGGAGCAGCTTGGAGCTTGGAAACTGGAGATCTTATTTTCTTTTTTTTCTGTCCTTATTCTTCTATATTTCTGCACAAACGAAGTGGAAGTTTCCCAGGAGCCTGGGCTGGAGAAGGATTCCGTGTGCTAGTGCTCTTTTCCCTCTCATTATCATACACTTGCAATCAAACTCTAATTTTTGAAATAAAAAAGCTGCAGGATTCTTTATTGGGACTATAAAACTTTCAATCTTCATTATTTAGGATGGCTAATTACCTTCTACTTAATGAATCCATGATGCAACTGCTCCTGTAAAAACTATTGAAATGGCTACTGTGGCAATGAATAGATTTTCCTCTGTGTAAAATAATCCTCCGTGAGTGAGACATAACTATCATTCATATTAATTAGGCAGCTATATAAAGGGGTGTTCTATAGCTATTACATCATTTAAATTCTTCTGTGAGCACCTCAGCCACTCAAGAACTAGCTATTCAGCTGAACATTTCTGAGTCTGTAATTTTGAAATAATCTTTTAGAGGAAGAATATGCAGGGCAGCGTGTTGCAGGCAATTTCTCTCACACAGAGAAATAATTCAGATTTATGGGGTTATTTTCACATTTACAATAAGTGCATAAACCTATTTTTCCTCCCCTCCCAGAACAACAGTGCTGTTAAGTGGAGTCTGTTTTGGGGCAGATACTGTGTGTACACTAGAGGGTGGCCAAGGAGCTGGTAGTTAGAGGTCTGTCCTGGCAGTTGGACACAGATACACAAGAAGCGTGTTTCTCTAAACCTTCTGTCCCAATTCTGGGGCTCTGGAGCCATGTGTCTGACAGACCAGTAGGTGCAGTCATGCTTGAGGTTCTGGTTTTGAAGTTTTAACTTCTGCCTTTAACAAGCATATGAGGACTTCGGCATTTATATTCCATTTTGAATATTGTTTTAAAATGTGTGAGGTCAAGCTGAAGTTCTTCGGCATTTCTGGTAATATCATACTTCTCAGAAACTATTATATGACTATTATAGTTATTCTTTTATCTTATTATGTATTTTTGTATATTTTAAGATTAGCGTGTTGTGGTTTAAGCCCAGATGGTAATTCAGAACCACGCAGCTGCTCACTCAATCCTGCCCTCCCCCCTTCTTCCTCCCCCTGCTCCCAGAGGGATGGGGAGGAGAATGGAAAGAATGTAACTCCCATGGGTTGAGATAAGAACAGCCTAGTAACTAAAGTATAACACAAACCACTGCTGCTACCACCAATAATAATGGTGATAAGGGAAATAACAAGGGAAGAGAATATGACCACTCACCACCCACCAGCTGACACCCAGCCTGACCCGAGCAGTGATCTAACTCTTCTGGGTAACTGCCTCCAGTTTGTATACCCCAGTTTATATACATGATGTGCTGTGGCATGGAATACCTCTTTGGCTAGTTTGGGTCAGGTGTCCTGTCTCTGCTTCCTCCTGGCTTCCCCTCCTCCCTGGCAGAGCATGAGACTCAGAAAGTCCTTGGTCAGAGTAAACATTACTGAACAGCAACTGAAACCATTGGTGTTATCAGCACTGTTCCCAGGCTGAAAGTCAAAAACACAGCACTGCACCAGCTACTAAGAAGGAGAAAAATGACTGCTACTGCTGAACCCAGGACAAGTGTCTCATCAAAAGTATGCACATACATCAGGAGGCTAGCTCATTCTGAGAGCTAAAAGAATGTATTAACTAATACACAGGAAGAGATTTCTATTAACAGGCCTGTACTGCAAATCTCTAGTTCAGTTGCCTAGACAAGGTGATGGTTATTTAGAAGACTGGTCAGTGTCTGACCAGTAACTTCTCCTCTCAGCAGCAGTGGATGCTTGATCCTCTATTTTTCACATTTGCTCGTTAATTTAATTAAACCAGTACACAGAGGGAGGTTTCTGCCTTACCAGAACCATACATTTTCATCACAGGCCGTGGGGAAGGGTGACTCAGAACTGGAGTTAGTTACCATAGGAATGATTGGATTAAGGAAGGGGAGTGTGAGACAAAGACAAGTAAAACCTCTGTGAAATTCCATGGAATTCCATTGTCAACAAATAATCTGATGCAGTATGTAGGACCACGGTTTGGTGAATGTTCTAAGCTCTGTCAATCCAGTTTTTGTCTAACAGAATAAACGAGTGTGAGCATTTGTTCTGTAATGTGCTTTACTCAGGGAGGCTCCCCATGCTAAGGAGCTCACTCTGGGTGCAGGAAGGCAGTACAGCTGCGGCGGGAGGCACAACTGATAGGGGTTAGTCTTTCAAGGTACTGAAGTGTTTTCCATATCAAGAGCTTTGGAGTTTGGGTGTTCCAAGAGGCCAGTTGGGCATTTGCCTAATCTGTGGTCGTGCAGGAGACTGGTCTGATATAGCTGCTACTGGCTGTTACAGACCTTCCATCCTGCAGATGCTGCTGCAACATCATGTGGTGTGTAGGCTGAAGAAGATGGGGCTGTTGGAGCCCAAAAGGAGAGCTTGTGGACAGCTGAAGCATTGTACTTGGATCACTTCAGGTAAGGCCTCCCTTTGAGGCAAAGGGACATTAATTAGGGAAATTCTAGTGTGCTGCGGGAGGAGCATAAATACCAGACCTGGGAATTAGCCATCCAGTGGTATTCAGTGGGAAAGTGTGAGTGACTGCAGCAGGAATAATAAGGTGACCAGAATATTTTAGTACTTAGAAAATGTCTCTGTATGCTTGCTTGTACAGATAGTAGCAATATTAACCACAGGGAACGATAAATTCAAAGTGAAACCTATCAGTTGAAACAACCTATTTGCACATACTACACCAGGCAAAGATGTGAGGTGGGCTGATGCCAACCTTATGAAGTTTCACCATGCCAAGTGCAAGGTCCTACACCTGGGTGGGAGCAATCCCAGGCACAGCTACAGGTTGGGCAGGGAAGAGATTCAGAGCAGCCCTGTGGAGAAGGACTTGGGGGTGTTGGCTGAGGAGAAACTGAACAGGAGCTGGCTTCAGTGTGCGCTTGCAGACCAGAAAGCCAACCATATCCTGGGCCACATCAAAAGGAATGTGACCAGCAGGTCGAGGGAGGTGATCCTGCCCCTCTAGTCTGCTCTCATGAGACCTCAGTTGAGTATTGTGTGCAGTTCTGGTGTCCTTAACATAAAAAGGGCATGAAACTGTTGGAACAAGTCCAGAGGAGGCCATGAGGATGATCAGGGGCTGGAGCACCTCCTGTATGAAGATAGGCTGAGAAGGTTTGGGCTGTTCAGCCTGGAGAAGAGAAGGCTGCGTGGAGACCTCATAGCAGCCTTCCAGTATCTGAAGGGGACCTATAGGAATGCTGGGGATGGACTCTTCCTTAGGGACTGTAGTGGTAGGACAAGGGGTAATGGGTTCAAATGTAAAGAGGGGAAGTTTAGATTGGATATAAGGAGGAAGTTCTTTACTGTAAGGGTGGTGAGGCACTGGAATGGGTTGCCCAGGGAAGTTGTGAATGCTCCATCCCTGGTGGTGTTCAAGGCCAGGTTGGACAGAGCCTTGGGTGGCATGGCTTAGTGTGAGGTGTCCCTGCCCATGGCAGGGGGCTGGAACTGGATGATCTTAAGGTCCTTTCCAATCCTAACTATTCTATGATTCTATGTTAAAGATGGCCCAGGAGCAATGGCTATGAGAGCTGTCAGCACCTGCAGTCACACTGTAAGTATTTAGCAGGTAGATAAAGTCCAATTTACATAGAAAGCAACAATAACATTTATCAGTTACAAGATACGATTTTCATTATGCAAATTTATGATTATAAATTGAAACATAAGTCAGATATTTGACACTAATAATAAGAGTTTAATAAAAGTCAGAATGATATATACAAATAACAAAACATTCAAATTCTGAAAGTCTGAGAGACTGCTTTAAAGACAGCCAACACTAGTCATTCTTCATTAAGCAGAAATGCTTTAGAAATACTTCATATAGCTATTCCATTTTCAATCTGCCAGAAAACCTGGTCTTTAAACTGCAGGAAACCAGGAGACCTTTCTTATAATACTTCTGATTTTCCATGAAGTCAGAGGTCAATAGATCCTCTGAACTTGAATTTTTTTGCAGATCGCTCACTTGCTCTAAGCTGGAACTTGTTTCCATAGATGTAGGAAATGAATCCATCAATCTCAAAACTAAATACATTGTTAAATTTGGGAACAACTGAAAAGTAAAACAAAAGAAATTAACAAGAGTAGAGTAATGTAAATCCCTGTTATGAAAATATACAGAAGAACCGAGGGATATTATTCGCATATATTCACATTATTCACAGACTTGAGGTTTGGCTCATTTCAAGTTCATGCTTTAGCAAAAAAATTAAAAATAACTGAACCCTCTAAGTTTTTAAACTGGAATTACTGAAATTAGTGCTCTTTATGGAGCATGCAGTGTTGCAAGGAGTATCTAATGTGAAGCAGATGAATAAGCCGTGAGCATGACCATGTTGGGTTCACCGAAAATACCTTTTTAAGAACTGCTCAATTCTGAGATACTTTTTTTTGTAAGCTATTGAGTTGTTATGTGGTCAAAGACATTGACCTCTGGCACTCTATGGAAAAAGCTAAACACACTGGTACAAAACAATGTGCTCAGAGGTGTAAGATGAATAGTGGGTTTAAAAAAGTTCTGATTATTCAAATTGTAAAAAGCACTGAAAAAAATTGTTACGTACCTTTTAATTTGTCCTCTTTGGTGATAATTTTGAACACGCGTTTAAATTCCTGTAGAACAATTCCCGTTATCCCCACGTAAGAGGGGCATTTTGATTTTGCAACTGAAAGAACAGAAATATGTAGGTATTTGAAAATTTCAGATGCAGACACTTTATTTTCTCTTCTACCCCTGATTTTAAAAACTGATTAACAGTATTCTGAAATAAGGCCATTTTACTCTAATCAGTAGTAAAATTTGTAGTTAATATCTGCAACTAACAACGTGGTTTTCAAGAGCAGTTGAAAAGTAATTGGCATTGCTAAGTAGAGAAAGAATCCATCCACAGGGAATTTCAACTATGTGATTCTAGAGTAAATGACACTGAATGAATTTAAAAATAAGCATCTGAAACACAGGAGTGTGTACTCAACTCCAGATGATTTTGTAAAAGAGACCAAATGGAATACCTGTAATGACTGCTCCATGGAGATCAGCTTTGAGCAGTTTGCTCTGCACAATATATGGCTGCCTTGAAAAAGAGGGTGGGATCAGAGGAGAGGGAAAGAAAGTTACATGGAAAGTTAGCTTTGAGCATGATTTTAGTAGTCACAGTCATGTTTTGTAAACCTCACAGAAACAGTACATATCAAGTAACTGTGATGTTTCAAGCAGTGGCTCAGTAAACCTGGAAATATCTACTAACTCAGGCCCAAACATACCCACCCACAAATACCTCAACTTACGATTCTGGTCTAAGGCCATGGCACAGGTCTCTGATATACTGTTTCCAGAGTTGATGTAGTGGTAGAAAGATGGCATACCTATAGTAAAAGAGACAAGAAGTATTACACAAGAATTTAATGATCAAAACCTCTCTTGGCTTATTACTGAAATAATCCATATTTACAACAGACTTAAGACTACCATTTAAGTTTTGTAATCTGCTTTCATAACCTGCTCTAAACAGCAGAGTTGCTTTATAAAAAAGCACAAACCATGCTCCTTGCTGTCAACTCAAAATGGTGATGTGTTTTAGGAGGATCAGGCTGTATCTAAGGTTTGAGGAGATTTCTACTCAGTTCTTTCCCCGCTTCTCATTAACAACAGCCGTGACTTTAGTCAGTGGTTTGAGGAACCTGATTGCAGAGTTTTGGCCCTCTGGTCACAGGCAGTCTAATGAAAACCTGGAATCAGGGGTGATTGTATTTGGGTCTGATCTCGTTATAGTTGGGTACACAAAAGGAGAGGTATGAGCTGGAGACTTGAATTTACCAGCTGCACAGGCAGGGCAGAAGTCACACTGACTGTACATACTGAAGGGCTAGTACCCGCTTGTGTGTGCTGCTGCTTTTACATACTAGTGATGTACTGTTACACAAAGAAAATATTTAAGCTCTTACTTTTGCTGCTTGGGTTCAATTTCAAAAAGACGCATTTCCCGCCTCTGCTTGGCAGTAAAACCTTTGGTTTTCTTCCTCTTTTGCTTGGCCTTTTTTTTGGCATAATGCTCAAGAACCACAGCTTTCCGAGTCAGCATGTCCTGGATAGCTTTATCTTCCTTTTTTGGCATGCTAAGCTTCAGGAAGGCATTTACAAATGCTTTGGCCTCTTCTGAGCTCTGAGGCTAAAGAGATTTTAAAAGACACTTTAAAATACGAAAGGGGGGGGGAACCGCTGCCGTGGCCCCGGCCAGCGGGGACAACCGGTGCCTTCAGTTACCAGCAGGGTTTTTATACGGCTGCGTGCGCGAAGAGCAGAGCCCGCCTCGCAAGGCCCGCGGCAACGCGCGCCGCTCCCGGGCATCTCGCTGGGCGTGCGGCCGGGGGTACCTGGAGGCGCAGCTCCTTGGTCTCCTGGGGCGGCAGGCGTTGGTACAGCTCCACTGCGGGCGGAGCGGGACAGCTCGTCAGCCGCGGCCCCGCGCCCCACCGGCACTCGCCCTCCATCGCGGCGGCGGCCGGCGCTTCCGGCGCGGGTGGTGACGATAGGGAAGGCGGGGGGCGGCGGTGCCGGTGTGAGCGGAGCCGCGCCGGGCGGGTGCGTTGTGTGCTGCTCCTCCCAGCAGGGCCCGGAGGTGCCAGAGCCAGGAGCGGGTCTGCGAGGATGCGCTGCCCGGCTCGGGCGCTGCGGGCCCCGGCTGAGCTCGGGGCTGAAACAACCCACGCGCTTCACAGCGCACCCCCAGACAGGTATCCAGCGCTCCAACTTTGGCTCCCGTCGCGACCTGTGTGGGCCCTACAGGAGGCCCTGGGCACGGTGAGCCCAGCGCACTCCCCTGGCCTTGCCTGATGTCTGTGTGACGGTCGCATGGGACAAACGGGAGGGGATGTCAAAACTCTGTTAGCAAACAGGAGCCAAAAAAAAGGGGGTGTGGGTGGGGAGGGAGGGAGGGAGGAAACTGTTAGATTCTGCTTGTTATATAGAGAGTTTGTAGTACATGGAATATCAGAATAAATACCGTGTTGGTACGATCTACACTGCTGATTCAGGGAGTAAATCCCAGCCTTAACCTCAGATTTCAGAGGCTTTTCTGTTTAAGGTGTCCCAGGAAGAGGAGCCCCCCACAAGCACCCGTGTTTCTGGGTTGTTTAATGGCTGGCACCAGGATCCCCAGGAGCTTGGTGTCCCTCATAAATCACAAGCTGTGCTAGGCTCGGGTTTAGAGGGAAGCCGTCACTGAGACTGAAATCCACTTATAAAACAGGGAAGTGACATTGCTTATCCCAGCCATGATGTTCTGCAAAGGGGAAAGCTGTGGCCACTGTAGGTTGTTAGATTAGCCATTTAGATTAAGCAAGATAGGGACAATTTGATACCTTCAATACCTTTAATTTTTGTTACATATCCAAGCAGTCACATTACTATTATTATTCAAGTCACAGGTTTATTTCAGTAGTGTTTGTGATGCAAAATTGACGTTATTTTTCAGCCATCAAAGAGAGAGTCTTACAAACTGAAATCTGGCTATTGTTAATCTCTTTTATACTAAAAATTCTCTGACTTGGGAGAGTAAGCTGAGCACCAGATAACTCAGTTACTTCAGTTAAAAGTCTTGCCAGTCATACCTTCTGTAACGTAGGCCACATCATTTTCTGTAGTCACCCACCACTTCTGTAGGGTCACATACAGTTGGAGCAGACAAGTCTTTTGTTTGAGTATTGATTTGTATATTTGTTTAAAATCTGTCCTCATGTTTCTAGCAACAAAGGGCAAAAAATCGGGGAGATTCTGCTGGCTGTGGAGTTTACTACCTCTTATATCTGACTGCCTCTTTCCTCCTGGA
Source organism: Ara ararauna (assembly GCA_028858755.1). Lineage (NCBI taxonomy): Eukaryota > Metazoa > Chordata > Aves > Psittaciformes > Psittacidae > Ara > Ara ararauna. The sequence continues at coordinate 1,688,320 of CM054410.1, read as the reverse complement.
ACAGATCGAAGTCTCACTCACTGTACAGCACAGAGTTACCTTGAAACCAGAGCAGCCAATTCTTTTTCCTTGCCGGCCTAGTCCCAGCCCATGCTGCCACCTGCTCATACATGATGGTTCTCCAAATACAGAAGGGGTTTATATTCATGTCATGGAGGCACATTGGCTTAGCAGGTAGTTATCACTATTTGGTGAAGAATACTTAGGGAACAAGTTACTCAGGCAGGGTATAGGAAATGGTGTTTTTTGAGTGCTGCTGTGAAGCACAAAGGCACAAAAGTGATCCCTGACAGGGAATGAAATTGTGGATCTCTGCATGTGTGTAAAGAAGGGGCCAGTATCTGCAGGATGTTAAGTGTGAGCACCAGTTGGTTTGTATCACAGACCTCCTGGCAGTTCAGTATATACCACAGCAAGCAGATCTCTTGGTTTTACAAAGCATGGACTCCTTGAGTTGTCATTGCTACTAAAAAACATCAATTTTCATGAATGGAGTACCAGGATAAGTGCTATGGGTCTTTAGGGCCGTATGAGTGCTCCTTCACTGGATTTATGCCGCAATTCCTAGGGCACTTCAGGGATTAATAGCCAAATCAGTGTTGGCGATGCTGGTGTTGTAAATCCAATGATCCAGGCTAAACTAGTGCCTGGGGAAACCAGTCTCTTCCAACAGCTCTGCATCTTCATTTCCTGATTTATCTTCAGATATAATGTCTGAGGGAGTGAGGTGAGTGCATTAAGTGTGTGTCCCAGCAAGAAGGCTCTGCGTCAGGAGTTTGAGAGTCCCATCAAATGAACGTGAAAAAGAATAGGTGAAGAAACTGAGAAACCTGTGAGTAGCCAATAGAAAAGACAATTTGTAAATAAGAAAAAGAAGGCTCAGAAATGAGGAGAGATGGGTAAAATGTGAATAGAAAACGAAGTCGAAATATTCAAACAAAATAATCATAATGTGTGTTTCCAAATGTGCAGCGTCAACTGCTCTGTATGTCTTAGTGCTTGAGACTTCTGAAGCTTTTTACTTCAAGTAAATCACCTTGGAATAGGTTTATAGTGATGTAAATCCCTAATATATATTATTAATACCAGGTTATACCCTAGTATATATTATTAATACCAACACTGGGATTTCTTTATCTCTTAAATCTATGTGCGGCTTTTTTTATTGCTTTCTAAAAACAATCTAAAACCCCAAACCACGTGCAAGCCCAGCACAAAGCGATCTGACCGTGAGCACTAGGGGGCTGTGTTGCTGCACTGAAGTGCTGCTGAAGGACTGTCGTGTGGAGAACTCCCTGTGAGTACGCCAGTGTGGGAGCTGTTACAGAAGGAGCTTTATGTTGGCACTTACAGAGAGCTAAAACGCAAGATGCAGACTGAGCAAAGATTATTAAAGATAATAAAACCACAAATAAGGATATTTGTGTGACACAAGAATAGAAGACCAGTGTTTTTTTTACAAAGAGTCATTATGAACTGAAGAGAGATGAGCAGAAGTATGAGAAGTGAACTGATGTGTGTAAAAAGTGACTGGGCTATAATCACTGTTGCAGATTGTCACTGGTACAAGAAATACCATCCTTCTCTAGAAGGGCTCTCTCAGCAAGCATGTCAGCTCTCAAGATCAATATAGTTTATTCCTCTTGGCCCCATTTTATTAGCAGCTAAATGTGGTCCTTAGAGATATCTGTACTGGTGTCGTGGTTTAAGCCTCTCAGCCACGCAGTTTTGCTCATTCACTCCCTTCTCTTTCTTCCCCTTGCTCCCGGAGAGATGGGGAGGAGAATCGAAAGAATGCAACTCCCACAGGTTGAGATAAGAACAGTTTAGTAACTAAGGTATAACACAAACCACTACTGCTGCCACCAATAATAATACAAGAGAAATACAAGGAAAGAGAATACAACTGCTCACCACCTATACCCAGCCCGACCACGCATTGCACCCCCACCTTTCCGGATCTCTGCCCTCCGTTTTTACATCCTGGGCATGACATGCTGTGGTATGGAATACCTCTTTGGTCAGTTTGGGTCAGGTGTCCTGTCTCTGCTTCCTCCCGGCTTCCCCTCCTCCCTGGCAGAGCATGAGGCTCAGAAAGTCCTTGGTCAGACCAAAACATTATAAGCCGTAACTGAAAACACTGGTGTTATCAGCGCAGTTCCCAGGCCGAAAATCAAAACCACAGCACTGCACCAGCTACTAAGGAGGAGAAAAATGACTGCTACTGCTGAACCCAGGACAACTGGTGAAAGTAATTTCCATTTACAACCTTCTGAACTGATTCCCTCTATCCAAATATCCAGCTGCTAATACAACTGCTAGCCCCTTTCCCACATGCAGCCAGCCTGCGTAGGTCCTATGGCTGTCCCTCCATCTCCTGCCTGCATCTCACCATCCCTTTTGCCTTTTCCTCCCTCTGCTGACATCCTCTTTTGGGCTGGGTGCTCTATGCCCGTGTTTCCTGGGCCCTCTGGCTGCCGGTGCCCTGCACGCCCCAGTTCTCCCTGGCTCCGCTGTGCAGTGCCTGGGCGGTGCTGGTGTGCCACGTGCTGTGCGCTTCCAGGGATCCGGGACTCGTGACTCCCTGCAGAAAACGGTCTAGGAAAGGGTCGTGTCTGGGGTGGTGGGTGCTGGGCAGAGCTGCCATTTAGCAGGGCGGGTAGGTGGAGTATTTGGTATTAGTAGCCTGAATTTTCATGTCAGTGTAGGTTTGCTAGAGGAAGTTTGCAGGTGCTGTGTGTGGAAGCCCAGACTCTTGCATTATGGGCTCTGCTGACTGCTTTTAGATGGCTGTGTTTCATTAGCGAGTGTCATATTTTGATGTACCCTGTTTTCCTTGGGTGTTTCTTTTCCATTTATTTTTATGTAAATTTTTCTGCTTTTTCAGCTCGTTTATAACTCATGGGTTGGAATGAGATCGGTGTCTTCAGGTGTCCATCCTGTGCGTCATCTTACCCCTCAGCTGACTAACTGCTCTTTTCATCGTAAGGTTCATTTTTGTACTTAGAGTCCTGGCTCCTGTTGCCTCAGATTGCAGGTGCCACCTCAGGGTAAATTAGAGTCTGGCTTTTCTGTGTGCAAGGAAACCAGAAAGTGCCCGGAAACCCAGTCCAAATATATCCTAGTGGCACAGAAATCAGAACGGAAATAATAATCCCCAAATGTTTCCAGAAAATGTCAAGGATTTAAAAGCTGGGGTTTAAAATAAAAACGAAACAAGAGAGCTGTTTTGGGAGGGTGGCTGCAGCACCCGTCGCGGAGGCTGATCTCACTAGAGGGCAGCCTGAGGCTGGGGTTGCAGCCGCAGGCTCTTGCATGTGTTCTGTGTACCTATTCCTGCCTGCTTCAAGTCTAAAAATAATAATAAAAAAACTTTAAAATGGTTTCTTGTTTTGGAAGAAATTTGCTTGTTTGTAGCTTTTTTTTTTTGCATACCGGTATCCAGTTCCACCGTCCCCCAGGCTCTTCTGCATCACAGTACAATTATCAGTAGAAAGAGAATTTTGAAGGAATTCAATTTCTCTATGAGTTTAGGAGGCTACTCTTCGGAATACTAGTATAGTCTTTCATCAAAGCAAGAAGCTATGTCCTTATTTAAATATGAGAAATAAGAGGGACCCTGCAATACCTGGAGATAACTGGTGCAAACTAGAGCTGCCCAGCCTCGCCATACGGAGCAACACTAAAAAAGCACCACTTTCTCCGAAAAACAGTAATGGGGAGTCAATAAGCTGAGGCTTTGGCAGCAGACATTTGGTTCCCCGGCATGCTGAGATCACATATGATCCAAACCCACCTCAGGGCAACAGCCACTGCTGCTCTCCTGAACAGCTTGTATGTACTAATTAATAGCAGCGTTCTGCATTCATGTATTATTCCATCAGTGTGTCTCACAGCCATTACTGTTGCTGTGCTTTGAATCACATTTAGATCTTGTTGAATATTTTATTTTAAAACAAAATTGGCATTGACTCATATGGTAGTCATGTGTGATGCAAAATGAGTATTAAAAATGACAAGTTATAGAGTGATAATAGTCACTGGAGTTATGGCAGGCCAACCAGTAGAATGTATTTCATTTGGTTTGGTTAAACTACATACAATTAGCATAATTCATTAACATTTTAAAATAATAGAAATCAAGAGCTTTTGGACTCAAACCCCAGTTCTCTTGGACATCAACATAACATAAGCAAGGGGTTTGTTTGTATCTCCACCTTGGGGCTCTGGTGTGAGATGAAGCAGTGCTGACTAGGACTGAGGTGACAGGAGGGAAGAGGCACGTTTCACACAAGGCTCATGTTAAAATAGCTTATGTTTCACTACGGCATCTTTTGTTTCATTCCCAGCAGGTGCTGAAGAGCTGGGGGCATGGCACACTCTTGCTCAGGGGCTCTCACTCATGGAGGAGCAGTGTCTGCAGCTCTGCTGCCTCCTGCACAGCTCGCAGCCAGCCAGTGCTTCATGCCAAACATGCCTGGAGTTATGAACTGGGATGAAATTCCGAGAAATTTGAAAATGTTTATTAAACAAATACACTTTCTTGTTTTTCCTCTGTAATGAGTCATAGAATTATAGAATCGTTATGGTTGGAAAGGACCTTAAGATCATCTAGTTCCAACCCCCCTGCCATGTGCAGGGACACCTCACACTAAACCATGCCACCCAAGGCTCTGTCCAATCCGGCCTTGAACACTGCCAGTGATGGAGCATTCACAACTTCTCGGGGTAACCCATTCCAGTGCCTCACCACCCTTACAGTAAAGAATTTCTTCCTTGTATCCAATCTCATCTTTCTTAAAGGCATCGCTATCAGCATGGCCCTGTTCCTGCCACGCTCTTTCTCAGTAACACGGTTAGGCCATCAGGACTGAACCATTCTCTTCAGTAAGAGTCAGCTCGTGCATCTCCAAAGAGGTGCGTTGCTAAGTATACACACATAAAGACCTTGTCTGCTGAGGCACCCTGGAGCATCAGGTCCTACTGGTTTGAGTGTGTGTCTCCACAAATGCAGGTAGTGCAACCCAGAGGGAAGCAAGTGGAAACTCTTAGTCTGTTGAAGCTGGGCTGAAGGAGCCCCGTGGCTACAGTCTACACCTAACTAGCAGTGCCGTGCAGAGGAGCTAAGAGCTGCTTTACCCTGGCTGGTCACTCAGGTTACTTAGCACCTGTGACACTGACTGTGACTATGTTGGTAATGCATGTAGGCAGCATTTTTTAATAATTGTGTCTGCATTACTTTTTTATCAACCAGTTATAGAGGCATCATTGTCATGTAAAGTGTGGCCCAAACCATCACGAGGAATTTGGGCAGATCCCTCTGGCTGGACTGCAGTGAAGGGCTCTGAACCACATGCTCGGGAGTCTTTCGGCTTTGCCACTTGATGTTTTCATACATGGGAGGATGAAAAGAAGTCACAGCATCTGAGGGTTTTTTTGGCTCCCACTGCAGGCAAGGTCTTTCTGTGCAGGGTGTTCAGGCTTTCGGCTCCCCTTCCATACTGTGATTTCTTCTGAGCTGCCAGTATGTGGTGGGGCCATGAGGGGGTTAATGCTGCTGGATTGCTTTGATAATTGTGTAAAAAAGCCCAACCCATCCAAAGCCAACCAGAAAAACCCTGTTTGAGGTCAGTGCTCTAGTAAGTGTCTTTTCAAGAAACAATAACCTGCTGCAATAGAAAATATTTTATCCATCTCCAGTGGAAATCTGATAAACAGCAGAGAGGCAGGTGTCCAAGGAGATAACTATAATAAATGCTGCTGCAGTTCTGGAGTGAGCGAGCCTCTCAAGCTGGTAATTGAATAAAGCCCCTCTCAGGAAATGCTGGAAGCTAACAGGTATACGTGGAGATGCCAGTTCATTGGCCTCAGCAATATATGTTAATTTTAGCATAAGATTAATTTATGTATTTTGCAGTGGAACAAAACATCAGGGGAAGGAGGAGGAGCTTTCATCCTGCCAGTGATGAGTTCAAGTGGTGGAGATCATTAAGCACCTTCTTAAAAACTGAACAGTGGGTGAGAATGGGAGAGAGAGAAAAGCAGATACTCTAAACAGAATTAACAGGTCACAGATTTAAAACTGGCCTGAACCACATTTGCAGGCAGCTGCCAAGGCATCCTCTGCTTTGCCACAGCGCAGTTAGTACAGAGCCCTATTTAGCAAATAGCTTGAGTCACTCGGTGTTGGTGTGGGTTAAAAGGATTTCTAAGAGTTACCTGAGTGTGCAATCAGGAGTGCTGAAGTGGTGGGTCGCACCTACAGTGCTTATTTGAGACTACAGTGAACTCAGAGGGGCTTTGGTGGGTGCACAGGGGAGGTGCAGGGAAGGACCATTTGGCACGAAAGCACTAACAGAACCTCACATGCTGTCTGGGCTGGCACAGTGATCAAGTCTCTGCTCAGGACCCTGTCAGTGATGTGGCACCTACCCCTGACAGAGCTGCCCGCACCTGGTTTGTGGCTGTCATGTTCTGGTAGAAAACTGATTCTGAGGCTGGACAGACGCCAAAGTGGGGGAGACATTTGCCTGATGTGGGAGGCAGTGAGGGGACTGTTACCCCACTGTGCACATGAGCAGAGTGTGTTTGTGTGTTATGGTCCCTTTCTGAGGTCATTTTTGACCCTTGTGTCCAGTTTCAGTCATACGGGTCACAGCCGCCAAACTCTCATGCACACAGCTGCCTGTGTTGGAGGATGGATGCTGTTAACACAGCACACTACGCCATGGTGACTCTGGGGTTGTCAGGGCTTGCTGCTGGTGTGTGCCTCCACACAGGCCCTCTGTTGTGGGCAGCATGAGCTCCTGCTGGGTGCATGGTGCTTGTAGAGGCAAGGCCCTGATTTACATCTCAGGTGTGGCATTAAGGGCATGACCGTAGGTATTTCAGCTCTGAAACACACACTGCAGCACAGCAGGCTTCTTTCTAAAGAAGTCTTCTGATCTGTAAATTATCGGCATTGAGGCAGCAGAAGCAAAGCAGATTTCCCTTTGTTGTTTCCTGCCTTAGAGGAGGAATACTGCTTGCCCTTCAGTGTGATTACAGCCCATTTACCAATGCTTCTTTTTGAATTTCAGACACATGCTTTGGAACATTCACAAGATGTGCTCCTTTTCAGAGCCTGGAGCAGTTGGTGCCCTGGTAAAGTTCACTTAAGAAAAATAGTAGTTCCAGCTGAATTCATATTGTGAAATTACAGGCCCATTTGAATCAAAGCAGAAATGGTGGTAGGTTGGGGTCAGGGAAGGAAGATAATAACATCTGCAGCAAAGTGTGTCCAGCAACTGTCCGCAAATATTTAAGTTTTTATGGGATGTTTTTCTTTTCTTTGTATAATTATGCAAAAGAATAGAGCTATAAAAAATGCAGCAGATGCTGAAAGCAAGGTCGGGCCTTGCTCAGGGTTGTAAGTGAAGGCATTATAAATAGTGTCTCAGATGCTGATGGATTTTAGAGCGATGGGCTCTGTCCTTCCTGTGGATGGAGGTCTGTGACCTCCTTGCCCACTGTGTGTCCCCAGGGGAGTCCTCCCTGCGGGGCTGGTGGGGCTGATCCTGGCTGCACACTCCTTTGCAGCAATTACCCTCATCCCTCAGAAATCAGCTCAATACCTTTTGTTCCAGACTGCAGCTGTCAAAATGCACATTTTTCATGGGAAAAGAGCATTACTGGTAGCTTTTCATAATAGTACTTTAAATATTGTTTGCTCTTCCCACTCTTGCTACAGGGACTGGCTGCTATGTCTTCTCCCAGGCACTGCTATCGTGTCTGTCTGACCCTGCTCCTAGGGCTCCCTGTTTGTGTTAGACCAGAAGGAGAGCTAGAAAGAAACCTGGGAGTATTTTTTAAGTTCTGACTGTACCAGCCCTGTGTGGTTGCCTGCAAGAGCTGTGTGAGATACGGAGGAGTTGTGAGAGCCTATATCATTACAGGAGGGGCTCCTGTGCTACGAAGATAGATCATGTAAATGATGCCTCCCTTTTTCCTGAGGAATTGCCTGTGGCCCTCTGAGACCATGAAAAGGACTTCTGTTGATTCTAGAAGACTTTGGGGCATGCCTTAGTGTATCTCTGTTCTGACACTACTGAATCCGGCAGAGCCCTTTCATAACCCTGGCCTTTAAACAGAGATTGTGTTTGTAGTTATTCTCTTACGAGTTAAACTAACCAGAAGAAGATAGAAAGAATAATTTCCCACATTGTCTTGCATGGAAAAATTCTAAGCTCCACAGTTGCCACCATCTTTTGCTGCCCTCACAGATAATGTGGGGTCAATTCTGGGGATGGAAAGCAGAGGTGTTCAAGTTGAAGATGCTCAGGTGAGGAGAGGTTACCTGTAGGTTGCAGCGCAAGTTCTGCTCCAGTTTGGTAGCACCAAGAAGTGTTTCTGCTTTGAACAGAGGTGATGAAGGAACAAACCAGCTGGGGCCCTTGTTCCACCTGAGCACTGGAAGGAAGCTTTTCTGAGGCTGGCTTTGTATGCACCATAAGATGCAGCCCAGAACGTGCTGCAGCAGCACTGAGTCCTGTTGCTGCTGTGAGCTGCAGGTTTAAAACTCTCTGAGCCTCCCACAAGGCACATGATTTACTAAACCACTGAGATACTGGGTCAGCCTTGTAAATCGTTTTAATTATTTCACTAAACAGGTTGTGGAAATAGATCAGTAGAAAATATGGCATTTAGGCTTACAATGCAGTGCATTCATTATGGGAAAGAAATTATATGAACTGATTTAGGAGCTAGTAATAACTGAAAATAACAATTTAATGGAAGTCTTCCAATCCTGCACTTTCATAGCAGGATACAGCTAGATGCAGTCTACCAATTTTAATCTCAGTCAAGTATACGCAGCCTTTTTTTGACTCTCAGAGAAATGTCAGTCAAGTACAAGTAACTTGCAGACTTTCAGCATCCCATGAATTACATTATAATAAGACAAAAGCAGAGAAACTTCAACAACCAATTTAGATACTGGCAGGGTCACACAGATCAGGCTCATGAAAAATCAGAAAATACATTGCAATATAACGAAGTGAAGGGGTTGCACTGCAGGGACTCCTTTCCACTTGCAGTTGCTATTTCATGAGCCCATGGATTGTGCTGCTGGGTTTTGAAGGGCATTTCTCTCTCTAAAATATTGGGGGTTTGTCTTAAACATCTGAATACTAAATATATGCTATATACTTGAAATATATATAAAGAGAAAGGGAGGAAACAAACCAGAGAAACCTAATCTCTCTTATGCAGCAAAAGCTGGGTGTCAGCACCTAGTAGCTGGGGTCAGCATTGCTTCACTACTACTACAGTTATTTTACTGTAGCTAAACTTAATCTGGTGTGCTGTGTCCTGGTTTTCTTAATGCATGTGTGACAGTCACCTGGGCTGTTGAAATATTTTCTCCTGAAATAAACTCTACGTTGACTCCTTAATGCCTTTTTGGCCATTGAATAACTGTGCTGAACCAGGCAGGCAGGTCTGAGCTGCAGGAAGCTGTTACTGGGCTGAAAGGTGTCAGGGTAGCTGAGAGGAAGCAGCACTGCTTGCTCGAGGACCAGACTGTACAGGGGCCTCAAGCGTCTACTGTTGCTCATGCGGGAAAGAAGGAAGCCGCTAACCCAGGAAGCTGGGAAACGGTAACAGAAAAAAACAAGAAAAGGAGGAAGAGGACAATTAAAAGCAAGGGGCTTCCTCCTAAATCTGTTATCCCCACCCAGAACAGCTTTGCTGTCCTGCAGGGGCCTGATGAGGAACCACGTTCCCACCAGGAACAACCGGCTGATCCACTGGTAAAAAAGATCTTTACTGGTGCTGCCAGGAAAAAGCGGCGGGCCGTAGTAGTAGGGGACTGTACTCTGAAAGGACCAGAGGCACCCATCTGTCGGCCTGACCCAGGCTCAAGGCAGGTGTGTTGCCTACCAGGGGCTCGGATCAGGGATGTTGCAGAGAAGCTGCCTGCTCTAGTCAGTCCCACTGACTATTACCCACTTCCAGTGATCCATGTGGGTGCTACTGATATAGATAGCAGTAGCCCGGAGAACATAAAGAAGGACTACAGAGCCCTGGGAGAGGTGGTTAGGGGCTCTGGAGCTCAGATTGTCTTTTCATCAATTCTCCAGGATACAGGGCAGGACCTCAAAAAGGCTAGGAGGATTGGCCAGGTTAGTAAATGGTTAAAAGGGTGGTGCTATAGTCAGGGGTTTGGGTATCTTGAACATGGGACTCAATTTAGGAGGCCAGGTCTACTGGAGGCTGGTGGAGCTGGTCTGACAAATAAAGGGAAGAGTGGATTTGGGAGGAGGCTTGCCAGACTGGTCAAGGAACCTTTAAACTAGATGTGTTGGGGGAGGGGGGCATCATTCCATTCCAACACTCCCTGTCAGTTGCCAGCACCTGTAGTAAATGTTCAGAGCAACGTAGAGATATTCCAGCCACTCCAGCCAATGAGCCGGCTTCAACTGGAGCTCAGCTCAGATGCCTCTATACAAATGCCCGTAGCATGGGGAACAAACAAGAGGAATTAGAGATGTGTGCACGTCTATGGGCGTATGATATCATCGGCATCACAGAAACATGGTGGGATGGCTCCTATGACCGGTGTGTTGGAATGGAAGGTTACAGGCTCTTTAGGAAAGACGGGCCCTGTAGGCGGGGAGGGGGCGTTGCTATTTATGTTAGGGATAGGCTGGAGAGTATGGAAGTCTGTCTGGGAACAGGTGAGCAGTCAATAGAGAGTTTGTGGGTCAGGCTTAAAGGGAGAACAGTGATGGGAGACATCATTGTGGGGATCTGTTACAGACCGCCTGACCAAAAGGACTCAGTGGATGAAGCGCTCCATAGACAGATAGGAACAGCTTCATGCTCGCAGGCCCTTGTTCTCATGGGGGACTTCAACCACCCTGATATCTGTTGGAGGGATGGTGCGGCCCAGCACAAGGAATCCAGGAGGTTCCTCAATTGTGTGGAAGACGGCTTCCTTCTGCAAGTCATAGAGGAGCAGACAAGGAGAGGTGCCATGCTTGACCTCATGCTCACCAACAGGGAAGGGCTGGTTGGAAATGTGACGCTCCAGGGCAGCCTTGATTGCAGCTATCATGAGATGGTCGAGTTCGAGATCCTCAGGACAGTGAGAAGAGCGTGCAGCAAGCTCACTGCCCTGGACTTCAAGAGAGCAGACTTTGGCCTCTTCAGGAACCTGCTCAGTAAGGTTCCATGGGATATAGCCCTAGAGGGCAGGGGGGCCCAAGGCTGTTGGTTGATATTCAAGGGTCACCTGCTGCAAGCTCAGGAGCGATACATCCCTACTAGAAGGAAGTGCAGCAGGAGGGCCAGGAGACCTCGTTGGATGGATAAGGAGCTGCTGAGGAAACTTCGAAGGAAAAAAGAGTCTTATAAAAGGTGGAAGCAAGGACAGGCGGCCTGGGAAGAATACAGGGATGTTGTCCGGGAAGCTAGGGACCAGGTTAGGAAAGCTAAGGCCCACTTAGACTTAAACTTGGCTAGGGATGTGAAAGATAACAGAAAGGGATTCTATAGGTACACTACAAATAAAAGACTAGGGACAACGTGGGCCCCCTTTGGAAGCTATCAGGAGAACTGGCTACCCTGGATTTGGAGAAGGCTGAGGTTCTTAATGACTTCTTTGCCTCAGTCTTCACCAGAAAATGCTCTGACCACACCACCCAAGTCTTGGAAGGCAGACGCACGGATAGTGAGAATGAAGACCCTGGGCCCACTGTAGGAGAGGATCTGGTACGAGACCATCTTAAGAACCTGAATGTACACAAGTTCATGGGACCCGACGAAATCCATCCAGGTCCTGAAGGAGCTGGCAAATGAAGTTGCTAAGACACTGTCCATTGTATTTGAAAAATCATGGCAGTCAGGTAAAGTTCCCGACAACTGGAAAAAGGGAAATATAACCCCCATTTTCAAGAAGGGGAAAATGAATGAGCTGGGGAACTACAGAGCAGTCAGCCTCACCTCTGTGCCTGGCAACATCTTGGAGCAGATTCCCCTGGAAGGCATGCTAAGGCACATGAAAAACAACAAGGTGCTTGGTGACAGCCAACATAGCTTCACTGAGGGGAAATCCTGCCTGGCCAATCTGGTGGCCTTCTATGATGGGGCTACGGAAGTGATGGACAGGGGTAGAGCAGTTGATGTCATCTACCTGGACTTGTGTAAAGCGTTTGACACTGTCCCACATGACAACCTTGTGTCTAAGTTAGAGAGACATCAATTTGATAGGTGGACCACTCGGCTGATGAAGAACTGGCTGAATGGCCGCATGCAAAGAGTTGTGGTCAATGGCTCAATGTCCAGCTGGAGACCAGTACCGAGTGGTGTCCCTCAGGGATCCATGTTGGGACCGGTCTTGTTCAACACCTTTGTCGGTGACATGGACAGTGGGATTGAGTGCACCCTCAGCAAGTTTGCCGATGACACCAAGCTGTGTGGTTCAGTTGATACGTTGGAGGGAAGGAATGCCATCCAGAGGGACCTTGACACGCTTGTGAGGTGGGCTGATGCCAACCTGATGAAGTTTAACCATGCCAAGTGCAAGGTCCTACACCTGGGTGGGAGCAATCCCAGGCACAGCTCCAGGTTGGTCAGAGAAGAGATTCAGAGCAGCCCTGCGCAGAAGGTCACGGGGGTGTTGGTTCATGAGGAAATGAACATGAGCCAGATTCAGTGTGTGCTTGCAGCCCAGAAAGCCAACCGTATCCTGGGCTGCATCAAAGGGAGCATGACGAGCATGGAGAAGGAGGTGATCCTGCCCCTCTACTCTGCTCTCGTGAGAGCTCACTTGGAGTATTGTGTGCAGTTCTGGTGTCCTCAACATCAAAAGGACATGGAACTGTTGGAACAAGTGCAGAGGAGGCCATGAGGATGATCGGGACTGGAGCACCTCCCGTATGAAGGTAGGATGAGAAAGTTGGGGCTGTTCAGCCCGGAGAAGAGAAGGCTGCGTGGAGACCTCATAGCAGCCTTCCAGTATCTGAAGGGGGCCTACAGGGATGCTGGGGAGGGACTCTTCCTTAGGGACTGTAGTGATAGGACAAGGGGTAACGGGTTCAAACTTAAACAGGGGAAGTTTAGATTGGATATAAGGAGGAAATTCTTTTCTGTGAGGGTGGTGAGGCACTGGAATGGGTTGCCCCGGGAAGTTGTGAATGCTCCATTGCTGGCGGTGTTCAAGGCTGAGCTGGACATAGCCTTGGGTGGCATGGTTAGTGGGAGGTGTTCCTGCCCCTGGCAGGGGGGTTGGAACTGGATGATCTTAAGGTCCTTTCCAATCCTAACTATTCTATGATTCTATGATTCTGTGACTGTGGACAGAAGTTAAGCTGCAGTCAGAGGGTGCACCCACTGCAGGAGGTTGCCTGCAGCCTGCTGATAGACAGGTGTCACATCAGTGATCTCCACTTTGCAGGCAGAGTTAAGCCTTTCTTTAAGCCCTCAAGCTAGATAGCACTCAAATTATGTACTTGATAAGCACGCACCCCAATTAGCTAGGGATGCATGATAAAAATCATTATCAGTGACATTATTTGGGAAAACACCTTATTTTGCTACTTGATGTAGCATGTGAAGAAGAAAAACCACATACCCTTTTTCACCACTGAGAAAAACTTGTTTTATAGCAGAGGAAAACTTGAAGCCGTGGCAAATCCTGCTGCTCCTGCTTATTCACCTGTCTCCTGAGCTCCATCTGGCTGTTTTGGAAATGTGAAGTGTTGCTTTAGAATAAATGGCTTCAGCGTGATCGCAGCACCTCTGTCTCCTACTCCCGAGATGCACGGCAGGCGAGGTGTGCAACATCCAGGTAAGTGTCCCTGTGGCTGGCTCCCTGCCTCCCTGCCTCCCTCTCCAGTTTGCAGTCACATTCCCAGCTGTAAACAACAAACCTTTCCAAGCCTTGTAAATTCCAGCAGCAACTGACTGAAGGGCAATGCGGTGCGTGAACACATGCCATTTCTGGGGCCATGGACACGAGCAGTGCTCTCTCTGGTGCTGCTCTGCTCCAAAACCCAGCAGTGGCAAGGTCAGGGGTACCCAGGTGATGCGCCTGAATCCGGCTGACTTCTCCGTGTATGTTTATGACCAGGTTGACTAACACTTTCTGAACCCAGCAGAGCTCTGCACATTTGCATTTGAGCTGGTTTACTTTGATGAAATGCTTTAGTCTGGCATAAGTAGTGTCTTACCTGTCTGGTCTTAAAATAATTTAAGTCTTGGGTTAATAAAGAGATTTTATGTGCTAGAAAAATACTGCAGAAAGTTCAGCTTCTCACATTTGACACTGCGGCAAGCTGGATTTATTGAATCATGTTACAGTTCAGCTTTTGGCAGGTGCCTGGTGGGTGTTAACTGCTGTTTGCTTGGGTTTGAGCCCCCAGTGCTGGCAGCAACAAGGTGAGCCCTCCTCCTGGCTCCCTGCATGCTGAAACTCTGCAAGGCGGTCGCATCAGCAAACCCACAGCAGGGTCAGTGCACGGGTCTGTACACAGTTTTGCTCTTCTGTCTTATCAAACCGTTACTTCTCTGGAGGCCAAAATGCCAGCATTACTAATTATTACAGTATTTCACTATATGAGGAGTCTGGCTTCCCACTTCAGTGGACTTGGCTCACTTGGATACAAAATCATTCACTCAACCAGCAACTTAACCATAAGCTGAGGTTCATTTTAACCAAGATTGCAAGTAGCACCTTGCTATGCATGTAACTAACTTGAGACTTTCATACCACTATCCTATAAAGTTGAGATTATATCCAAGTGCTCTGTAAATGGATTACACTGTGATCATTATTTGTAGCACTGAATGGTTGTGTTTTTACTGTCTTCCACTGCATTACCATAAATGAATCACAAACATGAGTGTATTTGGTAACGGAGTGCATAAAGTAACTGATGTTTCTTTAATCAAACTGTACGTTTAAGTAACCTCATTTAATTTGCTTGCCTTTAGCTTTTCCTGCACCCTTTATTGAGTTCTGCATTCCCCTCGGGGTAACAGGTATCACTGACAGACATGGTTTGGTCTAGATCATTGCTCAGTACTGTTATTCCTTGGCCTGGCCTGGATTTAGATGTGTATACCATGTCCTTGTACAAAGGTTTATCAACATTCCCAGGCAAGTGCTTGGGTTCACACACCGCTTGGGCTCACACACACCACTTGGCTTAGTTGTGGCAAGGCACCATGGCAAGGTACTGCAGCTTTCCAGAGCTCAGAGCAGTGTAGGTTCAGTGGAACAATGTGGGGTGTTTCAACACCATCCTTATTCCTGTTAGACACTCACAAGGTTAGCTTAACTGGGGAAAGCAGGCTTTTAAATCCTGAGGCACATGAGGATCTCTTCAGGAACTGATGGGTGGCTTCTCCTTGTCCCTACTGTCCTGCTGGAGCAGAACGTGTGAGGCTGAGCCGTGCGCTGGGACACTGAGCAAGAGGATTCTAGAGCTGCACTGGCCATGGTTCTGGGAGTGTGGCACTGCAGCCACTGCATCCTGACGTCAGTGCTTTCGAGGGGGTCCGAGGAAGCAGAGAAACAGAGTCCTCACCACCATGTCGGTGATGCTGCTCACGGCCCTGGGGACTGGAGGTCTAAGTGTGTGTCTCAGAGCACAGACTGTCCCTCAGCCTAGGGCTGCCCGATGCCATGGGAGGACATGTGTCCCACAGGGAAATTGAGTTACCATCCCCTTCACCGATGTCTGGCCAGGCTGCTCCTATCTATGTCATGGCAACTCACTGTGCTTCTCTTGGGAGGGGAGGATGAGGCAAACCAAGGCAGGTGTCAAAGTGCTGACACCAGCCTTCCTCACAGCCATCCCAGCAGTCAGCAGCTCTCCCCATGGGAGACATTTAGACATGTTTCTGAAACTGCAGAGACAGTTGATTAATGACATACTGACAGGTATCAGTCACTTGGATCGACTCTGACAACTCTGGAAGCACTAAAGTACAACTGTCCAAAACAGTAAGTAAATAAATTACAGCATATGCATTGAAAAGAAACTCTGCCAAGGGAAATTAGAGCTAAAGCTCATGTTTACCATAGGCTTTGAATACTGTTAAACAAAAACAAGCAAACAAAGACATTAAAAGCTATTACAAAACCCACAGTACTTTGAAATCAGAACTATCCTACTAATTTTTGCCAAAACAGCTGACTTCAACTGACAGCCTAAATATCATCACCTGCCTAGATATGCGTAGATCACCCTAAAGTCAAAATGAGTCATGATACTCAGTGGGTTAGAGTAATTTATAAGCCTGGAAAATATTTAGTAATAAAGAATTCCTATTCTAGGGAAAAAAAAATCAATTGCTTCAGATTTTCAAGGGAAATGACAAGAAAACCCAAAAATAAGAACCCATTTTGTGTGGTCATCTGTTTGTTCATCCTGCATAGCATTCCCAAAGTCTTAACCTGTTGCCTCCTGTTTCAAGGGTAATAACACAGAGATGAATTAAAGTTTTTGGCAGATCTGGTAATGGAATAGAAAAAAATCTGAAATACCTTCACAGTCCCTTCCCATCTTCCTGAGTACATTCAAAAATATCTTACTGGAAAAGTAAACTGAAGTAAAATTGAACTGTAAGCATTCTGTAGTTATTAAGACCATGGTAATTTAATTTGTATTAAACTACAGATGGGGTTTAAGAAACATTTTAACACTAACAGGAAGCCACATCTGTAGGCAACAAATAGAGAAATCCATTAACAAACTCTGCAGCACCATGCAAGTCCACTCTGAGTGTAACTGTGATTTGCTTGGACTGTCCATAATTGCTGTAATTAAAAGGCTGGCAGTCATCAGAGGAAAAATAGGAGTTTTCAATCCATTCATTGACACTACCATGGATCCTTAGAAACCCCGTCTTGCTCAGTGCTAAACTCTGGATTGTCATTGCTGCAGATCTAAGCCATAGATCTTTCTTTCCTACTGGGTCCACTTTAAGTAACACCCATCTGTACTCAGCAGAAATTGCTGCATTTTAGAAATGGGGTCTAAAACCCGCAGCGACCCCTCCCCTGCTTTTCCCCATCCCTGTCAAACCATGGGGCTGTGCCCAGAGGGTGGGCTGATGCTGCTCTGGGGCGGGATGGGGGATGCAGCATCCCCCACAGCTTTTGTCTTGTTGTCTTTGATTTAGGGTCAGCTGCTTTTCCTATGGAATAGGAATAATAGAATATTATAGGAATAATATGGAATAACCGTGCCTGTTCCTCTGTGAGCAAAACCCAGCCTCATCACCTGCGTGCCCACAGTCCTGCTCTGCTCTGCCTCGCTGCCCAGGGACCTGCAGCACTGCCAGGCTGCCAGAGGACAATGCACCACAGAAGGCCCAACGCAGTGGGTGCAGGTTTTAGCATCTGAGCACTTGTTATTCACCAGCAGCATCTCTGTGTGTTGGTATTTGAGCACTCTCCCATTTCTTGCAGTTCTAGTTCTCCTTGCTACAAATTAATATTCTCACAACAACCCCCCTCTAATCAGTCTTTGCTAAAAGCATTAATTAAGACTTTAACATTTTTGATCCCATCAATTTTCCGTTCTCTTCATATTAAATAGATGTACTAGGGGAGTTTGAATAGTAACTGCCCGAAGTTTGGGGCTAATGAATAAACTAACTTCGCCAGCCTCTGGCTAAGCATGAAATTTACTGTGCAGTAACAAATGAAACAGAGGCAGCTCATGCATTAACCACCCAGTTTTGACACCAAGTTTGGGAGCACATTATTTACTCACTAATTCTGAGTGAGCCTAGGCTCCTGCATAGTTTACGCAGGCAATGAAAACTGCCATGATCAGACAGTCTGTTGTGTGCTCCATCACAGCGAGAAGCCGCTTGCCTGCCTTCTCTTCAGTGGGGCCCTGGCCTTGTGCCACACACAGGGATGCTTTTGGGACCGCATGTGTCGTCTTGCAGGGAGCACACAGGGAACTAGGTAAGTTTGCTTTTTACTTGCTGAGTCTTGGTACTTTGAAGGTCACCAGTGCTATACAACTACTTTTGTTCCATGTATTTTCACATGTGCACAGCTTTAGCACAGGCTCTGTTACACCGCTGTAAATCCATTCATTTTTGTAGAAGCAGGCAGTGAATTCAGAGCAGTGTAACTGTGAGCAAACGTGGCTGATGGCACACGCTGGAAATATTACAAGGGGAAGTGCAAAGTTCTATTGATTTTGTCTCAGGAGCAATGTGTGTTTCCTTATGACTATATTATAGATGACTCAGCTCTGGCCCCAACTGCCATCACTCACTTCCCAGCCCAGGGCTATGGCTTTGCTGGTGTGCTGTCTCCATGCAGGACCAGAGCTGTGTCCCCAGGGTCCCCAACCATGGCACTCTCTGCCCAGCTCCACACACCACTGCAGGAGTCTCGCTGCCTTCCCCCGCTTCTGCAGGCTGAGCACTTACTCCTAATTGATTCTGACAGCAGACACCACAAGGAATGCGGAGATTTTTGAAAGAGCAAGATTTGCCACTAGCCTCTGTCCATTAAGGGTACAGCAAAACCTCACTTTGCCCTCTGTAAATACAATCAGCAGCAGAGAGGCAGTTGCCCTTTTCAGAAGAGTGAGCACTCTCAAGGACAGATGTTTTAGCAGAAGTCCTTAACGCACTCACAAGCAATAAGCCTCCAAATTCTTTACTTTTTTCCATCAAAATGTTTCTCATTCCTCTAAGTGCTTTTTAAAGACCAGTTACAGTACCAAGAGCTGCAGCCTCCTCTTCAGCCAGTTATTTCCCCTGCTCTACACAAATATGGGACCAACCGCTGGCTGTGTGTTTTGCAAAAAATGCTGGCCCAGATGTGGAAACCAGGACCCAAAACCTGGAGAACTCATTCTGCATGTTTCTGAAGGCTGAAATATAGCAAAGTGAAGGTACAGCCAACTTATGGCTGCTCCCTTGTTGAAGTTATTCTATGTGTGCTGGGAATGAGTGTGCATGTGTGCAGGTCTTTCCTGGACAGAAAAGATGCCCTCGCTCTTGTTAGGATTTTTTAATCAGATCTTCAGATTATTGTTTAGCAGTTGTGAGGTTTTATATTGAATTAGAGTGTAAGAATTGTTATTCCTACTGTGGTACACTTAATTCTGATCTCAAAAAGGATAAGAAAAAGTCATTTTTAGTTGCAGATTTTAGTATTTTTCACCTTTAATGTGATGAAAGTCTAAAAGACCTTGATAATTCTGCTCTTGCCAGTGCACACCCAAGTCCCAGTTGCTGCCACATCCCTGTGCAGGTAACAGGCTACAACACTGAGGGAAAGGACAAGTGCAGGATGATGAATTTCCTTCCCTGGTTTCTGTAGGCAACTCAAGACATTATGTTCTCTGTAAGTGATGAAACACAAGTATCAGAGCAAAAGAGATCTGTCTACTAAGAGACCATACTGGGGAGGGCTGCAGGTAAACCACAGACACACTGCGCTGCTTCAGGCATCAGCCTTTTCTCTAGATAAATTCAGGCAGATTTTCTTCTTCCTCTTGTGAAAAAATTTGTTTGGGTTCCCTTCCTTAGAAGGAAGACAAAGTCACTGAGAAATATTCACCGTCCTTGAGGAAAAGCAGCAGCTGCTGAGGCACAGTTCAAACCCAGGTGGGTTTCACTTTCACAACTCAAAGGATGAGAGCTCTGGTGACATTCCACACTCCACGTGTAGCACTGCTTGAGTAACGGTGCTTGAGCATGTTCCCAGACATGAATGCTGGAGTTGATTCAGGCATGGTCAGACATGGAAATCTTGTTTCCACCTGTCTTTTCAGGTTACAGAAGACTTGCCTTCCCAAGCACATGTGGAAGCCAACCACCATGTTTGTTCTTCAGTGTGTCACCTCTGATGTACTTCCAGGTTTGCAACCACCACCTCCCCAAGCTTATGAAGTGCAGTTCCTCTTTTTGTGGGATGATTATGGATTATTCCTCAGTCCAGGGGATGCTACAGCTGCCATTAAGGGGATGAACATCTTTATGAAGATTTTAACACCTTTGCTGAGTCTGCCTCAGCACAAGAGGACTTTTATTACTGAAGTGTAGTAGCAGATATGAAATACAGATGTCTTCTGGTTGACACCCAGTGTGATGTGAGAGGCACAAATCCCTCACTGTTACTGGCAGTCCTAGAAAAGCAAATTCTGACTATCTGAGGAATGGAAATTCCTTTCCTGCCCTCCTCCTAGAAAAGAACTTGGATATGAGGTGATGCAGTGACATGTCCTGCTTCTGCTCCACAGCTTCTGCCAATAGTACTGCTGGCATAGTGGCTGTCCCCCTACCATTTCCACTTTAAGGCCCTTTCTAAAATGCTACACAAATGAAAGGATAAGAATCACAGGTAGCAGAGGATATTTCAAAGTACTTCACTAAATTCAGCTGAAGAAGGTCATGTTTCTTTATCAAGTTATCCCATTATCTCACTTAAAACCCCAAGCATTCTGGAACAGGAAAATAACTCGTGTATTTACTGTAAAAAAACCCTTTTTCCCCAGTAGAGGACAGCTCACAGTCACAAAGGACAACCGTGTAATTTCGAAAATCAGATTATAACCACAAACTGGATCCAGCCCTAGGGAATAAAACACTCTGGGTTGATTCATTTATCTTTTATTTTTTCAAGGCTTGATTCACCTTTCTTCAGGAGGCCTGATGAAAACCACAGCAACTTACCTTGAGTGCTCTGCACCATGCCCCTGTCCATCTGACTACATCTGGCACTCACAGCCCAGAGACAACTGGTGTGGGCACAAGAAAATGCAGCCACAGCTGGTGATGACCTGTCAGCACCTTCTGCAGGGTTTGGCAGAGTGTAGAGGGGTGTAATAAAGAACTGATTTCACTTCAGGTTTGTTTGTGATGCACCTTTCCTCACTTGTCTGTGCTGCGCCAAGGCAGGGAAGGGACACAGCCCTGATGCCCTCAGGGAGCTCCAGGCACAAGGAAGGGCACATGCATCTATAGAAACTTTATTTCAAAATCTTTTTATTCAACTGTTATCCAGCAATATACAATACAGTTTATAAACAAATGTCTTACCTTGTTTCCAATCATCTTCATTTAAAAATAAATATTATTGATAGTGAATATTAATTATGGTAAGATGTACCTTTTTAATTAAAATGTCTCCAAAAGAAATAATTTAATTAAAAAAGAAAAAGGAAATCCAAAAAACCTAAACACAAGAATCTACTAAAAATATTTCCTTTTTTAGGAAAGGCTTTGACCCAACATCTTTACATATTGTGATAACTGCTCAACAGTTCGTGCAAAATGAAGAGTCAGAGGGAAGGTTTAGAAAAGAAAAACCATTACATTAAAATAGAGAAATCAAAAGTGCCATGCACAGAGCAGGGCTTTACACCAGAGAGTCTGGAAACTAGATGTATTACTCTAAGTGGTTTATTTTCTGTGACATCCCCAAAAATATGTTTATCCCCTACAGAGAACTGATCATGCTGCTTGCAGTCTCTTTCTGTCAATCTTTAAAACCATAGGTATTGTTTGTCAGGAGTTTGTTCAGGTTTAAATAGGTTCTTGGCTGCAGAGGAATGGAGGAAGCAGTTGATCAGTGGTTTACTAACAAATGTACAAGCTGATGCAGTAATAACAGGGCTGTATAGAGGAGTGGATCTGTAGCATAAATAGGTCCTGTACCTAGAACAGAAAGAGACAAGGGAAAGACAGAGATTTTATTCTTTATCTTGTCTAATATAGAAGATTAAATGCAGAAGAGAAATATAGAAAGATTTATTTTTATATCACTTCAGAGCCAGGGGTCAGAAGTGTAATTTTAATAGTAAAACAGCATCCTCAAGCTATCCAACTCAAATAGCTTTCTCCTCCCCCTCCTAAATCTCACTCCACTTAGGCCATCTCATTATGCATTACTAATGGTACGCCTAAACTTGGCTTCAGCCAAGTTACTAGCAATTGAGATTTCTATAAATACACCTTAATCTGGTATATAGTTTATTGAGAAATGACAGATATCAACCACCCACTACTTCAAAGGGAAATGACAAATGCTGCAGCTGTACTCGTTGATTAACAGGACATGAGCCCATTTCATTTGGAATGGGAACAGGAAGATCTTGACATCTTCTTAACCTTTTACAGGAAAGAATTTTACATTAAAAATGTGCACAGGAGCTACAGGACAAGAGCACAGTGGGACACAGCAGGGAGTCAATGTCCACATCCATAAAGGGCGAGATGGCTCCAGCTCCCTCGAGGTGAGGTTCTGTGGCACAGAGTGGCCTCCGTGGCCATACTGCAGCTAACCACGCTGTCCCTGCATCACAGGCACACCGAGATACTTGCTCACCAACGGAGGCATTTACTGTGTGTCACTATGGCCCAGCCCCTCGTCCCTGCTTGCAGGAGAAACTGGTGCCTGCAGTACTGACAGCCCCCAGCAAAGTGACTGGTGGTGCGAAGTGTGAAAGCATTTTGTGCTCCGTATCTCTTGAGAAAGGAACTGGGTCACGTCTACTGAGGAAACTCTCTTCAGGCACCCTAATGTGAATACTTCAGTTGGTCTCTGGAGCTGTGAGTCTCTCTCAGCTGTGGCATGACCAAAGGACATATCTCGAGCAGCTCCCAGGTAACCCGCCACTCCTGGGCTGGCTGTTCTGCCTGCCCCAGCCTCTATATGTGCCTCCCCAGCAAAGCTGGGGTATTATTATCCAGCATAAAAAATACTTGACATTAATGTGGTGGGCAATTGAGGAACTCACAAAATGTCCCCACAGCGCTATCTCAAATGCCTAGACTGTGTGGAGATTATTTAGTTATTAAGGTTTTAATTAAATCCTTGCGTGCACAAACACATGGCTAAGGGCTGCCCCTATGTAGCCACAGCAAGGAATTAAGACGGATGCAGGATTTTTCTTTTTAAAGCTGAAAATCAGTAACAAACACAATTAACCTATGTAACTGAAGGAGTAACTCATTAAAGTCTTGCCATAAGGACACCAGAAGGGTGTGCAGGGAGGTTCACCACTGCTGCTGAAGCTCAGGATCCGGCCAGCACAGGGGACAGAGCATCACCAGCCCGGGGCGCTCCTCTGGCAGCAACGCAGGAGCTCAAAAAGCTCCGCTCGTCCTCCCTGCCCCAGGACCCGGCCCTGCGGAGCCGGCGTTCACGGACAGTCTGTCCCTGCATCCGCTCCCTGTGCCGGGAGGATGGGTGAAGGCAGCAGGAGCCCTGCCTGTGCTGATGCCAACTCTGCGTCTGCCTGTGCCAGCCTGGGAGCAAACAGGGCTGTGACAGCCATTCCCCAGCCTCAGGGACCTCCCTCCTCCGTCAGAAACAGAGTCAGTTCACAAACACATCATACCCTGTCCTTTCCACAAGGGTAGAACCCCAGCAAAGTATCCACCTACACCAGCAAGAGAGAGCAGCTTCCTCACTGAGCAGGCTGAAGGTGAAACCCCCCTTCTGTGTCTGTCTGACGGGCTGTGTGCGCTCGGTGAGGGGCTGCTGGCTCACAAACGGCAGTACTCACACAATGACCCACGCTTCCCGTCAGTGCATCCCCATTCCCAGGTTGTCAGACGGCTCCTCTCCCGCTATATGGCACAGCCCAGGGTGGGCCCAGCGGCTGTCACCATCCCCTGTGCCCGGGGAATGGCAAGAGCTGTGCCTTTTCCACACCTGCCCAGCATCGCAGCAATGATCGGACCCCCATATTTATTATGCTCAAACCCGAGGGCAGCGAGAGCCCCTGTTCCTCTGAACTTGCTCTCTCAGTGAACAGGATTTGGGGAGATGCCACTACTGAAACAAAACTGCGCTTTTGTGCAGGGGAATCCCCTGGAAATGCTGAGGACCAAAACCTGCAGAAAAGGGCTCCTGTGGCTCAACTGCTCTTACACCCATCATGCTGACAGGCTGCCACGGATGCTGGGTCAGGATTGTTTCTGTTCTGAACGGGAAGCAGGGTTAGTCACAGCTCCCTGCAG
This sequence comes from Ara ararauna, assembly GCA_028858755.1. NCBI lineage: Eukaryota > Metazoa > Chordata > Aves > Psittaciformes > Psittacidae > Ara > Ara ararauna. The sequence continues at coordinate 1,664,329 of CM054410.1, read as the reverse complement.
GAGCTGCGTGCCCGATTACCAACACCATTCCCATGCCAGTTTCACCTTCAGGTGCCAGTTTTAGTTTAAATCTCAGTGCAGAACTGGGAATTAATGCAACAGTCCAAAGTTTTTGTCTATTCTAGAAATCGCCATGGTTTTTAACCTACATTCTCCATCTTCTTAATTTGACAGCAGAATGTGAGTTCAGACTCTGTGAACAATCTCAGCAGTTAAATAAAACATTTTTACAAACTTATTTGAAAGCAAGTGTTCTTACTGAACACCAAATACAAGCTTCTTTTCTTCCTACACTTATGCAGTGTTACTCTCCTCCAAGGCTTCAGGCAGTAGAAGCAGATACACAGACCTTCAGAATTCTCCCTCTGAATATAATTAGGCCAGGAATGTAATTTCCAGTGACTTCTCCCTGCTTAGTTAACCCAAACCCTTCTCATTATCCCTTGTATTGTTTATAAACGAGCTGGGCTTAGTCTGGTCTTGACGTTCACTGAAGGAATTGCTCCCCCTGCAGACAGGAACAAACAGCACGTGGTGCTGACCCCCAGGATCGTGATGTGTCACCAACCCCAGTCTGAGACCAGGAAGTTTCTATCCGGAGACTTTGGATCAGCAGCACACAGTTCCTTACGGATGCTTGCAAGAAGACATTTCATTTATACTTTGAATATTCATTTGTTTTGTTATTGCAAGCTTATTTATCACTACACAGATTTCCAGTTTTGCTTTTAGATTATTGATATGCATGTGGCTAGAAGAGAAGCTCTGCCACTAAGCAGAACAGTAACAGATTGTTATGTTCCTGGATGGTGAATTGCTCTCTGGCATCACTCATCCTTCTTTTCGATTTACAACATAATGTTTTACTGTAGATTTCTATTTAGTAATTTGTTTTCTGCAAGCATTCATCAAAGTTTGACTTAAAACAGTTCATCTAATTGAAAACAAACGTTAACTAAACAAGAGACTTGTGACACATGGACAAAATGGGAAGATTCTTTTACAAGCTATATCTAACCAATGGCCAAACCCCCAGTTTCCAGCAGTTACCCATTTTTCTTCCTAGAAAGAATCTGAGAAGTCCCTTGATGTCTCTTTCTGAGGTGGTGGTAAAATGTAGTGGCCCATATATATAAAAAGTTAAAAGACATTGGTGGCCTCTTTTCCTTGGAAGACGGTATAACACCCACTGCCTGGTTGCTGCTGCAGCAGGGACCCGGCCAGCGCTGTAATGGCCATTTCTCTGTGCAGCCTTTAGGCAGCGACCTGGGAGCCTCAGCCTGATCCCCGCAGAGCAACATTCAAGTAAAACACGTTTTCGAACCTGGTGTTTCACCATGAGGTGAAGGATCCAATTAACCGATTAACCAATTAACCAATTAACCTCATGGGTTGAGCCTCTCAGAACAGAAATTTCAGACTGTGCTTGAGACATATTCTTGGATAAAATGCTCTGGCAGCCTTGTATGTACAGCAAAACCAGGCTTTTATACGGGCTGTTGGTCAAGGCTCATTATAAGCAATAATGTCCCAGACAAAACAAATTCTCAGTGCCACACATTGGAGCGCTTCCCCTGAACTGAAGGGAATTTACCAAACCTCAGATCTAAGATCTTCTTCCAAGTTTTTAATTAAAAAGACACTATCATTAAAGTCACTCTACACTTACTGAAGAGATAATAAGCTCCACCACATTAGCATTACTCCACAGTCTGAGACATCATCTTATAAGCTGCATAAATCCTTTTTCCACTCAGAAATACAGCACAATCCAATGCTGCAGTTTTGCTGCTGGGTTTAAGGGCTGTAACTGCTCCTCACCCATTGTTGGTTCTTGAGGAGCCTGCACTAACCTCAGCACCCTCCCAGCCAAACCCGGGAGCACTGAGGTACACAACGTGATGCTTTTGAGAGGAGAACATGGGACTACGGTGATCCATGCAAAACTACCCAACTGCACTGCGCCCATTGCTCCTGGCCCCGCATTGCTGGCTGTGGACCATCATGCCCAGGCACAACCAGATACAGCTCCAGAGCTGCCCCCTGGTGTTGCTCTTTTTGGCCATGATGACTTCCCAGATGTTTATAGGCAACTGCATGGGATCTGCTCACCACTGAGCACCTACAAGGCACGATGCAGAATTAGTTTCCTACCCATCACACATTTTTATTTATGATTCAGTGGATTTTGGAACAGCTTTCCATAACGCATCTCAAAAATCTGCCTCATAGAAGCCAGCACACATACTTACTTCTACACAACCACGCAGGTATGAGCCAGTGATCCTGCTTGCTTCCTTCACCCATGCCAGCAAGGGTTTTAAAGTGCTTGACCTCCACTTTGAGAGAGTAAACTACAGCATGGCCAAGTGCCCTGGAGCACCGTGCAGCCCCTGTTTGAGCATATTCTACGAACAATGGGTCACGTGCACCATGTGGCTATGGACAGATTAGAAAACAGCTTGGCTGCCAAGGGGCGGGAGGGGCAGTCACACAGGGGAACGATGCAGACAGGAAAGGCTGCTCTGACAGGAGGACCAGGAAAGAGAAAGGTTCCTCCTGTAGGTCCGTTCCCTCAAGCGCTGCAGCGCTCTGCAGGCAATTGACGTGTGCAAGCGCCCGGGACAGGATGGGCAGAGGCGGAGGGGACTCAGGGGAGCTCTTGAGGACTTGCACAGCTCCTGAGGTGGGTTCTGGGTCTCATCAGGGCTCATTTCAACTGGGACTCATCAAGGCCAAGTTGCTCTCAAAATGTTAGGATGGACAATCCCTCCCAAACTCACACATGGTGCACAGATCAGCCCAGTCCTCAACTATCCTCCATGGGGGCTCCTCCTTTTCCCCCTGGGTCATAAGGACATTACTAGACATAAGCTACATGATTAGATGGGTAATTGACCTGCTCCAGTTCTACAGCTGCTGCAGGTCTGTGTGGCAAGACAATCTTGTATCAAACACAGCTGCTGCCATACAGAAAGAGGGACAGCTAAACTGGTGGGTTTGATGAATGTTTGGAAGTGTGTATTATGTAAAGAGCAATAAATACTTTGACCTTTATCAAAAATGTATCTACTTTTTAGGTTACCAGAGAAAAAACAGATGGATTATACAGCTGTCATACAGCTGAAACCCCAACAACAGCTTAAATACTTCACACTGCTCTGCATTTAAATAAGCCAGGAACTTCCCTCTTTTGAGACATTCCCATCAACAGATTTATGCTTTGGTATCTGTGAGTTGATCTCTTCTCATCAAGTATCTTATTCAAGAGACCCAAAAGATGCAACTCAGGATTTATTTAATTTCCAGCATTTTCTACAGCTCCATGATCTAAGACTCACTTCACAAGGCTGAGCATCATTATTTCACTCCTTGACACCTGAATAATGAGAGATACAAAATTGTTTGTAATGTGATTTGGTGGAAAATGAGTTTTGGACTAACACATACAGAAAAGTAACTAAATTAGTGGCGGCTCAGGTGGTAGATGCACATCCAGCCCCAGACGTCTTTCCTCGGTAGCACAGTGTGAGCAAGTCCACAGCATATTGATCCGCGCAAATAGCAAAAAGCACAACTCAGACCACCCCACCAGGAGGCAAGGAAGAATCCTGGTGGCTGAGGTGGGTCTGGGCCATATCCTCGAGTTTTTTGTTGTAAGCAGGACTAAACCCACACTGCAAAGAGCACACTGCTCCCTGAGTCGACACTTTAGGAACAGACTTGTAATAAAAGCCACACTGGAGGGAACCACAGATTTCCCCTTCTGTAACTGGTACAAAAACTGCAAATATTTGCAACCCAGACACAGAGACCAAGACGCTGTAGTTCTCACTTCAGTGTCTTCTAGAGTGTTTCTGACTTGGGCAGGATTAGGAGGAAGCTGCCAGTGTAGCTGTAATTATCACTCCAACCAGAATTACTGAAGTTAAGCAGATCTGAGTGCAGATAATCTAAGGATTCTTCTTAGACAAATAACCCTATCCCATCCACACTTAGAGAACAGAGCTGAGAGGATGGGCAGGACACATGGAAACAGCTGCAGGGAGAGCCTGTGCCTGACAAAACAGCAGGGGCTGTGGTTTGCATAGGGCTTTTTGCTATGACAAACAGCCACACGCTGGGAGTGACCCACAAATCCACAGATCCTCCACGCCTTCCCAGTGGTGGATATTTGGTAGATGTCAGCTAAGTGAAGGCACTGCCCTGCACCAAACTCCTCACGATAGGCCAGCGAGGGGCTATTTGGAGAAACCACGGACAGGGACATTCCTCTGGGTCCTCTCATGTGTGGGATTCTTGCTGCGCAGTGTGAGCGGGATTCGGGTCAGAACACCGACCTCATCCCTTATGCAGCAGTGAAGCAGTTCCAACTACCCCGGGTGCAATGCCTTCACCCGTCAGTTCCAGCGCACGTGTGGCCACTCCATGTCCCGGCCCAGGCCGTAGATCCAGAGCATGTCTGCGGGTCCTGCACCCCCAGCTCCGGCCCCAGCGCGGGCACGGCTGCCCCTGTCGGCAGCAGCCATCAGAGCCTCGCGTGTTGGCTGCTTGCTGCTGTGACAGACGCGTTCCCCAACAACCCACTTTTCCCAATACAAACCCCCAGAACTGCTCATTACTGACACGTGGGGCTGCTCTGTTGTTACCTCATTTAGAAACAACCCGCAAATGGCAGCGGCGAACCTGCCATCATTCCAACTGCTTTAGCAAAGCTCAATCACAGCCCAAACCAATCCCCCTTTACTGCCAGCGCAACCCTGCCAGGCTCCGTCATGTCAAGAATTCCCTGCTACAAAAAAAAGAAATGCCTTCCTGGCAGGACTGCTCCAAGAGCCATTTCTGAGCACATCCTGCCTTACTTCTGCTCTGCAGTCACAGACCACCACTGCTGATACCTTCTCAAAACCCGCCCCAGTTTGCCTGGACACTTCTCTCTGCTGTGGCTGCTGAGCACACCACTCCAAGTATTAGGTACCTTTAGAGTCCACAACACAGCTCAAACATTACTTTACATCCTTAAAGCTCCACCAGTACATCAGTAACAGTTACCCACCTCTTGTGAAGGACACAGACTAAGTCAGTGATTACTAACGATCCATTTTGCAATGTATCTCTTGAAACCATACATAAAGGGCTGGCATTATACATATATACCTGCCCCAAATGCTGTTTGTTCATGCAGCGAGACACATGGGTACACTCAGCCTTTCCTCATACAAATGCCTAATTTTTACTCACTGATGAACCCATCTTATATAGAAATCTACACCAATGTCAGGTACAGCTTCCACATTCATTAGGAAGACTTGGAATACCCCTTTCATTGTGTTCAGTAGTATGTCTTTAAACCATTTTTCCATCTATAACTTAAAGGTATTAAAGAAGCTCAAATAATGTTCAGATTTCTTAAAGGACACTGCACAGGCTCTGGCATAGGTTAGCACAGTTTTGTCAGTCATCTGGGAACAAGCAAGAACACTGAAAGGTGCTACTCAAATCAGTTGCATTTCCACAGTACAAACCCACCCTGGCACTGCTTGTTTCTGTCCTAGGTAATGAGGTGACATGGTACTGCTGTCTGTGCTTCTATCCAGTTTGGGAATTAATCCATATTTCACACACAGAAAAGAAGATATTTGACCTCACTTGTCCCCAAAGCAGCCTAATTTGCTTAGATATTAAAGTGCTAGTGATGTGTATTTAATGGGAATTCTTTTTGCATGTTTATTATCCAGTGACATTTAGGAAGTCAGTCTGGTAATTCAATTATGGCCTCTGTCTTGCTACTTTTAAAGTAAAAGAAAATGGGATGTGACTCAGGGTGCATTTAACTACAAATAACAACAGCTCATGAGCTCTACATGGTTTTGTCAGAAGCACAGAGGGGTGAAGCAGACCCAGACACTGAGTGGAAAGGCAGGGAGGCTGAATAGCAACACAGGGACTTCCCTTTCCTGCTATTTTGTGCCCTGTTCATCCATCAAAGACTAATAAGCCGCATGGGCTGCTCCTCCCGCAAGCCTGCAGAGTCATTCCCGTTCTGACAAAATCAGGAGAGCCCTCACCCAAAGTTAATCCAAACTCAACCACAGCTACTCAGACACAGCCTCTCCACCAGCCACGGCTCATACCCCCTGAGAAAAGTGTGTGCGTTTGCTTTCCTGTCTCCAGGCTGCAGAAGCGTACCTTTTGCTTCCCAGTGCTTGATGGAGGTAACTCTTTCCCATGTGGTCTCCTGCCTCAAGGCAGGCTGCCACAACCTGACCCTCGGCATGTACTGCTCTCAGGAGCATCACTGGAGCTGCACACACACAGAGACTGCAGAACTGCGACCTGGTGCTTTCTTATCTCGGGCTATGTAGCCCACAAGCAGACATGTTTCTGCCTCAGACATGAAAGGCTGGGTGGGAGGAGAAGGGAACAGGTGTGAAGTGGAGACTTATGTTCTTCTTTGTTGTGAGCACTTCATCTCTGCATAACACACACAGTCTGTGTCCTTCCTAGAGCACTCTAAGCATAATGAAGCACAGTTTCTTGTTTCACACTCCCATCCTTGTTTATTTTATTTAAAGGTTTCACTTCAGAGCTTTGAGGCTGGAGATCAAACAAATAAAAGGGAATTTGGAAGCTGCAACGTCTCATCTAGATTCTGCTCAGAAGTTAAAAACTGCCCCAAGCCAATACACAGTGCCTGTTTTGGAGACAGTCTGGTGGGATCTAACACAGGCAATATGCCTCTCCAAAGGTCAGCACAAAGATCCTTGTTTATTACTTCACCTATCAGATGACAAAGTTAAGTCTCATAACTAAGCCTGGACTTGAATTTAAGAGAGCTGAAACTAAATTTTGGGATTTAATTTCACAGCTGCCGCACACTCAGCAAAGCTGTGCACTGCTCTTACTGCCATTTGTCCATGTCATCCATCCCAGACCTCCTGGGACAGAGACACTGTGTGTCTTGATCAGTGATGCTCCCACACCCCTACTTACCTAGTACAAACCAGGACCACTTCCAAACACAGTAACATTACATAAAGTCTTTTATTTGCTAACCCCAATTTTCTTCTGAAGCAAGACTCCATTTGTGCGTAAATATTTAAACTGAAAGCCAGGAAAAGATTATTTTCCTTTAGAACCAAATGGACAAAGGCTCCTTCTCTGACACCATTAAACCCAATGATCTTACCAGCAGATCTTTGCCTCCCTGCAGCCTAAGTGACACATTCTCAGTTTCCGTGTCAGTGTACCTCACCAGCAGACAGCAGTAATCAATGTGACTCTCCTGAGACCACAGCACTGAGGTTTAAACACTGCAGATAAAATTCTGTATAATTAGCCAGCATTTCTGGCACAGTGGGCAATTTTTCCATTACACTGGATCCATTCCTGTACATACTATAATGTTGATCACAAATTTCTACTACCACAATTTCAGGTGACATGTCCAAAACTACGGGTTTCAATTTTACCTGGTTTGTCAGATGTAACTCTGTGCTTTTAGAGAATCTCAGTAACAGACACAGTTATTTGAGTAAGTCCATGTTTCAGCTCAACCTGGAGATGTAAAGAATCACATTTTTCCAAGGCACATGTCTGGGACCGCAACAGAAGTCAACAAGAGACCTGTGGGCATGGCTGGAAACACCATTTTATCTACAATCACATTTACTGGACTGCAAACACAGAGAGGCCCTATCCTACTGCACTGAACATATTGGGAAGACTTCTATTGCAAAGAAAGCAGGATTAGAACTCGGTTCATGCAGGACACTATGGCTGTGCCATGCCACCAGCTTTTAGGCAGAGCTCTCCAGTGCATAAATGAAGGTGTGAACCACTGATGGCAAACCCATTGTTTGAGCACATTTCTACTTTTATACAGAGGAAATATCCCCATGTACAATGAAAAGACTTACAGACACTAAAGACTTGAGAGTAAATGTACTGGATGATTCAATTACTACATACAGATTTGGTGCAAGTACTTATCTGTATGTGTGCTGCAGGGCTCAAAATAGGGTAATGAAGCACATGTGTTATAATACTATGCATATCCATAACTCATCCAGCAACACAGGTTTAGGCCCTGCAGTCTGCTACATTCATGTCAACAAAGGTTTAGTTTGATTTGATGGCCCTACTGTGTGGAAAACCAGCTACGACACTGCCTGGACGTGGTGGACTCCAAACTCCAAAGGGCTTCTAGTTTCCAGAGGTGAAAAAAAAAATAGTTAAACCCAAGTATTTCCTATAAAGACACTGCATTCTTTACAGAGAAAAATAATTACTGTACCTAAAATAGCTCTGAAGAACACCACTTTAACATATAAATGGGAAACTCTGAAGCTCAAGGATTTAATTTTCTTTTAAGATACTCTGAAGCAAGTTTACTGCTTTCTATTGCTTATCAAATGTGAGTGACAGCACTGCAGACCCCAGTTTTCCATTTTCTCACAAAACCAGGTGATGTCCCTGCAAGTCCTCACGACACCAACTTCCACGTTAGTATTGATTTGGTGTACACCTGACTAAGTCAGTGCTGTGCACAACAGGAGTCCTCTGCTCTCTCCACTGACTGCTCCTTCTCCTGGCATGGGACCTGTCCCAGTGTGGCACCGTTCACAGACACCAGTGTGCACAGGGGGGATGGCACAGCATGAAACTCTGGTTTAGCCTGTTTCATAGCCTTCTTAGCATTAGTCTCCATCTGGAGATCCCCATAAAATATTTTTCTGCATTCCACTACCTTTTCCACTGATTTAAGTCATTTCATTATCTCCACCGCTGGCCACAGTGCTCATGATTTATTATCAGAATTTAATCCAGCCTAGAAATGATGCAGCAGCACCATATCCCCAAACCACAGACATGGATAAAATCAGGACAGACTGAAGTTTAGATGGTCGGGGCAGAGGGTCTTGCCCTAACAGCCATATGTGACAGGCTGCCCTGGCGCACATATTCACACCCATCTGTTGAGATGGAACAGAGCCTACTGCACTTCTACCACCCTGGTTTTAGTCCACAGGCACGACATCAGCTCTGGGCTCAGACAGCAGGATGCAGAGCAGTGAATCCTCAACCTAACTTACTGTCAGCATGGAAAAGCATTGCAAGAATCCTCACTATGGTGTGTGGGGAAGGAGAAAACATGGAAGCAATCACCAGCCCCAGGCTCCTAGAAGGAAAGAAGATCTATCCAACAGGAAAACAGCAGATCATGAGCACTCCAGTGTTCAGTTTAATTTCTTGAGGCCAGGGAATTCAGCAAACTGAATTTTTCTTATATGCCCACAGGCACCTGCAGTTAAACCTCATGAATTACCACTTTGTGTTCCACTAGACACCAGTGAAAAGCCAGCTTGAGCAAAGCCGAGTTTTCACACATTATTTCAACATGAGAAGGAAACTAAATTATTCAGAAATACCTAAAGGTAGTGGCCAGATAAAACCAAACACCTGTACAGCACCCACAGGCCACAGTGATCCACTTACAGCTGATTCCCATCACTATGAGCCAAACCCTGCGACGTTTGAGTGTGAAGAGGTATTAGGAAGAAAGAAGCGTGAACACTCTGAGTGATGATTATGAATCTGTGGAGGGGAGCTCAAGGCCTTCCCTGCACAGCCACTGTCATAAAAGTGTTTCCCTTCTCCCTCAGGTAGCTTGGCAGCGACCTATGTTCAACATCAGCCAAGGGACAGCAGCTGAGGGGGGAGCTGAAGCCCAGCCAGAGGAGCACCACAGCTCTGCAGTGTGACACACCTTCGCAGTGCAGATTTAAGACCGTCTTCCTTGAGCCAGACTTTGTCACAAGTGTAAATGAAGGTTTACCACAGCCTTCTCTAGCTAGCTGTAACATGGTAACATGGCAATAATAACTTAATACAGTATTAACTGATTGACAATCAGCATTAGTGCAACTTTCACATTTGCAAACTACTACAGAACACAGTATCTTAAAATACTACCCTGCCAGTAATGCAAAGGTGGAGCTCATCAGACAACATTTAGCATTTCCCATCCAAACCTGGCCTTGATGCATGGCCCAGGCCCACCAAGGCTAACCAGCGGATTTCAACCACCTGCACATGAGCCCTGGCTTTTCGCTCACCTGAGGCTGGCGCTCATGTTCAATAACATCCAAAAAGCTGCATGGGGGAACTCTGAAAGTGGGGCCTCCACCCCACAGCACCCACTGAGAGGACTCAGGCCCCCACCCTGCCTCTGGACCCCCCCTGCCCAGACTCTGCATTGGCTGCTGGTAAGGTGCGCCTGAGCTTTCGGGTAAAGGAAGGACATTTACTCAGTTGTTCAGCTTTAGCATCACAGTGATATTCCCACCTGTGACCGAGAGGGTTGTGGTGCTCAGCCCTAAATTGACTGGCGGGCCGTGGAGATGCTGTGAGGCCTCGAGCACCACTACTATACAGACAGGCTAACAAGAGAAGAGAAGGCGCCTTAAGGGGGGACCTTAGAGCAGCTCCAGTGCCGAAAGAAGTGGTAAATGCCCCATCACTGGCAGCGTTCAAGGCCAGGCTGGATGGCTCTTGGCGCAACCTGCTCTAGTGGAAGCTGTCCCTGGCTGTGGATGAGCTTTAAGGTCCCGTCTCACCCGAACCATCCCACGGTGACCCGTGCCCGCTCCTACCTGACCCGTGCTGCTGGCGGAGGATCGCGGTCTGTCCGGGCGGCGGCGAGGCCGAGGCTGCAGCCGCGGCCATCGGGGCGCTGGCGGAAGTGGCGCCATCCCCAGGGGCCGGGCGCTTGCCGGGCCCGGGCTGCGGCGTGGGGCGGGCGGCGGGGCCGTGCCGCCGCGGGGCCGCCCCGCTCTGGATGTGCGAGACGGCCTCTGCCGCCTGCACGTCGGGCGGCGCGAAGCGGGACAGGACGCGCAGTAGCGCCTGGGCCCGGTGCTCCCGCGTCTCGTCGTCGCTGTAGTCCGCCACGCGGCACTGGTAGACGCCCTCGTCCTGCCGCCGCACGCCCGACAGCCGCAGCCGGTGAGAGATGTCGTTGCCCTGGACGCGGACGGTCTGTAAAAGAGCGCGCGGCTCAGCATCGGCCCGGGCCCGCCCCTGCCCCTCCCCGCAGGGACCCCGCTGGCCCGGCAGCGATGGCTCTTGCCCCACGGACGTGTCTTCTGCTGCCAAGAGCCCCGAGCCTGGGCTGATGCCCCCCGAACCGAGCGCACCGGACACTTCAGCCCGTCACCTCGCTGCTACAGCGCCATCCAGAACCAGCCCCTGCTCCCTCCTCCCCACCCAGTCCCGCACGGAGCGGTCCCAGGAGCTGGGCGGGCTCCAGCCCCCCACAGCCGCGGTGCAGGCCATGCCCAGCAGGATCGGGAGCGAAGGGGGTCCCCACAGGCGACTGAGGTTTGCAGAGGGCAAGGACAAAAAGCGAACTTCTCCCCTGATCCATCCCACTGTTCCAAGCGTGGCTAAGCTCGGCCTGCAAGGCAAGCTTCACCTCCCGGTTTGTGAGGAGTGAGACCTGACTGCGAAAGCAGCAGCAGATGGCAACGCGAGACGCCGGAGAGAAGAACCGTGCCCCAGGAGCGGGGCAGCCTCGAGCCCGGCAGCACCCGTGTGTTGGGGCAGAAGGGGCCTGCAGGGACCCCAGGCATGCGGGACGAGGGTGCGCTGCCTCACTAGAGCTGCACTTACACTGATTTTGGTCGCATCCTTACTTGTCACCTAAGGGAACAGAAAAAAAAAGGGTCATGAGACTTAGCTCTGCCAGCACATCAAGATGCTCATATTCCAAGCCCAGTCTAAGGACAGGATATGGACTCTCTCTGCTCACCATGAACACAACCCGTGTGTGGCTGTGGAGCTCCCTAGGCAATGGGAAGGCACCAAACCAGTGCTCAGCTTGGGGGGACAGTCCTGTAAAGTGCCTGCAGCACCCACGAAGTGTTGCCTTCACCAAGGGTGAGAACAGCAGCCGGGGAATGCTTGTTGCATGCTGTGCTGCTCCCATCGCTGACAAACACCAGGGGAGATACTTTACCAGCAGTGTTAGCCCAGCAGTGCAGAGCTTGGGCAAGCTGGATCCCACACTGCACAGTCCTGAAACACCCTGGGAGCTGGTGTCACTCTGCATGTTACTGCCAAATCACCTAATACTTGGTTATTTTTTTGTCTCCAGCCAACTACTGTAAACCCAAGTGATGCCTGGGATCCCGGCGATGCACCTCCCAGCAAGATGCCATTATTCTCCACACATGCCCTGCCATTGTTTATTGTGGAAGCAACTCAGGGGTTTTATATAAGGTTAAAGAAGACATTTAAATCCAAGCGATTTACTTCCCTGTCTGACAACTGACTTACACTTTCCTCAGCTAGGCGGCATCTCGTGAGCTCAGCATCTCTGCTTTGCATCTCTATTTGAGCTCTGCAGGAAAACAAGCCACAGAGAGGGGAGCTGGCGGGGGGGCTGTGCAGATATGGAGATGACATGGCCTGTGCAGGGGGTGGCATGGTCCTGCTTCATCCCACCCCTTGTATAGCCCTGTTTTGCACAGCAAGGTGTCTTGAACTGGGGAAGCTGCAGAATGGATGGGCTTAGGTAGGGGAAATGCAGCTGAAGAATTCAGACTAGAGGCTACCCTCAGGCCAGGCGGCTTGCTAGGGGGAGGGGAAATGGAACGCAGGATTTAACTGTGCTTCATGCATTTTAATTGCCACATCCGACTGTCTCAAAATGTCTTGCTGAGCTCCAGATATAGAGTGTTCAGGCACCCCAAGAAACTGTGTGTGTTTGTCTATGCAGATTGATATGTACTTAACAAACCAACAGGAAAGGTTCATCCTTCATGCCTCCCTCTGCTCTATCAAGGAGCAAACAGAGGCTCTCCCACCTTTCACAAGCTCAGTCCACAAAAGCACTGCATTTTGCTCGTCCCCAGTTCATGCTCATCTATTTTTGACTGCCTCTCACGGGTCCTCACTGCTGATCTTGCAGCAGGACATTTATAATTTTCTATTTACAATGCTTAAAGCACTGATGTAGTTTCATGAGATGAAGTTGCCCATGGTACATGCCCTGTCCTCCTCCATCCCACAGAGTGCCAGGGATGCCAGCGCCTCCACTTGCTTTCTGGCACTGGGCCAGGAAGTGCTCTGCTCTCTCGGACTGCTGAGTTCATCTGATCACCTTCCGACCACGCTGCATGCGATGGAGAGAGATCTCCGTAGCACTGCATTACCTTGCTCCTGCTGCCGGGGACACTGATGGCTAATTCGTGTGCAAGTTCTCTGGCTGGTTCTTTAAGGTACCACCACTGGATTTCCAAGGAGTAAGAGGTGGATCCGCTGGCTCGGAAAGCACAAGGCATCTCAATATCATCTCCCTCCCTAACCGTCACATCTTTGGGAACTTCGGTAAAGGTAGCTGGGAGGGGAAGAGAGTTACAAGGGCCAGTTACCGGGAGGGATTAAGAGACAAATCAGACCTTTCCAGGGTAACGCAAGCTGCTCCAGCTCCAGGGCTGGGTGCCCACCGACACACGTCTTTCCCATAGTTTGGTGACCGCGGGATAAGCGCACCGGGGCCAGCGCCGAGCCGTCCCCCGCTACCCTGCCCCCGAGGCCGCAGCTGCGGCGGAAAAGGGACGTCTGAAGAAGCCCTTGGACCCCTGGTCCTGCCGGGAGAGGCCTCGGCTGGTGCGGGGACACCCGGATCCCGCCACACGCTCCCCAGATCCGGCGCGGGGACGGCTCCGCGCTGCCGACAGCTGCGGCCGCAACAGAGACACCTTGTTCTGCGAGCCCTGCCCCCTCCCGCGCGGACAGCGGCGGGGACGGGCCTGCGGCGGCTGCCGGCACCGGAGCCCCGCTGCCCCCCGCTACCGAGCGGTGCCCGGAGCGCCGGCTCCCCGCGGGAAGAGGCAGAAGTTGCGGACTCACCGGTGACGAGGAGCAGCAGCGGCGCGCTGAGCAGCAGGCAGCGGAGGGTGCCCCGGAGCCCCCGATTGCCCATCGCACCTGCGTGTGCTGCGGGCGCGGCCGGGCTCAATCCATCGCACAGCGGCTGAGCTCCTTCCCGAAAGCCGGAGCCGCCCGACCGGCCCCGGGTTGTGGGGAAGCGAACGTAAAATCCACAGCGGCCGCCCGGACTCACTCGCGGGTGGAGGCGACGTTCTCGGGAATGCAGCAACAAACACGTCCCGTTCCCCGCTCCGCCGCCGCGGGGTTCAGCTGCCCCGCGCCGCGCGGGCGCTCCTGCTGCCCACAAGCGGGGAGGCGAAGCCGGGCTCTGCACCGGCACCCATCGCGCTGCGGAGCGCCGCTCGGAGCTCGCGGGGAACCGGCTCCAGCTCCGGACCGTGACCAGGCTCCGCTCCCAGCGCGCGAACCTCCCGAGCGGCGGCAGAGACCGCCCCGCCCCCGAGCCCCGCCCCCGTCGCGAGTCGCCTCCTGTGTCGCCCCCCCCGTCCGCCCGCGGGTCCCCGGCCCGCTCCGCGGTTGCCCCTCGTGGGGCTGTTCCCCGGCGCCGCTCGCGGACGCCACGCGCGCCAGAGCGGCCCCACAGCGGAGCGTCCTGGTCAGGAGCCAGGAGCGTTCCCAAGTCAAGTCCGTGTAGGCACCGGCGGGAGCTGCAGCCGCGGCGTTCGGCGGTAGCAGTCAGGACGCGCGGGCGCTGCGCTGTGGTGGGGTTGAGGCGCTGTCCTGAGAGGTTCGCCTGTTCTTTTCTGAAATGCCACCAAACGCCGCCGTTCTGTACAGGCACAGCTCCGTCAGTCACGGCCGCGCGGGGAGGTGCGGTTTGTGGTCTGCAGAAAGCTTCCTTTGTACTTTCAATGGTTTCATTCTGCACCAGGGTGCAAAGCTGGATTCACGAAGGTCTCTATGGAACGTTACTTAGAAAATTTCTCTTTCCAAATAGGTCAATAGGACCCGTTTTTAGACGGGTGCTGTATCCAGGTTCCCAGTTAACCCCTGCCCGGTGGGTAGACGCCTAGAAGCTTTGGCAGCTCCGAACAGGAAAACCCCAGCATAGCTTCCACCTGGGAATTTCAGGAAAATTTATGTGATCCTGAACAATGCTGAAGTCACACCAAATCAGTTTTCCTGTTGGATTTTTTTTTTTGTTTGTTTGTTTTTGTTCAGAGTATTTTCAGGTGCTCCTACTGATGATATCATGATTTTAAACTGAATTTTAAACTGATGGTATCATGGTTTTAAACTGAGAGGGTAGGTTTAGACTGAGATGAGCTCTTACGCAGAAGCTCTTCCCTGTGAGGGTGCTGAGGCGCTGGCACAGGGTGCCCAGAGAAGCTGTGGCTGCCCCATCCCTGGCAGTGTTCAAGGCCAGGTTGGACACAGGTGCTTGGAGCAACCTGCTCTAGTGGAAGGTGTCCCTGCCTGTGGCAGGGGTTGGAGCTGGATGAGCTTTAAGGTCCATTCCAGCCCAATCCAGTCTGTGATTCTCCAGTTCTGTGGTTTAAATCCTGTGACAGGCCTCTGGCAGGTCCATGACAGCTCCTGGCCTTTCTCCACAGTCTTTACTTGGAGCCTGCAGGGCCCAGCTCACCAGGCAGCTGCAGCAACCCCACCAATCATAAAAGTCTTTATTGTAATAACTATTCAAAGCCATTTAATCAAATAGCCTAATAATCACTTAGACTTTGCTTTTCCATCCAAAAGCTCACACAGTAAGTAACACCTTAACTCCTTTCCAACCTTAACTATTCTGTGATTCTATGATCAGTGTTTCTTTTCAGACATGGCCTCAAGCCCTCTAGCACTGCAGTGAGTTCTATGAGCACTTGCCAAAGTCCCCATGTTGTGCTTCTCCTTCCAGGCCCCACACAGACAGGAAAGATGTACTGGGGGGTAGCTGTGGGGTTCCTGGCGGTAGCTGGGGGTAGGTCCAGCAGCACAAGTTTTCCAGTCAACCTCAGGAACAGCTCCGCTGGGTCCCTGCTAGTGAGGCAACTCCAAGGCTTGGTGCCCTCAGCAGCAGAATTGATTAAGAAAACTCCAGATGGATAAAGAGAATCAAAACACAATCAATTTTTATATCAAATTACAAGTGACATATCATATTTCAAAAACTGTTACTTAAGCTCTTATTAAAATTTATGTTTAAAAATTTCTTCTGAAATTGCAGCATTGTGAAAATTCATAAAGGCTGGGGATGTAAAAATAGGCAGCTCATGTGAAGTCAGTTTTGTTTCCTAGATATAAAAAGTGAGTAATAAAAATGAGAAGGAAAGGCAAATGCATTTAAACTTAGTTCTGTTTTAATAAATCTAAGGTTGTTATTGTAGTAATAGCATTGCTGAAGTGAACACAGTTTTATCTTGACTGCATCCCTCAATTTATAACATTAAACCTTCAGTTCTACTGTATTTACTGCCCACCAAATCTGATTTTATATGTAGCAGCTGAACACTGAGGCACTAACATCTCTGTGTTCAATTAAAGTAAGGCATTAGGAACACAAGTGTGTTTTCCATAGGCTGAAGTTAGAGTAATAACAGACTCTTTTTATGTTCTCCTCTTCTACTAACACTGTAATGGGGGGCTATTGTGCTCTACATCGGCTAGCAAATACTCTGCGCAAATGATTTTGCTCTTAGGATCATAACAATATTTAAGTCATTCATTGACTCAGTCCTGCCTGCAAAAGGGACTTCACAGTGCAGGAGCTGTCTCTGCCTCCACAGGTGAAGAATATTCGGAATACCACTGAGAGAAGCTCCCTCTGAGTTGCTGATACTGCAGCAATATCCACTCCAGTATCACCCACACCAGCACAATCCACACCAGTCACTTGCTGTAATCAGGGAGACTGGGTGCTTAAAGTAAAGGCCGTGTTTTGGTGATGACTGTATTTTTTGCTGTAACTGCCCCAAATGTCACATTAAGATGCATGGCAGGTGATAACTATTTTACATCTAGGCGAACTGAAACTGGCTGTCTTTATGGAAAAATCCTATGCCATTTCCATAGCTTTCTGCTTCCAGATTTAAGTAGAGAATATTCTCTCTGCTGTAGGACAAGCCAAAACACAAGAGCATTTGTTCTGGCTACAGGACTCTTCATCACTTTATCCACATGGCTTTGTCCCAAAGCCATGCCCAAGGAAATGGTGGCCAGGGGAACCTCTGAAGTCGTCTTCCTGGCTCCTGAGCACCTTTCCAGGGAAGCCAGGAGGAGCCTGAAGGGGCCATTGGGTGAAACCAGCAGAATTCCCCCTGAAGGGGCAGTCACCTTTGTCATCAGTCCTACTCTCATATTGCACTGTCAGCCCCAGTCGCCCTCTGATGTTAAGAGTGGGAGCGTGACTGAGACTGGGGGGTGCCCACTGGCAAGGGTGAGGGCCTGGAGCTTGCACAGGCCCTGGGGCTGGCAGCACTGGGGGTGGCACGGTGCTGGTGCCGGTGCTGTTCTGCACCGTGTTTTATGGCAACTCATGAAATCCCTAAAGTGATTCCAGCTCTGTGGAGCTGATGACATTTAAGAACATTTCTACCTGTAATTTTTTTAAATGACTGGTAACCCCTTTATTTGAATAACCAAAATTCTTTCTAATGGCTGCTTGAGGAGCCTTTAATTCATACCCTGCTGCTTGGAGTTAATCCATTCAGAAATTAAACCAGTGCAGGTCACCTTTGGAAAGGAGAAAGCTGCAAAAACACCCAATTTCACACGCACAAAGTGTATGTGATGAGACATTTACCTTGAGCTGGTGTGAATATCCCTCAACATGCTCCATGTGATGTGGTGTTCCTACTGCATTTTAGCAACCTTCATCTCTGCCCTAAATCCTCTGGCAGAAATAAGCCCTGTTAAACACTATTCTTAGATTTTTGTCAAGGTTTTTCTTCTTATGTTTCTCATTGCCCTGACGTGTTTTCCTAGTGAGAGGGGCTGGTTTTCCTCCTACTGATAGGAAGTAAATGCTTTTGCAAAGGACTCCTGTGAAGGTGGAGCTCACAGATCTAGAGAAAGCAAAAGAGAGTGATGCTAAAATGTTCACATCTCTGCTTCCAGCACATTGACCTTCACTGTGAAGCTTCTGCCTCAGAGTACCTCATAACAACCGGCTGGTGACTGCCAGCCCGGATGCCTCTAAAATGTCAGTGGTTTAACATCTATTCAGGAGTATAATTGCGTTTTTCCTCCCTTCTCCTCACCCCTGAATTCTAATCCCAGTCAGCCCCAAACCACACTGCCTTTGTGTTCCATCAAGAAGTCCGTAAAAGGTCAGGAATGCTGCCAGTTGAGAACCTGGATTGTTCTCCATGTACATGGTGACTTCCCTGTTTCCTCCCTGCAAGCAGGGGCTGTGCTGCCTTGAAGTTGTTCCTGGCTCCAAGTGATGGGCAGAAGTCTGACACAGCATTTGTGAAAGAAGTGGCTGGATTTACATTAGGAAACCCAGGTTCAAATGGTCAGACTGTGCTAACCTTTGGTTACTCATCCTTACTCTGGACAGGTGATACTGCTGCCAAAATGCTTCATTTTACTTTCCATGACTCTAACTAAGGTGCAAAGCTGGGCACAGCTCTCACTTTATGCAGCAAATACCTTTTTAATTGCCTTGGTTTGTAGTTTATCTAGCTTGCTTACCCAGTATTCCCTGTTAAGCTATCTAATGGTACACTCATACAAGAGCGTAAGGAAGGAGAAGGCAACATGTATTCACAATAGTGCAGCAATAGCTCATCTTCTAGCACACCGTGCTTACAACAAAATCAAAAGCAGTCAGGAAATCAGATTACTTCACACTGTAAAATCTACCTGAAGTTTAGGGCATAGAGCGTTTTTTAATGACAGACACCATGGTGGCTGCCCAGCAATTGGACAGAAGTGTAGGATGGCAAGAGAAGGTAACGCGCAAATTCTCATCCGACAATTGTTTGGCTCCAAGTGATCCTACCTACATGCTGTTGTTACTCCTTCAGAGTAGCATGTTGACATTTAACTTACACTAGAATCTTTATATTAGATCACTATCTTGTAATATCTTATAACGATAATTGTTAAAATAATATTTTATAGATTATAAATGAACACATTCTGGGGAAAAAGTAATATAGACAGTCTTTGAAAGAGAGAAACACCTTGACAAAACTCTAAACACTTCCCATTTGGGCCTACCAAATAATTTCAACAATTGTTTCTCAACAATTCATCACCTTCTTAAGGCAGTATAATTAATGGGGAATCAAAGCCAAAATATTATCAATAAGACTTTAAAAGAATGCTAATTGAACTGTTACTGAAAGAAGGAACATGTAGTCCAAGGGAGAGCACCACTGAGTGGGGCAGCACTTTGTGTTTACCACTGGGCTCCATAGCTAGTAATGCCCCTCACAGCAAACTAACATATATTGACCTCCAAGACCTCCTAGCACCTCATATGGAAAAAAATCTATATAAGAAACCAACAGTTAGACAAGGTTTGCAGCAGCCTCTCAAACACTCAGGCCTCAAGTGTTTCCGTGTGTGCTGCACTGCAAGTGCCTCAGCATCTGCCACCACCAAGTGCAGAGGGCCAGGAGATGAGCCAATGTACAAGATGTTGGAGAAAATTAAACATTTTCTATGTGTGGAACTGGAGAGTTTGCTTGGCTTTTCAAAAGAGCTGAGGTGGTTTCTCCTTTCCTTTCTCCTCTTTGCATTGCCAGGGTCACGTCATGCTGGGCTCTCCACTAATACAAGGCTAGAAAATCAAAAGAATTACAAATTCAAGTCACATCTATCCAGTTTTTCAAGAGAGACTCAGTGAATGACCAGAGAATTAGTATAATTACTGCGACATCACAGACACTAAGCAAATAAAAGCCTGGTTAACTAGAGGTGGGGAAATGAGTTTTATTTTCTTACAAAGCATTGATTTTGTTTTTCTTTTTCTTCCTCTTTTTCTACTCCTTTTCCTTCTTCCTGCACTCACCTGCGGGCCTTTTGCTAGACTAATTGTTTTAATAACAGTTTAACATAAAATAAATTTTATTTTATATAGATCTATTTTTTTCCCTATATATAGATAGTCAATATTCAGGGTTGTTGTGCTTTAAATATTTTATATGATTTTTTTAATACTAAATACCTTTATAAATGCCACTTAAGCTGTGAGAACATAAAGGAATACTCCCAACGGATGCAAGTTACTGCAGCTGTCAGTTAGGGATTTAAGTACGTAGCACGCCAATGAGAGAGGTAGCAGAATAGGTGTTGACAGTGTGAATCTGGCTGTTGATGCAGCCAAAGTCATGACCTTCGTTAAATCAGTGCAACCAGGAAGTGCAAAGGAACTCTACCTTTCCTGTTTATACTAAAAAATAAAAGAACAGAATGCAAGACAAAGTAAAGTTCAAATAGAAGAGAATGTTATGCCTCATATAAAACACACAGAGAATGGAAAATCCTATTAGGCACAAACACCATGTGCCTAAAACTCACCATACTGATGGCTGATGCGCAGGAAGGCTGCTGAGTATTCAATTCATTTTCCTTTACAGATCCAAGACTATTTTTATTTCTGAAGGAATTATCTGCAGCTGCTCTCTGCCTAAACCACTGAAACCTCCCCACTTAACGCAACAATGCAACACAGCTAGCGAAGCCAACAGTTTCAAAAAGCATCCGTTAATTTTGGATGCTTCTTTTTTTAGATGTCTTCATTAATGAGCCTGAATGTAAACATGCTCTTAATAATTCTGCCAAAACTAGGCTAATAACTTGCTGTCTTCATTTTTCAGCTGAAACACCTGACCTCATGCTGTAATGATGAATTAGATGCTCTGACTTAATCATTGATATTACTTTTCTTTATCTGAAATAGAGAAACATGGGGCCAGACTTGTGGCTGGGAAGGTCAGAGCCCACTCCTGCCAGGATGAATTTTCTCTTGGGTCATTTTCCTGCAGTGCACAAGCCTAAAACAATTTTTCCCAAAAGACAAAGAGTTGCAGAGCCCCAAAGGACCAATAACATCTCAAGAACTGATGGGATTTCAGTCACTTGCTTTGTCACAAATGGCCCAAGAATAGGAGCCTCTCCTATTCTCCTAATCTCTAAAAAGATTGTGGCACCAGAAGACCTGGGGAGATGTCGCCACAAGCCAAGGAGAGAAGATGGGAACTGAAAGGCAGGTTGCTCTTGATTCCCCCATCTGTTGCAAAAGCATCCTGGAAAAGAGTTTGCGACAAAAGATCTTCACAAACTGAATCCTTGGAGGTGAGCAAGTACATAGAAAGTGTATAGAAAGTGTTTCAGGCACAAACAGTTCTATTTGCAGAGTTTTAAAAAAAAATTGCAACACACCTTTGTTCAAAATGGCTCCTCTTAGGGAAAGCATGTGTCTGACTTGGATGGTTCCCTCTGAATGCTCGACTGTCAGGAGGTTAATTTAGGTGATAATGTGTAGATAACAAAACTTAGACATATAAATATGTTTCTCCCTTGTCTCTGATGTGGGTAAGAGTCCTGATCCTCAGCTGTGACTGTGCTCTCATTTAAGCCTTCCACATGGTGAACATTTTTGAGCAGACTGATGATTTCTGAAGCTGTAATTCAGCCGTGCCCATTTCAATGCAGGCAGACATGAAACACCAAGGCAGGTATCCAGGTGAATTGGAAAGGACAGGCTTCACGGGATGAAGTTGTGTCTCCAGAACCCAGGCTGCTGGGTGCCATCTGTGGGTATTTCAGTAGGTTGAGCACCCACTGAGCAGTCCTTGGTGCTGGGAGACCACAGGTCATCTGAGCCAAGGGTCCATCCCAACCCTGGGGGCACACACCTCAGGGCAGCACATGCCCTCAGCATCCTGCATCCAACAGGTAGAAGGTAAAGCCACAGAATAAATAATATCACTAAACAGAAAGATATTTGAAATAAACAGTAACAACTCAGCGTAAAAGCTAGAATTCCACTATTTACAGCTACTTCAACATTTAGGCTTTTAATTCACTAATTTGAGATTGATCTGCCATGTAAAAATAGATATTTGTTTAAATAAATTGACCACACTGCTAGTTAGACATCGCCATTTCCACTGTTCAGGTCTGCTTTATTTTGACCGTTTTTAGGAGATAATCCTTATAATCCTGTAGAAAGTTGACTATACTATGTGTTCTCCCTTAGGCCTCTTGGCATTCAGGAGCTGTCCTGCTGCCACTCACTGGTTTCTACTGTGGAGGTTAGGTTTTCAGAAGGAAAATGGGAAGCAGTTGTGAAGACATTAACTGCAGGGATAACCAGGATGGATTCAGACACAGTACTGTCAGCACATGAACACTAAGCACTGATTAGCATTTTCTACCTCAGCAAAATCAGTATTTTCCTCACAGCTGTGTGTGCACTGCTGGTCTGTTCCAGTGCTTCCAACTTAAGCCTTAACATGTGGAAGTTCTGCCTTGTTTTCACAGCATTATTATTATGTGTTTGAAAGCTCTACAGGTGATGTTTCTGTTTGTCTACTTTTATTGCATCTTTCTTAGCAATAAAGCCTCTCTGAGCTGTGCTTTGCACCTCAGAATAAGCCATTGCCCAGGTGGTTGCTCTGACAAATGGAGAGAAGTGCCAGAAGCACGTGTGCACAGCCCTGCAGCCTGTGGCACATGGGGCTAAGCACCCCTGGCTTTCTTGGCACCAGGACAACAGGGACAAAAGCCACCCCTGTGGGGATGATGGCTGCACTGAGTGGAGGCTACTTCACACTCCTGACCTGGCTGTGCCTGACACCTGCTCCCGAAAGCCAAAACCTCACCAAAATGTTGTGTGTTTTCTTCCTGGATGGCACACGTGGCTTTTGCTACAAACACCACCCTCAAAATTACAAAGATGGCTTTGAATGTGAAACTCCGAAGCACAATTTACCATGGCTAATCTCATACTGATGATCAGCACTACATTATCTGCTTGATAGAGTACCATTTTATCTTATGGGTGAGGAGAACAGGAGCTGCGTGAAGACATCAGAGCAGCTTCCAGTATCTGAAGGGGGTTACAAGAATGCTGGAGAGGAACTCTTCGTCAGGGAATGGAGTGATACGACAAGGGGTGATGAGTTAAAACTGAAACAGGGGAAGTTCAGGTTGGATATAAGGCAGAAGTTCCTCCCTGTGCCAGTGCTGAGGCACTGGCACATGATGCCCAGAGAAGCTGTGGTTGCCCCATCCCTGGCAGTGTCCAAGGCGAGGTTGGACACACGGGCTTGGAGCAACCTGCTCTAGTGGAAGGTGTCCCTGCCTATGGCAGGGGTTGGGACTGGATGAGCTTCAAGGTCCCTTCCAATACAAACCAGTCTGGGATTCTGTGATTCCTCACTGCTGCTTATGATGTTATGCTTATGAAGCACAAAATACTTTCTGCTGTCAGGGAGGGTGTCTTTTGAAGTCCAACTTCATGGCCTTGTTTTGTAGATGACAAATACAAAGTTAAACAGGCAGGACTGGTTGGCTAATGACACTCTGGTGAAGTGCCTTGCACTGAATCACAGATGAACTGATGATTATTGAAATCCCTGGTAACAATAAGCAATGTTTCTCATATTAGGAAACTCTTCAGTTGTCTATAGTTTCTCTGTCAATGTGATGCCATCAGGTCAAAAGCAGATATCTGGAAAATAGATCTGAAGTTGGTGATGCCAGTCATGGCTAAAAGAAATCGTACTAATTAATGTTTTAAGTAATTCCCATGTTATAGCATGGCCCTGTTGAAACGGCATGGGTGCTGTGGGAAGGAAGATCCTGTCATCTTTATTTAGCTTTTCTTGCAAGCTATTTTTGGTTGTTGTTTTGGCTATACTTGGATCTACCTGCATATCCAGCAACAAAGAATTCAGTCTTTTGGGCAGTTGTCTTTGTCCTTTCCTTGAGCAATGGCTAATGGCTTTCCAGAGTCTTTGACTAGTGGGTGAGGTTAAGCTAAGACTAAAATGTTCACACTGGTGCTCTTGAGCTTGTGGCTTACTTGGGTAGAAAAAAAAAGCTGCCCTTTTGACACAGATTTGCTTCCAAAGCACCATACACATGTTTGAGCTGTAACCACATACGCTGTTCAGTTGTATTACACATAAATGTTTCTATAATATTCCACACAGACTTACCTCCACCTTCGCAGTTTATGAAGGAACCACCTGTGCTAAACCTGCCCTTCAGCGAGCCCTCGGCCTGTGCCCTGTGCTTTGCCATTGCATGCCAGCTGAACGGGATTCGATGCTGCAGTACAGTTAATGAGTAAATGATGAAGAACTCAACTCTGACCAGATTATTCAACCTCTGTCTCGTGAGTCAGAAACTGTATTGATGTTTCTTCATCTCCTGCATGTACGTGTGTGCTCTAGCACAGAGCATGTGCTTTCTTTGTCGCTGTTTGTTGAGGTTTAAACCTCTATAACTCACGCAGTTTCGCTCACTCACTCCCTCCTCTTTCTTCCCCCCCACTCCTGGAGGGATGGGAAGGAAAATCAAAAGAATGCAACTCCCACAGGTTGAGATAAGAACAGTTTAGTAACTAAAGTATAACACACATCACTACTGCTACCACCAATAATAATAATGACAAGGCAAATACAAGGAAAGAATACAATCGCTCACCACCGATATGCAGCCTGACCAAGCAGTGCACCCACCCCTGCTTCCGGATCCCTGCTCTCTGTTTTTACATCCTGGGCATGATGTGCTGTGGCATGGAATACCTCTTTGGTCAGTTTGGGTCAGGTGTCCTGTCTCTGCCTCCTCCCGGCTTCCCCTCCTCCCTGGCAGAGCATGAGACTCAGAAAGTCCTTGGTCAGACCAAAACATTACCAAGCAGTAACAGAAAACACTGGTGTTATCAGTGCTGTTCCCAGGCCAAAAGTCGAAAAAACACAGCACTGCACCAGTTACTAAGAAGGAGAAAAATGACTGCTGCTGCTGAACCCAGGACACTGTTATTACACACTTTAATGGTTGTTACATTTGTCAGGTTTTTGTAAATTCAGTGAAACTTCAGAAAGCACAGGAAACAACATGTTTCTGCTGAAGGACTGGTGCTGTTTCCACATTTGCCTGTGCTCTTGTTGAGAGGCAGAGGGAAGGAAGATGTGACAGCCTGTGCTAATGCTGCTAAGCTGAATGCCAAACCCTCCTTTTATCTTGGGCTCTGCAATGGTTTTGGTTTTACCCCTGCCTTTGGACTGGAGGTTTGTGAGTATTCAGTTTAGCACTCTTCTATGTGGAGACTGTGCCTTATCTCCAGGACAAAGAACAGCAGTGGTGGGGATCTGTTCTGTGAGTAAGATGCTATGGAACTACCAGCTCGGAGTGGCATGGAGAGACTCTGCAGATAGCTGTGCCTTCCCTCTGCCAACACACACTTATGTACTGCTGCAAGCAGAAGGGGACCTCGCTAGTCCCACACGGGCGTCCTTGCTGCATGGACATCGGCTGGGGGCTTTTTATACTCTATTGAAATGCACAGACACACAGCGCCCAATGTGACAAAGCTTCCAAATAATTATAAAGTACTCTTTTCAATTTCTGTGCAATACTCTTTCAAAGTTGTCCTGTTTTTTTTCTCTTTGAATGCATATTCAGAGCAGGCACATTTGTAGGCACACAATGAGAAGTTGATTTTGAAAAGAAGTAAATATATTGCACTGGCTGGCAAAGGGCTTCTTGCTGCCCTTTTATTATGATGTGCACACAACTTGCTACAAATTCTTTACTTTGCATTTCTATCACAAAGATAAATGAAATTGTCAATCCTGTTCACATTTCCTTTTGATGGCTACATGAAAGTAATAGCCATGGTGCCAAAAAAAGCTTTCATTAATTCTTCTATTTATTAAGGTGAAAGGAGGACTTACAAAGAAAAAGAAATAAATGGACTGCAGTGAAATGTCTGCTCCTTTTCCAAAGGGTATACCTTCTGCATGATTCCCAACTTCAGGATGAAGCTGAGCAGCCCTCAAAATGGATAAAAAGCTTTTTGACTTCAGATCGCTGTAACTTTATCTCAGTGTTGCACCACTTCAACACTAAACAGAGTAAGTGAAATGCTGTATGGTGATGGTGAAATTTAATTTAAGGAATATGACCACAAAGGAAAAGAAAATGGAAAGGGAAAAAAGAAATTTTGTGTTTGTTGCACAGAGATGTTGTATATATATATACATATCTCATAGAATCATAGAATCATAGAATAGTAAGGGTTGGAAAGGACCGTAAGATAATCCAGTTCCAACCCTGCTGCCATGGGTAGGGACACATCACACTAAACCATGCCACCCAAGGCTATGTCCAACCTGGCCCTGAACACTGCCAGTGATGGAGCATTCACAGCTTCCTGGGCAACACATTCCTCACCACCCTCACAGTGAAGAACTTCTTCCTTACATCTAATCTAAACTTCCCTGTTTAAGATTTAACCTATTACCCCTTGTCCTATCACTACAGTCCCTAATGAAGAGTCCCTCTCCAGCATCCCTATAAGCCCCCTTCAGGTATTGGAAGGCTGCTAGGAGGTCTCCATGCAGCCTTCTCTTCTCCAGGCTGAACAGACCCAACTTTCTCAGCCTATCTTCATACAGGAGGTGCTCCAGCCCCTGATCATCCTCATGGCCTCCTCTGCACTTGTTCCAACAGTTCCATGTCCTTTTGATGTTGAGGACACCAGAACTGCACACAATACTCCAAGTGAGGTCTCACGAGAGCAGAGTAGAGGGGCAGGATCACCTCCTTCAGCCTGCTGGTCACACTCCTTTTGATGCAGCCCAGGATAAGTTTGGCTTTCTGGGCTGTGAGCACACACTGAAGCTGGCTCATGTTCAGTTTCTCATGAACCAACACCCCCGTGACCTTCTGCACAGGGAAGCTCTGAATCTCTTCTCTGCCCAACCTGGAGCTGTGCCTGGGATTGCTCCAACCCAGGTGTAGGACCTTGCACTTGGCATGGTTAAACTTCATCAGGTTAGCATCAGCCCACCTCACAAGCGTGTCAAGGTCCCTCTGCATGGCATTCCTTCCCTCCAACTTATCAACTGAACCACACAGCTTGCTGTCATCAGCAAACTTGCTGAGGGCACACTCAATCCCACTGTCCATGTCACCGACAAAGATGTTGAACAAGACCAGTCCCAACAGTGATCCCTGAGGGACACCATTCGTTGCTGGTCTCCAGCTGGACATTGAGCCATTGAGCACAACTCTTTGCATGCGGCCATCCAGCCAGTTCTTTATCCACCAAGTGGTCCACCTATCAAATTGATGTCTCTCCAATTTAGAGACAAGGATGTCGTGTGGGACAGTGTCTAAAGCTTTGCACAAGTCCAGGTAGATGACATCAACTGCTCTACCCCTGTCCATCAGTTCTGTAGCCCTATCATAGAAGGCCACAAAATTGGTTAGGCAGGATTTCCCCTTAGTGAAGCCATACTGGCTGTCACCAACCACCTTGTTGTTTTTCCTGTGCCTTAGCATGCCTTCCAGGAGAATCCACTCCAAGATTTTGCCAGGCACAGAGGTGAGGCTGACTGCTCTGTAGTTCCCTGGCTCATCCATTTTCACATTCTTAAAAATGGGGATTATATTTCCCTTTTTCCAGTTGTCGGGAACTTCACCTGACTGCCATGATTTTTCAAATACAATGGACAGTGTCTTAGCAACTTCATTTGCCAGCTCCTTCAGGACCTGAATGGATTTCATCGGGTCCCATGAACTTGTGTACATTCAGGTTCTTAAGATGGTCTCGAACCAGATCCTCTCCTACAGTGGGCCCAGGGTTTTCATTCTCACAGTCCCTGTTTCTGCCTTCCAAGACTTGGGTGGTGTGGTCAGAGCATTTTCTGGTGAAGACTGAGGCAAAGAAGTCATTAAGAACCTCAGCCTTCTCCAAATCCAGGGTAGCCTGTTCTCCCGACAGCATCCGAAGGGGGCCCACATTGTCCCTAGTCTGTCTTTTATTTGCAATGTTCCTATAGAATCCTTTCCTGTTATCCTTAACATCCCTAGCCAAGTTTAATTCTAAGTGGGCCTTAGCTTTCCTAACCTGGTCCCTAGCTTCCCGGACAACATCCCTGTATTCTTCCCAGGCCGCCTGTCCTTGCTTCCCCCTTTTATAAGACTCTTTTTTCCTTCGAAGTTTCCTCAGCAGCTCCTTATCCATCCAAGGAGGTCTCCCGGCCCTCCTACAGCACTTCCTTCTAGTAGGGATGTATCGCTCCTGAGCTTGCAGCAGGTGATCCTTGAACATCAACCAACAGTCTTGGGTCCCCCTGCTCTGTAGGGCTATATCCCATGGAACATTACAGAGCAGGTTCCTGAAGAGGCCAAAGTCTGCTCTCTTGAAGTCCAGGGCAGTGAGTTTGCTGCACGCTCTTCTCACTGTCCTGAGGATCTCGAACTCGACCATCTCATGATCGCTGCAATCAAGGCTGCCCTGGAGCGTCACATTTCCAACCAGCCCTTCCCTGTTGGTGAGCACGAGGTGAAGCATGGAACCTCTCCTTGTCAGCTCTTCTATGACTTGCAGAAGGAAGCTGTCTTCCACACAATTGAGGGACCTCCTGGATTGCTTGTGCTGGCCCGTACCATCCCTCCAACAGATATCAGGGTAGTTGAACTCCCCCATGAGGGCAGGGGCCTGCAAACATGAGGCTACTCCTATCTGCAGACACAGAGCACTTCATCCACAGAGTCCTCTTGGTCAAGCAGTCTGTAACTGATCCCCACAGTAATGTCCCCCATCACTGTTCTCCCTTTGACCCTGACCCACAAGCTTTCACTCATCCCCAGACAGAGTTCCATACTTTCCAGCCTATCACTAACATAAATAGCAACTCCACTTCCCCTCCTGCCGAGCCTGTCTTTTCTAAAGAGCCTATAACCTTCCGTTCCAACACTCCAGTCATAGGAACCATCCCACCGTGTTTCTGTGATGCCTATGATATCATATCCCTGTAGCTGTGCACTCATCTCTAATTCCTCTTGTTTATTGCCCATGCTACGGGCATTTGTATAGAGGCATATAAGCTGAGTTCCAAATGAACCCATCTCATTGGCTGGAGCAGCTGAAATATCTCTGCATCGCTTCAAGCATTTATTACAAGCTCTGGTGACTGACTGGGATTGTTGGGATGGAATGATACACCCCCTCCCCCAACACATCTAGTTTAAAGCTTTCTTGTCCAGCCTGGAAAGCTTCTTACCGAAACTGCTCTTCCCCTTCATTGTCAGACCAGCTCCACCGGCCTCCAGTAAACCTGGCCTCTCACATTAAGTCCCATGCTCTAAATACCCTAACCTCTGAGTATGGCACCACCCTTCTAACCATTTATTAACCTGCCAAATCCACCTAGCCTTTTTAAGGTCCTCCCTTTTATCCTGGAAAATTGATGAAAAAACTATCTATAAACTATATATACATGTATATACACACATATATATGTTGGGGCCTGGGCAGCCATAGATAAGCTTGTGGAATCTGGGGAGTTTTAGGATGTTAAAAATAAGTGGTGTATGACCGTTAGAAAAGCAATGTCAGCATGATAAGGAGCGCTAGAAAAACAAGTTTTAGCAGGATATTGCAACCGCAAGGCAGGATGTATGCTTGCGCTAGCAGATAAGTAGTAGCCAATCATATGGGAGTATCTGTCGCGTGGACAGCAACTGTCGACCAATCAAGAATGTAGCCTCGGCGCGTGATAGAAATTGTGCAATGTAAGCCCTAATATAAGCACAGACTGTTAGCAATAAACTCGGACTGCAACCTGCATCTTATAGATGTGTTGTTCTTTCCCGCTCGCCTCAATGCCCGCAGCATCTGGTGACCTCGACGTGATCCTGCAAGAGGAAGACGTGAAAGGAGCTGCGGAGCAGTGAGGATCCTGCTGCCAGTGGATTTTAGCTGGGTGCCCGAAGAAAGGCGGATCGTGCACGGCTGACCGGTGAGTCAGGGATAAAAGCAGGATGGGAATTACTGCATCAGTAGTGGAGAAGGCTGTAATAGAAAGCTTATTAAAGCTAGCCGAAAAAACTGAGACACCTGTGAGCAGGCCAGAGCTATCTGAATTATTGGGCTGGTGTAGGCGTAGGGGACTGATACGAGAAACTCAAGATGTGTATCGGATGGAGGCCTGGGAACAAATAGGCAAAGAGATCTGGGAAGCTGTACAAGTTGGGACTAAAGGAGCAAAGACGTTAGCGCGAACGTACCGCCCGGTACGCTTGATGATTGAGCAGTTACATGGAAGAGCACAAGTTGCCGCAGCAGTAAGGTCTGCTATAAGCCCTCCGCCAGATCAAGACAGGAGCAAAGAAAAGACTGAATCGATCATCACCCCAGAAAATTGGCCGCCGATTGATTTACCTCCTGATGACGACCCCCCTTCGGCATACCCCATTATGACGAGAGCTGAAAAGATAGCCTGGGGACTTGAGGATGACGAGTTGCCCCCGTGGACTCCGGAGAAACCACCGGCTACAGCACCAAATGCTATGCCTGAAGAACAGGAAGCAAAACAGACGCCAGCAAGAGCCTCGGCTCCTCCAGAGGAGGCGATGGAAACCAACCCACCGTTTCAAGATTTACCTCCATTACCATCGGATGATGAGTCCAACGAGGATGGCAAGCCCTCGATCACAGGGTACTCTGATCTACGGAAGGACTTACGACGACAGGAGGAGACTATGACTGAGCTCCTCCGGCAAATGGAGCGCTTGGGTAAAGATTCCAAGAAGCGAGACGTCCGGAGAGCGTATAAAGATGCTCATAACTCGATTGTAGAAGGGTTGAATAGTTTGTCAAAGCATGTTCAGGGGTGGGAAGGAAAGCATGTCATACCAAAAGATCCCAGTTTTGATTCACAAAAACGATATCGGGGTTTGGTTGAAAATTGTTCTATTGAAGGAGATTTTACCTTTTTCCCTCTAACTGCTCCTGTTGTAGTCCGTCAGGGTCAACCGATTTGGGAGCCGTTAGATTGGAAATTGGTGCAAAGTCTACAAAAGACTATTATGCAATATGGTCATACTAATAAATTAGTAAGAAATCAGGTGTCGGCTTTAATAAAGTATAATGAGCTGGTACCTACGGACACAAAGGCAGTAATGGACCTCATTTTGTCTCCAACTACTTATATGCTATGGCTCTCAAAGTGGCAGGAGCAGCTAGAGATTAAACAATTGGAGTCTAAAATTTGCCACAGGGTCATCATTTGCGGATGGTCACTCTGGATGAGTTAATGGGAACAGGCGCTTACAGGGAACCTGCAGCGCAAGCTGCGTTGCATGGACACACATTGCAGGTATCAAAGAACGCAGCTTTAGCAGCTTTTCTGGCACTGCCACAAGTGAATGCGCCTACTCTACCATACACAAAAATTATGCAAAAACCGAATGAGCCATTTTTTACCTTTGTAGACAGATTAAGAGAAGCTGTTGAAAATGCACCTAATGTATCTCCGGATGTGAAGATGATGCTAACTAAAGAGATAGCTATTCAGAACATGAATACAGCTTGTAAACAGTTGATAGCCACATTGCCAGCAGGAGCTACCATAACACAAATGGTGGAAATCTGTGCGCGTGCCCCGCTTATGCAAGAGGAAGAAAAGGCAAAAATTCATGCTCAAGCGCTAGCCGTAGCATTAAAAGGCAACATGATTCAAGGCAATGGGGATACTAAAGCGAGACATTTATCAATTCGGTGTTATCAGTGTGGTCAGCAAGGCCATTTTAAACGAAACTGTAAGGTGAATGCTCATCATATGAAAACATTAAATGGCAACTGTGCTCGATGTGATAAATTTGGTCATAAAGCAGCTGAATGCCACTCCAAATTCAAACAGGATGGCACCCCCTTATCGAACTCGGGAAACGAGAAAAGCCGCGCTATGAGGGACGCGGCCAAGAAATATCCCCAGCAGAAACCACCTCGAGCACTGGCTGCCTCAGCGAACTCAGATCAGCAACCTACGGCAGTGCAGGAGTCGATCTGGCCGTGGCAGAGTCAGTAACTATTACTGATTCTGATGTTCATGTTATACCGTCAACAGCTTGTGGTCCTTTGGGATATGGATTATCTGCGTTGTTAATAGGGAGGTCATCGACTACAAATAAGGGAATTTTTGTTTTACCGGGTTGTGTTGACGCTGATTACACAGGTCCTATAGGTATTATGGTCAAGGTATTTGTCCCACCAGTGCATATCCCAGCTAATAGCGTAATAGCTCAATTAATTCCGTTTATAGCACAGGTTCCAAAGCGCGGATCTGCCGAACGCGGCACAGGCACTTTTGGTTCTACAGGTGTACCTAATGTTGCTTTTACACAGATACTGACCTCCGAAAGGCCAAAATGTATAGTGAAGTTATCAGGACCAAATGGTGTTCAGATTCCCAAAATGACCATGATGTTAGATACTGGGGCTGATGTCACTGTTTTTCCAATTTCAGCTTGGCCTGTTTCTTGGGAGTTAGACATTGCAGCTTCACCAATAACAGGTGTTGGGGGGAGCCGTCAAGCACAGGTTAGTAAATCCTTCATTTTATTTTCGGATACCGAAGGCCACCAAGCTTGGGTGAAACCGTATGTATTACATATGACATTGGCTCTTTTAGGGCGGGATGTGTTATCACAATGGGGAGTTAGAATATCTATGGATTTTTGATAGGGGCCGTTGAAGGCAGCTCTCGCCCAACGTTGAAAATCCTTTGGAAATCAGAAGAACCTGTGTGGGTTGATCAATGGCCCCTACCGTTAGAGAAGCTGCAAGCAATAGAAGATTTGGTTCAGGAGCAATTGCAGTTAGGCCATATTAAACCTTCGACTAGTCCCTGGAATACCCCTATTTTTACCATAAAGAAAAAATCAGGAAAATGGCGCCTTTTGCATGATTTGCGAGCTGTAAATGAACGCATGGTTGATATGGGTGCGTTGCAACCTGGTTTACCCTCACCAACCATGTTACCACAAAACTGGCATTTACTTATAGTTGACTTAAAAGATTGTTTCTTTACAATTCCTCTGCACAAAGATGATAGTGATAAGTTTGCCTTTTCTGTACCATCTGTAAATCGTAATGCACCTATGAAACGATATCAATGGGTTGTATTACCTCAAGGAATGAAAAATTCCCCAACGATTTCCCAGTGGTATGTTGATCTCGCACTCCGCCCATGGAGACAAAATAACCCACAATATATTCCACACCATTACATGGATGATTTATTAATTGCTAGTCCACAAGTAATTCCAGAACTCAAAGAGCAAGAACTTGCCCAAACATTGTCTCAGTTGGGTTTGGTAATCGCACCCGAGAAAGTACAGAAAACTGCTCCGTGGAATTATTTAGGAATGAAAATAACTAATTCAAAGGTTATGCCACAAAAAATGCTAATTCGGTCTGAAGTTCGGAATGTTAATGATGTCCAAAAACTAGTTGGGGACATTCAATGGCTCCGAACATTTTGTGGTATAACTAACTCAGATTTGGCACCCTTATTGGCACTCTTAAAAAATAGTACCTCGCCGTCAGACCCTAGAACATTAAACTCGGAGGCGTTACAAGCCTTACAAAAGATAGCTCAAAAGATTCAAACCTCAGCAGTCGATCGACAAATATTGGGAGCCCCTTTTGCAATCATCATATACAATAAGGAAACTGAAGTCGCGGCATTACTTGTCCAATTTCCTGAGCAACAAAATATGATTTTGTTGGAATGGATATTTCACAGTAGCACATTAAAAGCTACAGTTACCGCAAAGCCTGATATAATAGGACAATTGATCTTAAAAGCCAGGCAATGTTTATGGGCCTTGACGGGTCAGGACCCATATAAAATAATTTTACCAGTGCAAAATCTGCAATTAATAGATTGGTGGATTCAACGTTCCGACCTTTTTGCATCCGCAACGCAAGGGATAGTCCTAGACAATCATTATCCTAGTCACCCCCTTTTTAAAACAACATTGAAATTGGAAGTAAAGGACTTACAATGTTCAGAACCCATAAAAGACGCGCTCACCATTTTTACTGATGCCAGTAGTAGGACCAGACGGTGTGGTTATGCCTACAAAAATAGCTTAGGACAATGGCAGTCCAATATTGCCACCACTGAAGGGTCAGTCCAAGTCTTAGAATTGAAAGCTGTGCTAATGGCGTTTCAAGACTTTCGCCACGAGCCCGTAAACTTGATATGTGATTCAAAATATGTAGTTGGTATAGTCGATAGGCTGTCAGGAGCTCTTATTGGCTCTTTTTCTAAAACCATTCTTCAAACCTTAGTGATACAGTTACACAACGAGTTGCTTACCCGGCAGCATCCTTGGTGGATAACTCACATCAGGAGCCACCAAAATTTTCCAGGGTTTTTATCAGAAGGCAACACTTATATTGATAACAAAGTTGCAATACCCTTGGCTGGACATGCCCAGCTTTCTGATGCTGTATCTTCGCATGCCTTTTTTCATCAGTCGGCAAGAGCCCTGCAGCAGCAATTTAGCTTAACACGCGCAGATGCTAGAGCCATTCTTGCCGCTTGTCCTGACTGTGCTCGCCTTCCATTGCTACAGCAGGAAGGGGTTAATCCGCGAGGATTACAGCCTAGGCAAACATGGCAAACAGATGTTACAGAATTTGCGTCATTTGGAGTTTTAAAATGTATCCACGTTAGTATTGACACCTGTTTGAAGGCAATTTGGGCCACAGCGCATAAATCTACCCGTGCACAGGACTGTGTCTCTCATTGGACAGCAGCCATAGCGGTGTTGGGGTGTCCACATACGATTAAAACAGACAATGCGCCCTCTTATTGTAGTGCTAGTGTGGCTGCATTTTTCTCAAAATGGTCAGTTGTACACGTCACTGGTATTCCTTACAATTCTGGTGGTCAAGCCATAGTCGAACGTGCCCATCAGTCATTGAAACATTATTGTCAGATTTTTAAAAGAGGGGGGGAGAAGAGCCCCCATAGTATTCTAGCAAAGGCATGTTATGTTCTCAATTGGCTGAATCCGCGAGCTGAAAATGAGGTCCCTATGTTTACTCATTTGCGGGGAAATAAGGCGGATTTTTCGGGTCAAGACATTTGTGTTCAATATTTTGACCCAGTTTCTAATAAGTGGTATGGACCGGTTACACTGTTAACTTGGGGACGAGGTTATGCTTGTATTCATGATGATTCTGACACTAGGTGGATACCAGCCAAATGGATTCGTCCGTTTCTTCAATCAAGAAAAGAACAGCAAACTGGAGGACAACTTGACTCCGGAACAGCTACAATGAACCCTGCGTCGTTTACATTGTGCAACAGATAAGATTTTTAAAAGAATATGGACAGGGACTGAGCACGAGAGTTTAGTACCCTGGCAGACTTTTGCGGACTTTTGGGTTTTGCGAACACTCATTGATACATATACGGCTAGTTGTTACCGGGGAGTGTTGATTTGTGTGTCACCTGTGACAGACGGCACAACCTAAGGTGTACCTGGATTTTGATTAAGTGTGGAGGTTGCTTGGAACAAAAGTGGGTGAGCCAAGACAACTTTACTGGTTGGTGTTCTCGTTGTAAGGACAGATGGGGTGCTAAGACTATTCGACAGGCCCTCAGAGCAGGAACGGGATTACCTTTCACAGCGGCATTGGCTTTATATGAAAGCATAGAACAGTGAATAATAGCAGAAAACAGTTGGGAAGTACAACATCAAGCTACCCGAATAATAGCACAGAAAGAGACAAAGATCTATCAATGGTTTTGTGACAGCAATGTTGTTGTTCCAGGAGATTGGGAAGTATGGCCCTCGGATATGGATTGGGTCATGCACAGGTTTAATAGGCTACAACTGTCAGGTCGAGACAGACGAGCACGTAGAACACGACAAAGACAAGGAGATACGGATGGCGAGAACAGGGAACTTATCTAATTGGCTCAGAGTTTTCTTAGTGTTTATGTTTTTTAACAGTTGTGTTAGTATTCTTTACATTGTTCCACGAAACAATATATGGGTAACGTGGGCAGATCAAACAAACCAAACTGCGTTTTGCCTTTCTTTGGCATCGTTGCAAAACCCGTTTTGTACATGTCTCATTGGTGTCCCTACATGGAATCCTGGGGAATTTGTTGGATGGGTGTCGAATAGCTCTGTGTTAAATTTTACAGTAACAAACCAGACTTTGATTCCCGCCGCCAACACTCCTGCCAAGCGGGATGGAGGTTGGCAATGTAAAATCGTAGAATCATTAAACGGCTCTTTGGTGTCTCCCCCTGAGGAACTAGATTTGTTGGGAAGTCTGAATGCCACAAACAGTACAAGAAATGGTGGTTGGTTTTCTTTTGTTCCACCTTCTGACCAGTTCAACCGACCAATGCTGTTGTGGGCTACTGTAAATTCACAATTGCAGCAGAGCCAGGTAATTGATGCGCTATATTCAAATTGTAACATGACCAACCGACCTGCAAGGCCTCTACCACCGTCGATATTTTTAATTTGTGGAGATCGTGCTTGGAACGGTATTCCAGCCGACCCACACGGTGGTCCTTGCGATCTGGGCCAATTAACATTGTACCATCCTAGCTACCAGCTGGTAACAAACAAATCTGTCACTCGAGTTCGCAGAAGTATCCATGAGCTAGACTGTGCTAACATAGAGACACCTACATTTTGGTCTCGAACGCAGGATTTTTTTGCATCATGGCTAGTTCCTGGAGTTGCCTCTGCAAAGGCGTTAGCCTTGTTAAAACAAATGGCTTGTTGGACGAAAAATGAAATCAATGTTACCTCTCAGATATTAGACCAATTATCTGCAGATGTAGTTAGTCTGAGGCACGCCATATTACAAGATCGAGCTGCAATTGATTTTTTGTTGTTGGTCCATAATCATGGCTGTGATGAGTTTGAAGGTATGTGCTGTATGAACCTTTCTGATCATTCACAGTCAATCCACACCAAATTGAGGCAATTAAAAGATAGGTTACATGCTCTGAGAGAAGAATCTGGATTCTTGGATCAATGGCTTCAATCTATTTTTGGGGATCTACCCCAATGGTTAATGGGTTTGTTAAAAGAGGGACTTCGCTTCTTAGGAATGTTATTATTGATTTTACTAATAGTAGGAGTTGCTTATAGATGTGTAATGGCTAGTATAATGCGCTTATTTAAACAAAAGGGGGGAGGTGTTGGGGCCTGGGCAGCCATAGATAAGCTTGTGGAATCTGGGGAGTTTTAAGATGTTAAAAATAAGTGGTGTATGACCGTTAGAAAAGCAATGTCAGCATGATAAGGAGCGCTAGAAAAACAAGTTTTAGCAGGATATTGCAACCGCAAGGCAGGATGTATGCTTGCGCTAGCAGATAAGTAGTAGCCAATCATATGGGAGTATCTGTCGCGTGGACAGCAACTGTCTACCAATCAAGAATGTAGCCTCGGCGCGTGATAGAAATTGTGCAATGTAAGCCCTAATATAAGCACAGACTGTTAGCAATAAACTCGGACTGCAACCTGCATCTTATAGATGTGTCGTTCTTTCCCACTCGCCTCAATGCCCGCAGCATATATATAAAAACTATATATACATATATATACACACACACATATATATATATCTATAAATCCTGCTTTTTGCATCCGTGTCCATCCATAAATGCATTGGTACAGAGACTGGGGTCATTTCTTCCAAAGTATCTTGAGAAAAGATTCCCCTCCTAAACCATTGTTGCTAGGGGAAGTCTGGAGCAGAACACGCCAGATTGCTGCCGTGGGGCTGCCACAAAACCACCCTTCCTTGGCAGCCCCAGCAGAGATCCAGCCCAGCAGCAGAGCACTGACCCACCCCTGGTGCCAGGACCCGCCACTACCCGCTGCCAAAGCAGTGACCAGTCCCTGTGGCTGGGGAAGTGTGGTCAGGGCTGGGGGGCAGAGAGCCACAGTGGGGAGGCGTAGTTGGAGGAGAGCTCATGGAAAAGTAGAAGCCACCGCACAGGCTGGCACAGGGCAGCCAGCCACGAGACCTGTCCTTGGGGTGGTCATTGAGGGAAAGGAGCTAGGGCCCTCAGCAGGGCAGTGGAAGAGTCAGATGATGGTTTTCAGAGGTCATCTCTGGAGCCTCTGCAGATGGGGTGAGTCTGTCTGCAGGGAGGGCAGGTTCTCATAGCCCCAGATACTCCCATGCGCTTTGGTCCTTTACTCTTTTCAGAGCACTGCCTTTTTTCCCTGTGGTTTTGTCATTTCTGGCAGTGGAATAGGATTTATTTGATTATATTTTGAGAGAACAGCAGGCCTCCAGAGAGAAATAAAAGTTTGGAGACTGTTAATTAAGACGGATAGATCTGTAAATCATCTGAGGTTTACCAGCGTCATTGTCAGCACTGGCGTTCTTTATCCTCCTGTCCTGCCTGGAAAGTGCTTGAGTGAAGAGTTCATCAATGTTTAGGGTAGGAAGAAATCTGGTCCTCCATGGGGCAGGGAAAGGGCAGGATGTCCTGAACTCCATGAGGCAGGATCAAATCTCAATTACCACAGTAAAATTGTCTTATTTGTCCTTAAGAGATGCAAAAGGTTTCAGGACAATTAGTTCTGTCTGTTTTATTGTTTCAGTGTGGAGCTTAAACCCCTGACCTCTTATCATATCTATTTACCTGTATATCCATGGCTCAGGAGACAAGTGAAAATGAGATGCATGTTCTGTGTTTGGCGGAAAAATAGAGTAACAATTAATTTTCTGGCTATAACAGTCCAACTGTGTTTAGGTTTTCCTTCTTGTATTCACATATGAATCTACCTCCCCTCTTCCACTGATTTGCATCTACATGTGTTTATGTGTCTGTGTAAATCTTCAGAGTCATTTTTTACTGCACTTCTTGTTAGCACAGAATGTATAAGATTCTCCAGAGATTTGGTTTCAGAACACAAAACTCTTTTGCTTATTTAGATTTGGCTCAGCCTCCCCTAAATAGGATCATATCATAAAGCACCAATTCCCAGACTTGGTGCCCACAAAGCACGATGATGACTCCAGTCCTAGTGTAGCCGTGTGTGCTGTTATTCACAGCCGAAGCTCCAAATCAGTTCCTGCTCCACTTCGAAATTGAAAGAATCACTCTTTCTATCATTGAAGGAAACAAGCAGCTTGCCTACCACAGCATTCAGACACCTCCCCTTCCATCTCTTTCACTCCCTCAGTGGCAATGCAAACACCAGGGATGAAAGAAAAATAGTGTTATGTTGCTTGACTCAATTAATTTTATAGTAGTTCAACTTTAACACTTTTGGACATAAGCACAAATGGGGAGACAAATTAAAGCTTAGACTTACAAAGCATGAAAACAGCAGTAAACTGCTAGCAAAAAGAAGTGTTTCCTTATCAAAGGAAGCAAAGGATTTAGCCACTGGGAGATGTTTTAAACCCCTCTTTTTTTTTTTTTTAATCTACATAAGCACTGTTTCTGATTCCATGTGAAATTCAGATCCAATTTCAAAGGCTTCAGAAAATCCAGGCAGGAAAGCTTGAGATCTTGTTTGAAAACAAAAGGCAGTGTCTGAAAGTACAGCCTTCCCTGGTGAAGTCACAATTTAGATACCAAGTTTTGCACAAAGCAGAAAGACAAAAACTCAAAGCCAGCCCACATCTTATATCAAAACTTGTTTTTTTTAAGGATTATCCCTCATTTTGTCTTATTGCATGTTCTGACGATATGGTGCCAGCAGTGCCATGGTGAGGTTACCCCTCTGCACTACCCGAGGCACTGGCAGGCTGCACTTGGGGTACTTTGCAGTGTCCTCAGTGCATTTCTACACTGTGAATGACCCTGTCACAAACCACTGCCAGTGACAGGAGACCAAAGGAGCCAGCAGGGCTCAGCCTGTCCCTGTGCACAGGACCCTGCTCCCCTGACCCAGCGTCAGCAGCCAGGCTGGTACCTAGCATGTGTGTG
Organism: Ara ararauna; assembly: GCA_028858755.1. Lineage (NCBI taxonomy): Eukaryota > Metazoa > Chordata > Aves > Psittaciformes > Psittacidae > Ara > Ara ararauna. Next base: position 1,624,448 of record CM054410.1, on the reverse strand, counting down.
CTGCCCAGCACCGCTCTGTCCCCTAGGGTCACTTTTTGTTCCTTCAGCTTTGGTTCTTTTTTTACCCCATGATACTTAAAGAGGATATGAATATTATGGGCTAGATTCTTGTCTGCTGAACCTCTAATAGTATTGAAGCAGCAAAGGTGCCTGTGTTTAAACCCACAGGACACTCACTAGCTGCTTGGGTGACTGTTCTTTGCTGTGCAGAGCCCTGCAGTGTTTGCAGTAGAGCCTTATGTCAGCTTTCTGAGCATGACAAGGTACCTTGCAGTGTCACAGTGCATCAAGTGGAAAGCCAGCATACAAATGACTCAGAATATTTAACAAAAAATTATTGACATTTTTAAGATGCTTCTGCTTTTACCCAGGAAGTGGAACACTTTATATGGCATTAAAGTATTTTTAGGAAAGTTTGTACTTTTAGGAGAGATCACACAAATGAGGAATATTCTGTTTATTGGCTATTATACATCTGTCCTTCTGCACATTCCCTCTATCACCCAAAAGAAAGGACTGCATGTCAGAAGTCAGCAGAATCCAGGTCTTAGCAAGGCTATGTTCAGCCCATGAGCTACCAACCCATCTGAGAGACCTCCGAAGAATATGACTCCCTTGCCTGCAGAGTGGATCTGTACATGATGTTCAATCATTATGTTCATTAGTGGGGAAAAATCCTTCCCAAGGATCATTCTTTTTAAAAGCCATATGCAATTGTGTAGCTAAAAAGCACAAATGCCTTTAATTATACCAACCATGTTTGAAGATTAAAGGCATAATGACCCACCTGCATCTGTGTAAATCAGGCATTAGACCTGAAGTCAGTATTCGTTTGTGTAAGTCTAGTTAAAACACAAAGAAGTAAAACACACATACAGGCATAATGTTTTGAGTTTGTGATGGATGGGAATGATATAAAAGGGCTCTCAGATCACCAAATCAGTGATACCACACAAACAGAAAATCATATGAGATGCTAGATGATGGTATAAGAAGCAGGAAAATTTGCGTCTAAATTTAGAGAATTTTCTCCACAAAAGCAATGTGGATATTGTCACTCATCCTTCACTTTAATAAATCTGCAGAATGAGGCTTAGGAATATCTTAAAAGTAATTGGAGTACAAAGCTGGCATCATCTCCTGGATGTGAAAATATCTCAGGAGAGCTTCTGCTAGCTGGCATCAATATGATCATTAAATTTCCTCCTCCAGATCAGGGAACTACACTTGCTGATTTCAGATCCAAAATTCAAATTTACATTAGAAGAGTTCAGATACCTACAAGGAACATCTGGAATTTCTTTTTCAGACACTTAATAAGGCAAGTCTTCAGGACAGCGTTCTGTGTGTGTGTGTGTGTTTGGTTAAAATACACAACAGCATCAGTGTCAAGCAAATGGATGTACTGGAAAGAGCTACAAGGGATTACAAAAGTCTCTGGCTCCCTTTACATGTCTGTGCAATGCTTCACGCTCCCGGCTCCTGCTGAAGCTCCTGCTAGGAACAAACAAGCAGGCTAACAAATCCCAGAGCTGCACAAACAGTGCTGCAGACATCATTAGCCATGGCTGGGGAATAAGCCAAGACATCCTGACACTGGAAAGCAAGTCCTTGCTTGACTGGTGCCAGTAACAGCTGTATCAGCCCTATCTGTTCCCACTGGGGGTTGTGCTGGGAAGCTCTTTTAAGGGCTTATGGTCCTGATGCAGAAAATGCCTATGCACAGGGAGTAGTTCCATCCATCCAGCAGGAATTTGCCCTGTGCGTCCTGGCAATTAGTAACCTGGTCAGGTTAGGTCAGTTTGTGTTTTGTAATGATCACAAGCTGACATGAAGTATGTTTGGTTAATGGCTCTGTGTCAAAAAGGACAAGAATGTAAGTAATTCTGACAAGAAAAACTACTAAACCCAGTGCTGCTGCTCCTGACAGAAACAAAGGGGTTCTGCTGAGTGAGAGTCACTGCCTCCTCTCCAGTGGGACTCTTCCTGTGCCTGGTGCATCAGCCAGGCAGCTGGGGCTGGAGACAGAGCCTGGGTGGGTGACAGAGCAGGGGAGGATGTTCAGTGATGAGACAAGACCTGGAGGAACTGATTCCTTGTCTCTGGAGTTCTTAGGCTTGAAAAAGAAGGAGGTTTTATTCACTCTGGTTTTTACCTTTTTTTAAAAAATATCTGCCTAACAGAAAACCTAAGTTTATCTGGTGTGAGATCAATTAGTCCTAGTGCCTGTGGAACCTATTAGCAGCACCACCACCAGCATATACAGCACAAAAATAAAGCTGGTAATTTCTGTACTTTCATCTTAATTGCAGTTTTAAATTTAACACTATTTGTGCTCATTAAAATAATGCTGAAAAGAAAGCTGAGGGTTTGGGGGTTAAAAATCTTTTATTTCCTATGCTCTTTTCAAAAAGCTATGGTAATTATTTTTATAGTGACAAGAGGATTATTTGACTTAATTTTTATAGATGATTAAGTTCTCAGGAAAAAAGAATCACTGTAATGTATGCAAATGGAAAAAATGTTGACTTCTTCCTTTATCATCATTAGAAGTCCCCCATACTCTTTGTGACAATCCTGCCATGTGTGTGCAGTGAGATCTGACCTGGAGCTAAAACCAACCGCTTCCTGGAAGCACTTGGAAAAGAGCAACTAAGCTGGAGAAGTGACCAGGCCACTTCCTCAAGGATCCCTTTTTCCCATGTTGCAGCAAGGTCATGACAGGAGAAAAGGTAAAAAGGGCAGAAAGAGACTGAACTGTAGAACCAATACAGGAAAATGGTGCACCCATTCCATTGTCCTACACCAATCCCGCCTCCATCCCCCCTCTGCACTGTTACATGGCAAGTCACCCTTCTCATTTACACCCACAGAATGCTGTCTCTACACACCAGGGATGATGTGGACCAGGGGACAGTGTGTCACAGCACTGACAGCTCTGCAGAAGAGGCAGGACATGCTTTGTTTTCAGGAACAGCTAATATTCCCCACCAGCAGGACAAAGAGAAACTGAACTGCCTACCAGTCCCTGCTGCAAAAGGAGTTTCATTAACAAAGCTCCAGCCATCAGGAGAGCCGTGCTGAAGAACCCTTCAGCTTACCTCTGCCTGGGCACACATATTAATCTTCCCTATAATTTCCTGGGAGATGTGGGACATTCCCCAAAGAACTGTTGTGGTTTAAGCCCAGCCGGTAACCCAGAACCACACAGCCGCTCGTTCACTCCCCCACCTTCCTCCCCCTGCTTGTGGAGGGATGGGGAGGAGAATGGAAAGAATGTAACTCCCACGGGTTGAGATAAGAACAGTCCAGTAACTAAGGTATAACACAAACCACTACTGCTACCACCAATAATAATAATGATAAGGGAAATAACAAGGGAAGAGAATACAACCGCTCACCACCCACCAACCGATACCCAGCCTGACCTGAGCAGAGATCTAGCCCTGCCGGGTAACTGCCCCCAGTTCCTATACTGGACATGACATGCTGTGGCATGGAATACCTCTTTGGCTAGTTTGGGTCAGGTGATGATGAGCTCCCCTGGATGATGGGTGAAATCTTTTCGCATATTCCATAGCTCAGTTGAAGTCCGGGGTCTAGATGTCACCTCTTCTTCTTCCTCTTCCTCTGATCCACATAATAATAAGTCTTGTTCAGATGCTGTCCCATGTAGTAAGTGCATTGGTTCTTCATCTTTCTTCACTGTATGGGTTGCTTTTTGTGCCTTTTGTTTGCTTTTTCCCTTGTGTACAGGGGCAACTGTTACTGGCATGAATTGGTCCTCTGGTTTAGCTGCAGTGATTATCACTGTGGTAGGAGTGGCTGCAGTATCTGTTGTAGTCAGAGCCTGAGTAGCTGCTGTACTTGTCACTGGGGTTGGTGTAGCTGCTGTATTTGGAGTTGGAGTAGCTGTGTTGTTTGTTGCTTTGCCATCAGATCCAGAGACATCTTTTTCCCTTTGAAGGTGATGTACAGTGTTGAACAGGGCTCTGTAGGCCAGCCCCCAGCACGGACAGGGTACCAGTGCCACAACCACATGTCAAACTTCTGCACCCAAGACCGCACACCAACTCACTGCTCTAGAAATTCTTCCCCACCCCCCAAGTAGCTCTACAGTGGAAAGTATCTTGGGTTTCTGCTTTCTAATCAGATTTTTAAAGACTCTTTTAAATTAAGTTTAGCTGTGAACTAATGGAAATAAATTAACTATGAAGTATATCGTGGTGGTCCTGGTCTTGTGGTCTGCGGTGGGATGATAAATGATCAGCATCATAAAATAGCTGTTAATAGATTTTAAAGCCAGAAGGAAAAATGATGATCTTCTAATTCTGATCTCCAGCACAGAGCTGGAGACTGGACCCTCTGCGCCTCCTGCCTCAGGTACTGCTGCTCACTGACCACAGGGACACTGCAGCCAGCCCATCCCAGCCACCCCTCTTCAAGAGCTGAGATAAGGTCTCACCTGGTGCAAGTCAGAATGGCCACAGCGCCATGGTAAACCTGGCCTGACACCTTCTCTTTTTGTGGTGCCGTGAGTCCTGTTCTCTTCACTGAAGCAGCTGGGTTCTCATGCTTTCTCTGCTTGGTTCATCTCTCTAAGCTTCCCTTTTGCTCTTACCTTTCCATCCCAGGAAGCCCTCTAACGCTTTCCCTATCCTCTCTGCAAAGTGTCCTCAGCCCTTCCTCTTTCTTGGTCACATTATTTCTGTGCTGGTTGACCAAATCCATGTGTTGACTCTGCTTTTTAGTGACAGATGCCAATATCTTGCTCATGACAGCACCATCAACAGAAGTGTCTCCACTGGTTTTCCATTGTTTCAGCTACTTCTACTAGCTCTTGCCTCCCAGAGGTCACCAGTGACAAAGAGAAGCCCCAGGTGAGCAGACATTTTCCCAGAGAGGACCACCCCCTTGGGAAATGCCTCACTCTTTGTAAGCCAGTCATGAACAGAGAAAAGGGGTGAGTTAGGTGATTGTCTACCAATCACTCTGCTGTGTGAGCACCACAGCCCTCAGTTTTCAAGGTTTGTCTCTAATCAGTAATTTCAAGACATGAAACAAAAATGCTGTTCAGGAGGGTCAGGTACATCTCTGCCTCTGCTTCCACATTCAGGAGAAACTCCTCAAAGCACAGTCCCTGGCTGGCAGTGCTGCTCACTGCTGTTCAGAACTGCTATACTATTCTTCTCCTACCTTATAACTTAAAATGCACATATTTAAAGTAATTCTATCATATTCTATCAATTCATAATTCTGTCACTAGAAGAAGTCCCAAACAGAATTTGAGTCCCAAGCACTTGCCAGTTTTGATTTGCTTAACACCATTCTTTACTTTTACAAGTGTGCTGTCTCTTTTCACTCTGAGAGGGCAGTTTGCCAGCCCAGCCCATCTACTTCCCTATTGAATAAATATATACATAGGTAAATAAATGCAGAAGTTGCACAGGCAGAAGATTATCTGGTCTTGTTCAAAACCAGCCCAATTCATGACCTGACAGCCAGTGGCAGGACGAAAAGGAGAGCAGGCTCCACTGGCTCTCCCTAGAGCTGTTCCCAAAGCCCTGGTGATTGCTGAAGGAGAAGCAATTGCTGAAAACTCATCTGAAAGGCACTTGAAAACACAGCATCTCCTTAGTGACATGGGTTCCTGTGTGAGTGCCAGCAAACATCAGTGTGTGAGGCAAAGAGATATTATGCTTCTGCTGGCTTGCTCTTATCTGAAAGTGGGGTGACCTGGTTTGATTCTAGCTACGGCTTTTCTGGTTAGCATTGTGTAATGCCCATTACAGCCCTGCCAAGCCTCATGTGTTGAGGGCGTAAAGCATATTTCCATCCTGAATGACAAAATAAATGACTTGGCTTGGGCAGATGGAGAAGGACACTTCCTTTCACTGCTGTCTAGCACACCAGGAGCAGACTTTAGTCCAGTGAGATAAAAAATAGCCCAATAAAACCTATGGTCTGCAGCAGTACAGATGCCTTGTGCCATCTCCTAAGCCATTTACTTTTAAAAACTGAAAAATGGCAGCACTGGAATTTTAGGTGAACATTTCACTGCAGGTGATCATTGTTCTGAGCAGTGATAACTCAGGCTCTCAGTGATTAACATCCCACCCTCCTGCCTCATTTGTCCCCCCACAAGACCTTAGAGCCAAGCCAAAGTTTCAGCATCCAATGCAGGATTGCTGACTTTATGACTCACTTCCAAATCTTCAGACCGTCAGTGCTACTCACAGCTGATTATCGCTTTCACAAATATTTACTGCTTTCCAAGCCCTGAACAGAATGTGTGATGAAATCTCCATATGCTCAGGCACAGCATCACTTACGGGTGAAAGACGACGACTCTGTTTTGGATTCACACTGCTGAGCAAATGCTTACTGCATTGAATTCATACCTCATTTAAAATTGCCTTTACAGATAATAAATCCAAATGTTCCTTTGATAATTATTCTATACTAAAATTAATGCCAAATAATGTGCAAGCAAGCAGGCAGGCCTTTATGGGTATGATTACAGCATTTACTCCTCTTTGGGAACTGTTGAAACTGTCTGTATAAATAATACCATGCCGTTATCCTTAAAGCAGCACATTTGTTTTACAATGAACCCTTGCAGGGAGAACTTTTATGTATATCCTATTGAAGCGTTCTGTGCACCTTACTCATCTATCATATCCTTTAAGAAAAGATCTCATAGAAGAGAACTCTTTCTTTCCCCCCACTACGGCTTGACATAAAGCCATAATGGTTGTTGTGTATATTGGAAACCCTCCCACCTTTCTAAAAGACAATTTCTCTTCTTTATTCATTCTACTTCAATGCCTCTGTAGGGAAAGAAACTTTTACTGTGCTTTGTCTGGAATTCGCATATGTTGTAACTGCGCAGAGAACTGCCCGAGTTCCAAGCAGTATTTCTCCCAACCTGATGTGTCTCAGTCATTCACTGCTGCCCTGCAGCCTCTTCAGAACCATGTCTGATCCTTCTGCTGGCCCCTTGCACTTCACTGCCTGCCTGGCACTGCCCCTTGCGCTATTACCTCCAGAGCCTGGTGGGAATTAGTGTATCACACAGTCCACACAAATCCTGTGCCCAGCGAACAGCTGACAAATTACAGCCTCACCAGATTTGTTGCTATGAATGGGTTGTAAGTCAACAGCCATATTTTCTACTAAAGTCAAACCACATGAGCACTGGGAACTGGAGAATAACAGCTTCATTACAAACGGGGAGGGCTATGAGCAAAAAGTCCAAAAGCATGGAATTGCTGAGCTGTTACTTCCTGATTAACACTGGCACCAGAAAACCAAAAATACATGGATGAGGAAAAATGGCCATTTTGTTGAAGGCTGCTACTGAGCAGCAGCTACTTTTTAATCGGAAACTTTAAAAGGAACAGCAGGAGTCACTCATTTCAGAGGCCCTTAACTGTCAGTTACACAAGAGCTTTTCTTACGTACTTTGCTGTGCAGCTACTGAGGGATCGCTGATGGAATGAAATCACAAGTGCTGCATGCCATTACAGCTGTAGCATACCATTACAACTGCAGTGTGCCATTACAGCTGCAGTGTACCATTACAGCTGCAGTGTTCCATTACAGGCGTAGCATGCCATTACAGCTGCAGCATGTCATTACAGCTGTAGCATGCCATTACAGCCGCAGTGTTCCATTACAGCTGAAGATGCCATTACAGCACAGTGTGCCATTACAGCTGCTGCGTGGCATTACAGCTATTACATGCCATTACAGCTGCAGTTTTCCATTACAGCTACAGGGTGCTATTGCAGCTGTAACATGCCATTACAGCTGCAGTGTGTCATTGCAGCTGCAGCAGACCATTTCAATGGAAAGAAGTCTCAATCCTGGTAAAAATCGCTGTGCATAAGAGCCTTACAACCTGGCCTTGTCTCTAGTTACCTCATGTTTGGGCATTGTTGGGCTGGTTGGTAACTCTTGTCATGTAACTCCATTAACACAGGAATACCAGTAACACTGCCTACACTGGGCAAGTGAGCCTCCTGTCCTTTGACGTGCCAACCCCATAGACAATAAGGCAGCTCTGAGGTGGATCCTGAGTACAGTTTTTCTTTCGCTTCTCATTTTTCATAAGACCTTTGTTGACGGCCTCTCTCCCATGATTTTTCTCCACAACATACATTTGGGTTTCTAGATTCGAGTAAAACAGGACTTGAAGAGGGTTTTTTGAAGTTCTTATACAAATGGCAACACACAGAGGGACCATCTCTCCTAGGAATGAGAAATACAGATACTAATGCAGTTTGGAAAAAGCAGACAGGAACTACTCGAAACAGAAGGTGAAATGCAGCACATTGGGGCTGCAACTGAAGACAGGAGACTCAAGATAGAAGAGGAAATAGTTGATTTTAGGTTGAGAAACCTGAAGGAAATGGACAGCAACTGCACCTGCTCAATCCAATTAGGAAAAAAGATTTAATTTAATTATTTTCTACAGATCTTGGTCTCTGAGAACCAGTCTAATGAGAGAGAGAAAAAAGGCTCCTTTGGGGGTGAATGTTTTCCGCAAAAGACATTAAAGGAAATTAACTTGAACAGTGTAGAAAAACCCATGCAGGAGAAAATACATTTCTCTTCCAAGTTTCTTTACTCTTCCGTGAAGTATTCACCAACTTTTCTCAGTGAGTTTTCTCAGCTGAAAGAACTCCGAAATTGTGAAGCCTTACAAAGGCACCTGATAAAATCGACTTGGACAGGTGCAGTTCAGAGCTTGCTAAAAGGTCACACAATTTAAACCAACAGGTATCACAGGAGACAACCTGACTAGTCTAGTATATGTCCCCTGCTAGAAAAGCCAAGGACTCGCAGGCAAAAGATTATTGTGGATGCTGCTACCAAAAGTTATTTAACCTAGAGAGTAAATTGAAGTCCTGGCTACAGAGAACAAATGGCACCAGAGCTGGCAATGCAACTCCTTGGTCCTTGCCCAGCTGCTGCCCAGCCCCTCGCACATGCTTTGGCTCCAGCAGCCCCACGCACTGGCTACGCTGATCTTGGGTGCAGGGCACTTACCTGAAGTGAGTCACAGAAGACAGCCTTCTCTGGCCCAGGTCTTGCTTCTCCTGCCAGTGGTCACACCTCAGGAATGGGAGCAGAACCTAAGCAGCCAGTTCGTTCCTTCCTACATGGGTGCAACAGCCCAACATCTCCCAATAACATGACCTCCAACACCCTCCAGAGATGCCCAGAAAAGAGAAGTGATTGGTGTGAAGGATTTGTGGAACTGCAGAGCACCCTCCTCCTCCTCACCTCGATGTGACTGAAGCAGCAGCAAGGGTTGGTGAAGAGTAGACCTGGATAACTGAGAGCTGCTTCACAGTTCCTCAGTGTTTGTATTTTGTAGACAAAATAACCACATGGCTCAAATATGCCTGCTTTCCCTGAGTGAGATTTCATTATTTATAGCCAAACAATGCACTTAGCCACTCTGGACCCTGAATGACAGGCAAAGTGCTCTTGCAGAGGTTAGTCCAGCTGCACTACTGGTAGTGCTAAATTACAGAGGGCTTTTCACTGCACACTGATTCCAGAGATGGAAAGGTCAGTGCACACACATCTTCAGTGCTCACACCTCTTCGGGTGCAAATGAGAGATGAGACAATGCTTAAGCTTTTATCTTGCTTCCGAAAGCTTTGGGTTAAGCTTTGCTGAAAGCTCTAGTGGTTTCTGTCTGCTGAAGGACAGTGTTAAATCATGACTGTACCAATATCCTGTACCACACTGCCCATGGCCTACTCATCCCCATGTCCACCTTTTATAAGAAGAGTATGAGGAGGTAATGGGATTGGAATGAGGAGCCCTGTCATTTGCTGCACTCGGTGGAACAGGAGCAACAGTCCATGAAGGCTCAGCTTGCAAAGGTGCTTGTGACACTCTTGGAGGAGGGATGTGGCAGACTGCTGCAAGAACTGGCTGGGACAGAGGGAATGGAGAGAAAACTGAGGATAAAAAGGCACTAAACACTGCCAGAGTCATAAACAAGCACAGAAGCCATTCCAGTGGCAAAGCATTGTGATGGAGGAGTGCACACGAGCCACTGAAATTTGAAATAAACACAACCAAAGGATCTCAGCCCAGTGGTGAGGGAAGGAGGATGGGTGAAAGACACCTCACAGGGGTGCTTCCTGGCACTGTAGGTTTGCTGCCGAGGTGCAGGATGCTTCAGGCCAGCAAACTTGTCTACTGTTCACATTGTCGGTTAGGGGAAGTCAAAGTTTTCTGTCACAGAGGTAGCAGGGGGCTACACCTCAGCCTTGAGCAGGCTGGCACGGTCAAAGCCAACACAGAAGGAATGGATTTGCCACCCACTGCTGGATGCCATGAGGCTGAACCTGGCTGTTGCCTCTCCCCCAAACACCCAGCACTCTCCTGTTCATGGTTGTGTGTGTGCTGCTCCTTCAGGTCCTGACAGACACCAGGTTTTGTGAAGCACAAGTTTAAAACAAAGAAAAGCTTTCCTAAACTTTTGGGAAGAAATGAAGCACAAGAATCCTGTCCTTCCTGATGGCAACAGCATTGGCATCCCCCACTGACTGCACTCACCCCAAGACCCTGCCCTTCTATTATTAACATCACTGGCTTTTTCACTGTATCTTTACGTTCCAGTTACGGGCTATACCATGGGACTACATAAAACTGCTGCCTGTTTTCCATTTCACAAATAAACATGCATGGGAGCAAAATCTCCTAGCATAAGCATCAAACCTATTTACAAACAAACAGCAATTTTGCTATGAAAACTGGTATTTGGCTGTTTCTGACACTGCCTCTGTGCAAATGGACAGCAGTAGCTTTTGTTTTTTTGTGGTGTCATTTCTCACTAACACAATTCTTTGCTATAGCTTTCAATAGCTCAGTAAAACATGGCAAAACCTTCCTGATATTTGTTTTACGGTAATGATATAAACGATTACATTTTCTAAATCCAGACAAGTGCTGAGAAATCCCCTACCTATCTGGAATGAGTTTTTCCTTGGAGTCTTCCCCAGGACAAGAAGCAATGCAGATGACCATCACACAGTTCTGTTCTGACCAGCCAAGGCCATGCAGTTCCTCTGACCTGTGTTAAACTGCTGCTCTGCTGACGCAGAAGAGTGCCCTTTCAATCAGTTTCAATTGTCGTGGTTTAAGCCTCTCTAACCACGCAGCTCATTCTCCCCTCACTTTCCCCTTTTTCTTCCCCCCGCTCCCGGAGGGATGGGAAGGAGAATCGAAAAGAATGCAACTCCCACAGGTTGAGATAAGAACAGTTTAGTAATTAAAGTATAACACAAATCACTACTGCTACCACCAATAATAATAATGACAAGGCAAATACAAGGAAAGAATACAATTCTCACCACCTAATACCAAGCCCGACCACGCAGTGCACCCCCCACCCTTCTGGGTCTCTCCTCTCCGTCCTCCATCTTGGGCATGACGTGCTGTGGCATGGAATAACCTCTTTGGTCAGTTTGGGTCAGGTGTCCTGTCTCTCCTTCCTCCCGGCTCCCCTCCTCCCTGGCAGAGCATGAAACTCAGAAAGTCCTTGGTCAGACCAAAACATCACTAAGCAGTAACCAAAACACTGGTGTTATCAGCGCTGTTCCTAGGCCCAAAATCAAAAACACAGTGCTGCACCAGCTACCAAGAAGGAGAAAAATGACTGCTGCTGCTGAACCCATGACAATGGTGGATGATGGTCTGTAGTCTCTGCTCTTCCCAGAGAGGTTCCCTGCCCCACTCATTGGGAAGAAAGAGACTGAAACTGCCACAGTTTGGATCAGTTTCCAAAAACTAACTTCTATCCAGAGAAGTGAGCTTGACTAGAGGACATGGCATGAGCACTGAATTCCAACCCTTCCAAGGAACTGAACTGCAACTAAATTCCAAGCCCTTCTTGTCCCAGGTCCTCAGATTGCCCCGGCTCAGCCCATCTAGGCCTGCTTAGTACAGAGCCCCAAGGCTGAATTGAGAAGTACTTTGGCAGCCTGGTCAAACTGGTTTGTTTAAAGAAACATCATTTCCTCAGAGTTCAGCCATTAATCCAGTTAAGTGTAATTAAAGCATTTGCACAAGTCTGAACTAATTTCTCTGTTTACAGATCAGATTGGATAAATATCCCTGTGAGAGGCAGAAAATTCATTACAGCAACGGCTTAGGTCCCTGTATATCTAAGCTGTCTTGATATAAGGAAATTACTTGGGAACCTTAACACAAATCTATCATTTCAGTGAGCTCTTAATGTACAAGCACTGTGAGAATAATGTCAACAACCTTGTGATGACTAATAAATTGACTAATGTACATCCAGCTGCACATAATAAACCTTAGAGAGCCTAATGACATCATGAACAGGTATCACAGGACTATAACTGAGGTTTTGTACACAACACTTCCCTCACACTAACATTTATTTCTCCCCTTGCTCCTCCCCTTTTGCTGCCCTCGATGGCTCCAGCACCACCTCCTGCGCTGTGCCGGCAGCTCTCCCAGCTCACCCTGAGGATTCCCAGAGCTGAGCTTTCCCAGCAGCAGATGCTGGAGCAGCTGCTCTACATCAGACACTTGTGAGTCTCTTACGTTCTCGGAGCTGTGAGAGGAGCAGGGATGGAGAGGAGGTGTCAGGGTTGGTGCTGCCGTGCCCGTGCCCCAGCCCTCGCTCCCCACCGAGGCTGCAGAACAAAGAGCACATTCCAGTGCAGTTATGGCACTGAGTTTAGGCTCTCTCTTTGCAATTACATACAAGACAAACACACCAGTTTAAAAATCAGCTGTGCAGTTTTGATTCTTGTGCAGTAACAACAGACTCCCAGTGTTTTCCCACCAGCTGAAGGTGTTCGTGTGACTACAAAACCACTAAACTGATCCGTGCTACGGAACTGTGTAATAGGAGTTGTAAGCAGATACAACCATGTGGTGTAACCGTAAGGCCAGGAGGTACTGAAAGTGGAAGACTATCCCTGAGTACCAATCTTCTGAGCATCCGAAAGTGCAAAGTTCCAATTCAGCACAGCCACAGACTAGGAAATCAGGGAGTATACTGGCTGTCAGTTTACATTTTTTAAATGACTGATCTTTTTTTTTCCTATAAACATCTGCATGTAAATAGGTTTCATTTCCAATTCTATTTCCTTGCCAAGGCTCTGTTGGATATTAGCCAAACTGTGTGCATTCCAATCTTAGAGGCAAAATCCCTTTGAGTAACAATTTCTTCTGTCCTTGCTTTAAAAGCCTCAAATGTGAGGTGTTTCTGATCCTGTTGCTGATCAGAAGCAAACCCTTCCTCATTTGTATCCCTTTTCTTTATTCCCTGGGGTGGTAAGGTATGTGACAAACCAGAGCACCTCTAGCTCTTCCTATTACTCCACACACTTCTCTTGTGATTCCTATTGCGACAGCTCTAGGTCTTTTTCTGGCTCCCACAGTCTCCTTCACATGGGAGATTATACGGAAGGATGCTGCAGATGGCTTCCAGAGCAGATGGCCGTCAGATCACACAACACTCGCCGCTTCCTGAGATCCTCCTTTTCTCCCTGACATGGTATGGGATGGTGATAGCCCAGCTAGTGACCACTGGTGTTTGCAGGTTTGCTTTTCTGATGTCCTATTTCTTGCCTAGGTGCAATGCTTGAGATGTGAGCTAGCAATGGAAAACCAAGAAGTCCATGTCAGGGGATGCTGTCCTGGAGAAGAATGATTTTGTGGTCCCCCAGCAGCCAGGTTATGCTGCTGCTCAAGCACCCCTGCAATTCCCAAATTGCTGTCTCTTTAATTTGCATACAACAAGGGCATCAACAGAGCATACCACAGCCAGCCCTGGGCAAAATATGGCAGCCCTTGAAGTCCTCGAAGTTGCAATTGCACAACGTCTTTATTTATCCATTTGGGTCCATGTGTCTGTTCTCCACAGGAATCCTGGAGAATTTTAAGTGGCTCTCATTAATACACTGGAAGAGATAGGCTGTGCTCATTAGAGGTGTGTGAGGCTACCAGAGATAATTGAGGAGAGCTAAGTGAAATATTTGCCTTTCTCAGGTTGCAAATATTGCAGTTCCTCATTAGTTTACCCTGCTGTTGTCTGCTGATTCACTAACCAGGGGTTTGCAGCCAGAAAGGACAACGATGAATTCTTAATGAAACAGGACGAGGCACTGCTTTTCATTTCTGGAGTTCAGTACACTGTGCGACACTCAGCAAACTTTCTGGTGCTGTTTTGTCTGTGCAAGAGACAAGACACTGTAAGGGAAGAAACATGTTAAAGAGGATACAACATGGTGTTCAGCTATGAACTGCACCTACACGTTCACATAGGTTCAAGCATGGAAAGAAAGTTCAACGCAGTCACATTCACGTCATGGTGTAACCAAAGGTCCTGAGCATGGTGATGGTGTCCATGTGCTTCAGTGGCTCTCCACGGAGTTAGCGCCACCCCTCTGGGACCTCCCCCTTCCACTGCTGTCTCCTGGGAGCAGCCTGCCACACGTGCAGCTCGCAGCCTCCCTACACAGAGCCATCATCACAAGGTCCCCAACCAACACTTTGATCAGCTGATTGCCTGCTTCGGGACGAGATGCTGAAGTACTGATCACTGAAGCACCAAAGCAGCTCCCTCTGCGGGCTTCCAAGAGACACACTCCAACTTCCACCACCCCACCTTCCACACCTGCATTGATTTCACTGCCACTAACGGGTTCTGAATGACAGCAGGTGTTTGACCATGAACCCTGACCATGATTAATCTCAAACTCTTTAAAGGTAAAGGCAGGAGGAGCTCTCAGTTGAACTGGAAATCTTTCCAACTGGCCTGTGGCAACTGCTTTGCAACAGAAATCTTACCAACAGCCCTCCACCCATGTGCAGTTTCATGGCACAGTTAAGTTGGAAATGATTACATAATTACACTGGTGAACATAATCCTGGGGGTATTATTCTAATTATAGACCACAATCCTTCTTAGCAGCTTTCACAGAAATAATTTGTGTAATGAAATGAAGGTTTCCAGCTGCAGGAAACAAACCGATCTCAAGCCCTTTTTGTAAATGACAGGATATCCCTAATGGTATGATCAAACTTGGATCAATCTGCTGACTGGTATTTGCCTGGATTTGGGGGATACCTTATTCTGGAGCAGAACAAGGCTGAGGGCAGCATGCTGTGAGCAGAGCCCACAGAAGCTGTCTAAGATGATAAATAATGCAGAACAAAAAATAACTGAGGCCTCAGCTATTCCATCCAAGGGTGACAGTACCATGGCTCCAAGTGCTGTTGTACACAGAAGCTGCACACACAGGGCTCCTGCCTTGTGGGCGCCTTTACTCTGATGAGCAAATTTTGCTCAAGGAAGCTTTTATGATCTATAAACACAGCACTGCATCCGAGAGTGATGAACACAGCTGAAAAGCAAGCACAGACATGAACTCCCACTTCATCTGGCTAAATTGTGATCTTTGTAGATACTAAATGTCTCTGTGAACACTCCAATGTCACTGAATAGTGCTTTATGATACCAACATATTGTTGCGCTGAAATCTGTTCACACTCCCAAACCCATTATCAATCTCCTGTTGACACAAACAGCACCTACCAGCAGTACTTCACCATTGCCTACTACCTGACCAGCCATCCCTTATGGTTGCCTGCGTACCTCTTGTTTGTTATGCTATGTAAGCCCTCTTGTTTTTCAGCTGGAAGATTCCTGAGATTGTGTTCCAATTCCCTCTATTGCTTTTCATGTAACATGTACCTGGACTTGTGCAAAGCGTTCAATACTGTCCCACACAACATCCTTGTCTCTAAGTTGGAGAGACATCAATTTAATAGGTGGACCACTCAGTGGATAAAGAACTGGCTGGATGGCCACACACAAAGAGTTGTGGTCAATGGCTCAATGTCCAGCTGGAGACCAGGAATGAGTTGTGTCCCTCAGGGATCGGTGTTGGGACAGGTCTTGTTCAAGATCTTTGTCGGTGACATGGACAGTGGGATTGAGTGTGCCCTCAGCAAGCTTGCCAATGACACCAAACTGTGTGGTTTGGTTGATACGCTGGAGGAAAGGAATGCCATCCAAAGGGGCCTTGACATGCTTGTGGGGTGGGCTGATGCCAACTGTCCTGGGTTCAGGAGTAGCAGTCATTTTTCTCCTTCTTGGTAGCTGCTGCAGTGCTGTGGTTTTGACTTTCAGCCTGGGAACAGCACTGATAACACTGATGTTTTTAGTTACTGCTTATAATGTTTTGCTCTGACCAAGGACTTTCTGAGTCTCATGCTCTGCCAGGGAGGAGGGGAAGCTGGGAGGAAGCAGAGACAGGACACCTGACCCAAACTGGCCAAAGAGGTATTCCATGCCACAGCACGTCATGCCCAGGATGCAAAAATGGAGGGCAGAGACCTGGAAGGCTGGGAGTGCACTGCTCGGGTTGGGCTTGGTATCGGGTGGTGAGCAATTGTACTTTTTTCCTTGTATTTCTCTTGTCATTATTATTATTATTGGTGGCAGCAGTAGTGGCTTGTGTTATACCTTAGTTACTAAACTGTTCTTATCTGAACCTGTGGGAGCTGCATTCTTTCGATTCTCCTCCCCATCCCCCAGGAGCTGGGGGGAAGAAAGAGGGGGGAGTGAGTGAGAGAATGGGGTGAGTTATAGTGGCTTAAACCATGACACCAACCTTATGAAGTTTAACCATGCCAAGTGCAAGGTCCTATACCTGGGTGGGAGCAATCCCAGGCACAACTGCAGGTTGGGCAGAGAAGAGATTCAGAGCAGCCCTGTGCAGAAGGTCACGGGGGTGTTGGTTCATGAGAAAATGAACATGAGCCAGATTCAGTGTGCGCTTACATCCCAGAGAGCCAACCGTATCCTGGGTTTCATCAAAAGGAGTGTGACCAGCAGGTCGAGGGAGGTGATCCTGCCCCTCTACCCTGCTCTTGTGAGACCCCACTTGGAGCATTGTGTGCAGTTCTGGTGTCCTCAACATGAAAAGGACATGGAACTGTTGGAACAAGTCCAGAGGAGGCCATGAGGATGATCAGGGGCTGCAGCACCTCCCATATGAAGATAGGCTGAGAAAGTTGGGTCTGTTCAGCCTGGAGAAGAGAAGGCTGCATGGAGACCTCATAGCAGCCTTCCAGTATCTGAAGGGGGCTTATAGGGATGCTGGAGAAGGACTCTTCCTTAGGGACTGTAGTGATAGGACAAGGGGTAACAAGTTCAAACTTAAACAAGGGAAGTTTAGACTGGATATGAAGAAGAAATTCTTTACTGTGAGGGTGATGAGGCACTGGAATGGGTTGCCCAGGAAGCTGTGAATGCTCCATCGCTGGCAGTGTTCAAGGCCAGGTTGGACATAGCCTTGGGTGGCATGGTTTAGTGTGATGTGTCCCTACCCATGGCAGCAGGGTTGGAACTCGATGATCTTTAGGTCCTTTCCAACCCTAACTATTTTATGATTCTATGATTCTATCTTTTTGCCCCCCCCAAAGGGAACAAGGCAGATGATGCCATTGCAGAAGCACTGGAGCACCCTGTGAAGACACCCTGTGAAGATGTCTACAGAACCTGGAGAGAAGAAGGACCCATCAAGACAGTAATCCACCCTCCTCCGGAGTAGAGTGCAGGTCTGTAATCAAGTTGCCCAGAGATGTAACATAGGTAACATAGCTGGTCCATGCAAAAAGTGTCAAGAAATAATTTTTTAAAAAACAAGTTTCTCCACATCATTTGTCCTCTCTGCGCAGTACAACCCAGTTCTGAACTGGGACTTTTTTTTTTTTTTTTTTTTTTCTAACCTAGGAAACAGATGCAGGCAACCAAAACCCCAAAGTGGACTTACTGAAGACAGAGATTTCTTGAAAGGTCCTTCTTGATGCACAACACATATCTGTCCTGGCACACATTTAACGAGCACCTTCATACAATCTAGAACTTTACACAGTGATCTCTCCTTTACATTTCCTTTGGAAAAGGTATGGGTTTTGTACATTTTCTGTCCAGTCTGGAAGCAGAAGCAACTCCTGATCCAAGCACATGCTGTTTCCATTATGAAGAATTGAAGCAACCCTGAGACACATGGCAACTCACCCATCATTGTACTTGAGGAGAGTAACAGCAGCCAAGCTGTTCTGCACTCAGGAGAGCAGCTCTAAAAGCACCAGTTTCAGGACAGGACAAAGAACAGGAACTCTGAAAACTCTGAAATGCAATTTTTCTTTTCAACATACACCCCCACCCTCAAATTTTGTTTCCGAATTAAAGCTTTAATTCCCTGGTTTCCTACCTGTCTTAGACTTCAGTGTGCTGCTACCATGTAAAGCGCTGAGGGAGGCTCGATGAATTGTAGAGAGCAACTTTCTTGACTGTATTCTCTGACAGCACTTGGGATCAGTAGGTAGCCATGGGGAAATGGCAAACTGTAAGCAGGGAATCATTGCAAGCCTGCACAACACGGATGGGCAGCTGCAGACGAGAGCGGGGCCATCGCTTGCCCTCCAGCGGCCCCACAGGGTGCAGCGGTGGCTGTGGTGGCCGCAGAGCAGCTCCGCGGCACCTCCTGCAGGCTGCACTGCTGCCCAGCAATGTGGCCCAGTGAGCTGCAGTACGTGTTACACTGGGCCTATGGAGGCAGTGATGGATGTCCCACTACACACATCTGCCGTGGGGACAAGTGAAGTGTCAGCCCTTTTCTGCTGCAACTGCTCCTTTTTAAAGACCTTTATTCTTATCATCAATGTTCAGGCATTTCTCTCTCCCCTTTCCCAGTGATCATCCACAGTACACAAGATCTGAAGTGACATTTCTTATCACGTGCAGATGTCAGTGAGGTTTGCAGGTTGAGGATGTGATATTTGTCTGCACATAAGGAATAGCAGATGTTGGAGAAATACAGGAAATGCCATCCTATTTATTACTATGATTTTCAATACATAAGATTCAACCAGACAATAGAGGAGATCCGTATTAATTTTGGTAATCCTAGCCTTAGCCGATGGGTTTTAGGAGAGCTCTCAGTCTGGACATACACTCTGTGCTCCTCAGACTATAGTGCCTTCTGACAGCACTATAGATAGATACTGCAATGGGATGGATAACAGGGACATTTAGCCCACTGCATTGAGTAAAGGTGAGCAGATGATGTTGCAGATTCCCTGGCAGATGACAAAATTCCTTCATTATCCTACAGCAGTTTGTTTTCTGTTTCTCTTTGCTGTACTGAGTATCCAGAACAATTTTTGTACTCATTTGCTATGGTAGTTGATTTTTTGTTACTTTCTTGCTGTTTTTTCTTGTGAGAACAAAAGCCACCACAAGAAAAAGCTGGTTTTGTATGTTCTGGTCTAGCCAAAACCATCTTTCACCTTGTTAGCGCTGCTAGCATCACAACAAAAGCTCCTGATGTTTATAGCAAGGTCCCTGTATGTACAGCATAAGATCATCTTTTATCAACTGTGAATATCCAGGGAACTTTAGGATAGGTTTGGAAGAGATCCTGCAGCTGTAGCTTTGATCTCAGAAGTCTGTAGTAATTAAGTGGATACAAAGACATTCTGCAGTAATAATTGATGGTAATATGGTCATGCATGAGCATGAGAAGATGCCTCAGAAAGAGGCTCATACTGCAGTCCTCGTGGAATCCCCATGGCCAGAGGAAAGCTGCGTGGAAGGTGAAGTTGTGAAGCTGAACATTCACAAGATGACCTAGACAGTTGGTGCTGAATTTTCGTTCACGAGGTAGAGGGAAGTTCTAGAAGAAGAGGCTTAAAAGAATCTTGGCTGCTGAGGCTGTGGGTGCACTGGCCCGGAGCCTCCTGAGCTCCTGTCGCAGAGTGCGGTTCCTCACCCCCCTCCTCTGTGTTAGCATCGGCACCCCAGCCAGGGGTTTCTGTTCAGGGCAGTGCCCCACAGCACATGTACCCGGCCAGTCCCCGCCAGCCCCGGCATCGCTCGCCGCCAGAGCTTCCATTTCTATGTGTGACGGCGCAGTTGACTCCACCAGAGCACCTGAGCCCTCCCCAGCTCTGCTCCGGGGCGGTGCGCGGGGCGCCGGGGCTGGCGCCGGCGTCAGGCAGCGACACTGTGCCCGCAGCCGCGCCGTTCCCAGAGCTGCTGCCCCCCCTGCACACGGCCCTTCGTAGAGCGGGGCTCCGTGGTCCTGCCGGTGCCTTGGGACTGCAAGAGCTCACTCTGCTCCTTGGGACCCAGAGTGAGGAATGGCAGGGATCGTGAACGATGACCTGAGCTTTACAAACGAATAGGAAACTCAAGCGGGGTCTATTTGTTTGATCTACTTGAAGCATCATGCATCAAAGTAACTGGGAGCTAAGCTGAGGAAAAACCTTTTGTTTTTTCGCTAATCAAATTCATTGCAGCTTAACTGGGAAAAGTTTGCAGGAACATTTTTCAGTGTGAGACTGTTGCCTAAATCTGTCAGGTTTCCTGAATGTGCTGTCAAGATGACAAATGTCACCAACAAATCAGCTACAGAAATTCAGGAACATGGGAATTGCTTAGTCTGGGGAGTTTGGTCCCTTTTATGCTTTTTGAGTGGGAGTAGGAGCCAGGGGTTTGCTGCTGCTGATGTTTGTGTCAGCTTCTGCAGTATTAGTTAGGAGCAGCAGGAGCTGCCAAGTCAAGCCTGGACTTGGGCAGCATAGGTGCCGTTCTGGGCAGCATCAGGCGCTGTTCTGTGCAGCATTAGGTGCTGTTCTGTCTCTCTCGTATCAAAGGATTTATTTCAGAAGAACCATGACTAGCTATCTGTGTATACCACCCAATATGTTGTGAGAATTGTTGTACTCCCAACAGTGTCTCGGGCTGATGGTAAACTAGTTTAAAGTTAGTGCTGTTCTTTGGCGCTTCTTTGGTGTTCATTGTTTGTCTTTAGCTCTTTGGTGATTTCACCACAAAAGAGCTTGGAAATTCACTCATGAAATCAAGGAATTTCCATTCTGGCCTTCAGTGAGGGCAGTGGTGATCTGTGTTTGCTGCAATGTCCTTCCCAGGGAAGAAGCTGGTATAAATTGCAAAGTCCCATAGGATACACTGAGGGGAACTCTCAGTGTTTTTTCCCACTCCTGGTGCTACCATATAGACTTAAGCATCTTAAGTTACACTGCAGAGCTTATCTCTGTGGGATCAGACATGATATTCTTAAGTAATTATTGGATTGCTTAGGTTTCTCATTTCCACACGCAGACCTCTGCCATTGTGGTGAGAGCAGATCATGTTGGTGCTGAGAGGGCAGAGCACCCCTCATGTAGGAGCTGAAGAGCAGATCTGTCAGGAGAGATCTGGCCATTTTCACAGGGACTTTGGTTAGGGTGGAGGCAGCTGCACTCCGTAAATTGACTCTGAAAAACCATAAGAAGAGAATTCCCCACTCACTCCATGAGCAGGAACCTTTTCTGTTGCAGTAGCCATCATGTCCTTGACATGAGGCTGTGTGAACCACATTATGAAGTTACAATCTTCTATTTTTTTTCAGATTTGTTTTCTTTTGTTTGATTGAACTGTGTAGCTGCTGTGATAGAGGAGCACTGCTGGAGCTGCTGCTTTCATAGGAAGGCACCGATAATGTCAGGAAAACAAATGGGAGAGAAAAGCTGTCTGATTGAAAGTAAATACCTAGAGCAGTATCAGCAGTCCTTTGGGTGGGAGCTAATATAAAGTTGCTTAGTAAATCAGTAAACAAGTTAAAATGTGCACAAAAAAAGATAAAGAAGTGAAATACCATCTGAAAGGGAGGGCTCCCAGAAATAAATCAAACAATCAGATATGTGAAGAGCTGGACAGCATCTCAGTTCCCTGTGCTGCCGGGGAAAGCAGACACAGCTTTCGCTCACACTTGGCAGCTCTGAGGTGTTTGTTTTGGTTGTAAATCTTGTGTACTTGTGTGAAGACTTACTTAAACTTGGTGGCCAATGGGCTTTGGTTACAGGCTCTTTACTGGAAGGTTGAAGAGAATTTCAGTCATCACCATTAGCACTGTACCAGGAACTGCTACAAAGCAGTCTGTGTTGGTGTAAGTCTACAACAGATGGAGAGAGTGATCATTATTTTAAGGTTTTCAGAGCTCAACTCTTCCAAACTTTACAAAATCTATTTGTTCCCATTGAAAAGATAAAGCTGCAATATAATTATTTCTCTAATTGAACTTGGACTTACAAAAGGCAAGAAATCTAGAGCTTAGTTTCTGTGGAAACTGAGCACTTGTAAATCCACTATGCCCCTCTGAGAAACCTGTAATAGCACTTAAGCTGCTGCTGCCCCATCTCTTGCATCCCTGGCAGTCTCACAGTTTGGATTGGGCTTATGCATATCTTTTGGGCTGTATGTGTGTAGAGAGTCTTATGTCAAGTGTCTGAAGCTAGCTCTATTTCCCATGTCTAGGGAAATATTATATAATACTATACATCTTACTAGAATATTCTGTCATTAATAGTCAAAGCGTTATGATGAAAAATGTTTCACACTCATGTAATTATGAAGTGTTTGCAGATAGGACTATACTCACTTTGAGGAAACATCTTCAGCACCACAGCAATTTTGCCTAGCTGCCATGGGTCAATCCAGCGCAGGAAAAGCAAAGTCAGGTTATAAATACATGCTCAAGGTGTCCTGTTTGAAGGCTTATAGTCAGAGGTGCTGATCACCAGCTATTTAACACACTTAATAAAAATTACTTAGAAATTAGAACAGATGAGGGACAAAGAGCCCATTAAAACAACAAACTCCATGTGTGTATGGTCGTATCCAGTCTGATGCTTCAGTACCTGCAGAACAAGACAGGCTTCTCCTACACAAGGAGGGAAGGTCTAGGCCCATGAACAGTCTTTTGGGGTTCTCCTGTTAACTGGTAAAAGTTGTGCTGGTGAACGCTCCCTCCAGTCCTGCTGCCCAGAGATCCCAGGTGGGAGAGCAGATTTCCTGATCCCACTCACCCCCAGGGTATCTTGACGGACACAGGGTGCCATCCCTCTGTTCCCAAGCCACCAGGTCCAGATCCCAGCTTCAGGAAATGTTAGCAGCACAAAACCTCCTGTACAGCCCCGCTGCTCCCTTGGCATGGGGAACTGCTGTGAATACTGTGTCTGGGACCTCAGCCCTTCAGATTCCTCTGCAAAGTCAGCTGAGGTGTCCATCTCCTGCCTGTGCCTTGTCAAAACCTGAGCGTTCATGTTTCTTCCCTGTCAGTGTACTTCATCTGTCTTCCACACAGCAAGCAAAAGTCAAAGCTGTCTGGCAGCTTGTCAAGACCTGTTTCATTCACCCTCTTACAACCCAACCAGCCCAAAGTGCCAGTCTCTGTGGTGCCGTGCCTGCATCAGTTTGGAATCCAGGATCACAGTGATTAGTGAACCCTGCTTTTCTAAACCCTAGAATTAAACTTCTGCCAAGCCCTGGGTGAAGCCGTCAGTGAACAACTGACCAGCTCTGCCTGGGTAGCCTCTGCAAACAGACAGGAACAGAGGATGACTTGGGGCCTGGTAGTCAGGTATAACCATGCTCCTGGGAGTCTGCAAGAGTAGGATCTGTGGCCAAAGCCTTTAACCACTAATCCAGACCAATTTCTTCTCTTTCACAAATGTTCCATTATACGAACACTTTCTGAGAAGAGAGTAAGTTTACAGAATACACCCTTTCTACACATGTGACAAAACTCTCACAGAAAATGCAGTGAGTGATGTATCAGTTTTCTAAGTCAGTATGGCTTGTGCATAAGATTGTATGAGAAATCTAAACCTTCCTGAATAGCTGAATCTGAAATGTTCCAATTACAAATGACTTTTTAGATTCAGAGAGGAGGAAAGAAATTCCTTATCATTTGCGGTCCTTTTATTTCCTTGTGTTTCAGCAGGCAGCAAGTATAGGGATAACGTGTCACGCAGGGGCTGTGTAGGGGAACTGTGTGTTCAACACATCCTGCTTCCAGAGAAGCAACTGGTACAGGACTCTCTGTTTCTTCTTTGATTAATTATAGATCATGAACTGGTGTGTCCAAGACCTTGAAAATTCATTCTCGAGTGGATGTGTATTCTTCAATGTTGAACATGAGGCTGGCCTGCTGCACTTCAGCTTTTAGGTTTTCACGTCTGATGTGTTTTTCCTGCACATCCCTGTCATTGAGTCACAGCACTGCCTGTTTCCTTTTCATGCCTATTTTACTCCTCAAAATAAAATGCAAGGAAAAATAAAGTTAGTATTTGTGCTGAGTACAGGGCACATCTTGCCTCCTCATATCATACAGTTTCATAGTTAATGGTCTTTAATGAACTGGAAGTATTCAAGCTAAGAATTTCATTTTGTGATTAAGGAGAAAATAATTTTGTCATAAAATAGCTAATTTGTAGAGGATAGTGATCATTTTTATAAATGTTATTTTGTTTGGATTAAGGAAATGTTTGTGAACCAGTTCCACAATTTCCTAATCTACTCTGCCTTCAGAAATAGTTGATAATACCACAAACAAGGAAAATCTGATGAGCTCTGGATTGTCTGTGAAGCAAGTTTTGAAAATCAGTCTTCAAACTCTGCATGAAAAATAGAAAAATGCATATGAATATTTTCTTATTAATGAAAAATGGTTCTATTTTATTTAAAATAGTCAATGAGATCAATCACATGCTATTTATTAGGCATAACTTAATTAATTATCACATAATGAGATCAAATATGCTCGGTCAGAGAAATCTGCTTGTGCCTGCTGTTGCTGCTGTCTGGAGCTGCAGGCAAATCATGTAGCACACCCCTCTTTCAGCATCACCTGCACACTGAATTATCTGTTTTTTCACCAGATATGAGCCAAAACATACTGAAGTCTCACAGGAATTGAGTAAACACAAAAAGAAAAGGCAATTTCTAGCTAAGTGTTGATACATTTAAATGGCAGGTTTTCTGGATATATGTTTTTGGATATGGAAATGCCTCCTGCAATAGGAATTTGTTCCTGTAACTACACACTGTTCCATGAGTTCTCATTAATTCCTGCTTTCTTTGCAGGTATTTTTTGGTAGTGTAAGACCTCACTTTATTAATGTGTCTGTACAATAATGGGAAAGACAATTCCATTGGATAGTTACTTCTCTGTTTTCATCCTACCTGTTTCAGAAATAATGCCAGTTCATTAGACCTGGGTACTGTGCTTTCACATCCAGTGTCTTGTAACCAGAATTCAGAGAGAATCTTCTCAGTTTCAGGCCTTCATTCAGTCATGTGCAGGGTGACAGAGCTTGGTGGGTTTGTGAGCATCAGGATTCTATCCCTCCTGTTGTTTTGAGGAGGATCTCACTTTGCATCTTGCTCCATCTCCCTGCCCTGCCTGTTCTGGCTATAGCTGTGCCGCAGTACCCTGGGGCTGAGGGCTCCTCTCTCCCTGTGGCATGTGAGGCTGTTTGCATGTCAGCGCAGCTCAGCTTCTCGTGGTGGGTCTTGAGGAACAGCTGCGTGTTCAGTGCTGATCAGAGTAACGTGACAACATTAATAAAGTACCTTAATACACAGGGAGAAGAGACTGAGGGGAATTGAAATTAGAGAGACAGAAGAAAAAGGCAGTTTGTAAACAAACATTTTTAGCAGTAGCTTAACATTATAAAGATTAATAGGAATTAATTTACATATATAATGCAATATACAGAACACAATTCAAACTGACTACCCATTCTATAAACACTATTACTGTAGAAGAACAGCAACATAAAATGGGTGTATCTGGCCCAGCAAACAAGCTGGACTAAAACTACTGCAGGCACCAGTCATTCTGAGATGTTCCTATGTGCCTTCCCTGGGACTGGACAGGCACAGCCAGCCTGTGGGGTACTCTAGTGTGAGTATCCTGATTTTATAGCTGATCAAAGCATACACAGTACTAGAACCATAGAATCATAGAATGGTTTGGGTTGGAAAAGACCTTAAGATCATCCGGTTCCAACCCCCTGCTGAGGGCAGGGACACCTTCCACTAGGGCAGGCTGTTCCAAGCCCTGTCCAGCCCGATCTTGAACACTGCCAGGGATGGGGCAGCCACAGCTTCTCTGGGCACCCTGTACCAGCGCCTCAGCACCCTCACAGTAAAGAATTTCTTCCTTATATCTAACCTGAACTTCCCCTGTTTCAGTTTAAACCTGTTACCCCTTGTCCTACCACTACAGTCCCTCATGAAGAGTCCCTCCCCAGCATCCTTGTAGGCCCCTTCAGACACTGGAAGCTGCTCTGAGGTCTCCACGTGGCTTCTCTTCTCCAGGCTGAACAGCGCCAGTATTCTCAGCCTGTCTTAATACGGGAGGTGCTCCAGCCCCTGATCATCCTCTTGGCCCTCCTCTGGACTTGCTCCAATGATAACACTGATAATCAACATTTGTGATAACATTGAGCCAAAATGACTTGATTGATAATTTGCTCGTTGGTTGCTCAGGGAAGTAAGAATAAACCAAGGAGTAAACCAGCCTGTTTTCCTCTGTGAGCATTCCAGAGGAACGTCTCCAAGGCCTCTCCCTCAGCACACAAAGAAGAATCTCACATAAATGGCATTCTAGGAGATAAATGTTACAGAAATGCCTAGAGTTAGATGCCTAAGACTATCCTTGATAAGCAGTGTTTTTTGAGATGGGATGCCAGCAGGTACACCACCAAACCAGTCCTTCACAGGTCTGCTAGCCATGCCTGTAGGAGCAGTTTGTCCTTCCTAAGCATGACGAATTCTAGAAGGACAACTTGTAAATAGAAACTTTAGAAGCTTTAACATTAAAAAATTGGAAGCACTGCTTCAAATTTGAACATCTACCATTCATTTATGAGAAATTAGGACTTGTGTCCCTAAG
Source organism: Ara ararauna (assembly GCA_028858755.1). Classification (NCBI taxonomy): domain Eukaryota; kingdom Metazoa; phylum Chordata; class Aves; order Psittaciformes; family Psittacidae; genus Ara; species Ara ararauna. The sequence continues at coordinate 1,597,617 of CM054410.1, read as the reverse complement.
AGCTTCAGGCACACTGGACAGTTGTTGGCCGCAGATCTTCAGTGAAATGCAGAACTAGCTCAGCTCTTTCACCCTCCAGTCTTTTTAAATCTGCATCCACAGCTGTTAACCCTTTGAGCACACACTGCAAAATGCAAATGGGGTAGGAAACATTCATCTGTGATCAGCGCCTCATGGTTTGAGTGACCTGAACTGGGAGAATATTAATAGAAGCATAATAATCAGCTGTTGAAAAGACCTCGGGCTGTCCCCCATTACCCAGCCAGCATAGCACTGCACCTGGGCTGATTACTTTCCACCGGTCTCATCACACAAAGATCTGTGTGAAGAATCTCCCACTCCTCTCAAGAGGCTCTCCCAATAAAGCAGATCTTGCTTTTAAAGTATTTGTCTCTATAACCTGTGTCTACTTTTTGAATAGTCTACCTCATTTTAATATTAGGCACACATTGTGTTACTTGACAGAAAGCTGCATTCAGCTTTATCAACTATTTATGGACAACCCACTGGCACTTAAGCTTTTGTTTGGTTGTATTGTTTTCTATGTGCTCTTATTTTCAGCATTCAGAACCACAAGGGCATTCCTCCTGTATCTGCTGAACAACTTTGTGCTCCAGAAAATGTATAAGCAATGATAAATTTTAATAAAAATAGCCTCTGAAATCCCAACTAGACTGCACAGATGGCCAGAAATCATGATGGGAATCATTCATACATATTTCAGTGTGTTGCACTGGAAAAAATATACATTGCAGGAGATAAAAACAGCAAAGAAATCTCAAACTCAAGATGCACTTTGGGTGGAAGCAGGTTGGTGTTTCCCCCAACCTGCATCCATCATGCAGTCTGATGGAAAGTGCAACACTTGAGATAGAAAAAGGCAAAGTGAAGCTCTGTTAAATAGGACTGAGACTGCTACAACTGGATTTTATATCTTATCTCTAGCCAGATTATTAAATGTACAGATAGCAAGGCAATATTGCTAGATACGTGCTACTAAACAGAGTGGATGTAAAGACATAGGGAATCACACAAATGGTTAATCCAGGCTGGAAGTTCAACCTAAACACCCAGGGAACATTGCTACTGACATTGTGCAGAAACAATAAAAACTGGGACATTTGCTGTGGCTTAGCCAACACACTGGGTTTGTTTTCAAGAATGCATTAGTGCACTATTACCAATTAAAACCATGTACAATTTCACAGATTTAGAAAAGAGAAAAAACCTAGAAAATGCATGTAGAAGTAGGAAGAACTCTAACTATAGCTATTCCATCATAAAAGTTTTATTTGTGCCAGTTAAGGATGATTTGCTCACTCATATCTTCAGCACATTTGTGCCAATTTTGCAATTTTTGTGCTTTTACATCACCCCCTTCCCCAGGCACATCAGACATTCCCCTCCTTTTGGAGTACACCCAAGGCAAATGTATTCCAATTGCAGGCCTGGAAGAGCCGTGGCTCTAAGCCAGATTTTCTGTGCTGCATTCCCAGGTTTTTTTCCAAATCTGTGTAAGCCCTGCCAAGTCATTGTCTGCAGGAGAAAGAAGGAACTAATAAAGCTATGTCGGTGTGTCCGCTGTGGTTCAGCCTCTTTCACTAGCCTGAAATCCTGCCCTGCAGTGCCTGAGCATGCTGAGGGATAGCTCTGCAGAGCACCCTTGGAGAGGATCATGCTGTGAGTAGCACAGCGCATGCAACTCCTAAGCGTGCACAGAATCACAGAAGCTCTCTGTGAAGACAGGAGAGATTTGTAGGATCAGGGCCTGACGTTCTGAAGTGACAATATGGGCTGGTTCTGTGCCAGTCTAACTGCCTGGACTGCACTGGAATTGCTCTTGACATGTCAGTGGCAAGGAAAGGAAAAAGTGGTCTTTGAACATGTGAGTGATATTTTCCATGGCTTCTTTAGCTGCAAACACTTCTGATAATGTGTGGAGAAGGAGGGTCTGCAGGGTTGAAAATAACCTCTTCTATTAAAAAATTCCAGCTCTGACGTTTAGAATAAGCCAAGCGGCCCCCAGTATCTACACAGAATTAGCCCACTATGTAGCCAGGGCTGTCTTTTCTAGGACCTCTGGGTACTCTTTAGCCCTGAGTACACTCCTGGTGCAGTAGCTCACCAGGATTCTTAGAACTTCCTGGATCCACAGTATGCTCCACATTTAACACTGTTGTGCACCCACTTACTGAACTGGTTTTAAAGCTAGTCCCTGCAGAGAGCTAAATGCACTGCTTGAATTTCCACCTCTGCACCTACTGCAGCTACAACATCTAACAACAGCTAAAGCAGAGGAAATGTAATTACAACAAATAAAAAATGATTGATAGCAAATACAGCACATTGCTCCAGACATATTAATTTAGTGCTATCTGAGTGACTTGAACAACTAATTTATTAAAATTACCTGAAAGCATCTTATGATTACCCCAACATAAGCACCCTTTAATTTGCCTTTCCTTCTATTCTTGGTAAGACAGTCCAGGTTTTGCATGCTCAATATACAAGATGCACAAAAACCAATTAATGCTGTTGACCTACACAAAGAGGATAACACTGGTGGACTTGATCACTTCCAGACAAGTGCAGATAACTGGTAAATGAAGAACTGGGTCTTAATTTGTGAAGCCAGTTAGAGAATTAAAACACGCTGACCTCTCCTTGGCTTCCATGGGAGGCGGGAATGTTTTCTGTGCCACACTTAGATGCTACAACCCATCAGAGTTTTGATACTTTACAAGTTCATTGCCTGCAGCAACTAGAAAATGAACTCAAAGGAGGTGGAGGTGGCTCTAATGAGAGGAGCACCACCTCCCTCCAAGGCAGGCTCCTGCTCTGCTTGCCTTCACCAACCAGTCCCTCCTGAAAATCCCTTTGTACTGATGAGCTCCTCACTCCCCAGCAGAGCTAATGCTTCACCACAGGCTCTTTCCAAGCTTCTCTCTGAGCACTCTTATCACAGGTCAGTCTCCTTCATAGGATTAAAATGTTTCAGAGGCTTGGTCAGAGCACACAGGGAAGGCCTTGATTTCTCACCCCACTGGCAAGTACGTCACGTATTACTGACCCTCAGGGTGATGACAGCTTTCCACTGCGATTTAACATCTAACCCATTCCTAGCTCCCATGTGCTTGTTCAGAGATGCCAGCTGGATGAGATCCCTGAAGTCTGAACTGGCTCATCCAGAACCACACAGAGAAGAGGCTGTCTTATAAAAGTCAAGTCTAATAATTGAAGACATCAGACACAACCTTGAAACTACTTCAGAGATCTTACTTCGTTGTGACATTAAAGAATATTTTGTACACTTGTCCTGTAGCAAAATATGGGGATAAAGTGGACACTGATAAGCAGGAAATGTTCAAGGAACAGCAGATGAGACCCAGAGTGACTGAGGCAGTGCATTCCCTGCACTCTAATCTGGAGAAGAACATGCAGCCTGTTGGGAGAGTGAATGTGACACTTCAGTTGCCCAGGAGAGAGACCTACTGAGAAATAAAAGGAGATGAATCAGAGGCTCACTATATGCTGGCAGAAACTCATGATCCAGGCAGCCTTTTGCTGCTCCAGCTGTGTTTCAGTGGCTAAGAGTAAAAGATGGTTTTAACTTCTCAGGCTTCTGGAAGATTATCCAGCAGTACCTCCTCCCTAGAACTACATCAGCATTCGGGTCTGCTAATCAAGGCCTCACACAAAGGCCATGTTCTGTTTGTTACCCCACAAGGTCAATGTCATGGGTTCAGCAGTAGCAGTCATTTTTCTCCTTCTTAGTAACTGGTGCAGTGCTGTGTTTTTGACTTTCGGCCTGGGATCAGCACTGATAACACCAGTGTTTTTGGTTAAGGCCTCGTAATGTTTTGGTCTGGCCAAGGACTTTCTGAGCCTCATGCTCTGCCAGGGAGGAGGGGAAGCTGGGAGGGAGCAGAGACAGGATACCTGATCCAAACTAGCCAAAGAAGTACTTCATACCACAGCACTTCCTGCCCAGGATGTAAAAACGAGGGGCAGGGATGCGGAAGGGTTGGGTTCACTGCTGAGTTGGGCTGGGTATCGGTGGTGAGCAGTTGTATTCCCTTCCCTTGTTGTTCCCTTTGTCATTATTATTATTGGTGGTAGCAGTAGTGGTTTGTGTTATACCCTAGTTACTGGACTGTTCCTACCTCAAGCTGTGGAAGTTGCATTCTTTCAATTCTCCCCCCCATCCCTCCAGGAGCGGTGGGAAGAAAAGGGGGAGTGAGTGAGCAAACTGTGTGAGTTACGACTTAAACCACAACAGTCACACAAACAGAATGTAAACCACATCTGGACCATTTGGTAACTTCTCCCATGTCTCCCTATTTCACTAACAGAGAGCAGTTACCAGCAGATAATCCCTCCTGGACTTCCCATCTGCTCCAGACCATGTTCCTCCCCACTTAGCCACCAGTGCCATGATGCTCTTGAAGGCTTTGGCCGGCCTGCATTGCATCTGACAGAAAGGTGGGCACAGCTTCCTGGTGATAAATACCATTGTCCAGAATTACTGGGAGAGGATATCTGGGGGGTGTTATGTGTGCTGACATCTCCTTTACTAGTCACATCCCAGGTGAAAGTCTCTAAGTCACCAAAAGAAGGAGCCACGTTCAAGAAGTGGCTGCTGCAGGTCAAAACCCACCCCCTGTTTGCAAGGTGGAGCTCCACTGTGGAGGCTGACGTTGGTGCCTCTGCTTGCTCCTCAAGTTCATTTTCTAAATGAATGCCCAGCATATGCTTCTCTCAGTCCCGTGCCTCTTCTGAGGATTAGGTGCTTGGTGACAGCCAGCATGGCTTCGCTGAGGGGAAATCTTGCCTGACCAATTTGGTGGCCTTCTATGATGGGGCTACGGAACTGATGGACAGGGGTAGAGCAGCTGATGTCATCTACCTGCACTTGTGCAAAGCGCTCAACACTGTCCCACATGACATACTTGTCTCTAAGTTGGAGAGACATCAATTTGATAGGTGGACCACTCAGTGGGTAAAGAACTGGCTGGATGGCCGCATGCAAAGAGTTGTGCTCAATGGCTCAATGTCCAGCTGGAGACCAGTAACAAGTGGTGTCCCTCAGGGATCAGTGTTGGGACCGGCCTTGTTTGAGATCTTTGTCGGTGACATGGACAGTGGGATTGAATGTGCCCTCAGCAAGCTTGCCAATGACACCAAGCTGTGTGGTTTGGTTGATACGCTGGAGGGAAGGAATGCCATCCAAAGGGGCCTTGACATGCTTGTGAGGTGGGCTGATTCCAACCTGATGAAGTTTAACCACCATGCCAAGTGCAAGGTCCTACACCTGGGTGGGAGCAATTCCAGCAACAGCTACAGGTTGGGCAAAGAAGAGATAAGAGCGTGACCTGCTGGTCACACTCCTTTAGATGCAGCCCAGGATACGGTTGGCTTTCGGGGCTGCAAGTGCACACTTAAGCCGGCTCATGTTAATTTTCTCTTTGACCAAAACCCCCAAGTCCTTCTGCGCAGGACTGCTCTGAATCTCTTCTCTGCTCAACCTGTACCTGTGCCTGGGATTGCTCCCACCCAGGTGTAGGACCTTGCACTTGGCATGGTTAAACTTCATCAGGTTAGCATCAGCCCACCTCACAAGCGTGTCAAGGTCCCTCTGCATGGCATTCCTTCCCTCCAACTTATCAACTGAACCACACAGCTTGGTGTCATCAGCAAACTTGCTGAGGGCACACTCAATCCCACTGTCCGTGTCACCAACAAAGATGTTGAACAAGACCGGTACCAACAGTGATCCCTGAAGGACACCATTCGTTGCTGGTCTCCAGCTGGACATTGAGCCATTGAGCACAACTCTTTGCATGCGGCCATCCAGCCAGTTCTTAATCCACCGAGTGTTCCACCTATCAAATTGATGTCTCTCCAACTTAGAGACAAGTATGTCATGTGAGACAGTGTCAAACGCTTTGCACAAGTGCAGGTAGATGACATCAACTGCTCTATCCCACGGCAGGGAGGTTGGAACTAGATGATCTTAAGGTCCTTTCCAACCCTAACCATTCTATGATTCTCTGATTCTATGATAGTCTGCTGCTGTTTCAGGCTACATGAACCTTCCCCAACAGCTTCTTCACCTTCTTATGTGAAGTACAACAGACTCGTATAAATGGTGCAAGAGACTTTTCTGAGTTCCATCATGAGTGGAGAAGAACAGCAATTGTCTCAAGCTGCCCAAGTTCACTAATCTTGTTTCTAAGGAGGTACAATGACCTTTTGGAAGCAAAGGTATAGAGGGCTCTGCACAAAGAAGTATCTGTCACTTGGGGTTACTTCTCCTCTTTTGCCTGTATTCCTTTTGGCAGGGGTCATGCTCCTGCCTGCCTGACAACTGAAGAGGGTTCTAGCTGATGGATGCGATTTGCAAACCCTAAAGCTCTGCACTCATGTTCTTATTCTGAGGGACATTTTACACACGCAACCACAGAGAAAACCAAACCCAGTGTACATTAACTGCACTGCAAATTAATTTCAGAAGGAACTTGCACTGGAGCATGAGTCTCTGTTCCAATAAAAAAACATCGCTCATTGCTCTTATCATGACAGCATCTTTCAGGAAGATGATTTCTCTCCCAGAAATAAGTGAATTATCTTAAATTCACTAAAGACTAAGTCAGTAATTGCTGTTTGATTTTCCTTGATTTCCTCTGCACAAATATAATCATTCAAATATATCTTTCTTGATCATTACCTTTTTTATAGCTTTAAGCTTGAAACTCCTCTGCTATGAGGACTGTACTTTCCCAGCTAGAGTCAGCGGGAAACAGCAGAACAGAACCAGGAGAAAAAACCCATGAAGTTTGAGTCCTTACCCTGCCACTGCAGAAAGGGAAAGCCCTCTCTCACTGCTTTCCTTCTAAAGAATGGAAATGAATGGCCTTGCACATAGACACACACCATTTCAAACAGGCTCAAGTAGCACACATATAAGAATTAATGGCACATGCCTGTTTTCTCTGAAGTAAAGACATATTAAGGATGTAAATACATTTCCAGACATGCAGGAACAATGTTCTCACACCAGCAGTGCTCTTCTGGAATACAAAGGAACCTGTGGGTTCCAGGTCACTGCCAGGCGAAGAGCAAAGGGAACATGGAGAGCACTTGCCCGAGTGTCCCCTGGCCTGGTGCACATGCAGACAAGCCCATCGGCAGCACCATTGACAATGGCAGAGCAGGAAGGTGTGAGCAACAGAGCTCTGACACCAGTTGGCAGACAAGGAAGGAATGGATGCAGAAGTTGCTGGTGCCAAGAGCAAAGCTGGGTTCAAGCATCTGCTCCTGCTCTCCTCCCTCCTGCTTTTCAGTAATTTCCCTCCAACTTCTCCAAAGCTGTGCTTGAGAAAAGGACAACAGAAAACACAAATCTGTTGAACTGAGGCCTCAGCTACTGCTCCTCATACTGCACCTTTATACAATGAAGAACCGGGTAGCAAGGTCCCACAGGACATGCATGGATTCATCCCAAGGCCTTTCTCTGCTGGCTCAAAGACTTGGTGGCCTTGGGAGCCCAGCCCTACATGGGAACAGGCAGGAGATCCAGTGCATTGCACCTCCTTCCCCAAAAGCATAGATCCCACTAGAAACAGAATAGCTCCTTGCCAGCTACCTGGAGGTCTGAGCCATCATTCACTGCCTACCAGGCACTTTGGCAAGCGGAGGACAGACAAACTGACCCAGCCACATACGGGAAGAGCATATTGCACAGGGGAGCAAGAAAGAAGCTTTTCCCACTGAGCTTGACATCAAGGTGTTGCCACCAAGAGTCCAGCAAAGCCAGGCTGAAGTTTAGTCCTTGTCTCAGCAGCAGTGAGGTAGGCTGGGCATCTTGTGGTTAAGCACAAGGGCTTGAGGTGAAGACTGCCATTTCTTCCATCTAGGAGAGCGAACACAAACCCTACCAAACCCTATCATGCCAACCTTATGAAGTTTAACCTTGCCAAACTGAAGCTCCTACACAAGGGTCAGAGCAATTCCAGGTATGGCTACAGGCTGGGCAGAGAAGAGATTCACAGCAGCACAGCAGAGAAGGACTCGGAGGTGTTGGCCAATGAGAAAATTAACACGAGCTGGCTTCAGTGCGTGCTCGCAGCCTAGAAAGCCAACCGTATCCTGGGCTGCATCAAAAGAAGCGTGACCAGCAGGTCGGGGGAGGTGATCCTGCCCCTCTACTCTGCTCTCGTGAGACCTCACTTGGAGTATTGTGTGCAGTTCTGGTGTCCTCAACATAAAAAGGACATGGAACTGTTGGAACAAGTCCAGAGGAGGCCACAAGGGTGATCAGGGGACTGGAGCACCTCCCGTATGAAGATAGGCTGAGAAAGTTGTGGCTGTTCAGCCTGGAGAAGAGAACGCTGTGTGGAGACCTCATAGCACCTTCCAGTATCTGAAGGGGACCTATAGGGATGCTGGGGATGGACTCTTCATTAGGGACTGTGGAGATAGGACAAGAGGTAACGGATTCAAACTTAAACAGGGGAAGTTTAGATTGGATATGAGGAAGAAATTCTTTACTGTAAGGGTGGTGAGGCAGTGGAATGGGTTGCCCAGGGAAGTTGTGAATGCTCCATCGCTAGTGGTGTTCAAGGCTGGATTAGACATAGCCTTGGGTGACATGGTTTAGTGTGAGGTGTTCCTGCCCCTGGCAGGGGTGTTGGAACTAGATGATCCTAAGGTCCTTTCCAACCCTAGCAATTCTGTGATTCTATGATTTCTCTGTCTCACTCCTCCTGCAAAGAGAAATGGCAAGTCATACATGTAGTGACCTTACTCTAGCCCTGTGTGTCCTGTAAGCTAGCTAGAAAAGTGAGACATCAATATACAACATTAAAGTCCTGCAAGAGCCAAGGGCTTAAAACACCTTTAAAAACCTAGTTTCAGATTTCGTGGTAGTGATGTAAAACAAGAACAGCTTGACAGATTCTTGTAACTGCTGTATTGAAGCTTTAGTTATCTTACCCTTGATTAAATGCTGCTTAATTGAAAGTGGTGTGTGATTTCTCATTAGTATAAGTAATCTGCTATAATACCTGTCCAGGCTGTCAAACCATTGTGAAATTGAAATCCTGTTTCCCCCTTTCTGTCCTTCTGATCACACATCCCATTTTTGATTTCTCTGCTTTCTATGCAAAGGTTTCCGCACTGAGGATCATGGCGACTGTCAGGCAATAACAGTATTCAAGCAGCAATACAGACAGATGGGAATTTACTGCATAAGGATTTGTTTTTAAAATATGGGTTTCTCCTGATAAACTAATATTGTCATCTGTTCTGGTGGCAGAGCAAACTGCAAACAGCTATCTTCCCCCAGAGAAAAACTGTCAGATTGTGATTTATGAACAGGGAGTACCTAAAGAGTATGATTTCACCCTGGATTAGTAACTTATCAAGTGAAGAACCAAAAGCAAATAGGTGAGTATTGGTGCCTTAAAGGGTCAATAGACTTCTCACAAACTTATACTTCAAGCACAAATAACCACAGACTCCTTCAAGGGAAAAACTGTTCTAGAGGATGCCCTAGAAAATGAAAACATTTAGGTCAAAGTGTGGAGGAAAGCATTCCTAACATGACCTTTGAGTTTATACATGAGTTCAGAGGAGCCGCATGCAAGGGGACTGCACAAAGCTGCTGAACTTAGCAAATACACTGAAATATGGTGTAGAGAGGAAAAGGAGGTAGTGGGGAGAAGAGGTGGAAAGAAAGGAAAACAAGCCCATGGAAATGGGCAAGTGTTTGCTTGCAACCCCAATTAATGACCTGAAGTGAAGCAGTTGGTTTCCACAAGAATGAATTATGAATTATTGGGAATCACTATGACAAAAGTCCATAGAACAAGTGCTTTGTAAAACCATCTTGCAGGCCAGGGAAATGAGTTTCTAGACATCTACCTGAGAGGAGGAGGAGGTTTCTTCCATCTTTGATCATCACTGGCAGGAAACAGACACCAGCATCCAAAGGCATGTCCATGGATGCCAACCCATTCACAAAGCTGTCTGGCTGGGGCAGGAAGCAAATCGAGGCAGCTTGACCAGTGAGTCCCCAGTCCCTCCCAAGACTTCTTTCCTCCAAGCTCCCCAGCCTTCATTCGTAGGAATTGCAATTATTTAATGTTTTGCTGACTTAGCAGCTTCAGCGCACTCCAATTCACACTACTCTCAATGGTATGGAATGAAGTCTAAGTTCTTTTTTCCAAATACTATGCTGCAGATGTAGATGCCTGGATCTGGGCCCGTAATTTCCACAAAATTAAGCAATTTAAATTTTACTTGTGGCAGTTTAAGTGCATCTGCAAAACTGCTACTGGTGGTGTCAATAGAACAATTTATGGTTCTGTGCCTCTGGATCTGACCATTAGGAGGTTTCATGGAGCATCAATCCTTAACTGCCATCAAAAATGGGAGTTGATTTTAGTGGCTGGATGTCAGCAATCTGTTCCTTTATAAAGCACAGCTGGATTTAACAGTGAAGGGGGGACTTCACTTCTGAACCAATGCAAACAATTTCTTGTCCATTCAAAGAATTATTCAGATTAATACTGATGCAATTCCACTGTCCCCTGGTGATTTGTACAGGTTTGTACTTTTTTCTGAGATTGCTTAAAAACAGCCACCACACCAATAACCAGAGAAAGCAGAAGGTGCTCCAAACTTTCAGATTCTCGTTTCATTGGTACTGTCTATACTACTTTTCTAGTAAGTTTTTTCCTCAGACTTTGTAGTGAAACTGGAACTTAGTCGGGTGATGGTACAGTTTCTACTTCTCCCAGTTGCAGAGAAGGAATGCAGTGGAAACAAGGTATGGGCATAAGTGGTGAGTAGCAGCAGCAGCAAACTGGTGAATCACACAAAATTTAGTGGGAGACATCCAAACCCAACTACCTAGACCAGTGTGAATGGAAACACCCACTTCTGATCCTGAAGAGTACTGACAAGGAAGCTTTTCCCACTTCCATTCTAGCTGGCTTGAACATCCACAACACTTGCAAATGTATTTTGACTTTGTGAGAAGTCAGTCAGCTGGCTTATTCAATGATAGAGCCAGCTCACAGGCCAGGTACTCTCAATGGTTTTGGCTTTAATGATCACAGTAAATATGCTTTGAAAAAAAGTAAGAATTTCTACTTAGTCTATCTGGAGAGTTGAGGCATTTCTTCTTCAGCTATTTTGGTGGCTAAAGAGGGCACCTGAGAGGCTGGGGCTGTAGCTCCACTTGATGTCTGACCATCAGCTCTCAACCATTTCTCACATCAGAAGCATTTGCCAGGATGGAAGAACAAAGTCTCCTACATGCCAATGACATCCTCTTCTCTGTTTAAATTTTGGCACCAGAACTGAGTCTGGAGCAACCTATGTTCACATTCAGAGGTAACAGAGTGGGACAACCAACATTAGCAGGACAGGCCAAGTTTCAGCTCTGGCACAAACGACCTGATTACCAACTGAGCCTGGAGAGCAGACAGGCAGCCTGGAGCACCACCTACAACAGCTTGCTCTAGCATTTGTGCACCAATTGCCCAAAACAACCACACTTGTGCAGCACAAGAGCTGCTACAATACATTAAACACAAGACCAGAAAGGCCGATGAGTTGATGGCCTCTGTCCATAGAAAGGTACAAACAGAGAGCAGCCATTATTACATCTTGCTGTCCTCAAAGGAGAAAGCAAAGGCCGCAGCCCAAATGCTCACAAGGGCTGCAGTCTTGCACAGAGCCAGAGGGTCTGGGGGCAGTTGGGAGGGCTGCGGCCAGGGGCCAGTTCTCTGCAGCAGTTCTAGAAAGCAGAGGGTCAATGCCAAGACCAAACCGATGGACATGAGCTGGTCTGTCTCAACCAGATGCTCTGACACTACACAGCTCAGTGCTGACATATTTCAATCAAAGCACGTCTGCAGCTAAACCAGCAGCCTGTCATGTGGAGAACGCTAAGCAGCATGTGAAGATGCCAGGACTCTGCAGATCTGCAGAGGTTGGCAGCATTTGCTGAGCACTGGGACCACTGCCCTGCAGGAGCCACCCAAAACTTGTCCTACAACATCTTTCGTGCATTTTTCCAGCAATGACATTTCATTACTTTTGAATAAAATCAGTTCTTTTCCAGTGAAATTCCATCTTTTTCTGCTGCTGAGAGGTCAGGCAGTCTGCTTAACAGTAACGTAATACAAAAATGCCTCCTTCTTTTATTCTGCTTTATTTCTTTCATAAACAGATCAAACATTGCACTTGTTTTAATAGGACTACCTAAAATTATTTGCTTGCTTTTGAAGACACAGCTTTCTGGGCGTGGCTGCAGTCCCCTGAATTCCTATGGAAAGCCCTGAAGTCAGCAGAGCTTTACACCACTTCATACCACACTGCTGTGTACCACCAAATGTAGTTTTGACACACAACATGCAGCCTTTGAAGGACAGAAAGAAAAGGTTATTTCCTGCAGAGTGGCAGAGCATACATGAACACCCCTTGGACTCCACTGGCATCAAACACTTTAACATATATTGAAGTTGCCAGGAGTATGGGAAACAAAACAAACAGTGAGTTCATTCCTCAGTGGATCAGCACAGAAACCTGCATTCAGCAGCCTGTGGCCAAATCCCACTCCGTACTAGAGCACACAGCCCCCTGAGCCATCGCCATCCTGGAGGAGAACGGAGAAGGGCCTCGTAAGGGCTCACATTGCACCAGAGCTGTCCTGTAAAGCCCCTGGGCAGGCGCTGGGGAACTCCACACTGCGGGTGCTGGCTGAGACAAAGCACTGTGAAAAGCCTACTGTGTGTGCCAGTCAGATACTAAACTAACATTCACCCTGTGTACACTGTAATTTTACAGAAGTAAGATCTTATTTAAGCCAAACAAGCACCTCTGTTCTCACCACTCTTTTCTTACAACAGTATCTGTGCCTGCATCCGCCTTCTTGTATGACAGGAATTTTTCCATTACTAGTTTACACACCAGTTAACTGACAAAGGTAACTAACAGGTACTCAGTTACAAAAGAGACACAAAACTAAACAAAGAGACAGAGCAAAAGGCATACTAGCCCTCCTGCCCCTAACACAGGGTGACACAGATGAGGGCTGCCTGATGTGAGCTCAGAAAGCAGTGACTGGCAGTGGGGGCAGTGAGCTCACATCTCCAGAACACCAGCGCCCACCCAGAGGTGACCAGAGAAGAACGTCCACAGGTCTTCTGTGGGCTTTCTGCCCCTCAGAGAAAGAGGCAGTTTCCTAAATATCCCCTGAGCACAAACGCCAGCAGTGCACATGTGCTGAGAGCACAGGGTCAGCTGTTGGCTGTCCTGCTGTTTAATTCCATGCTCTGCACGGATCAAACCAGGCACACTGGGATGCTTCTAAATAAATAGGTGAAAAACTAAAACTAGCCAGGAAAATTGCACTGGGTGAAGGGATCTGATGCCTCACCCCCTGCTGGGGGGAGGCTCACAGGCACAAATGGTGCCTCAGCGACTCTCCCTCTCTGAAAGGAAGTGGAGTGGCTGCAGATGAACTTCCGTCTTTTCACCACACTGCAGGTAGGAAACAAAGGGAGAATATTCAACTCCTTTCTCTCTGATCTGAAGAAGATTTTTACTCTTTACAAGTAAAAAATATGTGAAATGAGTGGAACTTGAACAAAATCAGCTCCACTTCAGTATGCAAATAACCTTATGAGCTGCGAACTCAGAAACAGTACCATGAATACAAATATATCTCATTTGAACTAAAAGATACTTTTTACCAATATGAAAGAGAGGAAGTAATCCCCAGAGGCTCTCAAAGCACAAGGTCATGAAAGTGTCCCATGGACATTTCCTTATTCTTCATGGAGGGCCCATTCCTGCAGTTTTTAGGGAAATCTTCCAGGGAAACCACTCCAAAGGAGCTCTGGTAAAAGAGAGCTTTACGCACCTCCAAGGTATGGTGTGCTTTTCAGAGAAGCATTTTTATTCAATGTTTAAGTTACAGAAAACACTCCAGGGGCAGAAAGAAAGATAAATGGTTTATATTATTCAAAGAAAAAAAAAGGATCGTCCTGTCCAATCGAAGATCTCTCACTGCTCCTGTGGGGCCAGCAGGGCCTGTCTCAGGGAATGAGGGAATGGATCACATTTCTGCATCAGTAGCTCTCCAGAGGTGATGTATTACACCAACAGGAAAACAGTCTGTGGGGGAACAGCATAAAGATACTAGAAACTTGGGTGCCGAGTACTCCACATGGTGATCCCCACCAGTGCTGTCAGCAGAGGGGGTTCAAGTGAACGAGCCCTCCGTCTGCCCCAGCTCCGAGCAGGGCTGCCAGCCCCAGGCATCCTCCTGCCTCTGGCTCCACACAGGTGGAGCTGCATTCCCAGATAGCAATCTGTTCAGAACAGCCAGATGTGCTCATGCCATGTTTCTGTGCCCAGCAGGCATCTGTATCCTACAGTCAGAGAGGGAGCTTGGAAAACCCAGGCGGGTGAAACACAGGCAGAGGAAAAACGATGCGCTGCCTTGGAATGCTGTGCTCCATTTAACGTTGTGTCATTTCTCATTTTAAGGTGATGGTGAGGATTTCCCTGTCACACATACCTCTGCTACTTCACTCGCAGCTCCCAAAGGTAATGCTTCCTACCAAAACAGCTTCTTACTAAAGCTGTGGTAAATCACATTTCCATGAGGAATTTTGGCATTTGTTTTCTTGCCAGATCTGAGTAATTAGTTGAAATGTCACAATTCACAGCAAAATGACATTGCAGAAGTATTTTCTTTCAGGAGGACCAAATCACTTTCTTTCCGAAGGATTTATCAATCTTTACTGCATAATAGCAGAAACAAAACACCACGCTCCAATTCTGACACAAAAGGTTCCAAAGATTTCCCACAGAATTCTGATGAAACCTGACGTGTTTTTTTGGGAAATGCTCCCAGTTTGGCAAATCTTTATCAGAAAGAAAAATGTATCCAGCCAGCCCCACTCAGTCCCTCAGAATCTGATCCCACTTGTTCCACTGCAGTACACGCCAGAGGGTTTTTTTCCCACTTTTTATTGATTGAACTTTGTTCATCAGATTTCAAAAGTGTTTTTCCAATAGTATCCTTAGAAAACACCAGAAAAAAGGTTCTCGTCTGGTAGAATCTGGCAGAGCTCCAGCAAAGTCAATGGGCTCAGCTGAGGCACTGGCCCTTTGTGAGGGCTCACAAAGACTTTTTATGTGTTGCAGAGATGCTGGCTTATGCAGAGTAGGAAACCTCCCTGTGCCTCCAGTCTGCAGGGATTACAGACATTTTAGCAGGCACCACTCATTTAAGGGTAATGGTACAGTGACTGGTTTGGATAAAGAGAAAGGCTCCACAGGCTTCAGACAGCACTGATCACTTTACCTGACCAGACATCTCCTGCACGGCACAAGCATAGCTGGAGGGGCAATGTCTGCTCAGGCAGAGGAGTGTCTGTGGAAACCACTGAAAGCAGCACCTCTGCGGCTCCTGTTCATGCTCACTCTGGTTTCTAGTGGCTGGAAGAAAGAAACACGTCCCACAAAGCTGGAGGAAAAGTACTCTGTGGCAAACCTTCCAGGAGAGGACAGCTTTCCTGCAAGGAAATCAGCTGTCTGAGAGAGGCCTTCAAGCCAGTGGACCACTCTGTCTGTGGGGCTGGCCAAGTGTCTGATGAACAGAGGAGGCATCCTGAGGTTTCCCTCTGCATCCTACCAAATTATCTCAAACCAGCAGAAACCTTCCATGTTGGATCTTCCACTATTAGGAGCAAAGGCTTGAGCTAATGGCATTTCTGCTTATATTTGCATCCCTTTTTACTGTGAAAATTGACCAACGGAAGGACTTTCATCACTGTGGCTTTTTTACCATAGCTTCTTATTTCTTACCTCCATAGAGTGTGTCATGATGGCTGTTAGTTGCAGACAACAATTGGTTTCCCTCCCATGGTACCCCACACTCATCCTGTGAGCTATGGAGAATATCAAGTTCCTCAGAACCCCTCCTTCACTCCTTCACCTTTGTGTCCTCTCTGAAAACGTGAACATCAGTACATGAACAGAATATCTGTGCTAGCCACACGTGAGAAGATGGAAAATGGAAGAGCAAATAAAGAAAGAAAAATGACATTATAGAAAGAAAAGGGGATCCAATGTCCTAATGTACTGGTCCTGATTTACCGGTCCTGATTTACCCTGACAAATAATCAGTTAAAGAAAACTGATTCAGATCGATCTTTATCAAAATCACTAGTACATGGCTTCACCATGGTGCTGCTTACTTGCAGGAGAGTGGCCTCAGTTCAGCAATATCCTAATAATGACCCTGCGTCTCCATGAGACTAAGGAATATCCATCCCCAGAGCTGCTCATGTCAGATTTGGCTTAGACAAATTGAGAGTTCTTTATTCCAAGGTAATTGAAAAAATATTTCAGGACATGTTATTGTTCAGAGGTAAATAACATCCACCAGGCAGTAGTATCTGTATCATGTTAGAGCACAAGCTATTTTATAATTTGATTTCACTGAAAGTGAAACTAAAATGCTATTGGTGGGACAGAGAAACAAAAAATTGGCACTGCCCAAGAGGTACAGATTAGTAGCCTAGGAAGGACAGGAAAAACGTGTGGGAAATACCAAAAGCAGAATAAAAACACTGCATGGTAATCTAGTTCTTAACACAAAGTCATGTCTCAGTGCCCAGATGGCCAGGAGCATTAAATGAATATTGGATTCGAAAGCATAGGACCTTACCTCCTTACACCCCCGAGAATAAAAGAAATAAGAAAAACCTTGTTCGAGGGATGCTGCAGGAGCTGGAGCTCTGGCGCTGCAAGAGCAGACATGCAGCATGCAGCCAGCAGCTGCACGAAAAGAGGACATTGGAAAATATTCTCGTAGAGGTTTTTGGAGCAGAGATCAGCAAGGTTAAAAATCACAGAATGCGGTAAATGTAGTGAGCATCTCCCTGGGACAGGCTGAGCTCCAGCTGACAGCACAGAGATTTGGTCAGCAGCCCCTTGAGATCAATGGAAAATCACTCCTGCTGGCAGCAGTGCCCAGAGCAGAGCCAGCTACTGCAGGGGCTCTAAGTGCCCAGCCTGCCCCCCTGTTCTGGGCAGCGTATGGAGGAACTGAGCTTACGGCGGGGCTCTGCAATCATCAGTTTAAGGAAAAGATGTACAAAAATGCCATTGAGAAGTACTGTGAGCACGGACAGTTCACAACAGAGCTGCAAGAGCTGTGCTGCCCAGTGACAGCAAATGCTTCTGCTCCACCAAGAGATGGAGGGAGTGAAACCAAAAACGTCAGCTGGGTTTACTCTGTAATGTTGCCTTCCAATCTTTGAAAACTATCAGATAGTAAGAGAAACGTGGGGAGAATGTGAGCAGGCATTCAGAAATGGAATTACCCAGAGAACACGTTATTTTACAATATCCCATGGGTGGTACACTACCCTCACACAGCAAGGAGAGGAGAGGCAAATCGGCGCTAATAGAAAATGGGGTATAGCTGGCCTCAGATCCTCTGTATCCTTCATCTGTATGCTTCATAGGGTCAGATGTCACTAACAGTGGACTCACTCACACAGGATTGTGGAAAACGGCCTGGAAAAAACTAGCAACTTCTCTACAACTGCTGGTAACAGAATGAAAGGCTTTCAGAGGACTTCACTTGTCTGGCAGAGTATTTAGGAGCAACTGAATTAACAACTGTTGAGCCTTTTGCTGAAGTGGGGCCCAGGATAGGAAACAAGGGTCCTGGGATTTCCATTTTTATTTCTTGCTAACTTGTGAACATTGCTTAAGACTGAAGCTTCCTTTCAGTCAGAGCTCATAATCTGTTTTCCTGTTTCTGCCTAGAAGTGGTTACATTTTCAGATTCCTATGACAACAACACATATCCACTGATAATTTTGCCGTGACATTAAGGGGTATGTTCTAATCCTTGGCTATACCTTTATTGCTTTTTTTAAAAAAAAAGTTTTTGCTATTGATTTACTGATCTTTATAATGCATAGGGAAGTAAAATACTTGAAGTAAAAGGGTGAGGTACTATGTTCCAAGAAAATGCACTACCACTCACTTTTAAATACAGCTGAAATAAAGCATATCCTCAATGCAATAGGTGCTAGACCATAATAAATATGCCATGAGATAAATCAATGTTCATAACTTAAGAGTTTCCATGCATAAAGCACCTTCTGAAAAATGTTCCAATTCTAATTTTTCTCTTTCACCTGCTTCCCTTAAGCTTATCCTTATGTACACTATTCTAAATTACTTTCCTACTTCAGCTTTTAAATTCCTTAGGAGAGAAACCAGATCTTACTCTGCATCTAAAACATCACTCTTACTTATATTGCTAAATGGAAAAAGAGATAATAAATATGAGGCTGGCATGATCTCTGAATACCATCAGCTCTGTCTTCTGCAATTTCAGTTCAAGGTGTGTGCCCTTGCACACTCCTCATATCTGACCACTGCAGAAAGGGTTTGTCATGGAGCAGAAAGCATCGTGCTGCAGACCAAGTTCCTCAGCGCTGTTGAGTTGCTGTGAGCTGCTGCATGGTGCCTGCACTGTGCCGGCTGCTGCTGTGCAGTGGGCTATGGCAAGATTGCTACATATCTATTAAAGATACTGTCCTGGGTTCAGCAGTAGCAGTCATTTTTCTCCTTCTTAGTAGCTGGTGCAGTGCTGTGTTTTTGACTTTCGGCCTGGGAACAGCGCTGATAACACTGATGCTTTTAGTTACTGCTTGGTAATGTTTTGGTTTGACCAAGGACTTTCTGAGTCTCATGCTCTGCCAGGGAGGAGGGGAAGCGGGGAGGAAGCAGAGACAGGACACCTGACCCAAACTGACCAAAAGAGGTATTCCATGCCAGAGCACATCACGCCCAGGATGCAAAAACGGAGGGCAGAGATCTGGAAGGGATGGGGTGCACTGCTTGGTCAGGCTATGAGGTCACTCATAGGTGGTGAGCGATTGTATTCTTTCCTTGTATTTGCCTTGTCATTATTATTATTGGTGGTAGCAGTAGTGATTTGTGCTATACTTTAGTTACTAAACTGTTCTTATCTCAACCTGTGGGAGTTGCATTCTTTCAATTCTCCTCCCCATCCCCCTGGGTCTGAGGGAAGAAAGAGGGGGGAGTGAGTGAACGAACTGCTTGAGGGGCTTAAACCACAACAGATATACATATATATATATACATACACACACAAAAATAAAAAGGCTTTTTTCACTCACAAGGCTTAGAATAGACCCAAGGTAGCTGAGTTATGATGTGGTGTAGTTTGAGATGTTTCCTTCCCTTATGTGGCAGAAGCTTGTATAACCCCTACTCTCTCCAAAGGAAAAGAGACTGGGTCAGTAAACACTGTTTGCCCCTGACCTGGCAGCTGCCATAATGCTTTATGGTCCATAAAGACCCCACAGAACAGACACTTACCCCCACATGCAAAGTCATTCCTTACCACTGCACTCACACCAGACACTAAAGGTAGAAAACCAGCCCCAGGAGCAGCTGTGGCAGGGCTGCTGGTGTGTGACTGTGGGCAACAAGAGCTCTCTCTGTGCCTGGGCTGTGTTCTCCAACCTGTCAGGACACTCGCCATGCTGCACATCCACTAGTGGATAGAAAATCAGCGAAGAATCCTGTTATAACATGTGCAAGTTCCCCGTCATTATTCTTGGGTACCCTCTTGGGCTAAATCCCACTTGCCCCCATATGCATCGAAGTTTGCAATGAATGCACACACCACTGTCACAGCAGGCAGGCTGGAACCAGATTATGTGAGTTCAACGTGGTGTTTGGCAGCCAAACTGTTGAATTCAATAGACTTTTTGCTGTACTAATAACTTCAATCAGCAATCAAGGTTTCCATCTCAATTTCTGTTGCTTGCATTTTGTAGCAGTTTAATACACCATATATTAATTCCAGTTGTGCATTAATTGTGTGTTTGTGAGCAGTCATTAACTAATCAGTATGTCACTCCCTCCTTATTATGAATAACCTCATTAATTCAAGACTGAAAGCTTGGTGCCTGCTACATTGCTATCCATTTCCTTGGTTCTTTCTGCTGCTTCTAGACTTACAATCAAATATGAAACTCATGTATTTTTAAATACTTTATCTTCTAACACTGAAAAATTCATTGTATTATCAAGTCTTTCAAAATAATGTTTATTCATTATGTATTTCCTTGCTGTTACAATAAAGTGTGTGACTTATTTCTTTACGGCAGCGCTTCTGCTGTGTCAACATCTCCATTTTAATCCTGAGTTTACTAGAAATTAGAATTTTTACCTAAAATGTAGCTCCAAGATTAAAGGCACCTTCTGTGTGTGAATTATTACTAAACAACTGGAGGGTTTTAGGTTGTACTGGTGGGCACAGCCCTGTGGGCGCATTCAGCTGTGCTCTGCGCACTGTGCATTGAGCCTTCCTGCCAAAGGCAGCGGGTGTTGGTGGTGCCATCAGCCCAGACACATGGTTCAGATTCAGGGGGTGCTGAGTGGTCAGGACGAACCACACACAGCATGGAAGCAACTGCTTCCATGTCCGGGAACTCCCAAGATGAGGACTGAGCATTCCTTCAGAACTTGCTGAATTCAGGTCCTGCTCCTCTGAGAAGTTTTCTTTAAAGCAGCTTCCATCTCCCACAAGCTCCTGAGGCAGTGCCCCTCCTCTGAGTGCTGAAAGCCAACACAGACCTGTGATTTTTTTCTTTTAACTATTTTTTTCCCAATAAGGACAACAAATTAAGATTCTGAAGTGTGTGACTGACACCTACCAGGAGTGGATGGGAAATCTGATGATCCTGGGTGTGCACATGTATGTTCGTGCACACTCTGGACCCCAACCCGCTGCCAAGCCAGCTGGCGTGGCTGTACTTAACAGTTTTTAGTAAAGAATTCTAGCACTGTTCTTCCTACCACAGGTAAATATCTCTGGAAGCCAGGAGGCTATTTTTTTTGCTGGTACAAGCTGCTCCAGCTCAGCATAGTTCTGAGGGAGAATGTAGTTGCAACAGGTAAGAGAACAATGCAATGTTGTTTAAAGGAAAAAGCTGTTGCTCTTCCATAGGGGCTGTGAAACCATTCTGGAGTCCAGGAAATGTATCAGAGAATGTAGTCATCCTTCCAGACAGACAGATTTGGCATCTTCAGAGTATCTTCCCCTTGAAAAACCTAAATGTTTGAATTAAACTAACACCTCATGACTAAAAACCAAGAAGTGTATCTGGAAACACTGATGCTCCTCTGCAGCAAGGGCTGTGGCTATCTAAGGGCATGGCTCCAGGGCTGCTAAGCACACACAGCCACTGCTGTTTCACCACTCACTGCTCACCAACATTTATCCAAATACAGATCTGTTCAGTAGACCATAATGGTCTGTTTGCTTTCTAACAGTCTGTTTGGCTGCCTCCGAATGTGTGGTTCTGGTGTGCAGTGAAAGGAGATGTTACCGCTGTTGCTATTGCAGCATTTGCTTCTCTCCCAGATCCATTTCTCTCCTTCCTGCCTCAGAGCTGCTGCTTCTGCTATTCCAGCCATCAGCCTCTTTTTGCATGTGCCTCCAAACCTGCCTTTCTTGAATCACCAATGATTTCTGCTAGATAATATATAGTAAATAGGATATTTCCATTTTGCCCTCTCTTTTTTTACTGTTTTTGTCATTTGTCTGAACTCATTAATTTTGTTTCCCTTCAACTCATCCCAGTTAAAGCACTTTACCCTGTTCCTCCAAACTGCATTATTTCTATTCAGAGCAGGTATAATTTTCTTCAAATTAATGAAGGAATGGCCAGCAACATCACCACTTCTGGGAGTTCAACTGGACCTACAGCTCTGGTTCAGAAAGGAGACTTTTTCTTAAACTCACTGCTTCCCCCTGCACAACTGAGCACTCCCTAAGCAGGGAGCAAAGGACAGGGGGAGTGCAGATATCTGCACAGCTTTAGGTGCATATGAAGAAAAGGATGGCAGTTCCCTGCGAGCCGAACAGAAACTTTTGTTATTATGAACTTCTTGCAAGTTGCAGTAAGTTCATTGTGGGCTCCTCGTGAGCCTCCCTGGTCAGCGTGTGCTCTGGCCACCCATGGGGTGCTCCTGCTGCAGCAGTCACAGCATGTCTTGGGGCACGAAATGAGAGGTCGCAGAGAGGGAGCTATAAATACCTGTCATCCTCTCCCTCCCTTTTTCACATGGAGAACTATATTGTTAATAGAGGTGACATGTAACTGATTGCACTGGACAGCTGATTAACACTGTGCCTGAATAAATAGGCAGCTTGCAGCTCTCCAAACTATCATAACAGGTTACCTTCAGGTTAAGTTGACATCTCTCCATCACTCATAGTTCCTTTGGAGAGGCAGAGGAAAGTGAAGGTCTTTAACTGTGACCACAGAGACTGTGTGAAGGAGTACATAGAGCAGAAAAGATGGCATGCCATCAATTAGCAGCACAGCTCACTTCACCCCAATGTCTCCACACAGGAAAGCTTTTACTCTCCATTTTAAAAGGTAAACTGAGACGCTGCAGAGAAAATGTCACTTTAGAACAGTGACAGGCTTCTGCATCTTCATACCCCAATCTAACCTATACTCTGCAGATGAAATAAGAATCCAAACTGCCATAGAGTTCATACAAAAGCAGACTTGTGAGCACTTTTATGTTTTATGTCCCAGCTCCCCAGACTTCAGCATACCCGAGGATGTGCTTTCAAGATTACCAGGCCCCCTGTACAGTCTCCCCAGAATGACAAGTATGAAATGAGTGTTAAAAGCAGTACAAATGGCCACACGCAGAACTGCAGCAGCTCAGTCTGCAAGAAATGCTCAGTCTGGCACTAACCTGTAGGTTTGGAAAATAAGAAGAGTAGAGACTGTGCCTGTTTTTACACCTGGCTCATCTGCATCACTGCTCCCTTTCTAAAAGGCTGGCTTTATCGTCAGCAGTGTGGTAGGAAGAAGGAAAATAAAGTGTTGCCAGGCTGGCTGCACAATGTGCCATAAGACCCAGAATAAACCTTTTATATTCATTGAACTGCTTCAAAGAAAACCAGTCACGTAACACCTGTATGTTGTAACTGCAGATTAGTCAAGTCATTCAATGAAAGAACAATGCTGGGAAAGCCAAACCAGGACTTGTAGAAACTTTCACATTTGTGGGTTTGCCCGAAGGCAAATTAGCGAATGCAATGTGTTGTGCTTATTGGGATAAGAAGATATCCTATTATATTACCTCTCAGCAAAACTTGGTTACTACAATTTCAAGGAATAACAATGTTGTTAAAGTGGATTGACTTGTTACTCATGATTAAGTCAAGAATTCCTGCATGAGACATCCCTGAGCAATGTTACAGGGTTTAGAAAAACTCAGGGTTTGAATTTGTTTTCCAAAACAACTTACTATGACTATTCCTTGATCCAAGTCTTACGTCATCTGAACTGCAGGCTTTAGAAATAAGGATATTTTATAAAACAAACCTTACTTTGCTCAATTCAAACCTTTCTGAACACTTACACAGGCTCAGATGCACAGGAGAAGCCTCTTGGGCTTAAAATCGATCCGTATCTATCCTAAATAAAACTCCCATTTACATCAATCTTGCTAAACTGCTTGCCTGTTTCTCTGCAAGTAGCTTTTCAAATTAAATTACAACAAAGTAATTGTCTCCATTGACATTGTGCGTCTGCACTGGGGAGGAGAACAGACAGCATTTGTTTATTGAAAACACACTGATGGCATTTTCCTCAGCATAACATCACGTTTAATTTTAAACTAAGTTGGAAATTCAGAGCCTGTATTCATGTCAGCTCCAAATATTTTCTGAAGCAAACCTTGACTGAATGAGATACAGGAAGCAGAAAATGGGCAGATGATGCCAGTGAACTGAACCTGTGCTTGTTCCAGTGAACCTTCACTTTGTGTCTCTCAGCACGAGGTGCAGCAGCAGCAGAGGCTCCAGCAGCCCAACTGGCAGCCATGGAGTGACAGATCAGTGGAATTCACCTTCATTGCTGTGCATGGCCACAGGTGACAGTGGGGACAAAGCATGCTCCTGCAGGGGGCAGCACTGCCAGCAGGTCCAGCAGTGGGAAGCTGCTGTACCACAGCAAGCGCAACTCCTGGCTACATTGCTTCCCTGCTCCCCTCCCGCCTGCACCGTGGTGACTCTGGGGAAAAGGCTCTTGCAGGAAAGCCTCCTGTCAACCACATTGCTCTTCTGTCCATTGAATGCTGCTCTCCTGCACTCAGACCAAGGAGCAGGCTGGGTCCTGCACCACCTGGCTGTGTATCCTTCAGCACATGCACACTCAGTCATCCATTTCTCCAAAGTAAAAATCCCTGGCCCATAAAGAAAAGAAAAACCTCAGCAGACAGTTAAGCTGATACAAATGAAATCTTCACTTTGGCCTGGAACAAATGGGACCACATCTCCCCAGATGGAGCAGGAATGACAAAATTCATGGGTTTGACAAAGGAATGACAAAGTTCATGTCCTGGGCTCAGGAGTAGCAGTCATTTTTCTCCTTCTTAGTAGCTGGTGCAGTGCTGTGTTTTTGACTTTCAGCCTGGGAACAGCGCTGATAACACCGATGGTTTTAGTTGCTGCTCAGTAATATTTAGGCTGAACAAGGACTTTCTGAGTCTCATGCTCTGCCAGGGAGAAGGGAAAGCCAGGAAGAAGCAGAGACAGGACACCTGCCCCAAACTAGCCAAAGAGGTATTCCATACCACAGCACACCATGCCCGCTATATAAACTGGGGGCAGTTACCCGGAAGGGTTAGATCACTGCTCGGGTTGGGCTGGGTATTGGTAAGAGGGTGGTGAGCGGTTGTATTCTCTTCCCTTGTTATTTCCCTTATCATTACTATTATTGGTGGTAGCAGTAGTGGTTTGTGTTATACCTTAGTTACTGGACTATTCTTTTCTCAACCCATGGGAATTACATTCTTTCCATTCTCCTCCCCATCCCTCTGGAAGAGGGGGGAGGAAAGTGGGGGAGGGGGGGAGTGAGAGAGAGGCTGCATGGCTAACTGAGCTTAAGCCACGACAGCAGTGAAACTGTCAGAGAAGTAAGCCCCTAAATATTGTGCTCCTCTCCTGTCAAGGACATCACCAAAGGTGTTTGTTTTATTTCTGTTGTATCTACTTCACAACAGACATCAGTCCCTCAATGACCTGTATAATAACTATCAGCAACTAACTGTTTCTAACATTTTAGAAAAAATTACTCACAGCACGACAGATGAAAATATTTGTCAATCATTGATCTGCAGACCTCAGAAAACAGAGGGATGTTCACAGAGCCTCAGTAATGAGGTGAACCATGGTATTAAGGCACAGGGCACTTGCAATGAAAGTTTCACTCCTTTTGTTGTTCCCCTTGCCTGTTTTCTTTTCCTCTTCCTATATCAAAGATGTTTGTTTTGCTGGAGGCTGTACATTTCTGAGTTAATTCTGCTTGGCTTCTCCATTAATAGAATTCCTGTGGCAAAGCACATTTCAAAATAATTTTAGCAAATCACAGCAAAAGCAGAAACCAGGTGAACGGGTTGTGTACAGTTCAGTTTTGGACAGTAGATTATCTAAAGAAAAAGTTGTTTGGAGTTAGAAAGAATCAGTTGGGAAACACTATGGGAGGTACAAGGACAGTACTTGGCTTAGCCAAACTGTTCCTTCCTGTAATCTGTGTTCCAAGCACTGCCCCGGACCACAGCGTGATGCTGTTTGCAGCACAGAGCAGCTGTGTAGCTGATGATGGGCTGCACAAACATGGCTGGAGCTGGGAGTTTCACCTCATCCCTTGTACCAGCTTCGGGCACAGTCTAAATAACTTGCTGTTGCTTATCCCAGCTAGGCAGTGTCCTATGGCTACCTCACTAGAAGTTCTAGACCCATTTCATTTCTCATCTAGATGATTTCACAACCTTGTTTTTGAAAGCATTTAAACCAGCAAACATCTAGGGCAGGATTTTGCTAGTGTATGAGAGCAAGATAAAGCAGCAAATTAAGACTGGCTCACTGAAAGGACATAACATTCACGTTTTTCCTATAATTCTATTTTGATAACCTCTGATGCTAAATCAATATGAAATCACTATAAAGTGTTATAAACTTGTGAAGTGTTTAAAAAGAACCACAGCAACATGACAGTAGTATTAAGTGCTACCATCAGATCTGGGGTCAGTCTGCAGAGCTTTAAGGCTGGATAGAAGGAACAGACTTTCCTTGTTACCATCTGAATCACCCCACAGATCATTTGTGCCTTCACTGTTAAAGTGGCTGGAGTACCTGCACTGCAGTTATGGTACTAGTCAGAATGCAAAATGACTTTCGCCCAGTTCTCTCTTGCTTACAAAGGTCACTTCTGTAAAACTTGTCATCTTGACTGATATTCTAATGTCATTGCTTAATAAATTGTTTTGTTGACATATGTAGCCCTTTGCAGTTCCAGTGGATGATTTTCTCCTTATTATTGAGAAAACAGTCTATGAGAAGTGCTAAATAGTGATGAGGACCACCAGCATTTGTGTTGAAGGAGACCTAATGTCCTACCTGAAAGGAACCAGCCTGTCGAGCTCTAAGGAGTCTCTTCTCCAGGCTACAGACAGAGCTGCCGCTCTGAGGTCAGCTGCCATTTTCAGGAAGGTAAACATGGAGCCGGAAATCACCAACCTGAAATGCTCCAATTGGAGTTTAGATCCTTGCTCCATATTTCTAGCCAGGAAGTCGTGCACACAGGCTTCG
The DNA here is from genome assembly GCA_028858755.1 of Ara ararauna. Classification (NCBI taxonomy): domain Eukaryota; kingdom Metazoa; phylum Chordata; class Aves; order Psittaciformes; family Psittacidae; genus Ara; species Ara ararauna. The sequence goes on along the minus strand of CM054410.1, from coordinate 1,570,850 downwards.
TGCTGTGCCACTAACACCCTGGGCACTGTGGGTAACGGGAGGGTATCCACGGTGTCCTGCTGAACACCCACCACAGCACTGAGTTCGCTGCAGCAACAGCTTGTGGCACCTCTGGATGCTGCCCATTCATTGGCACCTCTAGGGCATGGCTGAAACTTCCCCAGTGCAGCCTCCAGACTTGTGGCAAATGGATTCTTTTAATTGTAAAAAGAAGATTCATGAAAACCAAATCCTCCCAAGACCATTGATTTTGATCCTCTCACAGAGAAATAGTTTCATGGCATAAAATATTTGGTTGGAATGAGACCTTGTAACACTCAAGTTCCCTGTGCTTACTAAGGTAAGAGGTACCCCCAGACTAAACTCTGCCCTCACCCCCATATTGTGTTGCTCAGCATGGACACCCAAACCTGTCTGTTCCTTGTCCTAGGAACAGGCACAAGCAAATAGTGAGGAAAAAAGTCCTCATTTCATTTTTACATGAAATAGGATTTTTTTTGAGTCTTGACAAAGCCACACATTCCTAAATACCAATCAATGATAATGAAAACACTATGCATGCAAAAAGCCCTATTTCAATAGGCTGAGAAGGTCAGAAGGACAACATTTATTACAGCATTAACTCAATTGAAAATTCTAGGAAGATATCAAGACCCAGTAAGGGAAGGATCATCTACAACCTTGACAAATAATGCATATACATAATTTTAACATCCTTCATAATGCTTATTGCATGATTTGAACTCAGCATTCTCTCACTCATCCAGTATAAGACTCAAATTTCAGGACAAGAAGTGTCTGGATAAAATTTTAAGGTCTCAACATATTGCCTATGTTATAGGAAAAGGTTCTTTCAAAACGGGTTCTTGCCTATATTCACTCCTGGCTTATCTTCTAGGTCTGTATATGACAATGTGTGAGTAAAAGAGAAAAAGATTCAGAACACACTCAATGTGAACTGGAAAATAAATGCCAAAAGACAAAGAGGTAAAAATCAATAAATTTCAAATGCAAAGCTACATATTCTCTTAACTTTATATTAATTCAAAAATTGGCTGCCATTCATCTGAAAAGTAAGTCTGTCTTTCCTCTCTCTTCCTGGAAAGGTTCATTCTATTAATATGCTGTACCTCTCTTCTGAGCACTATGTCAGTGCAAAGCTTCACCCGCGGTCTTTTTTCTGGAAGTGTTCCCCTTAAGTTCTTTGTACCTGTTTACTGCCTTTAGAAAACTGGATGAATAGCTCTGAGAAAGCCAGTGAATGACTCTTGACATACATTCAAAATGCAGATGCTCCCTGATGTTTCCCAAACAAGCAAGATAACAAGTGAAGCTGAATTTCAGCCACAACTACTTATCAGCAATTTTCTGGCACAATCCAGGTCCATTTATTACACATTTTGGGGAATAACAGAAGAAGTGTGTAGTAGCACTCGTGCTTCTGTTTTACAGCTTCGCTCCAAAGAGGTCCTCTGGGTTTCCCTTCTAGAAGAATGACCACCAAGAATCAGTGGGGATCACCTAAGGATTAACCTCACAAAGCCTTTGCCATTCTTTTTATCCTTTGTGCAATTCAGGATATTGACAGCAAGCTGGACTATGTGTCCCAGATACCACAATTTGTTTCATAATCATATGCAAATGTAAGATCTGTTTTGTCTTTATTTAAATGTATTGATGTCCTGGGTTCAGCAGTAGCAGTCATTTTTCTCCTTCTTAGTAGCTGATGCAGTGCTGTGTTTTTTGACTTTCAGCCTGGGAACAATGCTGATGACACCGATGTTTTTAGTTGTTGCTCAGTAATGCTTAGTCTAACCAATGACTTTCTGAGTTGCATCCTCTTCCAGGGAAAAGGGGAAGCCGGGAGGAAGCAGAGACAGGACACCTGACCTGACCTAACTGTTGTGGCTTAAGCCCAGCCATAACTCAGAAAAAAGCACACAGTCTCTCTCTCACTCCCCCCCTCCCCCTTTCCTCCCCCTGCTCCCGGAAGGATAGGGAGGAGAATGGAAAGAATGTAATTCTCACAGGTTGAGATAAGAACAGTCCAGTAACTAAGGTATAACACAAACCACTACTGCTACCACCAGTAATAGTAATGATAAGGGAAATAACAAGGGAAGAGAATACAACCGCTCACCACCTTCTTACCAATACCCAGCCCAACCCGAGCAGTGATCTCGCCCTTCTGGGTAACTGTCCCCAGTTTATGTAGCGGGCATGTTGTACTGTGGTATGGAATACCCCTTTGGCTAGTTTGGGGCAGGTGTCCTGTCTCTGCTTCTTCCTGGCTCCTCCTCCTCCCTGGCAGAGCATGAGGCTCAGAAAGCCCTTGGTCAGCCTAAACATTAACTGAGCAGCAACTAAAACCATCGGTGTTATCAGCGCTGTTCCCAGGCTGAAAGTCAAAAACACAGCACTGCACCAGCTACTAAGAAGGAGAAAAATGACTGCTACTGCTGAAGCCAGGACATTAACCAAAGAGGTATTCCATACCACAGCATCTCATGCCCAGTATATAAACTGGGGGCAGTTACCAGGAAGGGTTAGATCACTGCTTGGTTTGGGCTGGGTATAGGTCGGTGAGTGGTGAGCAGTTGTATTCTCTTCCCTTGTTGTTTCCCTTATCATTATTATTATTGGTGATAGAAGTAGTGGTTTGTGTTATACCTTAGTTACTGGACTGTTATTATCTCAACTCGTGGGAGTTACATTCTTTCCATTCTCCTCCTCACCACTCCAGGAGCAGAGGGAGGATGCGGAGGGAGTGGGTGAGTGGCTGCATGTTTCTGGGTTGCTGGCTGGGCTTAAAGCATGACAATCCTTCGTGGTGCCCAATGTGGGGCAGGAAGTGTTGAGATAAAGACAGACCTGACTGGAGTGTGTCTAATTGTATTTGTGATAAGCATTCATTGTTTTGGATTAATAGTCACTTGTCACGATGCTGATTTATTGGCTCTCAAAGTTGTTGCTCTTGATCTCAGACTTTTTTAAGCATGTCATACCTTACTTACAGCTGGTATTTGCTGGTTTAGTGTTTATCAGCTGGGGGGCCTGGGCTAGGGTTATTATTTTGCTGTACTTCATGGCAATGACTTGGAACAATAGACTCATTGAGCATGAGTCTGGGCTGGTCTGTGTTCCCAGTGTGGTCATCACCTCTATACTTTGGGACGTATATAATGGAAGTGTTTAGCAATTACACATCTTTTTTTCTCTCCTCAGGTGGTCAGCCTATGAGTGAGACGTTCCCTCACACCCTCTCCTCCCCCACCAGACTATTTACAGTGGCAGTACATTCTGGAAGATTTAAAGATCTTGAATATCCTTTCAATGCCCTTGAAAGCACCCTGCTCCTCTGGCTGGGAACCAGCTTGTTGCTGCATATGCTCTCTATACTTGGCCTATGGCCACACCACCCTGATAACGCCCAATCTCATCTGATCTTGGAAGCTAAGCAGGGTCTTGCGCAAGTCTTGTCTATATAGCAGGACCAAGAGATTTTTCCCTGAGGGTGGACAGCCATGAGCGTCCGGGTGTGAGGGACAATATGGGCAAGTATCTAGTCCAGTGGGTCCCTCCAGTGCTTTGGAAGTGTTGGAGATGGAAGGCAGCTGTATGGAGTCCCTGATGACAGGTTGCAGAAACTGCTGAAGGAGAGTGAATCAAGTCAGTTTGCCGAGGTGAAAGCCATCCAGCTGGCCTTGGACATTGCTGAACCAGAAAAGTGACCAGTACTTTATCTCTATACTGACTCATGGATAGTGGCAAATGCCCTGTGGGAGTGGTTGCAGCAATGGAAGCAGACCAACTGCCAACACAGAGGTAAATCCTTCTGGGCTGCTGCACTGTGGCAAGGTATCGCTGCCCAGGTGCAGAACCTGGTGGTGAAGGTACACCATGTAGATGCTCATGTACCCAGGAGTCGGGCCACTGAGGAACACCAGAACAACCAACAAGTGGATAAAGCTGCTAAGATTGAAGTGGTTCAGTTGGACTTAGATTGGCAACATAAGAGTGAATTACTTTTGGCCTGGGGGGCCCATGACACTTCAGACCATCAGGACAGAGATGCAACACACAGATGGGCTCGTGATCGAGGGGTGGACTTAACAATGGACACTATTGCCCAGGTTATTCAGGAGTGTGAAACACGTGCTGCAATTAAGCAAGCTAAACAGTTAAAGCCTCTTTGGTATGGAGGACAATGGCTGAAGTACAAATATGTGGAGGCCTGGCACACTGAATATATCACACTCTCTCTCCTGCTCTGAAAGATTGTTAAAAGAGATGGAGCCTGATGTCATGGACTGGATTAACTCAGCAGCTTTGCAGGGATTGGTCCATGCACTATCTCTATCGTTGTGTGTGTGTGGATGTGTGTATATATATATATATATATATGTATGAGACAAGAGAGAAGAGATTCAGAGCAGCCCCGTGGAGAAAGACTTGGGGGTGCTGGTCGATGAGAAAATGAACATGAGCCGGCTTCAGTGTGCTCTCGCAGTCCTGAAAGCCAGCCATATCCTGGGCTGCATCAAAAGGAGAGTGACCAGCAGGTCGAAGGAGGTGATCCTGCCCCTCTACTCTGCTCTCATGAGACCTCACTTGGAGTATTTTGTGCAGTGCTGGTGTCCTCAACATAAAAAGGACATGGAACTGTTGGGACAAGTCCAAAGGAGGGCCACGAGGATAATCAGGTGCTGGAGCACCTCCTGTATGAAGATAGGTTGAGAAAGTTGGGGCTGTTCAGCCTGGAGAAGAGAAGGCTGCATGGAGACCTCATAGCAGCCTTCCAGTATCTGAAGGGGGCCTATAGGGATGCTGGGGAGGGACTCTTCATTAGGGGCTGTAGTGATAGGACAAGGGGTAACAAGTTCAAACTTAAACAGGGGAAGTTTGTATTGGATATAAGGAAGAAGTTCTTTTCTGTAAGGGTGTTGAGGCACTGGAATGGGCTGCCTAGGGAAGCTGTGAATGCTCCATTGCTGGCGGTGTTCAAGGCCAGGTTGGACATAGCCTTGGGTGACATGGTTTAGTGTGAGGTATCTTTGCCCATGGCAGGGGGGCTGGAACTTGATGATCTTAAGGTCCTTTCCAACCCTTGCTATTCTATGATTCTATGATTCTATGGTATATTGAAAAATGTGGGATCTGAGCATGAAATGAATGGTATGGAATAAGGGGTGGATACTGCCCTGGGTTCAGCAGTAGCAGTTATTTTTCTCCTCCTTAGTAGCTGGCGCAGTGCTGTGGTTTCGACTTTCCGCCTGGGTACAGCGCTGATAACACCGATGGTTTTAGTTGCTGCTCAGTAATATTTACTCTGACCAAGGACCTTCTGAGCCTCATGCTCTGCCAGGGAGGAGGGGAAGTTGAGAGGAAGCAGACAGGACATGTGACTCAAACTAGCCAAAGGGGTATTCCATACCACAGTACGTCATGCCGACTGCATACACTGGGGACAGTTACCCGGAAGGGCGAGATCATTGCTTGGGTTGGGCTGGGTATCGGTCGGTGGGTGGTGAATGGTTGTATTCTCTTCCCTTGTTATTCCCCTTATCATTATTATTATTGGTGGTAGCAGCAGTGGTTTGCGTTTTACCTTAGTTACCACACTGTTCCTATCTCAACCTGTGGGAGTTACATTCTTTCCATTCTGTTCTCTATCCCTCAGGGAGTGGGGGAGGGGGGGAAGGTCAGAGGGAGTGAGCGAGTGGCCGCGTGGTTCTGAGTTACTGGCTGGGCTTAAACCACGGCAATTGATTACACCTATCACTACAAACTGCAGCCAGGCTAATGATGCTACAGAAAGAATATCTGTATTGACTGTCCATAGTAATTGTTTCAGGCATTTTATCTCCTTTTATTTCAATACACCTAATTCTTACTGAGATGCAAATGTACTAAGTCAGCAATTTGAAGGAAGAAGGTTCTGAAAGTTCAAAAGCTGAGTGAGCACTGTAGGGTTTATTTGGGATCAGACTGAGTTCCTTCACCCCAGTGCAGCCCAGCACCATGAAGAGATGCAACTGTAGCACCACCACCTTGGCTTGCATCCAATGGGAAATGGTCCCATAATGACAAAGGTCTGTGAAATCTTTTCTCTGTTTATGTGTCTTTCCATGTAATACTTCTTAATATAATCCCATCCTCACAACAGATAACCTCAGTTTCAAGGGAGCTATGATCTCTATACATAGGACAGCACAGTGTGACTCATCTGCCTGTTGGCAGCGCCACCAGCAAACAGTGTCTACCTGGCAGAAGCAGTTTGTTTGCCCCATACTCACTCTGAGGAAAACCCTCTGGCTCACCAAACCACAGCAGATGTGTCAATCCAAACATGCTGCCTAGAGGCTCTCTGTTTAAGCTGGCAAATCTTTATCTATTGTTACAATTAAACTGTATCCTTTCTGGAGCCAGTATCTTGTCTTTTGCAAGGAGAAAAGCAGAAAAATTCATAATCAAGGAAGAGCATGAAGAGGTGAATGCTTAACTGTGTTACAGACTTTTTGTAATTAAAGCCTCTCTTCACCTGCTCTTAATCAAAGCAAATAGCAAGTGGCATGCTCAGCAGATGGCTACAGCTATGCACAACCACCATCAAGTGCTTTGTTTTGTATTTGGCAAGTGAGGTAAGCAGCATTCAAACAGTTGAGGGTGGGGCAGGGTGGTGATGTGGGAGGGTTTCACAGACGTGCCACTGAAAAGGGGAGATTATTCTATCACTATTAAGTTACTCAAACAAGTTCCCTACTTTGGTGTTAAATCCCAGTTGGAATTACATGAACAGATGTACAGCCCATGATGCTTTTGGAGCAAGCCCTCTCTCTTGCTGCCCAGTTATTTTCCCAAAGGCCAACTGCACTGAGCTGCTGCTTACTGTCTTCTCACATCCCAGATGCAGTTCTTACTCTTTGTCTCCTATTCCCAATACAGAAGACACTGAATGAGTCAGAGGAGCCAAAACGAACCCATCCTAGGTAGAGATTTATCACTGACAGAGCCAGGAGCTCCAGAAACATGTGAAGTTGGCAGCGACAGAGGTTGCTTGAACAAAGAGAAGAAACCCAAATGCAGGGCTTCCCAGACAGAGTGCAAATCCAGAAAGGTAATTACTGAAACAGTTACAAAGTAAGAAAAAAGAGCATCCATTTTAAATAGAAGTCTGCCACAAATACAATTACAATGAAAATCATTAATTCAGAGAAAAGCCAAGAAAGGCTACAGTTTGCATCTCACAAACATCGGCTACCCCCTACACTCCCAGAAATTCACACCATCATTCGCCTGCACCAATGGAACAGAATGAGCCCAGGAAAACCAAATACAGGGAAAATGCCAAGTATTTGGCCTCTTCCATATAAAATACACCCAAGGAAGAAGTTTCAGCAAAGCAAAGGAGCAACACAGCCTGAAAGGGAACGTAACTGAAAGATACCACTGGCAACGCCATCAGCTGCATCAGCAGGTGTCACCCAGCCATTCACTACAGCTACAGCCATGGAGAGAGGCAGAACACATGGTCTCAAACACACGCATCAGTGCTGATGGTAAGATGATCCAGAGACTGCTGCTCATACTTTTTCACTCATTTTCATTGTATTGAAGTGAATCAGCTGATTTAATTGCTGATACTTTCACTCATTAATGTACTATAGACAATTAAGAGTTAGCAAAAAATAGGTTACACACTTTCATAATAATGCTTCCCTGCATATTCCCCTGGAATACTATACTCTTTCAAATTAGAACAGAAATGTGCAGCAGACTCTCTCTGTGTTTACCATGCACAGGAAGAATTTAAATATCCTTGTTTAACCATCTGACTATAAAGAGTTAACAGAGCTATTTGAGAGTTCCTTTGATCAGTATTTCTTGCACTTACTGAAGATACAAGCCCCCTTTTGGTTCTCTGTATACACCTGCTTGCAAAGTCTGACACAGTTGGTAGAAGACTTTGGGCACTTCAAAGCTTTTTGTACTACTTTCCAGTTCATTTGCAATGTGTCTGTAGCTTTCAAGAAGTTGTAGGGCACTTGCTTGACTATCATCATTGAAGAGGTTAACAGGTTTAACACAGGAACTACTAACTAAGGCTCCTGTACTAAATGGGAGATTTAGAAACATACAGGACTCTTTCTTTTGCAATAAAATAATTATTTGTTTTGCTTTCAGTCAAATTGACTGTTGAGGAACCCAGATCCATAAGCACTTCAGGTGCTCTTGGGGTGATTCCTGTGCTGATGAGGGATACATCATTTACAGTCCCCGAACAAGTCCTGTGCCACGAAATTCAGCAGATCCACAGGTGAGCTGCCAAAAGACCAAGTCCTTGGCCCAATTCATAGAATCATAGAATCATAGAATAGTTAGGGTTGGAAAGGACCTGAAGATCATCCAGTTCCAACCCCCCTGCCATGGACAGGAACACCTCACACTAAACCATGTCACCCAAGGCTATGTCCAACCTGGCCTTGAACACCACCAGGGATGGAGCATTCACAACTTCCCTGGGCAACCTATTCCAGTGCCTCACCACCCTCACAGGAAAGAATTTCTTCTTCATATCCGATCTAAACTTCCCCTGTCTCAGTTTGAACCCATTACCTCTTGTCCTATCACTACAGTCCCTAATGAAGAGTCCATCCCCAGCATCCCTCTAGCATCCCTTCAGATACTGGAAGGCTGCTATGAGGTCTCCATGCAGCCTTCTCTTCTCCAGGCTGAACAGCCCCAACTTTCTCAGCCTGTCTTCATACGGGAGGTGCTGCTGCCCTTGATCATCCTCGTGGCCCTCCTCTGGACTTGTTCCAACAGTTCCATGTCCTATTTATGTTGAGGACACCAAAACCTCACACAATACTCCAAGTGAGGTCTCACGAGAGCAGGGTAGAGGGGCAGGATCACCTCCCCCGATCTGCTGGTCATGCTCCTTTTGATGCAGCCCAGGATACGGTTGGCTTTCTGGACTGCAAGCGCACACTGAAGCCGGCTCATGTTCATTTTTCCATCGACCAACACCCAACACCCCCAAGTCCTTCTCCACAGGGCTGCTCTGAAACTCTTCTCTGCCCAATCTGTAGCTGTGTCTAGGATTGCACTGACCCAGGTGTACATCACGTATTCCTTAAAAACACAAACTTTATTTAGCCAGCATTTTGATTTCAAAAATGTTCCTGTTCTATTTCAGCAAATCATAATGTGATTTTGTTAAATATTTAAAGACTTCCTTCTCAGCGATAAGCAAATTGCCTGTTTGTACAGCAGACGAAACACTAGCTACACCTTGGAGAATTACAAGTATAAACAGAATAAGCACTCAGGTCAAAATGAAAATAAAATTAGAGTCCAGAAGTGTTTGTAGGAAATCACTCTATTCATATTTACCAAATTCATGTAGAATTAAAGTGGAAGAGGCTGTGTATGCAAAGCTAACTTTATGACCACCTACACTTCCCTAAATAGTTTTTATCAACACAGCATATCTAACCAGCTAAACCATTCCAGCCATATTTGCATTTCAGAGTCATTAATTTCCAGCTAGTATGTTAAGTTCCTTGAAATAAATAATTGATTATGGTCATTTTTCATTTCTCCCTTGTATGTATTTTCATGAAAATGGTGTCCTAAGGCCTGAATAATTACCAGGAATACTGGATGGTTACCTTGATCTTTGCTCAGGATACATGTGTGGGGGGACCTGCCAGGGCTTCCCTGTATTTTCTCCAGGAGAAAATATTAGGTAATACTAGAAAGTAAAGCCACAAAATGATTCCTAGAACCACAGAGTCAGAGAATACCAGGCTGGAAGGGACCTCAAGGACCATCTGGTCCAACCTTTAATAACTCGAATACATTTTGAATAAAGATGATTCAGGGATTTAGTGCCAACAGTATGCAGTTATATAGGGGCATCCCTTCTGGTCTCTGCAGATTATCTGGGGCTATAATTTCAACCTACATTCTCTAACTTCTCCACAGACAGAAGCAGACTTAGACTTTCCACAGACTTAGTCATACACTGTGGGATCTATCACAGTGCTCTTGATTCAAAGCTGATTGCACTTTTGGTTGAAAACAGGAAGAAATGGGAGAGGACAAACAAGAACAGCAGAGGCTAATAGAACAGCCAGTCTTATAATGAGCATTGCTATGGTCCTGGGCACTGAAACTCCCTGTTGTTGCTATTTTTCTTCTTCAGCTCTTAAAGTTGCTTGGTCTTAGCCCATGTGTTTAGAGCAAAATCAATAAAAACTGCCTTAAAATGGGCCTATTTGAAATTTTTTCTGTGGTTTGCCCACCCCATCTGGCTGCAGGCTCAGCACAGCTGAGGGACACATGGCTCAGGCACGAGGTAGGAATGATCCAGGCTACCACAGAACTACATCCATCACCAAGGACCTACCAGTGGCAGATCCATGATGGCCTGAAGGAACATGCTGGGGCAGAGCCAGGAAGTGGGCACCCACTCCCACTGCAAACCAGAGCTGGTGAACACCTGAATTAACACGGCCTGCTGGGGAAAAGACAGCCTGTCCTCTAGAGGGAAAATGATGTGTCTGTCTTACAGCCTGTGCGCTGTGGGTGACACTTGTGAGGAAAAAGCAGGGGAGGGTCATCAGTAATGAGAGGACACCTGGAGCAGTGAAATGCCTTCAGTGAGATCCCCCAGAAATGAACAAACCAACCAGCCCCAAAAATCTCACGTAGGGATGATCACATGAATCCAAACATGGACCAGCTGTGACATACAGAATCTGGGTATTTATTATAGTTCAGAATAGACACTACCCTTTATACACAGTGCTTACTGTGTCCCACCTCCAGCATATCAAAGTCAGCTCATCCAGACAGCAGAAAAATGTGTTTCCTTCACTGTAAAGTATATGTAAATACAAAATGGTAACTACTTGGGCAGCAAATGGATTTCTCTTTCCTTTTAGACATGTAGAACACACATACAGCAACCAATGCATAAGGGTGCAAATTACATATCTACTACTGCTGTTTCTTACACAAACTTCCTCAGTATCAATGTTAGGATACTTGCACTAACTTCTAGGCCCCAAACCTGTCAGCTTTCCTTATAGTCATCTTAAACATTTAACAAAATGCAGAAGGTTTTCATGACTAAAGCATAAGTAGTTACAGCAGAAGCTGAAGATGGAATTTACTGCTATCATTCTGCATCTCATGTTTGCACAAGACTAATAGATTAAGGCATTCCCAGGTGGCTTTAACTTTTAACGGAATCTATAGAATGACACTCAGAATTTTTAAAACTCAGAGTCACAGAAGGTTGGCATCAATAAGACAAATTGTATGAGTAAGTGGCATTAGAATGCACTGGCAATGCACCCAAAAAGTTATTTTTAAGACAACACGAAATATTCCCATTAGGCCACATAAATTACCAGAATGTGACCATCAGTACTGAAAAGAGAACCTCTCTCGTTACCATAAAGAGAATTCATTGTGCAGACTGCAGAAATATACACTCTTTGGATGTATTATTACAATAAATGTAACAAATTCTAATTGAATTGGTCATAAAGTGCAGTAATTGCCTAGAAACACTGAACAGATGAGCATAGGTGAACAATACACACATCAAAGCATGCAGCGAAGAGAATGAGAATAAATGCTCTCGCCTTTAAAAGCTGCATCTTCAAGCAAGCAACCTGATGTCAACTCAGCCAACACAGCTGATGTAATTAAACAATGACATAGGTTTATTATATAACTGAGTGGAAAGCTGTAGACGGGTCTGAACAGCACTAAAAGCAGATTTAATTTAGTTTGCAGAAGACCTAATTATGCAATGCCAGAACCGAAGTGTACAAACTGGTGCTGTTCTGCTCTGACACTTCTTTCCAGCTTTTTATTATAGAATCTCAAAGATTATTAAAAAAAATATAAAGGAGGCAAAAAAGCATCAGTTGTTTCGAAATAATTTTTCACATCAAAATTCAGCACAAACCAAGAAAGGTGCTCTGCAAAAGAGTGAATGGCAGCTGTACCGGAGACAAGCTTTTGTATTTAACCTCCCAACAAGCAGAACACCTGGTGCCTTCCACGACTAGTGTGAACATGCTCGCCGATCGCCATTAACCCTGTTCCCAACGCCCCCAGGAGGCCAGGCACAGCCCTGCGGTCAGTGACCCTGGCCCGACCGCCTCCTGCAGCTCACGCCGCCCCCTTCGCCCTTCTCAGCTGCGGCCGTGAAAAGACCGTCTACCCCAGCACTGCCACGGGCGAGGCGCGGCTCTCCTCCCCCTGCCGCACAGACCCCGCCTACAGCCATCGAGAGGGCGGCACCGAAACCCCCAGCCAGGGCTCGCCTGGTGCGCGGGTCTTCACCCCGCGCAGGGCTCCCTGGACCGCGCAAGCACCACCCCTGGAAGCTGCGTGAGCCGTGCTCAGACTCGAATGCTCGCTCAGCTGCGGAGGGCGTTTCTGGGAGCAAAACCTCCTCTCCCAGCAGTAGGACTTGGCAATCCCGATGTATTACAGAGGTGGCCTTTTCCCTCAGAAAGGCTCGCTGAGCTCCCTCCCGGTTGTGAGCGCTGAGAGCATCACCACTGTACATAAACAGTACAGGGAAAGACCTGCAGAAAGCAGAAGGGCAATTTGACTGATACGAGAATGGACAAAAGGGCCACGCTGGTGTGGCCGCAGGGCCGTGCCGAGCTGCGCTTCTCCAGCGGGACTCCAGAGCGGCATCGAGACAGGCACTGCCCACCGGGCCCCCTCGCCAGCCCTGCTCCCACTGCAGCTCGGCCAGCGCGCCTCGGCAGCGTTTCATGAGCAGTGATTCTGTACAGGTATGATGACAAATGGTTTTAGTACATTCACAAGTGACATTTTAAGGCAGTCAGTGAAATAAATTGGTGTTAAGGTACATTCCTCATTATCTTGTTTTGCCCAGACCACTTAAATTAGTTTCTCCACAGTTTTTTCCAGTGACTGTTTGGAGTTGCTCTGTGCACTGATTTCTTTTTGCTCCCTCAGCTGTTATCTCTAAAATGACATGCTTAGACACAACTGAGAAATTCAAGCATCTCATTTTCCTCACTCATGTCTATCTCAGTTCAATTCTCTTTCAGTTCTCTTTTCCTCTCAGACAATTCCTTGTTAGTATGAATCACCTGTCACTTACCTTGCTAGATTTAGTTGGATCCAAACTGAGAAAGCCAAGATAATTTTCAGCTCTCACCATAGCATTCTTTATTTTACCATTTTGACATTCCACATAGCAATACTATGATTTCCAAGCTTAATTTTAGTATCACAGATCTTGAAATAGTGGTCTAAAGGAGATTCATGACTGCTTAATGAGTGTTTTGAAGCACTCTCTTTACCCATGATTTCCACTGCTTTCCAAAGAAAGGTGTTTTCAGGTACCACTGTTACAGGGTGCTACTTAACAGTTCTACATACTAAAAAACTTTGTGTGTGGGGAGTGTCACAATGTTCACTTTACCGATTACACCAAATAGCAAAACCCCACAGCCAAACATTGGGAGTTATCCTGAGAAACAGCCACTGTTCAGTCTTCAGTGCTTCCAAGGCAGGGCTTTGCGTGGTCAGCCTGGACCAGCTGCAGTGAGCCCCAGGTGACCTCTGCACTCCCTTCAGCCCTCAAGCCTGCATGGAGCTGCTTGTTAGTGTGAAATGAAGCTCATGAACATGTGTGTACAGAGCACCATGGTCAAACCTCTTTTTTGGGGCATTGGAAAGAGCACTTTTCTAAATACTGGTAAAAAAAGCTGAAGTTTGAAGAGATTTACCTTTCCACAAAAAACATTGTAAATAAATTATGACTCATTAAAACATGATTTGGGCAGACATTCATTCATGAGGCTTTCAGGGATCTGGATAGAATCCTTAAAGATGAATGCAATCAAATCTCTGGTTATCATGCATTCCTAAACCATGTCACAGTTGTTGGTTTAGTTCTACTTCTTTAAATACTCCTCAAATATAAAATGATAAAAATTCTTTTAGCAATATCTTTACAATGGTGGTAATGTGTTATGAGTTTAACTGCAGTACATTCACATGCAAGGTATCTGTTTTCACCGTCATTTAATGCACTATCACCAGAAGTAATTTTGACAGCTCGAGAGTATGTGCTCTGAAAATAGCTTCAAAATTTATGATCCATTGCCAACAATACTCTTAATTGTAAAAAAGTTCCTAATTTTGGAAGTAGGGATTTAACTATGTTTGTAATTCCTAGAATTCATTGGCTACTACTGTGTTCAAAGTCTCCTAAGGAATAGCAGTGCCCTTCTGGTAGGGCAGTCAGCAGCTTTCCTGTATGGAGACTATCTGCAACACAGTCACATACTGAACTGAGAACCCATTAGAAGCACTGCTCAAAGAACACAGGAAATCCTCAGCTTAAGAAAAGCTGGAAGGGGAAGGATGTAATTTAATTTTATTGACATCTTAGAAACAATTACTTTACTCTTAAATATCATGCTATCATTTATTTTAATCAGATGCCACTGTATTAATATATGCATTTAGCTGTGCAGAACAGGAAAAATACAGGGGGAAAGAACACCAAGCCTCTATTTTGAACTGTAGGAAACTGGCATCAGTTGACTGCAGAGCAGTGCGCACTGGCAATGCAATGAAGTTTAAACTATTGATTTCACGTGTCTATGGCACCTGCAGTGTACCGGGTACCATCTCAATGAGCACGTGCACACAACTAAATTGCACTCTGGTGGTTTTGAAGCTGGTTTTCTATAGTAACAGAGAAGATTTGCCCTTCTTCTCTGGAGAAGCAATTGGGGAATCTTTCTAACTGAGGCCAAGCTTGAGAGACTGAGAGAAACATCAGTAAGAGTTGATCATCCTTTCACAACCTTTCATAAACTTTTTATGCAGAAGTGCATTGAATGAGAATCTTGAATAGGATCACATTCTTTCACTTGGTGAAAGTTCCCATAGAATTATTTTAATACTACGTGAGAATAACCAATACTCTGAGAATTACTAGAATAAAAAGAAAGTTTATGATCTCAGCATGTATTTGATTTATAAGACAGAGGCCATTAGCAGTAGCACACTGTCCTGGGTTCACCAGTAGCAGTCATTTTTCTCCTCCTTAGTAGCTGGTGCAGAGCTGTGTTTTTGACTTTCAGCCTGGGAACAGTGCTGATAACACCGATGTTTTTAGTTGCTGCTCAAATGTTCACTCTGACCAAGGACTTTCTGAGCCTCATGCTCTGCCAGGGAGAAGGGGAAGCCGGGAGGGAGCAGAGACAGGACACCTGACTCAAACTGACCAAAGAGGTATTCCGTATCACAGCATGTCATGCCCAGGATGTAAAAACGGAGGGCAGAGACCCGGAAGGGTGGGGGTTCACTGTGGGGTTGGGCTTGGTATCTGGTGGTGAGCAGCTGCATTCTCTTTCCTTGTATTTGTGTTGTAGTTATTATTATTGCTGGTAGCAGCAGTGGTTTGTGTTATACCTTAGTATATATACTGTATATATGTATATATGTGTTATACCTTACTGAACTGTTCTTATCTCAACCTGTGGGAGTTACATTCTTTTGATTCTCCTCCCCATTCCCCAGGAGCTGGGGGGAAGAAAGAGGGGGAAGTGAGTGAGCGAATTGGGTGAGTTATAGTGGCTTAAACCATGACACACACTTACTGACTGGCAGAGAAACTTGATGGACATGCCAATGATTTCACACCAGGAAAGAAGATACCAACATATGCCTGTCATGGTATTAAGAAGAATGGGAGTAGGAAGAAAAATAATGAGAACAGGAATGCTACGTTAGAAGAAAACAGCTATATATGGGAGCATCATGTCAAACAAAGACAAATTTATATTCATTACTGGCTTAATTTCATGCCTACATTTTAAAAGCAGCTTTGAAAGCTGACCAAGCCAACACTGGGGGCCCTTTCCACAGATAATCTAAGACTGTGAAAACCTAATTAAAGAAAAGGCTCATTGAAGTTATAGAGTGAAACAGGAACACTGCATTGCACGCTTGGAGAAAAACTGTCTAGTAAAAATGCACTTTTAAAAACTTGCTGATATTTGGGGACTTTCTTTCAATCTTAGGACCTAATACTATTGAACAGATGGGACTGAAAGTCTACTCTAACCCCCCTCTAAACCTAAGATATTTCTTAGGTCTCAGTGTGGCACATCCAGCATTACTACCAAGTTCCCAGGATTTGGCAGCATGATCACGTAGGTACCCCACATACTGAACTTTGTAAAACTTGTGACCAAAAAGTTTACTCATGAGAAAATACCAGTTTACATCAATAGACAGATTTCCCTGAGCAAAGATAGATGCAGTGGTAACAGGTAGAGTCATTTGGTGAGAATGCCTTGACAGTGAATTGTCACCTCCTCTCCATATCATGGAGAGCAATATTAGAGCCTTTGAGACAAAAATGGGACTGGTCCTTGAAAAAACCCCAGATTTTTATGGAGAAATACTGAAGCTGACTAATTAGAGACTAATTCATTATCTTCTAGTTTGAGATTACAGTTTCAGCATCTAAATTAGGATCTTGTAGAGCCCACAAGAGGCGCTTCTGCAGAAGACACATCAGAGCAGCTCCTCCTCGTGTCTCTCTCCACGCTGACCATGGGGTGGACAAAAGCAGCTGATCAGAAAAGCATTCTCCCTTCTCCCTTCAGATAACAGAACAACACTCTCTGACTCAAGCTATGTTTTCTGCAGGCCCACTCATGGTTGACCGTCCAGATCGTGGGTTTGCAGCTTGCTTTCACTTTCCTTCCTGAGTGATTTTAAAAAAGTAAAAAAAAAAAAAAAAAAAAAAAACCCAAACAAACAATAACCTACATGTAACCAATCATAATAACTGATGTCCAACAGTGTTTATTTTAAATGCCAATGAGTATCTTGCCAATGGATTACAAAGTAAATACATTTTATACATGACAAAATGGCATTTTTGGCTCTACCTGTCCTCACATGGTAGCAGTTATATACACTACAAATGCATTTCTACTATTTATTCTATTAAATGTTCTTCAAACAAGTGACTGTGTTGAGCATACCTGCAGTTTATGATAAAATTTTGTTGCTAGGAGATTGAGAAAACAAAAAGCTTCCGGACATCTCTGTTGAAAATGCCCCTTTAACGTTTGTAAATGCAGATATATCACAAGATGTGTTGGATAAAAAATGGCCCTTCTGAATACAGCCCGTGGTTAATGATGGGGAGCGCACAAGAATTACTCTAATAACGGGTTTTAATTCCCTCAGAGTTACACTCTTACTTTCCCATAATTCTGCTATTTGTAATATCTGAATGTAGAGGTTAGCTCTGCTATGGCTGAACTGGCAAGGGGCTGGACATTTGGTCCTTGACCCCAGGAAAGAACAGAAAGGCAATAGAAGACAACACCCACTGGCACCTCTGAAAAGTTTCTTATATGTAATAGTAAGAAGTTACTTACATATGCTTACTATTAAGCACATGAATCTGATTTGCAAGGCTGACGTACTGTAGCACTTCAGAAGGCAGGTATCAATTCTATGCCTTTTTACAGATGGGAAATCCATGCAGCAGGTCAATGAAAAATTCTGTGTCAGGAGAGTGGAGTCTCATCTTCAGTCAGTTGCCATCCTACTTGACCCAGACTGGATCTTTTCTTACTCTGTATGCAGCAGCCATCTCACAAGTTTTTTTTCAATCAGAACTGTACCAACTGCATTTTGCAATGACTGCTTCATTTTTGTCTTCTGCTTACAACTAACAGCAATCCTTCTCTCTACTTTCAAACCATGGAATTTGCAGGTATATTCTTGACCCCCAGTATCCCAATCCCGTAATTCCTCTTTGTCATAAAAGCCTTACAAAACTGTATATGCCCACATCCAGAAATGTTTTCTATTGCCTTTACTACCACTTGTGCTAGAACAGTTATCTTCTCCCCATGCCTCTTACTCAGTTATTTAAGGCACCAAATAAGCAATCGCTTTCCATATTGCTGTGTGGCACCTTCCAGATATGGTTTCCCCTATAATGTCTTAATTTGATGCATTTGAACTTTAAACACCTTTATAAACCATTTTATTATAGCAGAAGAATAAGATCTGCACATCTAGATTACCTGGTCACCTGTGGAGCTCCTTCTGAAGTGAAACTTTTCAACAGATCATCCACTTGTTTCCTGTTCTGTTCAGAAATGTTGTGGTTGCTGGGCAATACACAGCTTACAGGAAGCCATGTGTTCAATGCAATGCCAGACAGACAAGAAAGAAAGACAGTGCTCTGCCACACACCTTTGCTCTCCACTGTGCTCTCTTACAAGATACTTGTTCTTTGGATGGAACCACAATTGACTCACACAAGTATGCATATTTTCAGTTTAGATTCTTCCCTTCTCCTTGGAAATCTGGCTTGTGGTCAGCTGCAGTGGTGAAAAGCAGAGAGGAAATCAAATGTTGGCAGAAGCTCTTCTGCACAGGAGCAACCAAGTCACATCCACGCAGTTCCCAAGAGCTCTGAATGACCCTTTCAGCCAGCCAGAGACAGGGGAGCACAGAGAAATCACTCCATGCCCTGTGCAGGCTGTACAGGCTCTGCAGGCAGCTCTCTGTTGTGCTCCTGCCCCAGGGCTGTGGGAGAGCAACCTCAAAACCACAGGTATAGACCCCATGTCACAGATAAAAGTTGGACCCTGTGAGCACAACTGCAACATTTAAATGCCAAAAAGCTTCCCTAACAATTTGGAAGCATACAGAAAACCTGTGGAACACGCTGAGAAATTCTCCTAGAGAGAACAGCAGCATCAACAGTCAGCAAAGAGATCACGATTATTATTCCCTCAGGGTACCACAGAATAATTGGAGCTCATTTGAAAACAGATAAAACCACGTGGGTGAATGAAGTTGAGCCTCTGCTGTGGACTTAAACCTGTAAGAGACATGCTGATCCTGTTAGCAATATCTGCAGCACAGTTTTATGGTGTACATTCAGTCGGACTGTAAAAAGAAATGTCAGACAAAGTGAAAAAAAGACTCATTCAAAATAATATTGATCGAATTGTAAGACTAGTGATCTGTGAAGCAGGTCCATCTTCATGTAGGCCTTTGTCAGTGACTGACTGTAGAACTATATAGTGGGAATGCGCTTTCCTAATGGGTTAGCAGAATTAACTTCTGAATGACAATGTTTCTCCTCCAGGCTCAAACGGCTCCAGAAGTGCAATGAATGAAGTTTTGCTGGACTTCAAAGGTCGTCTGGAGGCATCAGACAGAAACTCTCTCACTGCCCCACAGGGAACTCAATTTTTCCGAAAAAAATGTGTTTGGCAGTAACTTATATTTTAATTATGGCAGTTAATCAGAAGGAAACGACAAACTTCTGACACAAGGCAAATCAACATATATTCTCAAGTGGTCTTCTGCACTTTGCTTCTGTTTTCTTATATACCAGTGTCGTGGTTTAAGCCTCTCTAGCTCACGCAGCTCGTTCTCTCACTCACTTCCCCCTCTTTCTTCCCCCCGCTCCCGGAGGGATGGGAAGGAGAATCAAAAAGAATGCAACTCCCACAGGTTGAGATAAGAACAGTTTAGTAACTAAAGTATAACACAAATCACTACTGCTACCACCAATAATAATAATGACAAGGCAAATACAAGGAAAGAATACAATTCTCACCACCTAATACCAAGCCCGACCGAGCAGTGCACCCCCACCCTTCTGGGTCTCTGCTCTCTGCTTTCCTTTCTGGGCATGACGTGCTGTGGTATGGAATAACCTCTTTTGGTCAGTTTGGGTCAGGTGTCCTGTCTCTGCTTCCTCCCGGCTTCCCCTTCTCCCTGGCAGAGCATGAAACTCAGAAAGTCCTTGGTCAGACCAAAACATCACTAAGCAGTAACCGAGACACTGGTGTTATCAGCACTGTTCCCAGGCCGAAAGTCAAAAATACAGTGCTGCACCAGCTACCAAGGAGAAAAATGACTACTACTGCTGAACCCATGACAGTATCCACCCCTTATTCCATACCATTCACGTCATGCTCAGATCCCACATTTTCAATATACCATCACATGAATATATACACATCCACACACACATACAGAGGGAGAGAGATCATCCCTCAGTGCATGGACCAATCCCTACAAAGCTGCTGAGTCCATTCGGTCCGTGACGTCAAGCTCCATCTTTTGTAACAGCCTTTCAGAGCAGGAGAGGCTGTGTGCAGTGCTCACACTCGTGAATAACCTGGGCAATAGTGTCCATTGCTAAGTCCACCCCTCGATCATGAGTCCATCTGGATGTTACATCTCTGCCCTGATGGCCTGAGGTGTCATGGGCACACCAGGCTCAAAATAATTCACTCTCCCCTCCAGCAGTTTCTGCAGCTTGTCGGTGGGGACTCCATACAGCTGCCTTCCATCTGTGACACTTCCAAAGCACTGGAGGGGCCCAATGGACTAGATACTTGCCCATACTGTCCCACACACCCTGCCACTCATGATTGTCCAGCTGCAGGGAAAATCTCTTGGTCATCCTGGATCGTAGTCTAACCCCAGACAAGGCCCACACCCCACTCTGCTTAACTCTCAGGACCAGACAAAATGATTGTGGGTAAAACACACTCTGTATGCATGCCACCATGCTGATCCCCATCACAATCAGCAGGCAGGTCTCAAGGGTACTCAAAGGGCATTCAGATCCTTCAGAACTCAAATGTTGCTGCTGTACTTGTCACTGGGGCTGGTGTAGCTGGTGTGCTTGCCGGCTCTCTCACCACCAGCTGCTCTTTGAGTCCAGATCTTCCTCCTGTGCCTTGCTGGGAAGTGCTGTGTGGTCTCCTGCATCCTCTTGGGGCTCACGGGGCTCTGTGGGCGGCTGCTGGGGAATGTTCTCGGCCACCGCGGGTCTGGGCTCGGCTACGGGGCTTGGCTTCTCCACCGTCATCTCCTTCCGCTGCTCGGCAGCTGCGCGGCTCGGCTCCTGGTCCCTGGGGCTGCGCTCCCGGGCCGTTTCGGCCACCAGCGGCTCCCGGGGCCACCCCACCTCGGCTCTCCACAGCCTCACAAAGACGGAGGCTAAGACGAGGGCCAGGACGGTGAAGAGCAGCCGAACTGCCAGGTACACATCCGCCCCCCCGCTTCTGGAGCCCGCCTGTATTACAAGCCATTCCAATAAAGTACAATGAAACAAGAACCTTGACCCAAAACCCATATCCGAAAAATGCTAAGATAACAAATACTGGCTGTAAGTAATGTACAACAGGCTCAAACCATGAACTCAAGAGAATCAAGAGCAACAACTTTGAGAGCCAATAAATCAGCATTGTGACGAGTGGCTATTAATCCTGTCGTTATCTCAGCCCTTCGTGCCCCACGTTGGGTGCCAAAAAGAGCTGTCGTGGTTTAAGGCTCTCTAACTCATGCAGCTCGTTCTCTCACTCACTTCCCCCTCTTTCTTCCCCCCGCTCCCAGAGGGATGGGAAGGAGAATCAAAAAGAATGCAACTCCCACAGGTTGAGATAAGAACAGTTTAGTAACTAAAGTATAACACAAATCACTACTGCTACCACCAATAATAATAATGACAACGCAAATACAAGGAAAGAATACAATTCTCACCACCTAATACCAAGCCCGACCGAGCAGTGCACCCTCACCCTTCCAGGTCTCTGCTCTCTGCTTTCCATCCTGGGCATGACATGCTGTGGTATGGAATAACCTCTTTTGGTCAGTTTGGGTCAGGTGTCCTGTCTCCGCTTCCTCCCGGCTTCCCCCCCTCCCTGGCAGAGCATGAAACTCAGAAAGTCCTTGGTCAGACCAAAACATCACTAAGAAGTAACAGAAACACTGGTGTTATCAGCACTGTTCCCAGGCCGAAAGTCAAAAACACAGGGCTGCACCAGCTACCATGAAGGAGAAAAATGACTGCTACTGCTGAACCCATGACAACCAATTTTATGTACATCTTGCTTTGAGTCTCATCAACAGTACCTGAACAGTGCTCTAGCAAGAAAGCAGGCATGGTGGATCTCAAAGAGGACCTTGACATGCAGGGGAACAGATTGACAGTTCAGCAACCAATGTGGTGAACTGAAAAGGACTAAAAATGCTTCACCAAAAGGACAACAGTGTAGCAGTGACAAGACTTAAAAGGACCCTGTTCAAATGGGATTTCCAGCTCAAATGCCCCCCACCAGCACCAGCCTGCAGAATCTTCCCATGCAGCATCTACATCCACATGTAAACAAGTCAGGCAGGAGCTGTGACTGAGACCAGAGGACTCGATCTGTGACTGCCTGGGGTCCAGGGGAAGCGATGCCATTCAGCAGCTAGGACCCAGCTGGGCTCTCCCCCTGGGGACACTCACACACATGAATTTATGCATGAGAGCTACCCAGCAAGTGGAATTTGTCAGTCCACCTTCTCCACAACCAAACAGGATTAAGCAGTTAATGGAGAAAGAAGAAAACTCAGTTTAATCTGTGTATGGCCTGTCTCCTCAAAATCCCACAGAACATTTAACAGCTGGGTTTTACAGAGCACTGTAGGAAGAAACACTGAAGCCTGATAAGTCTTAAAATATTACAGTGTCAGAGGCAAGAAACTGCTCTGGTTCATACTAACTTCATGCCCAGTTAACAACCATACCCAATAAATTATCTGTCACTTCTGATACTCTTATCATCTGCAGGCATACCTCCAATTTTCATGCATTTATATAGTGAGTAATTTATCAGATACGATTAGAAGTACTCAGATAATCTAAAGAGCAGTAAATGCTTAGTCACTGCTGAAAAGCACTTCAGAAAAACTGAAAGATTGGAGGGGAACTTTGATGTCCAAACAGTTTCCATCCTGCAGCTCTGCCCTGCTGCTGAGTGCTGTATTCTCATGGTGGAGATCTACGATCTCTGGATCTTATAGGTTATTCTTTAAAACTTCATCTAGTAAGTGAAGTTCAGTTTAATAAACCAATAAATATACCTGAATAAACATAACAGATTATTATAATATCTGGCACTAAAATTTAGGAGCAGATAGGTGCAAAGAAAAATAAAAGATGAAGTTCTGCCCTGCCACCACGAGGCATGTATTGACTGTATTCAGAATTTCCCCACTTATTGCCTCAGCCAACATATCACAGCACAGAAAGAAACTGTCTTCCCCAGTCACACATCCTCCTAATAACCTTCTTCTTTGACTTTTCTAGACTCCTCTATCACAATAGATTCTTCTACTTAAAAAAATAAAACTAAAACCCACAAGCAGCAAGTGAACCTTGTTTTCCCTGGCAGATGTTTGTCTTTTGAAGGCTAAATTCTCAGGTCTCTACAGGAAGGCCGGGTTTGGGTTTGCAATCCCACATCAGGGACCCTTCCTGCTTCCCTGCAGTCCCTTTCCAGCTCCCCCTTCAGACTGCTTCTCTCTCACTGAGTTAAAGGAGTAAATAGGTTAGATTAATTACAGAATCTTTCCTGTTCCAGAAAGGTTTCCAACAGGCTTTGCATAATTTACCTTCAAATCTCTGAGTGGTCCCAACTGCCAATAAAATTGATGGGAAATGAATGTGCTGCAACTTGCAGAATTAGGTCCCTTCACTAACACTCAGGGAACATCAAATCACCGCTCTCAGTGCAGAAATGAAATCACCTCCAAGATGAAATAGAGAAGAGGGACATCCTTTTCCCCTTTTTATTCTTCAAACACAGCAGCAGATTCCAAGTGGGAGACGAACAGGAAGGGGGATGCTTGCCAGGTGTGAACATCAGTGTCTGTGTGAATTTCCTGCTTCCAACTCCCACCAGTCAGACACCAAGGAGAAAAGAAAAATAAGCAGTTGTGTGCCCAACTTCAAAAATTAGGCTGCCTTATAGTTTGAAATAACAGATACCATACATAGGGGACGATGCCTTCAAAAGGAAAATGCATCACCTTACACACAGTAAAATGCATCCTAGAATCACAAAAATAAAACTGATAAGAAACCTGTCAAATGTAAAAATTAAATGACGTCAACAGCCCTCAAATAGAAGTAGGCTCAGTCGGTTCTTCTGATAATGATTTTTGAAAGCAAAAGAGAATCAGATTTTACACATTATGAAATAGATATTCTACTCATTAAAGAGGAAATGAAAAGCAGATATTAAAGGACCATATGACTTAGAAAATCACAGGAGGTTGCTACTGATAATTGCTAATTATAAGCAATCCTAATGCTTTGTCACACATGAGTTATATGTCAATCCCTAACTCTGGACCTTGTTCCATGTTGTCTCTCTGTAACAGAAGCACATTCGTACTGTTGCAGGAAAGGTTTTGTCAGCACTTCCACTGCAGACTCTTACCAGGACCTGCCACTTTGTCATAAAAACGTGCTTCAGGATGAACATTCCAATGGAAATTCTGTGTCTATGAAAACTGCTGTGGCTGTGGTGAAAATACAAAACCAGGGAATGGCTGAGGGTGAACAGGGCCTGTGGAGCGCAGCCAGTGCAACCTCCTTGCTCAGAGCAGGGCCACCATGGAAGGTTGCTGAGCTGTGTCCGACTGACAGTCAACACACTGATCTAATCTTCATGTGTCTTGAACACAATTTCTCATATTTTGGTAATTTTCTCAAAGTGCTCATCAAAGTTCTCGACTTATTTTTTTGTCAGTCCACTGCAGATAAAGTTATTATTAGTGATAAATGTCAAAATCTTACAGGCAGCTGTAGGATCAGCCATGCACCACTGTTTACCTGCTTGTTCCATCACTTCAACCTCCTCTCCAAGTCTCCTGTTATCTCAAGCAGGTGCTTACAACCTTTTGTACAGTTTTGCCTTTACTTGTGCAAAGGCTGATTTCTGTTGAATTTTTACTGGCCACTGCTCAGCCATTGATCACCACCCAGTTTTTTAGATTTTAATGATAGGAATGTTCATGTTTCCTCTTTTACTCCTTTCCCCCCATTCTTTTTTTTTTCTATTTTTTTTTTTTAACATCTGCACCTCATCTATCTCCCATGACAGTCAGTACATACTTAGAAGACAAGTTCACTCTGATAATGGCACAGACATGCTCCTGTGTATTTGAACCAAAGCTCTACTCAGGCCACATGTGAAAACGGGGTTATTTATGGCATTCCTTAATTCATTCAATTTCAGTTTAGTTCAGACACTTCTTCTTTTTTTCTTTTTTCTCTTTTTGTGTGCCTGTGTTGGTTTTAAATTAAATACACCTCAGTGTTTCATCTAAACAGTGTGTTCCAGAGATTGAGGATTCCAGGTGAGAGAAACAAGACAGAAATAGAGAACTCTTAACTAGTTTATTAATATAGGTAAATGTAGAGATAGTAAAGGATACAGTAAAGATTACTTCTGATGTTTGGTTATCTTACCAACCCCAAGGACCCTGTGAAGACAATCAGGAAACCAGCTCCGAGAATCATCATCGCAGTGTGAGGTGGCAGGCTCAACCTTAGCTGGTGTCCCTGTGGAGGCAACGTTGACCTGGGTGGTATGAGGTTCTGCCTCTCTCATATCGCATGAAGCTTGGGCTTGGTGATCCTGCCCCTCTACTCTGCTGTTGTGAGACCTCACTTGGAGTATTGTGTGCAGTTCTGGTGTCCTCAACATCAAAAGGACATGGAACTGTTGGAACAAGTGCAGAGGAGGGCCACGAGGATGATCAGGGGACTGGAGCACCTCCTGTATAAAGATAGGCTGAGAAAGTTGGGGCTGTTCAGCCTGGAGAAGAGAAGGCTGTGTGGAGACCTCATAGCAGCTTTCCAATATCTGAAGGGGGCCTATAGGGATGCTGGGGAGGGACTATTCATGAGGAACTGTAGTGATAGGACAAGGTGTAACAGGTTCAAACTTAAACAGGGGAAATTTAGATTGGATATGAGGAAGAAATTCTTTACTGTAAGGGTGGTGAGGCACTGGAATGGGTTGCCCAGGGAAGTTGTGAATGCTCCACCGCTGGTGGTGTTCAAGGCTGGGTTGGACAGAGCCTTGGGTGGCATGGTTTAGTGTGAGGTGTTCCTGTCCATGGCACGGGGGTTGGAACTGGATGATCTTAAGGTCCTTTCTAACCCTAACTATTCTATGATTCTATGATTCTTTTATACTAACAAAAAAACACAATCATTGCGACGCAGGGGGCCAGCCTACATCAGAAGAAGTGGCCAGCAATATCTAGAAAGGTCTCCAAGGGTCGGGACTTTTCCGGGGAGTTCTAAAGCGGAACTTTCCGGGTAGAACCAAAGCTGGACTTTTGGGGAGCAGCCAAAGCAGGATGCCCAGGGGAGGAGTCAAAGCAGACAAACAGTGCTTTTCTATCTTTGTGTGTTTCACCATGGACCATTATCTATAGCCCATGACACACAGTGTTTTAGAAGACAGAAGGGATTTGTTCTGAAGATGTTCAAATGTTAACAGTAGGACAATAAACATTTGGCTGAAGCTGCTTATTGAGAACTGCAACAAGGAATTGACGTGGGGGTTTGGTGGGTTTTGTTTGGTTGTTTTTACATACTGAACCTTTCATACCAGTTGCAAAGTTTATTTTCTAGCTTCTTACAACTGCTATTAATTTTTCTTACTGGTTGCTCATCCAGCCACTTCACTGATGTTAAGTGAGAGCCTTGCATGCCCCCAGTGTACCTCTGTAGTTGCAAGGCTTTAAGTTACACATGGTTGGTGTCCATCAGCTTTGATTCCAGTTATCGCCAGAGGAGACCTTCCATGCAGCTCTCAGCTGTTCTCTTATCTTTCATACACATGGGACAGTGATCTACAATGACCAGGCTGTGGGAAGGGGATGCCTCATGCACAGAGGTGGGATGAGAACAGCCTGGAAGAGATATTGAAGATCTCTCTCCAAGTCTCTCCCCCCAGAATCCTCATCTTTAGCTGCCCCCTACGCTTCTGTCTGTTTTTTCCGTGCTTTGGGCTTTGGTTTCTGCCTCTGCTTCCCTGAAGCTCTGCACCCTCTCCCTATTTCCAACACTCCTTGCAAATCCCTTCCAGACCAGAAGTGGAGATAGCAATGACCACACCAACTGCACACAGCTGAAGTGGTCCTTCCAGCCTAGAGACTGCCATTGGACACAGAAACTACATCGTAACAGTTAATTGTTCAATGAGAAGAAGTCCAAGGGGGCAAATTCAGCTCCCTCAGGCATTTCAGTGAGTCTCTGAACTGTACAACTATGCTAACACTTACAAATCTTCCAAACAGTGTGGAAAGAATTGACATGCTGTTCTGATGGATTTGTGGGATGAAAGTCACTGCATAGCTGTATTCTTGAGACAAGCTTTAGACCTCATTAATGGAGTACATAAGTTGTACAATTACATATCCTGTGTCACTGCCAAATTTATACACTTTTACATACTATTAGATTAAGATGGTTTCATTTCATTGCTCTGCAAATGGACTTTTGTCAAGTGTATTTCATTCCAAACTTGTGTAGCACTGACAGATACGTGAAAGTCATGGGGCTGCCTGGGTAAATGCAGCACCTACAACATGCCCTGAAATAAAAACTGTGGCACTGACCAACATTGAGTTTTTACACTCCTTCAGTACAGTGACCTTTCCGAGTACAGGCTGCAGCCCCAGGTTCCTTTCCCCACCATGAGGCATCAGTCTAGACCCAATCCCATTGGATTATGCCATTACGCACCACAATGGCTCTTGATCTGATCCACTTCAAGTCTGAGGGGATTTTGTTCACACTGATCCAGAGCAGCTGGAGGATTACAGTGCTGCCTAATTAGAATAACTTTCCAATTGATAGTGAGCATTGAATACACACTGCT
This sequence comes from Ara ararauna, assembly GCA_028858755.1. Classification (NCBI taxonomy): domain Eukaryota; kingdom Metazoa; phylum Chordata; class Aves; order Psittaciformes; family Psittacidae; genus Ara; species Ara ararauna. The sequence goes on along the minus strand of CM054410.1, from coordinate 1,543,026 downwards.
GGATACTGCTGCCTAATGGGCTGGGAAAAAAACAACAGACCTGTGTTCTGTACCTTGCCTTTCTCTTGAGAAAGAGAAAACATCAAACCAAAACCAGACAGACATACTTGAGCTGGTATTATGTCCCTAGCTCTCCATCATGCAGCCTGCTTTAAACTTTTGGTTATCACTTCTTTCTCTCCTCTAACAGGCTGATTTGCTGCATACACTCTCATATCAAGAGACCAGACTATTAGCTACAGAAAGGCAGAAGGCTCACATCCTGTTTGAGAGGCAGTTTGTGTGAGACAATGTCATGGGTTCAGCAGTAGTAGTCATTTTCTGCTTCTTGGTAGCTGGTGCAGCGCTGTGTTTTTGACTTTCAGCCTGGGAACAGCGCTGATAACACCAGTGTTTTCAGTTACTGCTTGGTAATGTTTTAGTCTGACCAAGGACTTTCTGAGTCTCATGCTCTGCCAGGGAGGAGGGGAAGCGGGGAGGGAGCAGAGACAGGACACCTGATCCAAACTGACCAAAGAGGTATTCCATACCACAGCACGTCATGCCCAGGATGTAAAATGGAGGGCAGAGACCTGGAAGGGTGGGGGTTCGCTGTGGGGTTGGGCTTGGTATCAGGTGGTGAGCAGTTGTATCCTCTTCCATTGTATTTGCCTTGTCATTATTATTATTGGTGGTAGCAGTAGTGATTTGTGTTATACCTTAGTTACTAAACTGTTCTTATCTCAACCTGTGGGAGTTGCATTCTTTTGATTCTCCTCCCCATCCCCCAGGAGCTGGGGGGAAGAAAGAGGGGGGAATGAGTGGGGTGGCTGAGAGGCTTAAACCACGACAGACAACCACAGCCATAATGCAGGACCATGGTGCTACAGCAAGAAAATTAAAACCGTAGCTACCAGCGGGCTGCATGAACTGGCACACAGCATGTCCCATCTTGTGCTTCAGAGTGTGCTGTGATGCTCCCTGAGAGGTCCAAGATACTCATAGGGTCCAACTTCCCAACAGTGGCCAAGTAAGAGTTTCCTAGTACTCCTGATGTTCTCACTGCCCTTAGGGGTACACTAACTACCATCCAGGCAAACCCAGAGGTACAGTCTTTCACCTTTAGAGACTGAGAGCTACAGACTTCAAAGGCCCCTTTTCCCCAGCAAGGCAAACCTGGGAATAGCTTAAGTGGGCCCCTAAATCTGACACATTTGCAAAGCTTGTATTGTGCTGGCAGAACCAAAGCTATTGGATTTTGTGTTTAACGGTTTTAGGAAACCAAAGAGGATCATACAACCCTGTAGCCATAAATAAAACTACATATGGGGTGCAAGGGAAAAGAGCTAGGGGTAGGAAACACTAGGTAATTAAGGGGGAGGGAAGGTAGTAAGTACTAGTCAAGAAAGCTTGAAGGAATTATGAAGAGTATACTGGACATATTCTTTTACTAGAGGTGGCTGGAGAATGTCAGAGGTGCATTTATTGCAGGCAGCTAATTCTTACAGCAAGGGCGGATAGAAAACATGTAAGGCTGTTACAACTGTTTACTGTTTACACGAGACTGCATTATATGAGGAAAGCTGCATGAAAAGGATCAAAATGGTGAAAACCATCTGGCTTAGCACCCTGCAGTAAACATAGGCACATATATTATGGTAGTTCAATTACTGATAGGACACTAGAGCCTATCCAAGACGTAATATTTAATTATCTTTAGAGTACCTCAGTTGCTAAGCTGCCAGCAGCATGTGTGGAGGGTAGACATCTGCCAGAGACAAAGAATGCCATCACCAGCAGAGCTGTTTGCCACAAATACATAGAAAGAAATTCAGGAGGTGGTATTACAGCCACATCATCCACACAAAACATAGTTACAACAGATATATGTAGTTTGGTTCACACTGCTGCTGGTGGGAGGCAGAAAGACAAACTGCACTGACTGGAGGGGAGCAGGGAATCCCAGGTAAGGGAGATGAAAGGGCACTGTTTAACATGGAAACGCCTACAAATCCACTGAATCTAAGCTTACACATCTTTCTTGCAGGAAAAACACTGTTGTAAAAGATCCTTCAGGTGGCAAACTCAAGTACTGTTAAGCTTAATCCTGCTGCCTTGAATAGCTGCATCACAACACTGTATGCATAACAACATACCCCAGCAACATCACTGCTCTCACAGACAGCAGTCCCACATACCCCCCCGCTCTCAGCTACTGCTAACCCCAGCAACAAAACAACCCCCTAGACAAGGTGTCTGGTTTGAAATATGAAAGTGAGAGAGCTTTTCAGTAAAAAATTAAGAATGCAGTTTTCTCCCAAGAAAAAGCTCAATTTTTTGTTCTGACAATGTCTCAAATAAATCCCATAGCAGCAGCCAAGCATGCTTCAGCTAGACAAAGCTCAACTCAGCTGAAACAAATCTTACAACATGGACATACAAGGTAACTTCAACTCTAGGAAGCCCACCAGCTGTGCCTACGTCATACCTTACAGGCTTGCATTTGCTCTGTACTGAATGATGATAGTAAAGCACAGAGTAGCAAAGTGCATCACTCCTTGAGAAGTTAAAGGGGACAACAAATTTCTTCCTGTCTGAGCCCTATGTCTGAAATGGTGAGAGATGTGACCATGTGCAGTGGGTAGAAGTCATCTTCTGGCACTCCACAGCATTTGCAGAGATCTTAATGCTCTCCTGAGGCATCAAGTAACGGTGATGCTGCACCAACACTGCACCTTTGCACCTGGGAGACTCAGCCACTACCAGCAACTGCAGAAATAGTGACCTTGCTCTTTTGGTGGATTCCCTCAGGACACTAGAAACCTGAAAAGGCAGTCTTTCTTTCAGCTCACTGTTACATTTTCAGTATGGAACTGTCCAAATCTGGTGTGACCAGTGATCCTTTTGTCACTGTCATCAGTGTATTTAACCACCTTTAGGTCTCTGCTTTCCCTGGGGAGATATGTAGCAATTGGTAGTGGAAAAGGTGACTTCATAACTATGCAGGAAGAAGCTGAAACTTCTTGTTCCTTCCTGTCAGGTCTGCAGAGCCAACAGAATTTTGCACTGCAAATGAACTTGTTTAAACTGAACAACTAAACAATTAAATCAGGATTTGAACAAATATATATATATTTAATACAAACTGTTTCCTTGTACTTCTGTTCTTCAAGGTCATAAGGCAGGGGTTTCGGGTGGTGGTTTTTTTGTTTCTTTGGGTCTTTTTGTTGTTTTTTAACATAATAGTTTCTTCTGCATATTTTGTTTTGGCTCTAACCTTCCAGTGTGGGTTAAAGATGCAAATATTAACATACAAAGTCAAATACAAGTTATTTTCACAAGCACTAATGTAAAAAATAGTCTATTTTCCCATTTTCTAGACTAATATTTACCATCTCTGACAGCCCTATTGCTGAGCAGATTGGTGCATATTTCAGCATTATCTTTTAGCAACTTGACAGATCCACCCATTTTGCTGTGATTATTTTATCCCAAGTTGGATGCCTAACAGTTCCTGTTTGACACATTGAATCACAGGATTTGTGGCACATCACAGAGTGGTGTGATTTATCGTGCATATTCTGATGATGCTTTACAGAACATTCTTGGATTTCCAGCAGTGCTGCTTTGCTTAGTCTGCCCCACTTAGCTACACAGCCACTGCCACTGCCACCTCTGGGTGACAGCAGCAGAAGCATAACCAGGCAGCCATCTGAGCCTTTCGAACTGGGCTCAGAAGGTCACTTGGGAACCACAGAAGACTGCAGCTGCCTTAGAAGAGAAGGACATCTTGGATAAGATAATTCAGGGCATTCAGTAAATGCCAAGACAATTTCTCCTGTCAGTCACTGAAATCCACAGCATAGGAGCACGGGATGGATGGCTAAAAATGCACACAGACACAGTACAGTGGAAGAGGGAATATACGTTTCTAAAAAAAAACTTGTCAGAAATGCAAGCAAAGGACATAAAGCAAACTGCTGTAATAGCAATTTCCCTTTCAAAGAAGTGCACCATGCACAATTTTGCCATCCAAAACCAGAGAATAAATGACTCTCCACATTGTTCCTTCATTCACTTCAACTTTGTGTCTTCAGATTATAACTGCTAATTCTACTAATCATTTCCAGCTAGGTTCCTAGGGTTATCGCAGAAATGATTCTGCACCCAATGAAGCACACCAGAAGCTTTACTTATTTTCATAATGATTGCATATTCATAGGAGGTAAGACTGGAAAGGACCTCCTGGGTCATCAAATCCAATTCTCCACTACCAGAGGCAACCACATAATGTAACCTCTTTATAAATGAGAAAGTTCCATCTCAGAAGTAATTTGGTGTCTTGTTCCCACTCCCCTAATTGGAAAGTTGCTCCAGAATCTCACTGCTCTAGTGTTTAGCAATCTTCTCATTACCAAATTAACTTTATTTCTGGATAGTATATTCCAGATCTGGTGTAAATGCTGCCCCTTAATTCAAATAACATTTCTATCTTCCATTTGGTCCGTTTATAGAGAGGACACCCTTTCCCATTTTACTGCTGTTGTAGCTTATGAAGTCTGGTATATAGCCACACATCTGTTACGTACTACACTGGCCTTGCTCATTTGCAAAGACTCTTCTTTAAGCCCTGGGAAACTCTGCGTCACATTAGAGCACCCAACCTGAGGCTTTTTTAGGGTAAGACATCCTGATCTGCTGGTGTTTCGTTAGCCATTCTGATTCACATCACTGCTGAAACTCACTGTGATAACAGCAAGGAAATCACGTTTTGTGATTTCATTGCACCAGGACGTAACTCACATTAAAAAAGATGTCAGACTTTGGTACCCTCCTCTTCTGTACTACAGCACAGAAGATGAATTATACCTACCTGTACAAACGTGTAGACAAATTAATGCATACACATACATAAGTACCTAGGTAGGCATAATAAGCAAAAGCAGGCTCCTCCATGAATGGGGAATGGAAGGGAATAGCTCAGAATGCTGACAAAAGGGTTGCTACTTATCTCTGGTTTGTCCAGGTGAGATCCCTTTCTGGCTTTCTTTAGGTCAGCATATCTGTATTAAGCATAGATATTGCACATGATGTAGATAACTCAGATATTATACAGGAGTTGCCTCTCAAAGATACTTGGTGGGGATTCAGAAATCACACACCTAAATCTCTTGTGTCTTAAAAGGCGTAGCAGTTTTCTTTCTACTTAAAAGTAAGTAGAAAACTGTATACTGAAGTCCTGGAAATCTTCAGGAGTGAGAAGATTCATTTACAACAGCACAGACAGACATATTTATTACTTAGCAAATATTGATTTGCTGAAAGGAATTTTGAGGTATTGCCTACAACTAAATTAGAACACAAGAGATTCAGCTTATGAATACAAAGTAATGCAAAATGAACTATTAAATCATTTGAGCAACAAGCTCTGAAGACTTGAAGATGAATGATTCAAAAGGGTTTTTTGATCAATAAGGTAGAAGTAAAACACATAACTAAATACGAGATCTGGCAGACAGAGAATCAGAAGCCTTAATAAACCTGTTTGTGTCAACTGGCAGATCTGAATCAAGATTATGATGACTTAAAAATCAGACAGTAAGAAGAAAGCAGGTTTGAACTACCAGAAGATATACATGCACAGAGTTGATTTTATTCAGAAGATAAGGGATATTTACTGCGAAATAGCCTAATATGAGCTCCAAAGATTGCTTAATAGAAGTGTGTTAACAATAACACCAGAAATAAAAGAAAAGCAGCTGTAAAAACCTGATAGGTTTGAACTGGGCACAGGCCCTGTGGTGAGATTATGAGTTCTCTTAACATAAAGACAAGACAATGTTATCAGAAACTTCATTCAAAGAACAAAATTAAAGAGAGAAAAAAGAGCTGCTGATAGGAGAATTATGTTCTGCCAAGGTAAGGGGTTTTCTTTCCACATAAATCAATACTTTTCCATATGTTCAAAAGGATATGGGGAGCCAACAAGAGGGAACAATATCTCACTGATTCCTGCCTTCAACTCATAAGACCTCAGAGCTGGAGAGAGGTCAATGCCTGGCACTCTCTCTCTGGAGAGATCAGTGGCTGTATATTCCCACCAATTCATCATCACCCATTTACATCTGGATAAAATATTCTTTGTTACTTTCTTTTATGAAACTAGTGCCAACTACAGCTTTCAGACAAAACCACTATTACTTTGGCTGGGTTCCTTCAAGACAATAGTCACAAAGGAATAAATATGATTTTATTAATGCAAATCAAGGGAATACTAAATGTTGCTTTGGTTGAAACTGGACCTCTTTGACAAATAGAGTCTTAATATTTCCATAAAATCCTTTTAAAAAAGTAGATTGTACTAGGCTTTCAAAATATAGATATTTATGTATTTGTGATGCAATAAATCTAATATTTGGGTCCAAATATTTGTAGTGCATACTAAATGCTCTAGATAAATGTCAGCAATGCTTGAGCACAGCTTGTATATATAAGGAATAGTCTTTAAGCTGAATAACTACAGCTGATAATTGAAAATTTCTTTTTTTCTGGAATGATAGCTGTCTTCCGCAGGCGTCTTGAGCACTTACAAAGAACATATCCCCGTTTCTCCTGACACATCTTCAGGAGCAAAAAGACATGATACTGCTGACAAAATGCACGTACCAGTCCTTCTGTAACTGCCATTCTACTATCCATCTGGTATGTATCTGCACCACGCATATGGTCTAGGTGGCTAGATTACTGTTTGCCACTTTATACATGCTGGGAGGTTTCCCTGGGGAATACTGTCTCCACAGTTACTATACAACTCAAGGACACAATCTTAGTAACACATCCTGCTCTAAGGATGTTTAGACTGGTGCTTTAGAACTATTAATTTCATTAGATCTCCATTTGGAGCCTGAAGCAAGGAGCTGAATGTCTTACTACACACTGAATGGCTGAGAGGACAGAACTGAAAGTCCCAAATAGATTTCTCCAAATAATAAAATAGAGCAACAACCACAAAACCTTCAAAAGGCCCTTTTCCAAACAGAAGGTGTCAGCACTGAAGGGATGTTAAGGAAGCAATTCATTGTTAAAGAATTATCATTACACATAATTGTCCTAAACCTCTAAACATTCAGCCCATTCTATCCTCAAAAGCCTTAGAAGGGAGAGAGGGAAATTAACAAAACTAGATTCCAGCAGGAAAGATTTGATGCTTCACAAAAGATGCTCTTTTTACTCTTGATGAGGTCAATTTATCTACCATAGACAAAGTAATTTAGAGGGCACAGGAAAGGAAAGTTATCACATAAAGTTATTATGGAAAATTTAAAACAGGGCTTTGATTGTAAGTGTAATCCACAGAGGAAAGAGGACACCCCATCTGGGTCTGCTCTTCCTCCCAAGTGAAATCAGCCTGAGTCTTCTGTCCAGGCAGCTCCAGTCCACTCCAGCCTCACCAGTCTGCAGTTCTCACATTGCCTCTTGTGTCCTTCTCTCATCTGTCTGCTGTCATCCCTGCTTTAACCTAGCCCTACCTCAGCAAGGACAGGAAGAGCATCTCTCATTTTGCTTTGAGGTCCAAACCCCTGGCCCCAAGGCAAACATGGTGGGAGAGCTCAGCTTGGTCCCTGCAGCCCTTGTGCAGTGCTTGTTAGAGAGCTCTAGTCCTCAGAATATGTTCCAGGCAATTCTGATAAGCCTTTTGCATCATGTAGTTCTGTCAAAGCTGGGAAAATGTCCACACAAATAGCAACAAGAACATTTCCCGCATTCCCATCAAATTTTAATCTGTTCTCACAGGAGGACACTGCAGTTTATTAATGAAACATCTGCAAGTATTTTTAACTAGGAGAAAAATGAGTGCCATTCATTCTTTGGAACTGCTGAATCTCTTTTGCTAAAAACTTAATGCACATTTTTCTTGGTTGTCAGGCACAGAGGAAAGAGGCAGAGTTGCAGTGATGTTAATGCCTTCAACAGCTCAGTTAATTTTTTTTTAATATAAAGTTTGGAAGAAGTATTCTCCAAGACTTACTGGAACTCTGGAATTCGGTATGGAACACTTCAGAGACTGTGCCCCAAAATGTTTTTTTTAAAAAACAAACCAACAAAACCCTAAAAAAACAAATACCTTAGGAGGATACTTTCCATGTCACATCAGAACTATGTGCTAGCACAGGGCTTCATCACCACAATAATGAGTAAAGAAAATTATATATATTTAACTCCATTATCATTAACGATTTAAAATCATTGCAATAATTTTCTGCTTCTCCTTCACTTTATTGAGCTTAGTCAAACTGATATATCGCTGTGTACTTCACTCATTCCTGTTGATGGATGATACGAAGTACGTAGACAACGCTGATGTCCAGCTAAAAAGAGGAATTACAAAAAAGAGAAGATAAGCAGTTGTAGATGATGAAGTGCTGTTTAATAGATTACCCACCTCCCCATCAAGTCCAAGCCCATATTTTAAGCTGGCAACAGCACTGCAACTGAATGAACGAGTATTTCTGGAACCCAGAAAATGTTGAGGAGCTGAGGAGGAGCTGACCTTTCTCAAAATTAGTCCTTAACAGCTTCTTTCAAGATTTATTTCTTTAGCTTTGGTCAAAATCTGCAGCAGCATGACCTGAGCACCGGAATTTCCAGCTGTCAGTGTGATCCAGACGCCAGATGCTTTTGCCTCACTCGTCACCTAAGAACTGCAGGCTGCTGACTTCAATGCCATTCATGAAGTGTTGGTTCAGAAAGGAGGGGATAGACTGGGGCGCTCACCTGAAGTCACTGATTCTGCACTGGCTTCAATCAGCACTAACAACTGAAAGCTGTTACTACCCAATGGCTCTGGGGAAGTGAGATGATGCTTCTACAGCTTCTACTGCAGTTAAGAAAAAAAGGAGGAGGAGAATGTATTAAAGGATGATGGTGGTTCCTGGGGAATGAAACTCACTGTAGGACTGATGGCATTCCACAAAATGCACCAACCATGTTGGCTTTCCAGGTGAAGGGGTGAGATGTGCAGAACTTGCCTCCTAACAGAGGGGAGCTTCTTCATCCTCACTAGCAAGATCAGAGGCACCTGTAGCTTAGGGGTGAATCACAAGCTGCAATTTTCCAGGTTCACTTGGCATCAAACATCTGGCCAGAGGTACTGGTTTGTTCAACAGCTTATACAACAGCACAGAAAAATGCCCAGAGCTCCTGCATCCTGCTTATGCTATAAGCAGTGCAGAATTCATCGCCAATCCCCTCCGCAGCCTGGCTGTATAAACACTGTTTAGAACTTCTCTCAAAAAGAAAAAAATCAGAAGCCCCAAGAAGTATGCCAGGCCAAGTAGCACAGGGCACAGACAGGAGATGGAGGAGTTACCTGCTGTCCCAGTAAGGGATGTTGTGTCTATTCCAAAATTTGTATACGGACACAGATCTACCTCTCAGAGAGATTGTTAAATATGTTATTTTAAGATTAGTTTATGATTTCTGGGTACACATCATGCTGCCCTGTGCTGTGGCCATTACTGAAGAGTCACTCTTTTAATGCAAAAAATAAGATTCTTTTAGACCATTAGAAAATACTCCCAGGTGAGCTGGACCTGTGAGAGATGGAAGTGGTTTAAATATGTAGCCTTGTACCTACGTATGTTTCTGTGAACAAAATATCCTAAACCAGAACAGTCACACAATCAGCTGGTATAAGCTATCCAAAGTCCCTTGACTTCAGTTACAATATATTTTCCATTTTCTTGCTCAGTGTTTGCTCCCTGTAGAATTCTATTGTATTCAATTAACTTTAAAATAGAACTAGCTATTCATTTTATTTCCAAAGTCCCCAGTTCTTTGTTGGCAAACTTTTACACTGGCAAGCCCTTCATGTTGAAGACATGAGTCTTTATTAGACTCAGTGTACTACAGAGTAATTTTGTGAACACTTTAAAGGCAAGGAGCTTGTACTATAAGCAGCTAACTGTAGTTATACCAGACAGCATTCCTCAAGACAGTACAGCTGGTTTCATATAGTTAGAAGCCAGAAATTTTAAAAATCACTTCACTTAAAGGCATTAGTGATGGAATTCTTTATTTCCTCTGGCACACAAAAGATCCTCTTCCTACAGCATAGCAGGGGGTCAAAGAATAAGAGACTGTATCCTAATTCTTGCCATTGCACTGTCCTTCCCACCTGTCTACCTTCTGCAGTCACCGGAGTCCCATGAAAAGCAGCTGGAAGGGGAACATGAAGGAACTGGCTTCCCTTTTTGCTTTATCTGTTTTCAAATCAAGGTTATTTTCCTCTTCCAGTTTGGTATGTGGTATTGCTTGATAAAAGAGCAGATTAACACAAAGTCTAATGTATTCTTCGTTCATAGGAATTAGACTGAAAATTACCAAACCTAAGATTAATTTTAATGTCAGTCTAGTAGCTGCTAGAGCCTTAATCATGGTGATGATATTGAAAATAATTTATTAAGAATTTTGAGATAATAGGGGAGTGCTTAAGCAGCTGTCCCTGATATTAAAACTGACCTTTTCTGAACAAGGAAGCACTCAGATCAAATAGTGAGGATTTAGTTGAGCAGTTTCAGTGACAGCTCTCCATTACCAATATGCTGGAAAGTCAGAGGCAGCTTTCCTGCTTCCTATTACTGACTGCAGGGAATCCCAGATAAGCAAGGGACACTCACACCAGCTCCTCCTGTAGAAGCACAGAAGGTTTCACTGAGTGGCAGATGCATTTCTTGGATGTTGCATTTTAATGGGAGGCAAATGAGTGCCCACAGCTGCTCCTTGTCTTTGCACACTAAACAGTCCTGAAAGGGAAAAAGTGGAACTTGCTCCTCTGTCCCAGTCAATGAACATAAGACAGTCATAATTTATCCTGGCATCTAACTGTCTCCTAGATGGCACTTGAGAGGATAGGTTGCCACAGCACAGAAGTGGCCGAAAACCTGCATAAGCCTTCTGCCCTTGCTGTTTGGTTTCTTCACTCGGTTCTTTTGCAGAGAAGCCTGAACTTCATACCTGTGAATCAGCTGCCTGAGTCCTCTGCAAGTGTTTCTGAAATGAGGTCCATCAATCTTTTCACAACCATTTCTTACAATAAATCTTTCTTCAGGGAAAGTAAAATAAATGGTATCTATAACAGCAAACGCTCACAGAGGTCTGAAGCAACCTCACAACATTTATTTCTGGAAATGCATTTAAGATCCAGAGAACAAATGAAAGATTTTAGTCAGACATTAATTAGTATTTTATGACAATTAAAGTTTGCACAGTTAATTTCTCCATTAAAACAGTAAACACTGCTGAAAAGTGCTGTAACTGCACAGAGTACACTACTGTATCAGCTCTCCCAAGAGAGGCTGAAACAGAATTCAGACCTGAGAACAAGCTTCAGTTTGTGCCTTCAGTGGCTCTGCTGCTTGCAGAGCGCTGGCTCCTGCTCTGCACACTGCCTGGGGCAGGAAGGTGTTGGCAAGATGGCACGAGGGTAAGCATTCTCTACAGGCTGAAAGTACCTTGTTGAAGGACCCGTTGTAGGCTTGGAACCAGTTGTTCTCCCTGCTTTGCTATTGTATAAACCTGGTCCACTGTCTCACGCAGAAAGCAGTCGTACTATGTAGTCCTGGTTCTGACCCACAGAATAACCAAAAATGCATGGTATGACAGGAAAATTGGCCACATGCCCACAAATCTTATTTCTAACACATAAAGCAATGATTTCTAATGTCTTCCCACATCTGTTAAATTTACCATCACAGTCTACCTTTAACAGTGAATACAGATCTTGTATCTCAGATCTGTAAAAGATTATCTTAATAACAGGTATCACCAAGGAGGTAACCTTACTCAAAGGTACAGGATATCATGCAGAAAGAGATTCATTAATGGTATTTATCATTTTGGAGAAGAGACGATTGAGGAAAAGTCACAAATGGCATTGAGTAGGGGAGCCAGAAATAACAGCTCCCATCAAACCAAGGCAGCAGGTGTAAATATGTATGTATATGCATACAAATAGAATGCAAATCCACGCATCCACACTGCAGAACTTACTGCTATAAGGAACAGAATTGTTCAGTATGATTGCTCTTGCCTTTTTACATTGTTTTGTTTTAATTGTAAATAATGAGCAAAGTAGTGGAAAAATAATTACAGCCCTACAAAGAAATTTTGTAGGCCCACTGCATTTTTATAATATTGCAATAGCACAACTTTAACAGTTTACAAATGAAACAAAATGGGAATGAGGATTTTATGTATTTTGTAGTAAACATATACTGCTGAAATGCTGGAAGTGCCTTTCGCTGAAGAATCAAACCAGATTTGAGCAATTTGTTTGGATCAGGGAGCATGTTATACACTCACAGAAAGCCAAATCTGATTGCTCTTTAAATTTTGCTTTAATGAACAAGCATATTAAAAATAGATGTTAGACCTAAGTTTGTGATCAGCTTTAGGAAAAAATTATGGAACTAGTGGGTAAGAGTCCAGAGGAAAATACTACAGCTGAGCTGCTCATCTTCTTGGGGAATTGCATGCTGGTCCCATCCTCAACAGCAAAAAATCAAGGTCCTGGAGTGACTAGCTTGCATGGCAGCTGAAAACAAACTGCAACTGGAACAGAGCAGTAATAATCCAATAGTGACTCCTTTGTTAAGAAATCCCAATAACAAGAAAAACTCTTTGAAATGATCAATTCCATTAAAAGCTTTAATGAGATTACCAAATTTAATTACTCTTCTGGCCTGCATTAATTTATAAAGGGTGGGTCCTCAATCTGAACATTTAATAGTTTCCAGAAATAGCGAATCCAATTTGAAAAGAAGCAGAAGGATTTTTTTTTCTTTTTTTTAGTTGAAATAATTGAGCACCACTATGAGCCCTTTGGGCTATACTGCTCATGGTACTACAGTGCCTAAAAACGCTGATAATTCTTAGGTGTCTATTCTAATTGTCATATGCCCAAAGACCATTGTAATGTTCACCCACCGTTTGCTAACCACATGAAAAGAACAAACAGGTTACATTTAGGCTGTTTCAGTCTTATAAATGTGATTTTACAAATTATCTCACTGGAAAAGATAAGTAGAAGTAATTTTTAATACACAGCAAGATGCATTTCTAACTAGATTAAGCTGCTGTTATTTTTCTGCACAGCAAGAACAAATGTCTATAATAACTGGACCTTAAAGGAAAAGGCAATCCCATTTGGTGCACATTGTATACATTTGACTTTATTCCCCAATAGCATTCAGGAGGAAATAAAAAAGAAATAGATAAGGAAATTTTTTTGCAGCAGTACTTCTGACATGCATATTTGCAAAAGCGTAAGTATGATAAAGATGTTAAAAAAAAGTCTTTAACAAGCAATAACAAAATAATAACTCTCAACTCCAACATCCAGCTCCAGTGCCAACCTCTTCCTATCTAAGTGTGTCAAGTAGGTACCAAAGAAAAAAATGGGATACAACAACTACAACAAAGCCTTCAGATAAATGTGGTAGGGAATATGAAGGTAGGCATTTACAGAAGAAGTTGAAAGTTTACTGCTGAAATGGAAAACTCTCTGTTTCTTTGGATTTTTTTCCATGTCCCCATGTTTAATTTTCCAGCAAGTCATGATCATTTTGCTGAAATGCTGAGTGCTCAATCAAAGGGAAGCTGTTCCAAGAAATACACCCAATGAGAATGACAAAAATATAGCCAAAGTGAGCTTGAAATACAATATGGGAACGTGAGAATTAAACATGGAGGCAGCCACTAACTGGCAGTAACATCCTGCAAGGCTCAATCCCAACTAGGGTGATTCTATGAAGCTAAAAGTAATAAAACAACCAGAGTAAAAAAATACAGGCCACAAGATTTGATGGTAATGAAATATATTACATTAGCCAGCACATGAATCAGCCAAAGGATTTAGCAAATGAGGCTGTTTCCGTAGTGTTTTTTGAATATTTGCTTTCTGTGACACTGACAGGGTTATAATTCTCTATGGTGGCTACAATAATTAATAGACAGGAATCTATTTCTTATGAAATGAGGCAAGACTGTCCCCTTCACATCCTGCTGTGTGTGCCTGTTTTCAAGGGACAGCTGAATTCCCACAGTGTGGTCCCTGCTTTCTGCTTCGTTGATCACATGTACTGCAGGATAGCGCAGGGCCATGGGCACCCCAGCACAGCCCTGAAGGGCACAGAACCTTCTGGGCAGAGCTTCTCCACTGCAGTCTTGGGAAAGGGTAGTAAGCGCCTTAGTGCCTTCTAAAAACCTCCTCTACCAAGCAGATGGCTTTGTTCATAAAACTACGTATGGAAAACACAGACTGGAGCCCTCATAAGACTACATATGGGAAACACAGACTGAAGCCCTCATAAAACTACATATGGGAAACACAGACTGGAGCCCTCATTTTGCCAAACTGATTTTTCTCCTCAAGCCACACCAGAAAGGCAAGTTCATAGAGGTAATTTCAGAAACTTAGTTATAAACAACTATTAAGAGTTTCAAATACAACACATGAGTAATGATACTGAAGTTATGCTACTGCACAACAGGACTTAGCCAGCTTCAGATCACTGCTTAAAATGTGGTCTTTCAGGAGACCAGCATAGGCTAGTTTTGAGTACAGTAGTTAATCATGCAGTTGAACTTATCTCAATTGTTTTGCTTGTAGTGCAAAAATCTCTGCATTTGTGCAGGTCCGAATTCCTTTCCCACAAGCACAGTGTCCCAGGGTGGGCAGTGTGTGACGTATTTCAACCACGAACACAGTAATCCAGAATCAGTCTTATCAAACAGTAAATCCTGCTGTGAGGCATTAAGGTACATCTGTTCAGCTGCAATCCTCTTACACAAGACATTCATTAGGGCAAGGGGACAGTGCTTAGCACAAACAAGATCAAGGCCTGGTGACCTTACCCAACTACAAATGCAGAGATGAAGCCTATGCTAAGAAGGTAAACTATACTATGTTCTCTGACAACTTTATAAACAGTTGCTATATGTTAGTTATATAGAACTGTTCTTCTAAAACTGGCCAAGGAAAATATCTTCCTAAGCCAGAAAATCCTTAAACAACCCAAAGAAATTTTTGAATGGATGATTACTTTAAGAAGGTTAAACAGTTACAGGGGTTCAAACTGAAACAAGGGAAGTTCAGGTTAGATCTTAGTCAGAAGTTCTTCCCTGTGAGGGTGCTGAGGCACTGGCAAAGGGTGCCCAGAGAAGCTGTGGCTGCCCCATCCCTGGCAGTGTTCAAGGCCAGGTTGGACACAGGAGCTTGGAGCAACCTGCCCTAGTGGAAGGTGTCCCTGCCTGTGGCAGGGGTTGGAGCTGGATGAGGTTTAAGGTCCTTTCCAACCCAAACCATTCTGTGATTCTACGGTTCTGCAACAAAGAACTGCCCAAACTTACTTCCATTTTATCAGCAATAAGACAATTTTCCACAGAACTTCCATAGAGCTCATGTCACCTGCATGCTGCAGCCCGCAACAGCCCACATGCTGCTGCAGCCCCGCACACAAGTCCCTCTCCTTCCTTCCCCCCCCACAGTGTCAGAACCAAACACTGAAGTCTCATTACTTTGAAGTCTTCATTACTTTTCAAACTGATGCCATCAAATCCAGGCTCCCAAATATTATGAAACATAAATAATAAAAGCTAAATGTCAGCTGTCAACATAACAAACACTGTATGAGGCTCATTTACTGGAGAATGGAATTGAAAAGTTGATTCATAAACTACCTTTGCACTTCAGTGACCATAACCAGCACATCACAATGGGACCGTGTTGATCCCTGATGTGAGACGGAGATCAAGAACCAAGGGCAGCAGTGGACTTCTCACACCAGTCCCCAGCCCCGCTGGCCTGAATCACCCAAAGAATTTAGCAAATGAGGCTGTTTCCATAGAGTTTTCTGAATATTGCTTTCTGTAACACTGACAGGGTTATAATTCTCTGTGGTGTTTACAATAATTATAGACAGGAATCTGTTTCTTATTAAATGAGGCAACACTGTCCCCTTCACATCCTGCAGTCTGTGTCCACCTATTCCAGCAGTGTTACTGGAACTAGTGCTAGGCAGAACTGCCAGTAACAGCTCTGGAGACTTGTGCTTTGCACCAGCTCTGCCCCATCCCCCAGCTGCTGGTATGAGCAAGTAGTTCTGCTGAGTGTCCCTTTGTCCTGTGTTCAGCAGTAGCAGCCATTTTCCTCCTGCTCATAGCTGGTGCAGTGCTGTGGCTTTGACTTTCAGCCTGGGAACAGCGCTGATAATGCCGATGGTTTTAGTTGCTGCTCAGTAATCTTCACTCTGACCAAGGACTTTCTGAGTCTCATGCTCTGCCAGGGAGGAGGGGAAGCGGGGAGGAAGCAGAGACAGGACACCTGACCCAAACTGACCAAAGAGGTATTCCATACCACAGCACGTCATGCCCAGTATATAAACTGGGGGCAGTTACCCAGAAGGGGGAGATCACTTCTCGGTTGGGCTGGGTATCAGTCAGCAGGTGGTGAGCGGCTGTATTTTCTTCCCTTGTTACTTCCCTTATCATTGTTATTATTGGTGGCAGCAGTAGTGGTTTGTGTTATACCTCAGTTACTGGGCTGTTCTTACCTTAACCTGTGGTAGCTACATTCTTTCGATTCTACTCCCCATCCTTCTGGGAGCTGAGGGAGGAAGGGAATGGGGGGGAGTGAGAGAGTGGCTACATGGTACTGAGTTACCAGCTGGGCTTAAACGACAACACCCTTCATAGTTTGGCACAAAATGAAAGGTAACACAGTTTAAAAGAAGTTTTGTAGTCTCTTTTTCAAGCCAAGATAAAAAAAAAAAAAAAAAAAAAAAAAGAAAACAAAGGGTAGAAAAACCCTGAAAAGAAGAAACACGTGTTTCTTTCCTTATCTCTTTATCACACTCCTACCCAAAATCAGAAGGGGTTTCCTTTGCTCACAAAACCATTTGTAGATTTACTTTCCCTAAACAGCTCTCTACACCTGGCACCAGCCTGGGTCAGTGTACTGGAATGCACCCTTTGCGCTGCTAACTGCTCCTGCTGCTGGAGCGCTCCCTACAGAGCTGCCAGCATGTTTAACTGCAGATGGAGAAAGCAAGGGCCAAGTGACTCCTTTATGCCCAAAAGCACAGAGGTGCTTTAGGTTGTAAAAGATTAAAAGTTGTAAAGATTAAAAATTGTGAAAGATTTCTTTAGGTTGTAAAAGATTAGTCCTCAGCATGATGTTGAGGATCAACTCTTTCAGCTGACTGTCCATATGCGCCTCATATAAAACAGAGGCAATGGAGACCCAACATCGCTTCATTTCAATAGTGTGACATGAGCAACAACAGATCTGTCAAATTCATTTCCTTTACATTTTCCATTCAACTCTGCATATACTGATGATTTGATGATTCATTTCAAATGGCAAATGAAGTTGCTAAGCCATTGTCCATTATATTTGAAAAATCATGGCAGTCAGGTGAAGTTCCCCATGACTGGAAAAAGGGAAATATAACCCCCATTTTCAAGAAGGCAAAAATGGATGAGCCAGGGAACTACAGACCAGTCAGTCTCAACTCTGTGCCTGGCAAAATCTTGGAGAAGTTTCCACTGGAAGGCAAGCTAAAGCACATGAAAAACTACAAGGTGGTTGGTGACAGCCAGCATGGCTTCACTAAGGGGAAATCCTTCCTGACCAATTTGATGGCCTTCTATGATGGGGCTACGGAACTGATGGACAGGGGTAGAGCAGTTGATGTCACCTACCTGCACTTGTGCAAAGCGTTTGACACTGTCTCATATGACATCCTTGTCTCTAAGTTGGAGAGACATCAATTTGATAGGTGGACCACTCGGTGGATTAAGAACTGGCTGGATGGCCACACGCAAAGTGTTCTGCTCAATGGCTCAATGTCCAGCTGGAGACCAGGAAAGAATGGTGTCCCTCAGGGATCAGTGTTGGGACCGGTCTTGTTCAAGATCTCTGTCAGTGACATGGGCAGTGAGATTGAGTGCACCCTCAGCAAATTTGCCAATGACACCAAGCTGTGTGGTTCGGTTGATATGCTGGAGGGAAGGAATGCCATCCAGAGGGACCTTGACATGCTTGAGAGGTGGGCAGATGCCAACCTGATGAAGTTTAACCATGCCAACTGCAAGGTCCTACACCTGGGTGGGAGCAATCCCAGGCACAGCTACAGGTTGCGTAGAGAAGAGATTCAGAGCAGCCCTGTGCAGAAGGACTTGGGGGTTTTGGTCGATGAGAAAATGAACATGAGCCAGCAGTGTGCACTTGCAGCCCTGAAAGCCAACCGTATCCTGGGCTGCATCAAAAGGAGCGTGACCAGCAGGTCGAAGGAGGTGATCCTGCCCCTCTACTATGCTCTCGTGAGACCTCACTTGGAGTATTGTGTGCAGTTCTGGTGTCCTCAACATAAAAAGGTCATGGAACTCTTGGAAGAAGTCCAAAGGAGGGCCACGAGGATGATGAGGGGACTGGAGCACCTTCCATATGAAGATAGGCTGAGAAAGTTGGGGCTCTTCAGCCTGGAGAAGAGAAGGCTGCGTGGAGACCTCATAGCAGCCTTCCAGTATCTGAAGGGGGCCTATAGGGATGCTAGGGAGGGACTCTTCATTAGGAACTGTAGTGATAGGAGAAGGGGTAATGGGTTCAAACTGAAACAGGGGAAGTTTAGATTGGATATGAGGAAGAAATTCTTTACTGTAAGGGTGGTGAGGCACTGGAATGGGTTACCCAGGGAAGTTGTGAATGCTCCATTGCTGGCGGTGTTCAAGGCCAGGTTGGACATAGCCTTGGGTGACATGATTTAGTGGGAGGTATCCCTGCCTGTGTCAGGGGGGTTGGAACTAGATGATCTTAAGGTCCTTTCCAACCCTAACTATTCTATGATTCTATAAGAGAGAATTTAGGAGGTCTGCCTTCTGCATGCACATGCTATTTTGTTTTTTTAATATGTTAACTTGATTTTCCACAGGATTTTTAAACTAAAACTGCATTCATATTTAAGGGCACTAAAGATTTTAGTCACTTTTTTTTTTTCAGACCTTCCATGTCACAGGTTAGTGTTCTGGCCACTAATTCTTCTCATCCCATCAGTCTCTATTCCTACAATATATAAATCAGTCACCAATCATTACCGCTGTCTCAGAGTCACTAGCCAGTTTGCAATGTTCTTCACTTTCCATAAAATATCTTCAAATGCCCTATTTATCCCAGCTCAAGGATTACAAACCTTATTACGCATTATAAACCTTATTGCTGTCCACAGTTCTTGTTTTCTGGGTAAATGCAATTCAATTACTCTTCAGTCTACATTTGAGAATTTTCACATAGAAATTTGCTTCCTGACCATCACTTTACGTATTTTTGAAGCCAAGGGACTACTTATGGGCACTTGGGAAGTCTATTCAGTGATAAATATCAGTTATTAAAGAAGCAATGATCAAACATCCTTCAGGAGAAAGCATTTCCTGCATATTGTTGTACCCAGCTGGGTCTGTGTCAACACCTGAAGGTTGAAGTTTGACCCATGTGGGGTGACACTGCCAGGGCTGGCCACAGCTCACTGCAGGAGGGCTGCTCTTTGCCGCTAGTGGGGATCATAGCAGCATCACGGATACATCAGGATCATGGATTGTCCCAGCACCCTGACCAGGAGGAATGCTGGGACCATCCATCATAATGCCGCACCTTGCCATGAGCACACCACTCTTGGAAAACCAGCACCAGGACTGAATAGGAATGTTGCTTCAAAGATGTGATAGTTTTTCCATACCAGCTACTCGTAACAATTGCATCTCGCTAATCCATTTTCATCTGAAACCCAAGATCTTTAGGGATTTGAAGCTCTCTTAGCAGCCCAAGGAAAATTTGATATTGAAACAGTTTGTACATTTGTTTAGGCAGAATAATTTACTCATATTTCATTGCTACTTACTTTCTGCAACTTCAGCTCAGCAAATGCATCAGAACTCATCTCTCTCAGGAATTTCTGTTCCTCTGTTTCACCATCACTAAATAAATTTTATTGTTTGCTGCTATTAACATCTGTAAGTGAAAACACAGTCACAGATACTCTTCCAAGTTATTCTGTGCCATAAAAACATATACAGTGCACAGAAAAACCTTTAAGGTTAAAAAGCAGACTATAAATTGAGATCTTTCTTCTTGCTTCCCACCATCATACACAGAGCTTCACCAAGCTGGCCAGGCCCCACAACCCATATTGGTTTTAGAGAGAACTAAGTGAAAGTTTTCCATAGACTTTACTAGCATTCAACTAGTGATTTTTATCCCAGGAAAAAAGAGCATCAAAATATTGCCAAGGCTGCAAAATAATAATAATAAAAAAAAATAGATTTCTGTTGCAGGCGGGGCCCACAGGCTCCTCTTGCCTGTGTGGTAGGCAACGACTGCAGGCTCCTCTGCCTGCGGCAGGCCCCCCTGCCTGCCCTCCGTGGTGGGAGAATGAAGACAATCAATATGATCATTCATCAGACTCAGTTTATTCATCTGAGGGTTCCAGTTATATACTCTATGACTTAGTTAACATGCATACTTGTTAATACATGATTGGCTACCTATATCTACTAATTGATACATGATTGGTTACATGATTGGTACGTGCTTGATCACAGCTCAAAGGTTACATTCACATCCCACCCCCCTCTGTAGTTTTCCTCTTGGTTATGTTCCAGGGGGTTTCCAGCTTGCAGCTGTGCTTCAAGGTTGCAGTTATCAGTTCCTCCCTACATATCCCGACTTCTCAGGCTCCTCTGCCAACTCTCTCAAACTCTTCTCACACACACGTTCTCTAGTAACCTTCAGCCAAGGCCTCAAAGCCTTTGGTTCACTACTGCTGGGCCTATGGTCTCATCGTGTCCGTTCTCCAGCAGCCATTCCCTAACAATACCCCTCTTTTCCTTTTGTATCCGCAACAGATTTCTATATACTCCACTTCTTACCTCGATTTTTGTACAGCTTTTTCTTTCTAATTACATTGCAATATCTCCAAGTATTTATACAATTTTGTCAGGTTTTATATGTTTAGATATAATCTTATCTGCTTGAATAAATCACCTTTTAACTTCATTCTAAAAGCACCTGTTCTGCAGTGTATGAATGAAACAATTTATATGAAGAATAAAATCCAGCTTCTGAAAACTAATTCTACCTTGTAAAATTTATGTTTGAATCCCGTCTCTGTCATCCCCTTCAGCTGACCACAGATAAATGAGTTTTAGTGGTGTTGCAATAGCCTGCTGAGATCACCAAAGCAGTGAAAGGTTGCATCTCAACAGAGAGAGCAGCACTTCAAAACTGAAATGGCAGACACATGGCCCATGAACCTCGGAGTGTGGTTGCTTGAAGTGCTGAGTGTGTGTTTATGAACCACATGATTCTATGCAACTGACTTTAAACCACTCAATCACATCCAACTTCAGGCTAACCTAAAATACGAGATTAAAAAATACAGCACAGAGGAAGACAGAAAGAAAGGGACATCAAGTTTAATCTCCCAGCATGGTTGTTTTCCCAGCAAGTAGGTAACACCACAGTCCTTTCAGCCTCTCTGAACTCAAACTCCAAACTCCAAAGGCTAAAAAAAAAGGGGAAAACTCCACCCCTGAATTACATTACAGGTAGTCATTAAAGCACTTTTCAATGCACAGGATAGCGGTAGCAGTTTTGCTTAGATGTGCTGAACCATGGGTCTACCAGACACTATAGTTTCTTAATGCTCAATGTTTGTTGTTTTCAACTTGCGTAATTTCTTTCACAGCTACTAATGAAGTTACACTTTATTATTTACCATATCATTTTTCACTTAGTCAGAACCAGGCATAATATACAAAGGAAACCACCAAAAAAAAGAAAGGTTTTCAACCTCTTTTACCCATCCTGCCACCATTTCAAGTTCCTAAGGTAGAAGCTGGGGAAATATGATAAAGAAGTCTTAGAAGGACACCATTTCTGAAATGATTGTTGAACCGACTCAAAAAGAGAACTGGGCACCTGCAGAGATGGAGGCACTAGTATGTTTTGAACAGAAGAACACAAAAAGGGCACAGCTGTTTAAAAAATGTCAGATTCTTCATCTTCTACCGAGAAGAGAGAGAGGTGAAATGGTATGCTATTGCAATGCCCAACTCTGAGCTGGCAGTGGCCTCTATCATGTTGTTTGTAAGATGTTTGCCCAGAAAGTGAAGTATCGTGGTTTAAGCCTCTCTAACTCACACAGCTCGTTCTGTCACTCACTTCCCCCTCTTTCTTCCCCCCACTCCCGGAGGGATGGGAAGGAGAATCAAAAAGAATGCAACTCCCACAGGTTGAGATAAGAACAGTTTAGTAACTAAAGTATAACACAAATCACTACTGCTACCACCAATAATAATAATGACAAGGCAAATACAAGGAAAGAATACAATTCTCACCACCTAATACCAAGCCTGACCAAGCAGTGCACCTCCCACCCTTCCGGGTCTCTGCACTCTGCTTTCCTTCCTGGGCATGACGTGCTGTGGTATGGAATAACCTCTTTTGGTCAGTTTGGGTCAGGTGTCCTGTCTCTGCTTCCTCCCGGCTTCCCCCCCTCCCTGGCAGAGCATGAAACTCAGAAAGTCCTTGGCCAGACCAAACCTTCACTAAGCAGTAACTGAAAACACTGGTGTTATCAGCGCTGTTCCCAGGCCTGAAATCAAAACCACAGGGCTGCACCAGCTACCAAGAAGGAGAAAAATGACTGCTACTGCTGAACCCATGACAGTATCCACCCCTTATTCCATACCATTCACGTCACGCTCAGATCCCACATTTTCAATATACCATCACATGTATATATACACATCCACATACACATACAGAGGGAGAGAGATCATCCCTCAGTGCATGGACCAATCCCTATAAAGCTGCTGAGTCCATCCAGTCTATGATATTGGGCTCCATATCTTGTAAGAGTCTTTCAGAGCAGGAGAGGCTGTGTGCAGTGCTCACACTCGTGAATAACCTGGGCAATAGTGTCCATTGCTAAGTCCACCCCTCAATCACAAGTCCATCTGGATGTTGCATCTCTGCCCTGATGGCCTGAGGTGTCATGGGGCCACCAGGCACAAAATAATTCACCCTCCCCTCCAGCAGTTTCTGCAGCTTGTCGGTGGGGACTCTATACAGCTGCCTTCCATCTGTGACACTTCCAAAGCAGTGGAGGGGCCCAGTGGACTAGATACTTGCCCATACTGTCCCACACACCCTGCCACTCATGACTGTCTAGCTGCAGAGAAAATCTCTTAGTCATCCTACATTGTAGTCTAACCCCAGACAAGGCCCACACCCCACTCTGCTTAACTCTCGGGACCAGATGAAATGGTTGTAGGCAAAACACACTCTGTATGTATGCCACCATGCTGATCCCCATCACAATCAGCAGGCAGGTCTCAAGGGTGCTCAAAGGGCATTCAGATCCTTCAGAACTCAAATGTTGCTGCTGTACTTGTCACTGGGGCTGGTGTAGCTGCTGTGCTTGCCGGCTCTCTCACCACCAGCTGCTCTTTGTCTGAGTCCAGATCTTCCTCCTGTGCCTTGCTGGGAAGTGCTGCGTAGTCTCCTGCACCCTCTTGGGGCTCGGGCTCACGGGGCTCTGCGGGTGGTTGCCAGGGGATGCTCTCGGCTGCCGCGGGGCTGTGCTCGGCCGCCGCCTGCCCCGCCGCTCGGTAGCCGCCTCCTGTCACCGCTCGGCAGCCGCGGGGCTGGGCTCAGTGGGGGGCTCACCTCCTCTGCCACCTCCTTTGTGGCTTACTGGTCCCAAGGGCCGCGCTCCCGGGCCGGTTCGGCCGCCAGCGGCTCCCGGGGCCACCCCACCTCGGCTCTCCACAGCCTCACAAAGACGGAGGCAAGGACGAGGGCCAGGACGGTGAAGAGCAGCCAAACTGCCAGGTACACATCCGCCCCCCCCGCTTCTGGAGCCCGCCCGTATTACAAGCCATTCCAATAAAGTACAATGAAACAAGAACCTTAACCCAAAACCCATATCCGAAAAATGCTAAGATAACAAATACTGGCTGTAAGTAATGTACAACAGGCTCAAACCATGAACTCAAGAGAATCAAGAGCAACAACTTTGAGAGCCAATAAATCAGCATTGTGACGAGTGGCTATTAATTCTGTCGTTATCTCAACCCTTCGTGCCCCACGTTGGGTGCCAAAAAGAGCTGTCGTGGTTTAAGCCTCTCTAACTCACGCAGCTCGTTCTCTCACTCACTTCCCCCTCTTTCTTCCCCCCGCTCCTCGAGGGATGGGAAGGAGAATCAAAAAGAATGCAACTCCCACAGGTTGAGATAAGAACAGTTTAGTAACTAAAGTATAACACAAATCACTACTGCTACCACCAATAATAATAATGACAAGGCAAATACAAGGAAAGAATACAATTCTCACCACCTAATACCAAGCCT
This sequence comes from Ara ararauna, assembly GCA_028858755.1. Lineage (NCBI taxonomy): Eukaryota > Metazoa > Chordata > Aves > Psittaciformes > Psittacidae > Ara > Ara ararauna. Next base: position 1,518,579 of record CM054410.1, on the reverse strand, counting down.
GACCAAGCAGTGCACCTCCCACCCTTCCGGGTCTCTGCTCTCTGCTTTCCTTCCTGGGCATGATGTGCTGTGGTATGGAATAACCTCTTTGGTCAGTTTGGGTCAGGTGTCCTGTCTCTGCTTCCTCCCGGCTTCCCCTCCTCCGTGGTAGAGCATGAAACTCAGAAAGTCCTTGGCCAGACCAAAACATCACTAAGCAGTAACTGAAAACACTGGTGTTATCAGCGCTGTTCCCAGGCCCAAAATCAAAACCACAGGGCTGCACCAGCTACCAAGAAGGAGAAAAATGACTGCTACTGCTGAACCCAGGACATGAAAAGTCATATACTGAGAAATTAACTTCCGATTGAATGGTGGGTCATTCAATGTGGTGCTGATTAAGGACTGCTGGCAAATATTTACGGGTATTCTTGGCTTGTTGTTAGGCATCCTTACATCTATACATGTTGTAAATACACTGATGCTGCTTTCAATGAATTATTGACCCTGTTTTACTGCTGCCATCTGTGTGGTTTATTATGCGATGTTTATGAACGATACCAATTCTTTTTCCTTACTTCAAGCATGATCCTGCATCTACTCTTCAGGCAAGACATCCTTCCTAATATGAGGAATGCAGGCTACAAAATCATATTTTCCTCTTCAGTGGATTAATCATGGTTCATCCTGGTTACACCTGGTGCAAATGCAAGTTTCCACTTGTGAATTGAACCATTTTCCAGGGTTACATATGAAGCGTTTGATATTTATTAACAAAGACATGACAGTTATTGCATTGATGGACTTTGGCATTGGAAAATCTCATCCACAATAGCCAGCCTAATTGATTTGCAGGCATGGGGCTGTGCATGCTGCCTGTATTTACATGGAAAGCGAATTCCCTGTGCCACTGTCACTTATACTGGGAAGCCCATTATGCCTCAGTAACCAAGTTTGACACCACTATTGATGTACACCTGTATTCTATTCAGAACATCTACTTCATTTACACACAGCATTAGCAGAGTCATGGATCTCTGAGCAGTCATTTGGAAGTCCTTATTGATACAAATTTGGTTATGAAAAGGGAGAAGCCAGACTCATGAAAGCCATGTTCTGTGCACAGGTCCCAGGCACAGGCTTGAGACTGCTGGCAAAGCTTGGTTTGTAAGATTTGGAAAGAAGTCTTGTTAGAGCAGGTTCTTCTGTTTGAACACATCCAAAAAAAATATTTTCTCTATCTATTTTTATCTACAGCAAGGATTCACTGGCCATGCCATTTCACTTCAGTAATAATACAATTGCTAATGGAATTAAGAGGACTCTGTACACTAGGAGAAATATTTAACAGATAATTCTCATATATTTTTGGGCCCCTGGAAATGAAATGGGCTTTAACATATCCTCTCAGTCTCACTTCATTGTGTCAAAGTTAAATAGAAAAAATAACATATCAACGCAAAAAAGGTGATGCCAGATTTGCACCCAAGAGTATTCTAATGAAAGCAAAAAAACCCATATAATCCCCAGTTTTAAAATTACATCCTCTGAAAATACAAGCTAAAGCTGCAGAAGTGTGCCCAGAGCAGGCAGACCATGGAATGTACTCAGCCTGCAGAAGGCATGAACACCTAACAGCCTGAGGCATCCTTGCAAATGATTCTTCAGATTACAGACCAGTCTGGTGTCAGAAACAGTTCATAGCATTATCCAGCACACAGTACAGAGAACATCAATAAATAATATCAATAATAAAGTGTTCAGAAACAGGAGTTGCCAGATGCAGACAGAACTGAGACACATTTAATAACACCATTAACATAAGCTACATAGCGTCAAACTCCTCCACCACAGAGATTTCACCATACCAGCAAGGTATTAGGGATAGAAAGTAACAGTCGTAATGTAAAGGCTGACACTAGATGCAACTCCTGAGCCTGCAAAAGGTAACCCACAAATCCATGGGTAGCTGAAGACCATCAGCAGGGTGGATTACCCTGCCTGGTTTCATTCATTAGATCTTCCAAGGCAGAGTAAGTTCTAAAAAGAGTATGATGAGAACAGCTTACTATTGGGCCCATGATCTATATTCAGATGAATATTAAGGAAACCTCTGTAGTGGTTCAGACCATCTCAGGTCACACACCAAGTTTTGAAAAGGAAACAGGTTGAAACCTCTTTGTCCTGGGTTCAGCAGTAGCAGTCATTTTTTCTCCTTCATAGTAGCTGGTGCAGTACTGTGTTTTCGACTTTTGGCCTGGGAACAGCGCTGATAACACCAGTGTTTTCAGTTACTGCTTAGTAATGTTTTGGTTTAACCAAGGACTTTCTGAGTCTTATGCTCTGCCAGGGAGGAGGGGAAGCCGGGAAGAAGCAGAGGCAGGACACCTGACCCAAACTGACCAAAGAGGTATTCCATACCGCAGCACGTCATGCCCAGGAGGTAAAGACAGAGAGCAGAGACCCGGAAGGGTGTGGGTGCGCTCTGTGGTGGGGCTTGGTATCGGGTGGTGAGCGATTGTATTCTTTCCTTGTATTTGATTTGTCATTATTATTATTGATGGTAGCAGTAGTGGTCTTGTGCTATACTTTAGTTACCAAACTGTTCTTATGTCAACCTGTGGGAGTTGCATTCTTTCGATTCTCCATCCCATCCCTCGAGGAGCGGGGGGAAGAAAGAGGGGGGAGTGACTGAGAGAGTGACTGCGTGAGTTATAGGGGCTTAAACCACGACACTGTTGGATTCCCAAAGGGTATCCATTATAGAATGAGGGATCTGAATGTACATTAAAACATGGAGTAATGAGTAACCATACACCAGATATGTATTCCTCATCCATGTAATGTGAAGATGAAATAAAGCTATTATAATGAAGATGACTTCTCCCACATCATGAAGATGGTCATGTAGGACATTAGTTTGTGCAGGAAGTATGACAAAAGTATGGTTTGCTCTTTCTACTTCTACTTCTTACAGGATTTAGAACCACAAAAGGATTAGGTACATGGCTTGTGTAAGAAGAGATTACCAGGTCTTCTTCAAAATGCTCCAGTATGACCATAAAACCTGGTTCACCTTTTTTATGTTAATGATTCTACTTTGAAAGTGGATGCATATAGGTGTATTAGTAATGGAGAGGAAAGCAATACGTTACTGGTACATGAAATATTTTTCCTGCACACATACCTATTTTTCTGGACTGCCTCAACAGTGGCTGATCCTATCTCTAATAAAATGATAGAAAGGAAAAGAAACCAAACTCAAACAACTGTTAATGAACTTTTCCAGATAACAGGCAGAAAAAAATGAGGAAAACAAAATTGAAATATTCATGTTGTTCAACCCTTGTTATTAACAATGTTCTTGTGAATCCTGCACAAGAGTAGGGTCATTAGGAAATACGTACTGATTTCTGATGCTGTTTCTGAAGGACATCACTCTTCCCTGGAACTCTTAGCCGAGCCCACTGCTCACATGGGTAAGTGATTCTCATCACACTGCTAATCACTGCCCAGCCTCCATCTGCACAGTGTGTGGCAGCTTTCCTGCACCTGCATCCGGAGGCACCGGCTCTGCAGTGCAGCTACATGCTCATGCTAACTGACATGCGAGGGAGGCATGAGGTTTAAACTCTGGACTCTGTTTTCCCATGAGGTACTGAAGACATCTCTGCTCTGTGCAGCAAACCCAATTCAGTCACTGCTGAAATCAAGATGCAGCTGTCTGTAGAACATAGGTGCCTTGTGGCCTCCTTGAAGTTCTTCCTTCGGGGCTGGAAGCCCAATGCTGAAAACACCACTGCATCACTGAAGCCTGCATCTTTCTGGTAGCCGCAGTAGGCACAAGGTATCCCAGCTGGTTTATGTTTCAGTATTGTATTTCTGTAATTGTTTTTAGTTTTGACAAGCTGTCAGCTGGCTGAAGAACAAAGTCCTGTGGTGCAGCCCAGTGAACATGCCCATGAGTCTGCCTGCAGTTATTTTGGGGGTCCACAGGCTTTTGGACTGAGGAGACTTGTGGATGCCAATCAGGACATTCATCCGCTGCCTTAACAGTCTAGGCACAGTTTAGTGACAATAAGCATGACAGCCCTATGTGTTGTAATGTTATTATTGCATAGCTTAGCACTGCCATTATAGTTTAGGGTCTGTTGGTGTTACTGTTATAAACAGCAGTTTTCAGACGGCTGATAACTTTGCTATGTCAAATTGCACCAGGCTAAAGCTCAAAATATCCATTGTCATTCTTCTGCTCTTTCAAAGGAAGCAAGCTCCCAACCAAAATAACAGGTTATGTTCCAGTTTCACAGTATGTCTGTGTCTGATGTGTTTTCTAGGTGCTTTCAGGCATGGTTCTGTCCTCTCCATAGCAGCCAAAAATATCCCTGCAGATGCCATGTCCCATGTCTGCTGCTGACCCACACCACTCTGCATCTCTGGAGGTAGTTCAAAGATTACTTCTGCAAGTTACAGGCCTACACAAACACTGCAGCTTCTGGCTCAGGTCAAAAATACTTTATTGAAAGTCTATTTTTGTGCAGCTTGCCAACATACAGAAGAACTGGCTTCTCTTGCATTCAAAAAAAAAAAAAAACCCAACTAAAAACCAACCAACCAAACAAAACCCCCCACTCCACCAAAACCAAACCAAATCAAACCAAACCAAACCAAAACCAACCAAATGAAAAAACCCCACCACCAAACCCTCCCACCCAAACCAGAACAAGACTCAGCAAGCTCTGCCTTGGAATTACAAAGAAACATAAAAAGTAAGTATTTGTGCATTAACAGCAATAATTTCACCTGGAATTTTAACGTGCCATTTATAATCTCACACTGAACTGATGCTGCATTTTCCTAAATGTTTTTGCTTTAGCAAATGCTGACCTGTCAGGAAGGATGAATGTGTTCAGTTCCCAGATCCGGGTAAAATTCCTGAAGTCAGAGAACTTCACTGTGGCCCTGGCAGGTCCTTGTGCTGAGTGTGGTTCCATCTCTTTACTCCCAGGCAGGGAGACCCAGGGCTTGTGGGGCTCGCACTGAGTTCTGCAGAGGCGACTCCAAAGGAACTACGAGCTGTTAACAGATGCAAGTGAGGAGGACAAAATCCAAAAGGCTCCAGACTTGTGGCATTTAGTTTGGGTCTTAAAATCAGCAAGCAATCCTGGGAGCTCAGGACAAATGGCAGTTTTCAGGGATTTCAGGTGATGGATACTGTTATGCTGCGTGTTTGCACTGGGTTTAGGGGATAGTTTGATGAGCTTATTGCTTCTGTGCTCTAAGAGACTAAGACACCATAGAGCTTCACATTCAAGATATTTCATCATAAACCAAAGTAACTAAAACTGCAAAGCAAGTAAAGAAAAAAATAGCTAACGCTAAGCTTGAAGATATAAAAAATTGAAACTGTTAACGTTACCAATTAACATGTAGATTGCCTGTACAATGGAATGCCATAAATGCCCACATCTCAGGTACAATAATTCCTTTTAAACTCTCATTGTATCACTGCCAAAAGACTCCCTCTCTGCTGTGCACCATTTCAAGGAACATTTGAGCACTCTTTGGTCTCCAGAAAGCATTGGTTCACATGAATGACATCAGCCAACATATTTCTCTTTGTATCCCAACTCGACGATAGTTGCTCAGCACAGAACCTCTCCAAGCCACAGCGTAGGCAGCTATTCAACACATTCTGAGCATTACTCAAAAGGAAGGGTACCAATCTAAGTGCCCTGAGTAAATGCAGAGTTGTTAACAGAACGAGGCAATTTCCTATAATTCTATCGCTAAACTCTGCATAACGAACCCATGATTTCAGATCCAGCCTGACTGGAAACAGAGCTTGGCTTTGCCTATATGCAGTGATCTGAGCTCATTAGACTGATGAGTGACTATCTGAGATGTTTTCCCACTGTTTTGTTTTGTGCCTCTGTTATTTTTTGGCACTTCAACAGAAATGCTCTTCTGAGTAGTTTTTAGCTACAATTTCAAACTAATTGGACTTTCATATCATGGAGTTTCTTGGTGGAAGTATTATCATAAAATCTCACAGCAGTTTAAAAGATAAATAATTTGCAAAAGGGTTTTCTTATTAGCAACAAGCACATCGAACTGTATTTCCTGGTTTTGCGCTGGGTTAAGTTGTATATACAGATGATTTTATTATTCAAACAAAACAAAAACCCCAAACAAACAAAAAGCCCAAACTCATAAACCCCAAATAAAAACAAAACCAAAAACCTAACCAAGAAAAACCAAGCCAAACCAAACTAGTAGAAACTTCAGGAATTTCAAATGAGTATCAAATTAATTCCTTTGCACCCACAGTAACAATGCTCAGAACACAAGTATCTTGGTGGGTCACAAACATCACGGGTCATGTGCTCAGGATATTCCTCAGCTTCATCAGCTTCACTGGGATTGCTCTTACTGATGTAAAGAAGACCAAAAAAATTTAGGCTGGCTTTGGTTCCAGTTCAGAGCTTTGCTTTCTAAAACATTTGTTCCATTTTGGGCAATAATGATAATAGGTTTTACAGCAGATTGTTACTGTGTCTAATTTGTACTCACATGAATAATTCTGGATGAGAAGAACACTTACTTAAGGTACTCTCTCCCATCTGGAGAAGACCAGAAGCGCCACAGCAGCTGTCTGGGTGCTGCCATGAATTTGGTGCTATTTATTCACTGCGTGCTTATTCTTTTTTCTCCTCATGATAAATGGTCCAATGGAATTTCGTGTTTCCCATCAACTTACATCATGGGTTTATGAGTTATTGAACAAACAAATCCCATTCATTTGGCAAAGAAATAAAGAAAATAACTAGTCAATGCACATTAATATCTCCATATCAATCAATGCATATAGACTACCCAGTTAAGAAAGCTTTCTTTTTTTCCATTCCTCTGCAAGCTCGCAATTACTGCTTCTAACCTGCCTGAAATCACTTGGGGGCAAAACCATTGGGACAAAGCAATCCCTTTATGTCTCACCACTTCCCAACACCCCACGCTGCTCCCCCCCAAAAAAAATCCCAACACACCAGCACTGCTATGACAGTATTTGACAGGCTCAGTTTAAAAATGATGAAAATGGGCTGCAATAATTAAGCATCTTTCTGGCTTTTTGCTCAGGGTTTTGTTTGCTTGTTTTCCTGGGCATTTAATTTAATTTTTATTAACTTTTCCCTTGGTAGAAAAATAGGCATAAATGAGCAAATGCTGCCTCACATCCTTGATTTAGAATAAATTTAAATTAAAAAAATGACTATGCAAAGTATTTTTACCACAAAACAACTGATAAAAGAATATATTAGCCTTGGGTTTTTTTCCATGCTTAAAGATAATCACTACCACCACCATCACTAAACCCCACACTGGATTGTTGTAAAATAATAGCTTTGAATTATACAAGCTTAAAACAAGTAAGCTGTACAAACGATATGGGATGCTTTTCTAGAGCACTTCAAAAAATGACTGCTTTAAGCCTGCAGCCTTAGAGGCTGTAATTCAGGCGTGGCAATTCCAACCACAGAGCTCAGGTCAAAAAGTACCAAATCAAGCTGACAGACAGGAAGTTGGTGAATTCTTACATGATTTTACTACACAGATGGACAAGAAGAGATGCGTGTATACAATGCATCTGTGCTACTGTTAATATCAGCTTTTATTTTCAGCATGGTTAAGCCAAGACTAACTTATCAGAGGGCATGTGCTACAATATGACCAAAATATTGCAGCTAGACCAGTTTCATCCTTTTCAATTAAGCCTGAGTTTTGTACTAGATTTATTCCATGGAGTGTAAGCAGAAAATATCTAGGAATGCTAAAAGATAAGGTACCCTTGCTTCCATTTCCTGAAAAATGGATTTCCCGAAAATATGCTTACATACACAGAGTTGGTCTGCTGCTGCTGTCAACTACCTTAGTGCTTCTCAGGTAAAAACACATCCCATTTCAAATCCGTATGAATCAGTGAATGATAGTTAATTGCTCAGTCATGTAGTGTGTACATCTGGAGACAAATAATATCTGTTCCAGCTCTCCAAGGTTTGTTTTAGGTATGTTCTTGTGGGTCCTTCCATAATTCCCTCTGCTCCGCCCCTTAGCCAGACACACATCTCTCTCCGTATTCTGAACCGATTTGTTCTATTTTTGTTACCACTTAAGATTTAAAGCAATGATGAACCTTCTGTCCTCGGTGTCCAGACAGCTGAAAATCTGGGTCTGGATCTTTCATCTGCCTCACACATACCCACATGCCCGCGCTGAGCCCCACTGCTTGCTGATGTAAAGATGTAAGAGTAAGTTTCTACACATATGCATCTGACTGTAAAAATCAACATCTGTGTTTGCAGCATACACATATAGTCAATATTTATGATGCACAAATCTGTCTTTCAACATCAAGATCACCAAAAAGAGCTAATAATTTTAATAGAAACATTCATACATCTGTTAACTATTTCAAAGCTCTTATAGATTATTGGGTACAGTATACCTTCATTCATTTATGTTTTCTATACTCAAGACATTTTACATCAGAAAATCATCAATAAAAGCACAGACTTGCTAGAAATTTAATGCAGCTCTATAAGAGGTTTTGGGTTTGGTTTTTTTTGTGCCCTTTTAAATGCAGGCACATTCTAGAAAAATAGAAGCTGATATTCTAAAATTTTTTTCTTGGGTATTTTTGAAAAATCCCACTGTTCAAAAATATTCCTCCATCATGTAAATATTCCTATTAGGAATAAGAGTTGAGAATTCATATGCATCAGGCTCTCTGACAACAAAATTTCCACTTCAACGAAGAAAATAAACCCCAAACCCTCAAAGCCAGCTAAAAGAAGAAAATTTACATTTTTTCCCCTCTACGGCAATGCAGATTTCTAGATAGGACATCAGTGCTTACAGTTGAAAATCCATTTTAAGTTTCATATTTTCTTTGCAAAAGCAGAAATGAGCTACTACAGTCAGTGTGGTGCAATGAAGGTTAATCGTGAGATGTTTCATTTGTATCTTGCAACTGTCTTCCAGATTAGCTTATTGAATGGTCAGCTGGAAAGTCTACTATCAGTTGTGAGGCATCAGTTCAAAATGATGGAGGAGTCTGCTCGAATCTGGATATTAGGATTATGCACTGGCAGTACCACACTGGCTAAGGGATAGGCATAATCCAGGTTTCAAAGTCAGCCAGTTGTCGTTCAATCCTTCTCCCCTGAAGTCAGCACAGCGACACTAAAGAAACAGAGAATGCTGCACGCACGCACATGGAACTGACTCCAACTTCACACACTGCAAGAGGGTTACCTCTGTGTGTGATTTACCCCCACGGCATGACCAAGGTGAGTTTGCCTCTTTTGTCTTAACTAAGAACCTTAAAATATCCTGGCAGGACAGGACCTCTGAGGGCCACATGAAGGACGGCTGGTGTTGAAATCGGACCAAGCAATAGGAATGTAGGGTCTGCACATTCCCAGGACATCATCCCTGTGTTTGACCATCCTCAGGTGCAGAACCCTTTCCTGATACCTAGTTGACTGCCCTTGCCAAAACTTGCATCTTGACTCTTGTCCTTTTAGTACACATCCCTGAAAGGAGTCTGGCTCCACCTTCTCTTCAGCTCCTCATTTCCCTTTCTGTGAAAGGCAAAATTGCTTCCCTTCAAGTGACACTTTCATAATTAAAAAGTTATTTGCCTTTTATAGCTAATGGATTATCAGGCTAATTAAGGAAATCCTTTACAGACTGCAAAAATTAATTGGAGCAATGATACTCACACATACACACACCCCAAAAGCAAACAAGAACAGAGTTTCCCAGATCAAGACAAAATAGATTCGAATACATTGGGACATGCCTGCTCTTGGGAGCAATGACTTGATCCTTACTTGTAACAAGTCATCTTAAACCCAGCCAAAGCTAACCACAGACACAGGCAAGCAGAGGTCTAAAGGTGAAATACACGGCTGTCCAGTACACTAAGCTGTTCATTAAACCATTACATCATTACATGGGAAAACTGCAACAGAGCAAAACAGTTATTTTTTTGGGTAAGTTTATGTCTCACTGTTGCCCTACAATTGGCAATAATATTGGTGCTCTCTGCAAACATCATTAGCACTCCAGAAATAATCAGACACAGGACAAACACGTACACCAGCAGCCATAGCTTCACCACTATTTGAGTTATTACAAAGCAAACCCTTTTGAGAATACAAGTAGCCAAAGAACAAAGCCAAGGTTAAACAGTGCAGAATTTCTTTATGATTATTATTTCATAGCACTAATTTATCTATAGTTTCAATTACTCACAGAAAGGAAATTCACCCATTTCTTTCCAATGGGAGAACTGTCTGCCAGCAAACTTGCAGCTAAAGATCTTAATCTCAAAGAGGCTAAAAGACTAAATAATTTGCAAATTAAGTATAACCCAATTCCAAGAGACTTGTGCTTGTATAGCATTTGCTATCAGTTTATGTAAGCATGGGCCAGCTGAGAACAAACAAGGCACGAGCTGCATACCAGAGTCCTAATTAACCATGCATACTACAACGAGCAGCATCATTGCACTGAACAAGTCAACATGCAAATTATTATTCTGTCATGCCAGTGCTACAGAGGCAACAGAATCTGGAAGTGTGGCAGAATCAAGGCTTCTTCCGAATTAGGTAATCCAATCTGTTTTCATAAGTGTTTGTGTAATAATAGCATGTAAATACTAGACCCAGTCTACTCTGTTGCTCTTGACATTGTAGAAATGAAAGAATGAAAGGCAAAGGCTTTGTGCTTATGAAGAAGTAAATGTCTATTCCCAAGAACTTTCATGAGCTTTACAGACATATTCAGATATCAGGAGTGCTTTTCATCCAAATTCCTTCCTGTGCTCACATAGCCAGACATGCCCCTGAACATGAAAGATATTTTAAAAATATTCTTCCAGCTTTACAAGTTTATACACTACAGTTCAATACAAATTATTTAAAAGTTCATCAACAGCAGATCTTGTAGAAGAAATGGAGCAAACAGGAATTGCTACACTTAGGTGAAGTACCTGACAATTTAGAATATCATGTGCAAATCATCGTGTCTTCCTGAAATCAAACCTGTACATACTGCTCTGCATCCAGAAAAACAGAATACCACAGCATATACTGAAAATGGGTCCTCAACCACACTCCTACCTCAAAGGCAGGGCTGCAGGCTATGTCTGGATTATCAGGATAAACTGAATAGGGTTTCATTACTCCCTTTGCTGGAATGAAAGAATGGCTGCATGGGACAAGGGCAAGGAAGCAGGCAGCAGTACCCAGCAATCACTGGCTCTTCTGCATCCTGCATGGGTATGCTGACCCATGCCTAGATCAACAACACGAACTAATTCAGCACCAAGATGTAGCTAGTAATGCTATAGGAAGGGTTATAGCCATCAAGCTGAATAAAAACCTGCATACAGCTGCTCACAGCAGGGGGGGGATCACAGCAAAGATCTGACACTCTGCAACAGCAGATGAGTGCTATAGAAACAGAGGGCAATCAGCAATCCTGCTTAGCTTTAATGCTTGGGTAATTCTTTCTTCAAAGGGAAAAAATAACTGCAGAAAAAAAACATGGAACTACACAGCAGCATTAAAAGTTCCATTCGTAAAAAAAAATCCAGGTGGCATGGTTAGGGCCATGACACAATTATAAGGAACTCTAAAACTTATGCTCATCATCAATGAAAACCAAATGCAGCTGAAGACAGAGAGTTCTACTGGGAGGCAAGTCAGTAATATAAACACAATAAGCATTTTGGGTGTCATTTATCAGACTAGCCCTCCATCTAACCCCTTGGCATGGTTTAAGCCCAGCCCGTAACACAAAACCATGCAGCCGCTCTCTCCCTCCCTCCCTTCTTCCTTCTCCCGCTCCTGAAGGGATGGGGAGGAAAATGGAAAGAATGAAACTCCCAGGGGTTGAGATAAGAATAGTCCAATAACTAAGGTCTAACACAAACCACTGCTGCTACTACCAATAATAATGATAAGAGAAATAACAAGGGAAGAGAATACAACCACTCACCACCCACCGACCAGTATCCAGCCCGACCCAAGCAGCGATCTAGCCCTTCCGGGTAACTACCCCCAGTTTATATACTGGGCAGGACATGCTGTGGTATGGAATACCTCTTTGGCTAGTTTGGATCAGGTGTCCTGTCTCTGCTTCCTCTCAACTTCCCCTCCTCCCTGGCAGAGCATGAGACTCAGAAAGTCCTTGGTGAGACTAAACATTACTGAGCAACAACTAAAATCATCAGTGTTATCAACATCGTTCCCAGGCTGAAAGTCAAAGCCACAGCACTGCACCAGCTACTAAGAAGGAGAAAAATGACTGCTACTGCTGAACCCAGGGACACCCTTTGAGTCTGGTGGTCCATCCTGGCTGGCAGAGTTGCTTCCTCTAGGACATCCCAGAAACCAAGTATTGGCTGTCTGCATGTGTCTGCTTCTGCTCTTTTTCTCCTGGACAGCAGGGTCTCCTCACAAGGTGGCATGACCACAAAGTAGCTACTGCTGGGTACAGAAGGCCCACAGATCTAATTCCATTTCACTGCAGTTGAAAGAGGAATAATGACACAGGAGTTTTGCACTGTGGCCAGTTCTGCTCTTTTAAAATTTCAAGTAGTAAGAAGCAGCCAGATGCAGGGATTATCTAGATAGCTGGATGAAAACATTATATGAGATCTTGTACAAATATTACAAATACTTGTGACAGACACAAGCCCTTTCTGCAACACTGAATATAGACTAGTCTGAAACAGTACAATGGAGAAGTCAGACCATTTTGTAACCATTACAGGTTACAAAAGCAGCATATGTGTAAATTATAGACAGGAAAAGCAACAATAGAAATCAGTGACTACCGAATACTTACTATAATCATATCTGGTTTGAGCCACTTCAGAGCAAGGAGGGTATTCCCTTCACTCAAGGAACATATTTGTAAAAGCTAGTAACTATTAGCAATCCAGAAATTGTGGCCAGGACAAATAAGCTAAACAATACCACTACCCTTCTATCACTTACACAGTTCAGGTCAAGTATCAAGAAAAACCTGCTTCCACACTGAGGAACAACTAGAAACTGGGGAGTAAGGTCTTAGTTTAACAGTTACTACCATGCTAAGAAACCCCAAGCACTTTAATCCTTACATGACAGGGATGCAGTGGGCACCCAGCAGAAGCCTAGGGATGCATATGGAAACTTCTACCAGCTGGCAGGAACTGAGGACATCCTGACCTGCACTTTCTAAGTTACTGCTGAATAGCTCCCAGCTGAGCTACATTAATAAAGCTATACTCTAATTAAACCACATAGTTCGCATCTCAACCTCCCATGTGTCTGGGAAGATCAATGCAAACCAAGGCAACCCAAGTGGGAATCATTAAATACATCTGTGAGCCATGCCAGATCAACAAACAATTAGACACACAATGTGCCAGTCAGTACAACAAACCAGCCTTATGGTTATGAACCTATTCGCTTAGCTTTCCTCAAGTGTACTTCCAATTAATTATAAAGTATTTCTACACAAACAGTGGCATCTCTAACCATCTACTTTAAACACTATTAACAGTGTCAATAGTCTAATTTCTAGAAGTAAACAACACAGCCTCCCTCCTGTCAGGAAAGTCCTACCCTCTGAAACTTTGTTTGCCATTCAGCAGGTACATAATTATATCGATATAGTCGTAACTCCTGAAAGATGTGGATGGGAAATACATGTAAACATACTCACCAGGATAATAAGGTTCCCCCAAAACCATTGATTACCACATTTCAATGAATACTAAAAAGAGGTAATACCTCTATGATATTTGGAAACTCACTATTTAAAGTTTAACAGACAAAATACACATGCTGCAGCTTCACACTCAGGTATCTCAGCATGGTTTGCCAGATTCAGTGCTGACAGTTGCTCACTCCCCAGAGGGGTGAAGTGTTTGTGGAGCACGACCTTTGCTGGGCTGGGAACTGGCCCCGGCAGACACAGCATGGCGGTGAGAGCAGAGGTACCACACAGCAACACCTGCACACGCAGCAGGTAGGAAAAAGGGTCTTTGTGAAATAAATATTTGTGTTTAATATATGGGAAAGAAGAGCTCTCAGGAGTTAGACAGGCATTAACAAGAACAGAATGAAGCAGTATCATCTGTGTATCCCAGTTGAGGCTTGCATGCACATTTGTCCGGTTCTGTGAAAGCACTGACATGTTCAGAAAGAAAACAAAACAAAAACTCCAAACTCTCCCAACTGAGGTAGATAAGTCTAAAACATTGCCAGAAATGGACCAGGTGGAGTTCTTGGTCTGCAGTACCAAAAGTAAGACATTTAATTTTACTTGCATACTTTCTACTTTGTTTCTTTGATTTTTTGCTTTCCACAGGGCTTAGTCCCCCTTGCTGGCATAGATCATTTATCAAAACCTATTTGTTGACTAGAAAGTAATAGTAATTTTTGATTCAATCAAAGCAGTTTTGGTTGCTGGATGTGGTTATTTGGTTTGCAATATTAAAATAAATAAATAAATAAAAATTCCACAGATGCATCCCTTAGCACTGCCCCAAAAAATTCAGATAATGTCAAGTGTTTTTTGGACCATATGCAAATTCACTCAGTCTCAACTCCTAAAATCAAATTCAGTTTTCTGTTTAATCAGAATAGCAGTCAATGCAATACAGATACTACAGGAAGATACACTAGGATGGTGTAACACCATTATTCCAGTATCAAATATTTACTTTAATGAGTAGTGCTTGGTAATAAAAACAATGTATAATAAATTAATGGGGCTATCAACCTGAAGTCACTATTCGGTGTAAAAGGAGCTGCCAAAGACAATAATGATACAAGTGAAGAACCAGAGGGATTTGTTTTTCTGGGTTTATTTCCTGTACTTAATGAAGTTCACTGAGAGTTTTCCTGTGAAATAGTTTGTGTCAGAAACTCATTTTGTGATTCTTGAAAGTTGGGTGTTTGTCTATCTGCCTTATCTTACTTTCAGTGACTTCACATCATGTTCAACATCTGCATAACCTTTTTTTTTTTTTTTTTTTGTTTGTTTCAAGTAACTAATAGTCTGGATAAAATAATAGACAGGAATGAGGTGCACTCTTTCCAGAACAGGCAGCTGTGTAGTCTATTGGCTACACAGTGTAAGTATTTGAAATTGTGTTTTTTTCACTTCCATCTGACTGCCCTCAACCATCCATCTGCACTTGGTCTGGCAGAACAATTTTCCCACAAAACCTCCCTTCGTAATGAAAGCTTTAAAGAATCAGCCCCAGTGCTATTTATATCACAAGACTTCCAATGCTCATGTACCTACAGGATGTAGAAATCTGTCCAGTAACACCTAATTATTTCCTCTCTTCGTGAATCTTTCTTACAGAAGAAGCTACAAGGAACTCAAAACAAAACACATCAGTGTCCTGGGTTCAGCGGCAGACATTTTTTTCCTTCTTAGTAGCTAGTGCAGTGCTGTGCTGTGTTGTGTTTCCAACTTTAGTGGGAGCAGTGGGAGGAAGAAGGGAGGGACTGACTGGCTGTGTGGTTCTGGGTTACCAGCTGGGCTTAAAGCACCACAACCAGTTTTAAAGCTGTCAGGTCTGCAACCTGGCACCTGACTTGCTTTCACAAATTCCTAAGCTTTTTTTGAAACTGAGGAATTTTCAATTTGATAACCGCTGTCCTCCCATCATTACGTTTCTGGAAGCTCACACATGTTAGAACTTGCTAAATGGGGTTCTTGGCCATGTTAGAAAATCATAGCAATTTAATCTTCCTTCAAACTAATGAGTATAGAAAATGCTGTATCAAAATCAGAATAACCAGGCTGATAGAAGTCACTGACACACAGACAACTCCTACCTCAGAGTCTTTTCTTGAATCTATCAGTACAGCTGCATATTTCAGGAAGAATAACTCAAACCAAATAAAGCAGCTGAGCTGATGCACAGTAGTGCTGGTGCTACTGCTAACCACAGCAGGCATGAGATACAAAACCAAAACCTAAGACTCACAACCAACAATGAACACAGCAAGAACAAATAATATATGCTATAATATGACTATATTTAGGCAATTTTTCATCTGTTACCATCACAACAACACTGTGGATACTAATGTTAATCACTGTGTAACTGCTTGCTTGCTTTCTTGCTTCCTTCCTTCGTATGTTCTGCCCTAATTTTCTCCTCTCCCAAAATATCCAAAGAGATTAGTATGAACAGTCTTATTACAGGTTTAGAAGAACAGAAATAGAAACTGAAGGTATCTTACTCACGCCTAAAATGAAGAAGTGTGAGGAGAGTCAGTTCCATCTACTGTATCACTGCTCAGAGCAATGGTAACATGTATACAGGGAAGCCAAAATGGAAACAGTAAGTTTTTATTGTAGAAGCTACATTTAAGTAGGTGTGCTCTGAAGGAGGACAAACAGCAGGCTAGAAATGAAGATTGCCTGAAATTAATGGAAAACTTGCTCATGCCTGACACACCAGAAAGGTCATTCAAGAGCTCTTCATGCACTTGAGAGCACAGTCCCAAAGCTCCACCAAGATCAGCAGGATTTGGGCTAAACACTTCAGGAAAGGCAATCTCTGAAGCTTGCTGTACTTACATGTTCTCAGGTTCCCTAATCAACACATACACTACTATCAAGCTTGGTATTTCAGGTGATGAGAGTCTGGTTTTGTTGCCTCACGGAGGCGTGGTGACCTGGTTCAAGAACGGCACGGCGACCAACCCCAGGCCGCTCGGGCCATCAGCTCACACACACCAATATGGTGAACAGCAAAATGGCGTTTATTACAGGAAAACACAACATTATATATCCACGGTTTACAATGTCACTTCCGTCTGCTTACATCATAACGTAAACACTGTTGGCTATTAGGGGAGGAGTCCTGTCTTTCCGTACAGCACGACATCTTCCGGCCGCCAGACCTTAGCTTGTGCCACAACAGGTTTTAGTTTGTTTCTTCCTGTGGCAGGCTGGGAACCATTACTCACTAGTTTTAGGTAACAAGTATTTTTGAGATGCTCAGGACATTTTAGTTAGGCCAACACTGTTTAATGCTTTGTATTGACTTTGCCCTTTTTTTTGCTATTAATTGATTAATTTGTTCCAGTTGATGATATGAACCTATCATTGATTTCTACTAAGGTGAATGGTTGAAGGATGATACATATACTGCAACTTGCTGTTTTTGCCACAAGGGAAGAAAGTTTCCATTTTCCCCAGGTTTTCCAGGTGAAACAACTGCAGCACAGTTGTTCACTGCTGCTGAAACTCTTCAGCTCTTGTATCAAGGATGGTTAAGGGGAGGAAAGCTCAGCTAGTACTGACAATTCTACCAATATTTCCTTTACACCAATGCACTGGGCAGAGCTATTATTGAGCAGAGTACCACAGAATGAACTACTAATATGCTCCTAAAGGCAATACCTGTTATTCACATTTAGAAGTCCTGAAGATAGCAGAGCTGAGCAGCATTCAGTAACTTAGACAAGAGATGGAAGTCAAAAATCTTCTGAAGAACAGCTTCCAGACACTTACATCAGAAATTCAGTGTGTACACTGCACATGAAGATTTCGTAATACTTCTGAGTTATCTGTTTTGCAAGGATATCTGGCTTTGAGTTAGGATTTAACTCTTGGTGTAACAAAATCAGAGGGACCTGAAATATCCTTAGTTTTGCTAATCTGCAGAGCTCTCACATGGTGTTGCAGCACAGGTTGAATGCAAGTTAATACTGCCTGTTCACAACATAGTCACTGGGCTAATTTGCATGGAGTGTTTCATTAGGCCTAACTTCAGTGAGCCAGAACTATGCCATGATTACGAATATGCTACATGACATGCAGTGAAAAAATACATTTTTTTCTTCAGCAACAGTACAGATCATATGAGTTGCAAAATAACTGCAGCCCTAACTGAGACCATCAGAGTGAAGAATTGCCATGTTACTGCCACACAACTATAACCTGTATTTTAGTCAGCAACTCCAAAGAACTGCAGACATTTGCTCTTGTAACAGGTGACAGATGATATTTTTCATGTCACAGACTCATAGGCAAAAGTGATCTAGCAGGAATTACACCTGATAATGGATCCCCATTTCATTCCTACTCCTATATCTCCTATTTTCTCAAATACATTTTTTTTTCTTTTGAAGCATCCTGTTTCCAGTACTTCCACACCCCTCCATCTAGAGCCTCACTGTATCATACTCAGCCTTAACCCACCAGTCTGACTGTTCTGACCTCCAGCAGCCTGGGGAAAGAACACAAAAGGCAACACAAATATCATTTTCTCCCTATTTTGAGTCTTAACTTGAGACCCCATTTTGAGGCTCCATCTATCATAAAAATTTAAAGTTTCCATCTATCGATCCAGTTAAAAATAGTAGGGAAGGTAGGATGAAAAGAAAGGGATCCCCAGTGATGCTACTGAAAGTAGTAGTCCTCAAGGCAAGTTCTGTGGCTATTTGCATTTAGGACTCCCTCCCCTCTCTTTTCATACACAGACAAATAAAAAGACTGAAGTGTAATTTTGTTTTTTCTCACTAGACATAATTCAGCTAAATGGAGCGTCAGTGACAAAGCTACTAAGCTTAGTAACTGAAAGCTCTCCCACATCGCATTGTCTAAGGTTAACTGGTAAATCAACATATAGTTTTCTAACCAGGTATTTTGCTTGCTTAACATACAATTTGAGAAATTTCATTTCTGTCTCATAGTTTTGATGGCTGTTTTTCAGGTTTGGACGAATGTGTTTTAATATGTTTGTGATTCGTTAGTGGGCAAGTGTTGATAATGAGGAGAAAAAGGAGAGGAAGAAAATCCATCCGTGTAAGACACCCTTAATATACTCTTTTCAAAAAGTAGTTAGGGGTGAAAGTCACAAACCTATAGCAGACACCACAAGTACCAACATGCTGACAGGATGCTTGGGACAGTCTGCCCAGAGCGGTCTTTCACAACCAGAAGGGCTGGAAATGCTGTAATGTCAACCTGGGCAGGTGAATGTTTGTCCTACATGCGTTGCTGAAGCAGAGACTTCTCACATCAAGTACCTTGAAGTGGACTTTGACAAAGACCAACTCTACCAACATAGATTAAAATTTCTGCACCATACTGAGAAGTACTCCACTGCGCAGATCAGTTGCCCATACCCCTTGAAGTCACTCTTGTCATGTGTTCCATTGATGTCTGATTAATACTTGAGAAATGAAAAATATAACGTAGCACTTCTAGAATTTTGAGTAATCACATCTTCCAATTCAGAAATTGTTTTGCAGTAGGTGGACCCCTGATCTGTGTGAAAATTCTGGATGACCTGTTGCACTGTTTTTACTGTTTCATTTAATTCTCCACTGTTTAAAAAAAAAAAAAAGGAAAAAAAGAAAAAAAGAAGAAAAAATATAGCTGGGATTGGAAAAAATAAATTAAGAAAAAAACCAGTGTCCTACAGTTATTCAGGATTCATAGCATAGATTTGTTCCCCATGCTATGGGCGTTTGTATAGAAGTATCTGAGCTGAGCTCCAATTGAAGCCAGCTCATTGGCTGGAGTGGCTGGAATATCTCTACGTTGCTCCAAGCATTTATTGTAGGTGCTGGCAACTGACAGGGAGTGTTGGAATGGAATGATGCCCCCCTCCCCCAACACAGCTGGTTTAAAGCTTCCTTGACCAGTCTGGCAAGCCTCCTACCAAATCCACTCTTCCCCTTCTTCGTCAGACCAACTCCACCAGCCCCAGTAGACCTGGCCTACTAAATTGAGTCCTGTGTTCAAGATACCCAAACCCCTGACTATGGCACCGCCCTTCTAACTATTTATTAACCTGGCCAGTCCTCCTAGCCTTTTTAAGGTCCTCCCCTGTATCCTGGAGAATTGATGAAAAGACAATCTGAGCTCCAGAGCCCCTAACCACCTCTCCCAGAGCTCTGTAGTCCTTCTTTATGTTCTCCGGGCTACTGCTATCTATATTAGCAGCACCCACATGGATCACTAGAAGTGGGTAATAGTCAGTGGGACCGACTACAGCAGGCAGCCTCTCTGCAACATCCTGATCCGTGGCCCTGGTAGGTAACACATCTCCCTTGAGCCTGGGTCAGGCTGACAGATGGGTGCCTCTGTTCTTTCAGAGTAGAGTCCCCTACTACTATGGCCCGCCGCTTTTTCCTGGCAGCACCACTAGTGATGTTCTTTGCCAGTGCATCAACCAGTTGCTTCTGGTGCAAGTGTGTTCCCCCGTTAGCCCCCTGCAGGACAGCAAAGCGGCTCTGGGTGAGAAGAGCAGATTTAGGAGGAAGCCCCTTGCTTTTAATTGTCCTCTTCCTCCTTTTTTTGTTGTGTTTTTTTTTTTTTTTTTTGTTACTATTTCTCAGCTTCCTGGGTTAGCAGCCTCCTTTCCTGCATGATGGATGACCCAGGGAACTACAGACCAGTCAGTCTCAACTCTGTGCCTGGCAAAATCTTGGAGCGGATTCTTGTGGAAGGCATGCTGAGGCACATGAAAAACAACAAGGTGCTTGGTGACAGCCAGCATGGCTTCACTAAGGGGAAATCCTGCCTGACCAATCTGGTGGCCTTCTATGATGGGGCTATGGAACTGATGGACAGGAGTAGAGCAGCTGATGTCATCTACCTGAACTTGTGCAAAGCGTTTGACACTGTCTCATATGAAATTCTTCTTGCTAAGTTGGAGAGACATCAATTTGATAGGTGGATGACTCGGTGGATTAAGAACTGGCTGGATGGCCACACGCAAAGTGTTCTGCTCAATGGCTCAATGTCCAGCTGGAGACCAGGAACAAGTGATGTCCCTCAGGGATCGGTGTTGGGACTGGTCTTGCTCAACATCTTTGTCAGAAACATGGACAGTGGGATTGAGTGCGCCCTCAGCAAGGTTGCCAATGACACCAAGCTGTGTGGTTCGGTTGATATGCTGGAGGAAAGGAATGCCATGCAGAGGGACCTTGACACGCTTGTGAGGTGGGCTGATGCCAACCTGATGAAGTTGAACCATGCCAAGTGCAAGGTCCTCCACCTGGGTGGGAGCAATCCCAGGCACAGCTACAGGTTGGGCAGAGAAGAGATTCAGAGCAGCCCTGTGCAGAAGGTCACGGGGGTTTTGGTTGATGAGAAAATAAACATGAGCCGGCTTCAGTGTGCACTTGCAGCCCGGAAGGCCAACCATATCCTGGGCTGCATCAAAAGGAGCGTGACCAGCAGGTTGAAGGAGGTGATCCTGCCCCTCTACTCTGCTCTCGTGAGATCTCATTTGGAGTACTGTGTGCAGTTCTGGTGTCCTCAACATAAAAAGGACATAGAACTGTTGGATCAAATCCAAAGAAGGGCCACGAGGATGATCAGGGGACTGGAGCACCTCCTGTATGAAGATAGGCTGAGAAAGTTGGGGCTGTTCAGCCTGGAGAAGAGACGGCTGTGTGGAAACCTCATAGCATCCTTCCAGTATCTGAAGGGGACCTACAAGGATGCTGGGGAGGGACTCTTCATTAGGGACTGGAATGATAGGACAAGGGGTAACAGGTTCGAACTGAAACAGGGGAAGTTTAGATTGGATATGAGGAAGACATTCTTTACTGTGAGGGTGGTGAGGCACTGGAATGGGTTGCCCAGGGAAGTTGTGAATGCACCATCGCTGGTGGTGTTCAAGGCCCAGTTGGACGGAGCCTTGGGTGGCACGGTTTAGTGTGAGGTGTCCCTGCCTGTGTCAGGGGGGTTGGAACTAGATGATCTTCAGGTCCTTTCCAACCCTAACTATCCTATGATTCTATGAGCATGGCCTCTCGCACTGAGCATCTGTAAAATGCATTTTGCAGTGTTTTCCAATTTTTGTTCTGAAAACACATGCTATCTGCTAAGCAGACTTTATCTAGCTCTCTGACACAAAGCCAGGATGATTCTATGGAAGATATCGACAGTCAGGTAGAGTGCTCTGGAGACATAGCTACACATTAGGACACTATGAATTCCAAAGTTTCCGACTTTGACATAATGTCAGATCACTTCTCACATATGATTTCTAGCTGAAAAATAGCTAGAATTGGCTCATGGCTGGAAATTCAGCAAGTACTGTGTCCTGGGTTCAGCAGTAGCAGTCATTTTTCTCCTTCTTAGTAGCTGATGCAGTGCTGTGTTTTTGACTCTAAGCCTGGGAACAGCGCTGATAACACCAGTGTTTTCAGTTACTGCTTGGTAATGTTTTGGTCTGACCAAGGACTTTCTGAGTCTCATGCTCTGCCAGGGAGGAGGGGAAGCCGGAAAGAAGCAGAGACAGGACACCTGACCCAAACTGACCAAAGAAGTATTCCATACCACAGCATGTCATGCCCAGTATATAAACTGGGGGCAGTTACCTGGAAGGGTTAGATCACTGCTCGGTCAGGCTGGGAATCGGTCAGCAGGTGGTGAGTGGTTGTATTTTCTTCTCTCGTTATTTCCCTTATCATTATTATTAATGGTGGTAGCAGCAGTGGTTTGTGTTATACCTTAGTTACTGGACTGTTCTTATCTCAACCCGTGGGAGTTACATTCTTTCGATTCTTCTCCCTATCCCTCCAGGAGTGGGGGGAGGAAGGGGAGGAGTGAGCTAACGACTGTGTGGCTGATTTATGGCTGGGCTTAAACCACAACATACTGAAACACCATCCCAATTGAAGGTGTGTACAGCTGTGTAAATATTGTGGATGCAAACAGAAATTATCTTGAGTTAAAAATGAAAAGATAGCTTCAGGAATATAAATACAGACCTGTACTGTGTGTGCACTCCCATCTCTACTGACAAGAAATCACTACAGAAAACTTCTCTAGGTATGTGGTAACGGAAGTGCCCATGGAGAGGAAAATGAAAAACAAAACGAGTGCTTCCACCACTCCTCCAAGAGCCAAAAAAAATACATGTACACACACTTGATTCTTGATGTAGAGATTGCATAGAGGCTTTGAAAGCTCTTTTGCACCACTTTTGCTCAGTGATCTGTCACAAGTTATACATTCTTTCCTTTACCATGTTGTGCCTTCTACTTCTTACCTGTAAATTCACTAAGATGTCAGAGATAAAAATCACTGCAGAGGGTAACAAGGTATTGCTCAAGCACTGTTTGATTAGAAAACAGAACAGTAAGAACAACGATACACCAGAATTTTTGTTGTTTTCTTAAACCTGGAAGGCCACCCTTCCTCTTCCTTTTTTTTTTCCTTTTATTTTAAATTGCTTTCAAATACAAAAGCTCATCCTAGAACACAGCAATCCTGGGATCAGCAGTAGGCAGCATCATACTTGCTAGAAAAGTTAGATCAGAGCGCCCAGATGTGCTGAAATACTCTCTGACGATAGTAACTCCAGCAAGACACATTCCTTGCACTGCATCAGCTGCAAAGTTGGAACCAAATACCCTCCTGTACTTCATGCAGGTAAACATTAATGTACTGATTCTAGGAACTCCCCTCCAACTGCTCATTACCTTCTCCAGTTAAACTTTCAATGATCTTTTGATCTCCACATGATTCCACCTTGTGAAAAGCTTGGAAAGTATCAAATAGGGAGCTTTGCCTGATTCTGCAGAAGGCACAGAACAGCTTCCAGAAGCACGGGCTGGTTTCCTTGTCTATTCCCTACAATAGAGAGTAGGAACACAACCCAAAATTTGAGCCTCTCTAATGTGTTGCAGTGACCCTTTCACTTGGACCAACTCTCACACCACTTGTACCACCATCACCTTTGCCAGAACACTGGCTCTTGCCAGTGTAACCAGATCATCACCAAATCCCTGCCCCTTACTTCATTCCAAGCTTACTCTGATTCCTATACTCTCTACTGTTCAAGACCATGAAAAGAGGTCTTGATGCCAGACCAGCTTCTCAATGGGTAAATCTCTGTCTTACATCTCACTATAGCAACTCTTTCGTAGCAGTGCACTCAATAAAACAGGTCCCAAGGCTGGCCAGCTGATACTAGTAAGATTTTATAGTGCTACTATTAACAATAAACCACTTTGTGCACAAGGAGTAGACAGGCCAGAGTATGAACGTTTGAAGCATGAGGTTTCCATAAACCCTAGTCCAACACAAATGCCCAATCCCACAAAGGATTAATTAGCTCAGTTTACAGCAAATGATTTTATTAGACCTGAAGCTTTTCTGTTTACTAAAAGAGCCTAAAAGTAGATTAAAACACAAGCTAGTCTAAACCCCCCCTGGTGCAGCTTGAGACCATTTCCTCTTGTCTCATTCCTTGCTCCTTGGGAGCAGAGCCCACTCCCCCTCCTGGCTCCATCCTCCTATCAGGCAGTTGTAGGGAGTGATCAGGTCCCCCTGAGCTTTCTCTTCTCCAGACTGAACCCCCCAGGTCCCTCAGCTGTTCCCCATCACACTTGTGCTCCGGGTCCTGCACCAGCTGCATTGCCCTTCTCTGGCCCCTCTCCAGCACCTCAATATCTCTCTTGTAGTGAGGGGCCCAGAACTGAATATAGGATTTGAGGTGTGGGTTCACCAGTGCCCAGTGCAGGGGCACAGTCTCCCACCTGGCCCTGATGCCACACTGGTGCTGATACAGGCCAGGATGCTGGTGGCTTCCTGACTGCCTGGGCACAAGCTGCTCATGTTCAGCTCCATCAATCAGCACCCCCAGCTCCTTTCCTACGAACAGTTTCCACCCGCTCTTCCCCAAGACTGGAGCATTGCATGGGGTTGTTGTGGCCCAGGTGCAGGACATGGCATTTTGCCTTCTTGAACCTCATCCCATTGGGCACTGCCAATCGATCCAGCCTGTCCAGATCCTTCTGCAGAGCTTCCCTGTCCTCCAGCAGATCAAAACTCCTACCCGACATGGTGTTGTCTGCAAATTTACTTTGGATGCCCTTGATCCCCTCATCCAAATCATCAATGAAGGTATTAAACAACACTGGCCCTAAAACTGAGCCCTGAGGGACACGACTAATGACCCGTCACCGACTAGATCTGACACCATTTACCACCACTGTTTGGGCTCAGCCACCGCACCAGATTTCAACCCCATGAAATATTCATTCTACTTCACTTCATATTACAAAGTATACACCGGGCTGAGTTAACAGACTGAATGAAACTCATTCCAGAAATTTCTTCAGGTGGGAAATACTAATTATAGAATCCACTAATGAAAAATAGAGCGTGTATATGAAGGCCATATAATCCAACAGTAGTACATGCCTTTTAACACCTGCCCCACTACTCTTCTCCCTGTGATGTAAGCGTACCCTGTTAATATCTATGCTACTTGTATATGTACATACAATCGATGTAAGAAGAACGTGACTATTCATCATGATACATATTTTTCAGATCTGTGACATGGAATTTACAAGCATGAAAGAAAACACAGTTTGCAAACTGCTAAGGTCAAATTAAAATATTTACATAACTTCACAAACAGACCATATCATATTAAAACATTAATATGCAGACACATTCTTTAAATTTATATATGCAGCCAGTGCTCTGACAATTATTTAGTGACAGAAGATTTCTGTTTTCCATGAATTACTGTGAAATATTCTACATGAAAGGATAACATGTCTAATTTTAATCTGAAGATGAATGATTTGTCGTGCAGAAATGTTCATTAGATTTAACCATTACTAAAAAACGGGTAATAAATCATCATTTTGCATCAAATGAAGAAGCAGCACTTCCTTAGTTTGGCTGTTCACTCATAACCATGATAAATGGACATTCCAGGACAGGTGAATTTTAACAAGTATCCAATACATTTAGATTAATTAGATTTTTGTTCTTTATTACTCTATGAATGAAAGGTTAGAGATGACAGTAACACAGCACATACAAGTATTTGCTGTTGCATTAAAAAGCTGTTTATTCTCACAAGAAGCCCTGCTGAAGTCAAATGAGACTTCACAAAAGTGCTGGCAGGAGAACACGGATGAGCAGTTCAGAATGGTCACTGTGCCTGCCTTTGAGTTTGTACAGCTCTGCCAGCAATTCTTCATACAGGGGAATATGGACACCCAGAACACACAGAGAGCACAAATGCATCTAATATGTCTGAGCAGACTAATTTGTACAGCCAGATTAGGCCTGAGAGAGACCCGTGCTTCAGCTTACCTGTGGGATCTGTCTCCACATGTGCTGTTAAATTAAATGTGAGTAAACCACAAAAACCACCCAGCACCATCACAGAGAGTATAATCAGCACTGTACAACGGCAGCAGCCAAGAAAGTGTGAGTATTTTCAACACACAGTTGCTCTACCTTCCAACAGGTGCTTTCTGATCCAGATATTAGCTGCTGCTAACTGATAGCAGATGTGATACTTGTCAGAAATCATTAATCCAGACTTTTACGCATTCTGCTTACATGTATGTATCAGTCCTGTTACAGAAACAGAAAATACTATCATTTCCCTTTTCAAAAAACATCTCCATCTAAACATCACCATAAATTTTCAGCAGATCTACTTTATTTCATAATTTGTTTCCAAATGGAGTGGGGAGAATCCAAGGTCTCCCATATGCTCCATAGTATCTTCCAGAGTATAACTGAGTGAAAACTGACACCAGAATCCACTGTCTCAAAAAACCCTTGTTCGCATGCCCTGGAAAAAAAAATCAGTGGAAGTCCTAATGCCATGAGCGTCTTATGTAATGATCCAAACCCTACTATTTAAAGACTGGCCTTTAGCCAAAGTGTTCTATATTCATCCCTCCATATCCATACATAATGATTGTTTTAAAAAGTGCAGCAAAACTGAAACCTTTAGTGGCTTGCAACTAGATCAGACTAGGAATGTGGGTTTTGTTTCAATGAAACAAATGTGCCAAATAGAACTGAGACCTTGTTACCAAATTTCAAGCATCTGCTCCAAAGCAGATGGAGCTAAAGGTTTTCAGACAGGCAAGAAAACTAATACAGGGAAAAAAAAAAAAAAAATAGCTTATTCGTTGAAAACAAATCATACCATCTTCTATGAATCTTTCTATTAAAAAAAAAAAAAAAAAGTCATCCTGAAACATACATACAGGTTTTTTTCACTGTGAAAGACTAAATTCTTTTTTCTATGGAGTGAAGCCAGAAAATTCTCATTTTACTCCTAGTGTGCAATGACCTTTGACCAGGACTCCTGATCGCTACAACACATACAGTTAAATAACAAAATAGAATGTCAGTTAACCTTATCAAACAAGCCCCACTGAGCTATGTTTTAAAAGATATATCTGACCAGCACAGATAAAAAGTGGAAGGGGCCCAGCACTGGTATGGGATTTGAATTATTTTCTTTGTTTGAGCTTTAATGAAGAAACTGGAATCTGAAACTCCTTTCTATCTACCAGGCGATCTGTCAGCACAGGAAGAGCAGAGTCAAACTATTGGCTTTGCTGACAAAATGTTCTGTGTATTAGTAGCAAGGAAGAAAAAACTAATATCATGCCAACAAATGTCCTGACTTGAAATCACCAGTCAATGAAAAGACTATCCTGGAATACTAATTATCCAACAGAAGAACAGAGATTGTCCTATTAAATTCAGTGCTACATACTGAACAAATGTGAACAGAGCTAATTTAGGACTATGCCAAAACAGTATACAAGCAAAATCCCCCAGGCACTAGTAAAGATTAACATGGTCGTGAAGATTAATGTGGTCAGCAGAGTCAGAAAATGTCCTGAACAGAGATGAAATGGAAGAGAAAGGGAAATAGATAAGTTATTAAAGAACACTGATGAGGAATGCATTGTCCCGGACCATAAGGAAAAATCCTGTTAAGCTTCACTTGGAATGAGAATGTGTTTAATCACTTATACAGATATATAATCACCACCTATTCCAGAACACTGCCTAGAGGAAAACATGCTGGAAGGAGGCCAGATGTTGAAGTTCCTGGAAAGCACTTCATGACTTCTATTGCACATACAAAATAAATATTAAATAAAGAAAGAAAGAACAGAGCAGGTCAGACACCATTCACAGTATTTGCTTTTGAAATTAATTTCATATATGTATTTCAAGGAGTTTACAAAATTTACTTAATTTCAATATGAATTCAAAAATAATGAGTAAACACAGTAGACATGCAGAAGATTGAGTGCCATAGGAACTTTGCCTTACAAAACTAGTGCCAGGGAACTCCACCACCTACAGTCCCACTGCTGCAGTACCCTCATATTCCCTTTTTGCACAAACACTGCATGATCCACACTGGATGCCTAAAAATGCAGAGTAACATCCCTGACAGGTTGGATAGAGTTTCATGGTTCAGAGCTACACACGGAGGAATCAGGACAATGACAGTCATTCCCACAATGGTTTAACATGGTTCAGTGGGTTCCTCACACAGAGGGTATCTTTCCCTCTCCTTCAGCTAGGGCTCTATCAATGGTATGCAGACAGGTATATATCAGCAATGATAAGCAATTAGGTATACTTTATAATGAAGACTATTAAATGAGAACTGTGACTTCAGTTCAGCAAAGTAATATTAATACAACAGGCTCAGAGATTTCTTCTGAAGGGAATGCTGAGAAATTAAGCCCATGCTGTTGTCACTACAGTATTTAAAACTGCTGTCTTTACCAAGGACATATAAGTTTATTTTATCTATGTTAATTATTATGAAGGTAAAAAAAACAACCTGAGATCCTGCCCTTATGCAAGGCAGCTATATTATAAATAGGACATTTATGCCAGCCTAAATATTTCAGAGCACTTTTTCTAGCCCCAATTATCTATAACAAAGTAGTTTCAGAAAAATCAGGATCAAGGGCATTGGACTGTCCCTTAATGATAAGAAGTTATGAGATATCTCACAAATTAGGGAATTTTAGGGAATAGATTTATTGGAGCATTCTTCTGTATAACTAGGGCTAGAGCTTTTCTCCTCTAACTCCCTTCCACCCATAAATGAAAACCTTCCACCCAAACTCAACAAGGTTTTAGCCCTAACAGCTGCTTAACTGGGACTTTCACTAGAACTACAGGATATTTGCAAGTCAACAAGTTGAGTGGTGTCATGGGTTCAGCAGTAGCAGTCATTTTTCTCCTTCTTGGTAGCTGGTGCAGCCCTGTGGTTTTGATTTTGGGCCTGGGAACAGCGCTGATAACACCAGTGTTTTGGTTACTGCTTAGTGATATTTTGGTCTGACCAAGGACTTTCTGAGTTTCATGCTCTACCAGGGAGGAGGGGAAGCCAGGAGGAAGCAGAGACAGGACACCTGACCCAAACTGACCAAAGAGGTTATTCCATACCACAGCACGTCATGCCTAGGATGTAAAAACAGAGAGCAGAGACCTGGAAGGGTGGGGGGTGCACTGCGTGGTCAGGCTTGGTATTAGTTGGTGAGTGACTGTATTATTTCTTTGTATGTCCCTTGTCATTATTATTATTGGTTGTAGCAGTAGTGGTCTTGTGTTATACTTCAGTTACTAAACTGTTCTTATCTCAGCCTGTGGGAGTTGCATTCTTTTGATTCTCCTTCCCATCCACCTGGGGGGCAGGGGGAAGAAAGAGAGGGGAGTGAGTGAGAGAACGGGCTGCATGATTTACAGCTTAAACCATGACAAGTGGAAAGAGGAGCAATAAACATTTCTACCCTGATGTCTCCCAGTGCTGTCAGTTTAGCACCTCAAGCATGGACATGAACTCATCGCTCAGACCTTGTCTGCGTTAACCTTCTTGGCACTCCCTCATGTTTGCTCTGTCATAAAACTGGAAAAATGTCCTGAAAAATCTCAGGGAGTGTTTCCCCAGCCCACAAAAGCTGCAGCGCAGGAGACAGGCCTCTCAGAACATCCCCCTCTCGGCCACCACAGGCAGAATTCTTACCAGCAGTGTTCACCTCAGATGAATACAGATGGATTTCCCCATAAAGCTCCTCAATACAACCTTTTTCTTTTATGAAGGCATTTTCCAGAAGAGAGTAATAAGCCACATACTGGGTATAATCAGAAGACACTCGTTTCAATGAGGACATTAATAAGAACATTTTATATTAAGACTGTCTTTTCTAAAAAAAAAAAAAAACAAAACAAAAAAAAAAAACCAGATATCACTCCTCCTCCCAAAATAAGAATATCCTTTTAGTATTTCACCTCTGCATTTTACACTCACACTAACACAGGCTTAGAAGAATATAAAAGTCATAGAAACCTACAGCTTCCAATATCCCAAAACAAAACAAGCTTTTGAGATACCTCAGTATACTAAGGCTAAGAAAAGGCACCAGCAAGATGTAAAGAATCTCATGCACTTGTCAGTTAATATAACATCAAATTGTCTATTTATTCATATACAGGAACTGTAGAGATGGGAAAAGGCATTTTGGTCATCTCAATTAAGCCAGTGTGAATCTGACAGCACGGATACTTGTGATTTACATCAATGTAAGTGCTATCAATAAGTGATAAAGGGGATTTATTCTTGGTATGCTCAGATAATTCCCCAAATGTCAACTAATAAAAATATATGTATCCTTGAGGCTTTCATTACTAATGTTTCACTGTACTTTACATGAATTAGATTAAAAGCTTCTCTTTCAAACCTTTTCTGAGTAAATGTTCTCTTTCCCTCCATCACAAGAAGTAACAGATGGAAAAAACCCAGAGCATGTTTCCAGAGCCCAAGTTTTGATGTACAAAACCCCTACGCCCAAAAAAATAAAAAACTCAAACACCTCACTAGACTGTTCTTGTATTCCCCCTGCAGCTTTTTTTGAACACTCAATTTAAAGTGGTTATAAACTACACAAATCCAAAGGGAAAAATGCAAAACAAACATACAAACCCTACATGTTCAACTCAAAGCTCTCCACTCAGGCGTCTGTTCCACACCACTATGACAACTGGTAGCATTAATACTATTTTTTGTTCCCATGTGCTGTAGTGTCCTGTCCCCCAACATACACACACACACTCCCACCCCTGGAAGCAGGCAGTTTGGGCAATTCAGCAATATCTGGATACATTTCTAGAACCTGGAGCCTGCTGAGTACAAACCAGGAAAATGGATTACTCAGATGACAATAGGTGCATCTGCATGAGTGAATTTTTGATTGTAGTGACAAGTGTTAAGTCAGGATCCATGAAGCACAGCAAAGCAATGGATTAGTCACCACAGCTTCAATTAATGGTTTTGGTTCCCAGTGGCAAATCAATGTCCATCAACTCTGATTTTCTTGTCAAAAGCACACAGGCAACAACAGCATCTATAGCACTTAATTTACAGCTCTTGTAAAATCTTGGAAGCAAGAATTGACAGAAAGAGCTGATTTTACCTCAGGACAACATGTAAATTTTACTGCGCCCTCCTACTCCATCTTGAACGGCTTTGGCTAGAAGGGTAGCATAATTCAGTATTGCTGAGTGCAGAAATAAGATTTGGGTAATCATTATCTAAAGTCGTGTTTATGAGCACTAAAATAAACACATCAGCTTCCTCTTTGATTTGGACTAATGTCTACTAAACAATTTTAGTACAGTAAAACTAGGATACACATAGCCTTAAAAAAAAGTTTTGAAGGAAAGAAGCATTGCACACAGTACATTTCTATTTGTACGAAGTCACTACTGAACTCCGTGGGATACTTCTCTAAAAGATACACAGCAAAAATACAATTTTTCCGCGTCCTTGTGGTCAAATTTCTTTTCTTAGAAAGATTTTTTTTCCTATTCTCTCCTGGTTAGCACCAGTAGAGTACAAGCTTTGCTTTCCCATCTTTCCTTCAACCTTTGTAATCTCTTGGATCCTTCATACAACCTTTTTTCCTGTTTTCATAATGGTGAAGAGATGTGCCTTAGGCAGTCATCACTTCCAGGCTGAAAGTTTACCAGTAGAGAAATGCTTAAGCTGGCAAGAACAAGCCACATCTATCATTAGATATATCCTTCAGCAGCCTTCTGAAATGGAGAGGGTGTGAGCCCCTGAGAATACAATGCATCCTGCTTAACAGGATCTTGGCTTGGGCTCAGGCCTCAGAGGTGCATGTGGCATCAGCGATCGGCCACGTCACAATGCCAGTCCACTGCATAAAGCACACCGTGTTCTATGGGGTGCCCTGATTCTAAAGCAAGTAATTGGTTGGTTTTTTTTTTTTTCTTTTTGGTTGGTTGGTTGGGGTTTTTTTAAATCTCCAATGGCCCATGCACACTAAGAACAATGCATTGCTGATACAACAAAATAATGATCCCAGAAAAGTTCTTTTTATTGCTCAGTCACTTCCTTAGACTTGGCTTAGAACCTTCATGTATCGGTATGTTTTATCTCCAAAGTACAAAAAGAGGAACAAACTATAATCTGTTTTGGGCTTATTTTGATTGCCAAAATAATCTACTCAACAGACTGAGCAGATCATGTAGTCACTGACTGCAGTCACAGACCATGACACAGACTGCAGAGAGCCCTGATGGACAGTGCTTGTTGATCTTTGTAAACTCCACACAAAATTTCTTGACTAATCTTTCCACGGTAGCTTTTCAGGGATGTCATGCATAAAGAACAGCAGATACCCAAGTGCCTAATTGGTGCTTTTCCAAAATGTTTCCTGCTATTTACACCTGCTTCCTTTCTTGTTTTAGCCCATTACTGTTCATTGTGGCTGCACTGTGTACTGCAAATAATCTCATTTTACTATTATAGAATCATAGATTCATAGAATGGTTTGGGTTGGAAATGACCTTAAAGATCATCTGGTTCCAACCCCCGTGCCATGGGCAAGAACACCTTCCACTATATCAGGTTTCTCCAAGCCCCATCCAACCTGGCCTTGAACATTTCCAGGGATGGGGCAGCCACAGCTTCTGTGGCCAACCTCTGCCAGTGTCTCATGCCTCTCAGATATGCCCTGGGCTACTGCCATACTGTGCACCCACTTTTCTTCTGGGCTTTACTAATTCTGTTCTCTTGATAATACTGTGTGACCCATAATTCATTGCTTAGGTGCATTTCATTACTCTGTACCTTTTCAATCAAACGGTTCTTACATTTCAATCCTCTTTAACAGCTCTCTACTCCAAACATTGCAATCTTGACTATGAAGTGTAGTACATCAATCCTAAAGGAATCTTATCTGTGCCAGAAAAGCTCACACAGCATAGGCAGAGTCCCTACAATTTATGGATGATTTCAGTTTGCTTCCCTGTGATAATCAACAACTTCTTAGTTATTGAAACCAATGAACTTCTTAACAGAGGAGAAAGACAAATTGATAACAACAAGCTACTTTGCTGCATAATAGTGTCATGGTTCAGATCCTTGGTCTGCAACCTCCACATGATGCCTGTGAAGTCGGGCTACGGTCTGGAACTTCTGTTTCAAGTACTTTGAGAGTAAACATGAAATAAATAAGGGTTATAGGGTGTCCTGGGTTCAGCAGTAGCAGTCATTTTTCTCCTTCTTAGTAGCTGGTGCAGTGCTATGGCTTCACTTTAAGCCTGGGAACAGCACTGATAACACCAGTGTTTTTAGTTGTTCCTCAGTAATGTTTACTCCGACCAAGGACTTTCTGAGTCTCATGTTCTGCCAGGGAGGAGGTGAAGCCGGGAGGAAGTAGAGAGAGGACACCTGACCCAAACTAACCAAAGAGGTATTCCATACCACAGCACATCATGCCCAGTATATAAACTGAAAGGGTTAGATCACTGCTCGGTCGGGCTGGGTATTGGTCAGCAGGTGGTGAGCAGTTGTATTTTCTTCTCTTGTTATTTCCCTTATCATTATTATTATTGGTGGTAGCAGCAGTGGTTTGTGTTATACCTTAGTTACTGGACTGTTCTTATCTCAACCCGTGGGAGTTACATTCTTTTGATTCTCTTCTCTATCCCTCCGGGAGCAGGGGGAAGAAAGGATGGAGGGAGTCAGCGAGCAGCTGTGTGGTTCTGAGTTACTGGCTGGGCTTAAACCATGATGTAAGCGAAATGTTTTTTGATCTATGCATATTAAATAAGACTGAAAGATTTGCCTCCATTCTTTTCACCTCAGTGCTTAAATTTGGTTTATAATGTACTTAAGATTTCAGCACATATCTAAAGCTAAGCATGCACTTAAATATACTGCTTAGTCAGACCATAGGAAACCATTCCTACTTGTATTAGAAATCATCCATTAGTCTGAGTCAGTATATATTATGCTAAGAGTATACAACGGTAGAACAGGATGGTGTTTCAGTTACCTATGCAGTAAGACAAATGACAGACAATAAATATATATATATATAAGGAAATACAAGAAGATAATAAGAAATTTCATAAGTACTTCTGCCATCTTAACGTCTCCTAAAAAAAAGCTGTCTACTTGGGTTTTTAAAATTGCTTTTCTATTGCAAGACAATCAGTAGCAACTGCTCCAACAACTCGTTTCTCAACCTCTACAGCAAGCATTTTCTAATTAACAAGAAATTGACCATCATCAGGACTGAAACTATCATTTACCCACTGGTGAAACATGCTAAATAGGAACTGCCCACAGGACTTCCATATTCATAGAGCTTAAATGGTGTGGAAATGCATTTTAGGACAAATGTAAACAAGACTTTAAAAAAATGATTTATTACATAAAATAACACGGCAAGAAGACAATTATTGGACCACTATGTTTGCAAATTTGATCCAATAGCTCTTAACAAAATCTGGAAGATTTGCCTCTCAGAAACCAGCACTCCTATAGTTACTCAAAAATGTTCTTGGAAAGGAAAAAACCTGAGCAAACAGAATGCATTTATTAATCACAGAATCCCAGACTGGTTTGTGTTGGAAGGAACCTTAAATCTCATCCAGTACCAACCTTCTGCCATGAGCAGGGACACCTTCCACAACAGCAGCCTGCTCCAAGCCCGTCCAACCTGGCCTTGAACACTGTCAGGGATAGGGCAGCCACAGCTTCTCTGGGCACTCTATACCAGCGCCTCAGCAGCCTCACAGGGAAGAACTTTTGACTAAGATCTAACCTGAACTTCCCCTGTTTCAGTTTGAACACATCACCCCTTGACCTATTGCTACAGTCCCTGATGAAGAATCCCTCTCCAGCATCCTTGCAGCCCCCTTCAGACACTGGAAGCTGCTCTGAGGTCTCCATGCAGCTTCTCTTCTCCAGGTTGGCCAGCCCCAACTTTCTCTTTAAAATATCAAACTACCAAAGATGTATTCCTTTCCCCTTTACCCACATGGGAACACACTACTGAAACATTTCCTAATCATCTAAAAAACAATTTTGACCTGTGGGAACAGAAACTTCAGCCATTAAACCACAGACAAGCGAGTGTGGCCACACACAAACATACAGACCTTCTCAGCAGGAAGACCTGGGGAGCTGAATGACCCAGCCTAGTCTTAGCATGAACCTGAACAACGGAGGCGGCCAAGTGGCACCACCCTCTGCCAGGAACCTGGAAATGTTAATTTTCTGGCTATGATTTAAAGTTGCATTATTCTCACTTGATCTATCACCTTCAACAGTCCACAGCGCTGACCTCCAGGTTACCATCCATGCAAGTAAGCTCCTTTCTAACATGTCACGATGATGTTTAAATCAGTCATTCACATCCACAAAATCTATATTCCTAAAGTAACAGTATTCCTAAAATTCCTAAAGTAACAGTAATAGTAATTCAGGTGGTGACAGACTTTTAATTAAAATCAGTATAGAAAGCTTGAGCTTTCAGCTGCTTCACTCTTTCTAGTATTAAGACATATTGGAGTGCAGCAGTTTGCTAAGATAAAGTTAAAACAGCCTGGAGCCAGCTGAGACAGCTGAACCCAGATCTCTCCAGGTACGTGCATACAGCTAACTAGGGAAGCAGGAAGCATTTCTGTCAAGTTTTTGTCTTCGTTTTAAGGACATTTTAAAGTTTGGTAACTGCTGAATAACCAACAAAAACTCAGAGCAAGCCACTGTCTGATCTGCATCCTGGAAGATGAACTTCTAGACCAGATCCGGAAATCATGAAGGAATATTGAGCAGAAATGGAAACCAGCAAGCGTGGAAAACTCGAAGAGGGGCTGCAGCTGGCTCTTGGCCAAAGTTGTCCTGAGTAGCAACACAACCCAGCTGTAGACTTTCTTCTGGAAGAGTGTAAACTCTCACATGTAACTGAAAGCAGCATCTCAGTTGGAGGGTGGGGTAGGAAGGAAACCTGCCTGTCTCCCTATGGGAGGTGCTCCAGCCCCTGATCATCCTTGTGGCCTCCTCTGGGCTTGCTCCAGCACCTCCATGTCCTTCTTACTCTGAGGACATCAGAACTGCACACAGTGCTCCAAATGGGGACTCAAGAGGGCAGAGTAGAGGGGGAGGATAGAGAAGACCCAATATTTCACTGATGCAAATAAATGCATCAGTAGGAATGGCCCATATATATAATCATGCACACAAACACATACTGAGATGGTATGTTAAGATATGCCAGCTCTTGAACATGACTGTGTTTCTATGTCATCATCAAAATCCATTTTGTCACAGCTTTGATGTTTACAAATCAAAGCAAGTCAAGGGCAGACTACATAAACTAGAAGGTCCTTTCTGACCTTAAGAAAAGGAAGTTAGGGAAAAAAAAAAAACCAAAATCTATGAATGTTAGCTTTCTGTATTTAAAACTCTTTTCCATTTCAGAGAGAATGAGCTGCAATGGTAAGAGCACGTCTATGCTGCTATGTGAAGAGATGCATTCAGGCTGGACTTTACAAAAATAAGTCTATTATTCAAGGCACAATACTCCCTGCTCTAATAGGAGACACACACCTGCTCTGGGGCATATAAAAAGAATTTCCTGCAATATCCACCATGTTTCTCACTGTGAGATCTTATTACAGCCCTTGGAAGAGTTCTGTTGAACTATTTCAATTCTGTATCATAGCAAGCAAAATACGGTAAAACTGAGAGGCTACAGTCTATGGCAGGAACACACAAATAATCTGAAGAAAATTTCAATAAATAACTTCCTTCATTTCCTGTGCTATGGTGAAAATCAGGAATACAAAAGACAACACTTGACAGATGTTTCTTAACACCAATTTGAAGAAAACTAAGGATGTCCTATCACATACCTAGGTGCCTGCTTCTACTGTTCCACTATTTTTACAGTGGAAAAGTTTTGGGTTTTTAAGTACCTGCATTATATCTTCTTTCCCACAACTGAAGCTGATTACTTGCTGTTCTACCCTCAGAGAATACAGAAAACAAAAGACATCACAATCTTTATAGCATCTTTTACAGACTAGATATTTGTTACTGTGGTCTCCTTTATCTGCTGTTTATACCTAAAGCCAAGTAATCTAATTTCCACAATCTTCTCTCAAATGTTACATCTGCTGAACTCCTCATTTCTATTTTTCCCTTTCATATTTCTTTCATTTTTGTATGTCTGTCTTACTGGGTGAAGATCAGGATTGCACCCATGTTCTAGCTGAGGGCTCAAAAATCCCAGGACAGACCAAGCAGTCTTCTCTCTCA
The DNA here is from genome assembly GCA_028858755.1 of Ara ararauna. Classification (NCBI taxonomy): domain Eukaryota; kingdom Metazoa; phylum Chordata; class Aves; order Psittaciformes; family Psittacidae; genus Ara; species Ara ararauna. The sequence continues at coordinate 1,481,093 of CM054410.1, read as the reverse complement.
CATTAGATACAAAACTCCAGTTAAGACATCCCAAATTAGCTGCTTTTTTTCTTTCTGGTATCAGCAGTGCATTTTTGCCACGTATTCTATATATTTGGTTTACAATATGTTACCATCTGATTTCCTTCTGCTGAACAGCTGCCAGGCCAAATTTTATCTGTTATCTGTGGGTTTCCTTCTTTACACTTACCTGTTTGATGCCTGAGTCCAGCTCTTCACGTTGAGATCATTTTGAGTTAAATAGTATAAACAAAATTGCTGGTGACAGAAGACAGTTTCATAAGTTTTATGGCTTCATTTTGGGAAAACATGTCAGCAGAGACAACAGCAAGTGGAAGTGCTTAGGAAGATCCAATGCTTGACCAAGGTGGCAGAATTAGTGGGGTAGAAAAGATACAAAAGTAAGCTTACATAAACAGATACGTGAGCAGAACAAAGGTTAAGACGCAGAAGATATCAAACAAGCTTCTATCTGGTGTAGGATCAAAGGAGAACATGGCAAAGGACTCATGGAGTCTCCTAATCCAGCTAAACAGTGGGGACCAAGTTTATGGAGCTTAAAAAAGGCCCAGGGGCAACACTGGTGAGAATAATGGCAGATCTGAATGAGGAGCAGTCCTTGTAAGCACAGGATGTGAAATAAGATTATTGTTGTTGTAAAAAAAAAATTGGGTCACTGAATACATAGGTAGAAGGAAAGGATCAAAGGTGCATGAGTAAAGAAACTGAGCTAATACACATAAAAGCAGCCAAATAACCCATTACAACTGCTCAGAGGTTTTGAGGGTGCCCATAGCCCAGCAGGGAAGGAATCTAGCACAGGTCTGAGCTGCCACCCCTGACGCTGCTTATGGCCAGTAAGGTACATGGCGATTACAAGGCCAGACCATTTCCACTGGTGTTTAACCTTTGCAGGGTGCTTACAGTTGGAGTGATGTAAAACAAACCTGTAAAAGGTATCCACACTTAGGTAAAGAACTCCTGTAATGAAACAAATAGGAACCTCCATAGCTGAGAATACTTTTGACTTTTAAGATTTGCTAAGAAACACTTTACAGAACAGACCAGTGCTCCATAAACAGTCTTTTTATTGCAGTTATACTGCAGGACAAGTGGAGAACAGAATATGGAAACAACCAGGGGCTCTTAAGGGCATTGCAACTGTTATGTAAAAGAAAAAATGTAAATGGATTTCCTTGCTGCAGTGCACATTTAGTAACAGAGATGTGTACTGAGGTAGAAAATTATTTGTCTCTGACTGCAAGAGCTCTGTATTATTTTTCTCCTCTGTGCCAGGGTGGTGACCTTTTGGATAGAGCCTTAAAAAAAGCACTTTCCATAGAAACAGACTATATCAGTCTAGAAAAATCTTAGTCAGTTACCCTATTACTGACCTCATAAAGGACAATAAGAAATTGATTACTGTTTAGAAAGACTCTCAAAATTAATTCATCAGACATATATGCATATGTAGATGACTCTTCAGAGACAATCACATACTAATTCACAGCACATACTTTTTAAATGACTATTACAATTTCTACATTTCAGCTTAATTTCTCAACACTGATGTATTTGCTCTTGTGAATATACCTAGAAAGATGAGATGTTCTTTTGCACAAGAATTTACAGGAGGTGGCATGCAAAAAACCTGCTGTTGAAACCTTCACCATCACCTCCAGTGACACATAGAATTTGACTCCTTTTGCAGAATTGAAGTGGTTTAGTCTGCTAATCATCATTATATTGTAAGTCCTTATTAGGTCTTGACAATGCACATCATCTATCTTTAGCCCAAGCCATTGTGCCAGCTCTTCGTAAAAGAAAAGTCTCTAAAAGCTGATTCTGTTACTGTAAATGCACTTCAGTACACAAATAAAGTAGAATATCTTGTATAACCACTGTCTTGAGGTTCTCAATGAGCTTCTAGATGTCATGTATCATAACACAAACTTAATATAGTACAAGAAGTAAATACCACCTCATCTTACTAATTTACCCTTTATACTACCATTCGGCTAGAAACGGCAAGTCAGCAGGATGTGGTGCAGTCGGTATTTAATGGAAAAACTTTGAAGCACTGCTTGCATCAGAAACAGTGCTCAAATACTGAGGGTTTCAAGACTTCATTTTGCCCCTGTGAAAGTTAAGGGTGAACATGAACTTTTTTCCATCACCAAGTGGAGTGTAATAATGATACCAGGCACCTTCTCAGGCTCTTCTATTCATTTGAGTTTGGTCTAAATTAAATGCTTCCAGTAGCAGACATGCCCCAGAGGAATACTGAAGTGGCAACCTCTGGATAAGAACCTGAGCCCAAGCATGGCTCCCTCTACAGTGTCTGGCATCTGTGATTACCATATCCTGCCAAATTCTCTCCTGGTTAATTATGTTTTCATTTCCAAATATTCTCTCCACTGCTCCCTCACTGGACAGCACTCTGCTCCCCATTGTAAAGGGCTGTGTAATGCCCCTGGATTTCAAGCCAGTTCCTGTATTTCATTCCAGAATTAGCCACACCAAATATTGGGCTACAATAAAACTAGGAATTACAGAAATGTGAAATATTACTATTCTGTAGGATTACAGGTTTAGAAGTGGAGTGAAAAAATACAGCCACATTCAAGTGGCTTATCAGACTAAATAAACCAAGATTAAACACAGTACAACAGATATCGAAGCTGCGTAATCTGCATGTAACTGCACCTAAGCACAGGATGTACCAGGTTTCTTTTGCTCGCTGCAGAGAAGTCAGAAGTCAGACAGTCCTTTAAGAAGTAAATTTGATGCAGCATAATTTGGTTACAGTAAAGGCATTAATAGGGGCACCCCTTCCTGTTCGTTAAATCTGATTTATCACAGCAGATACAGACCTATAAAAGAGTCAGTTTTCCAAATCAAATGTGTACACATGAGCAGAATTCCTGCCTTGTAAGGACAGAGTACATTTTTCTAGGCATTGAAAGGTTCCCAGATCAATCAAATTGCCAAAGCAAGTGAATCAAGTTACAATTGACTCTAACTGCTACTTCCTTATCCTGCTAAATATTTCACCTGCATCCAAGTCAGCCTCAAACTAAATGTAATTTTTTTTCTTCTCCATGTGAAGAATACCTCATCCCAAAATCACAGAAAATCACTTCCATTCAGATGGCTACAATAGGAAAAAAAAGCCTAGTCTGTACCCACGAAAGAAAAGCCTGACAGTAGCCATACAGCAAGGTCTGAGTTAAATGGTCACAGAGAGCATGACTGTGATCATGCTGGTTATAGAAGTAGGTGATGGAAATGTCACGGAGGGGTAGGTGCTTGTTAGTGTAAGCAGGCAGCCTCGGTCACCTGACACCAAAGGAATTCAGCATTCACTGAGTAAAGAGAAATGCGACTCCTTATGTTTCAGCTCAGTGAAAAAGTCCTGCTTTCTGTTCCCTTCACCACCTGTCACTTTGCTGTGTTATCACCCATGATATTAAAAAGCAGAGGAAGAGCTAAATTCTCAAAGCCAACTGCTAAATTTAGCTACTTCTTTTAACATGCCACATGCTCGCAGAAAGAGAAAAGTTTATAGTAACGACAGGTGGAAATAACTACAGCAAAGAGTAAATAAAGCCAGCAGCAGGCACAGTTCTCCCTCTTGACTCCGCCTCCAAAATCAGCTGCATCTACAAGGAGGAAATGCCAAACCATCCACATTCTGCCAATGTCTTCCATCTACTTTGGCAGCCTCCAGCTCTTATGACAACAAGGAAAGAGTAGAAATAGCACTGCTACACACATGTGGCAATGGTCTCTGTCAGAGAGGCTGGGGCACAAGGAAAGAGCAGACACCTTGGCCAGTTCCTGCAGCATATAGCCATGCTGCTGTTGCAGAGGTAAATCAAGCTTGCCGTGACCAAAGATAGCCTCAGGGTTTAATTTTGTCTGGAATCACGGGAAAGCTCTCCCATGGAAGTCACTCCTCCCTCTGGTTGTTGAGGGTTTGCCCAGAGTTGTTCCTGGGGTAATGTGTTGCTCTACATCCCAGCGGTGCCTCCACCTGCTGAAGAGAAGTCCTTCCCCAGGATCACATAGGGCCTGCCTATGATGGCATTGGCATAGGCATACGCTGATTTCTGGGATTCATTTATCTGTAATGATGTGGTAAGAAGGTGTCATGGGTTCAGCAGTAGCAGTCATTTTTTCTCCTGCTGTGTTTTCACTTTCAGCCTGGGAACAGCGCTGATAACACCAGTGTTTCAGTTACTGCTTAGTGATGTTTTGGTCTGATCAAGGACTTTCTGAGTCTCATATTCTGCTGAGGAGGGGAAGCTAGGAGGAAGCAGAGACAGGACACCTGACCCAAACTGACCAAAGAAGTATTCCATGCCACAGCACGTCATGCCCAGGATGTAATGACAGAGAGCAGAGACCCGGAAGGGTGCAGGTGCACTGTGTGGCCAGGCTTGGTATCGGGTGGTGAGTGATTGTATTCTTTCCTTGTATTTGCCTTGTCATTATTATTATTGGTGGTAGCAGTAGTGGTCTTGTGCTATACTTTAGTTACTAAACTGTTCTTATCTCAACCTGTGGGAGATGCATTCTTTGATTCTCCTTCCCATCCCTCCGGGAGTGGGGGGAAGAAAGAGGGGGGAGTGAGTGAGAGAGCGACTGTGTGAGTTATAGGGGCTTAAACTAAGACAGAATGTCAAAAAGTACCAGTTTTACCAAAACTTAACAATTAATAGTTTAAAAAAAATGCTAATTATTTTTTTTTTAAAGAGATGTTGCTCTTTCCTGGCTGAGCTACCGGTGCAACAGATCTAGTATGTGAATTACCCTATTCATCCCCATGGAGAGGTAACTTTGGAGATGAATGGTGCCTTGTTAAGAATCAGACACATATGCTTTTAGCACATGCATGTAGAAGTCTTGGAAGGCAGACGAAGGGACTGTGAGAATGAAAACCTTAGGCCCACTGTAGGAGAGGATCTGGTTCGAGACCATCTTAAGAACTTGAATGTGCGCAAGTCCATGGGACCTGATGAAATCCATTGGCGGTCCTAAAGGAGCTGGCAAATGAAGTTGCTAAGACACTGTCCATCATATTTGAAAAATCATGGCAGTCAGGTGAAGTTCCCCATGACTGGAAAAAGGGAAATATAACCCCCCTTTTCAAGAAGGGGAAAATGGATGAGCCAGGGAACTACAGACCAGTCAGTCTCAACTCTGTGCCTGGCAAAATCTTGGAGCGGATTCTCCTGGAAGGCATACTAAGGCACATGAAAAACAAGGTGGTTGGTGACAGCCAGCATGGCTTCACTAAGGGGAAATCCTGCCTGACCAATTTGGTTGCCTTCTATGATGGGGCTACGGAACTGATGGACAGGGGTAGAGCAGTTGATGTCATCTACCTGCACTTGTGCAAAGCGTTTGACACTGTCTCACATGACATCCTTGTCTCTAAATTGGAGAGACATCAATTTGATAGGTGGACCACTCAGTGGATAAAGAACTGGCTGGATGGCCACACTCAAAGGGTTGTGCTCAATGGCTCAATGTCCAGCTGGAGACCAGTAATGAGTGGTGGCCCTCAGGGATCAGTGTTGGGACCGGTCTTGTTCAACATCTTTGTTGGTGACATGGACAGTGGGATTGAGTGCACCCTCAGCAAGTTTGCTGATGACACCAAGCTGTGCATTTCGGTTGATATGCTAGAGGGAAGGAATGCCATGCAGAGGGACCTTGACACGCTTGTGAGGTGGGCTGATGCCAACCTGATGAAGTTTAACCATGCCAAGTGCAAGGTCCTCCACCTGGGTGGGAGCAATCCCAGGCACAACTACAGGTTGGGCAGAGAAGAGATTCAGGGCAGCCCTGTGCAGAAGGACTTGGGGGTTTTGGTCAAAGAGAAACTGAACATGAGCCAGATTCAGTGTGCACTTGCAGCCCCGAAAGCCAACCGTATTCTGGGCTGCATCAAAAGGAGTGTGACCAGCAGGTCAAGGGTGGTGATCCTGCCCCTCTACTCTGCTCTCATGGGATCTCACTTGGAGTATTGTGTGCAATTCTGGTGTCCTCAACATCAAAAGGACATGGAACTGTTGGAACAAGTGCAGAGGAGGACCACGAGGATGATCAGGGGACTGGAGCACCTCCCGTATGAAGATAGGCTGAGAAAGCTGGGGCTGTTCAGCCTGGAGAAGAGAAGGCTGTGTGGAGACCGCAAAGCAGCCTTCCAGTATCTGAAGGGGGCCTATCGGGATGCTGGGGAGGGACTATTCTTTAGGGACTGTGGTGATAGGACAAGGGGTAACGGATTCAAACTGAAACAGCGGAAGTTTAGATTGGATATGAGGAAGAAATTCTTTACTGTAAGGGTGGTGAGGCACTGGAATGGGTTGCCCAGGGAAGTTGTGAATGCTCCATCGCTGGTGGTGTTCAAGGCCAGGTTGGACATAGCCTTGGGTGACATGGTTTAGTGTGAGGTGTCCCTGCCCCTGGCAGGGGGCTTGGAACTAGATGATCTTCAGGTCCTTTCCAGCCCTAACTATTCTATGATTCCATGATTCCACTTCTCTCCCATTTATGCAAATCTGCTGCAATTGTGCAGGGAAATTATCCTAGTAAATAAAAGAACAGCCAAATAAGCAAAGAAAGGAACAACACTGCATCAAAACTGCGTTTATGTAAGTTTTTTGCCTCTGCAGCACATCTCTTTCCTTTTGAAAGGCTGAGCACCTGTATTGCAGCTAAGGGGGAAGTCAGGCTCCAAGTGGACCTATTCATCCCCAGCATAATGACGGCAAGCACTGAGGTTTCTTATTTCCCTTCACAAAGCCAGTTGACGTTTAGGAGGATGGCATGACAGTTTGAGCAGGTTTCTGACTCTGCCTAGTGACTTGCATTCTCCCTAGGGTACTGGTCCAGGAAGCTGTTGCAAGGGGCTCTTTGAAAGTGTAATAAGTGGAACTTTTCAGTTCCAAACACTGAGGTATCTCTGCAGCGCCACACGTGACTCCAGCCTTCGCCATTGTCATGGGTTCAGCAGTAGCAGTTATTTCTCTCCTTCTTGGTAGCTGGTGCAGCGCTGTGTTTTTGACTTTCGGCCTGGGAACAGTGCTGATAATGCCAGTGTTTTCAGTTACTGCTTAGTGATGTTTTGGTCTGACCAAGGACTTTCTGAGTCATGCTCTGCCAGGGAGTAGGGGAAGCGGGGAGGAAGCGGAGACAGGACACCTGACCCAAACTGAACAAAGAGGTATTCCATGCCACAGCACATCATGCCCAGGATGAAAAAATGGAGAGCAGAGACAAGGAAGGGTGGGGGCGCACTGCTTGATCGGGCTGGGTATAGGTGGTGAGCGATTGTATTCTTTCCTTGTATTTGCCTTGTCATTATTATTATTGGTGATAGCAGCAGTGATTTGTGTTATACCTTAGGTACTAAACTGTTCTTATCTCAACCTGTGGGAGTTGCATTCTTTTGATTCTCCTTCCCATCCCTCCAGGAGCGGGGGGAAGAAAGAGGGGTAAGTGAGTGAGCAAAACTGCATGAGTTATAGAGGCTTAAACCACGACAGTCATCAGAAGGAATGCATATGGACAATGTTTGCAGGGCTGCCTGCAGGTCCTAATGAAATGTGTCATTTTGTCTTCTTGCAGACCATGAGTCTGGCACACCAGAGAGAGCCAGAAGCATACAGATCAACAGAGGAAAATATCTGTGGATCTGTGTTATAGCTTCTGGTGTATACAAATTCCAAGAATGGATACATGTAAAAGAAAAAGTGAGAGGATGTGCATTTGATAGATGAGAAGAAGGGAACAAATATCTGCCACTTACCTAATTAGCAGCTGGATGGGCTGTTGTTCCAGAGATCTACGACTGAAAAAACATTTTTTTTGTTGTAAGAATTGCCTGTATTTATGCATTACAAAAAGCAGTTATAGTATGAAACATTTTGGAAAAACTGGCACTTTTCTCCAGGAAGTCTCTGCACTGAAAGTAAAAGTATCATATATTTGTCTAACCATCTGGGTAAGAAGGTAATACATAACATCCCTGAGACAATCATTAGAAAACTTAGTATTTCATGAGGTTCAGATGGCATTTAGAGCATAAGGGATGGCCACCTCTTCTCCAGGCAGGATGCAAGCAGGAGGGGACAGCTCAGCAGGGATTAGCAGAATGCAAGTGTCACCTTCCCCAACTCTCAAACACCTGCAGAGCTCCTGTGTGTCAGCACCACTCAGTCACACCAGCTCTCTAGCTGGGCGCTGAGGCAGACTCCAGCAACGCTCACACCAGCAGCAGGGAGACAGGGCTGTGTGGTACAATATTCAGCCCCTTCAGACACAGCAATAAAGTAAAAATCATTGCCACCATTGCCAGGGAGAATTTTAAGGGGATTTCAAAGGATAAAGCCATTTAACATTGTGCTTTGATGGCTCACATATACTGTGCAGGACTGAAGACATCTGGAAGTAGACTGAGGTCTATAATTCAAGACTAGGAGGAAAGTATTTGATCACACTTAGCGCCACCCCAAATCTTACTCGCAAGTGACACTGAGTCTGATCCACCACCAAACCCAACATAATCACTGAAAATAACTAGCAAATCCAACAACTTAGAGTAGGAAACTTTGCAGTCAACTGCACTTACAAGTTTCACTCTAATACAGTCAGCAAATATTGGCATACTGCAGCATAAACTGCAAGAGAATTAGGCAGAAAGATGCTGCATTTGCAATGGCTCTCAGTGGAAAACTGAGATGTTAAATCCAACTGGTAGCATGGGAGTCTGTTCTAATTGGTTCAACAAACTGAAAAGCTTCAGGGAAAGAAAGACTCCTTTGCTGTTACACTTCAGGTGCTACCTTCACCATTATTGTCCAGAACCTGTTGCATCATTATACTAAAGCAACATCAGAGGTGATTTTAAAAAATTCATGAGAAAATCCCCAAGCTAAATCCAGAAGAAAGTCTTCCTCCTGACTGCTTCTTTCCCAGACACATCTATCAATTGTCTGGAAAAAAAGATCTTGCAATTCAACCCAAAACCTAGCGGCAAATCTTATCTAAATGCCACCAGACTTGGTTGCCCTATCAGGATAAAGACATATCAAGAGTCTTTCATGAGAATGGCCAACTACCTGCCCTCTCTAACAGAAGTACCAGCATAAACCAAAAGTACCACCCCATCAATCCTACCACATCCACTTTTGTACACAGTAGTTCTTTTAAAGTAACCAGAGCCACAAGCCATATGAATTATAAAAAAAAAAAAAAAACCAAACCCAAAGAGCCCAGACGAGCTCTTAATGGTGTACCTGAAAAGAAACAGGAGGCAACAGAAATCTGAATCATGTGTGTGAACCAGGTTTCTTGCAAGACACTCTGCCTAGTAGAAGGCTATCACAGCTGCCCTGGGTGGGTTCTCCCACTGGCTGTCAGCTGCAGGCTCTATCCCCAGTACAGCATGATGCAGCATTACACTGTCATGACCTGGAACATGAGGCAACACCCATATCACCAGCACAAATGGCTTAAAAGCAATAACAAGTGGAGGGAAAAGTGCACATGCTGCCACCCCACCCCGAGCACTGATCAAGACTGCTCACACCCTGCATGTCTCTGACTTTTTTCCACACAGATCAGAAACTCTCCCTGCCATTTAGTCCAGCTGCTGTTAGTGTCCTGTCAGCTGCCTTCCTCAGCCAGCCTTCATCCAACTTGAAATCTCCTTCAGACACTAATTAAAGCCATGTTATAGAATCACAGAATCATAGAATAGTCAGGGTTAGAAAGGACCTTAAGATCACCTAGTTCCAACCCCCCTGATACAGGCAGGGACACCTCACACTAAACCATGCCACCCAAGGCTATGTCCAATCCAGCCTTGAACACTGTCAGCGATGGAGCATTCACAACTTCCCTGGGCAACCCGTTCCAGTGCCTCATCACCCTTACAGTAAAGAATTTCTTCCTCATATCCAATCTAAAATTCACCCATTTAAGTTTGAACCCGTTACCCCTTGTCCTATCACCACAGTCCCTAAAGAAGAGTCTCTCCCCAGCATCCCTATAGGCCCCCCTCAGATACTGGAAGGCTGTTATCAGGTCTCCATGCAGCCTTCTCTTCTCCAGGCTGAACAGCACCAATTTTCTCAGCCTATCTTCATATGGGAGGTGCTCCATTCCCCTGATCATCCTCGTGGCCCTCCTCTGCACTTGTTCCAACAGTTCCATGTCCTTTTGATGTTGAGGACACCAGAACTGCACACAATACTCCAAGTGAGGTCTCACAAGAGCAGAGTAGAGGGGCAGGACCACCTCCCTTGACCTGCTGGTCACCCTCCCTTTGATGCAGCCCAGGATACGGCTTTCTGGGCTGCAAGCGCACACTGCAGCAGGCTCATGTTCATTTTCTCATCAACCAAAACCCCCAAGTCCTTCTCTGCAGGGCTGCTCTGAATCTCTTCTCTGCCCAATCTGTAGCTGTGCCTGGGATTGCTCCAAAAGGCAGTTGATAAGTAACTGCTTGGAGTTTCAGTTTACTCTGTTTACTACGTCTGACAAAGCCGCAATATTTGAAATGCAGTACTGACATATATTCATCGGGTAACTGCTCAGTCACATAAAAATCTTTGTATGTGAAAGACGGTTTACAGCTACCTATATAAAGATTAATACAGAGCTATACATAAAGTACACTAAATTATTTCCTCCGGTATTTTCTTCAGATATTAAGTGCAATCAAGAAAATACTTCCAAGATAAATTAGCATTTGACAGGGGTAAAAATTGCTCTTGAATCCTTAATAAAAAAGAAAGGGTATTATTAAGAAAGAATTGCTTTCAACCTTTCTAATTCTGACCAAGCAAATACTTCATATCCCTGAAATATTTTGGATCCACAGCAAGCATAAGAATGATCATTCTGCCAAGACAGTTATCTGCTGAAATCTGAGACATAATTACAGTCAGTGAAACTCCTAATCTTGAAAGACCTTAGATTGAATTCTTTATGCTATCAATCTCTCTCTCTGGATTTCTTCCATGTTACATTTGGCATGATTAACTGGAAGTGGAGAATAGGTCCACAGAATTATGTGCCTTCTGAACTGGGACATGGAAGGATTATTCAGTACCTCATGTAAGAGAGGCATCTCCAGTGTTAACCTATTGAGTGCTGGGATACAAGGCAATGACAGAGGCAACATCCATTTTGTGTGGCTTGCTAAATGCACAACGTAGGCAGGGGATTGAGCAGATACCTGGAAGCACTGAAAGTCCCATGCACACACTCTAAATTGCTGCCATTAAGTCTATACTGGGTGGTGGAGCAGTTTCTTCACAAAAAGCAGGATAAACCAAGCCAAGAAAAGCAACATTTTGTCGTGGTTTAAGCCTCTATAACTCACGCAGTTGCTCTCTCACTCCCCTCTCTTTCTTCCCCCTGCTCCTGGAGGGATGGGAAGGAGAATCAAAAGAATGCAACTCCCACAAGTTGAGATAAGAACAGTTTAGCAACTAAGGTATAACACAAATCACTACTGCTACCACCAATAATAATACAAGAGAAATACAAGGAAAGAGAATATAACTGCTCACCACCTGATACCAAGCCCGACCCATTAGCGAACCCCCCAGCAGCGAGCCCCCACCCTTCTGGGTCTCTGCCTCTTGTTTTTACATCCTGGGCATGACATGCTGGGATATGGAATACCTGTTTGGTCAGTTTGGGTCAGGTGTCCTGTCTCTGCTTCCTCCTGGCTCCCCTCCTCCCTGGCAGAGCATGAGATTCAGAAAGTCCTTGGTCAAACCAAAACATTCTAGGCCATAACTGAAAACATCAGTGTTATCAGCGCTGTTCCCAAGTCGAAAGTCAAAAAGACAGCGCTGCACCAGCTACCAAAAAGGAGAAAAATGACTGCTACTGCTGAACCCATGACATGTTTCTAACCATGTCATTGGGATTCAGCCACTGCAACAGGTGACAGAATAGTGAAGAAATGTCTGGATATAGGTGTGCTATCACCAGTAAAACAGGCTGACATTGTAGGCAGACCACATTTTTAAGCACACCATATATATATAGATTTAAAATATTATTTTTGGAGGAGATTGCTGGCAGCAAGGACTGAACACAACATCTGAGCTAAATTATCCAGATTTCGTAGCTCAAGCACTGTAGCAGACTCACAGCTCCATGTGGCTGAGCACCACAGGGAGAAAGAACTACCACATCTTCATGAGTTACTGTCTGCAAACAATAAACACTACGAGAAGACGGCATGTGATGAATTATATTTCTAAACCCCATGGTTACAAACTAGAAGCCTGAAGCAGTATCTTTGGCTTGGGTAAATCAGTCTGGAATGCATACTTTGGGTACTCTTTCAGTATTTGTTTCTACAGAAACAATTATAAATATTATTGTAATTATTGTCATTATTATTTTTATTCTCTGTGACGGAATTCTAGTGGGTTCTATTATTTCTCCATCCCATAAACACCACAAATTATCATATTTACAGATTCAAAAAATCAACTTAAATAGTCCTCACATGTTTACTTCCTAATTTAAAGTACTGCATGGGTGGGTGAGTCTGAAAGTTTGAAATTTTGTTCTAGTTGTAAAAAAGTTACTTTTTTTTTTTTTTTCTTAAATCACATAGCATCTGCAATCTGCACTGGATTGATTTGATATTGACAAATGCTAAACTATGAAACCCTACAGGCAAAAAGAAGTTTAACATAAATGTAATTTAGTAGCTGCTATAAGAGGTTTAGCATAAATGTAATTTAGTAGCTGCTATAAGTGTGTGCCAGTAAGAACACACTCATTTTGATAATCAGGCAGTAATACAATCAATATTTAATATTATAACTAAAAAATATTGGCAAGTTACATCTTTCAGCCGTAACATACATTTAGGTATTTCCCATATTTATTTCTGATAAAAGAGAAAAAAAATTATAAAGAAAGCTATAGCAATCCAAATATCAATTGAAGAAATTAATTTTACAGAACAATAAAATATAGCATTTCTGAATTTTTCTCCCCAAAATTAGAAATTGAGACCTTAGCTACAGTACATAGTTCATTATTTTGCAACAGAATAAAAAATGGTTCATTTTTAGTAGGAAAGTTATGACCATTAACCTGCATAAGTATGTGGAAAGCTGTGTTATATATGCCTGTGCTGCACTTGTGAGAGGGAAAAGAACCCACAAAACTTCTTATTACAGTGTTATGGGTCATTGATTTTTGAGAATAACCATTTCTCTCTATTAAACCCCAACCTATTCTCCTTTCTCAGTTAAACCCCAACCTATCCCCTTTCTCACCCCTCCCTTCAATTCATCTAACATGATGTCCCTCATGTGCGATGTCTTTCATGTAAACCTCAATGGATTTATTGACAAAAATGTTCTGTACTATTGGTGAACTCTGTTATTTGCTGTGGGAGACTGTTTATTAACATGCAGGTGCTTATGGGGGAACCCCACTGTTTGGTGTGAAAGTGGAGCGAGTGGAAGTACGGTATTCATTAAAATGGATCACATAACCAAGAATCAACCTCTACCTTATTCATCTGGATACTGAATTTTTTCCATTTCTGCTACACTGAGCTTATCACAGGAGAGTGTGCCAGCAGCTGCATCTATGATATTCAGATTCCTCACGAGAGCTGATGAAATGTCTCAGTAATTGTGTTGGCTTTTTGCGTTCAAGTGACAAGAATAAAATGCATTGTCTGCACTCACCACTTTGACTCACTGAAAGCTTTATGTTCACAGAGAACAATTAATTTCTTCTCCTTTCACACCCAAAAAGACGTATTAGCTGGTTTTCCTTTACAATATATTTAAATTGAATTCAATAGAAATTTCTTATTAATTTTTATTTACTTTTCCTACTAAAACCAAACCAAAACCCCAGCTATTGATTCTTCACTGTTTTGAAATAATACTCAGTATAATTTTTTCCTTAGTTTCAACAAACAACTCTAAGGGGAGACTTTTGATGAAGAGTTAGTAATTCACTATCTAGTTGTTAAGTACTACACTTATTTTAGCTCTTGCTTGCGGAAATGGTAAGAGATCTGACAGATTCTAATTCTGGAAAAAATGTCACAATATTCCCAAGTATTTCTGTCTGGGCTGAAGCTCAATGCTGAGTTAGTTCATCAAATCAGCCAGCTAAAAGAGTAACAACCCTGACAAAGGAAAACCATTGGATGGTCACAACAAGGTTCTGGTCTAGAAACAAAAGAAAAACATGGTGAGACTACCAGCTGGGATTTTCCACAGAAGAGATCCTGTACAGAGAGATACATACAAAAGCAGTGGTGACTGATTCTGCAACTCCAGACTGTGTATCACACATTCCTGTCTCGGAAGACCGCAGCCACACTGGGGCCTCCCATCCTATGCCAGCAGGACTGAATGCCATCAAAACCATCAGCTGTTGCCTTCACAGAAGCATCAGCAATGCAGCACAGTGGCACCATCGTCAGTCACAAACAGGTTTAGATACACCATCAGTTTAGCCATGTCATAGAATCATAGAATCATAGAATAGTTACGGTTGGAAAGGACCTTAAGATCATCTAGTCCCAATCCCCCTGACACAGGCAGGGACACCTCCCACTAAACCATGCCATCCAAGGCTATGTCCAATCCAGCCTTGAACACTGCCAGACCACAGCTTGCTATTAGTTCATTTTCTTCCTGGAAACTTTTCCAGAAGAGTTTTCCATGCTGCTACAGATGAATTCCAACAACAGCCCCAGTATTCAGCTAAGTGAGAAATCTTTAAACTGCAACGCTGTCACTCCTGCAAGCTAAAGGCACATCCAAACTCTGGGCAATGGGATGATCATCTCCTGGAATCTGGTTTTGGAATTGTCTGGTTGGCTGATTTGCTTGATATTAATCCAAGTCCAAACTAAATCAATGCCAATGTTCTCTAGTAAAGGCAGCAAAGTATATGATAACTGGCTGACAACTGGGGAGGGAGGAGCTTTAAGAGAGGAGAACTGTGCAAACACAGGAGAAGCCAATACCAGGTTGCACCCCTTGGGCTTCAAGACTGATTTAAAAAACCAAACCAAACAACCAAAACCACAAAAAAAAAACCCCAACCCAACCCAAACCACAAAAGCACAACAGTGTTTGAATCTGCTTATTTGTAGAACCCACAGTGAAGTCTAATCACAAAATCAAGCAGTGCCAAGAAGCAGCCCATTCAGCCACGCTCCCTCATCTTTCCATCCTTTGGCCAGACAGACCCATCTCCTCTCTTGCTCTAGTTCTTGCGTTCAGTGGGTCAGAATTTAGAAAGCAAGAAGAATTTTCTTTATTGTTGCTGGGCTAGTCAGCTGAATAATTTCAAACCCATTCAACTAACATCACAATAAACACAAGGCAGGCAGGAGGAATAGGAAGGAACAAGGGTTTTCTTCCTGTTCCGATACAGCTATTAGACCATCCTAAGCTCTGTCATGTAACTTCACTCACCTTCCAATCATATAAACCGAGACACATTTTAGTGTTTTTCCACTACTTTCAGTCATTTTCTAAAATTGCTTTTTGCCTCTAAAAGGCTTTTCATCACTGAATAGTGTTGGGGAAAGAGACTGAATGCAGGCATCCAGCTAGGTCTGTATGATGATAAGCGAGTTAAAGGTAAAATTTGCATCCAGATTCTGCATAGGAACAAGCTCTACATGATTGCTTCTGGTGGGAACAGGGTTTCTCCTCACTTCAAACCAGAGCCTGTATGAAGGGTGTTAGTTTCAAACACTTTCACTCATTAGCTGGTCCTGAGTTCAGGCTGGATGGACAATACTCTGCAAATAGTCACAGAAGGTACAAACTAACAGATCCCTTTTATGCTTCTGCTGGATGCCTTAGAAGTGGATGCAAACTATTGCCAAAAAGAACCCAAACCCAAAAACCAAAATGAAAACCCCACATTTGGTGTTCCTCAACAGGTTAGGCTGCCCACAGAGACACTGGCCAGGCGAGAACAACCTAGTCACACCCAGGGAACAAAAGATGATGTAGCATTCAAATATCATGTGGAGGGATGCCAGAAAAAGGGCAAGAAGGTGGCTATAACCTTCTAACAAATTTAAGGTCTGCTAAGAAAACTCAAGACCTGTACCCAGTAGTTGCTTGAGAACAAGGCATCCAACAGCTATTCAGTGACATTGTGGTTGACATGAGCATCATGACTGGCAGCAGAAAGCAAGTGCTGAAATTACTTCTCCCCCAAGAGAGGTCTGCATCTTGCTCCTGAGCAGGACTTTGCTGAGCTCAGCTGCACCACCCTACCCAGCACAGCACAAGAGGAGGAGGTCACAGCCCCAGCAATATTTTTGATCATATTTCTCTGTGGAGTTATCAAGTCCCACCTTTTAAATCATGGCACTGTCAGCATAAGAGCTGATCATATTCATATTAATGACACACTTAGTGCTGCCACCAGCTCTTTCCTACTGAACAAGTGCCTCTAAACTCACAAGCCTTTTGCCATTGATCTGTTTGACTCTCAGTGAACAGTTAATTAAAAATTGCGCCACTTAGGGTACCAAGACTCCAGCAAATTCCCTTCAGGCGTACAGTGAGCAAAACTGTTGGAATAGTGCAATGAACAGAGAAAAGCTTCAGGCTCCTGCTTGAATCAGCTTTGCGTCTACTTAACCAGGTCAGAAGGAAGCAACCACAAGAGCAGTTAGTCCTCATTTCTGAGCTCATCTCAGTGCTATCTTGACAAAGATTTTGTTGACAAAGCAGAATAAATGGCTGCCAATTGAAGTAGCTCCCTAGGAAATGTGTAAAGTCCCAATTCTCATACCTGGCAGCTGCTATTTTACTACATGGTATACTGGAATCTAGAAATGTTTATAATCATTTTCAGAATACCCAGCTCTTCCTCATCTGCAAAAGACAAATTAACGAGTGCATGCTACACATATTCATTAACAGAATGTTTCACAATGTCTATTTGTTATTCAGCAGAAAGGCTAGAATAGAAGTTTTCATGCTCTTCTTAGCAACATGCTTTCCAGAGTCCCCTAAGCCTCATGTTCACATGACTCAGAGACAGGAGCAATACTTAGTCCCAGCTCCGAGGACAGTTGGATGCATGGGCTGCCACAGCACTCTTGTCCCACAATACTAAATCCAGAACAAGTCTGTCAAGTCAAAATGGTCATCCTTGAAAATGATACCATATAAAGCATTCAGTGTGGAAAGGACCACAATATAAATTCAGACATGTATACATCACTCATTGTACTTAAACAGAATAGAGGTATCTGCCCACTTAGCAGCAGATTTTGAAATGGTTACTGTTGCACGACATACGGTAAGACGTAACAGGAATTAAACTACACTCTGTTACTGAAAAACTTGGGATGTCTTTTTAAGCTGTAAAACACAACTGCTCACTTACGAAGCCTTAAGTTTTGCATTTTCAAGTGTCAATTCAGATTTTATGTCCTGTCATAAATCTAAGCCATTTGCCCAGCTACATGACCTTGTGCAGATTTTAAAACATCTTTCTATGCAAGTGTCCAGCACATGTACTCCAGCTAGTCTGAAAGACAGGAGTTAAGTAACACTCATAATGAGGTCATGAAGGCTTTATAACTGTTACAGATACTCCTCCTTTGAATGAAACTTAATGAATTATAAAAAATTAAAATGTAAGCATTCAGCTCACCAGTTGCTGCAGTTGTCCAAATGACAACTCAGTATTCACCTACCGTCCTCCACAAGTTGCATGGAATTCAGGATGTAATGTCAGACAGAGATCTAGAAAACGCAGAAAGTAAAGTGTTTTAACAGCTTCAAGTTATTTCTACACTACCATGCTATACAGGTACTGCTGATAAAAATAGTGCTGGATCAGTCTTTCAGCTAATATAAAGCCATACAACTGAATTGAGTATAAAAATGGAAGTCTTGGTATCTGTCACTTAAATACTAGCCTGAGTTTGTCTCAGAAGATTAAAATCTAAGGGACTGTCCTGATCATGCAGATGTCATGTGAGCCCAAGTCATGCTTTGCCATAGGATTACTGATTTTCTTTTTTACATTATTTTTCATGCCTATCCTAAGAATCTGCTGTCCTGATATGAATTGCTGTTTGAGAAAACCATGTTTCAGTTCTCAGCTATGATGATGGTATTCATAGAATCATAGAATAGTTAGGGTTGGAAAGGACCTTAAGATAATTCAGTTTCAACCCCCTGCCATGAGCAGGGATGCCTTCCACTAAACCATATCACCCAAGGCTCTGTCCAACCTGGCCTTGAATACTGCCAGCGATGGAGCATTCACAACTTCTTTGGGCAACCTGTGCCAGTGCCTCAGTACCATCACAGCAAAGAACTTCTTCCGTGTATATAACCTGAACTGCCCCTGTTTCAGTTTGAACCCATCACCCCTTGTCCTATCACTACAGCCCCTGATGAAGAGCCCCTTTCTGGTATCCTTGTAGCCCCCTTCAGATACCGGAAGGCTATTATGAGATCTTCATGCAGTCTTCTCTTCTCCAGGCTGAACAGCCCCAACTTTCTCAGCCTGTCTTCACACGGGAGGTGCTCCAGTTCCCTGATCATCCTCATGGACCTCCTCTGCACTTGTTCCAACAGTTCCATGTTCTTTTTATGTTGAGGATACCAGAACTGCACACAGCACTCAAAGTGGGATCTCACCGAGCACAGCAGAGGGGCAGGATCACCTCCTTCGACCTGCTGGTCATGCTCCTTTTGATGCAGCCCAACACACAGGTATTGGTCCTACAAAGTCTCTGAATGATGTCACACATTCTTGAACACCATTAATGGCACTTTAGAGGCTTGTTCACAGGCTGAAAAAGAAAGAATCAAGATTAAGCCTCTTTTTCTGAATCAAAAGAGAGCAGAATCTTCAAATGCAATGGCAGCCAAGAAATGGAAGGCTATTCCTGTTCAGTTTAATTTCAGTTGTTAATATGTACAATATAAATACTTGATGTATCTAAAATAGTGTAAAGAATTACCTAGTTGGTTAGCATTTCTGTGAAATTTCTCAAGTCACAAGCTGATAGAATATCAGGGGAAAAAAAAAAAAAAAAAAGCAATGATAGAAAATGAGATGGCAGAGAATAAAACAGTTTCTTTACCTCTTTATGTGTTGATCATACAGCTGGCCAGCATATAAGTCTCCTCAATGGATTTTCTCAATTGAACACACACAGTTTTGATTAGAGTCTACCTGCAGAGGCACTAATACATAACTGTGGCACATCTGCTGATCAAGTGGGTTGATCAGCCTCAGTTAACTTCAGGTAAAAGAACTAAGGAAGACATGCATAGAAGGAGCTGATCCCAGACTGACACACAACTGTGCAAAGGCTAAAGATACATTCTTCTTTATCTGTATTTGATGTTTTGACATTCCATTTCCATCACATTTATCATCTATGCTAGCTAGCTGCTACCAATGAACTCATACTTTCAACTTAGTCTCACGACAAACCTGCAATGAAACAAATGTATGAGTAAGATAATACTATTAGGTATAGAGTATGGGAAAGTAGGTAGCCAGAAGATTTATTACTGTGTTTAAAAACAGATTAAGAAAAGAAATAACAAAATATAGGAATAAGCTTTCAAAAGTCTGGTGAAAAAAAACATTCCATTACAGGACCTCTGTATTCCATAATCATCAATTTTCTGGGAAATGGAACAAACATTCAAGTATTAAATGAGGGTGTCAATGGCAGACAAACACGAACATAAGTCCTTTTTAAACCATAATACAGCATATAAATCCTCAAGAGGAACACAGGCAAATGAACACTGAAACTTGGTGAAAGCCCATACCAGCAAACTTGTACCATGCACAGGAAAAAGAGCCAGTGTATACTCCATATGGATAATTTAAAGTTTTCCTATAATCTGCAACCATTCTGAAAGACTGGTGCAGTGGCACCAATGGGAAAAAAAAACAAAAACCCCAACAAAATAAGAGTGACACCTCTGAAAACATCACCAACTGGAGAAAGCAGTATTTCTTAAGGATTATATAGCAGATTTTGTGTCAACTGCAATATACTGTACCCCAAGGGTACAGCATACCAATATTTCCAGATACCAAGCTGCTCTACATGCCCCCCCTGACACTGTATCAGGACGAGGCTAATGTACAGTCAAACCTGAACACTAGCTTCTCTACAAGTATGCCTAGACGTGTTTTTAGCGACGTGGAGGTGACAACAGACATGGACCTGTTAGAATGTCTTTTTACTGAGTCTATCATCTCTTGGGCTTTTTATGGGTTGGTGAGTTTTTGGAGGGGGTTGGGTGGTTTTTGGTTTCAAAGATTAAGCATACAAGCATCATAGAACCACCTACATGTATATCAAATAAAATCACATGCTTGGCGTTCTCATTTGACCACTTGGCATATCCACAGTATTGAAAATTTCCAAGAAGCCCATTTGTAATGCTGGAGTCACAAAGAAGTTTAAATGTACAAACCAGCACATGCTAAGTAAATTATAGAACAAGAAATACAACCCAGCCATAGATGATGCACTCCACCTCTCACAAGTGTACTTAAGTAAGATATTAAACTTTCTTTTCTTTATAAAATGTATCAGGAACATTGTGATTGGCCTAACAGAAATTACCTATGACAGATTTTTATTTTAAAAGATACAGTTCACACTGTGGGGGAAATTATTTTCTGTATAATATTTGATTATTGAGATTCTGTAGAAACATCTAAGTCCAAATAAGGACAATTTGACTAATAATGGCAATCATGCTATTTTTCTAGTTCTTACTTTAACTGTATTCAGATGTCTGGTATCAACAGAATGGAGTGGACACTCAGAATTTAAAAAGGAGAAAGGAGATGCAGTTTAAAAGATTCATTAAAAGATTAAAGGTTGTTTTCCTTCTCAGTGATTTTCAAGCCAACATAATAAACAAAAAACAAGCAAGCAAATCTTACAGTCATGGTTTAAGCCCAGTCAGCAAATCAGCCACGCAGTCATTAGCTCACTCCTCCCCTGCCTTCCCTCAGCTTGGAGGGGAATGGGGAGGAGAATCGAAAGAATGTAACTCCCATGGGTTGAGATAAGAACAGTCCACTAACTAAGGTATAACACAAACCACTGCTGCTACCACCAATAATAATGATAAGGGCAGTAACAAGGGAAGAGAATACAACCGCTCACCACCCTCCTACCAGTACCCAGCCTGACCGAGCAGCAATCTAACCCCTCGAGGTAAATGCCCCCAGTTTATATACTGGGTATGATGTGCTGTGGTATGGAATACCTCTTTGGTTAGTTTGGGTCAGGTGTTCTGTCTCTGCTTCCTCCTGGCTCCCTCTCCTCCCTGGCAGAACACGAGACTCAGAAAGTCCTTGGTCAGACTAAAAATTTACTGAGCAGCAACTAAAACCATCGGTGTTATCAGCACTGGTCTCAGGCTGAAAGTCAAAACCACAGCACTGCACCAGCTACTAAGAAGGAGAAAAATGACTGCTACTGCTGAACCCAGGACACTTACAAAAACCTTTTGCCAACCTAAGAAACTTGTTTTTTTTTTCCTGGAGAGAATCCAAATGCCCAAAAGTTGTGTGTCCCTGAGATAAACACTGATGCAAAGGGAGTTATGAATTTTATTATAAGAATAAGGGGGGCTATAGGGATGCTGGGGAGGGACTCTTCATTAGGGACTGTAGTGATAGGACAAGGGGTAAAGTTTAGATTGGATATAAGGAGGGAGATCTTTACTGTTAGGGTGGTGAGGCACTGGAATGGGCTGCCCAGGGAAGTTGTGAATGCTCCATCCTTGACGGTGTTCAAGGCCGGGTTGAACAGAGCCTTGGGTGATATGGTTTAGTGTGAGGTGTCCCTGCCTGTGTCAGGGGGGTTGGAACTAGATGATCTTAAGGTCGTTTCCGACTAACTATTCTATGATTCTATAATGTACTGAGCTATTACTGTCTAGGGGCAGCAATCCAGCACTGGCAAGTACTTCTGTGTTCTAATTCCTGGTAACAAAAATTCACAGAGCTTGAAACAAGTACTTGCATAAAATATAAAGTTTGATACCATGCACTTATTTGACCTGGAAATCAAGAGTCCAATCCACAATCCCAAGTCCTTATACACACAACCAGGCTCTTCAATCATAGTACATTGAAGCTATTTCTGTGCACTTGA
Source organism: Ara ararauna (assembly GCA_028858755.1). Lineage (NCBI taxonomy): Eukaryota > Metazoa > Chordata > Aves > Psittaciformes > Psittacidae > Ara > Ara ararauna. The sequence goes on along the minus strand of CM054410.1, from coordinate 1,458,865 downwards.
GTTTTACCTAGAAGAGAATCCTGCTGACATCAAAGTTCTTTTGCACAATTTCACATACTAGTTTGATTTTGAAAACTCATTTTGCTGTCATTTCATCTATTACCCCAAAACTTCTTTGAGACTTAAATCCTTCGCAAAAGCCAACCAGCAGGAAAGAGGATTTAATATCTTAAAAGCCACAGCTACATTTAGGCCTGCCATGCCAGATGGTTTATATAGGGCATATATATTCCTCACCCTTCTGCAACAGTATTTCTCCTTTCTAACATCCTCCTCCCCCTTCACTAATATTACAACATCACTAGGCAGGGATCCAGAGAGGAGAAAAAAGGACTACTGTCCTCTTTAAATTCATTGCCTGTTCATTGCATGTTACTTAGTAAATGAAGCATAAATGCACTCTTCACATAAGAACTTTTGAGGATTCCCCACACTATCTCTTGTGTAGATATGCAGTCTCTAAGAACCTGGCTGGTACTGGGCAAGAGTGAGGAGAGGGGCTGGGACATCACAGGGATGTTGCACAGATCAGAAACATGCAGTGCCACTACCTCCTGCAAGACAGAAGCACAGACAGCTTCCACGGAGCAGTGCACAACAACTAGCATTTACTCAGTTTGGTATGGATCGTTAGCAGAGAAGTCACCTTCTCCCCCGCACACCAGTCAGGGGCTATTGAGAGAGCACTTCACTGGGCACAGGACTGTACAACTTGGAGATAAAAGTGACCCAGCCCAGGCCTTTTCAGAATAGAACTGCTTCTCACACAGCCCCTACCTATGGCTTCTGCAGTTTAGTTTTAATAGCCTCTGATAGTAACAAAGCACCTATTATTCTGCTTACCTTTCCCTTTTTCTTAATTTCATTTTGATTCTACTAATTATATTACTGTGTACCACACTAATTGGTGTTCACACATGGCCAACTCAGCTATGGCTGGTCAAATTTACTGTGTCACACACTTGGCACAATTTAGGATTCCTTAAAATTCCAGTTGTTAATTAAACATTGCCTACAAATTAGAAAATATAACCACACTATTTCCACAGTTCTTTTCCTTTTCCAATGGTTTGGGCTAAAGGAAAGACAGGATCTCAATTTGCATTTCCTTGTTCCCACGTTTTCCCCCGTCAATTAGCTCAATCTACTACAGATGTATTTAGGCACTGTCATAACAGTAAATCCTGATAAGCAGGGAGAAAGAAGCTTTCTACTCACATCCTGAATACCACGCACACTCCTTAGCATCCAGGATAAATGTACTGGCAGTTTTATTTGTGACACAGTTACCAGATAATGACAGTGCATTTCACTAAGAAAAGAACAGCCATCAAATTTTAGAAAAAACCCACATAAATATCTGCATTAAAGTCATGGTAATGCATCCTAAAATGAGCTGCAACAATTCTATGGTGCTAACATCTCCCTCACTATCATATAACTGTTTCACAAATTTAAGGTGTGATTGAGAGCTTATGTGACAGATCTGCAATGCAGAGAATTGCCAGCAGCCTATTTTAAAAGACAGAAGCCAAGAGATGTAGCCAGAGTTATATGGACACCCTGCATGAAACCACAAATCAAGGGCTGACGAGCAGGTGCAACATTAGGCAGGTGCTCTGCATAGGCCAGCCACAGGGACACACCAGTCCAGACAGACAGTGCGACATGTGGGTGACACTCAACCCACCCCCCCACCCCCCCACAGAGAGCTCCCCAGAGTATCAGACTTCGATTTGAACACCTTTCTGAAAGCAATACATCACTCACAGGGTACTGCATTACACCACGCATCACACCCCAACAGCAAGAAAAAAGATGAAATGCAGATTCAAAGGACTCTCCTCAGTGTCTCTGAGTACAGTTAAATTAATACTTCTGCTAATCACACACGTTTCCTATACTTGCTTCCCTAGAACTATTTGCACAGCTTTGAACTGCCTGGGTGCTGGTCGAACATTTGAACACACAGAAACCAATCTTTCATTTTTCAAAATGCTTGAGGGGTTATTTAATAAACTACACCTAAGACTCAGTAATATACCATCCATATCTTTTAGATCATACAGCACCACTTTTATTGTGCATGCTGTATTTTTAATTTTTTTTTTCATTAAAGATAGCAATTGATATTAGCCATTATTACAGTGGAGGAAATATTCACTTATTTTTCCTTCATGCAAATGAGATTTTTAAATATTAAAGAAATCTGAAATTTCTTTATAGAACTCTAATTACTACTAGTATTCACTGCCATTGAACTGTATGGAGAAAAGAAAGAAAAAAACTAAATCACCTTCTTGAACATGTGCACAAATCCAGTATTAAAATTAAAATCAAGCTGTATAGCACAAATATATTTCCCTTCAGGAAAAAAAAAAAAAAAAAATCAAAAAACAAACAAAAGGAAAAGCAAATACACACAAAACCAACAAGCAAACCAATAAACAAAATCCAGACAACCAACCAAACAAAAACCCCAAACCAAAATAACCCTAGAGGTTGAGAGGCTGGATGAAATTTTTTAAAAACATGTAAGAAAAGTGATAATGAAATTAATAAAAACATAATAATAAGCATACTGGCCTGTACTCCTTGACACAGGGAATACGTTAAAATCTGCACAGAACTGCATGGATCATTGCATAGTTCCCATCTATACAGAATATTCTTGGTAAAATGGGATGCCAAGGAAAAGTTCTGTGCTTACTGGGACATGAAGGCAGACCAGGGATTTAAGCCATTCAACCACCCCATGAAGAAAGGTGGAACTGGTGATTCTTCTAACTTCAGTTCTGCAGCAGGATCCCAAGATTTAAATAAGGAAAGTTGTGCGAAGCAGATTTTGCCTCTTTAGCTGTTCTAAGTTCATGGAATTCCCAAAAGAGATGGACACCAGGAAAAAGCATAAATGTGTGAACCTCATGCAGTTAGGTATTTCTGGTATTTCTAGGGTGGCAAAACTGCCCTCAGCTACAGATTCTTTTTTAATACAATGATTGCCAAACACAGTGGACTTGATCTATTAGAGATGATCTCACAGCTCTGCTAGAGTGGGTTCTTGTGCTGTGGGTGTTATAGTTGACACAATAAAATTGCATTTTCATCTGAATCATCCACATTTATTTATGTTTTGCTCCTCCACTTCTGTATGATGTGTCTATACGCAAGAGCAGTTCCAAGTGTGAAGTTCGGTCTGAATCTCTCTGAAGTTCAAAGCTGCCCTGAACATTCAGATTCATGGCAGCTAATAATTGCCTAATATATCCTCGTAAAATGACTTTGTAGAATCAAATTCAACGGTTTTTGAAAGTCAATTAGCCTTTGTGTTGCTCCTTTACTATTTTCAAGGCCCAGCCCATTCACTGGTTTTTCTTGTGCTGTTCAGACACAACGTAAGAGTTTCTGACTTTCAACACATTGGGTTTTGTTTGGTTTGGTTTCTCTTTATAATTTTTTTTTAAAGGCAGTTTTAATTTTCAAATGCAGTCTATCACTTGTGTAGAACTGGCAACAGCACAGATGTAATGCTAAAGGAAAATTATCAGACCACATAAACTTAATAAGGTGGTGTTAGTAAGAACATTTAATTGATTTACAGTGCAGCTCAATATATAATCACTATGCTAGCAGTAAAACTATGAGGTAGCCCATCAGTTCCTAGTGGGCTTCCTCCAGAGCTTCATTCACAGACCTGTCCTTCAGTGTCCACCACCCAGATTTAAATTGCTTGTTTCCCATTAAGCTATGTACTATACACTGCAGGCCCAAAAAATCAGACACTAGTACTTCTATTGGCAAGGCTTCTGAAGTCAACTTTAATTATTATAGGCAAAAAATCTTCTTAATCCTTGCAAACAAAAGTACTAAAATACAATGAATTCAGGAATAGCGTTAAAAAATGGAGGATGTTATGGTGAAATACCATACAGTTTATTCCTCTTAGAAGGAAAGAACATTTAAGATCAATGTATTTTTTAAAATGCCAGAAAATGCCATCTTTTTTTCAAGCAAATTCAGATGGTGACTTGATAAATTTAAGAGCCTTTTAAGTTCTTTAAATGTTGCATTTTTCATCACACACCATCTAGGCTTTGTGATACAGTTCACATGAAAAATAAAGTTAGACCATGGGGCTAAAATGGCAACAATATTTGCTAAGTGTGTGACATGCACAAAATAACTGTATAAAATTATTTTTAGTATTAAGTCACTCAAATTTAATACCTCCATATAAAATAAGTATTGTATTACTTAATGTCATGTTTCTCATTCATATTTGAGCATAGCTTTGATTTACATTGCAAACTAAAATCTACAGATTGACCAAGTCCATTTCAACAAATAAAAAAAAGCAAACAGGGCAGGATTAAACAACAATAGAACAGTCACAGATCAAACACTCTCTCCACCTCAGTGGAATACAAACAGCTGTTTGTTGGGGGGTTTAAAAGCACACTATGATTTAAACCTCCTTTACAATTTTTGACATAATGATTTTACAGCACTTTAAAATATTGCCTGTAAATGAATCTGACAAGCAATGAAGAAAAAATGTTCCCAGTACCATTTCAAACTGTATTTGTTGTGCCACACAAACAACAACCTTAGAATTTCACTTTTAAAGTAGAGCTACATCATCATTTGTAAAAGAGCATCAGAGAAGAGCAATCTTTGAGGTTGATATCGTGCTCTGACTGAGGCTCACATTTCTTTCACCTATATTCCCTTGTCCAGTGTTTAGCTGTTAGTTATTTCTCCAGTGGAAACACTACAACAATAGCAAAAGCCCCCTTTTTATCAGTCATGCTAACCAAAATGTGTTAAAAACCAACCACACAGAACCCTATCCCTCCAATGCTCATACAGTAGCATGTTAAGGATTCAACCTTGCAAATTATTCATCAGATAAGGATTTGGAAAAAGACTAATAATTGATGCTGTTAATAAGAACTTCCTTATTACATTACACAAGACAGAAAAATATGAACAAACATCTGCAAAGGTTTCTCTTATGGTACAAACCTTCCAATAGTCAGAGTTAAAAGGCAAACAAGCACTGTCAAGTTACCCCACTTGGCTGTGACCGGACCTTCTGTACTGCCCTGGGAGGTCACTGGTGCTTGCCTTTCTTGGGACATTGTTCTGACTGTTTCCCACCTTGTAGTCTTTGAACCCATGTTAGTGGGTCTTGGTATATAAGAGGTCAAGTCCAGGTTGGACAGAGCCTTGGGTGACATGGTTTAGTGGGAGGTGTCCCTGCTCAGGGCAGGCGGGTTGGAACTGGATGATCTCAAGGTCCTTTCCAACCCTAACTATTCTATTATTCTATTATCCTATGGCTTAATCAGACCAAAACCAGCTTCTAAAGTCATAGAGATGTAAAACTCATTTAGAATTTAGGAGAGATGGCTGAGCAAGTAGCCAAAACTGAAGAGCTGTATTATGAGACACAGATACAAAGACTTTTAACCTAAGTTGAGGTTAGGCTTTTAAGGCTTTAGAAGAAAGGCCTGTGAAATGCACCTGAGGTGAGTAGCTGGGAGGATGCACAAACACAATGGATGTGCTAATCATAAAAATTTACAAATGGGGGAGTGGGAGGTTCCAGCAGAGAAAAAAAAAATATTTGAAAAGATATTTAAACACTAAAACTCTATCAACATAATAAGCTAGGAATTGCAATAGAAGTGACAAGAATTGCAATAGAAGTGACAAGAATTGCAACAGATGTGACAAAATTAGAGAGCTTTAAAGAGCACTGTCTAATCCAATGACGGATGAAAGAGCAACCTGCAAGCCTGTCTGAGCAGACTTATCAGATGTGTGGTTGTGTGTTCAGAATGGTTTGGAACTACTAGTCACAAGCAGGTTTAATAACAACATATCCACATGTATAACAGCATTCATTTGTCAATAAAGCACTTATATCCAGAAGGAGCAAAAGAATTTAAATACATTTTCCTGCACTTCAAGCTGACTCCACTTGGTTAGGTGGGGTTTCTGGTATGTAAATTGGGCGACGTAACAAGTGTTATTACAGCGCCATCTAGCGCGAATGAACCGGTCGACAGACACTGGCGGATGGGGGAAATCTCAGCGGCCCACACCACCGCCTCTGCCCCTCCACAGGGGCCACAGCAGCCAGAGAGGTCATCCTGCTCCCCGCAGGGAGATAGGGCATCTCGGACGGCAATCAGAAAAACATTTCCGATCTTGTTTTGAGGGGAATTGTTGCTCTGAGTATCAGTGCCACGCATTTAGCATTTCTAAGTATCTGGATTGTGTGCTGGGCCACTTTTCTCCATCATAGCCACTTCTCCCTCAGTTATTGAATTGAGAAGAGCTTTGTGCTGACAAAGAGAAAATGCTCTGAACATGAGAAAATACAACTGATTTGCTTGAACAAGAAAAGGCAATGATCAGCTTAACGAGTAACAGTCTGTGAAATGCTGACAATTCCCAGTCTGTACAGAACAGTACTTGATCTCTGGCCAACTTTGCACCTGCAACTGCTCACAGATACAGGAATTTCTCTCACGATATGTTAAAAGCATTGTCAGGGTGGTCAATGCATCAGCTAACAAGCTCAGAAGAAAAGTAAGAAGAGTGGTTAACTGTGAGTGTTACAAATTCTTTGAGAAGGAGATGCAAATTCCAGCTCCTCACAAAGTTACAAACAAAGCCTGGTTAGTTCCTGTGCATGCAGGTGACCTTGGGGTATCTCAATCAGATCCACAGGGGAACACCATGAAGGAAGAGCCACTCCAAAATGCTGGCTTTGTTACAGAATTCTCTATGCCATCTTTTGTGAAGACAGATTTGGGTCCAAACTGAGAACTGTCTGTTAATAACTTTGCCATGACAAATACTCATTAAACCCACAGTAGTTTCCATGTGAACCCTGGAGACAAAAATGAAGTTGTAAGGCACAGCTGCCATTCCAGCTTCAGAACAGTTTTGTTCATTTAACTTCCTTCAGAACTATATAGTCTTGTATAAATTCTGTAGGAATACAGAAAAGCATAAAACTTCCTTTAAAAATTGTGAGAACTGCTTTGTGACACATGGCTGTCCCTGCTACTTCATGGGGAAGAGCACTCAAAATGCTAGTCTTGAGCAAGTAGAGGAGGTGCAATTCCACTAAGAGTGCAGCAGAAACACTTTCTCCTAGCAGCACTGTAGGAACAAGCTTCACTTTCTTGCTAGACCCACAGCTGCTCACTTTTTGACATTAGAGCTCTCCAGCCTCCTAAAGGCAATGAATTAGGCTTGCTTTACACAAAATGAGAAAATTTCTCTTGAAATCACAAACCACAGATCAGGAGCAGTAAAGTCTTCTCTCATGCCCACACACAAACATGCACCATACACATGTCCACTTTATTTTGTAAGAGAATGAGTACATTTACTACCTGCCTAATAACCACGACACATGCAGATGTGTTATTTATATTGCTTTACTTCCTCAAGGTCTTCCATTGAATGATGATTCATAAAAATAATGCAGGGGTCCCACATGGTTTCATTGGATGGTCTCAATGATCAAAAGTCAAAATAAAGAGAGGAGACATGTTTGTTTGGATCCCTCTGACCCTGAATGGGGCCAGAGAATGGTTTGTCTGCTCAAACTACACTTGAAAAGGTCCTTCCTGGAGGCAGGCAGGAACTCCAGCATTGTTGTTCTTCCCCAGCTCCTTCCACTTGGATATTCAGTATACAGAGGCCCCAAATATATCCCAAACCCTTTGTTTTGCCATTTATATTACAATAGCCTTAATTAAAATACAAAACAAGGCTTTTTAACTTTATAGTGTCAGTTTGTAATTGTAATGGGTATGATGAAACAGAGAAGTCTCTTTATGAATTAATGGAAATACATATTTAGAAGGACTTAAAACTGCCCATGATCAGCAATCTCATACACAAAAATAAGCGAAGGAGAACAACTTTTCTTGTAAGTGATACAAACCTCCAATAAAAATTATGAATTGTATGTCCTCCTGGCTACAGCTCTCAAAAGCTCCTGTCACTCCACTGATTATCCTTAAGCAGAACTCTTGTGGACTTACTTATTTTGTAGAGGCCCTTCCATCTACGTGTATCCATAACGCTGAAAAAAGGTTATTTTTACAAAAGAGCTGAATAGAAAATAAAAAGGAAAATGCCCAGTTAATATAGTTTGTCCCCTCCAATCTGTAACATCTCATCTTAATAGAAGTAATACTTACATTTCAGGGATGTTTGTTTACCAGAAGCAGATGCTTATTTTCCCTTCTGAATGTTGTTTATCATTCAGTGTGTGTTTCACAAAAGACACAGTGAAAAGCCTGTTGTAGTTGAAGTGCTGGAATACAATTTTAACTGCAAAGATCTAATGAGTAGATCTAATCACACTTTGACTATCTCTCTGATAAGCAGAGTAAACCCAAGTATCATTAAGGAAACTGCTAAGTTTTCCCTGACGCGCACTCCAAATAAGTAGGAAATCCTTTTTGGCAGCTGTTGTAAATAAAGAATACAGGGTTTATGGGTTTTTGTTATTTAAATGATGGCAGATAAAATAATCAATAGGGATTTGGACACATATTACAAGAGTAGTATTTACTGGCAGAGAGCATTTCCTAAAGGGGGGACTCACTCCCATGCCAGCCCTGTTACCGGTCTTTTAAAGCAGCAATAGGAAGAAGCAGAACTACAGTGTCATGGCTGCAGTCATGCCACATTTATCATTGTCAAAACCACTAGCTATTACTCTTCAAATAGCATGTACCACATTAAGCTGAACTGTAAAAAGGAACACCACCTTTTCCTTTCACTTTATGCATGAAAATCAGATGTAAGCACAGAGTGGTAAATGCAAGAATGAATGCAAATCTTGTCCCTTTCAGTGAAGATGTTTCTGAGCACTGGAAAAGGAACAGAGACAAAAAAAAAAAAAAAAAAGAAAAACCAAAACCCCAAAAACCCACATTCCCTTTTCCCCAGAAATCAAGTATGTTTTTCCACATATTCCAGAGCTACCAAGGCAGGAGTAGAGCTTCAGTCATCGCCCACTGCTCCCCTCACAGTGTCTCTTGGTGTACAAATGACTCAGACAGATTCTGGGTTTGGTGGTCTCTGCTTTCCATGGCAAAACCATTTCTCCAGCTGCAAACACCAGCCGGTAATAGTGCACTAAGCACTTTGACACAGCTGGAACTTCTGCCTGGACCTCCTGGGCACTGAAGTTGCACTGTCAGAATGATTCAGTTTTTTTCCTGATTTCAACTTAATCCTCAGTACGTGACAAGAACCTGCAAATGGTAATGATTAGAAAGTGGGAAGTACCCAGAAACTCTATTCCAGTCCCGAGATCACAAGCTTACTCCACACTCTGAAGATTTTAACAGCTTTTCCTCGGCATTTATGCCAAACTGTTAGGAAAGCATTTTCTATTTCTGAAAGATGCAGCTCTGGCCGGATCTGGGTAAACAGAGTGGTAGGGCAGGGTGGCACTGGATTTGGGAGCACGCACTTATGCTCTGTACCTCCTCCCCACAGGACTCCTCCCACACCAACTAAGCATATTCCAAGGCAATGTCACTACCAACAGTGCTGTTTCTACCCACATCCTAAACCCTTCTTTTTGGATTTGCAGCCCTTTAATGTCAGCACCCCTCACTGTACCCCCCCAGTTTTACAGAAATTGCTGTTTACTCACATTGATGAGAACATTGAGTATGATTACAATTCTGCAAACACTTGTCTACCCACTTGATCTGAAGCACTCATGGTGTTGAACTGAGTACATTGAGCTGTGAGTAAGCACAGTGTAAGGACTGAGACTGAACACAAACTGCATTGACTGGGTACTGCCATACAACCATACTTAGCACTGCTTTACTTACGGTGGCTGAACTTAACTAGACTTTTGTCCACAGGAACATCCACACCTCTTATACCAATTACTCTCAGCAAAACTATTCCATGCAGTGTCTGATAAAATGATCCCTCCACAGCCACTGATTTTGTGACACTTGCAAAAAGTATCTCAGTCCCCCCAATCACTTTTATTTGGCAAGCAATTTATAATATAAGGAAATAAATATACTTCAACAAATGTACCTCCCTTCACTTGCATATTGGTTTGGGTTTTGTTTTTGTTTTGTTTTGTTTTGTTTTGTTTTGTTTTTTGCTAAAAATCGTTCTCCTTTCAAAACCAGTATGTGTTTGAAAAGTATAAATTGACTCTGGTTCCTTTTTTTAGCAGAGGGATATATGTTAAGAAATAAAAATGCAAGCAATTGTTCCTCCTGCTTGCTATTCATTGCTCAAATACTGAAAAACTCTTTATGAATAACAAGAATTGATGTTTTTGCCAGTAGCTACAATATTTACAGATTGTATGTTATATTAAAGAGGAAATTGAAAGTAAAGATGTGATTCCACTAAAAGAGACACTAAAATATGCAGACTATCTCACTCTGCAAAACCTGCTCACCTTTTGTCAAGATGTTTTGCTTAGTATTCATAAAGCTTTTGTATTTTATGTTGACTATTTAAATCAGTTATTATCTATCAAAGTGGGCTTCTGCAAACATTTGTGATATCAGAAAGAAATAAACAGCAAATTATTATAAAGAACAACAAAAAACTGGGACTTTTCACAAGCTAGAGAAAGTTTCCCCCATTCACCTAAGGATGTTTCTTGTGGGAAAAACAGAAAATGCTCTGAGAGTGAAGTACAAAACCAAACCAGCCAGTTTGATACACTGCAGGCTTCGGTGTACTCAAGGAACTATGACAGGCTCCATCGCATAGCAGCCTGTGCTAAATGCCATCATTAAAAGTGACACAGAGCTGATTAGAGCGCAGACTGCCAAGGTCCCACCAACACCAGTGAGCACAAAACGAAACCTCATCCAAATAGATCTATCTTCCCAATTTTCAACCTGGTGGAACTACGGTGCTTAATTCCCTCCCAATCATCTGTTAAAAACAGGTTCATTTTCCTTTAAGGAAGTCCTGAACTGATAAAAGAACAATGCATTCAGCACATAGTTCTCACTTGGGAGATTAAGAAATACACTTCTAACCTAAGTATTTTACACCTCCACAGCCACTGAAAGCACAACCAAAACTCACAACTCATAAAATCCAAATGATATTTCCTTTTCTCCATATACAGAAATGTACCAAAGCATACCACAAAAAATAAAACCAAACCTAGCAAGAACCTAGTTTGTTTTACATTATCAAAAACATCTGGTTTTAGATGCAGCTTGACCAAGTGAACAGGGGAGAGAATTTCAGAGTCAGACACCTCAGAACACTGTATTTTGTGATGTCAGGAGAAACCAAGCTCCTTCCCAAAGGAAGGGAGGAATCAGTTCAGGAGATTGCTGAGAAGCCTTCACAGACTCACAAGAGAGAAAAGTAAGTATAAGCCAGGCCCTTTTAAGCACATACTTTGAAATTACGGGCTGCTGACAGACCACCTAACAGAATGTACACAGGAGATGCTAATAAAATACACCTCTGGATAACCAATTCCCACCTCAAAATACCTCAGCCCCGTAGCAGAATGCAGTGAGTAAAAGAAATTCATTAGGGGAAAAAAAAAAACCCCAAACCTCAAACCAACCAACCAAACCCAAACCAAACAAAAAACCCCCACAAACTAGGAAAAAAACAACAATGCAGAACACCTGGAGAAAGAGCGAAGGTGTAGTCATTATTCACCACGCTGTATTTCATCCAAAAGACTGCTGAAAATTGAAAATTGAAATAAAAATCCTAATGATGGTGAATGCATGCAGTAGGTGCCATGCACAAATGTAGAGGTGATGCCTTTAACAGGTTTTTCCATTATGGTTAGATTCAAAGCAGTTGCACAAACAGAAAAAAGGAAAACTCTGGAGCAAAACATTTCTGTCTCCAGGGAATGAAAATGAGGATGGAATTAATCATATGGTTCTGGAGAAATTAGAATTAAACAGCACTAGTGACAAAAGATAAAAACAATAACTCAAGTGTATTTCAACTGTCATGTACACCTATTAATGTTCTTTTCCCACAAATTTTACGTTTCTCATTTCTTTCCTCAATGAAATAGGGAAATGGCTTATGAGGAGGGATGGAAGACGAAGGCAACAAATCAAATGGAATGGCAACAAGCAGAATCAATCATAGAATCCTAGAATAGTCAGGGTTGGAAAGGACCATCTAGTTCCAATCCTCCTGCCATGAGCAGGGACACCTCCCACTAAACCATGTCACCCAAGGCTCTGTCCAACCTGGCCTTGAACACCGCCAGCGATGGAGCATTCAGAACTTCCCTGGGCAACCCATTCCAGTGCCTCACCACCCTTACAGTAAAGAATTTCTTCCTCATAGCCAATCAAACTTCCCCTGTTTCAGTTTGAACCCGTTACCCCTTGTCCTATCACTACAGTCCCTAACGAAGAGTCCCTCCCCACCATCCCTACAGCCCACCTTCAGATACTGGAAGGCTGCTATGAGGTTTCCACACAGCCTTCTCTTCTCCAGGCTGAACAGCCTCAACTTTCTCAGCCTATCTTCATATGGCAGGTGTTCCAGTCCCCTGGTCATCCTCGTGGACCTCCTCTGTAGGGGATCGTGAAAGCATGGGGGGCTACGGTAGGCCCGTGGATTCCCTGACTGAAGACAGCAAGTTAGAACTCAGTCTCGAAGAGGTTAAAGTGTATCCATGAGTAATGAGGCACCAGAGGCGTCTGGAGGAGCGAGTCAGATAAGGGGAGTAACTAACTACAAAGGAAGAACTTGGCAAAACACTGGACGTTAGTAAAAACTTTTGAACAGGCATCAACAACCAATCATGAATATAATAACAACCTATTGACCTAAAAGTCTGTATTATGCTATGCTATGTTTGACGAATAAGTTTATGTTATGCTTGACCAATAAGTTTGTATTATGTTCTTTTACGCTTGACCAATAAGTTTGTATTATGCCACGCTTAACGAATGAGATTGTACCACGCTATGTAGAAGGATATATAAGCAGGAGCTCCTTCTCAGCAGGTTGAAGGAGGTGATCCTGCCCCTCTACTCTGCTCTTGTGAGACCTCACTTGGAGTATTGTGTGCAGTTCTGGTGTCCTCAACATAAAATGGACATGGAACTGTTGGAACAAGTGCAGAGGAGTGTCGCTGTGTAATTAGTTGAGGCTGCCAAAACAGCCACATGCAAGAAAGGAAGGAAGGAAGGGAGGGAGGGAAGGAAGGGAGGGAGGGAAGGAAGGGAGGGAGGGAGGGAGGGAAGGAGGGAGGAAGGAAGGAAGGAAGGAAGGAAGGAAGGAAGGAAGGAAGGAAGGAAGGAAGGAAGGAAGGAAGGAAGGAAGGAAGGAAGGAAGGGAGGAAGGAAGGAAGAAGGAAGGGAGTTCAAGCAGCAAGTGTCCTTTATTTCGAGGAGCTCCTGCTTATACAAACTTATTGGTCAAGCATAACATAAACTTATTCGTCAAACATAGCATAGCATAATACAAACTTTTAGGTCAATAGGTTGTTATTATATTCATGATTGGTTGTTGATGCCTGTTCAAAAGTTTTTACTAACGTCCATTGTTTTGCCAAGTTCTTCCTTTGTAGTTAGTTACTCCCCTTATCTGACTTGCTCCTCCAGATGCCTCTGGTGCCTCATTACTCATGGATACACTTTAACCTCTTCGAGACTGAGTTCTAACTTGCTGTCTTCAGTCAGGGAATCCACGGGCCTACCGTAGCCCCCCATGCTTTCACGATCCCCTACTCTGCATCATGATTCTGGATGGGTTTGCTAAAGAGTATATTCCCAAAGCCAAGCAAAATATGCATAGATACACAGAAAATATCATCAGAAATTGTCCAGTATGCCCATAATAGCAAACCTGCCATGCTGCAAATGCAAAAATTTACATTTTTTACTGAAAACAAAAAAAAATTTTTTTTTTAAGTATGCCTCAAAAATTCATGTTTTCAGCAAACAATTTCAAAACTGGTTTTGGCAGACTCATGCATCTCATGGCTGTACTTGATAAATCGAACTGGCGCCCAAGACCCTTTCAGCTGAGAAAACACCATTTTGCTCTAGCTGGACAACGAAACACTGCACAAGGCAAATGGTAGGATGCCTGCAGCCAGTGCAAGAAACAGGAGAACAACAGTAGAAAAATCATGCTATTTTTTTATAATACATCAGAAACGGAGAGTCAAATTCCCTGAACTGGAGGGATAATTAAAATATCATCCAGAGCTGCACATTCACACCCCCCTTCATATGAAATGGATGACAACAATACTCCAGTAAAAATGGCATTCTATTCCTGTGAGCATTTCTGGCAATGCTGTTATGGAATTCTACCTTTGCCCTTTTCAGTCCCTCAAGCAAGGTGTTCTGTCTCAAAATCAAGACAGACATCTGTACCTACTTTGTCTCGCCATCAGCCCTGCTGATACACCTGGACTTGTGCATCAGTAGCATTCATTCTGCACACCAGTCTGGCCCTTGTCCACATCCTGTCTTCAAACCCTGCTCTCATTTCGCCTCCGATACCTCATTCACAAGGATATATGTGACTGACCCGATGAACTCCTCCAACCACTGCTCATCAAGTTACACTGGTAAGTGGGACAGTTTGTGTGGCGCCATCTCCCTTCCACATGCTGCTCGCCGTCCCTTGCATTTCAATAAGCTTCTTACAAACAGAAATGGTACAAGGGCCTTTCTCAAAGCTTACCTGGCATCCCCAGTGACAGTGATATGTATCTGGAAGAATCAGGACTTTTAGTATAGCCTGCGTAAAAATTGGACATTGTCCAAGAACAGTTTTTGCAACAGACAACACAAGAACTAGGAATAATTAGGAACAAGATCCCTAATTTAGCCATGTGTTTCTGTTTTATCAAACCCACTATCTGCTTTACAACTATATTACTCCCCTCCTACCAAGCTGCTGACCGATATATTCTGTTTCTTTTCACTGAAACTTAGTATCATGATGTGCTTTTATGTTGAGATGAAAACTGAAAAATAGGTATTCAGGTTTATTCTGTCATCTTGATAATCTCTTTTTGCCTTGTGATATTTTAATCCACTTTCCATCCTTTCAATATTAACAACTTCTGACAAACTTTTCTTCACCTACGAAGATAACATCTTCATAAATGATCTCACATTATGTCTGAGGATTGGAACATAAATTTATTTCCTTTTATCACTTTGTACTAAAAAGAAAGAAAATGAACCATTATTAAAAAAGGCTTTCCTCCCCTCCTTTTTAATTCTCCTAAGGAATAACAGTTTCTTTTCCTTTTATGTTTTCTTTCTGTACTACAGGTACAGTCTGATGCATTTAAGCATAATCTTTCAGCCCAGATGTAGTTCTTAAATCAACAAAAACAAATTAAATTACTACCAGCAGGAAGAATAAATTAAATAAAATGTATAATAATACCATTCTTAGACCTTTTTCTCTTTGCAAAACCACTAATCATAGATTCACAGACTGGTCTGTGTTGGAACGGATCTTAAAGCTCATCCATTTCCAACTCTCTGCCACAGGCAGGAACACCTTCCATGAGACCAAGCCCCATCAAGCCTAGCCTTGAACACTGCCAGGGATGGGGCAGCCACAGCTTCTCTGGGCACCCTGTGCTTCAGCACCCTCACAGGGAAGAGCTTCTTCCAATTTTTTTCTTACTAAAATTGAAGATTTTTTTGAATGGCAGCATTCCAACAGAAAAGAAATAATCTATTTTTCCACAGAGAAAAGGCAGAGGATTCTCATTAACATTTTAAAGAATTGTACAGCCTACAAAAATAGTGGTCTTCCAGGACTAAAGAGTGAATTTCTTTCTTTACTCAGAGAATGAAACAAACTCAACTGTGGGAAAAGAGATCAGCGCTGTTTCACATGTACGTATCTGCTATCAGTGTGGTATTTTTAGGAATAAGGAGTTTGTACATATCCTGGTCTCTGCTCAAAACACGAGTAAGGATTTGCATTTCTTATAACAGAGCTATCCAGAAGAAACAAGGCTGAGCACACACATTTAAATGAGACACTTAATATTCAGTAACACTGTCTCCAGCAATTATTCTAGATAAAACTGGGATTTTGCATGAGTTACTATAGTTAGGTGGTTAGCATCACCTCCACATCCTTATAGAACTTGAACTATGTGTTAGCAACCTTTCCCAGTTGACCCACAAGCAAAGAAAAAAATCTTGATTCAGAATAAAGGTCAAAGTGCAGTAGAAATAAGATAAATACAGTGGAAATTTAACTCCTTAACATTGCTGTTTCCATAGCATCAACAATCTAAACTGTGTGACAGCTGTGTACCCAACAGAAATTAATTACTTTAGGAAGCAACAGACCTGCAGTAGTGCCACGAATTGTATGCACTCACAAGGTCTAGATCAGGTAGCAGTCCCACAGGATACTTCACTGTGCTCTCTCTCCCTCCAAATTACCTAAAGGGAAAGGGGTTTATGCATTCCCCAGAATTCATTTTTCCTTTGAAAAATAACGACAGAGAATACAGAACAAAAGTAAGAAAAGCTTTCAGGCTTGCTGTCCTTTGCTTCTTTCTGCTTGAAGTCTACCCAATTATCTCACCTAGCCCCAGCCTCTAATTACCTCCTGCTTTTTCATGTGCTAGCAACGCATATTCCCTATGAGGCACAGAGGGAAAGCAAGCTGCCCAAGCTGCCTACAGGCTCACATGGTTCTCAGACTCCAGCCTATGGCCATAACCAACAGGTCATCCCCTGGCTTTGCAATAGGCAAGAACCCAGAGTGGTTTTCAGATGTTCAGCTGAAGTTTCATTTCAGCACAGCTGATGTTGCCTACAAGAGAACCCCCCCTTCTGCTAACAAACTCAGTTGATGACACTCTCCAGAATCCACTGATAGTACATCTGTGGACAGCCCAGAGACCTGGGCTGCATCCCAGTGCACAGCATTCCCCATCCTGCGGCCACACAGGGCCTGGGATAAGCAAGAAATTAGGAAATATATCCTGGCCAAAATGAGATCAGTGGCAAGAGCCTCTTCACTGGCACACCCCATTACCTCCCTCCTGCAGGCCTGCATTCTGACCACAAACACACCAGGGCACGGGTAAGCTGTGGTGGTGACAGGCTTTTCAAAGACCCATGGAAGCCTCAACTGATTTCAGATGATGTCACATACATCATCTTTTTTTTTTTTTTTTTCCTTTTTTTTCCCCCTAGGATTTGAAACAGACAAAAAAGCAGTGGTGGAAGGCCACCTGCAGGAGCTTTTTTGTTGGCTAAAAGGTCAGTTTATATAATTAGCATGGTAATTAGTGAGCTCTTTGCTATTAAAAGAAACTCATTACTGCTAAATTTTGCTGACTGATCAATACTCATGAAGCAATTTCAGAAATGTAAAAAGCAGTCTGTGAGCCACTTCTAAAAAAATCTTCAGTGTGAATATTGAGAAAACATACCTGACTGTTGTCTCTGACTAAACTCAACCTGGAATTCTCCAGCAGTTCAAGCAAATCTATGTGTAACTGGAAAAGTCATATATCGTTCCCTGCTACTTGTCAGATTTCCTTCACAAGGGATGGAGCCTGGAGGGTCAAGTGAATATTCACCCCAGATTCTGTGATGTTTTCAGAGCTGATCTCCCAATAGGAAAAAGCAACACAAATGGTTGTATTCACTGAATTCCCGTGAATGACTGCAGACTTGCAGATGCTGCTCCTCTCCCTGAGGGCTCCTGGGAGGATTGCCATGTCAATGAAGTCTTTTTAGTCACATGGAGTGACAGCCTTATGAGAAGCAGTTTGAAAAGAGCATCACCATTACCCAGAAGAAATTATGAGAATGGTCTGAAACTCTTATGGAATGAGAGGCTTATAAAAGGAGGAAGCAAGGACAGGCAGCCTGGGAAAAATACAGGGATATTGTCTGGGAAGCTAGGGATCAGGTTAGGAAAGCTAAGGCCCACTTAGAATTAAACTTGGCTAGGGATGTTAAGGATAACAGGAAGGGATTCTATAGGCACATTGCAAATAAAAGGCAGACTAGGGACAACGTGGACCCTCTTCAGAAGCTATCGGGAGAACTGGCTACCCTGGATTTGGAGAAGGCTGAGGTTCTTAATGACTTCTTTGCCTCAGTCTTCACTGGCAAATGCTCTGACCACACCACCCAAGTCTTGGAAGGCAGACACAGGGACAGTGAGAATGAAGACTCTGGGACCACTGTAGGAGAGGATCTGGTTCGAGACCATCTTAAGAACCTGAACGTATACAAGTCCATGGGACCTGATGAAATCCATCGGCGGTCCTAAAGGAGCTGGCAAAAGAAGTTGCGAAGTCACTGTCCATCATATTTGAAAAATCATGGCAGTCAGGTGAAGTTCCCCATGACTGGAAAAAGGGAAATATAACCCCCCTTTTCAAGAAGGGGAAAATGGATGAGCCAGGGAACTACAGACCAGTCAGTCTCAACTCTGTGCCTGGCAAAATCTTGGAGCGGATTCTCCTGGAAGGCATACTAAGGCACATGAAAAACAACAAGGTGCTTGGTGACAGCCAGCATGGCTTCACTAAGGGGAAATCCTGCCTGACCAATCTGGTGGCCTTCTATGATGGGGCTACGGAACTGATGGACAGGGGTAGAGCAGTTGATGTCATCTACCTGCACTTGTGCAAAGCGTTTGACACTGTCCCACATGACATCCTTGTCTCTAAATTGGAGAGACATCAATTTGATAGGTGGACCACTTGGTGGATAAAGAACTGGCTGGCTGGCTGCACTTAAAGAGTTGTGCTCAATGGCTCAATGTCCAGCTGGAGACCAGCAACGAGTGATGTCCCTCAGGGATTGGTGTTGGAACCGGTCTTGTTCAACATCTTTGTCAGTGACATGGACAGTGGGATTGAGTGTGCCTTCAGCAAGTTTGCTGATGACACCAAGCTGTGTGGTTCGGTTGATACGTTGGAGGGGAGGAATGCCATGCAGAGGGACCTTGACACGCTTGTGAGGTGGGCTGATGCCAACCTGATGAAGTTTAACCATGCCAAGTGCAAGGTCCTACACCTGGGTGGGAGCAATCCCAGGCGCAGCTACAGGTTGGGCAGAAGAAGAGATTCAGAGCAGCCCTGTGCAGATGGACTTGGGGGTTTTGGTTGATGAAAAAATGAACAAGAGCCAGCAGTGTGCGCTTGCAGCCCGGAAGGCCAACCATATCCTGGGCTGCATCAAAAGGAGCATGACCAGCAGATGACCTGCAGGTTGAAGGAGGTGATCCTGCCCCTCTACTCTGCTCTTGTGAGACCTCACTTAGAGTATTGTGTGCAGTTCTGGTGTCCTCAACATAAAAAGGACATGGAACTGTTGGAACAAGTGCAGAGGAGGGCCACGAGGATGATCAGGGGACTGGAGCAGCTCCCATATGAAGATAGGCTGAGAAAGTTGGGGCTCTTCAGCCTGGAGAAGAGAAGGCTGTGTGGAGACCTCATAGCAGCCTTCTAGTATCTGAAGGGGGCCTACAGGGATGCTGGGGAGGGACTCTTCATGAGGAACTGTAGTGAGCGGACAAGGGGTAACGGGTTCAAACTTAAACGGGAAGTTTAGCTTGGATATGAGGAAGAAATTCTTTAATGTGAGGGTGGTGAGGCACTGGAATGGGTTGCTCAGGGAAGTTGTGAATGCTCCATCGCTGGCGGTGTTCAAGGCTGGGTTGGGTAGAGCCTTGGGTGACATGGTTTAGTGTGAGGTGTCCCTGCCTGTGTCAGGGGGGTTGGAACTAGATGATCTTCAGGTCCTTTCCAACCCTAACTATTCTATGATTCTATGACTCTGCCAAACTTTGTACTCTTTGCCATGTTTTCTCATGCTTCAAAAAGAACTGATAAATTATCAAGCAATTTCTTAATACTGAAATGCAGGGCGAGAAAGAAGAACAAAGGAGAGATGACAAGATGGCGAACATATGTCAGCAGTTCAAAGAATTTCCCTTATTCAGGGAAATCTCAAGTGAATTTCTGCCTCTGCTGAAGTCAACATAAAACTCAATGAGCTCAACAGCGCCAGCACATTAGTCTTGACCTAAGTACTTCTAATAAACAGCCTGTTCTTTTCTCCCTGCCCAGCTCAGATGCCACTTCACATCCAAGCAAGCTGTGGCTCTGAGGCTGGCCCCATTCTCTCAGGCACTAAAATAACAAATAAATAAAAATGATTTGCCCATCACAGACCTGTCTGGTATTTATGGGCTCCACAACAGCACCTAACTATTTTACAAACAGAAAGGACATCACCAGTCACTGAAGTGGGTACTTGTTTTGACAGGGATCATAACTAACTATGACTAGCCCGGCTGGGGAGGCGGAGCGTGAGTGTCTGTGCTAGGACCCGAAAGATGGTGAACATGGGCAGAGCAAAGCCATAGGAAACTCTGGTGGAGGTCTGTAGCGGAAAATTTATTCTAGTTTTTGAGCAGCGGAAACAACTCTTAACTATTATTTTTATCCTTCTTGGATAGGGATGATTCATGTTTAATTGCTTTTTTAGGTCAGGATGCTGCTTACCAGTCTGCCTACACTTACTGTGTTCATTAATTTAAGCTTTTGTAAAATGTAGTACATCAGATCAGTTTTTTCTCCTGGAAAGGGAAGTCATGATAGATAGAGATCAATTATTAATCAACATTAACTGAAAGTATAAAAAACCCCAAGAAGTATCTAAGACTCAAGAGCTCTTGAGTGAATCACTTCATACCTGATGATACTTTTCCAGCAGAAACTCTCCTAGGAACTTAAGCACAAGAAGACGGAGGTCTAAGTCCCCAGAGCCACTTTATTTGCAGTTACAGACCAAAAAAAAAAAATCAACAAATCAAAACACTTAAGATTTTAAAAAGAAAAAAAAAAAACCCAACAAACCAAAAAGAAACCAAGAGAAAGAAAAAGAAAAAGAATAGTCTCCAAGGTTATACAGAGATGCACATGAAAACAAGACCACAGCCAGCTCCTCCAAATATTAAACTCCTGCTAATCCAAATCCAGCTCTCCATCCGCTCAAACTCAACACAGGCTTGTACAGTCATAGAATGGTTTGGGTGGGAAAAGACCTTAAGATCATCTGGTTTGAACCGCATGCCATGGCAATCAATCAATATATTGATAGAAGTATAGGATCCTAAGCCCAGCAGAATGAATTGTATGATCTACAGAATTCATCAAACACAAGTAAATATCCCCTTTGTTATTTCCTACAAATTGACAGATATGAAAAATGCACATGTAAAAACACTGGGAAAACCTCACTGCTTCTCAATCCTCTGTGTTTATTCCAGACCACATGGGACAGCTCATAACCATCTATAAAGCTATTTGTAGCCAGTGTTTAAAAATAATCCAGTCCAGAACTGCCTTGAAAATGTGATCCTGTGTTCTCGCCATTTTATGTAGAGCATAAAACTACCTTCTAACTCTAATAACACTACTTCTGTCTTTTTATCAGGTATTTGGGAAAGTACATTTGAACAGAATACTATAGCTAACACACTGCCACTGAGCTTCCTGCAGGGAATTCTCAGTATACACACAAGATACAGATATATACAGAAAAAAGAACTACCATGAACACAAAGCCAGTGCCAGACCTCCTTGCTCTAGCCAGTACAACTACTATTTAATACTAGTAATTCATATCTCAGCAAGACACACATGGTTATCACTGACAAATATGCAGGCTCCAATAACACTGGAGAAAATGATATTCATGCATTTACATAAACACTGCAAGCTTCACCCTTCACCTCTTTTCACAGATAACCCCACACTAACAGCATTCAACTGATTTATAACCCTGGCTGGAGAAAAGCAAAAACCCTTCTGCAATTTTCCATCCCCTCTGAATGAGCTTTTTTTCGTAACCTACACTTCTATTCCCAATAACATCCCCTGCTGGATTCGTAACGGGGTGCTGCGGTAACTGAGATTAGCGCGCTTGCTCTCGATGCACTGCTCAGTTCACTTGTTTAACTGACAAGCATTCCACAGAAACCTGTGACAGCCAAGACCCCACCTGACCTGTCCTGCCCACCGGGTGCTCAGAGCTGAGCTTGGCACACTGAGAGCAGTATTGCACACTCAGTGACACAGGAGGTACCTTCTGCTTGCATGGTGGTGTCACATAATAAAACTACCATTTCCCAGATCTCCTGAAAACCAGATGTGTCCTTCATCCCACGGAGCAGTGGATGAGACACATTGCACTGTTACGTTTTGCTCAACGGCCACGTCTGGATCTTTTGGTTCTCCTGTTGCTCCCTACATGATGTCTGTAATTTCTACTAAAAACTTCAGGTATGAATCTGTACATGACCTTGTATGACCTTGTACTTTTTAATACCAAGTTTCATCCTAACTTTTAAAGCTCTCATGTTCTTTTCACATTATATTCTTTTTCCTAAGTGGAAAACACTTCCCATGTTTTTCCCCGCAGGCTTCACCCGTGTCTGCCTGCTTCTTGCCCCACGTTGACATGCGGACACTTCCACTTCATCACCTCGTCATGGCGCAGGTCGCCTCTGCCGCCAGCTCCGGCAGGACACAAGCCCCGGGTTTGCCGCCACCTGCTCCGTGCTGGCTGACGGTAAGGCCCGGCCACGGGGCGCTAGGGACGGCTGATGCCGACCGAGACACCGGGACAAGCCCTTTCCCTAGTCACCGTTTCCACGTGCCCCCACGCCAAGTTCCACAGCGGCGCGCATACCTGTGCGCGCACACACACACATACACACGTATGTACGTACATACATACACTCATGCAGCAGCGGGCGAAATGTTTCCGCCCGGCACCAAGCAGCCCCCCAGCCCTGGTACAGTTCAAGTCCCTGTCCCCGGGGCTGCCCTCCTCATTCTCGTAACGCCACCGCCCCACCAAACCCTCCGCACGGGCACGGGCACGGGCACGCGAACGCGCACGGGCACGCGCACGGGCACCCCCAGACGCGTCCCGGGCCGTGACGTATAACGCTGCCACAGACGGCGTGACGTTGGCGCTTGCGCGCAGCGCACTGCTGGCGGAAGGTCGCAGCGGTGACCGCCCGTGCTCCCGTCGCCATGCTGTCCGTGGCTGCCCGCTCCGGGCCCTTCGCGCCGTTCCTGTCCGCCGCGGCGCACGCCGTGCCCGGCCCGAGGAAGCCGCTGGCGGCGGCCGTGGCGCGTCGAGCCGAGAAGGTGCCGCTGGACCTGAAGCGGCCACTGCTCTGCCGGGAGTCCCTGAGTGGACGGTCTGCCCGGGGGGGGCTCGTTGCCGGCGCCAGCCTCAACGGTGCGGGGCCAGGGCCGGGGGCGCCGTTCGGGGCGGGCGGGAGCCGGGCGCGGGCGCAGCTGCAGCCCGGCGCCGGCCGGAGGGCTTCGGCGGCGCCGCACGGCCGCCAGCTGTCTGCGCCCGGCGGGGGAATCGGCAGCGGGGCGGGCCCAAGCGGGTAACGGAGCCGTGAGTTAGTTCAGGCGGGGCGGCGGGTCAGGCTTTGGTCCGAGCTCACGTCGCTGCGGTAACGCGCTCGCGGCAGCAGCGGTCCGGGCACTGCATACTCGTTCCGTGCGCCGGCTCTCGGGTGGGTGTTTATAGTGCGCTTCCGCAGGAGCGTTCCGTTCGTTCAGTTTGATCAGGACACCCGAGCAGAGATGTTCAGCTAGAACACACGAGGCTATGCTGGGGCACAGAACAGCTCGGGCAGTGCACTCGCTACGGCGAACTACCACTGTTTTACTTGTGGGAACTCCCCCCCGCGCTGCAGCAGTGGTCAGAGGAGCACCAGCCAGGGGAAGGTGCGGAGTCCTTGCAGCAGCGGTTCACTTGATGTGTACGTGCACGGGGATGGGACGTGGTCTGCAGCGATCGCCCCTGCACACACCTCGCCTGGCCCTGCCCGCAAGACCGAGAACTCTGCTAATCCATCACTAACGTAGCTGACATTTAGCCTTATTGCTAGTGTTGATTAACACCAAGCACACTTTTAACAGAACATAAGGAACTTTTAGAAGTTAATAATATTTTGCTTGTTACTAAATGTAAAACATTTTAAGTCTTGATACTGAAATCGGTTAGTATGGTTTACTCTCAGGATTTTGAATTTCAGTTTAATTTCTCTGCAGTTGAAATCCTACAGTAAATGCTTTCTCTATGCTGAGTTACTTGTAAATAAATGTAAATATTTTCCCTGTTGCATATAAATCCCTGAGAATACTTAAGGTATTAAGTACTTTGAGGGAATGGTTTTTATTAACCTTTGATAGCTTTGTACCAACTGCTAGAAGACAATAAAAACTAACTCTTTTCAAACAACAGAGGTTGCACATTAGTGTCCTGGATTCAGCTGGACAGACAGATAACGCATTCAATCTTTGGCTTACAGATTTTCCTTGGGGGAAGCAGCTAGCTTTTGCTGCAGAAGCTAAGGCAAGACTGCATGGTTTAGCCCTCACACCTTGTTAGTTTAGCACCCAGCTTTGACACTTTTAAAACCTTGGGAGTTGGATAGTTCTTACCTTTATCCTTAAATCTTTGTGCGAAGTGAGCCTAGCAAGTAGAGGTCTGTAGGTTTACAAACTGTTTACTAGAGCAGTTAGTTCTGGCACAGTTTAATATAAATGGGGATGTCTGATACTGTATTTTTGATTTTAAAATCCTCAGCTTTGTGCTTTGGATTATTTGTGGCATAGAAGTTTCTTGAGTCAAAGCACCAACATGTTAAGCTACAGATGTGCAAACTTCACTAAAGCAAATTTCTTCATAGCATTTTTTTTCCAGGGAAGCATCTGAACAGAAAATGGGTCTGTCTTGTCTGGACATGGTATCCTGCAGGAGTTTTTCCTTAAAATCTTCTGAAAAAATGGTTCCCTTTAAACCCAGAACTTCTCTCAGATTTGTCTGTGTCCTTATCGGGCTCTGTGTAATTTTCAAATATGTGAAACAGTTTCACAAATCACCTGTTCATCTGCCAAAAATGCCTTCTGGAAACCATTTTCCTACACCTTCATTAGTGGAATCATACCCAGACTTTGGAATAGCTTTTACCCATTTCACAAAAGAAATTTTAAAGCTATAATTCAAAATACATTGTTGTATTTTTTACCTAAAAGGTTTGTAATTCCATATTCCTTCTCTTGCAGCACCTGCCACTGTTCGTTGCATCCATAACGATGTTGCAGTACCTGATTTCTCTGCCTATCGTCGCCAAGATGTGCTAGATCCCACCACATCTTCTCAAAGCAGCAGCGAATCTAGAAAAGGGTTTTCTTACCTGCTGACCGCAACAACGTGTGTAGCAACTGCCTATGCTGCTAAGAATGTTGTCACCCAGTTTATTTCCAGCCTGAGTGCCTCTGCTGATGTGCTAGCACTGTCAAAGATTGAGATCAAGTTATCTGACATTCCAGAAGGCAAGAACATGACTTTCAAGTGGAGAGGGAAGCCGCTTTTTGTGCGTCACAGGACCCAGGCAGAGATTGATCAGGAAGCTCAGGTTGATCTGGCTACCTTGAGGGATCCGCAGCATGACTTAGACAGAGTTAAGAAGCCAGAATGGGTCATAGTCGTGGGTGTCTGCACCCATCTTGGTTGTGTGCCCATTGCCAACTCTGGGGATTTTGGCGGGTATTACTGCCCTTGCCATGGGTCCCACTATGATGCCTCTGGCAGAATCAGAAAAGGCCCTGCTCCCTACAACCTCGAGGTTCCCGCTTACCAGTTCCTGGGTGAGGACATGGTGGTTGTGGGCTGAGTAACAGTACGCTCACTCACCTTCATGTTCCCATGAATGTGCACTCAGAAGGGTTAACTGAAATTGTGGAGTTCTGTAAAACCGTACTAGCTGTCTAGGTTCTCGACCAGACGATGGTTGAGTACTTCTGTATTCAATTTTAAATAAAAACTTGGAGTGAGCGCATGTTCCTGACTTAGGGTAGCGTGTGTTTATTTGTGTATGGACTGGTGTGTCTAGTCAAGGAGATACTGCAACAGAGCAGAGTATGATTATAGAGCCTTCCTGAAGGGCAGCTGATCCAGGACAGACTGAACTACAAAACCATTGGTTCCTATTTTCATTATTTGTACTTTCTGTTGAAGGAACATCTAAAAAAGATCTTGCTATGAACTAATAGTTCGGAGTAAGTTTCAGTATAGAATCCTATGAGATGCAATCCTGTTCCTTCCAATATGTTTTTGTTTTCAAAGGAAGTGAAGGAAGAAGTAATTAAAATCCTTCCTAAAAAGAAAATTCTTTTACATTGTTCAGAGGCAGCTTATAATTGTTTAGCTGGAATGACAGCAATGTAATTTTGTGATGATGTGGACAAAAATCAGCATGTCATGTTAGAATTATAGTTTTTATACTTGCTGATAAGGCTTGATCTTGCACATACCGAAACATCAGGTCAGGGATGTTTAGCTGTGTGTTTAGGACACTGGGAGATACGCGTCACTTTCCCAAATGCAGTAAGTTGAGGAAGAAGTAAAAAGGGAAACCAAGTTTTACAAAGGGTGAAAATCAAATCTTAAGAGCTCCTGGTTCTGGACTAACCTCTAGGGTTAAAAATAGCCAAAGAATGAGATGCGATCGGACTCACTGATTTGTGTGAACATTATCACTTCACATTGCCTGCAGGATAAACCAAATGAAGGCCAAAACTTTGAAGCCTCTTTTACCTTGCAGCTGACTTGACAGCACAGAGAAACAAATGCAGCCCAAACCAGACCATTTAAACAGCATTGGTCCTGCCAGTGCAAAGCTAGGCTATAAACTAACTTGTCTGCAGTGCACAAGACCAAACAGGATTTGCTGTCCCAAAAACCAAACCAAAAGACACCAACCTATCCTGCACTTCCTGTTTACTTCCCATTCTTCACTGCTGTTGTGTGAACACTTCTGTCTTGCACTGTATTAATGTGTTCTCTCCAGTTGCAAAATAGACAATAAAATCCTCAATTCCCTGGTCTGGAATTTTCAGCTGCACACAGCTCACATAAAGTTGTGCTGACAGCTGGGTTAAAGACCAGGTTTTCAATATGATTAATGAGAATATCGATGCATTTGGGTCACCTGTTCTCAGGCAGTTCAGTGACAGACCACGGATGACCCCTGCAGACCTCAGGTATATGTTTTACACTGTTCCATGAATTCACGCTTTACACCTTATCACTATGTCCACAAAAACATTCTTGAGAATTTTTTTTTTTTTGCTATAATGAATTGTGCTAAACCAGTACTGAAAGAGATGTTGCCAAACTTGTACCTAAGTAACTGGTATTTGTGTCCGTACCTTCTATTGCACAGCTGCTCTTTCTTCAAATTTCCTGTTTCAAGGAAATAGCTCAGTAACTCCTGAAGTAGCACTAAAGCATTGCTCATCTCAGGTAGCTACTTGTACCTCACTATAAAGGTATTTTTCAGCCTACATGCACATTATTTAGGCCTAATGTTTGTTTCTATAATCATGAAGTAACTCCGGTACCAGTGACTTTGCCTCCTGCAAGCAAGGAATGGCCGGGGCGGTGTCCGAGGTGACAATGGAAGATGGAGCAGTTACCTCACAGCTGGACTCGAAGGGTCAAACATGAAATCACTTGCACAGAAGCAGCTGGTGCTTAAATTGTACCCAATCTGTAATGAAGTATGTATCAGAAAAGAGAATGCGCTTTATAAAGGTTGCATATGATGGTGAACTGGGTAGACCACTGATGACAAAAAGGATTAGAATTAAAAATAATCTTGATTGATAGATAATGCTCTACAAACCTAGGATGTGTTGTGATAGGAGGTAATTTCTAGGTGGCAGGTCTGCAGAGAAGGATCTGGGGTTATAGCAGATCACAAACTGCAGAAGAGTCCACAGGGCCGTTGTGATGAAAAGGCTGCCTATTGGGATGAAGGCTTGTATGGAGAATGTGAAAACCCATTGTACCTCATCAGTGGTAAAGCATTACCTGAAGATGATTTGTAACTCCAAGTGCTTTACTCAAACAAAACTGGCTCAACTAAAGTAGTATCCATAAGAGTGCAAGAATTATGCTCAAGTTTACGTATGATGGAAGTAAAAGTGGAACAACTAGAAAAGGTGGAGATGTAACAGTATTTTTAAAACTGTTTTAAAACAAAAATAGATAAAAGTGAACTAGTCTCTGTAAACTTTGGGTATAACTTAAGAAATAACAGGCCTGAATTAGAACCAGAGGCTTTGTTGGGAGGAAAATGAGTTTTTCCAACTGTAGAATATTTAATAGTTAATAATAGTTCAAGATTGGATACCTGAAAAGAGATGCGGAACGTCCCCACTGGAAGCTGGGAAGAACACTTGTCAGCGGCAGCTCAGGCTGCACCTTTGGAGGAGGCTTCCAGCTGTACAGCTCTGAACCTGTGAAAGTAGACAATGGATGGTTGTATTATTTTTAATGCATCATATTATAGCTTTGAAGATTAAAATCTGTGGGGTTTAAGTTATCTGTGGCAAAGTAAGTGCACCCTGAGCAGTAATGAACCACAATTCCCCGAGTGCCAAAGCCCCACTGCAAGCAGCATGGACAGAGTCACAGCCTCGGTACCTTTGGGGGGACAGTTAGAAACTTACGAAGAAAAATCTCTTGAATCTGTGATTGCATTTCTTCCCACCATGTTCATGGTATTTAAGTCACTTTCCTTTCCATTTATCTTCCAGAAAGCTCAAAGGCACCACAAATTGTCTCATTCTATGGTTTTTGGCTGTCTTTCATTAAATCAGTAGTCTATCACCAGGATGTTACTCCTGGCTTGAGGTACAATCTGTTAACATCTTTGGCAGCTTCTTTTGTGCTGCTTTTTGCTGTCTACCCAAGTGAGCTTTAAGGGAATGGGGTTTAGCTGATTTGTATTTGTTTGAACAATACAAAACAGCTTTCTTGATTTTTTTCTGTAACTACTTTTATCAATACCACTTTGTTCTTCATGAAAGAAAATAATCCAAACATTGCACAGATTTGGTTTCTCTCTTTAGACTTGGCTGCAAATCCCTTCTGGTTTCCTGTGCAGCTTTTGGAAACTTCTACATTTATCTGTTGATATTTCTATTTTGAAATAAATTTCAAAAAGTAAATAATGTTGAAGTCCTTGTCTAGAATTATCTTTAGCAACTCATTTAACTACTGTTTATAAAACCACTTTCATCTAAGGGTCTTAATGATGACTGCTGTTATCATTATCTGCGGAACTGCATCCCCACTGCACCAGTGTATTCCCGAATGGCACCCTGCTTTGAAGTCTTTAAACTCCAGAACAAAGCCATGGCTTAAAGATGTTTCTGACACCTAATTTGACAAAACTCTTCTATCTCACTCTGTAAGAACACAAGTCTCAGTGTTTTCATTATTCCTGGTTCATATTTTATTGAGTCCAATAAAGCTTGTCACTCACTTATCTCCAGTAATGTCCTTCAGTGCCGCCACAGAAACCCCTCTTTATGCAGCATCATTAATTTCATTTATGTACTAATCTTTGATACATCCATCTGATTCTTCCAAGTGGTTATACTTGTCCATAATATTTTTCAGATGTATTGAAGTCACATTTTCTTTCACTGCTCAAAACTCTGCTCTTTTAAAGACAGATTTAAAGGAGCAGAGGGGAAATTTCTGGTTTCAGGTGATGCACATCTGCCACAACACAGACACTGTTCAGCCACTGGTTAAATCTTTCCAGTGCACCATTCAGATCTCTTCCCAAAGTAACAACAAATAAAAGGGCAAAGTAAGAATAAAAAGCATGCGGAGAAATCATCAAACAACAAACAAAAAGCAAAAGAAAGGAAATAAGAATTCCAAAAGCATTGCTTCAGAATGCGGGCAAGGCAGAAAACCAGGCAGTTTAACGAGTGGAACAGAAATTCATAGAAGGTCCACCTGTGGCTTTTGCAGACAATGCTGCGGGCTCAGTCTCTGAGTTAAAAGAAGCCAATGGGACTGTGGGATGTGGGACTTCAATCTATTGTGGAACAGCAGATGGGACTGTGAATGCAGTGCAAGGGGAGCTCCAGCCTGGCCTGCTTCCCGTGCTCCTGCCAAAGTGTTTCCTTCTGGATGATGCTGTAGGCAGGGTGGGCCAGCCATGGCTCCATGCAGGATATATATACTGTGAGGAGAGCAAGGAACTCACTGGTAGTTATCTGTCTCAGTGGCAAGTATCTGCCCTTCATTTTATCATATCTGCGATGAAGAAACACACTCCTATAGATCTATGTAGGGCTGCTTGAATACAGCACCTATATAGAGCAGCTGACCGTTACCAGTAGCGTTATTGTTACTAGTATTACTGTAGAAAAGATTTCAGCATACAAATGTTTATAGAGCCAAGGTTTATACAGACTGATCTCACGTTGCACCTCCTACGCTAAAATACTTCACTGAATAGAACAATAATTCTAAGACACGCTGAATTCAGAGGTTTGAATAGCAACTGTAATGGCTCCCCTAGAGCTAAGCCAATTCCAGAACAAATATATAGCATACATTTTATCTCCCAAATGAGACAGAAAAAGGCCAGTAAGAACATTCCTCATAAGCAGAAATGGTTGAAACTTGAATATAGACTTATTAAACTTGCATATATTTTAGGTTATTGGTACTTGGCTGTTCTGTAATGAAAGCTATGGACAATAAATAATCCCTGGGCCAGATGCAGCTGATCTTTGATATACCCAACAGCTATGAAGAGTATCAGCATAGGATACTTTTTGGATTTGCATCAATTCATTTTGTGCTCTTTGGCTAGTGTTCTGATCCCTGCTACCCCACCTAGCATAGGTAGCAGTATCCCAAACATCACGAACTTCTCTGATTTTTTCTGAATTTTAGCTGCAGTAATGTGATCAGCTTGTATCCACCAGTGGCTCCAAAGCACTCTTTCAACAGGCTGTCACAACTACAGCCAGCACGTAGCCTTTATTAAAAGTACCTAGAAAATAACACACTCATTTGCTAAACAACATTTGTTGCTAATGTTGCATACTGATGCACATAGACTAAGTCAATGTGTTATGGAAGTTGCTTAAGAAAAGGACTGAACAAGCTCTGGAGCAATCCTGCAGTTCACCATGGGCCTGCAGGTTAAGTGGGAACAAGACTCCATCAGGCAATACAAACCTGTGGGAATTGCTCCAGTGTTTTGGAAAGAAAGTATTTTTTTAAAACCATCCATTATTTAATCAAGCCTATTTACCTTATAAGGACTGTCTACTTTTATTTATATCTTGTTAATGCAATTATTCTTCATGCATTTATAAAAACACCCAAACAGGTAAGCTATCTGGTTCCTGTGAATAAAATCTTAAATTGTCTTCATATGAAATAAGTAATTCTGAACAGTAGCACTGCATTATAAAATAATTCCCAATTGTCCTGGGTTCAGCAGTAGCAGTCATTTTTCTCCTTCTTAGTAGCTGGTGCAGTGCTGTGGTTTTGACTTTCGGCCTGGGAACAGCGCTGATGACACCAATGTTTTCAGTTGCTGCTCAGTAATGTTTAGTCTGACCAAGGACTTTCTGAGCCTCATGCTCTGCCAGGGAGGAGTGGAAGCCAGAAGGAAGCAGAAACAGGACACCTGACCCAAACTGATCAAGTTGGTATTCCATACCACGGTACATCATGCCCAGTATATAAACTGGGGGCAGTTACCCAGAAGGGGGAGATCACTGCTCGGTCGGGCTGCGTATTGGTTGGCGGGTGGTGAGCAGTTGTATTCTCTTCCCTTGTTATTTCTCTTGTCATTATTGTTATTGGTGGTAGCAGCAGTGATTTGTGTTATACCTTAGTTACTGGACTGTTCTTATCTCAACCCGTGGGAGTTACATTCTTTCCATTCTCCTCCCCATCTCTTTGGGAGCTGGGGGTAGGAAAGTTAGGGAGTAAGAGAGAGATTGCGTGGTTTTCTGAGTTACGGCTGGCCTTTAACCATGACACTAATAAAACACACTCCAATTATAATTCCAAAGCTCACATTATTTCTGAAACTAGTGCTGGCTTTTAGATAGATTATAATAAAAGCAAATTGCTGTATGTTTTAATATTATGATTGTCAAATAAAGCTATAGCGCCCAACTGATGAGTAACCACAAGGTACAATTCCCCACGAAAGTTAATTGACAATTGATTTTCTTGAATCCTGAAAAAATTAATCACAATTCATGCCATTACAATGAAATCCAAAGGAATTAGAAAGATTTATCTCTATTTGAGTATTTCTGCAAATATTAGATGTACTGAAGAGAATAGCTAAGTAGGCTAGAAACAGAGCATTCCCTTCCCTTGTCACAGGCAGAATGTCAGTTACAAGGAGGCCACCGCAGGGCTCAGGGCAGCTGGGAGCAGTGCTCCTGCATCACTACAGTTCTGTCAACATGCTAAGCAGGAGCACGTGGCCTCAGGGGCTCAGAAGGAAGCTGTGGAGCTGTGCTGGAAGTGAGTGTGCCAGTGCCCAGCATGAAGCAAGGTAATGTGGAATGGAAGCTAATGAGGGAGACAGGCTAAGACCCCCGCCTGCCCTGAAAGTTGGGTAACTGGAGGTTTTGCCATGCCATATTAAATACAAAACAGGAAAGCCGGTGAGTGTGGTTATTATGTATTTGCTTGTCTAAGGAACTTTAAGCATTAAAATACCATAATAAAATAAACAATAAAGAGACATTTCCCTGCCCTGGTTAATTTTGGTGTGCAGCTCCCCAGTGTTGTGGTGACAACTCACTCGCATCAATAAACTACATGTGTAGAGGAAACAAACTAAAAAACCCTAACCAACTCCATTTAAAACCAAACAAGCAAACAAAAACCAACTAAAAAACCCCCAAACTGGTAAAATAACTTAAAGACCGTAATTATGTAATAAACTCAATCTCAGTATGCCATTTTGAGGTAACAAGCAAAAATGTAAAGAAACCACATCACTGCCTGATCAGGAGCATGACTGACAGGAATGCTAAACTGCCAATAACACTAATAATCCATTTGTTGTCCAATATTCTAGAATTAACAGTCTGAATGGGCAGATCCTTTGCAAAAAGGTAGAAAGTTTTGTATATGGCACTAACAATAAAACCATAAAACTATAAAAAACTCTATAAAATCCATAAAACAAGAATATGAGAGATCTGCTGAAATGGAAAGACACACACACCTCTGACAGCCAGACTCCTGGGCTTGCTCTGCCAACCCATCTTGAGGAGCTGCCTTCAGCATCAGAGCACTACACTCTCCACATTGGTTTCTCTTCTTTGCGTGTACTTTTGCATCCATATGTCACCAGACCTGAGGAAATTGAGACCTCATTTAAACCTATGGCTTATGATGAATACTGGGAAATGCTTAAAAAATAAAGCCCAATTGAGGCATACCTTATGGATGTCACTGACAGAGAACAGTAGAAAAGGGAGCAGTTTTTTAAGTTTAGTTAAAAGGAAGCCAAACACTGAAGACTTTTTCCATGCATGGAGAATATCATTAGCTATTTAATAGTGCCAGTACTCAGATTTCAAATGAATTAACACATACAATTGTGTTTTCCTTTATTGGGCAAAAGGCAAAATGTTCTCTAAATCACTTGCTTGGGTAGCCTTCCTGCATCCCTTTACTGGAACCAAGGCACTGACCTTGCACAGCTTGATTATCCATGGCCAAAACAAGTATACTGGATTTATACTAAGCTGAGCCCCAGCTGTAGTCTGTAAGCACATGCATGTGTCTGTTCATGCACATACCTACAGTTAGAGAAGCCACATAGCACCAGCACTGCTTGTGTTACACACTCACTGAGGAGTGAGTAAGTGTGCAAACAGGAATTCCCAGATAGAGGACCTGGGACTACATCTTTCTGTACAACAGAATTGCTGCCCAGACCTGCTTCGGCACGTGGATCACACCCTGACCAGCCACTCTTCCACACTTCTATTCTGTTTTCATTGTAGCCTGTAGGCTTTTTCCTGGCTATAATTAGAGTTAATCACATTTCAAAGTACCAAGATAATTATCTCCATGTCAAATTAGCTATTTCCAAATAAAAGACTAGTCCTGTTTAATTTTTCCCGTCTTGAAAGCAAAGCAGTAATCCCCAGATCTTTCATGGCATTTCTTTATGAACATCAGGTCACGATAAGCTGCTTTCTGAACCACTGCTTGAATGCAATTTACTTTACATAGCTTTGCATAATAAAATAGCATTTTAGATAACTTATTCAAAGGGCAGATACTAATTCTCTGAAGATTTCATTAAGTCACTCTTTTCATGTTAAATTAATGTGCCAAATTAATTTTGGAATAAACAAACCAAGATATTTAATTGTTTTGTGATAAATATGTACTGCTTGCTTATAATTTTATCATGCAGTTTTACATCTTAAAACTCCATTTATTTCTGTATGTCTCAATAGATTTAAATTTATATATTTACTAGTACACACAATAAGATGTATTTAATAAACTGGTAACTCCATGTGCATATCAGACATCATTTTCTCTTTAATAATTGTTTTGCATCCCTTGTTTTCCTAAAACATGAATAAATGGCAGAAGAGGTTTTCTTGAAAGAAGTCACTTTGGAATGAGTTAACAGGGAAAAACTGAAGGACACTGATAAGCTCTGGCAAAATGGACCATCGGTATTTATTAGTGGGATGAAAATTTGATGACCAGTTGCTCCTGAGCAGCACAAATGCCTTGTTCTCAGCCACAGAGGCTCATTGTCACAGACTGCTGAAAACGCTCTTTGGGAATCTAGACTTGCTTGTTTGGCCAGGAGATTGTATTTCAGAATGCAAGATTTGCTGCTATTGCCCATCATAATGTAATCAATTCCTGTTATTATCATTGGTGTATTCATTCTCCTGTACACACTGTGCTGTCCCCAGATTCAATCAGAAGAGATTTGCTGTAGGAATTACTTGATTTGCTTGCTCGCTGTCCTCCCAGACAGCCCATACATGGAAGTACGTAGGTGGGATACAACATTTTAATGGTTTCCTAACTCTACATTGATAGGAAGCTTCTGGAAAAGTCTTTAAACTGATGCCCAGCTGTAGTGTCCAATATTAATACTTAGCTCCATACCACATGAACAGCTATTGTTTCACTGCAAGGGAACAAGTGGGAAAAAGAGGGCATGGCTGCCAGAGGCAGCAGCCCAGGGCAAAGAAACGCTCAGGGCTCTTACCAGCAGTCATCTCATGGAGGAGGCTGCCATGAGATGGCCGATGGCTGAGCACGCTGCCATTCCAGTGAGGGGGGCATTTGCTGCTCTGATCAGCTGCTCTTCCTCCCTGCATTTACAGCTGCCCAGGCATCTTTTCATAGTACCAGAAGCACTCCAGGGGTTTGCTAATGCATTGGAAGCACCTTTCTGATAAGCCAATGTAAATAAGTACAGCAATAGATCAATAATCATTATGCCATTCCATGGTGTGGAAGGGGATCAATCCATTGTGCTGATGCAAAACCAATGCACATTATAATACTCTATGAAGGTGCATTTCTGTGTAGAGAATCTGAAGTGTATTATATATACCTTGATAGGAGAGGTAAAAAATGACAGCATTTGTTTCCCAACATGAGCAGTTGGCACCACATGACAACTGCCAGGGAAAGTGTATTAGCAAGGGCTCTGTCAGTGGACAGCATGCCTCATGGGGAAGATAGAGGCATTATTGAATCATAGTGCACATGCAGAGCAAGGCATTATACTGTGAGAGGCTGATGCTTCCCAGGAAAATACAGTGGTTTAAACAGATGTTTAATTATTTAATTTCCTTACTCAAGTGTGCGAAGGTCTAGCCAAAAAAGCATCTTCTTCCATAGCACCTTTCTCCCGTCTGGCTGATAGCTCCTATTTAATACTCTATTGCCACCAGAAAAACTAAGTGCATTAATAAAAAATTAATCATATTAATTAATAGATGGCTTGTTTTTAAGTTCCTGTAGTAAAAATCAAAATTGTGCCTGTGAAGTTACACCAACATGTTAATGGTTCTACTTTTTGGTACTTATTTGATGTATTTGTTCAATAAAATCAGCTTCTTCCTTTAATTAATCACGTTTTATATTTTTATTGCTCTTGCATAAAGCCCAAAAATCTCAACAGGGAATACATTGCTGAGCCATTGCACACTTTCCAGATGACTGAAAGCTCTCAGTTTCACCACAGTGCTCTAGAGAAGGAGAATATGATAGTGATTATTAATATTAACAATCACTTAGTATTGTGCTTTTACACTGACAGTCCCCAAGTGGCTTCCACCAGCTCTGGGTTCCCCCCTTACCCTGCAGCTCCACCTCTGCTGGCAGCTTGTTCCCCAGTCCCAGCAATGGGGACAGAAGCTAGATTTTGGCAAGACTCATCAAAAGAGTCAGGCCTCAGCTCAGTTTCAGAGTCCTTTGTCTTGAGCAAATAAAGTATTAGG
This sequence comes from Ara ararauna, assembly GCA_028858755.1. Taxonomy (NCBI): domain Eukaryota; kingdom Metazoa; phylum Chordata; class Aves; order Psittaciformes; family Psittacidae; genus Ara; species Ara ararauna. The sequence continues at coordinate 1,422,399 of CM054410.1, read as the reverse complement.
GAAGGTAACACCACACTCAGGCTTTGCGCCTGATCCAACCAAACTGAGCACTGAAATGCAGGAACAAACCCAGAACTGGTCTTGCCAGCCTCACAGAACACGAGGTCCAGAAAGGGTTTCATGAACACTGTGGACAGTTATTCCAAAGTAACACACTGGCATGAAAAGAAGCAGGAAGAGACTAAGGATGGAGATTATAATCCAGCTGTTATTTAAAGTGCTGAATCCCAAGGGGACAAAAGCCCACACAGCCTACCTTAATCCCAGGGATGCTCTAAGAAGTATTCCAGTGTGAGTTCCAACACATGAGCAAGCTTTACAGGGCAGTGCCCATAGGTTTGCCACAGCCCATCTCACCTTCATACCATTATTGGAAAAACAGTGCTTCCAAGAGTTTTCCTTCTCCTTGCTTCTTTCTACACCAAAGTATGGCCACTAGCAACATTTCTCTCTGTAATTGTCTCTATGTTTGGGATGGTTAACCAAAACCTTCTCACAGAATCTTGGGAGTTTTGGGGGTTGGCTGGTTGTTCTTTTTCCTTCCCCCTCCGCCTCTCATTACTCTTTTTTACAGCCTCCCACACCGAACACTAAGTGCTCCAAAAGAAGGATCTGCTTCCCATTACATCCCCCACTATTCCTTTCACCTTCCCACCAACAGTGTGGATATTTTGACAAGAGCGAGAAAGGTGTGTTTTCCATCCCATCATGGATGTATGGGATGACTGGGAGACATAACAGAAGTAAAAGGAAGGGAAATTATTTCAGTCAAACTGTTAGGACTTGCTTTTGGTTAAAAATAAAACCTCTGAAAATATATCAACTAAAATATAATTTCCTTTGTTATCATTTCAAAGTCCATCCAATTAAGGTAATCTTTTCAATATATCTGTCCTGGATTCAGCAGTAGCAGTCATTTTTCTCCTTATTAGCTGGTGCAGTGCTGTAGTTTTGACTTTCAGCCTGGGACCAGTGCTGATAACACCGATGGTTTTAGTTGCTGCTCAGTAATATTTACTCTGACCAAGGACTTTCTGAGCCTCACACTCTGCCAGAGAGGAGGGGAAGCCGGGAGGAAGCAGAGACAGGACACCTGACCCAAACTAACCAAAAAGGTATTCAATACCACAGTACATCATGCCCAGTGTATAAACTGGGGGCAGTTACCCAGAAGGGGGAGATCACTGCTCAGTTGGGCTAGGTATTGGTCGGTGGGTGGTGAGCAGTTGTATTCTCCTCCCTTGTTACTTCCCTTATCATTATTATTATTGGTGGTAGCAGCAGTGGTTTGTGTTATACCTTAGTTACTGGACTACTCTTATCTCAACCTATGGGAGCCACATTCTTTCGATTCTCCTCCCCATCCCTCCGGGAGTGGGGGGGGGAAGTAAGGGAAGTGAGGTAACAGCTGCATGGTTTCTGAGTCACAGCTGGACTTACACCATGACAGTTCTTTTTTGTGCCCAACATGGGGCACAAAGGGTTGAGATAACAACAGATCTGACCAGATTGTGTATAATCATATTTGTGATAAGCATTCGTTGTTTTGGATTAATAGTCGCTCGTCACAATGCTGATTTATTGGCTCTCAAAATTGCTGCTCTTGATCTTACAGTTCCAGCATGTTGTACCTCACTTACAGCTGGTATTTGCTGTGTTAGTGTTTATTGGTTGGGGGCCTTGGGCTAAGGTTCTTGTTTCATTGTACTTTATGGTAATGACTTATAATGCAATAGAATCATTGATCATGAAACTGATCTGGCTTGCGTTCCCAGTGTGGTCACCACCTCTATACCTTGGGAGATACATAATAGAAGTGTAAAGCAATTACACATCTTTTTTCCACTCCTCGGGTGGTCAGCCTATGAGGGAAACATGCCCACACACCCTAGTGACAAGTACAGCAGCTACTCAAAGTCTGACTACAACAGATAACGCAGCTACTCCAACTCCAAGCACAGCAGCTATACCAACCCCAAACACAGCACCTACACCAACCCCAGTGACAAGTACAGCAGCTACTCAAACTCCAACTGCAACAGACAGCGCAGCTACTCCAGCTCCAAGCACAGCAGCTACGTCAGCCCCAGTGACAAGTACAGCAGCTTCATTTGAGAGTTCTGAAGGTTTTGAATGGCCTTTGGGTACCCTTGAGACCTGTCTGCTGATTGTGATGGGGATCAGTATGTTGGCACACATACAGATGGACTCATGATCGAGGGGTGGACTTAGCAATGGACACTCTTGCCCAGGTTATTTGTGAGTGTGAATACTGCACACAGCCTCTCCTGCTCTGAAAGGCTGTTACAAGAGATGGAGCCCGATATCATGGACTGGATGGACTCAGCAGCTTTATAGGGATTGGCCCATGCACTAAGGAATAATCTCTCTCTCTCTCTCTGTGTGGATGTATATATGTATATATATGAGATAAGAGTGATAGCATATTGTAAATGTGGGATCTGAGCATGGCGTGAATGGTATGGAGGAAGGGGTGAATACTGTCCTGGGTTCAGCAGTAGCAGTCATTTTTCTCCTTCTTAGTAGCTGATGCAGTGCTGTGGCTTTGACTTTCAGCCTGGGAACAGCGCTGATAACACCAATGTTTTCAGTAGCTGCTCAGTAATGTTTAGTCTGACCAAGGACTTTCTGAGCCTCATGCTCTGCCAGGGAGAAGGGGAAGCCGGGAGGAAGCAGAGACAGGACACCTGACCCAAACTAACCAAAGAGGTATTCCACACCACAGCATGTCATGCCCAGTATATAAACTGGGGGCAGTTACCAGGAAAGGTTAGATCACTGCTCGGTCGGGCTGCGTATTGGTTGGCGGGTGGTGAGTAGTTGTATTCTCTTCCCCTGTTATTTCCCTCATCATTATTATTATTGGTGGTAGCAGCAGTGGTTTGTGTTATACCTTAGTTACTGGACTGTCCTTATCTCAACCTATGGGAGTTACATTATTTCCGTTCTCCTCCCCATCCCTCTGGGTGTTGGGGGGGAGGAAGGGGGAGGAGTGAGTGAACAGCTATGTGGTTTCTGAGTGACAGGCTGGTCTTAAACCACAAGAACACCTCAACAAACTTCCTATAGAGCAAGATTCCCTTCCATTTCTGTTCCCTGTTTCTAAATGCTGCTGCTCTATTGATTACTATAATTCAGCTATAGTTGCACTTTAACAAAGTGGAATGAAAATATTACAGTGTAGCTAGGAGGAAGCCAAACATCAATTATTCATATAACAGGTCTGGCCTTTACCATATGTGTATTATTTACCCTTGGGAATTTAGGAATCTGTGGAATAAAATTTGTTCTCATGATTTAACCACTTCAAAATATTTGTTTCCATTCAGAAAAGCAACCAGTCGCATAAAATGCACTTTCAGAAGTGCAAACAAGCCCTCAGTGTCTCAGGGCACTTGGAAGCCCAGCATGCTGTCTCAGGAGGCAGCCTGCAGATCCTTCACAAGAGCAAACCCGGCTGGCTGCTGCTCAGATCAGCTTCAGCACAGGGGCTGCAGCTACTGCTTCAGTCCCTGCTGTTACTGCCGGGCTGTTCTAGCCTCGCAGGCACCCAGCAGCACACCTCCACTAAGAGAAAAAACAGGTATTTTCTCGACTCTTGGAACAAGTCCAAAGGAGGGCCACGAGGATGATCAGGGGACTGGAGCAGCTCCCATATGAAGATAGGCTGAGAAAGGTGGGTCTGTTCAGCCTGGAGAAGAGAAGGCTGTGTGGAGACCTCATAGCAGCCTTCCAGTATCTGAAGGGGACCTACAAGGATGCTGGGGAGGGACTCTTCATTAGGAACTGTAGTGAGAGGACAAGGGGTAACGGGTTCAAACTTAAACAGGGGAAGTTTAGATTGGATATGAGCAAGAAATTCTTTACTGTGAGGGTGGTGAGGCACTGGAATGGGTTACCCAGGGAATTTGTGAATGCTCCATCGCTCGTGGTGCTCAAGGCCGGGTTGGACATAGCCTTGGGTGACATGGTTTAGTGTGAGGTGTCCCTGCCTGTGTGAGGGCGGTTGGAACTAGATGATCTTCAGGTCCTTTCCAACCCTAACTATTCTATGATTCTATGATTATCGGTGGAAGCAGTAGTGGTCTTGTGTTATACTTTAGTTACTAAACTGTTCTTATCTCAACCTGTGGGAGTTGCATTCTTTCGATTCTTCTCTCCATTCCCCCCCTCCCGAGTGGGGGGGAAGAAAGAGAGGGGGGTGAGTGAGAGAATGGGCTGCGTGATTTACAGCTTAAACCATGACACTGACTTTCCATTAGCAGCAGTTAATATTGGCACAGTTGTGTCTGACCTTATGGCCTATGGCTCTGGTCGAGGATTCTGCAGAATTGATTTTTTAAAATTTTTTTTTCTTTTTATGTATATGTTGCCAAGCAAGGAAAAATTTAAATTATTCCTCTAACCTTTGTCTCTTCTCTTTGGATACTTCACTTGCCCAAAGGACAGAGTCACCCTTTCTCTGCCACTAGTTTGGTCACCTGCTGAATGACCTGGCTTGGCTCAGTCAGCCTGGCCAAAGCACAGGGGCTGGCAGTGGTCCACCAAGAATTTCATCTCTAGGAGTGACTTTCAGAACTATCCCCAGACAGATAGCATCAGCCACAATTCCCTTTCAGTATTTAACTACTAGTCTGAAGGCAGCTCACATGCTGTATGGATTCTGTGCTTGTTCTTTAGGCAGAGGTGAATTTCCTTCAGTGAATAAATCCTATGCTTAAAAGCTATTGTTCTCCGAAATAGTCACCAAAGCTCTTTCTGTAAATTTCCACTGTATCATAACCAAGAACTCACTGGACAATAATTAATTAGCCATTTGCAGGTGGGCTGGAGGCATTCATCATCTTTCCAAAAGCATGCCTGTTACCGTCTGTAACATCCACTCAGGACTTTGGCTCTGAGTGAGAAAAAGCATTTAACATGTTGGCTGCTAAAAGTTAGTAGATTTGCTACAGAGCCATGAAATGTGAATTCTGTTGTGATGCTCCTGTGAGAGTACAGCCCTAGCATTTCCCACTGTGGTACAGTCCCTCATCAAAAAGCCTGGAGGGAATCCAATTAAATCCGTGCCCATTCAACTGCAAGAGTTCAGCGTTCTTTCTGTCTGATTAGAGGAAATCAGCTCATTCTACCTATTAGGCTTCTTTTATCTTCTCCTGTAATATATATACGGTTTTATTTCTTTCCAGTTTTTTGGAAGTGATTTTGGTGCATTAGTATTTTAAGAATTGTGTACTTGTGATAAAAAGCTAGGACTAGATTGTACCTAAGAAAGAAAACAAGACACTCTTCCTCCTTTGATTTACTGAGAATCGTAGAATCAAGTAGGTTGGAAAAGACCTTTAAGATCAAGTCCAACTGTTTGCTAAGGAACCAACACAATCCTTGGATACAAGGAATCTCATCAAGGAGGAGCAAGGAAGACTGACAGCTCTGGCTCAGGTAGGCCCCTCTCCCTAGGCGTGCAGAGCAGAAGGCTCAGGCACCTTTGAGCCTTCCAGCTTGCTGGGCCATGTCACATCCCAACCAACATTGCTACATGTGCTGCAGGCCGACCCCTGGAGCTGATGACTCAGAAACAGAGCTTTCCAGAGCATAGCCCGTCCTGTGCAGGTAGAACTGTGCTGCTTATTCCTTGGTGTGAATCTGGCTGTGCAGAAGCCCAAGGGACCTGGCCTGACCACCAAGCAGCATCAGCAAGCAGTCTGCCCTTGGTGTGTGTCTCGACCCTGGCTCATCTGCAAATCTTAGCATTGGCAATTTTGTATTTACTTCACAATTATCTGTAAGAATGTTGAATAATAACACTAATTCACTAAAACACCCACTTGTGGATCCCTCATTAACAGGTATTTGTCATCATCTAAGGGTCTGGCAGTTCTTAAAGCACTTGCACTTCTTTATCAATGTTGCACAGTGCTAGTTTTCATAAGGAATCAAAGTGTAAGCCATCACTCTGTATGTCAATCCATCTCTTCAAACATTTTTGAATTTGCTGGCCAATTTCACAGATATTTTATAGTGCTAGAGACCTGAAACACTGTAATCCTACCATTTCACAAAAATCAGTAATAAAAATGAATAAGGTCTTCTAAAAAACCTCGCAAAGAACAACATAGTTTGAGGATGAATTCTTTAACCACCAGAGAAAACCCACAAGGAACAGGCTCAAGACAACAATTTCGTAGGCAGGCTGGTCACACTGGCTGGACAGCTGGAGTATTGAGCAGCGCTAAACCAGCAGTTATCAACTGGACATTAAGAAAACTACACAGGCGCTTTGTACATAAACAAAAAAGGTAATGTAAATCCATCAAAAATTAAGATCAGTCCATCAGAGGTTCTGTTAGCCAAATCCATCTGTTCATGTATTTCCTCTCTATTACTACTCCCCTCATATAAGGCATCGTTGAGTTGATCTGGACATAAGCTCTCAGTACAGTTTTCCTTTTTTTCCCCCTTTTCCCATAAGCCTTGAAGTATTACACAAGTGTGTCTGGTGAAAATTTTCCTTTTCTTTCAAGAAATGGCGATGAAATCCACTCAGGAGGAAAAAAAAAAAAAAGAAAAAAAAAAGAACTAGAATCATAGAATCAGAGAATACTTAGGGTTGGAAAGGATCCTAAGATCATCTAGTTCCAACCCCCCTGCCATGGGCAGGGACACCTCACACTAAACCATGTCACCCAAGGCTATGTCCAACCTGGCCTAGAACACCACCAGCGATGGAGCATTCACAGCTTCCCTGGGTAACCCATTCCAGTGCCTCACCACCCTCACAGTAAAGAATTTCTTGCTCATATCCAATCTGAACTTCCCCTGTTTAAGTTTGAACCCATTACCCCTTGTCCTATCACTACAGTCCCTAAAGAAGAGTCCCTCCCCAGCATCCCTGTAGGCCCCCTTCAGATACTGGAAGGCTGCTATGAGGTCTCCATGCAGCCTTCTCTTCTCCAGGCTGAATAGCCCCAACTTGCTCGTCCTTTCTTCATACAGGAGGTGCTCCAGTCCCCTGGTCATCCTCATGACCCTCCTCTGCACTTGTTCCAACAGTTCCATGTTCTTTTGATGTTGAGGACACCAGAACCAGATACAATACTCCAAGTGAGGTCTCATGAGAGCAGAGTAGAGGGGCAGGAGCACTTCCTTGACCTGCTGGTCACGCTCCTTTTGATGCAGCCCAGGATACAGATGGTTTTCTGGGCTGCAAGCGTGCACTGGAGCCGGCTCATGTTCATTTTCTCATCAACCAACCCCCCCAAGTCCTTCTCCGCAGGGCTGCTCTGAATCTTTTCTCTGCCCAACCTGGAGCTATGCCTGGGATTGCTCCCACCCAGGTGGAGGACCTTGCACTTGTCACAGTTCAACTTCATCAGGTTGGCATCTGCCCACCTCACAAGCATGTCAAGGTCCCTCTGCATGACATTCATTTCCTCCAACATATCGACTAAACCACACAGCTTGGTGTCATCTGCAAAGTTGCTGAGGGCACGCTCAATCCCACTGTCCATGTCACTGACAAAGATCTTGAACAAGACCAGTCACAACATCAATCCCTGAGGGACACCACTCGGTACTGGTCTCGAGCTGGACATTGAGCCATTGAGCACAACTCTTTGAGTGTGTCCATCCAGCCAGTTCTTTATCCACCAAGTAGTCCACCTATCAAATTGATGTCTCTCCAATTTAGAGACAAGGATGTCATGTGAGACAGTGTCAAACACTTTGCACAAGTGCAGGTAGATGACATCAACAGCTCTACCTCTGTCCCTCAGTTCCATAGCCCCATCATAGAAGGCCACCAGATTGGTCAGGCAGGATTTCCCCTTAGTGAAGCCATGCTGGCAGTCACCAAGCACCTTGTTGTGGGTGAAGATATAGAATCATAGAATAGTTAGGGTTGGAAAGGATCCTAAGATCATCTAGTTCCAACCCCCCTGACACAGGCAGGGACACCTCACACTAAACCATGCCACCCAAGGCTATGTCCAACCTGGCCTTGAATACTGCAAGCAACGGAGCATTCACGAATTCCCTGGGCATCCCATTCCAATGCCTCACCACCCTCACAGTAAAGAATTTCTTCCTCATATCCAATCTAAAATTCACCTGTTTAAGTTTGGTCCCATTACCCCTTGTCCTCTCACTACTGTCCCTCATGAAGAGTCCCTCTCCAGCATCCCTATAGGCCCCCTTCAGATACTGGAAGGCTGCTATGAGGTCTCCACACAGCCTTCTCTTCTCCAGGCTGAATAGCCCCAACTTTCTCATCCTATCTTCATATGGGAGGTGCTCCAGACCCCCAATCATCCTTGTGGCCCTTCTCTGCACTTGTTCCAACAGTTCCATGTCCTTTTGATGTTGAGGACACCAGAACCGCACACAGTACTCCACGTGAGGTCTCACAAGAGCAGAGTAGAGGGGCAGGGTCACCTCCTTCGACCTGCTGGTCACGCTCTTTTTGATGCAGCCCAGGATACGGTTGGCTTCCTGGGCTGCAAGCGCACACTGGAGCCGGCTCATGTTCATTTTCTCATCAACTAACACCCCCAATTCCTTCTCTGCAGGGCTGCTCTGAATCTCTTCTTTGCCCAACCTGTAGCTGCATGACTGAATTCTTACAGATTTAGTCACAAGCGAAGAAAATAGAACTTATTTTCTAAAAAGAACTGATCTCCATTGGAATTTTTAAATGCAAGAAATATCACTGTACTGTTTCACCGTCCAGAGTAAATGGAACATAAGATTCATTCTTGATATAACTGCTGAATCAATTCTTGATACAGCTGCTGAATCAGCCAAACCCAATCTGATTCACATCTAGGTGGTGGACTCAAACTGCTTACCAAATAGACCACACTGTTCTGGAAGTCCATTTGGACCCAAGTCATTAAGGACATGGAGAAACACTCCCTTTACTTACTCACTGTACATGAAAACTGTCACAGTTATACAATTAATCAGATATAGAAATAGTTAACGAAATGGATTCAGGCATTATCTTCCTAGTCTGGCTTAAGCCCTGGGAACAGTGAAGAAAACACCAGGTGCTATTGCCCTGGTCTGGCCTAAGTCTTGGGAACTGTAAAGACAACAACAAAGGGTAAAGATCGCTTAGCAAAACAAAGCAGAGAGTTTGCAAGAGAAAGCAGGATGTGCATCTGAAAACCAGACCAAACAATGTGAGTATTTGTAACCCTTAGTAGTTTTGCAAAATTGGGATAATAAGGGAGTGAGAGAGTGGGAAGTTACTGCTCAGCACTTAGTAGACTATGAAAGGGATGTGAGATGTGAAATAAAGGATTTCGTTTATAACCAGAAACCAGGTCCGTGCCTTATTCTACACACCTTTTTGTTTTTCATGTGCCTTAGCATGCGTTCATGAGAATTTGCTCCAAGATTTTGCCAGGCACAGTTGTGAGACTGACTGGTCTGTAGTTCCCTGCCTCATCCATTTTCCCCTTCTTGAAAATGGGGGTTATATTTCCCTTTTTCCATTCATGGGGAACTTCACCTGACTGCCATGATTTTTCAAATATGATGGACAGTGGCTTTGCAACTTCTTTTGCCAGCTCCTTCAGGACCCGCCAATGGATTTCATCAGGTCCCATGGACTTGTGCACATTCAGGTTCCTAAGATGGGCTCAAACCAGATCCTCTCCTACACTGGGCCAAGGGTCTTCATTCTCACAGTCACTGCATCTGCCTTCCGAGACTTGGGTGGTGTGGTCAGAGCATTTGCCAGTGAAGACTGAGGCAAAGAAGTCATTAAGAACCTCAGCCTTCTCCAAATCCAGGGTAGTCAGTTCTCCCGAGAGCTTCTGGAGAGGGCCCACGTTGTCCCTAGTCTGCCTTTTATTTGCAATGTGCCTATAGAATCCCTTCCTGTTATCTTTAACATCCCTAGCTAAGTTCAACTCTAAGTGGGCCTTAGCTTTCCTAACCTGATCCCTAGCTTCCCGGACAACATCCCTGTATTCTTCCCAGGCTGCCTGTTCTTGCTTCCTCCTTTTATAAGACTGTTTTTTCCTTCAAATTTTCCTCACTAGCTCCTCATGCATACAAGGAGGTCTCCTGGCCCTCCTGCAGCACTTCCTTCTAGTAGGGATGTATCGCTCCTGAGCTTGTAGCAGGTGATCCTTGAATATCAACCAAGAGTCTTGGGCCCCCCTGCTCTGTAGGGCTATATCCCATGGAACCTTACTGAGCAGGTTCCTGAAGAGGCTGAACTCTGCTCTCCTGAAGTCCAGGGCAGTGAGCTTGCTGCACGCTCTTCTCACTTTCCTGAGGATATCAAATCTGACCATCTCATGATGGCTGCGATCAAGGCTGCCCTGGAGCATCACATTTCCAACCAGCCCTTCCCTGTTGGTGAGCATGAGGTCAAGCATGGCACCTCTCCTTGTCGGCTTCTCTATTACTTGCAGAAGGAAGTTGTCTTCCACACAATCGAGGAACCTCCTGGATTGATTGTGCTGGGCTGTACTGTCCCTCCAACAGATATCAGAGTGGTTGAAGTCCCCCATGCGAACAAGGGCCTGTGAGCATGAGGCTATTCCTGTCTGTCTATAGAGCGCTTCATCCACCAAGTCCTCTTGGTCAAGCAGTCTGTAACAGATCCCCACAAGACCTCATAGCAGCCTTCCAGTATCTGAAGGGGGCCTATAGGGATGCTGGGGAGGGACTCTTCATGAGGAGCTGTAGTGAGAGGACAAGGGGTAATGGGTTCAAACTTAAACAGGGGAAGTTTAGACTGGATATGAGGAAGAAATTCTTTACTATAAGGGCAGTGAGGCACTGGAATGGGTTGCCCAGGAAATTGTGGATGCTCCATTGCTGGCGGTGTTCAAGGTTGGACTGGACATAGCCTTGGGTGACATGGTTTAGTGTGAGGTGTCCCTGCCCCTGGCAGGGGGGTTGGAACTAGATGATCTTAAGGTCCTTTCCAACCCTAAATATTCTATGATTCTATGATTCTATAATAATGTCTGCCATTGCTGTTCGTCCTTTAACCCTGACCCACAAACTCTATGTCGACTGCTCACCTGTCCCCAGAGTTCCATTCTCTCTAGCCTATCCTTAACATAAATAGCAACTCCCCCTCCCCACCTACCTGGTCTGTGTTTCCTAAAGAGCCTGTAACCTTCCATTCTAACACACCAGTCATAGGAGCCATCCCACCATGTTTCTGTGATGCCTATTATATCATACCCCCGTAGACGTGCACACATCTCTAATTCCTCTTGTTTGTTCCCCATGCTACGGGCACTTGTATAGAGGCATCTGAGCCGAGCTCCAATTGAAGCCGGCTCATTGGTTGGAGTGGCTGGAATATCTCTACATTGCTCTGAGCATTTATTATAGGTGCTGACAACTGCCTGCGTGTGTTGGGATGGAATGATGCCCCCCTCCCCCCCAACACATCTAGTTTAAAGCTTCCTTGACCAGTCTGGCAAGCCTTCTACCAAATCCACCCTTCCCTTCTTTGTCAGACCAGCTCCACCAGCCCCCAGTAGTCCTGGCTTACTAAATTGAGTCCCATGTTCAAGGTAACCAAACCCCTGACTATAGCATCACCCTTCTAACCATTTATTAACCTGGCCAATCCTCCTAACCTTTTTAAGGTCCTCCCCTGTATCCCGGAGTATCGATGAAAAGACAATCTGAGCTCCAGAGCCCCTAACCACCTCTCCCAGAGCTCTGTAGTCCTCCTTTATATTCTCCGGGCTACTGCTATCTATATCAGTAGCACCCACATGGATCACTAGAACTGGGTAATAGTGGACTGACTAGAGCAGGCAGCCTCTCTGCAACATCCCTGATCTGTGCCCCTGGTAGGCAACACACCTCCCTTGAGACTGGGTCAGGCGCACAGATGGATGCCTCTGTTCCTTTCAGAGTAGAGTCCCCTGCTACTACGACCCGCCACTTTTTCCTGGCAGCACCAGTAGTGATGATCTTTGCCAGTGCATCTAGCCGGTTGTTCCTTGTGGGAGTGTGGTTACTCATCAGCCCCCTGCAGGACAGCAAAGCGGTTCTGGGTGGGGACAACAGATATAGGAGAAAGCCCCTTTCTTCTAATTGTCGTCTTCCTCCATTTTTTATTGTTTTTTTCTGTTACTGTTCCCCAGCTTCCTGGGTTAGCAGCTTCTTTCTTTCCTGCATGAGCAACAGTAGATGCTTGAGGCCCCTGCATAGTTTGGGCCTGGATCAAACAGTGCTGGTTCCTCTCAGTTCCCCTGACATCTTTCAGCCTAGTAACAGCGTTCCGCAGCTTAGCCACCAGCTGCAGAAGGATCTCCACCAGGGAGCACTGGGTGCAGCCGTTCCCATTGTGCACCCTCCCCTCAGGAGAGCAGCGCAGGCACTCTCTACACCCCAAGCTCTGCACTGCATCCTCCCCTCTCATCGGCTCTGTCTGGATGTCTACACTGGCCACCGCTGGGGCAGCCAGAGCAGAGCTCCGCAGACACAGAGCCCTGATCATTTGGCGAGTGCTCACCATCCCTCTCGAACTGCCACGCAAACTGCCTCGAATCCACCCTCCTCGCCGCGCTCCTAGTCGCCAGCGCACCCTGGGGCAGGTTTTCACCCAGTCAGGGCTGGTGCTGCTCCTCCTGGCACCGCCCCCTCTGAGTCAGCTCCTCGTGTCCGCTGAGCTGCCAGCTCCTGGGCAAGTCCTGTCGGGGACTTGAGGTTCCCTCGGTGCCTGTCGCTGCTCCGGGTTGAAGCTCCTGGACGCCGAGCCTCCCCCGCATCAGGCGCTGAAGGTGTCCTCTCTCGAGCTACTCACCTCAGCAATTCATTAGTCTCAACCTCAAAAGTCACAAAAGAACGGTGGAACCCCCATGATTTTATTAATTTTTAAAAAGGAAACTAAAAAGAACAACAAAAAATCCCCAAGATTTGTTTTTATTCAGCTGCTACTGCACAGAGCCTCTTCAGACACCCATAAATATTCACTTTTTCACATAATGATAACAGGCTTCACTGCACTGTATCACTAACAGCCTGGTATACCTGGAACAGATATAATGTTATTAATAGTAGATTTCTGCTCCCAAATCAAGTGTTCCTATGAATAGTTATCTACATTCAAATAAGAATGTGTCTCATCTCCAAAAAGAATTCACACAGCTTAATGGCAACTTCATACAATTTGATAGGTTTCTATTTCCCTCCCTCAAGTAAACAATTTCACATTAGCTTGTGAATGTTATTATCTGTCCTTAAACTTTCCAGACACTGACCATGTTGCTCCGTTTTTAATAGCTCACCTATGAGTCTTCTCATTAAACATTTTTGATGTGGTGTTAGTTTTGATATCAGCTTGAGAATGACTTTTGCCTGTTTGCATATCAGTGAGCTGAAAATTACCTAGAAGCATTTTATACTGACCTGAATTATGAAAAAGGCCTTACAGAGCTATACTTACTACAGTTATAACCCAGGTATCTGAGAAAAACCTATCAAGTACATGAAGGAGGCAAAGATAGGAGAATCTGAAGTGCATATAGCTTCAAACTGCTCTGACACAGAAAATGGTGGGTAACCATGTAGACAGGCAGGTTTCCTTCCTACCCCACCCTCCAATTGCGATGCTGCTTCCAGTTACATGTGAGAGTTTACACCCTTCCAGAAGAAAGTCTACAGCTGGGTTGTGTTGCTGCTCAGGACAACTTTGGCTAAGAGCCAGCTGCAGCCCCTCTTCAAGTTTTCCACGCTTGCCGGTTTCCACTTCTGCTCAATATTCCTTCATGATTTCCGGATCTGGTCTAGAAGTTCATCTTCCAGGATTCAGATCAGACAGTGGCTTGCTCTGAGTTTTTGTTGGTTATTCAGCAGTTACCAAACTTTAAAATGTCCTTAAAACGAAGACAAAAACTTGACAGAAATGCTTCCTGCTTCCCTAGTTAGCTGTATGCACGTACCTGGAGAGATCTGGGTTCAGCTGTCTCAGCTGGCTCCAGGCTGTTTTAACTTTATCTTAGCAAACTGCTGCACTCCAATATGTCTTAACACTAGAAAGAGTGAAGCAGCTGAAAGCTCAAGCTTTCTATACTGATTTTTATTAAAAGTCTGTCACCACCTGAATTATTATTACTGTTAATTTAGGAATTTTAGGAACACTGTTACTTTAGGAATATAAATTTTGTGGATGTGAATGACTGATTTAAACATCATCGTGACATGTTAGAAAGGAGCTTACTTGCATGGATGGTAACCTGGAGGTCAGCACTGTGGACTGTTGAAGATGATAGATCAAGTGAGAATAATGCAACTTTAAATCATAGCCAGAAAATTAACATTTCCAGGTTCCTGGCAGAGGGTGGTGCCACTTGGCCGCCTCCGTTGTTCAGGTTCATGCTAAGACTAGGCTGGGTCATTCAGCTCCCCAGGTCTTCCTGCTGAGAAGGTCTGTGTGTTTGTGTGTGGCCACACTCGCTTGTCTGTGGTTTAATGGCTGAAGTTTCTGTTCCCACAGGTCAAAATTGTTTTTTAGATGATTAGGAAATGTTTCAGTAGTGTGTTCCCATGTGGGTAAAGGGGAAAGGAATACATCTTTGGTAGTTTGATGTTTTAAAGAGAAAGTTGGGGCTGGCCAACCTGGAGAAGAGAAGCTGCATGGAGACCTCAGAGCAGCTTCCAGTGTCTGAAGGGGGCTGCAAGGATGCTGGAGAGGGATTCTTCATCAGGGACTGTAGCAATAGGTCAAGGGGTGATGTGTTCAAACTGAAACAGGGGAAGTTCAGGTTAGATCTTAGTCAAAAGTTCTTCCCTGTGAGGCTGCTGAGGCGCTGGTATAGAGTGCCCAGAGAAGCTGTGGCTGCCCTATCCCTGGCAGTGTTCAAGGCCAGGTTGGATGGGCTTGGAGCAGGCTGCTGTTGTGGAAGGTGTCCCTGCTCATGGCAGAAGGTTGGTACTGGATGAGGTTTAAGGTTCCTTCCAACACAAACCAGTCTGGGATTCTGTGATTCTGCAAATTATATTGCAGCATAAATTATTGTAATAAAGAAGCCTGGCAGTTGTGATCTTAGCCAAAGTGCCTGGAACAAATCTGGCTTGCACTGTGCCTTTTGGGCCACTGGAAAAAAGAAATTTAGAGATTGCTTCCATTTGGAAGAGGAGCTGTGACGGTGCCAAATACTTCCCTAATTATCTGCTGCTTAGCTATGGAGGCAACAGATGCACTGTCCCTGACTCTGAAGCCCATAGCCTTCCCCATGGCAGTTCCATGGTTCCTCACCCAAGCATTACCTTCCTGGACTCACACTTGCTCTGTTTCACACACCTGTTCTCTTACAAACACACCTCAACACAATGAAACCTAGAGAAAGCTTCACGTTCCATGTGTACACCACAACCACGTTTGTTTGAAACGCCTAAACTCATTTATTATTACTTTCAGACTAAAACTGTGTTTAGAAAAAATAGAGCAAGTCTTGACCTCCCACAGCTGGCCCTGTCCAGTGCATCTGATCAACTGGTCTGACAGCCACATGTGCATATACTGCAGTATTAATCCACAACTTCAGCTTAATGTGAATCATGAGGTCGTTTCCAGATACTCAGAAAGTGACAGATATTCTCAGTCTTCAGTTAAGAGCCTCTTTTCAATGAGTATTAAATTACCGTTCTCTTTTCTATAAGCAGCTCCAGGCCTTGCTAAGCCCTCAAATTCACCACAGTGCTAAGGACCTTCATGAAGACCCTCATGTGTAAAATGGTGCCATGGTCTGTACTGCATCAAGCATCTTCAACCTGATCTAGATGAAGGTGTCCCTGCTCACTGAAGGGAAGTCGGACCTGATGAGCTTTGAAGGTCTCTTCCAACCCAAAATATTCTATGATTCTGTCTTTCCCAAGGCAGTACCTCCATGTGCAGCTCCAGGTGTGTCTCAGCACTTCATGCTACTCTTTAAGTATCTGTTTCAAACCATATTATACACATGGGCAAATTCTCTTCTTTGCTTTTTTGCTTTACACAAAGGACAGCTCTATTTGGATGGTGGTTGAGGTGACTCCTTATACATGCTGAGTAGGAAGCAATAGAGCATCTTGAGTAAATTATTTTTTCATAGTGTCAGCATATGACAAGAAGCAGCAATACAGGGCCCAGTTCTAGATTCCAGTACAGAAAAGGCGAATCACCAGTTCCCAAAAGGAACTGATTTCTAAGGAGGGAAGTCACAGATTCTGCACTTAGCCTAGTATTTATCAGGATTTCTGTCACAGGCTCATCAGGTAATCCTGCACTGTGTAGCTAAGGTGGACTTATGACAAGCAGCAGAAGGGGAGTGGGTGGAAGGAATGTTGTGCTGCTCCTCCAGACTAATCTGATCAGATTCTTTCTCAGGATCAGGTTGAATATAAGACTTTGTCTGGGTTTACCAATATAGTTAATCCATTGCCCCCTCCTGGCTCCATCCTCCTCTCAGGCAGTTGTAGGGAGCGATAAGGTCCCCCTGAGCCTTTTCTTCTCCAGACTGAACCCCCCAGGTCCCACAGATGTTCCCCATCACACTGTGCTCCAGGCCCTGCACCAGCTCTGTTGCCCTTCTCTGGCCCCTCTTCAGCACCTCAATGTCTCTCTTGTAGTGAGGGGCCCAGAAATGAACATAGGATTTGAGGTGCGGCCTCACCAGTGCCCAGTGCAGGGGCACAGTCGCTGACCTATCCCTGCTGCCACACTGTTGCTGATACAGGCCAGGATGCTGGTGGCTTCCTGACTGCCTGGGCACAAGCTGCTCATGTTCAGCTCCATCAATCAGCACCCCCAGCTCCTTTCCTACGAACAGTTTCCACCCGCTCTTCCCCAAGCCTGGAGCGTTGCAGGGGGTTGTGGTGGCCCAAGTTCAGGACCCAGCACTTTGCCTTCCTGAACCTAATCCCATTGGCTGCAGCCCATGGATCCAGCCTGTCCAGATACTTGTGGGCCCCTGTGACTGCTGAAAGAATCAGAATGGGATTTCTCATCTGTGTCCAGCTCTCCTGTTCATTTTGGCTTTATTAAACATTTTAGGAGGTAAGGGCTGGGTCTTCTCAGAGAACCACTGATTTCATAATCCCTCTAGGAATCAGCTGAGATCTGAGGGCATACCTGTCCCTTCTTCCCTCAGCTCTCCCAGTTCTCCATGTGGAGTCACAAACTAGCATATATAACTGCATGACTACCTGTAGGTTTCATAAAAATATACATCAGCTTCCCTTTGAGGTTTTTCTTTTCTTCTTCTGGCGGCTCTCCCCTCCCTCTAGCCACCCCGTGCTAAGTCAGCAGCTCCTGCAGAGGAAAAAGGTTAACTCTGGCAATCATGTCTCTTTAACTGTGATTAAAATTATGGCAAAAATGCTCAGGAAAATATGGAAGAAGTGTTTACAGTAGCTGCATATCATAAGAGAGATTTATAGGACTATTAAAAATTATTAGGCTTTACTTCTTCAGTGACAAAGCTGCTTTATAAACTGCTCTTGAAAACTCCATATCCAGAGTCTGCAGGATGTTGGTTTTCACATTTCCTTCACCATTAACCTTTTTGTTTTGTTGTTTGAAAACAACAATTCCCCAATATTTCTGAACTAGCAATTCAGTTTAAAAATATGTTACCCTGGAAACACTTTCAAATGGACAGCATGATTGCAGGAGCTATTGTCAGCAATGCTGGGAAGCATTCCCAAGTGCTGAAAACTAAAATGTACATGTCAGATGTAAGGACACAACTGGGCACTGATCACTGATTCCAGTTTCCATTCATGATGCACTTTGATTGGACTCAGAGACCTTATTCACAATAGGAAAGTCTTTAGCGCTGAACATGGCAAGCAGGGAGGAGGAAAATTAAAACATCATTTTGTCATTGGCTCTAACACCAGCTCTCACCCTTCCACCTTCTGACGCACCAAGAAGCAGAAGGGGCAGCACTCTTCTTTCCTACTCATGATAGCCATGATTTCTCCCTTTAGCAACCAGATATCAATTCCTAATGGCTATAAGTGAAGTCTGAGGTCTCTCTGCTGACTGCAGGATCATAATCTCAGATTTTTCTTCAGTTGATTGAACTGGTGAAACCATTTGCAAACATACTTTGCGCTAGGATTCAAAACAAGGGAATCGAGGTTGCTCTAACACATAAGCCATAGATGATACATTTCGATAAAGAGAGTCAAATTCAGGAGCAGTTTAATAATTTAATTTCAAGTGAAAACGAGAGAAAAGATCAAAATTTTCAAAATTTTGAGCTGAACTGACAGACTGAAACCACTCTACTCCAAAGTTTCATTTGTGCTTGCCTAGGAAAAAACTGCATCAAAATTTGCTCAGCATAGAAGGACCTTTGAAATGGGCCTTTTTCTATTGAGAAAGGCAGTCCTTTGCGTGACACAGACATTTTGAACAACAAAAAAATGACATATAAAAAAAAATCTAGCTAGAATCAATTACTTGTTTCCATAAATGATAGCAAGCCACAAAACAGTTGCCAAAAGAAAGACTGTTTCTATTTCTAAGGAGGATACCAAAGCTCTGTATTTGCTGTCCAGGCATTTGCAAAGATTTCTGTCTATCACATCCCTCGAGTCTTCAGTGCTGTGCGGACACTGTAGGTTACAGACAGCAGTTACAGTGAGTAGTGTTAATAGATTAAACACAAGGCCATACAGAAGCAGTCATCACAATTTACATGATAACACAGGTAGGATCTCACTGGTAAACTACAGTGAGAAAAAATGGTTTATTTGGGTTAATCCTAGTTACCCCATATAGAATTTTCAATATATCCCAGTGGTCTATTTTGCAGGCAAGGTGAATGTGACCAGATTTGGAGAAGGCTGATTTCAAACCCAGCTGAGCCCATTCACAAGGAGAGGTAACAAAATTCCAAGCCAGCAGGCAAGAGACAAACCAATTTGAAGTTTTCCTTCACACTTTTGTCTCCATTAGATGTGCTGCCACTGTGCAACCCAACTGCTAAGAATATTTAGCAACACCAGCAAGTCATCTCTGACCAGGAAAGTAATTAAAACTCAGCACTACCCCAGCATTAACTGCTGTTTGCTACTGGCTAAACCAGGGAAGATGCTGCAAAAAGAAATGCTGCACTACTCCAAAGCAGTGGAAGTGGTAAGAGGAATGACAATGACTTTCAATGTGATTTGCTATTAAACAACTGGGTGGGAGCAATTCCTTTTCTTTTATGGAGCTGAAAACCATCTAAAACTGAATGAAGTGGGCATCATTCTTTACTGCAGCATTCATTGTTTTCCATGCTAATCTACTGGAAGAAAACAATCAGCCTGAGGTGACCTAATGGGCATCCAGCTTCATGAGGAGTTTCATTTTTCCTATAAATGCAAAGGAAAATAAACATCTGAGAGAGGCTCTCCTTGAGCAAGGAACATGAGAACAAACTCTTTTCTCCCCTACTAGCTACCTTGGAATGGTTTAGCCCCAATGAAGAAGTGAGATGACTTGTAGAAATTAGTATTTTTATGGGTATAAACACTATGCAAACAGAACTCAAGCCCAGGCTGCATTTAATTAATCCTGGTAAGTACACTGAGGAGACAAGGAGCTTTACCTCCGTGGATGTGAAATAGGAACTGTCCAGGAAAAAAGAAAATAAGGGGAAACTAACCACAACACCTATACAAGCAGTAACATCATCTGCAGACAAAGGCAGCACAAAAGTGTAGAACAAAAGACTAGAAAGTACTTATTATTCCACCCCATCATGGTCAATATGTAGGACACCAATTATGTATTTCAGATGGGTCCACAAAAGAAGTTCATGTTTACATGGCTTCTGGCTACTACCAAAATAAGTTAAGTAACAGAAGTTAATTTTAAAGCTCCAACAATCAAAGCCAAGGCCTGATATGATGAGCTCTTGCAGATGGCACAAAACAGCCCCCACCACCGAGCACTTAGATAACATCAATACCAATGTGCAAGTCTGGAGCAGATTCTGCACAAGTCTTGCAAAAAGTCTGTGCAAGACTACAAGGAATGGACAAGAGTGCATTGAGAAGATGCACACAGCCTTCTAGTTGTTTAAGCACTGTGTGTTTTTTTACACCTCATTTTTATCCTAAACAATCATTTTTTACCTATTCCCATCTAATGTAGGTGTTCATAATCTAATCCAGTACTGTGTGGGTAGCTTTCTTCCCCCTCACCCCCCTCCCCGCCTCTATTTCTCTATTTTCCATTAATTCTGCCATATTAATTACAACAGCAATCAAAGACATGAAGAGGAAATTTGTCAAACATCTTATAGATTTTCCTTTTTCTTCCTGAAAGCATATTCTTTGCAGAATATAATATCAGATTAATGCAGATATGGTATCCCTCATAATTTACAAACAGGTAGCTAGGTCACAGACACCTCCAACAGCAGTACATTATTTTTACACGGTCTGCAACTAGTAGTTAAGAACAGCAGATAAGCTATTTCTATTCTACTCTAATGAGTCTGTGGCTTTATCTGAGCTTAGAGGTATCCTCTTTCTCTGCAAGCTGCATACAACTCAGGACCTGACAGATACATGCCTTAGAAACTTTTTATAATTCCAGTAATGAAAAATAGTCACTCTAAAGGCAACCAAGTGGGATTTGCAATACCAGCATTTTAAAGCAATGTCTGAATGTGCTAAAAGCTTTGTCTCTTATCCATATCCTGAATAGAATCATAGAATAGTTAGGGTTGGAAAGGATCCTAAGATCATCTAGTTCCAAGCCCCCTGCCATGGACAGGAACACCTCACACTAAACCATGTCACCCAAGGCTATGTCCAACCTGGCCTTGAACACTGCAAGCAATGGAGCATTCACAACTTCCCTGGGCAGCCCATTCCAGTGCCTCACCACCCTCGCAGGAAAGAATTTCTTCCTCATATCCAATCTAAACTTCCCCTGTTTAAGTTTGAACCCATTACCCCTTGTCCTATCACTACATCCCTCATGAATACTTATAGGCCCCCTTCAGATACTGAAAGGCTGCTAGGAGGTCTCCATGCAGCCTTCTCTTCTCCAGGCTGAACAGACCCAACTTTCTCAGCCTATCTTCATACGGGAGCTGCTCCAGTCCCCTGATCATCCTCGTGGCCCTCCTCTGCACTTGTTCCAACAGTTCCATGTCCTTTTAATGCTGAGGACACCAGAACTGCACACAATACTCCAAGTGAGGTCTCACAAGAGCAGAGTAGAGGGGCAGGATCACCTCCCTCAGCCTGCTGGTCATGCTCCTTTTGACGCAGCCCAGGATACGGTTGGCTTTCTGGACTGCAAGTGCACACTGAAGCCGGCTCATGTTCATTTTCCCATCGACCAAACCCCCCAAGTCCTCTCTGCAGGGCTGCTCTGTATCTCTTCCCTGTCCAGCCTGTAGCAGCACCTGGGATTGCTCCCACCCAGGTGTAGGACCTTGCACTTGTCACAGTTAAACTTCATCAGGTTGGCATCTGCCCACCTCTCAAGCATGTCAAGGTCACTCTGGATGGCATCCCTTCCCTCCAGCATATCAACAGAACAACACAGCTTGGTGTCATCAGCAAACTTGCTGAGGGCACACTCAATCCCACTGTCCATGTCACTGACAAGGAATAGCTGAACAATCAGCAAGTAGATAAATTTTCTTACTTAAGCCAGTTTCCAACCAGATGTCATCAGTGCACTGCTACTTTACTAGATCCAGTTTCAGTTTTCATGCTAAAATCTTTGAACTCTAAGATGGCTTTCTAGTCCCACACTTCTGTATCAGAATATTGTGCTGAGCCATAAGGGGTGTTCACGGCTATGTCCGAAGACCAGCTCAGAAACAGGAGCAGGAAAGCAAGCGTGGCAAGAGGCCTGCTAACCGCACTCACAAGTGTTCAGGCTTGGTCACTCCATTCCTGCCAGGTTACCTGATCCTGCTCTGACCTCTTGTACAGCACCTTGCCACGTTTGGTTTTGATTCTTTTCCCAGGAGCTTATTGATCATTCATGCAGCCTCCTGCCACTCTTGCTTGGCATCAGGATAAACCACTCAAGCTTGGAGATAGATACAGACCCTTGAAAAACAACTACTGCTCTGGACCCTTCTTCTCTCCAGGGTGTATCCCATAGGACTCTTCCAAGCAGGTCCCTGAAGAGGACAAAATCTGCTTTCCTGAAGTCCAAGGTTGAAATCCTGCTGTTCCTTTGTCCATTGTGTCTGGATCCTGAACTGGACCAATTCACAGTCACTACAGCCAAGGCTGCCCCCAACCTTCACATCCCCGACCAGTTCTTCTGTCTGTAGATATCAGGTCCGGCAGAGCATCTCCTTCCTTTGGTTCCTCGTTCAACTGTGGCCAGGGTCTGCAAACATGAGGCTTTTCCAGTTGTCTAAAGAAGACATGATCTGCCCCTTTTCCTGATGAAGTTGTGTGTACCAGACAACCACCATGGTGTCACCCCATGTTGATCTTCCCCTGATCCATAAGCCCTCTGCTGGCTCACCATCTTTCCCAGGCAGAGTTCCAGGGTCTCCAGCTTCTCTCCCCCACAGAGAGGGCAGCTCTTCTCCTCTCCTTCCTGGCCTGCCCTTCCTCTCCTAGATTCTATGTCCATTCTTTGCAGCAAAATATACACAACTAAGTTAATAACAACACCACCAAAACATCTGCCTAAAGATGAGATGGAAAGCTAAAGTTGTGTGATTTCGTAAATTATAATCCAGACAAATTGTTTGAAGTGTTAAAAGAATTATCTAACACTTCAGCCGGCTAACGACTCAGGCAGCCTCACGCTAACCTGGAGAGATGGCTTTGGAATACCATGGAAGTTAGGGCTGCTGAACCTGTTACTGGAGCACATCGTAAATAAAGCTAGCTGAGTAGCATTCAAAGAAAAAGTAAAGTTCACCCTTCAAGTGTCTGAGTAAGGTCTTTCTTTATTATCATTATTGCCACAAAAGCAAGCAAGTGTTAAGCATGGAATCGCATACCAGGAATGCTGAGCATGCAGCCCATGCAGACTTGTGAATATTCATGATTTGCAAATGATAACAGGGGGAAAAGGGGATCACAAAGGGACTGCACCTATTACTTACTATTTACTCATTCCACTTATTTCCTCCTGCAGACACGAGCAATTGCAGCAGTTTGGTCATGCCTCCCTGAGCTCCTAAGTGCACCACACTCATGAGCTTACTTTGTTTTCAAGGAAAGCTCCCCACTTCCATATGTATTCAGGTGACCCCGATGCTCTCTCCTAATGAGATGTGCAGAAAACCAGACATTTATCCTAATTAAAGGACCAGGAAAAGCATGTAAGCGTGTCCCATGCCTTTTTGTAGCTATCACTCCATTTCTAACTGTGTGAACACTCAGAGAAAATTCACAGGTTCTGTCAATGTTTTTTTAATCTGATCCTCTAAGCATGGTCAAACTCTGAAAGACAAAGAGAGGAATCCAAAAGCTGTCCCGCTTTTCTCAGCCAGTGACTTGTAATGGAGGCAGTAAAAAGGCAGTAAGAAGATGAAATGTCACCTCTGAGAGGAGCTTTTGCCAGTTTATGTTCTGCTGGTAGTGCTTTTTTAGACCATTCTGGTATAAGAGAACTGACATTTTCTGAAGAAAAAGAACACTTTATCAGCACTTTTTTTTAACCAGTTCTTTCTCTAGCATTGAAGAAAATAATCCCAGGCTATAAAAGCACTCCCAGAGACAAAACCTCATTTCCCACTGCAGATTCCTATGCATAAGCCAGCAGATAACACACAGACCTTTGCAAGCAGCTGCATTGCTTACTGGTATTTCCCTCAGAACAGGTTATTATTCATGCCCTAACTAGACCAAGAAGCATCCCTCCGAAAATGATGAAGTATTTTTCATGAAGTTTTATTTCATGCACTCTAAAGAGCACAGCAGTAAATACCTTGCATGCTGAGACTAAGCATGGAACAGCAATGCTGTGTGGTGTTCATGTGGAGCTGCTCTGCTCCACGTCATGAGCAGCTTTAAACAATTTCAAAATTGAATTCAAAATGATCAAATTACCAAAGTCAGCTTTTGTGGGTACACATGAGCCATAGATACACACCAGAAATGCATTGAATATGGAGAACTCGGATCCTGCACCATGAATTTTTCTTGCCTGGCTCAGCCCCTGGACAAGTCACTGCGCAGCTACTCAAGCCCAGGGACAGTGGACCCCTCGTCCACTCTGGGCTGCAATGGCAGCTTAGAGCCTTCATGAAACCATAGCTGGAAAATATAATGGAAGAGAGGACTATGTTGAGGAAGGGGGAAATGGAGAAGTGACATAGGCCATGGGTTTCAGGAGCTGCTGAGTGCACGCAGCAGGACTGGCGGCTGCTGGGAGGACCCACTGTGCTGCTCTTCCCTGGCAGGCTCATGCCTGGCATCACCCAGGCGTAATCATTCACATAAAAAAGAAAATCAAACTTCTGCTGAACTGAAACCTTTCCAGAGCAGTGTCATGTTACTCTTATTGATTTATCCATTTAAAGTAATGCCAGGATTTTGTCATTAATATTTGATTGGTCTTTTCAAACCCTTACAAGAATTCCACAGACTATAAAAAGGTGTTACAGTAAAGCACCACAGGCAGAACAGCATTATCCTAAACCACAGAGGATGATGACTGAAACCATCTTCTACATGTTCAGGCTCTCACAAGGTGTGATGATACCCCTTCATTGCCAGGACCGCACTTCTGAGCACACATGCATTAAAAAATGAGATTAAATAAAAAAATTGTCAGGGAAGAAAAAAACCCAAAATCTAAAATTACAGACATTCATACAATAAAGGGTAGTTTATGTGTTTTATTAGTCAAAGTAAATCCAGCACAAAATGCGCTGTGGATTTACATAATTTAGCAGGACTTAGCACAGCGAAAGTCTTGCACATAGAATATCGTGTTATAAATTAAAAGCTCTGTCTTGTTTCTTCGAATTCTCAGAAAAATAGATCTTGGGGTCCTTTAAAAGGTGCACATTACCCCAAACATATTTAGTATTCCTAAAACATAACTTACAACAAGAGCAGTCGTGCTTTTAAAATGAAGGAGAATATCTATGAAAAAATCTCACCAATTAATTTATGCAAGACTTTATACATAAACAGTATGAAAATACACTGTTTCTTCAGAGTAAAAAGTAAGCTAAAAATAGCATCAAGAGAATAAAACGCAGCCCAGAAAGCTTGTTAGTGACCTACCTGCACTAATAACCTGAAGGCAAATTCAAGCTTCCAGCAAAATTGCCCAAAGAGTCAGCAAATGAGCCTGTATAACTTTGATGGGGAAGAATCTCCCTTAGTCTGACGTCTGACACCTGGACCACCACCCCAAAGTATTATGTTTGATAGAGCAGGTGTTCAGACTTTCAGCTCTGTTATTAAAATCATGTATAAATACACCAGTTTTTACTTATAGAGCAGGAATAAGCTTTGTATTAACTTTAGACAGAGATGGTAATGCTACCTGGACTCAAAGTAGCCTGAGTCATCCCAACATGTGATCCAACATTGCAAAGTTTAGAACTTCAGTTGACTGGAGTTCTCCATCCTGGGTATCTGCTGCAGTCTTTGCTTTCTGAAAATTTTCAGGTATGAGTTTTGAAAACACCTGAAGTGAATTTAGGAAAGAAATATATTATCTACAGTAAAAGTGCTCACAACATTTCTGTTGAGATGTTCTAGGCCAGTATACCTGGTATCTCTTGCAGGAACTTGAATTTTGGGATATCCTGGTCTCTGGGAAGTTGCTCTCTCCCTGAACTTCTCTCGGATTTGGTCAAATTCTAAGCACCCCTGTGAATGCTCAGCTTTTGCCTTCACAGCATTCAATACACATATTCAATATACCAGTGTCATGGTTTAAGCCTCTCTAACTCACGCAGCCCATTCTCTCACTCATTTCCCCCTCTTTCTTCCCCCCGCTCCTAGAGAGATGGGAAGGAGAATCGAAAAGAATGCAACTCCCACAGGTTGAGATAAGAACAGTTTAGTAACTAAAGTATAACACAAATCACTACTGCTACCACCAATAATAATAATGACAAGGCAAATACAAGGAAAGAATACAATTCTCACCACCTAATACCAAGCCCGACCAAGCAGTGCACCCCCCACCCTTCCGGGTCTCTGCTCTCTGCTTTCCATCCAGGGTATGACGTGCTGTGGTATGGGATAACCTCTTTGGTCAGTTTGAGTCAGGTGTCCTGTCTCTGCTTCCTCCCGGCTTCCCCTCCTCCCTGGCAGAGCATGAAACTCAGAAAGTCCTTGGTCAGACCAAAACACCACTAAGCAGTAACCGAAACACTGGTGTTATCAGCGCTGTTCCCAGGCTGAAAGTCAAAAACACAGCACTGCACCAGCTACCAAGAAGGAGAAAAATGACTGCTACTGCTGAACCCAGGACAACCAGGAAGATTCACACTTACTGCATTTTCTAAATCAATGGCTTGAGCAACAATTTATGAAAAAGTAATACGGAAACAAAGCACTATATTAAAAATTGAGTTATCACCAGGGATTAGAGCAGGACTAAGGGAATTTAAGACCAACTAATTGAGCCCCAAGTAGATCACCCTGAAAGTACTCCTGAAGTATGCAAGAGACCCTGCCTTATGAATAATGAACAAGAGTTGGCAGATATAATGGAAGGTCTTGCCAAGTATAACAATTCTCATGTCTCACAGAGGTTACAAAGCACACAGCTTCCAGATGACAAGCTGCAGACCCTGAGGTGAAATAAAATTTTCCAATAAAAAGTAGCTGTGGTAGTTTGAGTAATTTCTCAGGTTCAGGGTCAATCCCTGTCCCCCCTGGATGTTCACAGCTTGTGCGATCTCAATGGGAACTGAGTTTTAAGCTACATAAACCCACTACATTATTGTCTGTTATCATAAAGCATGAGTCTGCTATTATATCCACAGTAAAAATAAGAATAAACTCCTTTGAAGTCAGTGGAATCAAAACTCTAACCACTAAGAACAGAATTAGGTCCTACACTTTAGGCGCCCTACCATGTGCGCGGAAGTGAAGAACTGATATCATTGTATGTGTTTAAAAAAAAAAAAGCCAGCTTGAAGAATTATGCTGCCAAGAAAGGCATGTTAACAAAGTAATGAAAGACTTTTCTATAAAATTCTATTCAGCAGAGAAAAGAAGGAAGAAAAGACAGACACATTTGTAGTGTTATGATCCTTCATGGCCAGGAAAATGCAAACTGAAGCAGGAGAGATTCTTTGTAGCTCATATGAAAGAGAGCAAAATCCAGGAAAAATGTTTCTTGGTAGGACAGCAGTGGAAGTGTCTTTTAACGATTCTGATCAAGAAGTGCTCTAGTTAGTATGCAAGATAGCCATGATAATTAATTAGATGAATAATTTTGGGTTTGTCAGGACTTGAACAATATCTAACCACAATACATCTGTCTCAGTGTGCTCTTTATTATTGAGTAAAGGACAGATAGAACAGCACAAAACTTCTCTACATAGCCTTTATGCTCAGATAATGGCAACTTCATGTAAATTATGGCATATATTACAAAAGTGGATACTGTGCCTCTTTTCGTTATCGCTCACTATACACGTGTAGCATCCTGAAGAGCTTTACAGAGAGGGTTGTTAAAAAAGATTCAGCAAGTTAAAGAGTAAGATACACGATCTGAGATTGTAAAGAACTGAAGACTGAGCTCCTTCCTCATTGTGCATCTTATAGCAGCTTTGCAGAAGCAGCAGCAAGTTTTAGAGTCAGCCTCCTTCTAGGTAATGGATGGAGAAAGAGGTTGAGGGAGTGACAGAGTGATGCAAAGGCGTTAAATTGTTTGGTGAATTCTTTCCCTGCTTTCTTTTTTTCTCTGCTCCATGTCTGTCCAGGTTGATGAATAGCAGAGTGCAGAGCATCTTCTCTATTGCTACTGTATTCTAGATTTCCACCATTTTAAAGCTCAGCATTTTGACTTGTTTCTTTTCTACAGCCTTACAGGTTTGCCTCAGAGAAAGACCATTTCCGAAGTATTCTAGACGATGTTGTGTTTTAAATAATTTTGCTGCTAATGAACATTACTTCACTTTAATGTATGCTTAAGTACCCTAATATTGCATATGCTTGTTGCTTTATTGTTCATAGAGGAAAACCCAAATTAATAATCAACATATCTGATTTAACAGCCCAGATGTTTGGTGCAGAAGGCTGAAAAATAGGAGATACAAAGCAAGAAAAAAAAAAAACCCTCAAGGAAGTTCTGCTGTGCATTTGTGCAATAAGAACTGTTGCACATCTCCCAGTGCACAGTAATTGGTACTGTAAACTACTGGACTGGAAAACTGGTATTAAAAACATGTAAGCAACCTTCTGAATTCCATAAATCCTGAGATGCGAGATGCAATTCTACTTCCTAAACTCATGTATGACTGGTCAGTTTAGACTTCAGCCTCAGAAAAATGGAGCTGAACAAATTGCAGACAACTGTTTAGAATTCCATCATCCCATACATGTGGCATAAACTCTTCTTGGATTCTAAGTCTTTTGAAAGTTTATAGACCATGCAAAGACATGAGAACTGCAGATTCCAATAATTCCCCATTAACTCAGAAGTACTGAATATAGTGAGAGAGATTTAACAGATTCTTACATTAAAAAAAAGAATAAAATTATCAGAGTTTTGGCTTTTGATTCATCTACTCAATCCAATCTGATCTGCATTGCTTCTGTTTACTGATAGGTTGCAATGCTGCATTGTGTAAGAACTATTAAAGCACCTACCAGGTTGAATAGCTGCATTTTTTCGCTTTGTACATGCACTCTGCCATGGAATTCTTTTGCAACCAAGGTTATATCATAAAAGGTATTTCAGTATTTGGCATAAATAGAAAAAAGAACTAATAACACACATACTTTACTGATCCATAAGATACTGTCCCATAGCAATAGTTCTAAACACTTGCCACTAAACACTTGGCATTCTTCTTCAATATACTTCAATTGATAAAATCCTTGAACTAATGACTGACTGTGATTTGTTGTTTGAATACATTTGTGCAATAATTAAATCTACCTTTCTCATTTCAGAAGATCATCTAAAAAATTAAAGGAAAAAAAAATCTTTTTTTCATGCCAAAGTTCTAAAATTGACTTGCGATATGATTCCTAGTTAGGCTTCTGAATGGCAGTTCTTCAGCAATTAAACCTGATGGAAAATATTGATTAAAAGGTATAGTGGTTTCGGTTTTACTTTTTCTTGGAGTCTCTGAATGACATCAGTAGATATAAAACCTGACCCTAGCAGAGGAATTGCCCTACAGAGATGAGCACATGTCACCCCATTCAACACCTTTTCCCTTCTCAAGCACCAGGTGCTCCAGGAGGCAATTGGCTGAGGAAGCGTTTCCAGCACAATGAGCTGGCTTCTTGAGGTGTTCTGAGGTTCTGGAAAAATATTATGGACCCATGGGCAGACAAAGAAAAGAAGAACCAGATCGTCTCAGGAGTCTCACCTGACCCTCAAATCTGTAACAAACTATATTTTGCTCCACCTCCCTACAGCTCTTGCTATTAATTTAGCAATACTCAGATCATCAGATCAATATCTCTTGGCAGCATTTTACTATCAATTTAAAGAGAAGCTGCTTGAAAGCTACTCTACAGCTGTTTGTAGAGTATGAATTTCCAGTTCCAATATCTATCTCTAGGCAAACCCACTCTAAGAAATTTTAACCGACATCCAAATCCTCTTAATTCTAAAATGGTTGTCTTGAAAATATTGCACTTAGTGCAAATCTGTGACAGGAACTAACTTTTGATGAAGATTCTTGGCAAAGGTCTCTTTCATTTAACCTAAGGCTATTTTACTACTATCAAAACCTTGCATTATCTCAACCGACCACAACTTGCTGAGCTGAAAAAGCGTTTCTATCTAAAAACAGAGCTATGCTCAGTGTGACAGGTCTATGGGGCAGTAGAGGAAGAATGACAATATCCTATAAAGATCAATGCTTTGAGATAGAGTTCATTCGGCAACTCAATATTAAAGGGTGTTCCCAACTTAGTGCACAGAGTAAAAAACTTGTCTCTGCCTTCTGATCCCAGCTCCCACCAAGGTATTTAGCTTCCTGATTTTTTTTTATAGCACAATGATTTGGAGAAAACTCCAGGAACAAACTTGCCAATGAAGTTTAAGTTGACAAATGGATGAGCCAGGGAACTACAGACCAATTAGCCGCACCTCTGTGCCTGGCAAAATCTTGGAGCAGATTCTCCTGGAAGGCATGCTGAGGCACATGAAAAACAACAAGGTGGTTGGTGGCAGCCAGCATGGCTTCACTAAGGGGAAATCCTGCCTGACCAATCTGGTGGCCTTCTATGATGGGGCTACAGAGCTGATGGACAGGGGTAGAGCAGTCGATGTCATCTACCTGCACTTGTTCAAAGCGTTTGACTCTGTCTCACATGACATCCTTGTCGCTAAGTTGGAGAGACATCAATTTGATAGGTGGACCACTCGGTGGATAAAGAACTGGCTGGATGGCTGCATGCAAAGAGTTGTGGTCAATGGCTCAGTGTCCAGCTGGAGACCAGGAGTGAATGGTGTCCCTCAGGGATCGGTGCTGGGACTGGTCTTGTTCAACATCTTTGTCAGTGACATGGACAGTAGGATTAAGTGTGCCCTCAGCAGGTTGCCGATGACACCAAGCTGTGTGGTTCGGTTGATAAGTTGGAGGGAAGCAATGCCATGCAGAGGGACCTTGACACGCTTGTGAGGTGGGCAGATGCCAACCTGATGAAATTTAACCATGCCAAGTGCAAGGTCCTACACCTGGGTGGGAGCAATCCCAGGTGCTGCTACAGGCTGGACAGGGAAGAGATTCAGGGCAGTGCTGTGCAGAAGGACTTGGGGGCGGTGGTCGATGGGAAAATGAACATGAGCCGGCTTCAGTGTGTGCTTGCAGCCCCTAAAGCCAACTGTATCCTGGGCTGCATCAAAAGGAGCATGACCAGCAGGTCAAAGGAGGTGATCCTGCCCCTCTACTCTGCTCTTGTGAGACCTCACTTGGAGTATTGTGTGCGGTTCTGGTGTCCTCAACTTAAAAATGACATGGAACTGTTGGAACAAGTGCAGAGGAGGGCCACAAGGATGATCAGGGGACTGGAGCAGCTCCCGTATGAAGACAGGCTGAGAAAGTTGGGGCTATTCAGCCTGGAGAAGAGAAGGCTGCGTGTGTTGAGTTAAAGGAGGGGGGAAACAAACCTCTTGCTTTATTCTCTAATATGCAACTACTGGTCTGACCGCATTAGATTATATTGTACCTCTACTAGTCTGGATACCAATCCAACCGCGTTCGCTTATATCGAACCTCTACTGGTCCAGATTTACTGATAGTGGCGATTGGCTATCGAAACAGTGTGGTTTATTGATTGAGTTCATTGAGGCAGCAGATACAGGTTCTTATGGATTGCCGGTGATAAATACTGTCTGCAAAAGCACGTGTAAATAATAGTTACATGGATATAAGTGCTTGATAAAGTTAACACAGCCTCGCTCTAAAATATACAGGTGACAGTAAAAGTAACTCTATAGAGATTCTAATTTTTCCCAGGGAAACACTGGATACAGTGCAAGTCTTACCCACATGCGTCCCTATGGGGGGGGAAGAGAGGTCCAGCCCGTCGACCGGTCCCAGGATTCTGTTGATGTTATCTTCCTTGACTCGTCCATGATGGCATCTTCCCTGATATTCCCCTCTCTCTTGGGTCATTTTATATTATTTTCACCTTCAAGGTGGAGCTTGAGTGACTCTAGTCATACATACCTTCATTATTATTGGTGCAAATCTCTCTCGCTTTGTTTTAAAGGTATATGACACCAAAAATTCAGATTGCATGCTCAGAGCGGGGGGTCTCATTTTGGAGGGGGGTGACATTGGAGATGGGAGGGTATTTTTGCATATAAATGCATTATAATGAAGCAAAGTTCACACAGAGGACGGCATTCTGTCAAAAGATGGCAGGCTGTTGGCTCAGGGTAGCAAGTACGCAGCTTATCAGTTTCTTGCACCACTCAGTTCCCATCTTTTTGCTGAAGTTAGGACAAAGTGTAACCGCGAGATCTCCACCTCACTCTACCCTCCGTCTGTGTTGCCACAGGAAGTGCTGTGGAGTGCATATTCCTGGCATACCAGGCGTGGCTGCATCTCACCCTGAGAGGCCCTGAAAGTCTGTTTTTCCCTTATGTGTGGACAATGCTGCATTTCAAATATAAGTTTAATTCCACATTTTCTAATTATTCCACAGTGTGGAGATCTCATAGCAGCCTTCCAATATCTGAAGGGGGCCTATAGGGATGCTGTGGAGGGACTCTTCATTAGGAACTATAATGAGAGGACAAGGGGTAACGGATTCAAACATAAACAGGGGAAGTTTAGATTGGATATGAGGAAGAAATTCTTTACTGTAAGGGTGGTGAGGCAGTGGGATGGGTTGCCCAGGGAAGTTTTGAATGCTCCATCGCTGGTGGTGTTCAAGACTGGATTGGACATAGCCTTGGGTGGCATGGTTTAGTGAGAGGTGTCTCTGCCCCTGGCAGGGGGATTGGAATTAGATGATCTTAAGGTCCTTTCCAACCCTAACTATTCTATGATTCTAAGATTCTATAATTCTATTCTGTATTGCAGTGCCAGAAGACAAAGGTGATAACTCCTCCTAACGTGTGTCCCCGTATTGCTACACAAGCAGTCCTTATATAGCTACTGAGCGCACATACATATTCATGGGGCTACGTATGGATTGCATAATTTTTCGGAAAGTTCCCTGCATATGTCCAAAAATGTGGTGGTGGTCTTTTGGGGTCATTTACTTCTTCCAACAATCTTCATCACTGCTGGCAGCCTTTGCACCACGTGCAGTAGATGCTTATACTAGCTTAATCGGTTCGTTAACACCACAGACATAACAATCATCCCGTCCTCCTGCTTTTCAGTTAGTTTAATTGCAGCTCATCCTGGGCCCCTGCCATTCCAGATGCTACCTATCCTTGCGTCTTGCTCTTCTAGACTGTTTTTCTTACACTCATTTTGTACTAAGGTCATACAGGCCTAAACTATGTCAACTACAACAGTTTATCTTGTACAAGAATTCTCAGTATGTTCTCTAGCTGTGCTCTATATTTTTCTCTGTATATCATGCATCTCAGTAATTTTCCATTACTACTGTTACAAAGCCATCAAACTTAACATTACTTAAAATTGATTCTAAAGGTTTATATATTTCATTTTGTAATTTTGTACCCCCCTTTGTCTCAACAACTTCCTGGCCAGATGACCGCTGCTTATTAAGCTTACCAAGATTTCTTCTAAGCAGGTAGGACATTATTGCACAGTCACAATGCTGAACAACTAAATGTGATGCTTGTAGGTATGCTTTTCTTTTCATGCATGCATTGTAACATCTCTCCATGTTTGTTTAATGAGGAGAAAAAATTGCTCTTCAGACCATGCCACAAACGGATATGACTGGATCAGACAGGGTTCATTCTGATGCTGCTCACATTTTCTTCCAAACTCTACAGATCGTAACTTCAAAAGGTATATTAAGGATTTATGTCCACGTATGAAGTTATAAGAACTTACTTATGAACAGTTGCATAATAAAATAAAAAAGTTCTGGACATTTGCTCCTTTGTGTGCAGTTCTGGTGTCCTCAACATAAAAAGGACATGGAACTGTTGGAACAAGTTCAAAGGAGGGCCACAAGGATGATCAGGGGTCTGGAGTATCTCCTGTATGAAGATAGGCTGAGAAAGTTTGGGCTGTTCAGCCTGGAGAAGAGAAGGCTGCAGGGAGACTTCATAGCATCCCTCCAGTATCTGAAGGGGGATGCTGGGGAGGGACTCTTCCTGAGGAACTGTAGTGATAGGACAAGGGGTAACGGGTTCAAACTTAAACAGGGGAAGTTTAGACTGGATATGAAGAAGAAATTCTTTACTGTGAGGGTGGTGAGGCAGTAGGATGGGTTACCCAGGGAAGTTGTGAATGCTCCATCACTGGCGGTGTTCAAGGCTGGATTGGACATAGCCTTGGGTGGCATGGTTTAGTGTGAGGTGTCCCTGCCTGTGTCAGAGGGGTTGGAACTAGATGATCTTCAGGTCCTTTCCAACCCTAACTATTCTATGATTCTATTTAAGGGAAAGCTGTGAATTAAAACTATGAATTTTAATTGCTTTTGAGAATGTGAGGTTCATGTAAAATGGAAATGAAAAAAATCCCACCAACTCTATTACTTTTGGACAAGGATATCAGAACTAGGAAACTTCCGAAAAGTCAGTTTACTCCTCTAACAGGGGTTATAGAACTTTATCCTTACATCAATGAGGTCTCTTAATGGATGAATATAGAAGATGGTGAAATAGAATTCAATTTTTTTGTGCTGCCAAGGTGATTGCAGGGGGTAATATATTCTCCATCTCAGATGGTCCACAAGAAGGGTGAGCCTGTAAAAGCTACATTGCAACATCACCCTGTGGTTCTCAGAGGGGCACCCTAAATGAGGGTCCATGAGTTCCACCAATGCATAAGGGCTGTAACTTGACAGACTGGGCCTGGGTCCATAAGAGGATCTCTGTGCATTTACTGCCTCCCTGACATAGCCCATCACAGACTGGTCACTGGCCAGCATGCTCTCAAACTGCAAGGAAACACCCATTACGCAGGTTACAGACAATAAAAGCTCTCCAGTAAAATTAGATCACGTTATCTGTTTAAAAAGAAATAAAAAATCCATATTTGCAATTTTACATGAGCAACATACAGGGATGCTGTCCGGGAAGCTAAGGACCAGGTTAGGAAAGCTAAGGCCCACTTAGAGTTGAACTTGGCTAGGGATGTTAAGGATCACAGGAAGAGATTCTATAGGTACTTAGCAAATAAAAGGCAGACTAGGGACAACATGGGCCCTCTCCGGAAGCTATCAGGAGAACTGGCTACCCTGGATTTGGAGAAGGCTGAGGTTCTAAATGACTTCTTTGCCTCAGTCTTCACTGGCAAATGCTCTGACAGCACCACCCAAGTCTTGGAAGGCAGATGCAGGAACTGTGGGAATGAAGACCCTAGGCCCACTGTAGGAAAGGATCTGGTTCGAGACCATCTTAGGAACCGGAACGTATACAAGTCCATGGGACCTGATGAAATCCATCCGCAGGTCCTGAAGGAGCTGGCAAAAGAAGTTGCGAAGCCACTGTCCATCATATTCGGAAAGTCATGTCAGTCAGGTGAAGTTCCCCATGACTGGAAAAAGGGAAATATAACCCCCATTTTCAAGAAGGGGAAAATGGATGAGCCAGGGAACTACAGACCAGTCAGTCTCACCTCTGTGCCTGGCAAAATCTTGGAGCGGATTCTCCTGGAAGGCATACTAAGGCACATGAAAAACAACAAGGTGCTTGGTGACAGCCAGCATGGCTTCACTAAGGGGAAATCCTGCCTGACCATTTGGTGGCCTTCTATGATGGGGCTACGGAACTGGTGGACAGGGGTAGAGCAGTTGACGTCATCTACCCGCACTTGTGCAAAGCGCTTGACACTGTCCCACACGACATCCTTGTCTCTAAGTTGGAGAGACATCAATTTGATAGGTGGACCACTCGGTGGATAAAGAACTGGCTGGATGGCCACACGCAAAGTGTTCCTCTCAATGGCTCAATGTCCAGCTGGAGACCAGGAACGAGTGATGTCCCTCAGGGGCTGGTGTTGGGACCAGTCTTGTTCAACATCTTTGTCAGTGACATGGACAGTGGGATTGAGTGCACCCTCCACAAGTTTGCCGATGACACCAAGCTGTGTGGTTCGGTTGATACGTTGGAGGGAAGCAATGCCATGCAGAGGGACCTTGACATGCTTGTGAAGTGGGCTGATGCCAACCTGATGAAGTTTAACCATGCCAAGTGCAAGGTCCTACACCTGGGTGGGAGCAATCCCAGGTGCTGCTACAGGCTGGACAGGGAAGAGATTCAGGGCAGTGCTGTGCAAAAGGACTTGGGGCATTGGTCGATGAGAAAATGAACATGAGCCGGCTTCAGTGTACGCTTGCAGCCCAGAAAACCATCTGTATCCTGGGCTGCATCAAAAGGAGCATGACCAGCAGGTTGAGGGAGGTGATCCTGCCCCTCTACTCTGCTCTTGTGAGACCTCACTTGGAGTATTGTGTGCAGTTCTGGTGTCCTCAACATCAAAAGGACATGGAACTGTTGGAACAAGTGCAGAGGAGGGCCACGAGGATGATCAGGGGACTGGAGCATCTCCCATATGAAGACAGGCTGAGAAAGTTGGGGCTCTTCAGCCTGGAGAAGAGAAGGCTGCATGGAGACCTCGTAGCAGCCTTCCAGTATCTGAAGGGGGCCTATAAGGGTGTTGGTGAGGGACTCTTCATGAGGAACTGTGGTGAGCGGAATGGGTTCAAACTGAAACAGGGGAAGTTTAGATTGGATATGAGGAAGAAGTTCTTTACTGTGAGGGTGGTGAGGCAGTGGGGTGGGTTGCCCCGGGAAGTTGTGAATGCTCCATCGCTGGTGGTGTTCAAGGCCAGGTTGGACAGAGCCTTGGGTGACATGGTTTAGTGTGAGGTGTCCCTGCCTGTGTCAGGGGGGTTGGAACTAGATGATCTTCAGGTCCTTTCCAATCCTTAACTATTTTATGATTCTACAATTCTAACTTACTAAGACCAGGAAGGTTTCCTCCACCGAATTAAGTTGATATAGAGGTGAATGGACAAATGATCCTTGACAATAAAAGTGTCCTCTCATATTATCAGCTAACCTCTACTATACTGCTGCATCATGGGTCACAATTACCTGTTTAAATTCCTAGCATGTAATTATTCCTTTCAGCAGTAATTCATTTTGCCAGTTTGGCCATAAAGCTAGGTTTAAGCATGGCTTTTACAGATGAATGGTTGCATGAATTTATTTTCCTTCAGGCAGACAACAGTACTTTATACCCTGTCTTCTCTGCTATGAACTGTGTTAGCCTGTATGCTGACTAGTAACTCAGGACACTAAGTCTGCTTTTAGCTCATAATGACTGCAGATTGCTGCAAGAGAGTTGTAGAATGATAAGGGACGAAGTATGGCATGTGTCACCAGCCATCAGCTTCTAGTATAAATACATAACTTCAAATGAAGTATATACTTTAGTCAGGAATGGTTAGGAAGGACTAACAGGAATTAAGTCAGCACTCATAAGAGCACCTATATCATCTTAAATTAAGTGTTTTATTTAGTACATGTAAAACATCAAGCAATTTTCTGGGTTGAAATCTGGCTGGATGGCCAAGCCCAAACAGTGTTGGCATCACATCTATTTGGTGACTGGTCACTAGCGGTGTCCTTCAGGGCTCAGTGTTAACACCAGTGCTGTTTATATCTTCACTGATGATCTGGATGAGGGGATTGAGGGCACCCTCAGTAAATCTGCAGATGATACCAAATTGGTGGGACTGTTGATCTGCTGAAGAATAGGGTGGCTCTGCCGAGGGATCTGGACAGTGTTTTCAAGCAAAATCTGTAACATCACTACCCATTATGGTGCTTGCCTGCTGATGTTGGGCTCGAATAAGAATAAAGGAGGGCACCCTAGAGTGGCTCATATCATACATAAAAACAAACAAACAAACAAACAAACAAACAGTTTGCGGGTCATTACCTCAGAAGAGGAGATCCAGAGACCAGTAGATGGTGGAACCAGTGTGATTTCCACAATCTAAGGGGCACTACCAAAGAATATTTGAGGCTATGTAAAATTGTGATTAATGAAGTGAGGAGAAAAAGAAAGGAAAAAGCAAAAGGTTGTTAAACTCAAATCCACTGCACACAAATAAATGTTCTACATGTTAATAAGCAAGACTAAGATTTCAAGCTATTTTCTCCAGAAAAGAGCTTAGAAAATATCTGCCAAGAACAGCTGCTTCTCTACAAGACAAATGTAGTTTTGCTTAAAAGGTGTCTTTCCTTTCTTGAGTTTGAGTTTTATTTCTGCTTCTCAATAGTTAGAATTAATTTTTATAAAACACTTCTTTGGATACCAGCGAAAAAAGCAGTTTTGTGACTGGCAGCTTTTTAAAACCAGGAGTAGTTACCTGCCACAAATTCACTTTAACAGGACAAAAAAATTCTTTCTTTTTTATTTTCAACATCATCTTCTCTATAGCATGATGCTCAATAAGAAGTTTAAGTATATCCCATTCATAGTGGATCTGCACTGATAAAAGTAATTTCAATGTTATTAGGGCTATTTTAATATACAATTGATATAATGAATGTAAGGCTTAGAGGAAATTCTTTTGAATTGAGGGCAAGAAGACATCTGAAGTCTTAGACACACTTAATGCATATGCTGCAGATGGTAAACATTTCTGTCCTCAATAACATGTAGCAATTTAGTTTAAACCAAGCTTCTCAGGTAGCATGATTTTAATCATGTTTTCTTACAGAATGAAGATTAGCTGTTTGCTGAGGTCTCTTAGAAAGCAGGATGTAAGAATGACTCAATATGGATTTAAATTAACTAGAGCTGAATTCCACTGATGATAATCTGTGGGTTTAATTATTCTTGTCTCTTCTCAAATGAACTCTGTACATTTTCCACCCTATTATAATAATTTTCTTTAAATTATAATTACAATTTAATAAGCCTAGTGGCATAGCAGCAGGGCATATAGTTGCCATGCAAAATGCTGTGGTTCCGACAACATCCCTGGGTTTTCATTAATGGCATTCACTCCAGATTTTACACTTAGATGGAGGGTAAGAAAATATATTCCCCCTGCTTGCCTTTTTTTCTTTCTTTTTTTTTTTTTAATAATCATGAGAAGACCCATTCCAGACATTCCAGAGCTGTTTGCTGTTTGCTTCTGGCTGCAGCACAGCATTGGCTCAGGCTGGAACGTATCTGTGAACACCAGCCTGACCCCAGGCTGCCGGACCATGCGCATGCAGGAGGGACCATCACATTGTAACTCCTGCCTGAGTTTTGAGTCCTCTCCCTTCGGAAGCAGGGATGAGAACTGACACAATGACCCATGAGAGCCATGCACCAGCTACGCAGAAAACAATTCACAAACAATTCTTGTAAAAAAAGCCTCTCCTAGAGCTCACCATAAGACGTGACCAGCCTATACACAAAATGGGCACTCAACATCCATGACCAAATACTCTTTTATCCATGGTTTTGTTCTCAAGTATGTTGCTGTTCCTAAGGAACCCTGCTATGTATTTTGTATAGATTATTACAATTAGTCTGTTTTTAAACTCATTTACTCCTCAGTCCAGTTTAACGTCACTGTGCCAATTCAGCAGGACTAAAATTAACCCACAGATTTTATTCTCATTACTTTGAATGTAAATCAACACCAGAGTTCAGTCTTGTGGAACTCTGGTTTCTCTGAGACTTCCCACATTCAAGTTTTCTTTGAAAGTGAAAATATTACTACAGTTTATCTACTTTGCAGGCAAAGCCAAGGATTGATCATGAAAATCACCATCTATAGAGTGTTTTTAAAAAAATAATTCTGACTTTTTTGCAGATATTGCACATGTTTAAATACATGCTTCTTGTCTTTACATTTAAACATTATCTGCATTTTTAAACTAACACTGCAATTTGCTTTTACCAGATGTATCACTCTCAATCCTAACAGCTACCCAGCATTTTTACATTTCTATTATCGCTATTTAAAGTTCAGAAGACTTCTAATTGTTCCAAATTATGTATTCAAACTAGCCTTTCATGAGTTCAAATTAACATACCATAGACATTTTATTTGATTTGGTTTCTGAAAGGTCATTGAAGTAATTTGCTTATAATATATTATTTAGGACAAATTCACAAATTTTTAAGGTAGAATACTCTTCTTAAAATGCACCCGAAGTCACTTGCAGCCCAGTGCCATGTTCTGCATTCACAAGCCATGCTTCTGCAGGTTTTTTAACATTTGTTGATGCTGAGGCACTTGCTGCCTCACAAGAACTAAGAAATTCAAAACAACCTTGGAGATTCTCTGTCTAGGGGAGATAATGTGTTTGGGGAAGGGTTGTTGGCTTTATTTTTTTGATGTTTTATTCACATTGCGAGGGTTAAAAAGATTAAAGGGGTAGCTAATTTCTTTTGTGAAATTGTCTTCTTTAATCAAAACATTTAATGTTAGGATTTTGTTTTCTACTGTTATAAGTTCACCTGCCATGGTGTCATGGTTTAAGC
Source organism: Ara ararauna (assembly GCA_028858755.1). NCBI lineage: Eukaryota > Metazoa > Chordata > Aves > Psittaciformes > Psittacidae > Ara > Ara ararauna. The sequence continues at coordinate 1,382,143 of CM054410.1, read as the reverse complement.
CTCTCTAACTCACGCAGCTCGTTCTCTCACTCACTTCCCCCTCTTTCTTCCCCCTGCTGCCGGAGGCATGAGAAGGAGAATCAAAAAGAATACAACTCCCACAGGTTGAGATAAGAACAGTTTAGTAACTAAAGTATAACACAAATCATTACTGCTACCACCAATAATAATAATGACAAGGCAAATACAAGGAAAGAATACAACTTCTCACCACCTAAAACCAAGCCCGACCAAGCAGTGCACCCCCACCCTTCCGGGTCTCTGCTCTCTGCTTTCCATCCTGAGCATGACGTGCTGTGGTAGGAAGTAACCTCTTTGGTCAGTCTGGGTCAGGTGTCCTGTCTCTGCTGCCTCCTGGCTTCCCCTCCTCCCTGGCAGAGCATGTAACTCAGAAAGTCCTTGGCCAGACCAAAACATCACTAAGCAGTAACCGAAACACTGGTGTTATCAGCACTGTTCCCAGGCCCAAAATCAAAAACACAGCACTGCACCAACTGCCATGAAGGAGAAAAATGACTGCTACTGCTGAACCCAGGACACATGGGAAGAACCACACATTGTTTCCTACCTTCTTCACACTCCTCTCTCGCCGTGAGAGAGCCCCTGAAAGATCTTCAGTGCAGAAGGAAAACTCAAGGGGCTGCCACCCACCCACCTTGGTAGTTAAAAAATCATACTTGCAAGACCAGAAACATCTGCCTTTCTGCTTTTTAAAGTTCCTTTATTTCATCTGTTTTTACTGGAATCGCTGTCTCTCAGAACCTGCCCAAGAACCAGACTCTGGCACTACTCTAACACATCTTTGCACTTCCCCAGGTCTATCAAACATATGTTCACCAGGTCACTAACTCTTGCATCTAGCCTTTCACAGCTGAAAACAGGACTCTGGAGAGCTGGTACCTTGCAGTGAGAACCACACTTGTGGAACAGCAGCTCTTGGTGGGGACACCCTTCCAGCCCCTTTGGTCTTGGCTTAAATGTATTGCCCTCAATTCGGTAATTCTTCAACAGGTCCTTCCAGCGGTTTTGCTCATAACATGACATGTCTTCAATAGATATTTCTCCAACATTAACTTGCACACAAATAACACATTTACTCCTAAGAAGTTCCTCATTTATATTATCAACAGAAGTATGCACAACTTCAGAAACCTTACGTACCTTAAAAAGACATCTTAGTTCAAGAAAAATTTTGCAAGTGCTCAAATATCTTGCATTTCAGTTCAGGATAAGAAATACAAGCAAACCGTAGCCAATATCCCCATTTCTGCTAGTGGTGGATCCAAACAAAAAGGATGATGTGCTCAGTGCAGTGGGTGAGGGGCAGTGTGGAAAACACAGCCTGCAGGCAGAGCAATACCTGTCAGCTGGTGCTCTTCAAAGACAAAAGCAGAAAGTTACCTTTAAAACTCATAAAAATGGCTCAAGTGGAAAAACACACTTCCCTCCCCATTGCAGGACTATGTTCCTCAAGTCACTGCCTTTTTGGGGTGGGTTGTTTTGTGAAGAATCTCATTCATGGGATCAACTCCCAGTCCCAGGATCACCCACCTTGTTTCCACCACACACCTCCTTTACAGACAGTGTTGGGGTTAACTTTTACAGGACTGAATCATTCAAAAGTTTTGAGAGGGGAAAAAATAAATAAAATAGAAATCCATTGAGTGGAGATAGTACCACAATTGAAATTGAATGTAGTGCTTGCATTTCTCTCATTCACTGTTTCAAAATGGGGTTTGTGTCTTTCATTATCTCCAGTCTATATTACAAACTAGATGAAAAGTAAGATTAAAAACAGAACAGAAAACTACTCAAAAGAAACAGTTTTCTATGATATACAAAGCCACTGGGTTCAAATCCATCTTTGGTATCTACCTATTGAAAATTCCAGGCTTGAATGATTAGAGCTGCCACAAAATTCTCTTCAGCCCCTCTGCAGACTTGCTCTCCACTCACTAGTGAGGAGTCTCTAAAATAGTTCAGAAAGACAAAAGATGGAGGATCCTAAAGAACAAATCATTTTCTCAGCATTGGAAGGAAAGCCCTTTGCAGGACAGCAGCAGAACAGGCTGTAAATATATGCCATTACAACATACACCATTTCCACTACAGAAACAGATTTTCATTCATCAGTATTACCACATTTCCATAAAATCTAGAGAGGAAAACCTAGCTCAAAATGAATCTGCCTGAAGAGCCACCCTTAAACTTTTCTTACCAACCTGACATTAAACATTTTTATTAACTCATTATTCCCAAAATCAAAAGCAATTAAGAAATGGAACTACTCTGGCAAACATTCAGAACAGAATAGACTGTTTCAGCTGGAAGCGATGTGCAAGGATCATCTGGTCCAACTGCCTGACCACTTCAGGGCTGACCCAGTTAAAGCCAGGGCACTGTCCAAATACACTGTGCCTTCAAGCACTCATGCACATAGATACACAGCAGCACTGACAATATAGCATGTACAGTAAAAAGACACTATATATATTCCTGTAACATTGCTTTTTTGAAGTCAGCTGAACAACAATAAGCCTTTTCAACCTTGATTTTCAGCAGATAGGTAATAGCAGTTAATCTGCAGCAGCAAAGCTGACACTGATTATAAAATGATGCATATCTGATGGCCATTTTATTTCTTACTACTGTCCATGTTTAAAATTAAATATTTCCCTGGAAACTAAATTAGTTTAAGATCTTTCTCCTTGGACTACTTTTGGATTGGTATTGCTATGAAATATGATGCAATTCGCATTTAAGCACATTTAGCAGAAGCCACATGCACCTTCTCCCTAGGACCAGGAGAGGCTGGGAAGGAGCCTGTATGCTTCTTACTCCTGAATCTGAGCCCCAACTCTACACTGCTACTGTTTCCTGGACTGGGACATGAAAATCCCTGCTTTATTCAGTGACACACACTCACAGAATATACTTGACTTTGAATCTGGATAAACAAAAATTCAGAGATCTCAAACTTCAGTGACTTTGTTGTGTTCATATCTTCACATATTTACTAAATACGTGATGCTTTGCACTACAACAACACACGAACAAAGTGCTCAAGACATCAATTCTTTTCATTTGTAATACATTTGCTGAGTGACAGAGACTGCAGCTGCGGCTTCCATACCTCATACGGCTGCTTAGAGGGGATGGTACTTTAAAGTAGTAAAGGATTAGTCTTCCCCTAGAACTTTCGGCCTGGGAACAGCGCTGATAACACCGATGTTTATAGTTACAACTTAGAATGTTTTGTCCTGACCAAGGACTTTCTGAGTCTCATGCTCTGCCAGGGAGGAGGGGAAGCCGGCAGGAAGCAGAAACAGGATACCTGACCCAAGCTAACCAAAAAGCTATCCCATGTCAGAGCATGTCATGCCCAGGATGTAAAAACTGGGAGCAGGAACCAGGAAGAGTTCAGTTCATAGCTCGGTCGTCGGGTGGTGAGTAATTGTATCCTCTTTCCTTGTTTTTCCCTGGTCATTATTATTATTGGTGGTAGCAGCAGTGATTTGTGTTATACCTTAGTTACTGGACTGTTCTTATCTCAACCCGTGGGAGTTACATTCTTTCCATTCGTCTCCCCATTCCCCCCCCCCCCCCCCCCCGAGTGGGGGAGAAGAAAGCGGGTGAGTGAGTGAATGGGCTGCGTGATTTAAGGCTTAAACTATGACAGTTCTTTTTGGTGCCCAATGTGGGGCACAAATGGTTGGGATAACGACAGGACTGATAGCCACTCATCACAATGCTGGTTTATTGGCTCTCAAAGCTGTTGCTCTGGTTCTCACAGGTTCAGCGTATGATACTTTACTTACAGACGGTATTTCTTATCTTAACATTTTTCAAGCATGTATTTTGGGTTAAGGTTCTTGTTACATTGTACTTTATTGCACTGATTTTTAATACAATAGACTCAGTGATCATGAAACTGACCCGGCTTTTGTTCCCAATGTGATCACCAACTCTATACTTTGGGAGGTATATAACAGAAGTGTTTAGCAATTACACATCTTTTTTCACCTCCTTGGGTGGTCAACCTGTGAAGGAGGCATTCTTTTATGCTCCCAGCCCCCCCACGAGACTGTTTACAGCATCGTTTGAGACTTTTGAGGGGTTTGAATGGCCTTTAGATACCCTTGAGACCTGCCTGCTGATTGTGATGGGGATCGCCATGTGGGTGCGCATACCGAGTGTGTTTTACCTACAACAATTTCGTCTGGTCCCGAGGGTTATGCAGAGTCGGGTTTGGGCCTTGTCTAGGGTTAAGCGACGATATAGGAGGTCCAGGAGATTTTCCCCGAGGCTGGATAGTCATGAGTGGCAGGGTATGTGGGATAGTATAGGCAAGTATCTAGGCCAGTGGGCCCCTCCAGTGCTTTGGAACTTCACCAATGAACAAATGCAAAATCCAGAAGAATTAGTAAAACACTTAAAGGAGGTGTGCTGTCATTCTGGTCACACCAGAGACGGACAAATCCTGGCAACATGCTGGGGCTTGGCCTATGCTTACAGAGCCCTGTTTAACACCATCCAGCACCTTCAAAGGGAAAAAAATATCCCTGGATCTGAGGGTGGAGTAATGGACAGCGCAGCTACTCCAGCTCCAAGCACAGCAGCTACACCACCCCCAGGGACAAGTACAGCAGCTACTCAAACTTCAACTGTAATGGGCAGCGCAGCTACTCCAGCCCAGCAAAATATCTGCCAGGTACCACATGGCCCATCTGAAGCTCTCCAAGAGAAATTCACCTTCTGTCAGAGCCCCATGAAAACCAGGATCTCCCCTGAACATGATGCTATTAATTTGCTCTTCCCATAACTGAATGTTTGTCAAGTAAACTTTGCTTGTTACTATAACAGCACATAATCAGCTTAATTTACAGTAAACCACTTTCTGTACTAATTCCCCAAACTTGGCAAAACCCCAGCACTGGGTAGAACTCTCCTCCTCCTTGTGCTGAATTCAAGCCAGACTAATGCAGTGGTGCCTGATTTACACCAGCAGACAGCTCTGAGCATGAAGAGAAGTTGCATCAGTTGATCTAAAGACATTGTCAAATCACAAGAAGCAGCTTCTGCAAACTTCTACATGTCCTGTCATTCAAGACAGGTTTAGATGAGCCTAATCCACTGGAATTAGCATTTTCTCTGTGATTTCTCCTACAGACAATACAGCACCATATCACAAATTCATAGTTATGTGGTTCAGTGAGGAGGGATGGAAAGAAAAATGATGGAGCTTTGGGAAGCACAGTGCAGATCTGAGAAAAGCAGATGCAGTGCAGCTCTTGCTGCACAAGAGACCTCTGTGTGAGCTGGAGAATCCATCTCTGTTTGCTTCAGAGCTGAATGTGAGTCTGTCCCTTCCACTGATGAAACAAAAAGGAGGAGGGTGTGTGTGTCTTTAATAGCCTGTATATGAAACGCACTTATCCTGATCAGCTTGATTTCATATCATTGTTTTTGATTTATACAACGTGATTTTTTCCCATTCTTATCATGCGTCCTCTTCAGTCACAGATTTAATTAAGATTAGGAAAATGAGAAGACACTGAGAATTAGTCAGATTTCTGAGACAGCATCTGTAACCATTATTCATTCAGGACTAGCCAGCAAAGATCATGCATATAGCACATTCTGAGGGCAGGGTATATATACCATATGGTAATTTCTAATTGATGGAATACATGTAATTTTGCACTGGACAGATGCCAAATATGATTAATAATTTTTGTGTAATCTCATAAATCCATTTTCTGGGCTCAGTTTGTGGAAGGTACAGGTCTGCAGAATGCTTTGATCAGCTGGCAGAGACCTGAACACATAAAACATGTTTCACTTTCTTCTTAATGAAAGCTACTTAACACAAGATCAGGTATGGCCATGAGCACACCAGCTGAAAAGGTCACTTCACTTGTCAAAATCCAGCGAGGAAAACTTTGGGAGTAAATTAATGGAAATACTGAAGATCAAAAAACTAGAATACAATTCATTTATGAAGGTTAACAAAAGTAAATTTAATTGTAAGTGGTCATCCTGTTGAAGGCCTGTAGTAATTAAGTGATTGTCCTGCTGGAGGCCTAAGATGACAGCTGATCAGTGTATGCGAATGGCTACAGATACATATAAGAACATGGCAAAGTAGTGACCAAACGAACATAAAAATGTAAACATCTACACCTTTTGAAACACATTGACAAAATTGTATCTTGCAAAATCTGTGTCAGTTTTACATCCAAATTACTCACAAGCATGTTTTTGTACAGTGGTACACCTTATTGCTATTTCCCTGCTCCACTCCTCCTTCCACACCCCTAAAAAAAGTACATAAAATGGGATTTAAACTCACAGCAGATATTTGAGACAGACACTGTGATCTGAGCTGCAAACCCAAAAATGAGTAACAACAGATATCCCAGCACACTTGACAGCCAACCAAAAACACTTAATCTTCAGTGAACACAGATGTGTTAACATGGGGTTTAAGCACAATGGTAATACATGTACAGGTCAGAGACATTTAAATCCTTCTTACAGTGCCAAAGAGAAATACCCTCAAGAAAACCACTTATACATTCAAAGTGGTCTGCTTAGCTGAGCACTGAAATCTGAAAACAGAGGACTCGCAGTACAGTTTGATGAAAAGTGGGAACTGCACCATACAACCTGACACTGAGAGAAACAGTGGTGGCCACAGGAGCCTCCGTGCTGTGCAACCCTGCTGCTCACTCCTCAGAAACACAAGGAATTGAAGGTTTATATTTTCTTCATCTATAATGTTCTGTAATGACTCTCTAGCCTCAAACTACAACAAGGCTTTGTAATCTACATACCAGACATAAAAAGTGATTTTCCCCTAACACTGTACACAAACACATTCTTCACTGTGAGCAATGGTGACATCAACCTTTTCCCAGGGAGAAATTTCAAACTGAAAAATTGCAAGTCTTCTGTGGAGAAATTTGATACACAAGCCCTACACTGTATTTGTGCTTATAAAATACCTGTAAGGCATGACAGAGACACCTTCCCATTTCACTGGTAGGAATGAGGGTCCCAAATTAAAGAAACGAAATAAAAAAAAAATAAGACACTCCTTTAGAGTGATGCTTGTGAGAATTGCATTAGTTCCCACCCATAGTATAAAATGCCAAAGAATGTTCCCTAGAATAAGTATTTTTTCCTGTGTTCCCCCAGGAAGTCTGGAGCTAAGCAAAGATTCTGGCTCATTTTCCCAAACGCAGACATTGCTTTAAGGCAACAGCCTCCATTTTGACAAAGAGCAAAAACAGGTCAGTGATTTACGGGATCAAGACCTCACAACATAGAATCAGAATCATAGAAAAGTTAGGGTTGGAAAAGACCTTAAGATCATCTAGTTCCAACCCCCCTGACACAGGCAGGGACACCTCACACTAAACCATGCCACCCAAGGCTCTCTCCAACCCAGCCTTGAACACCGCCAGTGATGGAGCATTCACAACTTCCCTGGGTAACCCATCCCACTGCCTCACCACCCTTACAGTAAAGAATTTCTTCCTCATATCCAGTCTAAACTTCTCCTGTTTAAGTTTGAACCCGTTACCCCTTGTCCTCTCATTATAGTTCCTAATGAAGAGTCCCTCCCCAGCATCCTTGTAGGCCCCCTTCAGATACTGGAAGGATGCTATGAGGCCTCCATGCAGCAACATCCTTGTCTCTAAACTGAAAAGACATAAATTTGATGGATGGACCACTCGTGGATAAAGAACTGGCTGGATGGCCGCACGCAAAGATTTGTGGCCAATGGGTCAATGTCCAATTGGAGACCAGTAATGAGTGGTGTCCCTCTGGGATTGGTGCTGGGACCGGTCTTGTTCAACATCTTCATCAGTGACATAGACAGTGGGATTGAGTGCGCCCTCAGCAAGTTTGCTGATGACACCAAGCTGTGTGGTTCGGTTGATAAGTTGGAGAGAAGGGAAGGAATCCAGAGGGACCTGGACATGCCTGAGAGATGGCCAATGCCAACCTTATGAAGTTCAACAACGCAAATTGCAAGGTCTTCCACCTGGGTTGGAGTAATCTCAGGCACAGCTACAGGTTAGGCAGAGAAGAGATTCAGAGTAGTCCTGTGCAGAAGGACTTGGGGGCGTTGGTCGATGAGAAAATGAGGATGAGTCAGCTTCAGTGTGCATCTGCAGCCCAGAAAGCCAACCATTTCCTGGGCTGCATCAAAAGTGCCTGACCAGCAGGTCGAGGGTGGTGATCCTGCCCCTCTACTCTGCTCTCGTGAGACCTCACTTGGAGTATTGTGTGCAGTTCTGGTGTCCTCAACATCAAAAGGACATGGAACTGTTGGAACAAGTGCAGAGGAGGGCCACGAGGATGATCAGGGGACTGGAGCACCTCCTGTATGAAGACAGGCTGAGAAAGTTGGGTCTGTTCAGCCTGGAGAAGAGAAGGCTGCATGGAGACCTCATAGTATCTGAAGGGGTCCTATAAGGATGATGGGGAGGGACCCTTCATTAGGGACTGTAGTGAGAGGACAAGGGGTAACGGGTTCAAACTTAAACAGGGGAAGTTTAGATTGGATACAAGAAGGAAGTTCTTTACTGTGAGGGTGGTGAGGCAGTGGGATGGGTTACCCAGGGAAGTTGTGAATGCTCCATTGCTGGCAGTGTTCAAGGCCAGGTTGGACATAGCCTTGGGTGGCATGGCCTAGTGTGAGGTGTCCCTGCCCCTGGCAGGGGGTTGGAACTAGATGATCCTAAGGTCCTTTCCAACCCTAACTATTCTGTGATTCTATGATTCTGCATCTGCAACATTAAGGCTTGCAGAAAACCCACATACTCTGTGTCCAGAGCACAGAATTAAAATTCATAGCACTTGTTGAATGGTAAATTAACACATATTTTTTTGTATTATAATGTTTCAAAACTGCCTCCAAATAAATATAAGTAAATATGAATTGTACAAATTAAGCATAGTTTCACTTTAACGTAATCTCATCATTACAGTGTCTGAAGACACGTTAATAGGTGAAAGCTGTTTGTTCTTGGGTTCATGCATAACAGTTCAATACAAAAGGCAGCACCCTATGCAAGAGCAGGTTTCTATCTTTGGGCAAGTTATGTCTCTGTATTGCAGTGCTGTGCTGTCCTAATTCCCCCTCAGCAATGTTAATAACTACACTGCTGCTAATACTGCAGAAAAAAGTTGCACCTTCATGTACCAGTGTGCCAGCTTGTTAAGAGATCAGGCACTCTGAACTTTCCAGAGGAGAGAGAAAACAAGCATTAAAATTTAGATAAGTAATGGAACCATCTGAAAAGCTCTGGACAGAGAACAGCAGTTTCTATGAACAGACAGATGAACAGAAGAAAATGTATAAGCAGACTCAGTAGATATCGAAACTATCCACCAAGTAACTTCAGCAGCCTTTCATATTTCTGCCAGCACTGTGAAACACTTTTTCTGATTTTATTTCCAAAGATTTTGGCAAGTTAAGATTCAAGACTGATTCACAGCCTTTTGTATTTCCTTTTCATGCACATTTTCCTGATAATTTGTTTGCAGGTGACCATTCAATCTGGCATAGTAGTTTGTACAGGAGATGATAGATTATAAAAGTGGCATAGTGAGACTTCAACAACAACACTGCTCAAGAGGAGCCAATCTCATCAGTGGGCAGATTCCCTCTGTAACATTTCTGAGGGCGTAATTAACGCCTACTCTGGAAGAGGCAGATCCTGAGCTTGTTAAACGTCCAATTCTATAAGCAGAGAGGCATCTCTGAGATCTGTCTGCTATCCAGCATTGTGACCTAATGTTTTTCCCAGGCTACTGTGCTCAGAGCTAAGGAGTCTGACAGGTCCCAGTTTGCTGCCCGACACCAATTTATTAGCACTGAACAAAACAAGCCAGTGCATAGCTCATGTGTTGGCTTACACCAGAACCTCAAACTTATCACCTCCTGCATCTACCAGGAGTAGTATCACCCTCTAGCCAGCCAGGCTGCTTCCACAGGCACTGCACGTTTTTTACTGACAGAACCAATGGATTGCAGGGAGATTAGATTATATTACATTCCCTTTCCGCCAAAAGAAAAGGGCTACTGACTATCTATCTGGAACTTTAAAACAGTGTTGAGTGTCACAGAATCACTGAAAATGTTACGCAACAGGAAATTCCCAAGAAAAACTGTATTTCTGTTTCTGCTTTTAAACTCCCAGAATTCCCCTTTTTGGTCCTCCTGAATAGGTTACGTCCATTTTTGCTCTCAGAATAAATTGCTCACACTATTTCAGGAAACATACCACGGTGTCTTTGCTGCTGTCGGTGCTTTCTCAGGTCCTGCCCCGCTCACCCCCGCACACCCTGTCAGCAGTGCAGGAAGCACCAGGTTAACAGACCAACAGACCTCTGTCATTCTACTGTCCTTTCAGTTTCTGTCACACAAACTCCCTTGGGAGCTCCCTGCTCCAAGTGCAAATCGGTTCTCAGTCAAGCTCTACCAAACCACCCCTAGCTTGCACTTCTCAACCTGTCTTGTCAATGCCATGCTTTTTGGATTATTCACAATACAATTCCACCTCTTTCTGCTATTATCATCTTCTCTATTAATCCAGTTTTAATGGTTGAAGTTCTTCCTGCAGCATACTGCTACCTAGATGCCTGTTTTTTAAGCTTGGCAACCACATGTATTTGTCCAATCCAAATACTTTTCCCAGGATTTACAAATCTCTGACAATATCCTTCAGACCCAGCCTTGGGTAACAGAAAAGAAACTTCTCCCTGTCTTGTTTAAATTTAATATTTGGTGATCCCCTGAGGAAGCCCTTTGATGTGTCTTTGGCTTTTATTTTGGCTAGATGCCCAGACTAAGAATGAAGCCTCGCAGGCAATCTACCACAGCAGGAGCAGCAGGAAAATAAGAGAAGTGCTCAGTGGAGATGGCAGCCTGGGCACCCGTACCCACAGGCTGTCCAATACTCAAGCCTGAGGTGTAGTTCTCCCAGGGAAGCACAGAATCAGGAAGGAAGGTAGCCTACGTGATGGGCTGAAACAAGATAAATTTTTACCAGCCTCATTAGAAAAAAGATTCTGCTCTGGGATTATGTTTATATTGATACTGAATTTAATACGCAAAAAATCTAAATGTCATATTTTATTATTTTTGTAACAATTTAGCAAATCTATAAAGGTGAGGCCAATCTGCTATCAACACAGAGAAAAGGTTATCACTTGAACAGTGACAGGAGAATTGTCACCTGGCATGTCAGACAATCAAGCACATAGCCCAGCAGGTGCAGCACTGGGACATGAAGGCTTCAGCGGCTGCCCAGCCATGTAACCATGCATGTGTTCCTGCTAACAGACTAGAAATCTTAATTCTGAATGACACTGCTATCACAGAAAACATGCAAATTTCTACAGCATTATGTATACCAGACAGCAAGGAGAAAATAGGACAGATAGCTGTTAAAGGCTTTCTTGGAACCATCATAAATATCCGTTTTCATTTTTGCCTTAAAATTTCTCTGGCTGTACTATCAGAAATGATTTATCTTTCATTTTTCACATTATCTGTAAATAGTTTATTCCCACTAGTGTTATTGTAAGAACCATTTGTCACAGCTGTAAGAGGAGGGTGCCTGGCTAATTCCTGGACGCAGGAACCAAGATGAATTGCCCTTCTCACCCCACAAAACCCCCTTATAATCAGTCAAGCCCTTTCTTCTGAATTGAAACTGTATTTTGAAAATCAAGAGGCGCATCCAACTTGGTTTTCTCTCCATATTCTGATATTTAGGATGATATGTGTCACTGTATTTGCTACTAATTATGATGCAAGTTTGTAGAAAAGCAACTTACTTTAAAAAGTTTCATAAAGTATTGAAGTACATGGAAAAAATACTAGAACACAGCAGTACATAGTTAAACATTAAATATATTAATATATCCTAATAATATATGTTTGTCAACTACCAATTTAACTTGACTATCTCCCCTTCTCCTTCTTAATTGACTCACCTTCCAGTGTGCAAACTTATTCTAAAAGAGCATCTTTCCTAAATGCCACTGGATTCCTTTCCAGCTAGTGTCACCCACATGTATCACCATGCATCACACACTGATTAAGAAAGATTTCTTATGTAAGATACAAATGATAAATTAATGCATAAGGATCAACAGTCTGGGAGACATTACTACTGGTAAGAACCTTGCTTAAGCAATATATTTTAAACGCTGAAAAACGCTCAGTGGTCAATTCTGACTGTCAAGGCTTCCCTCAGCACTGAAAAATTTAAAACTGGATAGTAAGAAGTTATCAAAATGAGCCTTTTTAAGGCTCAATCTATTACTAATTGGTAACCACCACTCTGCAGAACTTAATTTGTGATACCAGTAGAACAGAAATCATAATGCTCGTGAATAACCTGAAAGAACTTTGCTACTAAAATACTGAATCATTTCTTTAATATTAAACAGTACATTTACTCTGTAAATGATGAACCAGTATTTCAGCAGAATGCACAATGTTAGCCAACCAAGATTTTTCCTTAGTAAAAAAGAAACAGAAATCACTGGGAATCCCACAGTCCTTTCTCCTACAAAGCTCTCTTTGAGGTCAATGGAAAATTTGGCTATTAAAGAATGCTGAACTCTGACCTCACACAGCACAAATCATACTTGGTTTTGAAAATAACCTCCCATTCTAGGTCTGGAGAGATTTCAGGTCAGGAAAAATAGGACAACCTTTTCATATTATCCTTTCCTGGAGGTCAAAATACCTGAAAGGTTCTGACTCAGCCTGACAAACCACCTCAGCCCCCTCATTCATTGGTCTTGTTTATCACCTACTTATTTCTTCTTGTGGATTGTCCTGGGTTCAGGATATATGACGAGTAACAAAGACCATGAGTCTATTTCATGCAGTGAAAGTGAAGCAGCATTTGTCATTGAGTACATCAAGCACAGTAAAAAAGAATATTGTCAATAAGTTTAATGTGCTTTTCTAAACTGAAACAAACTGTAAGTGATAATGAAAAAGGAGAGAATGAAAACTGAACAACTTGGTTTTTATCAGTCAGGATATTTTAGGTGAGAAATGTCTAAAACTAGAGTGACAAAAAGCTCCAATAAAAAAAAAAAAAAAACAAAAAAAAAAAAATTGATACCACAGTAATATTCTGACAGAGGAGATCTAGTGGTCAGTACTCACAAAAAAAAAAATACATTTTTTTAATAGTATATTTTAGTACAGGCTAAGACCCAACACAACAGAGATTGTCACCTGTTTGTTAGAATACAAAACGTGGTTGACTTGAACTTTAAAAAATTTCAGACTTCTGAATCTCATTGGATTTGCAGTGCTGAATACAGTGTCATAGAGAGGAGTTATGTTACTGGGTTAGATTTTGCATGGTTCCTCTATGTGACAGCAAGATCAGTCCACTTCCAAAGCAGCTTCTTCCCATTCTGCACATTCTGACACCTCCGTGGCTCTTCACAGTCAGCATCCTCATGGCGAGCCTCAAGGACACAATTCCATACTGCATGATACACCCAGGGCAAGAGCAAACAGATGTGTGATTAAGATAGCATTTTACACGGTAAACGTTTCTCCACTGAGTAAACCCTACTCTTCTCCAGAAAACCTGTTTTAGGAGGCTTGGTGACAAATCATTTTGATTTTTAAACAGAAAGAAACAGTGTCTGAAGCTGAGGAGCTGGGCCAGTAGGTTCTGGTGAGTAGGTATTTAGTGTATCATCTGAGAACGAAGGAGGTATCTACAATGCTTGAGAAATCCATCAGTCAAGCATTACATTCTGCCATGACACTGAAGATGCACTGGAGCTGCTAAGCATACTTGCTGGGCTTGCATATGACTCTAAATGTACATTTCATTCTTATGAACAGCATGTTCAAAAATATTACTTCCAAACTCCAGTTGTGTTTTCCTACTACCTTTGCCTACTAGTTTTCTGTATCTATTAAAACAGCAGACTGCAACTCTTACATAGCTACAAAGCTGCACTTGACCACAGTATTCAGATGACTCAATATGTTGTATTAAATTTACTTCAGATCAAATAGCCATTCTATTTCCACATTCAACTTGTCTTGAGTCTTTTCCTTTATTGTTTTTTCTTGTCTAAAATTTTTAGTTTTAAGTCAGTCCTCCACTCTACATGTAATTTTATAGCTTTAGAAAATTGTCCTATGGTCTCATTTCCATTCTGCTCAAAATATTAACTTTTACTTAACATGGTATGATAGAGCAATTTAACAACTCATTCCTTTCTAACAGTTAGCAATAGATGATTAATCTTCGTCCAATGAGGTCTGAAGTGTCCCTGAGCTCATCAGTCAGTCCTTCCTAGAAAGCTAAACTAGGGCTGGGAATACATGAAGTGAATGCTTCAAACAAAGTAAAGGCTGGCCAGAACATTTTATGCTTCAATAAAATCCAAGGAGTTCACTTTCAGTTTAGAGAAAGATTAAACACAGAGTCAGAGCCGTTCTAAGCTGTGAGACAAGGCCTGGCAGTACTAGAGTGAAATGCCAGTGTCACCTTACAGTCACATAATGGACATAGCTTGTGCCTATGCACTTTGCTCCTTCAGCCTCCACTCTTGGACCTGGTGTTTCCTCGAGGCTCCCACTGTCCTCCAAGAGGGAGAGGGATTTCATTACTCTCTTTCGCACGTTAGCGTACAGGCGTGATTTCAAACAGATGTAAAAAACTCTCCCGTGCCCTACAGATGGGATGGTTCCCCCAGCATGAAATAAGTCTTTGCCCCCCTCTTTCTTTCCTTCATAAATGTTCTTTTCTCCAACACTCACAGCCCTCACATTACAGAAAATGCACTACCTCAGCCCTCCTGCGCTCCTGTGGCCAGTGTCTTGTACCTGATCCTGGCAGAGCTGGCCCAGGGCACACAGCAGCAGCCAGGCCTGTGACAGGCTAGGACCCTCCAGGAGCACGGCCAGACGTGCTCCTGCTGACATACCATGGGCAGCTCCACACACAAGGGCAGCCTTTACCTTGGGTTTTGACAAACATTCAAAAGAAGATTTGGGTTTTTTGAGACATGTTCATGAACTTCCCTACTTCTGCCCTGCGATCATTTGAGACTTCACACAAAATACTCTGAAAAGCAAAGTTTAGTTTAAAGTATACCCTCAAATATCAACTTTAACAAATGCACTGATTGTAAATCATTAGGGGTAAACTATTGCCTGAGAAATACAAGGAGATACAAATACAGCATCATGTGGCTTGCGCTCCCTACACAGTGAGTTACAGTGCTTTGAGAAATGATGATGAAATGAGAACAGTGAGGCTAACATGATTTCTGGAATGAAAACATAGGCAATTTTAGATGCAATTTACCTTTTTTCCTGCATCTGACAGCATTTTGAGCTGACATCTTCTGGACACTGAAGATGAAAAGGGATTTTCATCTTTTTGTGAATCAAAAAAATGTAGGTTTGCCTTTTAAATTTGAACACTCTGTGGTAACAGGGGTGTGTGTATATAAAATAAAGTTAACTTAAGACCCCAATTCCTTCCCAAGAGAGCAGAAAAACACTCACAGAAAATGTAGTGTGCACGTTTTCCAATTAGGTGTAAGCCAGGACAGAATTGAGGATATTGCCCATTTTGGTTCCTTAAGCAAAACCACCATAAAGTCAAAACGTGCCCTGAATAGTTTGTGTGGTTCTATATGATCTTGAGATGACTGGCTTTGTCTTGCACACAGGCTTGCACCTTGCATTGTCCCAGGGTGCACTGCTGGTTTCAGCAATCAGCCTCATGCAGCAGGCTGTGGGATGGAAAGGATGCCCCCGCTTTCATCCTTGACAGAGAAAATATTGGTTTTTCCTCAGAAAAAACTTGTCACGTTTTTGTTTTCACTTATAAAGATTAATCCTGAATTTTGGCATCAGCTGGAAGGTTGAAAGGTGAGACTCAGGTTCGACAGCACACGTGTAGTCTGGTTTTAAGTCTTCGGGGGGGGGGAAATTAAGTGCAGCATCCCTGCCTTCAGCTCCACAGGCAGCCCTGGAACATCACAACTGAGCAGTGGAAAACACTGAGGGCTCCAAAAACTCCCAGCAGTGAGCGCTCCGTGACACCATCTTGTTAAGCCTGTCGCTTCTGTATGCTCTTCAGAATACATGCAACTAAAAGCCTATTGTTGACTATTAAATACAGTTAAAAAATTATACTACTCACATTATGCAACTACATTAACTCAGTCAACGCCGGTATAAACAAGTCTTCCCAATAAACACTTTCATGCTGCAGAAAGCACTGCTTTGGTTATTACTGAGTGTGTTGGCCCTTATTTTAAATGCTGAGCCATAACACTTGCAGTTTTGTGCTTTCCATAATTTCCTACTCCTCCTTCAGCCACCTTCATAAGAATTTTATTGACTATATCAGTAAGCAGTAATCTCCATTTTAATAACCACTTACAAATTTCAGAACACTTCTCATGTCTCAGCTATAACTAATTTTGCTCCCTAAGCATCTGTATCAAACATTCAGCCTTGTCCTTACAGAGGGTGGGGTTGGATGAGCAAATGTCCTCTTACACTCAGTAGAAGCCAACTCAGCAAACACTATGTGCTTCAGAAATCATTTTTCCATTTATAGTAACTACAATTAAATGTTACCTGTATGAAATTTCATGAGGTTACCTCACAGCCAAAGAAAATATTTCTGTGCTGCACATGGCATGTTAGACTGCTCACCGCAATGTTTACTTGCATATCTAATCACACAAGAAACTGAGTTCTACTGAACTCAGTTGGATTCTACATGGACTGATTGTTACAGGAACTAGACTTAATCTAAAAGCAAGATGGAGGGAGTTAAATGAGTGTGTTTAATATGCAGAAGTTTTAAAGTCTATCAAGAATGATTTTGGCATTCAGCAACCTGATTTTGGAAATCTCTTTATCTCCCCGAGCTCATCAAGTTAAGCTGGTTTTGAACGGAACTGTGTTGGCTTGACAGTTTTGACAACTCTGCTCTAACTCTCTCCAGCGTCTCATTCCTCATCATCCATTCAGAAACTTCACAACATTGAAATCAAAGAAAACCAGACTTCAACAACAGTTATTATATTCACAAAATGGTATGACAACAATGTCTAAAGCCAATTAACTACCGCAGGAGTGCCAGGCAAGGAGTCTGTAAATCACGCAAACAACTTGCCACGCATGTTCCACAGACACCAAACAGAATATATTGCCCAAAGAATAGTTAGCAGAGTCTTGTGGGGATGGAAGGTAAAGGCACCATTTTCACTGCCAGATTCTCTCTCACAGTTTCATAATTTTTATAATAAAAGTTAGATTATTTTTAGACTGAAATAATTAATCTCAGTACTTATCAAAGTATACATATAGGATACTGTCATGGTTTCAGCCTAGCCGGTAACTCAGAATCACAAAGCTGCTTGCTCACTCCCCCACCTCTTCCTCCACCAGCTCCTGGAGGAGAATGGAAAGAATGTAACTCCCACGGGTTGAGATAAGAACAGTCCAGTGACTAAGGTATAACACAAACCACTACTGCTACCACCATTAATAGTAATGATAAGGGAATAACAAGAGAAGAGAATACAACTGATCACCACCTGCCAACTGATACCCAGCCCAACCTGAGCAGTGATCTAACCCTTCCAGGTAATGGCCCCAGTTTCTATACTGGGCATAATGTGCTGTGGTATGGAATACCTCTTTGGCTAGTTTGGGTCAGGAGTGCTGTCTCCACTTCCTCTTGACTTCCCCTCCTCCCTGGCAGAGCATGAGACTCAGAAAGTCCTTGGTCAGACTAAACATTACTTAGCAACAACTAAAACCATTGGTGTTATCAGTGTTGTTCTCAAGCTGAAAGTCAAAAACACAGCACTGCACCAGTTACTAAGAAGGAGAAAAATGACTGCTACTGCTGAACCCAGCACAGATACTATACATAGGATACTATACTATAAAATATAGTATTTTATACTCTTACATATAGGATACTATTTGTTTCCTAAAGACAACAGGTCAAACTTAAAAATTCTACTTTTCTCAGGGTCTGCTAAGTAGTCAAAGGTTTCCAGGAATTCCAAGCCTACCAAGCTCAAATGAACGCGCTATTGTGTGGGCATGAGGAGGACACACAAAAGAGACTGGAGGTCCTTGCCATCTCCTGTGACTCATATGAGGGACAGAGCCGATAGGCAGTGAACCCCTGGAATCCAAACAGACACCAGTAAACGACCCTTTGCTGACAACGGAGTAAATAGGAGTTTATTTCTTGTATTTCATGGAAATATTAAGATCTAAGAAAATATACTCCAAAAAACCTGACAGGAAACTTTTTTATTATATTTATTGTCATAAGCTGTAAAAGTTCCTGAAATGGTTCCTTCATTATCATCTACCAGATGAAACTACTCAGTCACTTATGGAAATTCTGTCAGGATGAGGGTTAGTGAAAAAAGCAACTGAGGATAGGTATATTGAAACAACGGACTGCATTTGGTGGCCTCTAACTTTTATGCTTATTTATAACAAAATTCAATAATGTACCACATGGTTAATTAAAAATACACTGCCCAGAGTGAACAAAAACCAACAACATGCTATGGTCTATTAAATGAAGTGATGATTCTGACTCATAATTGCTTTATAGACCACCGAATTAGAAAGTGGGGAGAAAAGATTTATCACAGGGGACATCTGGGATCATTAATAAAAGTTTAATTATTGAAAGGTTTTATCTCTGAAGGCCAAGTCTGTTGCTAGACTTATGTGGGCTTCTGTTTTTTTCCTGCATTATCACAAACAGACATCACCAATCCCTCCCCCAACTGACCCCCTTCAAGTATTTTATGCCCTTTTAACCACCTTCATGAGATGAATGTTATCCTCTGTGCTTTCAATTCAGGAAAACACATAACTATATCTTAAGCCTCACTGGCTTAAGTCCTCAGCTGATATATATCACACATATGGAGCTTCAGCATCCACCTCAGTGGAACTCAAATGCCTTTTCAGTGGATTGCTGAGCCAGGTTATTAAAAAGAAATTAAAAAAAAAAAAGTCTTCCTTAAACTGTTAGAGTGTTGACACTCCAGAAATGAATATTTGCATGTGGAATTTCATTATGATGATTTTTCATGCAATATGGACATCCAGTACTATATATAAATGTTACTGTGCACCAGGAAGCACAGCAGGACATTTTTTCATCCTAAGGTAACACAGCATTTCCTCAAACACAGTTAAAGGACCTTGTGGTTAGGCAATCCTTCAGTTGGTGTTCTCATTTTGTAACCAAAGCCATTAGGACAACATAAAACTGGTTTCAGGAAAGCACATTACTTAATTATAAAGCAATCTCAGTCAAGACAAAATGAGAATATTTGTTTTATTCTAATTGTTTATAGATATTATGCTATTGTGGTCTGCAGAAAACTATGAGATTTTACAGTAACAGCAATAATTGTTTCTTCTGCATTTCCTTGTCAGTAAAACAGCTACTACTGACAAGAACTGGTCACAGTTTCATGCCTGATGCTGCTTATGTTGATGTCAACAACCTCCATTAGGTGAAATATAAAGTTCACAACAATTTGTGAACAACAGCAAATTCCAGTTTCACACCAGCTTTCACTAACAGGTCTGTACAAGCTTCTCACATGAATTAAGGGTGCAGATCCCCATCCAAAACTCAAAGGCACACTGGCATGGTGTGCTTTTCAACCGGTTGCACTGTTTCTTTCTGCACTCCATTGGGCTTGCTTTTCTTGCCTTCTTACTACAACTTTAAACCACAAGCTCCTTGGATCAGAACTGTCATTCTGTTTTCTAACTGCAGGGAAAAATGGGGCTCAACTTGTTCATGATCAAAGTGTAAGTGCTAAATAAATTATGAAAGCAGTGACACTACATTCCAAACTGGATTTGTCTATTTCACAATATCAATATAGAGGTCTTTTCAGCAGAAAATGCTTTTAGGTTTTGCATTTATTCAGAACCTACCGCAGTGGATTCCTGGGAAAAAATTTGGTCTCTTAACCTCAGGTTTAAAACATATAGTAATTACCATTAATTTCTGTCACTGTTCTGGATTGCTTCTAGGATCCTGCTTTAATGGGTACAGCTACCCATTCAAATCACTGCTGATTTCACCTTCAGCTTTTAAATCTCACTGTGGAGAAATAGCTATTTATTTCTTGTCACTGCATTTCCCATGCAATATGAAAGCTTTCTTTATTCACAGGCTTTCATTACACTCATCAAAAGGTTTATTCTCACCACAGAAAAGACCAAGCATATCTTAAGAGTTAATGCAGGCACCACAGCAGATTCACTACAAGTCAGGTTTAACATACTCATTTGTAGCACAGCACATATTGCATGCTAATAGCTTATAGTATCTTTCTCTAATTTCCAGTTTCTGCAGACAAACAGATTTCTACATTAGGGCTTCACTAGACTAGAAGAAACTTCAGCATAATGTCTTTCTCCAAGTCTTCTTCATAAAAAGAATGACCAATTCTTGTTTAGCTTTCTCCATTGCTTCCCCAAAATAACAACCCTAAATCTAGCATAAGTTACACAGTTTCTGCCAAAGTCAACGAAGGTGTCCTGGGTTCAGCAGTAGCAGTCGTTTTTCTCCTTCTTAGTAGCTGGTGCAGTGCTGTGGTTTTGACTTTTGGCCTGGGAACAGCACTGATAAGACTAATGCTTTTAGTTACTGCACAAATGTTTATTCTGACCAAGGACTTTCTGAGCCTTATGCTCTGCCAGGGAGGAGGGGAAGCCAAGAGGAAGCAGAGACAGCACTCCTGACCCAAACTAGCCGAAGAGGTATTCCATGCCACAGCAGGTCATGCCCAGGAAGTAAAAACTGGGGGCAGTTACCTGGAAGGGTTAGAACACTGCTGTGTCCGGCTGGGACTTGGTCAGCAGGTGATGAGCGGTTGTATTCTCTTCCCTTGTTTCCCTTGTCATTATTATTAATGGTGGTAGTAGTAGTGGTTTGCGTTATACCTTAGTTACTGGACTGTTTTTATCTCAACCCATGGGAGTTACATTCTTTCGATTCTTCTCCCCATGCTCCCAGGAGCAGGGGTGGAGGGTGGAGAAATGGGGGGGAGTGAGAGAGTGAACTGCGTCTGATTTATGGCTGGGCATAAACAATGAGACAAGGTCAACAATTTTTTGGTTTGGTGTTTTTTAAATGCTTTGATTTTAATTAAGTAAACTGCGTGTCATGGGTTCAGCAGCAGCAGTCATTTTTCTCCTTCGTAGTAGCTGGTGCAGTACTGTGTTTTCGACTTTCGGGCCTAGGAACAGCGCTGATAACACCGATGTTTATAGTTACAGCTTAGAATGTTTTGTCCTGACCAAGGACTTTCTGAGTCTCATGCTCTGCCAGGGAGGAGGGGAAGCCAGAAGGAAGCAGAAACAGGATACCTGACCCAAACTAACCAAAGAGCTATTCCATGACACAGTATGTCATGCCCACGATGTAGAAACTGGGAGCAGGAACCCGGAAGAGTTCAG
Organism: Ara ararauna; assembly: GCA_028858755.1. NCBI lineage: Eukaryota > Metazoa > Chordata > Aves > Psittaciformes > Psittacidae > Ara > Ara ararauna. The sequence goes on along the minus strand of CM054410.1, from coordinate 1,360,572 downwards.
TTCACAGCTCGGTCGTCAGGTGGTGAGCAGTTGTATCCTCTTTCCTTGTTTTTCCCTGGTCATTATTATTATTGGTGGTAGCAGTAGTGATTTGTGTTATAACTTAGTTACTGGACTGTTCTTATCTCAACCTGTGGGAATTAAATTCTTTCCATTCTTCTCCCCATTCCCCGCCTCGGAGCGGGGGAGAAGAAGGAGGGGGAAGTGAGTGAATGGGCTGCGTGATTTACAGCTTAAACCACAACAGTTCTTTTTTGGTGCCCAATGTGGGGCACAAATGATTGGGATAACGACAGGATTGATAGCCACTCGTCACAATGCTCGTTTATTGGCTCTCAGAGTTGTTGCTCTGGTTCTCACAGGTTCAGCATATGATACTTTACTTACAGATGGTATTTCTTATCTTAACATTTTTCAAGCATGTATTTTGGGTTAAGGTTCTTGTTACATTGTACTTTATTGCACTGATTTTTAATACAATAGACTCAGTGATCATGAAACTGACCCGGCTTTTGTTCCCAATGTGATCACCAACTCTATACTTTGGGAGGTATATAACAGAAGTGTTTAGCAATTACACATCTTTTTTCACCTCCTTGGGTGGTCAACCTGTGAAGGAGGCATTCTTTTATGCTCCCAGCCCCCCCATGAGACTGTTTACAGCATCGTTTGAGAATTTTGAGGGGTTTGAATGGCCTTTAGATACCCTTGAGACCTGCCTGCTGATTGTGATGGGGATCGCCATGTGGGTGCACATACCGAGTGTGTTTTACTCATGACCATTTAGTCTGATCCCGAGGGTTATGCAGAGTTGGGTTTGGGCCTTGTCTAGGGTTAAGCGACAATATAGGAGATCCAGGAGGTTTTCCCCGAGGCTGGATAGTCATGAGTGGCAGGGTGTGTGGGATAGTATGGGCGAGTATCTAGGCCAGTGGGCCCCTCCAGTGCTTTGGAACTTCACCAATGAACAAATGCAAAATCCAGAAGAATTAGTAAAACACTTAAAGGAGGTGTGCTGTCATTCTGGTCACACCAGAGACGGACAAATCCTGGCAACATGCTGGGGCTTGGCCTATGCTTACGGAGTCCTGTTCAACACCATCCAGCACCTACAAAAGGAAAAAAATGTCCCTGGATCTGAGGGTGGAGTAATGGACAGCGCAGCTGCTCCAGCTCCAAGCACAGCAGCTACACCACCCCCAGGGACAAGTACAGCAACTACTCAAACTTCAACCATAATGGAAAGCTTAGCTACTCCAGCTCCTACCACAACAGCTACACCACACATGGGGACAAGTACAGTAGCTACTCAAACTTTAACAGTAATGGGCAGCGCAGCTACTCCAGCTCCAAGTACAGCAGCTACACCACCACTAGTGAAAAGTACAGCCGCTACTCAAATCCCAGTGACAAATACAGCAGCTACCAAAACTACAGTGATAATCACCACAGATAAACCAGTGGACCAGCTCGTACCAGTATTGGTTGCCCCTGTATGCAAGAGGAAAAGCAAAAAAGAAGCAAGAAAGACAAAGCAAGATGAAGAAACAACGTACTCACCACCTGGGACAGCATCTGGTCAGGAGTCATCATCACATGATGAAGAAGAAGAAGAAGAAGAAGAAGAGGTGACTTCCCGATCTCGGACCTCAACTGAGCTACGGAATATGCGAAAAGACTTTACCCATCAGCCAGGGGAGCACATCATCACCTGGTTGCTCCGATGCTGGGACAATGGGGCCTACGGTCATTAACTAGAAGGTAGTGAAGCCAAACAGCTGGGATCACTTGCTAGGGAAGGGGGAATTGACAAAGCAATTGCAAGAGAGAAACCTTCCCTCAGCCTTTGGAGGCAGCTCTTGTCAGCTATGAAAGATAGGTTTCCATACAAGGATGATGTTATGAGCCTCTCAGCCAAGTGGACTACTCTGGAAAAGGACATCCAGTCTCTGAGAGAAACAGCCGTTGTAGATATGATCTGTTATATCAAGTCGAATAATGGGGATATACCCATAGATCCAGATGAAGTCAAATGTACACCACCCATGTGGTGGAAATTTACACGGAATGCACCCTCATCATATGCCCACTCATTGGCAACAGTAACCTGGAATGATATAGTACCACCAACAGTGGATGAAATAATTCATAAACTCTGAGAGTTTGCAGACAATCTCCCCCCTTCCATCATCTCAGCTGTGGAAAAACTGTCCCAGGACCTCAAACAATTGACAGACGATCTATCCAGTGCCTCACATGTACCAACACACATCTCAGCAATTAACAAAAGGCATCCTACTGTTTGAGAGAGAAGATATAGAAGGTATACACCATGGGCCCCCCTATGGTTTTACCTGCAGGATCACGGAGAAGACATGACAAAGTGGGATGGAAAACCTACTTCAGTTTTGGAGGAACCGGTGCGTGAATTGAAGAGGAGAACAAAGGTCAAGGCTGATCACCCCATGAAGGCTGTGGCTTCAGACTCTGGTGGGCAGGCTCCCAGATGGAGTGGAAGAACTGATTTTACTTCAGCTCCTGTGATAAGGAATAATTCTTGTCAACAAGACATGAGTGACCAATGTGATGACTATTAGAGGGGCCCCGCCTCCAGCCAGGTGGAGGAAGGGGACAATCGGATTTGCTGGACTGTGTGGATCAAATGGCCTGGCACATCAGTCCCACAGAAGTATAAGGTTCTACTAGATACTGGTGGACAATGTACCCTGATGCCATCAAGCTGTCGAGGGGTGGAGCCCATTTATATTTCTGGAGTGACAGGAGGATCCCAAGAGTTGACTGTACTGGAGGCTGAAATCAGCCTGACTGGAAGGGGAATGCAAAAACACCCCATTGTGACTGGTCCAAAGTCTCCATGCAATCTTGGCATAGACTACCTCAGGAGAGGGTACTTCAAAGACCCAGAAGGGTACCGATGGGTGTTTGGTATTGCTGCTTTGGAGATGGAGGAAATTGAGCAGCTGTCCACCTTGCCCGGTCTCTCAGAGGATCCTTCGGCTGTGGGGTTGCAGAAGGTCGAAGAACAACAAGTGGCAATTGTGACCACAACAGTGCACCAGCGGCAATATTGCACCAACTAAGACTCCCTGATTCCCATCAATAAGCTGATTCCTAGATTGGAGTCAAGGATTGATCAGTAGGACCCACTCACCCTTTAATAGTCCCGTATGGCCAGTGCAAAAGTCTAACGGAGAGTGGAGACTAACAGTAGACTATCGTGGCCTGAACGAAGTTACACCATCCTTGAGTGCTGCCGTACCAGACATGCTAGAACTTCAGTATGAACTGGAGTCAAAGGCAGCCAAGTGGTATGCCACGCTTGATATTGCCAATGCATTTTTCTCAATTCCTTTGGCAGCAGAGTGCAGGCCACAGTTTGCTTTTACTTGGAGGGGCGTCCAGTACACTTGGAAACGACTGCCCCAGGGGTGGAAACACAGCCTTAGCATCTGCCATGGACTGATCCAGACTGCACTGGAACAGGGGTAAGCTCCAGAACGCCTGCAGTACATTGTTGACATTATTGTGTGAGGTGATAGAATGGAAGAAGTCTTTGAGAAAGGGAGGAAAAAAATCCAAATCCTGCTGGAAGCTGGTTTTGCCATAAAACGGAGTAAGGTCAAGGGACCTGCACAGGAGATTCAATTTTTGGGAATAAAATGGCAAGATGGACATCGCCAGATCCCCAGAGATGTGATCAACAAGATAACAGCAAAGTCCCCACCAACCAGTAAGAAAGAAACACAAGCTTTTTTGGGTGCTGTGGGGTTCTGGAGGATGCACATCCTGAATTACAGTTTGATTGTAAGCGCTATCTATCATGCGACTCAGAAGAAGAATGATTTTAAATGGGGCCCTGAGCAACAACAAGCCTTTGAGCGAATTAAACGTGAGACAGTTCATGCAGTAGCCCTTGGACCATTCCGGACCGGGCCAGATGTTAAAAATGTACTGTACACTGCAGCCGGGGAGAATGGTCCTACCTGGAGCCTTTGGCAGAAAGCTCCAGGGGAGACTCGAGGTTGACCCCTCGGCTTTTTGGAGACGGGGATACAGAGGATCTGAGGCCAGCTATACCCCAACTGAAAAAGAGATACTGGCAGCATATGAAGGGGTTCGAGCTGCTTCAGAAGTGATTGGCACTGCAACACAGCTCCTCCTAGCACCCCGGTTGCTAATGCTGGGCTGGATGTTCAAAGGCAGGGTCTCCTCTACACATCATGCAACTGATGCTACATAGAGTAAGTGGGCTGCACTAATCACACAATGAGCTTGAATAGGAAATCCCAGTCGTCCAGGAATTCTAGAAGTCATCATGGATTGGCCAGAGGGCAAAGATCTTGGAATGTCACCAGAGAAGGAGGAGGTGAGGCGTGCTGAAGAGGCCCCACCATATAATGAATTCTCAGAAAGTGAAAATCAGTGCGTCCTGTTTACTGATGGGTCCTGCTGTATTGTGGGAAAGCACGAGAGATGGAAGGCAGCTGTATAGAGTCTTTGATGACATGTTGCAGAAACTGCTGAAGGAGAGGGTGAATCGAGTCAGTTTGCCGAGGTGAAAGCCATCCAGCTGGCCTTGGACATTGCTGAACCAGAAAAGTGGCCAGTACTTTATTTCTACACTGACTCATGGATGGTGGCAAATGCCTTGTGGGGGGGGGGGGGGGTGTTGCAGCAATGGAAGCAGACCAACTGGCAACACAGAGGTAAACCAATCTGGGCTGCTGCACTGCGGCAAGATATCACTGCCTGGGTGCAGAATCTGGTGGTGAAAGTACACCATGTAGATGCTCATGTACCCAAGAGTCGGTCCACTGAGGAACACCAGAACAACCAACAAGTGGATAAAGCTGCTAAGATTGAAGTGGTTCAGTTGGACTTAAATTAGCAACATAAGGGGGAATTATTTTTAGCCCGGTGGACCCATGACACTTCAGGCCATCAGGGCAGAGGTGTAACATACAGATGGGCTTATGACCGAGGGGTGGACTTAACAATGGACACTATTGCCCAGGTTATTCAGGAGCATGAAACATGTGCTGCAATTAAACAAGATAAACAGTTAAAGCCTCTTTGGTATGGAGGATGATGGCTGAAGTACAGATATGGGGAGGCCTGGCAGATTGATTATATCACATTCCCACCAACCAGCCAAGGCAAGCGCCATGTGCTTACCATGGTGGAAGCAACCACCGGATGGCTGGAAACATACGCTGTGCCCCACGCCACTGCCCGGAACACTATCCTGGGCCTTGAAAAACAGATTTTGTGGCAACACGGCACCCCAGAGAGAACTGAGTCAGACAATGCGACTCATTTCCAGAACAGCCTGATGGATGCTTGGGCCAAAGAGCATGGCATTGAATGGGTATATCACACCCCCTACAATGCACCAGCCTCTGGGAAAATCGAACGGTACAATGGGCTGTTAAAAACTACACTGAGAGCAATGTGTGATGGGACTTTCAAACATTGGGATACACATTTACCAAAGGCCACTTGGCTGATCAACACCAGAGGATCTGCCAACAGGGCTGGTCCAGCCCAGTCAGAACTTCTACATACTGTAGAGGGGAAAGTTCCTGTGGTGCATATAAAAAATTTGCTGGGGAAGACAGTCTGGGTTATTTCTGCTTCAGGTAAAGGCAAACCCACCTGTGGGATTGCTATTGCTCAGGGACCTGGATATACTTGGTGGGTAATGCGGGAAGATGGGGAAGTCCAATGTGTACTTCAAGGGGATTTGATTTTAGGGGAAAACAGCCAAAACTCAATTGTATGCTGTTGCCTGCTATGTAATACTTTTATAGCCCACCTGCTAGATGTCTTCAAGTCATCAGCGACTGGCCCTCTGATCGTCATCCCAGCAAAGAATGAGCTTTAATGAAACCGTATGTGTTCTGCAGTAAAGGAATGATCAGCATCAGCAGGCAACGATCCAACACTGCACACGGCCTCCCCTGCTCTGAAAGCCTGTTACAGGAGATGATGCTTGATGTCACGGACTGAATGGACTCAGCAGCTTTGTAGGGATTGGTCTATGCACTGAGGGATGATCTCTCTCCCTCTGTGTGTGTGGATGTATATATATATATATATGTATGTATATATGTGATAGTATATTGAAAATGTGGGATCTGAGATGACGTGAATGGTATGGAATAAGGGATGGATACTGTCATGGGTTCAGCAGCAGCAGTCATTTTTCTCCTTTGTAGTAGCTGGTGCAGTACTGTGTTTTTGACTTTCAGGCCTGGGAACAGCGCTGACAACACCAATGTTTATAGTTACAGCTTAGAATGTTTTGTCCTGATCAAAACTTTCTGAGTCTCATGCTCTGCCAGGGAGGAGGGGAAGCCAGAAGGAAGCAGAAACAGAACACCTGACCCAAACTAACCAAAGAGCTATTCCATGACACAGCATGTCATGCCCAGGGTGTAAAACTGAGGGCAGGAACCCGGAAGAGTTTAGTTCACAGCTCGGTTGTCAGGTGGTGAGCAGTTGTATCCTCTTCCCTTGTATTTGCCTTGTCATTATTATTATTGGTGGTAGCAGTAGTGATTTGTGTTACACCTCAGTTACTGGACTGTTCTTATCTCAACCCGTGGGAATTACATTCTTTCCATTCTTCTCCCCATTCCCCCCCTCGGAGTGGGGGGGGAAGAAGGAGGGGGAAGTGAGTGAATGGGCTACGTGATTTACAGCTTAAACTACGACACTGGGGAAGATGGGAAACTTGGGGAGCTCTGAATTAAACCAAGTGGTTGTGACTGAGCTGCTGTGAGACTGTGGCTGCTCCTCTTGCTCACATCTCCTGCAGCACAGCTCTTTATCCACCACCGGCTGCTGAACACCCTCTGTAGGGTTAGCAGAAGGGAAAGAACATAAAAGCCTATTTAAGTAAGTGCTTGATAGTCCAGCTTTTATTACACAGGATAATTTTCCCAAAGCAATTCTAGCAAAGAAGATTGATATAGCTCGTTACAGTAGCAATGTGTCCTGGGTTCAGCTGTGACAGTTTCTTTTCTCCTTCATAGTAGCTGGTGCAGCACTGTGTTTGAGATTTAGTCTGAGAACACTGCTGATAACACACCAATGTTTTCGGTTGCAGCAAAGAAATGCTTACTCTGACCAAGGACTTTTTCAGCCTCATGCTTTGCCAGAGAGGAGAGGCATAGGAAGCCGGGGGGAGCAGGGACAGGACACTGGACCCAAACTAACCAAAGAGGTATTCCCTCCCACAGCACATCATGCTCAGTATAGAAACTAGAGGGAGTTACCCAGGAGGCCCACATCACAGCTCGGGTAAAGCTAGGTATCGGTCAGCGACTGGCGAGCAGTAGTACAGTGCATCACCTGTGTTTATTGTTTTCTTTGTCTTTTCCCCTTTTAGAATCATATAATAGTTAGGGTTAGAAAGGGCCTTAAGATCAAGTTCCAACACCCCTGCCAGGGGCAGGGACACCTCACACTAAACCACGCCACCCAAGGCTCTGTCCAACCTGGCCTTGAACACCGCCAGCGATGGAGTATTCACAACTTCCCGGGGCAACCCATTCCAGTGCCTCACCACCCTTACAGTAAAGAACTTCCTCCTTATATCCAATCTAAACTTCCCCAGTTTAAGTTTGAACCCGTTACCCCTTGTCCTATTGCTACAGCCCGTAATGAGGAGTCCCTCACCAACATCCTTAAAGGCCCCCTTTAGATATTGGAAGGCTGCTTTGAGGTCTCCATGCAGCCTTCTCTTCTCCAGGCTGAACAGACCCAACTTTCTCAGCCTATCTTCATGCGGGAGCTGCTCCAGTCCCCTGATCATCCTCGTGGCCCTCCTCTGCACTTGTTCCAACAGTTCCATATCCTTTTGATGTTGAGGACACCAGAACTGCACACAATACTCCAAGTGAGGTCTCACAAGAGCAGAGTAGAGGGGCAGGATCACCTCCTTCAACCTGCTGGTCACGCTCTTTCAATGCAGCCCAGGATACGGTTGGCTTTCTGGGCTGCAAGAGCACACTGAAGCCGGCTCATGTTCAATTTCTCATCGACCAAAACCCCCAAGTCCTTCTGCGCAGGACTGCTCTGAATCTCTTCTCTGCCCAACCTGTAGCTGTGCTGCGATTGCTCCCACCCAGGTGTAAGACCTTGCACTTGGCATGGTTAAACTTCATGAGGTTGGCATCAGCCCACTTCACAAGCGTGTCAAGGTCCCTCTACATGGCATTGTTTCCCTCCAATGCATCAACCGAGCCACACAGCTTGGTGTCATCTGCAAACTTGCTGAGGGCGCACTCAATCCCACTGTCCATGTCACTGACAAAGATGTTGAACAAGACCGGTCCCAACACTCATCCCTGAGGGACGCCACTCGTTACTGGTCTCCAGCTGGACATTGAGCCATTGAGCACAACTCTTTGTGTGCAGCCTTCCAGCCAGTTCTTTATCCACTGAGTGCTCCACCTATCAAATTGATGTCTCTCCAATTTAGAGACAAGGATGTCGTGTGGGACAGTGTCAAATGATTTGCAGAAGTGCAGGTTGATGATGTCAACTGCTCTACCCCTGTCCATCAGTTCCGTAGCCCAATCATAGAAGGCCACCAGATTGATCAGGTGTGATTTCCCCTTAGTGAAGCCATGCTGGCTGTCACCAACAACCTTATTGTTTTTCCTGTGCCTTAGCATGCCTTCCGGGAGAATCTGCTCCAAGATTTTGCCAGGCACAGAGGTGAGGCTGACTGCTCTGTAGTTCCCTGGCTCATCCATTTTCCCCTTCTTGAAAATGGGGGTTATATTTCCCTTTTTCATTCGTGGGGAACTTCACCTGACTGACATGATTTTTCAAATATGCTGGACAGTGGCTTAGCAACTTCACTTGCCATCTTTTCCAGGACCCACAGATGGATTTCATCAGGTCCCATGGACTTGTATACGTTCCGGTTCCTAAGATGGTCTCAAACCAGATCCTTTCCTACAGTGGGCCTAGGGTCTTCATTCTCACAGTCCCTGCATCTGCCTTCCAAGACTTGGGTGGTGTGGTCAGAGCATTTGCCAGTGAAGACTGAGGCAAACAAGTCATTGAGAACCTCAGCCTTCTCCAAATCCAGGGTAGCCAGTTCTCCTGATAGCTTCCGGAGAGGGCCCATGTTGTCCCTAGTCTGCCTTTTATTTGCTAAGTACCTATAGAATCTCTTTCTCTTATCTATCAGATCCCTAGCCAAGTTTAATTCGAACTGGGCCTTAACTCTCCTAACCTGATCCCTAGCTTCCCGGACAACATCCCTATATTCTTCCCAGGCCACCTGTCCTTGCTTCCACCTTTTATAAGCCTCTTTTTTCCTTCAAAGTTTCCTCAGCATCTCCTTATCCACCCAAGGAGGACTCCTGGCCCTCCTATTCCACTTCCTTCTAGTTGGGATGCAACACTCCTGAGCAGGTGACCCTTGAATATCAACCAAGAGTCTTGGGCCCCCTATCCTCTAGGGCTATATCCCATGGAACCTTACTGAGCAGGTTCCTGAAGAGGCCAAACTCTGCTCTCCTGAAGTCTAGGGTAGTGAGCTTGCTGCACTCTCTTCTCACTGTCCTGAGGATCTCGAACTCAACCATCTCATGATTGCTGTAACCAAGGCTGCCCTGGAGCATCACATTTCCAACCAGCGCTTCCCGGTTGGTGAGCACCAGGTCAAGCATGGCACCTCTCCTTGTCGGCTCCTCTATTACTTGCAGAAGGAAGTTGTCTTCCACACAATCGAGGAACATCCTGGATTGATTGTGCCGGAGTGTACCGTCCCTCCAACAGATATCTTGGGGGTTGAATTTCCCCATGATGACAAGCGCCTGTGAGCGTGAGGCTGTCCCTATCTGTCTCTAGAGTGCTTCATCCATCAAGTCCTCTTGATCAGGCGGTCTGTAACAGATCCCCACAGTAATGTCTCCCATCACTGTTCTCCCTTTAACCCTGACCCACAAACTCCCTATCAACTGTTCACCTCTCCCCAGACAGAGTTCCATACTCTTCAGCCTATCCCTAACATAAATAGCAACTCTCCCTACCTGTCTGCCAGGCCTGCCTTCTCTAAAGAGCCTGTAACCTTCCATTTCAACATTCCAGTCATAGGAGCCATCACACCATGTTTCTGTGATACCATTATACCATACCCCCGTAGATGTGCACACGTCTCTAATTCCTCTTGTTTTTTCCCCATACTATGGGTATTTGTATAGAGGCACCTGAGCCAAGCTCTAAATGAAGCCAGCTCATTGGCTGGAGTGGCTGGAATATCTCTACATTACTCTGAGAATTTATTATAGGTGCTGGCAACTTACTGGGGGTGTTGGGATGGAATGATGCTCCCCTCCCCCAGCACATCTAGTTTAAAGCTTTCTTGACCAGCCTGGCAAGCCTTCTACCAAAACTGCTCTTCCCTTTTATTGTCAGACCAGCTCCATCAGCCTCCAGTAGACCTGGCCTACTAAATTGAGTCTCTTGCTCTAAATACCCAAACCCCTGACTATGGCAACACTTCATGAAAGCCTTCTCCTCCTGTGCCTCTAGAGGACACTTCTCCCATCGCTTTCAATTCAGATTGCATCGCACATCCTGGCACCCTCCCCAAGTTCTCCCTCACCTTCAACTCTCCTCCTTCTCCTTTATTTTCATATAGAAAACACCCTTCCTTTCTCCCAGATGCCTTGATAACTGAATAAGACTGATTGAACCAGACAATGTCTCTGCTGTGTTGTATTAGTGACTTACAAAACATCAGGAGGCAGCAATTTGTGCTATTAATATGGAAAACAGTGGACCAAACCCTTCTTTTGAGGAGCAAATTGAGAGGTTGCAGCCGGAAGCTCTCGTGGTTTCAACATGTTCTTTTATCTGCCTCTGTCCACAGTTGCTGATGTGAGCTAAACCCTTGCATCCATCCCGGCAAATTGCATGAGTTTAATCAAGTGGCTGTGTGATATATCTGGTGACAGCAGACTTAGTTAGCCTGCTGTGATAAAGGGTTGGCAAATGTACTATTACTCTTTCCTTTATTGGCTCTTCTTTCTTCCCAGCAAGTATAATACTACAGTATCACAGACCAAATTTTTTACACTTGAGAACTCATCGCCTACTTCTTAATCCAAAAACAGTATTTCCTACTTCAGCAATAAAGGCATTTGTTGCATCTTAAAAATCATGGGTTTCTAGCAGTCCTTTTCTTTCACTAACCTGCATCATTGCTGCACTGAACTTCAGATATTGGCCACCATGATTTGCAGACTTCTTCCTTATTTTTCTAATAGTTTAAAGCAATTTCCTTTTTTCAACAACAGCCAAAGGATTCCTGCTCCACAGTCTTAAAAAATATAAAAAAAAATAAGAAAAACCCCAAAGCAGTAATTTAGCCTTTTGTCCCACTGTTTTCCAGACTTGTTTATAGAATCATAGAATAGTTAGGTTGGAAAGGACCTTAAGATCACCTAGTTCCAACCCCTCTGCCATGGGCAGGGACAAAGATGTTGAACAAGACCGGTCCCAACGCTGATCCCTGAGGGACACCACTCATTACTGGTCTCCAGCTGAACATTGAGCCATTGAGCACAACCCTTTGAGTGTGGCCATCCAGCCAGTTCTTTATCCACTGAGTGGTCCACCTATCAAATTGATGTCTCTCCAACTTAGAGAAAAGGATGTTGTGTGGGACAGTGTCAGATGCTTTGCACAAGTGCAGGTAGATGACATAAACTGCTCTACCCTTGTCCATCAGTTCCGTAGCCCCATCATAGAAGGCCACCATATTCGTGAGGCAGGATTTCCCCTTAGTGAAGCCATGCTGGCTGTCACCAAGGACCTTGTTGTTTTTCATGTGCCTTAGCATGCCTTCCAGGAGAAACTGCTCCAAGATTTTGCCAGGCACAGAGACTGATGGTATGTAGTTGCCAGGGTAATCCATTTTCCCCTTCTTGAAAATGGGGGTTGTATTACCCTTTTTCCAGTCATTGGGAACTTACAGAGGACTGTCAAGAGAGGAATGTCAAGAGGAATGAATGCTCCTTTTAGCTGCTATGAATAGAAGCTTCTCATATCAGTTAAGCATTGACTTTATAATTAAGAGGAGATTACACATTTCTGTTATTTTTCAGTCAGTCTCCTAAGACATAAATTAACTAACCTTTCACCAATTTGTGTAACCTTTCAAAATGGAAAAGGGAGGTTTGGCTGATAAATTGCAGAAGATCACATCTATTTGGAGATATTCAATGTAACAAACAAAGTGGAATATCACCTTCCTAACCCTGTGGCCTTTTCTATCTGCTCACAGTTTCCCTGGATTTGCAGGTCTTGATTTTTCTTTTTGCTGCTTCTAGAAAGATTTTTAATGAATTTTCCTGGAGGGGTTTGCTCCACAGCTGTGCTTAGCCGTATTTTTGTAAGTGTTGCAAAAAATTTTCCCACAACTCCTTTGCTGCCTGATGCCTAGGGACAGTAGAGCTGATGAGTTACTAAATGAGTGACGTCTGAGTGGTGAGGCGCTTGAGGGGATGGTGGGGTGTTGAGAGGGGAGAGAAGACCACCTCACTTCTGGTTCATCACTTTGACTTAACTGTGGCATCCAGCCCCAGAATAAATGGAGTCCATCTTCCAAAATTCAGCTTAAAATGGAGATGCCATGCCATTTTGACATGGAGACAGTGCTGTCCAAGACCAAGCTAACAATGTGAAAATCAGTCATATAGCCATTCCACTGTCTTTGCCAGCAAACCTGGGGTTTGATAACTCAAAATACAGACCAGTCAGTCTCACCTCTGTGCCTGGCAAAATCTTGGAGCCGATTTTCCTGGAAAGCATGCTAAAGGCACAGGAAAAACAACAAGGTGCTTGGTGACAACCAGCATGGCTTCACTAAGGGGAAATCCTGCCTGACCAATCTGGTGGCCTTCTATGATTGGGCTACGGAACTGATAGACAGGGGTAGAGCAGCTGACATAATCTGCCCGCACTTGTGCAAATCATTTGACACTGTCACACACGACATCCTTGTCTCTAAATTGGAGAGACATCAATTTGATAGGTGGACCATTCAGTGGATAAAGAACTGGCTGGATGGCTGCATGCAAAGAGTTGTGCTCAATGGCTCAGTGTCCAGCTGGAGACCAGTAGCGAGTGGTGTCCCTCAGGGATCGGTGTTGGGACCGGTCTTGTTCAACATCTTTGTCAGTGACATGGACAGTGGGATTGAGTGCGCCCTCAGCAAGTTTGCAGATGACACCAAGCTGTGTGGTTCAGTTGATACATTGGAGGGAAGGGATGCCATGCAGAGGGACCTTGACACGCTTGTGAAGTGGGCTGATGCCAACCTGATGAAGCTTAACCATGCCAAGTACAAGGTCCTCCACCTGGGTGGGAGCAATCCCAGGCACAGCTACAGGTTGGGCAGAGAAAAGATTCAGAGCAGCCCTGTGCAGAAGGACTTGGGGGTGTTGATCGATGAAAAAATGAACATGAGCTGGCTTCAGTGTGTGCTTGCAGCCCAGAAAGCCAACCATATCCTGGGCTTCATCAAGAGGAGCGTGACCAGCAGGTCAAGGGAAGTGATCCTGCCCCTCTACTCTGCTCTTGTGAGACCTCACTTGGAGTATTGTGTGCAGTTCTGGTGTCCTCAACATCAAAAGGACATGGAACTGATGGAACAAGTGCAGAGGAGGGCCACGAGGATGATCAGGGGACTGGAGCAGCTCCCGCATGAAGATAGGCTGAGAAAGTTGGGTCTGTTCAGCCTGGAGAAGAGAAGGCTGCGTGGAGACCTGATAACAGCCTTCCAGTATCTGAGGGGGGCCTATCGGGATGCTGGGGAGGGACTCTTCATGAGGAACTGTAGTGAGCGGACAAGGAGTAACGGGTTCAAAATTAAACAGGGGAAGTTTGGGCTGGATATGAGGAAGAAATTCTTTATTGTAAGGGTGGTGAGGCACTGAAATGGGTTGCCCAGGGAAGTTGTGAATGCTCCATCGCTGGTGGTGTTCAAGGCTGAGTTGGACATAGCCTTGGGTGTCATGGTTTAGTGTGAGGTGTCCCTGCCCCTGGCAGGGGGGTTGGAACTAGATGATCTTCAGGTCCTTTCCAACCCTAACTATTCTATGATTCTATGATTCTATGAAATGGCTCCTACTCAGTGATAATATGAGTCAAACACACTTTTGACAAGCTTCTGTAAATGTGCTCAAAAAAGTATTTTCTATGTTGAGTCCCTTCTGAAAAATTGTTCCTAGATGTTGAAGATTTTGATTTCAAAATGCCTCATTTGTCTCTTGATGCTACTAGTAAATCACTTTGTTCTACAGCCCACCCTCTTTGGCTGTAAAATGCCATATGATACCCAACAGCACAAGACAGGGCATTGCCTGGATTCTTCCATAGATGCGTTTTAGGTTTTTTTTTGTTTGTTTGTTTGTTTTTTTTTTTAAGGTCTGCTATTCCAAGTCATTTTGTGATATTACAAGAATGCAACCCTTTGGAGGAGAAGGTCAGATTTCTAACTAAAAAGGAGCCTGTGCTGTCTGTAGAATTTGCCCTACTATTCAGTGTGCTGTTATACATTAGTATGCGTATCAAATCAAATTTAACTTTACATTTAAAAAGTAATTGAAGGATCAGAAATGCAAAACTCCCCTTCAAGCTTTTTGCTTTTACTGCCATTTTCCTTCTTACTAGCCAATGTGTTTATCATGATGTCATTTCTTCTAAGGTAGTAATTGCAAAAAATGCAGGAATCATTCATCTACAATGGAAGTTTGGAATGGGCACTAAACATTGTAGCTTACCTTTACATTTTAATTATAAAAGAAAATGGCCCTTGTGGCATAAATATCTTCAAATGAAATGGGAGTTCATGAATTTATAACCAGTGAGATACAGGTAAAAAGACCTCAAGAGGAGATGCTGTCACAATGGTATTTTAATAGAGCAGAACTGGCTAAAATTAACAGCTGCTCCCATATGTCTGCATACAGAAAAGGTAGCTAATTTTGTTGACTAAGTGATTAATCTTGAAGTATTCACTCACATTTAATTATTAAGAAGCGTATTAATGCTTATAACTGTGTCTTGACTTGTGTTGGGAAGTTCTTGGTTTGTTTCTAACATCCTTCTCTCCCATTTCTCATAAGAGCCATGATATAAAACTCCAAAGCAGATCTCAAGTCATAGAATACCAGGTCTGTAAACTCCTAAAGAGAAGACAGAGGAAAATTGAAGTTTTCTGTTATGGGACCACGACAGCCCCCAGGTCCTGAAAGAACAATGCTCAAGAAGTGAATCTGCAAAATAAACGCAGCTGCAGTACAATGACCAGGAAAAGGATTTAGGAGTTATTGCAGAAAAAACCCTAAAAGCTGTCATCAGAATGAGCCACAGCAACAGTGAGGAAGGTAAAGCCTTTGGATTATACTGATGGTAGCAGCTGAAACGAGTAAAAGCAAAAATTCTACTTTTTTTTTCCTTTGAAGAAATCAAACCAACAACCAGACTTTCATCAAAATTGATACACATTGCACACCTCCCACACAGCACAGCCCATAGGAAATGTCACCATGTTCTTTGTGCCGTTTTGAGCCTACCAATTACAGAGAAAAGCCCACCTAACACATCAGCTTCTGTGGTGCAACTTTGAGCCACATATTTGAGCTGTTTGTGAGCTCTTGTTTTGCTTTTTGATTATCTTGCCAATGAATAAACAGGACACTGGCTACACACCAGATCACAGCCAAGCCTTGTGCTAAGGAACACTGGGCTGTCCACGCAGTTTTAAGCTGCAATACAGCAGCAGGGCCACAAAGACACGAGAGTTTTAGGGATTATAGCTAGAAAACAGCAGGTTAACTGAAACAAAGCAAAGCTTTTGTCTGAACTGCTGAAATAAAAAAAACAACAACAACAAGTTACAGATCTAATGGCACCACGCTTTGGGACATTGCGGCCCATGTGTATCAGGAAAAGAAACAGCAGCAGCAAAGGCTGCTGAAGTGCCAACCAAGCTTTCCTTTTGCTGAAGGAAAGACATTCCTTGATGGTTACAGTTTTTCTATGCATTCTGTATTTGGACAAAATTAGCACTCTGTGTGTTTCCCTATTCTGCAGTACCACCTAGTGAAATTGTAATGAAGGGGAATGGAACTGCACTGCAGCTAGCTCTTGGTAGTGCAATTACTGGACCAAATCTTCCAACTCCACTTTAACCATTTCTTTCCTGGCTTGTTGAGCTCCATAAAAGAACACACTGATAGAAGATACAGCCTAGAAGAAATAAAACCACTCATGAACCCAGACACAAAGCTCTTTCTGCCTGCTGTCTGACTGAAGAAGAGATGATTTCAGTGAATCTACAGGTGTGAAACATCTTTCATGAAACCAGCTCTGACATAAAACATAGCCATTACTAAGGCACTCATGCTAATGTACAATCACTACCTATTGGGTAACCCTTTAACAGTGTCTTAAATGGGGGGGATGAGGGGAGAAATAACCTAATACACTGTGCCACTGATGAAGGTTCCCAAAGCTGATCCTCACTGAACGTGCCCTCAGAGGCATTCCTGGGGAATCTAGACAGGAAGAACGCATTTCTAAGCACATCCCAGTATCCTCTTGTGTACTGAATACAAATGTTCTTATCAAAGCATTAAAACAGTGACTTTTACTTACAGTTAAAAGTCTCTATTTATTTAAAAAAATATCTTAGGTATTGTTTCTATAGCACAAAATAAATACTTTATTTGTAGGCTGCCTTATCTCAGCTTTACTGAGGAGATGAGAGAGACAAAGATAATGAGTTTTTACAATGTCACAAAAGGTAAATAAAATGTTAAACTATACAATAAAATCCTTTGTTACAAAAATTTTTAACACAATTTTACACAAACTCCATCAATCTGAATTTAATAAGTGCCTTCCCCTACGCACACCTAACTCTGCTCACAAAAGCTCACATTCTCAACCAGAACCTTCAATATCTATTCCTAAATACAATACCAAATACTACATTTTGAAAAACCACCACACAAACCCATTTTTGAACAGGTTTTGGATCAGCTGTATTTGGTCAGGATACAGGCTGTGTAGCTTAAGGACTTACTTTACGTCATAATGATTCACACATTAAAAGTTGCAATTTAATGCAGAGAAAAGTCACGTGAAATACCTACCCTAAAGACAGAAAATTTTCTGGAAAGAACACTTGGATGCCAGCTGATCCACAGCAAACTGGAATTACTCGCACTTTTTCCTTTAATTTTCTTATAAAAAATATTCAAATCATTATAATCTTGGTTGATTAAGGAGGGTTTTGAAATAAGCTGTGATCACAGCTCATGCTGGACAGCCAAAGGAGACTGGTAAAACCATCACCTGTGTCAGTAGAATGTAATAAGAAGCAGCGCCCCTTGCATCCACTGAATTCACCCAACTGCTTCAGAAGTGTCAGGACAGCTGCCCTCAGTGTGACTAGGCAGATGACATCAAAGCACTGCGGCAGAGACAAGACTTGATACCATGTATCACAAAGCAATGACACATCAACATTTTAGGCTTTCATCTGTTGTAGGCTCTTTGAAAACATACCACTTTCTATAAGGATACAGGACTAAGCTTGCACCAGAATTACCTAATAAAGAATAGGACCTCAAATAAGAAGTTTCAGTAAATGTATGCCCATAATTGTGGTCTTAAATCAGGTACAAAACTAGAGCACTGTCAGGGATTCTTGCACAGCTTAATTTTGCAATCGTTGCACTCAATAGAAGGCCTGCTTTTGTCTTCAACAGGAGCAAAGAAATGGAATAAAGTCAAATAAATAACTTTTGAAACCCTTACAAGCACATGCACTGTGGTCTGGTTGACTAATGGGCTCCAGGAATGTAAATGTCAAAGCAAAACAAATCCACTCTGCAGCACCAGTGAGTGATGCTGCCTAGATTTGACAATAATACACTGCAAAACAGGTTTTGACATTAACTGGACAATATATGTGTATTAATGCACTGCATGTAGCTCACGTCGATCACTTTAGAACTAGTTAGAAATGTGAGACCACTTGAGAACCACTGTTAGAAAGACACCTGGAGAGCCAATTTAACTTCATAATTCTTCTATGGATTAAGTAAAAAACTGTGTCAGCAACTTTAACTGAAAACAAACTCTGAAGTCATATAGTTAAGATGTGGATTGCCAAAGCAAGAGAAACTAAATCTAAACAAATTCCAATCAGTTGTACCAGCAATTATAGGAACACAGAAAAAGATGCCACTCAAGACTTTTGCAACTTTCATGTTTTAGTTTGTCTACTATGTAACAGCACTTGTTACTGCTGTATTAAAATCACACAGTGTTACCTCAGGACAGCCTTCTACTCAGGCAGCTACGCTACTCCAGCAACAGATTTCTAGCAACTGATAATAAAGAGCAGTGGCAAACTGCTTAAACAGAATTCTCACTTCAGTGACTGCTGCTGCTGCAGGAGACACTCTTAGAAGTCACACAGAAGGAGTTCAAGTGACTCTCCTTCAACATGAGAAAGAAGACAGCAATACAGTGCTTGTTGCCTGACTAAATGAGACTCCAGTTTTGGACCACAACCCTACCTATCCGGCACATGAAGTTCTAAAGAGCCATCATGAACCAGGGAGCTCTGGCAGCACTGAACCATTCTTAAGAAGCTTTAATTCACTATCTGAAGTGTTAAGTTTTTATTCATTAACTATTTATCTACTACTGTTTTCAATGTAATATCTCTGTTTTCTTCCTGTTGGATGCTACACTGGTTCTACTGATTTGGGACCTCAAAAAGCATCAAGAATCTGGTTGAACAGTCTGGTTTCAAGCTAAAGCACCTCCATTTGCTAGGTAATTTCACAACCTGCTTCAAATTGTGGATAGCACCAAAAAAAGCAAAGCAAACCATTTACCAGTGCTAAGTGGAAAACCTTGAGAGCTATGCTACCCGGCATTTTATCTAGCTAACAAAAATAGTGTTAGTTTTCCCCTGCCTGCCCTTTCCCCCCAGAATTTTGAGGAAAAAAGGAATACATGGAGCTGTAATACCCAGTTCATATTACATTAGCAGCCTGCAGAAAGTCCAGAGTATGTAGTTGTGATGCCTTCTTCACTTTCCAGGAAAAGTCTGGAGATTCAGAAGAAATTATCGTAACACACACACACAAAAATTAATCTGTGAAGGGACCAAGGTCTAATACTGTTCTCTCCCCTCACCTTACCTGCTGCTATTGAAGTTTACTTAACAACAGATTCAGTCACTTTTATCCCTGATCTTACATTTGCATCAAATGTTTTCTAACCATTATTATCTTACTGGCGAAAGTATAAGTGCAAGTTACCTAATGCAGCTTCTAGCTTTGCAGGTAGATGTTTCATAGCCAGAATAGATTTTCCATCACTGAATCTCTTTCCCACCCCACCTGCAAAGACCCTAGATACAAGCAATTACCACATGTGACAAGCCTGAGTACTCTAGCAGTGCAGCCCCGGCAGGGGGATGGGTGAAGCCCTCCCAGCCCAGGTCCCACTCCATGCTGGGGCTGTCAGTCACTACGTGCAGTCAGCCAAGCCCAGCTGAGCCAGCACAAAGCACTGAGGACCTCTGCTCTGTTGAGCTCCTCACAGCCCAGTCTCTCTCTGCCACTGCCAGTTGAAAGGACAGCACTATTCCTGTAGTAGGCAAGTTATGATTCAAAAGGGTAGTTAACAGCTTGTTCAAGCCAAGACATTCTTCTTCACTGGGTTTGCTGGAGTGATTGAATGGTGTAGAGGACAGTTTGAACCTGGAGAGAAGGGAGTGGGTAAAAAGACTGAAGAATAGCGACAGAAGTTCGTTTTCTCCAGGGGGAAAAAAAAAAAATCTGTTGTATGATGATTTTAACAGGGAGATGGTACCACCCAAGTGCTCAGCTGAGATCTGAACCCCTTTAATAAATAAAATATTTGCAGTAGAAAACATGTTTAAACTCTCACATAAAAGAGCTTATAAGGAAACCATAAACAAACTACCAACAAGGCAACTATGGTATTTCATTTATATAATGAAATTTGTAAACATTCATGACATTTTCCAGTCCACTTTGTTTTCATTCTAATATTACTCAAGGCCCAAATATTTTTGTTTTCTTTTTTTTTTTTTTTTTTAACACAGTTGCATAAAAATAAAAGGAGTAAAGGTACAAAGGTCAATCTCATCACACAAAATCCTTCTTAATTATGAGTTTATGATATGATGGTTCTTTTTATAAAAAGAGATAATGCCAGAATTAGAATCCATACACTTCAATCCACTACAAGAAGTTAATTCATTGCATAGGTGCCTTTGGGATTGCTACTATCTCTAGAATTTTTCTTTTTAAATGAGGCAGATATTACCATATCATTGCACATGATGACAGAAGAAGCAGGCCGCCATAATGAATTAGTTTATCAGGGAAGCA
The DNA here is from genome assembly GCA_028858755.1 of Ara ararauna. Lineage (NCBI taxonomy): Eukaryota > Metazoa > Chordata > Aves > Psittaciformes > Psittacidae > Ara > Ara ararauna. The sequence continues at coordinate 1,340,071 of CM054410.1, read as the reverse complement.
GCAGGTAGTCTCTGGATTGCCTTAGATGCAAAGTGGTACCAGAAGTAGCTACTAGCTACTTCCTATATTATATACATTCCCTGGATATTATTATAATCTCAATAACTTTAGCAGTTCATTTGAATGGCTATTTTGTCTTTTCCAATTTGCATAGGGTATTTTCTCCTGACAGTGCTTCTCCACTGAACATTACCATGCCATTGTACTAAGCATACCGATAATCTCATATAATGAGACTCAATTTATCTTCTCTTGCCATCAGCTACTTGCAAGACAGAACACTACTGCTATCCAGTAAAGCTGCTTTTGCACTTTCATTCCACATTAAGGGTTTTGTTTCACTCTGAGGAGTACAACAGTGCAATACATCAGAGATCCAGCTGGGAGGATGTGGGCAGTGTGGGGAAAATCACCACTCCACAGGTTGGAGACACTCAAAATCAAATCCTACTGCAAATTTCAGTTTGCAAGGCATAAAAAGAAATAGCACTAGGTATATGGATTCCCACCAAATTTCCAGCTAGCTCTTTGAGCTCTGAATTGCCCATGGAACTAACACTGCACAGTTTCTTCAAGCTTTGTAAAATCCTTATCCACATTGGGTTAAGGATGCTGAACCAAGCTGGTGACCAGGCACCAGCACAGCTGGCTTGATTGGCTGCGCTGGGAGCTTGCACAAAGAGAGCTCCCCAAGCGCCCACACTTAGCACAGCCCGGTTGCTTGGGCTGATTTTATGAGAATGAGATGCCACAATTTTAATGGCCAGGGTATTCTCCAAGAGATAGCAAAATGCTCTACTTTGGCCTTTCTAGTGTTCCCAGGTGGACTTAATGGTAAACCTTATTTGGGTGTTTTAGAATCATAGATTCATAGAATCATAGAATAGTTAGGGTTGGAAAGGACCTTAACATCATCTAGTTCCAAACCCCCTGCCATGGGCAGGGACACCTCCCACTAAACCATGCCACCCAAGGCTCTGTCCAACTCTAGGGTGTCCTCCTTTATTCTTATTCGAGCCCAACATCAGCAGGCAAGCACCAAAGTGGGTAGTGATGTTACAGATTTTGCTTGAAAACACTGTCCAGATCCCTCGGCAGAGCCACCCTATTCTTCAGCAGATCAACAGTCCCACCAATTTGGTATCATCTGCAGATTTACTGAGGGTGCCCTCAATCCCCTCATCCAGATCATCAGTGAAGATATAAACAGCACTGGTCCTAACACTGAGCCCTGAAGGACACCGCTAGTGACCAGTCACCAAATAGATGTGATGCCAACACTGTTTGGGCTTGGCCATCCAGCCAGATTTCAACCCAGAAAATTGCTTGATGTTTTACATGTACTAAATAAAACACTTAATTTAAGATGATATAGGCGCTCTTATGCATGCTGACTTAATTCCTGTTAGTCCTTCCTAACCATTCCTGACTAAAGTATATACTTCATTTGAAGTTATGTATGTATACTAGAAGCTGATGGCTGGTGACACATGCCATACTTCATCCCTTATCATTCTACAACTCTCTTGCAGCAATCTGCAGTCATTATGAGCTAAAAGCAGACTTAGTGTCCTGAGTTACTAGTCAGCATACAGGCTAACACAGTTCATAGCAGAGAAGACAGGGTATAAAGTACTGTTGTCTGCCTGAAGGAAAATAAATTCATGTAACCATTCATCTGTAAAAGCCATGCTTAAACCTAGCTTTATGGCCAAACTGGCAAAATGAATTACTGCTGAAAGGAATAATTACATGCTAGGAATTTAAACAGGTAATTGTGACCCATGATGCAGCAGTATAGTAGAGGTTAGCTGATAATATGAGAGGACACTTTTATTGTCAAGGATCATTTGTCCATTCACCTCTATATCAACTTAATTTGGTGGAGGAAACCTTCCTGGTCTTAGTAAGTTAGAATTGTAGAATCATAGAATAGTTAGGGTTGGAAAGGACCTGAAGATCATCTAGTTCCAAGCCCCCTGCCAGGGGCAGGGACACCTCACACTAAACCATGTCACCCAAGGCTCTGTCCAACCTGGCCTTGAACACCGCCAGTGATGGAGCATTCACAACTTCCTGGGGCAACCCATCCCACTGCCTCACCACCCTTACATTAAAGAATTTCTTCCTCATATCCAATCTAAACTTCCCCTGTTTAAGTCTGAACCCGTTACCCCTTGTCCTATTACTACAGCCCGTAATGAGGAGTCCCTCCCTAGCATCCCTATAAGCCCCCTTCAGATACTGGAAGGCTGCTATGAGGTCACCACGCAGCCTGCTCTTCTCCAGGCTGAACAGCCCCAACTTTCTCAGCCTATCTTCATATGGGAGGTGCTCCAGTCCCCTGATCATCCTCGTGGCCCTCCTCTGCACTTGTTCCAACAGTTCCATATCCTTTTGATGTTGAGGACACCAGAACTGCACACAATACTCCAAGTGAGGTCTCACAAGAGCAGAGTAGAGGGGCAGGATCACCTCCTTCAACCTGCTGGTCACACTCCTTTTGATGCAGCCCAGGATACGGTTGGCTTTCTGGGCTGCAAGCGCACACTGGAGCCGGCTCAGGTTCATTTTCTCATCGACCAATGCCCCCAAGTCCTTCTGCGCAGGACTGTTCTGAATCTCTTCTCTGCCCAACCTGTAGCTGTGCTGCGATTGCTCCCACCCAGGTGGAGGACCTTGCAGTTGGCATGGTTAAGCTTCATGAGGTTGGCATCAGCCCACTTCACAAGCGTGTCAAGGTCCCTCTACATGGCATTGTTTCCCTCCAACGCATCAACCAAACCACACAGCTGGGTGTCATCGGCAAAGTTGAGGAGGGCGCACTCAATCCCACTGTCCATGTCACTGACAAAGATGTTGAACAAGACCGGTCCCAACACCAGCCCCTGAGGGACACCACTCGTTACTGGTCTCCAGCTGGACACTGAGCCATTGAGAGGAACACTTTGCGTGTGGCCATCCAGCCAGTTCTTTGTCCACTGAGTGGTCCACCTATCAAATTGATGTCTCTCCAATTTAGAGACAAGGATGTCGTGTGTGACAGTGTCAAATGATTTGCACAAGTGCGGGTAGATGATGTCAGCTGCTCTACCCCTGTCTATCAGTTCCGTAGCCCAATCATAGAAGGCCACCAAATTGGCCAGGCAGGATTTCCCCTTAGTGAAGCCATGCTGGCTGTCACCAAGCACCTTGTTGTTTTTCCTGTGCCTTAGCGTGCCTTAGCATGCCTTCCGGGAGAATCTGCTCCAAGATTTTGCCAGGCACAGAGGTGAGGCTGACTGCTCTGTAGTTCCCTGGCTCATCCATTTTCCCCTTCTTGAAAATGGGGGGTTATATTCCCCTTTTTCATTCGTGGGGAACTTCACCTGACTGCCATGATTTTTCAAATGTGATGGACAGTGTCTTAGCAACTTCACTTGCCAGCTTTTCCAGGACCCACAGATGGATTTCATCAGGTCCCATGGACTTGTATACGTTCCGGTTCCTAAGATGGTCTCAAACCAGATCCTTTCCTACAGTGGGCCTAGGGTCTTCATTCTCACAGTCCCTGCATCTGCCTTCCAAGACTTGGGTGGTGTGGTCAGAGCATTTGCCAGTGAAGACTGAGGCAAAGAAGTCATTAAGAACCTCAGCATTCTCCAAATCCAGGGTAGCCAGTACTCCTGATAACTTCTGGAGGGGGCCTACGTTGTCCCTAGTCTGTCTTTTGTTCACTGCGTACCTATAGAATCCCTTACGGTTATCTTTAACATCCCTAGCCAAGTTTAATTCTAAGTGGGCCTTAGCTTTCCTAACCTGATCCCTAGCTTCCCAGACAACATCCCTGTATTCTTCCCAGGCCACCTGTCCTTGCTTCCACCTTTTATAAGACTCTTTTTTCCTTCAAAGTTTCCTCAGCATCTCCTTATCCACCCAAGGAGGACTCCTGGCCCTCCTATTCCACTTCCTTCTAGTTGGGATGCAACACTCCTGAGCAGGTGACCCTTGAATATCAACCAAGAGTCTTGGGCCCCCTATCCTCTAGGGCTATATCCCATGGAACCTTACTGAGCAGGTTCCTGAAGAGGCCAAACTCTGCTCTCCTGAAGTCTAGGGTAGTGAGCTTGCTGCACGCTCTTCTCACTGTCCTGAGGATCTCGAACTCAACCATCTCATGATTGCTGTAACCAAGGCTGCCCTGGAGCATCACATTTCCAACCAGCGCTTCCCGGTTGGTGAGCACCAGGTCAAGCATGGCACCTCTCCTTGTCGGCTCCTCTATTACTTGCAGAAGGAAGTTGTCTTCCACACAATCGAGGAACATCCTGGATTGATTGTGCCGGAGTGTACCGTCCCTCCAACAGATATCTTGGGGGTTGAATTTCCCCATGATGACAAGCACCTGTGAGCGTGAGGCTGTCCCTATCTGTCTATAGAGTGCTTCATCCATCAAGTCCTCTTGATCAGGCGGTCTGTAACAGATCCCCACAGTAATGTCTCCCATCACTGTTCTCCCTTTAACCCTGACCCACAAACTCTATGTCGACTGCTCACCTGTCCCCAGAGTTCCATTCTCTCTAGCCTATCCCTGACATAAGTAACAACTCTCCCTCCCCGTCTGCCAGGCCTGTGTTTCCTAAAGAGCCTGTAACCATCCATTCTAACACACCAGTCATAGGAGCCATCCCACCATGTTTCTGTGATGCCTATTATATCATACCCCTGTAGACGTGCACACATCTCTAATTCCTATTGTTTGTTCCCCATGCTACAGGCATTTGTATAGAGGCATCTGAGCCAAGCTCCAATTGAAGCTGGCTCATTGGCTGGAGTGGCTGGAATATCTCTACACTGCTCTGAGCATTTATTATAGGTGCTGACAACTGCCTGCGTGTGTTGGGATGGAATGATGCCCTACTCCCCCAGCACATCTAGTTTAAAGCTTCCTTGACCAGTCTGGCAAGCCTTCTACCAAATCTACTCTTCCCCTTCTTTGTCAGATCAGCTCCACCAGCACCAGTAAACCTGGCCTACTAAATTGAGTCCTGTGTTCAAGATACCCAAACCCCTGACTATAACAACCATTTATTAACCTGGCCAATCCTCCTAGCCTTTTTGAGGTCCTCCCCTGTATCCCGGAGTATCGATGAAAAGACAATCTGAGCTCCAGAGCCCCTAACCAGCCTCTCCCAGGGCTCTGTAGTCCTTCTCTATGCTCTCCGGGCTACTGCTATCTATATCAGCCGCACCCACATGGATCACTAGAAGTGGGTAATAGTCAGTGGGACTGACTAGAGCAGGCAGCCTCTCTGCAACATCCCTGATCTGTGCCCCTGGTAGGCAACACACCTCCCTTGAGACTGGGTCAGGCGGACAGATGGGTACCTCTGTTCCTCTCAGAGTAGAGTCCCCTACAAATATAGCCCATCGCTTTTTCCTGGCAGCACCAGTAGTGATGTTCTTTGCCAGTGCATCAGCTGGTAGTTCCTGGTGCGAATGTGTTTCCTCATTAACCCCCTGCAGGACAGCAAAGCGGTTCTGGGTAGGGACAACAGATTTAGGAAGAAGCTCCTTGCTTTTAATTGTCCTCTTCCCCTGTTTTTTGTTGGTTCTTCCTGTTACTGTTTCCCAGCTTCCTGGGTTAACGGCCTTCTCTTTCCTGCATGAGCTACAGTGGACACTTGAGGCCCCTGCATAGTTTGGGCCTGGAGCAAACAGTGCTGGTTCCTCTCAGTTTACCTGACATCTTTCAGCCTTGTAACAGCGTTCCGCAGCTCAGCTGCCTGCTGCAGGAAGACCTCCACCAGGGAGCACAGAATACAGCCCTGTCCATTGTGCATCCTCACATCAGGAGAGCAGTGCAGGCGCTCTCTACACCCCGAGCTCTGCACTGCATCCTCCCCTCTTATCGGCCCTGTCTGGATGTCTACACTGGCCACCGCTGAGGCAGCCAGAGCAGAGCTCCCAGACTGATCCCTGGCCATACGGCGAGGGCTCACCATCCCACTCGAACTGCCGCGCAAACTGCCTCCACCCGTCCTGGTCGCTTGCGCTTCCTGGGGCAGGTTTTTAGCAGCCAGGGCTGGTGTCTCTCCCTCAGGCCCTTCCCCTGTGAGTCCCTGCTCGCGTCAGCTGCACTGCCGGCTGCTGAGCAAGTCCTGTAGAGGACTTGAGGCTCCCTGTGTGACTCTCGCCACTCAAGAGTTGAGGCTTCTGGATGCTAAGCTTCCTCCCTATCAGGTGTCAAAGTCATCCTTTCTCGAGCTACTCACCTCAGCCAGTTTTTTAAAACCAAGAAATGCCTTCAAATTACATTACTTCCACTTACAGTTTGACTCCATCTACAGTCCAAATACCTCTTCCAAGTACTTGAAAATAGTAAATTATTCTATTATGGAATTCAAAATACATTACATCCTTTCTGGCTCCAGACCCTGTGTAATTTCCCCTACACTATCCGGAATTCAAGTAGATGGAGACAATAAGTAAAACTGAAGTTACGTAAATCTACAGATGCAAGAAGAAGCCAGCCATATTCTAGCACCTATGCTGCTTTTAAATACTCACTTTATCAATGAAAGCCTAAGAAATATTTTAGTTGGTTTCTGTTGTTCAGGATCTGTGACTTGATTCACCGGAGAGTTTATTTAAAATGTGATGAAGTCAGAACTTAAACAACACAGCCAGCAGGAGATGAGACAGAAATGAATTCACAACAGATTAAGTATAAAAGTATTTTCCCATAAGAGTTCATTTTTCAATAGAAGGTTGTTTGAGAATCCAAGGAGTTGCAGCTGGTTCGAGGCTCAGAGCTGGGAAGGCCCATGTACTCACCTATCCTGCTGATAGACTATATGCCTGTGGACAACACTGCACAACTACTTGACTGCAGGCCCCTGCACACCATTATCTACAAAGGTAATAATGCAACACAGTGTTGGCTGTATAAAAACATGTGCTTTTTCCAGCAGCAAGTCCTGAAGATGGAGGTTGCAGGGCCTGTGCAGAACTTTGTGGCTTCACAAACTACAAATCATATCATCCACACAGAGTTACAGCAGATATTAATAACATGATGGCCATATTAAACCTGAAAGGACGGGCTGAATAGTTTATGGGTTTAAGCCAGCTGCATTGTCTTTTTAAACTACTGATAAATTTAATCTATATAAATACAAGTGTCATGATAAAGTCACAGTGTAGTGCATTAGAAAGCACTTACTAGCCTGTTAGGGAACAGAGATGATTAAAATCAAGTTAGTGAGGTGAATAATGACGCTGTCATCTTAGCTAATGTACTAGACAAAACCTTTCTGTTTCTATATAAAGCCTTAAGAACCCCCATCTGCACTAGTGCAATTTAATCACTAATGATTTACAGGAACACCAGAATCAGATCTGTGATTTTATCCTTATCAAAATAAAATGGTGTCAGTTATCTAAATACACATCAGGAACGTCAGACCTCTACAGCCATGATTCACAGCTTTGCCGTACTTCAGAAAACTGCTTATTTTCTTACTTTTATTTTGCTCTGACTTCACCCTTTCTCTCCAACCCTTGTCATTAAAACTCTTCATGAAGCGATGTCTTTCGAACATAGCACCTGAAAAACAAAATACTTTAAGATTGATATGGCATCCTCTTTCATTGCTATCCTAGTGATATTTGCAAAAAAATTACATATTTTTAAAAATAAGTTGACTTGCAGCTTTTTGTTTTATCCTTCATTTCCTCAGGCAACATCACCAGTGCCTTTCCAATGTGCTCAAAGATCACAACTACTGAAGTACAGGTTAGGTCAGATGAAAGAAAAATAACTAAAGAACACCCAGTTTTCTAAACTATTACAGCTTTCAAATATCCACACTTAGAAGCCTAAGATAATTGGGGTACTTGAAGCTTTCACTGTACAAGTTTTTCTTTCAAACAACATTAAAGCAGAACAATTACTTTATTTCACTTGCTAGCGCAAATGGGATAATTTCTTCCAGGTCAACCTTAATTGTCCTTTGGGACAGCAATTATTGAACAGCAAAATACCTTAAGGAAATGTAATATCTGTTAAACTCATTCCAGCCCTACTTTCACTTCAAAGTAATAGGCTTCCCTTGTGAATATCTCTTTCTGCATGCTGTACCCTTTTTTCATGATGCAGAAGTAGTCTAAAGTCACAGAAACATGCACAAATGTCCTTCATGGAGTGTAACAAGTCACTGTCACTGATTGCAGCTCTGCTGCCATCACAACCCTCATCCTTTATTATCAAAAATGCCTTTGCTAGTAAAATTTTTTATTTATTACTCTAATAACTTAAGGGGTAAAAAAAAAAAATAATTAAAAAAAAAGGCACTACATGGTGATGAAGCAAACAGATGGTTTGTTTGAGGTATTTTGGCAAAGTCCCAAAATCTGCTGCATTCAGCATGTTCAGACATATCCTCCCCAAGCCTTTATCACTATAAACAACCACTTCCCACTCTTTCTCACCCCCTCACAAAATTTTGGACAGCATAGCATAAGCTTCAGAAGGGTTTCCATCTTCAGATGGTGTTCTGCTGACAGACAGGGTATGCCACAAAGTGACCACACACTAGCTGTATAAAATGCAGTTTATTAAACAAGCACACTAAAACCAATAAGGACACTAAAAGCAAACACACTAAAGTGAATTAGGTAAATATCTCTCTATATATATAGTGCATAAGTACAATAAGGCAAATCAGAGATATAGGTATATAAATAAAGTACTGAAGAAAGTCAGCAATGCATTAAATCATTACTGTATAGGGAGAGCAGAGATTAAGAAGATGATTAACATCACCAGTTGCCACTGAATTATCATCCAGGCCCACACTTGCAGCTGGGAAGCCCTGTTGCAGCCGATGCGAGGAGACTCAGGTAATTGGGAAAATTCCTATGTGGTGCATCCATCCACAGGTGAGGCTTCTCCCATGGCCACAGGAGGGTTCTGCTTTTATACCCTTATCAAAACAACCAGCTTTACCCCAGATATCTAACTGTTGACTTGTGGGACCGTGCAGTTTCTCATGAGCTCACTATTGTCCACTCCGAGAGTGTTGGCCAGGCACCCCCTGCGACCAAGTATGAAGGTCATAGAACAGCTGCACACCTATGTTTTTCTGCCTTTTTCCAACAGTCATGATAAACACAAACATATATACTCTGCCAAATACACTGTGGCAAACAACATCTTTTGTTATGGTTCTCAGTCATGAGAAGGAATCAACTCCCAGCTAGGTTCCCATCCATTACAGATGGTCCTCCCTCACTGGGAGCAGGTCAAGAGCTTTCAAGAGAAGTGACAGAAACTGGCCCTTGAAAAGTTATATTAAAGCAAAAAGCCTTATTGGCAGCAGCTCTAGATCACTCAAGGGTAAAATTTGCTGCTGGCTCTCTTTGACATGGATAGGCATGGCCCATATGCTCAAACGAAATTGAGTTATGGCACTCTAAACGTATGACGAAGAGCATGCTTCTGACAAGCTGAAATGGAAAAAAAAACAACAACCCCAAAACAAGAAAACAAAACAACAAACCAACATACACTTATTACCACCTTGATCTGACTATTGTTGCCATTTTAGTCATTCAGAGTACCAGACCCTATAAAAGGGCAAGATTAGATAAGGCATTATTTCAAATATTCAAATATTCCAAAAGCAATATTGTTTCACATAGCCAAGCTCACAAGGCCCCTGTGTATGGAGCAGATGCTTCTGACAAATGAATTCTCCACACAGTTTCAAGTAGCATCCGTCTACACGCTCTACTGTGACATTATTTTCAGTACATTCCTGGGTTAAGTCCAAGCTGCATTTTCTCTTACGTATATCCAGAAATTAAGTATTGAAGTACCCTGTTGTATTATTATTGGTGGTAGCAGCAGTGATTTGTGTTATGCCTTAGTTACTAAACTGTTTTTATCTCAACCTGTGGGAGTTGCATTCTTTCGATTCTCCTTCCCATCCCTCCGGGACTGGGGGAAGAAAGAGGGGGCAGTGAGTGAGCAAAACCGCATGGCTGAGAGGCTTAAACCACGACACCTGTGAAAAAGTTGCCTTTGGGTTGTAAATTTTAACTTATTAAACTCAAAGACTACTACCTCACATTAGCACTTAACCTTTTACAACCAGAAAAATTACAACTAGAACAACTTGTTTCTGTTCTCAACTTATCAAAATGCATATCTATTTTATCAGTAAAGTTTCCCCAAGCCTGAATTACAGCATTTCAAGAAATGCCAATGATTGTATTATCAAAGAAAAATAATTATTTCAAAGGACCTCTTTTGGCATCACTGCCATATAAGACTTCTTTATCCTCATGCTGGCAAGACTACTTACTACATTACAATCAGTAAAACCTCAGCTATGGAAGAGCATCTGCTTGCAGCACTCTACAGCCTGGCTCGTCAATCCTGGCAGTTGCACTGCTGGAAGAAAACCCCTCTTTGTGGACAACCTTCTCCCATTTCTAAACAAACAAATCTGGCTTTTGTCTTTGAGAAGCCCTGGATCACCGTACTCCACTAAAACATGGGTCCATTTGGAAGGGTTAGGATTTCATCCATAACATTTAGCAAACAAAACGGATAGATGAAAGTAGGGGGGGGGAGGAAGAGACATTGCTGGAAACCACAGCTACATTACTGGAATTCTGGTAATGTCAACAGCAGAATTAATGGCAAGTTACCAGTACTGAGTGCTTAATGATACACTGCAATCTAATGAGAAGGCAAAATACTAGCCAGATTATCCACTACTTTGTGCTCAGTTATTTGTTACTGATTAAAACACTGCTATTCTAAGTTGAGTGGCATACCATATGCAAGGACTGCAGCAATGGAGAATAAAGACCATAGCACACATCTTCAAGTCCCTATTACTGCGCCCCACCTATCTACTGTTAAGATCAAAGCAATTCACCATGTTTTGCAAGTCAAGACTTGTGAAGTATTGACCACTTCCACTGCCTACTGTACATTTAAATAATGTATCCTATACACAGGCCTTGGTAGAGGGCAGATCCTCTTGATACTTTATCATCTCTACAGCTATAGATTTTGCCATTATTGTATTTGCCTTGTGTTGCGTTGGACTAAGATTGTATTTTTGATTTATAGTAGCTGACATGCAATTTATTCTGCTGCTTACTTCTTACAGTTGTTTAGGTGGGAGTAATATATAGAAGGAGATACTTGCCTAAGTCACTAATATCTTCTATTGAGTGGTATATTTTTTTCTTTAGAGAAAAAAGACATTTGGCAATTTGAACAAGAGAACAGTGCAGACTGTAGAAAACAGCAGCATCAGCACCATCTGCTAAGGGTATTTGGTTATAGTATTGTACACCTACAGAAGTCTTGATAACACTGACTTTCCTTAAGGTAACTGTCCTGACTCTGAGTTTAATCAGCCCTGTTAAGATTAAAAGTAGTCACACACACACACAAAACCAAACTAAAAGGCATTCAGGCAGCAAGTTCAAAACCAGGGTTCGTGTTTAGTTTGACCCTGTGTCATGGGCTCAGCAGTAGCAGTAATTTTTCTCCTTCTTGGTTGCTGTTGCAGCACTGTGTTTTTGACTTTCAGCCTGGGAACAGCGCTGATAACACCAGTGTTTTCGGTTACTGCTTGGTAATGCTGTTGTCTGACCAAGGACTTTCTGAGCCTCATGCTCTGCCAGGGAGTAGGGGAAGCTGGGAGGAAGCAGAGACAGGACACCTGACCCAAACTGACCAAAGAGGTATTCCATGCCACAGCACGTCATGCCCAGGATGCAAAACAAAGAGCAGAGACCTGGAAGGGTGTGTGTGGGGGGTGCACTGCGGGGTCAGGCTGGGTATAGGTGGTGAGCGATTGTATTCTTTCCTTGTATTTGCCTTGTTATTGTTATTACTGGTGGTAGCAGTAGTGGTTTGTGTTATACCTTAGTTACTAAACTGTTCTTATCTGAACCTGTGGGAGTCACATTCTTCGATTCTCCTTCCCATCCCTCCGGGAGCTGGGGGAAGAAAGAGGGGGGAGTGAGTGAGAGAGCGACTGCGTGAGTTATAGAAGCTTAAACCACGATACTCTGTCATCATGCATCACGTCTCCCTGCTTCCCATTTTATGAAGACTGTCTTTGTTTCTATTTCTGTTTTAGCAGAATGTGAGCCCAAGCAGGTATGCAGTTTAACCAGAAAACAGTAGAGAAACCAGCCCTGCAGAAACAGCAGGATCACACAAAACACTGGGAGGTTCCAGTCCTGCTTGACCTAAGCAAAGAAGTGCCACAAGCTTGTAAACCAGGTGAAAAGGGGGTGGTTTTATCTTGTTCTCTGATTACGCAGATTATCATCAGCTGGTACATAACTCAGTAAAATGCTTGTGTTTCCCATTAATAAACTGCCCATGTGGTTCCAAAGGACCACAGAGATCACAACTCAGAATGAACTACTGCATTTTTTGCAAGAAACCCCATTCAGGGTTTTCATCTGCAGAAAATAGCAACTTTTGCTATTTTATAAACATTTTTCCTTCTAGCTGGGAGGGGCAGTGGTGTTGTCAGACAGCTGTCAGCTTTCCTGCTCTTAAAAAAGCATTTCACTACTGCATTCTGTTTATGTGACATGTGGATCTTTTCCCATTAGATAATCATTCAGCTAACGTGGCTGTCAGATGCAATACTATGGCTCCTGTGAAAATGTAAATACATGACTAGAAGTCCCCACATTTAGTTCCTAATGCACAGCCTGTACTTCAAAACTGCTTTTCAAAAGAAACATAAAAAAAAAATTAAAAAATCACAGGAGCATTAAGCAAATGGAGCAGAAAAAATGAAATGCCTTAAAAAAAAAAAAAAATAAAACCACCAAAAGCCACCACTGAGTTCAGTATTTGTATTGAAGTAATCCTGCTACAACTATTCTGTCCAACAGATACATACGCTTACACTTGCTGGTGCAAATAAAAGACATATTTGACAAGCAGAAGACTAATAAAGCTAAATATGTAGTGAATCACTCTAGGAGGAATAAACCAAATCCCTGCTTAGAACTTTCTCTGAAGGCTTCCAAAACTCTACATGAACAATTTGCTTCATATACTTGAGATTGATTCATGCCTATAACACAGCTTAAATTTATAAAGGAGAAAAATAATACCTGACCAAGCTCCAAGAATCATAGAATCATAGAATAATTAGGGTTGGAAAGGACCTGAAGATCATCTAGTTCCAACCCCCCTGCCAGGGGCAGGGACACCTCACACTAAACCATGCCACCCAAGGCTACGTCCAACCTGGCCTTGAACACTGCCAGCAATGGAGCATTCACAACTTCCCTGGGTAACCCATTCCAGTGCCTCACCATCCTAACACTAGAGAATTTCTGCCTCATATCCAATCTAAACTTCCCCTGTTTAAGTTTGAACCCGTTACCCCTTGTCCTCTCACTACAGTCCCTAATGAAGAGTCTCTCCCCAGCATCCTTCTAGGCCCCCTTCAGATACTGGAAGGCTGCTATGAGGTCTCCATGCAGCCTTCCCTTCTCCAGGTTGAACATACCCAACTTTCTCAGCCTGTCTTCATACGGGAGCTGCTCCAGTCCCCTGATCATCCTCGTGGCCCTCCTCTGCACTTGTTCCAATAGTTCCACGTCCTTTTGATGTTGAGGACACCAGAACTGCACACAATACTCCAAGTGAGGTCTCACAAGAGCAGAGTAGAGGGGCAGGATCACTTCCCTTGACCTGCCGGTCACGCTCCTCTTGATGAAGCCCAGGATACGATTGGCTGTCTGGGCTGCAAGCGCACACTGGAGCCGGCTCAGGTTCATTTTCTCATCGATCAACATCCCCAAGTCCTTCTGTGCAGGGCTGCTCTGAATCTCCTCTCTGCCCAACCTGTAGCTGTGCCTGGGATTGTCCCAACCCAGGTGGAGGACCTTGTACTTGGTTCTTAAAAGAACCCAAACAAAATACACACCACAGAAAACAAGAAATCTTTTAAAAATACATGCCTGCATTTTCAAATTATATGTAGAAAGTGTCTGATAAACACACCAAGCTGTGCATGTGCAGAGCGGCTAAACCACACATGTTCTGATCACATGGTTCAAGGGATCACTGGTACACATCTTAAAAGCCCAGGGTTTCAAATCATGTCCCTTTTGTTGTTAAAGTTCTCTTCAGGAGAAGTAATTCCTCTGGGTACTTGCTCAAAGGACAGCAGCACTTAGGAGCAAGCCTGTGCAGAACTCTCATGTTCACAGCTGAAAATCTCTATTGACTCCTGCTTTAGTCAGCAAAGAGCTAGAAATGCCACTATTCAAGGGAAAAACTCTATATAGTTAAAAGCCAAGCTGGGGGAAGTATTCTAGTCAACTGTGTGGTCAGCACATGCTTATTTATTTACCCATTCCCTCAAAATCAAGAACACTCTGCCAGATGAAGTTGATGGTTACTCCTACAAAACAGTCCATCTAAGAGAAAGCAGCAGGCAAGTCTACAGTTTGCAATCCCTTGAGGATGAATGTTTTCTAGTTGCACACCTTACTCCATTGAACTGCTCTGGGGCAGAATCTATCATGACAACATTCTTGTCTGTATAGTTAAGTACATAGCCATGGAGGAGCAGGATTCAGTAGAATTTTTCTTATTCATACATCAAAGTATCTTTGCATCAGAATATAAAATTATTGTAGGATGCTACCATAGAATTAAAGGAAGAGTCTTCTCTTCCCTCACTCCTCTGCATCCAGAAGGAATCCAACAAGTACCCTACTAGGAGCAAGCAAATCAATAGCCCCCACCAGGTTCAGATTCAGGTCCTTTTTAAGAAAGAGGGCCACCCCACCCCAAGCACATCACCGTTCCAGGAGCAGAGCTTTACTTCAGCAAGTGGTCAACTTATAACTCTAAAAAATACTTGCAGCTTCTGTAAGGCACAACCCGCTCACCAGGCACCCACTCCAAACCCTGCTGACCTGCTCAGCCCCTTCCAGTCCCACAGATGCTGCCAGTCTCTGGTAATGGGGAAATTGGGTCCAGCTGATGCTCCAGACAGGCAGAGCTGCTGCTTCCAGTCCTTATGACAGGGACCAGTTCCTTCCCACCCCAAGGGGCACAGTGGGGAAGACAGCAACAGCCCACAGTGGCACCAGCATGTTCAGAGACTGTGGCCAGAACCTACAGCAGCTTTTGCAGCAGCACAGGGTATTTAGGCACAGAGAGAGCACCAGCTTGACTCCACTTCAACATTTCTCTCCCCCAGACTCCCAACGATGGTGCAGATGCCTCCTTCCATGGGGATTGGCAGGCACCATGGGCCTCCTGCACATCCTGGTCCCTTCATGCTTCTGTGTTGCGGAAGTCTGGCTTCAAAGCAGACACAAATCTCAGTCACAACCATTTTAAAACCTCTATTAGCTTCTTTTAAGCTTTCAAACTACTGCCTTGGCTGTAGCTCTTACAACTGATACAGTGACTCTGAAAGGCTCTATACAGGAGAGTAAGTGTCCTGTCTTGCTTTGCTGCAGTGCAAGAAGAATAACAGTGCTGTTTCTGACCTACAGCATGACATGTGCTGTTGCTTCCAAACCTGCCTGTAAGGCCAAAGATGACCTGGATTTTGACATTTGTCACCACTGTGCTTTATTCTGGCACCTCCAGAATGACAGGTGCACAGACCAGGGCTTCGGCTGCAAGGACAAGGCTGTCCCCAGTGTGTTGCTGAATTTGAGTACAATTCTCCAAGAGCTCCAGCCATCAGTAGTCTCAAGTTTTCAGTTAACCTTTTCAGGAACATGTGGTAATGAAAATGCACAATATACCCTCAGAGTTTCCGAAGACCGTTGTGCTTTACTTAAAAGAAGGAGAATTGACAGCACGTAACACAGTAACTGCAGCTGAACCATGCATGTATTCCCCATCAGAGGGTATCAGATGAGCTTTCCCCAACAAGCTGGCTCACCTGTGGAGCAACCAGTTCTGTAAGTGTTTTTCTTTGATTAGAAAATCATCTGGACTTGATGATCTCCCTGTTCCCAGCCCCGCATCATACATCTCTTGAATTTCTAGCCTTTTTCCAGATAAAAGGAGATGAAAGATAGCTGAAAAGCTACAAATGCAGCAAAAGAACATAGGGCTCATCATCTCACATCATAGAACTAAAAGGTCATATAAACCCATATTACCCTGAATACCTCCTCCATATAGACAGGATTTACTTCTGGTCCTATAGACAAATTAATGAAAGGAGAACACTACCAGCTACAATACTGACATGTAATTACAGTCCCTTGAAATATTTTCAGCCTAAATTTCTTTGTAAGACACCACAAATCACTAGGCATCAGAATGTAAATACCTAAAATTAAGCTCTACATATTTCAACTGAGACAAAACCTTATCTTTATCTGTTGAGGCCTGATTATAGCTTTCAAACCACTTCTATGCAACTGGAGATTAAGAACAGTGTTTCTTCTGTCTTCACAAATACTGCTAAATAATTGTAAACTGTTTTCTTTTTTCATTAACTGATTTAACTAAAATCTAAACCAATTTATACAGTTTTGAAATTGAAAATTGATAATTTATAGATAGCTTTCTGATATGCCGTGAACTGTCATTGGTTGGAAAGCTATACAAAAATACAACTGAGACCTTTGTACACACAGCATTCCCCACACAGCATTCAGAATAAATCACCCTTCTTCTTCCCCCCTGTATTTTGATGTTGCTCAGTATGATGCACTGTTAGTTAGGACAATGCACACTGATATTAGTGGTCCATTGACCTGTTGTGGCATTTACCTTGAACATAATTGTCATCTCTACTTTTGAATTGAAATGAGATTTCCAATTCAATGTATGTTTGTCCACTAAGAAAACAAACAAACAGAAAACAAACAAACAAAAAACAAACAAAAAAAAAACCACCCAGATTTTTTGTGAGCATTCTGCTGAGTAGAAATGGACACATTGTTTGCTGCTCCAGCAATTCCCAGTGACGCTCATACGCTCATACATGCAACGAAGGAATGCAGGAACTTTTTAAAGAAAGATTATGTATTTTTATACTTCCAACTTTGAAAAAATGCCATCAATACAGTTGATGGGTTTAAGAATCACAGCAGCTAAAAATATCTTTCTGTCATGATGTGTTGATTCTGACATTAGGAAACTATAAAATTTCAGTGGAGCCAGAAGAACTGATTTAGAGTTTCCTTTTCTCCAAACAAACTAATTTATATTTTAATTTGCTAGAGGTAGCTGATTACCATGGAGTAAATGCATTGTACTGAAAACTCTATTAAATCACTGGTTTAATGGGAGCAGAATTTTTTTTTACACTGTTTGGATAAAGTTTAACTTTTGTAAGCATTTTTAAACTAATATATCAGGCTCTTAATATTTTATGCTCTGTATTAAACACTGTTTGGGGTTCATGTCCCTTTAGGCTCCAACACAGTATATTATACTATAGAAAGCAATTTGCCCAGAGTAATGAGCTCTGTAGCAGCTTCATGAAGACCAGTATTGAATTGCTGCCACTGCAGGTAAGCGTTTGATTTGATATAAAGTATAGTGGGGAGGAGCCTGGCAGATTGATGCTCATCCTACTTGTATTGTAACTAGCAAAGATATGAATATTCTTTAACTAAAAAGTGGTGGTCAGTACATAGCCCATGGAAACCAAACCAAATTCACAGATCAGAGTGGATTAACTCACCTTTTTAAATGGTTAATATCAATATGGGTATGAAGAGTAATCTAGTAGATAATTAGATCCAAAAAATAAGGAAAATTGATGAAGCATAAAAGAAACAACCAGAAAAATCTGTGAATTTCCAGCAACCAATGTCCTCAAACTGAAGACCAGAACTAAATAAATAAAAACTGGAAAATTAATTCAGATAATATCTATGTTTTATGAACTGCATGTGTCTCTGTAGTGTTTGTTTATACTTATAGCATTTACCAGATTTTTTTTTATTTCATGAGAGGTGTAATCTTTCCCTTGGAAGTAGCTGTATAGCTTTTTACCTGCTTGGGTTTAGATATGCATAAGATATACTCAGCTAAAAAAGTTCAGATTTTGCTGAGCATTGACATCCTTTTACAACCCAGGAATATTATTTTTCTAGCAGATGACCTATTCTCTTGTGAAAAAAACAGCCACTCCGGAAATGGAAAACAAACAAAAAAAGTAATTCTCCAATTTTTTAAATTTACATCTGTAGTATATTCTATACAAACATTTTGAGGGTTCTTCTATGCACAGGATAAATTAAAACCAACTGTAAGCATAGCATTACTGATAGTGGTGTTACCTGATGCTGATTAGCAGGAAGTGAATGAACTCACTTGAAACTCTGCAGAGATGAGACTGAAACTCTAAAATACTTAACCTTCATCTCTGCTGGCCATACCTGATGGCTCATGGAGTAGTTTTGTGGCCACGTTCTAATGGAAGGAGTAGGAACCTTTCATAAGAGGCAAAGTGAAGCTCTTATGACAGTAATATAAATATTTCTAGTTAATATTAGTGGAGATGATATCATTTTACAATCCTGGTGTAGCGCCAGTTAGAGCATGAATTAGATGGATAAAAACCATCTCTTGCCTTTGATCTATCTGTTCAGCTACACAGGCCGTTTACTTAAGAGTTTTTTCAATTAATCTCCATCTTCTCAAGCCTAAAGCCTCATACACAACATCATGTGCTATCATACCACAGATTTAACTTTCACTTTTGATCCAAGTGAAACCTGGGGTCCAAATACTTGTTAATTCTCTCACTTTGACTTTCAAAAGTGAATACAGTTGCTTCAGCTGAGCTCACAGCTCCACAAAGGGCTGATCCTGAGTACTTTCACCTACCCCAGATAAGCACCAAAGGGATGCTGAGACTGCAGAAGCTATAACATAAAGGCAAATTCAAGGAATGTTTGTTGCTAAATAAGAAATTCCCCATGAAGAATTCAGCAGTGCCAGGCTGCTTTGTTGCCTGCATGAATGATGTCTGGTATAGCTGGAAACCTCTCTTTGCCACAGCACATTCAGAAGAATCTTTCAAATGTCAGTCAGTCAGTCAAACAAAGGAGGGTGCAGCATGATGACTAAAACGCATGTTCTTGGTTTTATGAAACAAGGACATTTGTAACCTAATGGGACCATTATACATTGGGAAGCTGTTTCAAAGAGACAGAAAAAAAAAATGCAATGCTTTTTACACTGCATTGCCAAATTAAACTTTAAAAATTATGTAATTTTATTATGGCTCCATTTATATAAGACTACATATAATCTGCTCTAAAGCATTTACAGGTTTTATGACTGTAATGATTTATTGACAATAAAGTAATATATACTAAATAGTTCCTATAATACTTTGGTATAGATATTTTGCTCTATGTCTTACTAGCTAACCTTCCCAAAAAACTACTTTTAAAATGCCTCAGTGCACACCACTATTAATGTTTATTTTCTTTTTTTTTTTTTTTTGCAATCAGTTCCAATCCTCAAATTGTTTTTTCTCCCTAATTTAGTATCATCAGCAACAAACTGTAAATGTAAACCACAGCTGGGAACAAGCCTCTTTTTCACTGGCTAGAGAGGCTCTAGTTGTCCAAGTATCATATCTGGAGAGACAAACACAGTGTGCTTTCCTTTCCATGTGAGCATAATCATAGACCCTTTGAGAGTATCTGGCAATATTTTCCCCAAAATGATGAAAAATTAGGACCTTATACTTTGAATATTTTTTTCAATCAAATAGATCCCAATAAATAAAATAATGATAGATTAAAGAGGAAACAAAACCCCAGCAAAGATCAGGCACTCACATAAGCAATGTAAGAAATCCCAAGAAAAACAATGGGGAATTTACTAAGTAGAGGATGCTTCTCAATGCCTACTAAAACAAATTTTTTAGGACAGGATTTTCTTTCTATCATGCAAAACCACGTTGTCTATCCAACCAAAGACGGAGTTCACTGGATAAAAGCGAGCTCAAAAACCGGTCTCTGAAAGACTCAAGCGTAGGTAATAATATAGACCCTCTTGGCTTAAAACTTCTCTGAGCTGTTACTCTTTCACCCTGATCAGTTTCTAAGTCACACTTCTTGGGGACAAAACAATCTATTTGAGCAAACCTTAGTTAGGCTGAGAAGCTGAGGGCTGCAGAAAAGAAGAGTCTAGTACTCCGAAATCCAGCGTCTCTCACTGCACCAGCACGTAAACCTGCTTTCGTAAAACAGCAAAGGCAACCAGGTCTGTCATCTTAGGCATGCATTCAGGAAGGACTGACAGAGACATAAATCACTTTTTACCCTGAAACTGAGAAGACAAATACTCTGCAACACACTATTATGGAGGAGCGTCTTGGCTAACTGCAAGTAAGTAATCTCACTATGGCAGCAGAGTTCTGTGCTGGCTGATTCATACTTCTGTAGCTTGTCAACTGCTTCACACTGTCCCAGGTATCTCTGCAGGGCAGATGTGACATAATCTATTATATCAGACCTCTCCAAAATGCTGCATTGTGTCATTAGTGCTCTGGATGTCAGCAGTGACATATGAAGGTCGCAATAAATATTTTTTTCTGATTCACCTTAACCTGGACTATAAACATGTTCAGAAAGCTGGCTGCAGGCAACACTGAAAGATCCTTTCCAAGCGCACCCTGACTTACTTTAGAAAGAGTTGTTGAGGGGAATAAAGGTATGGTTCAAACCAAGCTGTCCTAGAAAATCTCACAAAAAGAAAGAACTGAATTGGGTGAACTCAGAAGGTTATAAAAATTGTGTATTATCAACCCTAACTATTCTATGATCCTATGATTTTATGATTAGTAAGCATTCTTTTTCATCCAACCTTATTTTAAGGCCCAACTCTGTTGAGCGTAGCGGACAATAGCAATTAAATAGGATTAAAACCAGGGCAGAATTCATAACCGATAAATGCATAACACTGCAGCTTTCTGGGACTCAGAAGTCATTAAGCCTCAGAATATATTGTGTTCACATGCACAGGAAAATTTAGTCCACAGATAATTTTGCTAAAATTCAGCAACAGATTATTTCTGTCTTGAAACCCACTTTTTCAATAAAATTAAAAAACAAACACAATACATCTCAGTGCCAATGTTAGATTTCTACTCTACAGTTACCAGTGTTTGCTCTGTATTCGTATCTGTCATGCTAGTTGTGTTACTAGATCCATCTAGATCCCATGCAGCATTTTATACACTAAAACAGTGAGTGCCCTATTGTTGGTGAATTTACGTAGTGTAATTACTTGTTATCTCATTCCCAAATCTTGCTTTGCTGGCATATATTTCAGGCCTGTCCAAGTGCTGAAACACCAAGCATTGCAAGAAAAAATGGCCAAGATGTGCTAGTCCAAAACTAGTACTTGCTGTGACTGAAAACATATTTGCTACACGTTTATCTGGTTTATGTGCTAACTCTCTTGCATCTTGACTGGCTATTTATTAGCATACTTTCCCACACTGCTGCAGTTATCAAGTGCACCAAAGTAATTAATGCAATAAGAATAGATGCCAATAAAGCCCTTCTGAAAAGGAAGAGGGAGAAATTCTTCGTGGATATTAAAGGGCTGAGAGGGAACACCAGACAGATGGATTCCTTCCAGTATTTGAAGGGGGCCTATAGGGATGCTGGGGAGGGACTCATCATGACGAACTGTAGTGAGAGGACAAGGGGTAACGGGTTCAAACTTGAAGAGGGGAAGTTTAGATTGGATATGAGGAAGAAATTCTCTGGTGTTAGGATGGTGAGGCACTGGAATGGGTTGCCCAGGGAAGTTGTGAATGCTCCCTCACTGGCGGTGTTCAAGGCTGGGTTGGAGAGAGCCTTGGGTGGCATGGTTTAGTGTGAGGTGTCCCTGCCTGTGTCAGGGGGGTTGGAAGTAGATGATCTTAAGGTCCTTTCCAACCCTAACTAGTCTATAATTCTATGATTAATTTTTAGACACATTTGCCATATATTGCTGCTGATCACATCAGTTGTGTAAGCGTTCTTTGATATAGATATGCTTATGAAGAGAATGGTAGGAACCTTGTGCTAGTAGGTGTATTATGCAGGTATACTGTCTGATAGAGTGGCTCAGGAAGTAGCTTTTATTTAAGGGAGAGGGAGGGGAATTTAAAAAAAGAAAGAAAAGAAAAAAAGGAATAGATTTCTGGGTTTGGTTCAGGAGTTCTCCTCTGGAGGCATAATATAGTGCTTAAACTAATGACAATCCCTCCTTGAAGGTATCTCTCAGAAAGAAAGAGCTATGGTCTAAAACTGCAATGCTAGAAACACTGCCCTAGAGAAAGTTATAATACAGTTATGAAAGACTGGGATTTGTTTCTGCCATGTCAGAGAAATCCTACCATGACTAAACCAATGTCATTATAAACCTGCAAGTTTGTGCCCTAAAGACAGGTCCTACTACAACACCACATGCTAACACTACAACTGTGGAAATCTGAACATGACAGTAGAAATATAATAGCCTGAAAAGGAAGATTTCCTCCACTGAAAGCTAATCAAGGTCTGTGCCATTTAATAGTAATCACTACAACCCTCATCATCAAAGTTCTTAGGATTTCTCTGTTTCACAATATGCTTTGTAACAGGCATTTCAACACCTAGCGTTTCATCCTGCAGTGAAGGGTGGACTTTGAGACAGTTTTGTAAGATGTGTTACCCCTTCTTTGAGGCAACTTTAGGAAATCTTTCATCATGAAGGATGGGTTGACTAACTTGCCACTAGCTAAATTTTAGACCTCTCTAGTAGGAGAAGGCTCTCCTGTAGAACTGATGAATACACAGGTCATGATGATTTACACTAGAAATCAGCAAGGAATCTACCTTGATATCAGAACTAATGGCATCATTCCTTTTCTAAATTGTGATACTATCTGCAGAAAGGTTTGACCGTAAACAAGAACTTCATCATTTTATCACAGCACATCAGTAAGTCACAGAATAAAAAAGACTATTGTAGGACAAAGGTTAGCCTATTAACTGATTCCAATTAAGTGATCTGTATTAGAAAAATATGTTAGAATAGTATAGTAATCATATAATATGAATAAAATTGATAGCATCCTTGTGTACCTTGATGGTGTTTCTGAAAACTTATCTGTTCTATCGTGTCATGGATTCAGCAGTAGCAGTCATTTTTTCTTCTTGGTAGCTGGTGCAGCTCTGTGTTTTGACTTTCAGCCTGGGAACAGCGCTGATAACACCAGTGTTTTCAATTACTGCTTGGTAATGTTTTGGTCTGACCAAGGACTTTCTGAGTCTCATGCTCCACCAGGGAGGAGGGGAAGCCGGGAGGAAGCAGAGACAGGACACCTGACCCAAACTAGCCAAAGAGGTATTCCATGCCACAGCACGTCATGCCGAGGATGTAAAACAGAGAGCAGAGACCTGGAAGGGTGGTGGTGCACTGCGTGTTTGGGCTTGGTATCAGGTGGTGAGCGATTGTATTCTTTTCCCTTGTATTTCTCTTGTATTATTATTGGTGATAGCAGTAGTGATTTGTGTTATGCCTTAGTTACTAAACTGTTCTTATCTGAACCTGTGGGAGTTGCATTCTTTTGATTCTCCTTCCCATCCCTCCAGGAGCAGAGGGGAGAAAGAGGGGGGAGTGAGTATGAAAAACTGCGTGGCTGAGAGTCTTAAACCACGACATATCAGTATCGCTTAGTCAATAAAAAATACTATTTCTTTTCTCAACTTTATCCTGTCACATCAATTCAATGAATAATCTGGAGTTGTATTTCCATTTTATATCAAACCTATGGCTGTACAGGACCCAAGACTCACAGACTTGGGTAGCTGTCTTGACAGTGCAAGATTGCTTGGGGTGCCTCTCAGACTGCTGAGACAGCAGAATCACTTAGACATACAATTACCATAGCCCATTGTCGTGGTTTAAGCCATAAATCACGCAGTCGCTCTCTCACTCACTCCCCTCTCTTTCTTCCCCCTGCTCCCGGGTGGATGGGGAGGAGAATCAAAAGAATGTAATTCCCACAGGTTGAGATAAGAACAGTTTAGTAACTAAAGTATAACACAAGACCAGTACTGCTACCACCAATAATAATAATGACACGGCAAATACAAGGAAAGAATACAATAGCTCACCCCTTCTAATACAAAGCCCGACCACTCACTTCCCCCTCCTTCTTCCCCCCCACTCTGCGGGGGGTGGGGGGGTGGGAGGGGGGAATGGGGAGAAGAATCAAAAGAATGCAACTCCCACAGGCTGAGATAAAAACAGTCCAGTAACTAAGGTATAACACAAACCACCGCTGCCACCACCAGCAACAACAATGACCAGGGAAATACAAGGAAAGAGGATACAATTGCTCACCACTCGATGACCTAGCTGTGAACTGAACTCTTCCGGGTTCCATGGAACTGTTGGAACAAGTCCAGAGGAGAGCCACGAGGATGATCAGGGTACTGGAGCGCCTCCCATATGAAGATAGGCTGAGAAAGTTGGGGCTGTTCAGCCTGGAGAAGAGAAGACTGCATGGAGACCTCATAGCAGCCTTCCAATATCTGAAGGGGGTTATAAGGATGTTGGTGAGGGACTCTTCATTAGTGGCTGTAGTGATAGGACAAGTAGTAACAGGTTCAAATTTAAACAGGGGAAGTTTAGTTTGGATATGAGGAAGAAATTCTTTACTGTAAGGGTGGTGAGGCACTGGAATGGGTTGCCCAGGAAAGCTGTGAATGCTCTATCCCTGGGGGTGTTCAAGGCCAGGCTGGAGTGAGTCTTTAGTGATATGGTTTAGTGTGAGGTGTCCCTGTCCATGGCAGAGGGGTTGGAACTAGATGATCTTAAGATCTTTGCCAACCCTAACTGTTCTATGAATCTATGATTCTAAAAACTATCCTAAACCTCTGAAAGCGCCAGAGTGCATTAATGGTAACATTAGTCTGAGAAAAAGAAAATGGATACGTACAGGGTTTCAGGGAAGAATTGCATTCCAGAAATACTTAAGCACATTGGAAACTCTCCTGCACTGAGCTCTTGGTATATAATTGAAAGCCTGACTTCTCAGCTCTTGTGGTACTCTCCATCTTCAAAACACCCTATAAGAACTACATAATCCTTACAACATCACAGTGAAGTACCCTTATATCCATGTCCCAGGAAAATTGAGTTGTCTCACTCAGAGGTCTGACTCAAATGTGAGACTTTAATCCCTGGCTCTCAGTGCCTCCTTCCCACTGTCAAGAGCATGCTTCTCTCCTTGGCTATTTAAAAAGATTTTGATCATTGGAAAATATTGCTCAGTGATAACATGACCAGATTACTTTGAAGAGTTAAGTAAAAAGAATAAGAGAAGAAAGAAATAAATTATGCAGCTGAACTGTAAACTATTTAGTAACTGATCCTACCTCCTTTTTGACAGAGTGGTTAAAAGATTCCTGAGAATAAAACATCCTGATGTTAAAACCTTTCTTTTCTTGTTTGAAGGCTTTGTTTCCCTGGGCTATTTCCAGAAGACCAAGACCAACAGGCAGAATATCAGTACTGCACAGGAGTAGCAGTAAATGTAGCCTGGAAAGCAAACTGCAAAGTGAAATGTGACTTCATATTAATACTGGGTCTTGTTCTTTCAGGGTTCAAATGGTTCATTTTTGCAGACACCACTGGCAATATGTGTACTGCCTACCACCACCCCCAGAGTTGAAGAAAATAAATTCAGAACTTGACAGTTCTGTGCTTTTCCCAAAGGGACCAGGTCAGACAGGCACTTACTGATGTTGCAATGCCTTATCAGGCCCTGGAATATGAGGATCTCATTCACTCACAGCTAAACCTCAATAAGAGAATCTAAGAGTACCACAATCTCACTTTGAGAAAGAAAAAAACTAGAAAAAAGAATATCATCTTCTGCATCTGCCAGGTCAAGCATACCATTTCTGATCATTCAAATGCAAGTCATGAAATACCACATTAGAAATCAGAACAGTACCAGCACCACCTCCTGTAAGCCTGACACTGTGCAAATACACAGGCAGCACAGACATGCCTATCATTTATATACAGTCTCTAGAGGCTCCAAGAGTCTGGATCTCCACATCAGAAGCAGATTTATTGAACTGTGACTATATGCTCTGCACAGTAAGAACCAATGAATCTTGTGTTGGATTGATTAAAATTGTAATTGTACAATCTCTGTGATCCAAGGAACAAGGAGTCATTTTTCACAGTGAAACACTTAGCAATTGGACAGACTCAAACTGTCTATCTCATGGCATTTGTAGCTGCTCTTTACATTGCCACATAAATCACAGGCATGTATTTTGACCCTCCTACACATAATGCAGCAAAATAGGAAGTGATAAAACAAAAAAGAAAATTGCTGGATGAATTTAGAACAGCTTTTTTGGAAAAAAAAAAGAACAATAGAGGCTACGAACACCTACCTTTTCACAAAATTTGATAAGATGTTCAGAATTAAAAATATAAAAAAAAATACAATTAACAATGAAGTTGCTTAAAGTGCACCAATATTCCATTTTTTACTACTACATATAAAAAGGAAAAGAAAGAGGGAAATGCAGACACAGAGATAGCTAGCAAAACCATCCAGTTCATTTCAAAATTAGAATGGGGAAGGGGGTAAGGAAAGAGACCTGAATCACTCACTTATTTGTTTGTATTTCTATAAAAGCAGAAAGCTGAAAACCCTTCCTCTCCATGCCTAATAAGGCTTTCAGGCAATCATAGAATCATAGAATAGTTAGGGTTGGAAAGAACCTTAAGATCATCTAGTTCCAACCCCTCTCCCGTGGGCAGGGACACCTCACACTAAACCATGCCACCCAAGGCTATGTCCAACCTGGCCTTGAACACCACCAGTGATGGAGCATTCACAACTTCCCTGGGCAACCCATTCCAGTGCCTCACCATCCTAACACTAGAGAATTTCTGCCTCATATCCAAACTAAACTTCCCCTGTTTAAATTTGAACCCGTTACTACTTGTCCTATCACTACAGCCACTAACGAAGAGTCCCTCCCCAGCATCCCTATAAGCCCCCTTCAGATATTGGAAAGCTGCTTTGAGGTCTGCATGCAGCCTGCTCTTCTCCAGGCTGAACAGACCCAACTTTCTCAGCCTATCTTCATATGGGAGGTGCTCCAG
Organism: Ara ararauna; assembly: GCA_028858755.1. Classification (NCBI taxonomy): domain Eukaryota; kingdom Metazoa; phylum Chordata; class Aves; order Psittaciformes; family Psittacidae; genus Ara; species Ara ararauna. Next base: position 1,312,893 of record CM054410.1, on the reverse strand, counting down.
TCCCCTGATCATCCTCGTGGTCCTCCTCTGCACTTGTTCCAACAGTTCCATGTCCTTTTGATGTTGAGGACACCAGAACTGCACACAATACTCCAAGTGAGGTCTCACAAGAGCAGAGTAGAGGGGCAGGATCACCTCCCTCGACCTGCCGGTCACACTGCTTTTGATGCAGCCCAGGATACGATTGGCTTTCTGGGCTGCAAGCACACACTGAAGCCGGCTCAGGTTCATTATCTCATCGATCAACACCCCCAAGTCCTTCTGTGCAGGGCTGCTCTGAATCTCCTCTCTGCCCAACCTGTAGCTGTGCCTGGGATTGCTCCCACCCAGGTGTAGGACCTTGCAGTTGGCATGGTTAAACTTCATCAGGTTGGCATCAGCCCACTTCACAAGTGTGTCAAAGTCCCTCTGCACGGCGTCCCTTCCCTCCAACGTATCAACCGAACAGCGCAGCTTGGTGTCATTGGCAAACTTGCTGAGGGCACACTCAATCCCACTGTCCATGTCACCGACAAAGATGTTGAACAAGACCGGTCCCAACACCAGCCCCTGAGGGACACCACTCGCTACTGGTCTCCAGCTGGACATTGAGCCATTGACCACAACTCTTTGTGTGCAGCTGTCCAGCCAGTTCTTTATCCACCGAGTGGTCCACCTATCAAATTGATGTCTCTCCAACTTAGAGACAAGGATGTCGTGTGGGAGAGCATCAAACGCTTTGCACAAGTCCAGGTAGATGACATCAACTGCTCTACCCCTTTCCATGAGTTCTGTAGCCCCATCATGGAAGGCCACCATATTGTTCAGGCAGGATTTCCCCTTAGTGAAGCCATGCTGGCTGTCACCAGTCAAAATCACAGCAGTTTTAAAAGAGAGTTTAGAGCCTGTTTTATCATCCGTTATGGTTCTGGAGAAAACTTAAACCATGTATGTAAATAACCTGCAATATAGCAAAACTTTTGCTAGACCTCTTCAAGGATTGTACTGTAGCTCAAGAGCTCAGAACTGGGTGTCAATCTACATTGCTTGTACTCAGAATAATTTTGCACTACAGGAGAAAACCTGCATGTATTTATCTTTGAGTGACACACACATCACAAAGAAAACCAACCAACCAAAAAAAAAAAAAAAAAAACCAAAATTGAATGAGGTGAAAAAGGCACTCAGAAGAAACAACCACATTTTCAACAGTTAGAAGGTTTTCTCAGGATTCTGCTCAGAGAGCTACTATGACATCTAGTATATTCCAACAAAAAACAGAATGGCTGTATTTTATCACTTCCTCTATTTCACAGTATTTGTCCAGATTTACATATAACTGAATGGAAGCCAAAAGTATTTTTCACAGTATGACATATTGAAAGTGCTTTCACAGAGATCTGACCATTCAGAAGCACAAAACTCAGACACAACAAAGCAAATTCTTTCAGCTAATCTGCAATCTAATATCACAAAATATTTTTAAGACAGTTTAGATTGGATATAAGGAGGAAGTTCTTTAGTGTGAGGGTGGTGAGGTACTGGAATGGGCTGACCAGGGAAGTTGTGAATGTTCCCTCCCTTGTGGTGTTCAAGGCCAGGTTGGACAGAGCCTTGAGTGACATGGTTTAGTGTGCGGTGTCCCTGCCCATGGCAGAGGGGTTGGAACTAGATGATCTTAAGGTCTTTTCCAACCCTAACTATTCTATGATTCTATAATAATTTCAGGGGGCACATGATCATGGGTTCCTGAAGCTAAGGCAGAGAGTCAACCAAGTCATCCAGTATGGTAGTGACAGAAACCCTTGCACAGTTTCTACCCAAAAGCAGTACCTGCTACCATATCATTCTCTAATACTTCAAGTGGAGTCAAGTCAGTATGTTTTAAACTCTCTAGAAGTGTCTAAGGGAAGGGATCATCATGGCACACAACATCCCAGCATATTCTTTTTTCCTCAGAAAGCTGCTGAAGCACTGCTTTTTCTTAGAAAAGTTGTAGCTGAATGAAAAGTCATGTTTCAGAGCAAAATCAACACTTTAAACTTGACCTTGACACCAACAGATTCTGAAGTATAAAAGCCCTGTATTCAAAAGCCTGTTGTACAGGGTTTACTATTTTCTGCACCTGAACCCAAGTGGTTTGCAGATACAGTTCAATTTTTCATTTCTCTTGAGAGCCCTTCGATGTAGTGGAAGAACAGAGCCACTACACTGCTGTATCACTGAATCAATGTCAAGGTCATGTGTCTACCCGATAATCTCTGATAGGCTGCAAAAAACATTCCTTGAGATAAATGTATCACCATGGCTGGGGTCCTGTACTGTTTATCAAGATGATAGCTAGTTCAGAAGAAGCAGAAACAAAGGCACACTTATCGTTTTAAAATCTGGTATTAAAAGTTTGGTGTCTGCATTTGAAGCCTCCTCCTATTGAGTTACTGAGTATTAGGATTAGAATTGTCCTACCTGGGGGGTTGAACAAGGTTGCTTCTAGAACGTGTTGGTCCAGCTCCTGGCATTTTCTGGTAACTTTCTTTGCCAAAGTGTCACCAAGTAATCCTTCTTCTAGGAGTCCATTCTGGGACAGCTGGAGGGCGGGCTGTCCTATAGGTTAATGTAAGATAAAGACATGCTGTAATTATAAAATAAAGCAACTGGCTGTGAAATATTATGGACAGCCAAACAGGTATTTGTTTTTGCTTATAAATATGTAGGAGCTGTTTGTTCTATTTACAGTTTCAGCTAATGGCCACAGGAATTCTGCCAATTTGCTGTGTCAGGTATGTCTGTGGTCTTTTGACTTTCCTAACCAAGTTTCTCCTACAAATCCTTACTAGAAACACACTAAAAAGCAATTAAACAAACCCTAGATGCTTATAATCTGTTGCAATTATGAGAGTTTTCTGGCTATTATGACAAAATGTTTATTGATAAATAAACTGTTTTATAAGATACTGATCAGTTATTCAAATACACAAATGGACCACTAGAAAGAGCTGTGATGAGTCTGCATCAGCCTTCAGCTCCAACATTCACTGCTCTCCTTTCAGATGCTCACTGTATTTATGCTTTTACCCCCTGTTTCTGAGAGCAACTTGAGAACAGAAAGGTCCCTGGTGACTTTCTTCCACATCAATAAAAACAAAATTCAGTTTAACAGTAGAGGAAAATATGATAATGAGAAATGCCATCTAGCACTCTCCTGTGCAGCCCTGGAAGGCTGCAGCAGGAATGAAGCCCTGGGGAACAGATGCCTTCAGTCTTGTAGAACATCGGTTTTATCAGCAAATCACCACCAGTGTCCCCTTCTAGTAAAAAGCTTTGCATGTCACAGCAGAGACAAAAATTCTCATATTTAGGACAGTCAGTTGGATACACATCATGCAGTTCCAGACGGTTATCCCAGAATGACTCCCAAAGAGCTAAATGCACAGCTCCAGCCCTCCAAGTGCAATTCTCTGGAACTATGTGGTACAGATAGGAAATGTGGCTGCAGTTGCTTTCCATGTCAGTTTTTTCTTCCTCCCTCCACCCTTTTTTTGTGGTGTTTTGGTTTTGTTTTTTTTTTTTTTGCATTTAGGAGGAAGACAAGTGGGTCCTGAACTACTGGTAGGAACCTGTGAGAAGAAATAAGCTGTAAAGAAATTTACAGCAAGTATTGATCATCTGGTTGAAACTCCAGGAAGTCAATCTGTGCTCAGACTTCCCTAATGTTGATTTAAACACCACACACTGAGCAGGAAGGACCAACCAGCAGACCTTGATGGCCCATCTACACTGAGAGTCACTGAATCGTGCACATACCTGAGCAATCTCTGCATGAGCTGCGGCCGAAGTGGCCATGCCCTCAGCAGCACCAGCTCCCTCAACACATTCCTGATTGACTTTCAAAGCCCATCCTGATTAACTTGATGTTATTTTTACGTAGTGAGCTTAAGGTGCAAGTAACAGATGGACAAATGTGTACAGATGTCAGGAGGGTGTCTGCCCGTCTGTACTGAAGCCACTTGTGCTAGGTGTCCATGTCTGTGCCGTGGGCTGCGGGGGGTCTCTGTGAGGAGAGGCTGGGGCTGTTCCATGCTGCACAGGGCTGGTTCCAGATGGTTCCAGATGGTTCTGCAGCTGCCCCAGCACAGGGCACAGCTAAGCTGTCAGCAGCACTGGTGCTGCTGCTGGGACAGGATTGAGACATGGCCAGTGTGTGAGGGGAACTGTGAGAACAGCATGAGGGACAGCGTGAGAACAGCATGATGTGAAGTGTGAGAACAGCGTGACAGGAATTGTGAAAACAGCATGAGGAACAGTGCGAGAACAGCGTGAGGGGAAGCGTGAGAACAGTGTGAGGAACAGTGTGAGGTATAGTGTGAGAACAGCGTGACGAACAGTGTGAAAACAGTGTAAGGGGAAAGCACAAGCAAAAAAGTGAGGGGAAAGTGAGAGGAAAATGTGATATTTCTTGGCGGAATTGTCCTGTGGAGAGGACCTGTACTGAAGTTGGGGAAAAAATGTGAGGAAGAAGGAGCATCAGAGAGGAAGTGCCATGGGCTGACCTGCCAGTATTACCATCCCTGCCCTGGGTAGGCCAAAGTGTGAGGATCACCCCAGGTATAGTCTGTACATTCTGTTGTCATTTCCCTTACTCATTACTTCTAGAGAAAGAAGCAGACAGTTCTCACAGTAAAAGAACTGAGCCTAGAAGTTTAGATAACAGGTTATACAAGTCATTCATTCTCGTAAAACCAAACATCCCTCTACAGGCAAATATAGTCAATGGAATTATGATAAGTATTGTCTTCCATCTAACTGATATTAATTACTTCAAAAAGGCTGAATAAATTTGAAGGAGTATTAGATCTCTAAAATACACTTCTTTTACAGCTATTTCTTCACCACTAAAAAAATTCATTAGTTTTCCTGCACGATATAGGTATGCACATATATACATAATCCAGGCTATGATAAAATGAAACATAAATTATACTGTAAAATTTTACAGAATATGCAAAAGCTACATTCCATCTCTAGCTGTTCATTAAATTTTATTGCCAAAGTGGTTTTGCAATAGCCTTTAACTTTTAACACAAGAAACTAATCTTTCATTTTTCTAAACCTCCTGATCCATGCTCAGCGACTGCCCTGGCTAAGTGGGTACTAGTCAGAGTACGACCACTGTGACTTGATTCCCTCTCCCACAGCACAGACCCTTCGCCTACTATATCTCACTGATTGGTTTTGGCTATTCTGGATCAATGCTGGCAGCACTTCTAGGAAATCCACGTTTGCCACTTCCCACTCAGTGCACAAGCAACAGCTTTATTCTTCTGGACTGCATTCCAGTACCTGACAATTTCATTGGTATTACTAGGTAACAAAAGCCAGGACTGCTTTGTTGTTTTCACAGTACTGCCTTATGAGTCAGATATGTTATGGCCATATTTCCAAAAATCTTCCCAATGCACCATGTAAGTTATGAAATTCTGTGCTATGAAATTATAATCTATTTTGGCATAGAAACATATATTAAATTCATTAACCTGAAGGGTGAATAAATGCACTTAATTTCAACATAAGCATTCAAATAATTTTGAACACCTGATGGAAATTCAATCTTTAATAGCCATAAGACAGGCACCCCCAGAAAACTTCCTCCAAAAATTAAAGGTCTTTGGAAAGCTGCTAGGGAAAGAGCACTGCTGGCCAGGGAGGGGCAAGACAGCATGATGTATGAGGTGGCTTGATGCTGGGCATTGCGCTTGCATCAGCATTGACACCCACATAGAGCCAGTGGCACCACCATGGTGAGCAGAATGTAAACATCAGGCTGAAGCCATCAGTGCATTATTGTCATATATCCCACCAGCATGGCTAACTGCACCTTTTGGAGGAATTACATCTTACGCTCTGAAAGTACCTGCTGGTAGTTTAAATTGGATAAGCATATGCTTCTCACTCCACCCCATTAGTGTGCAAAGCCTTTTCTGATGAGTAGATAATTTACTCTTGCAAGAGGTAGCTTAATACTGTATAAAAGTAATTTTGTAGCTTAAGTCATGTGTATATTTCTATCCAAAAACAACAAACTACAAGAGCTGAGGAGAAAGGAGAGAGGAAAGGGATCATGAAACATTTCACACACTACTAAACCACGTACGTATAAAAGTATTTGTGATGTGCAAAACCAGGGCAGGTTTTATATATATAGAATACCATTATTATATACTGTAAATTCTGGAATTTGACTGTTTCAGCTACAGATGCCAAGGACAATTGTTAATTTGTACGAGGTAGATAAATGAGGTGGAAACTAGTCAGAAGAGGTTTGTTTATCTGTCCTTGGATGATATATTACTCAGCAATAATAAGATAGTAACTGTGTGTTCTATCTGTCTGAGAGTAACTTCCAGCATCATTTCTCATTTTTATTTATCAGATCTGAAAGCACTTCCCAGTCTTTGAAGTTCAGCAGAATTCAGACACAGTAATTAAGCCCAGCCAACTTTCAGCAGGGGATTTTAACAAGAAAACAACATTAAATTCCACCAGGTCTGTAATACATTACTTCAGTTAGCTGACTGGGTGCCTGGCATCTCCTGTCTCCAATGAATTTAATGGTCACAAGTACCAGACTGTATTAAAAGAGTAAGTTTTCTTTGTACTGGGCAACTCCAGATGTGCATGTGGTTTTAACTGCATTTTATTTTTAGAAAACCTGTGAAAATACTCATTTGTCTTTTGTTATTACATTGTAGGACAATGCAAGAAAGCAAGTGTTTCAGAACACCTATAATATCACACTTTGATTTAGAAGACTGTCTGGCAAAACATGCCCTTACCAATCCACTACAACCTGCATGCTTACTAGGAGACAGGAGGATGGGAAAATTTTTAGAAGAAAAAATTCTTAACTGAAAATACAGAGTTTAACCAAATTGCTGATGTGGTCCATCAGAAATTCAGCTTCCAGAGCAAACACAATTCAGAAATCACCACTCAGTTTACACACCCAAAGGCAAGGGCCTCTCCTTCTCTGACTTCTCACAAACACTGACACAGAAGCGTGTTACACTTGCTTCTTGTAGAGCTCACAAAAGTAGATCTGCCTTTGCCATCCAAAGGAAAAGCCTCCAGAACTGGAGCAATGGGACAGAACACACAGTGCTTTGCTTTTTATCACGTATAAACCACTGTTATTTGGTCTCCCATAAAGATGCTTATTAAAAAAGCAGCTTACAGGCTAGAACAAGTCAATGAGAAACTGCTATTTCTGGCAGCAGATTTATCAACAGAGGAAATGATAAAATAAATGAAGAGGGGAAAGAAGTTTGTTTAAGCAAGTTGATGAGACTATACAGAAAAAATGAATTTATGTTGTGATAAATGTTAGCAATGCAATTTAACAGAATTTATAAACCATACATACAGTCTTTCACAAACACATAAATGCAGGTAGAAGGCTAATAAAATCCTGTTTCCTCCCTGCCATCTCACATTTATAGATGTAAAAAGCACTGACAGCCAAGTAAAACTAATGCATCACTTGAAGAGTCCCTAAAAGAAAAGAAAGTGAACTATTAATATTTATATTTTCTGCCGGTGTGCTATAGCTCCTTTTATAAAACATACACAGATTTTCAAAGCAGCATATTAGAGCCTTGCCTGCAACAGTGAGCAGCTGTTTCTGGAGTAAGTCACACAAGCAGACGTAAGAAGTCATGGATTCACCTTGGACTTTTAGGATGTCCCATTACAGAAAGAAAGAATTTCATTCTCATAGGTCGCAGTCCAATTTTGCAGATTCATGAAAAATCAGAATTGCAGATAACTGTAGCTATCCTATAAATGTTTTACTTTAGAATACGATAAATGCATGGGATTTGAACAATGTGAAGTGTCACCTACCTTTTGCGAACTGCTAATAGCCATCCACAACCCTAAACTGAACACAGGTTAACCACCCTTACATCTTAGGCTGAGCAAAATGCATACGTGCATTTTGGAAAATCAGATTTTTAAAACCAGATATATAACATACAGTTGCAGATCATATGCCAAAAATGAGGAAAGCAGAGTCTGGTTGCTAATAAAACTATCAGGGTACAAATATTAATTTCAAGGCAACAACAGATTATTTCTGTAGGTTTATGTAAAAGTTACAAAAGGCTGAACGTCTAAAAGTGGTGAATCTATTTCTCATTTTGCAAGGTTTTTTAATTCATTTATCTGCAGCACAGCTCAGCTTCTCCCCCAGCTTGTGAGGGGTCTGCCCTTAATGTTTCAATTTCATCTAGTTTTCCTAAAAGCAAAGACTGACAGGCTGTGTTTACCTCACAGCAGTGAGGACTGAAGTGCTTCATGAGAATGCTGCTTCCCATCAATCTTAGCCTAAGTGGCAAGTTCTTCAGGGTGCCTTAGTCATTCACAAATAATCCCAAGTATCAGATGGGAAGGGATTCTCTCCTGCAAAACTAGAGCTACATGATGAAAATGCTGATAGTCTTCTAATTATTAGTGGCACAAGCAGGTGCTATTATAATAAATCTCTCTTCGCTAAACACAGGTGACTCAAAAAACTAACTGGAAGCTTCATCAAAGCTCTCTAGGATCAAAGCTGGTCAAAAAGATTATATAGGACATGCTACTCCAACAGAGTTTAAAATGAAGGCAGTCATTTGTGTATATTTAACCACCTTACACTGGTAGCCAAGTGAGAATGCAGTACAATATTTGTGCTGACATAAAAAGATATCATGTAACATTACACTGTGGAAACATACACATAGTTTTACTATTTTATTTCCTTATTATTTATATCTGCCATTGAGAAAAGATGCTTTTCTGATAGAAATGCAGTATCACCAATGGAATCCTGTAATACACATGCAGTGTAAAGCTCCAATCCTTATCCCAATAAATGGCAACAAGCAGAGTTAAGTAAATGAGCCTAAAATATTTAAAAAAAATAAAAATCACATTTATTCAAAAGGTTGTTGTTCACTTCAGATGATTGAACCCCAGCACTGCCAAGGCCACCACTAACCAATATCACTAAGGGCTTCATCTACACAGTTTGTGAACACTTGCAGGGACGGAGACTCCAGCACTGCCCTGGGCAACCTGTTCCAATGCCTGAGCACCCTTTGGGGAAGGAATTGTTCCTCATCTCCATCTAAACCTCCCCTGTTGCAGCTTGAAGCTGTTTCCTCTTGGCCCATCCCTTGTTCCCTGGGAGCAGATCCCAGCCCCCTCCTGGCTCCATCCTCCTGTCAGGCAGTTGTAGGGAGCGATAAGGTCCCCTCTGAGCCTTCTCTTCTCCAGACTAGACCACACAGGTCCCTCAGCCATTCCCCATCACGCTTGTGCTCCAGGCACTACACCGGGGGGGCACCTTCTCTGGGCAGGCTCTGGCTCCAGCATCTCAGTGTCTCTCTTGTAGTGAGGGGCCCAGAAGCGAACACATGATTCAAGGTGCAGCCTCACCAGTGCCCAGTGCAGGGGCAAAATCACTGCCCTGGCCCTGCTGCCACATAGGTGCTGATACAGGCCAGGATGCTGGGGGCTTTCTGGCTGCCTGGGCACACTGATATGCAAGCCTACCTGTGCAGAAACTCCTTCAGCTCTTTCGGTACATATTAAGCAGTAGCAATGGTGATTGAGCCACAAATACAAATGATGAAGTGGGTTTTTCTCTGCATGTGGTTTATGCCTACTCTGTTTTGTTGTACACATATTGATCACCTGTTTTAAGGGTAAACGTATACTCCCATCTGAGCCAGTGCTCTCCCTCTGTTTATTCACATGTAGGAAGAAAGGGAATCAAAGCTGGATTTGGGATGCAAAGTGAGAAGGGGACAGAAGAAGTACAGTGATCTGCTTATCTCATACCATTTCCCTCTCCTTAGTTCTACCTTGGCTGAGAACAAGAAAAGGTTGCACAGCTGGAGTAAATTTGCCAGTATTCGGTAGGAAACATTTCTCTCCATAAATTGAGTCAGTGCTTGGTTCCAGAGTCAGCTAAAAGAAGCTGATGGCCAGAACTTGTGAAATACGATGATTTTTGCTACTGTGAAAAAAATTATGACCAGCATGAATGGGCATTCCCATAATAAATTTTAAAATCATGTCATCTCTAGTAGGGCCCCAGTGCTCTAAACTCAAACCTCAGAGCTTCCTCCCAACATCTGAGCAAATATTTTTTAAAAAAATGATGAGAATTAATTTTTTCTTACCATGATGAAGGGAAATTCTTGGGACAGGAAACTGGTGCCTCTAGCAAGGCAAGAGCCCCACTGAAGTCAAGGAACTGTTACATAGATTGCTTCAACAAAAGCAGTTGCTCTGGACTCCGGCTAAGATACTCCTTTGCTGCCTGGGAACTCCCAGAATAGTAACATGTTCTGAAAACTGACTTTTAAAAGAACATAGTAGTGATGAGCAATACAGCCAATGAGATTACGAAGTTATGGAAAGAGCTAATATCCAGTGCACCATTCTCACATTGTCAGAGGACTTGAAGTTTGTTCTAAGTGTAAATTGTGATTCTTTCCCCACATAGCTACTACGTCTCTGTAGTGGGAGAATATTTTAAAAGAAAAATCTTCCAGAAAATTCTGATTGTGAGGACTTCAGACCCACATCCTGTTACATGTCCTTGTCTGACTGCTAGATCAAGAACATGGCATGGCCCAGAGCTTTTACACATTTTTCCTGCTCATATTGTAAATGATGTCCTGTGAGAGGGAAGAGCAACCTATAATTTTTGTGGCTAAATCCTTAAAGAATATGATTAACTGAATAAAATACTAAAAATAGACACTGGGATCATCTAACCTAAGCTTATGGAAGAGAGTAAATAATGATGCATTACAAGTAAAGTTTCCTGTAGGAAAGTCAGAGCACCGAGTATCTGCACATCGGTGACAGCAGAATTTTAGGCTACATTTTCTATGAGATAGTCAAATTTACAAGGTAGAGAAATTTAAGAGGTTATTAAGGGTGAATCCATGAGCATGTCTGAAGGAAAGTCATTAATAGCATGAAATATTTGTCACAATAGCCTGATAAATGAGCTTTCATGCATCCTACTCAGGATTCACTATGGCGTTTCAATATACCTTTTTTTAATTACCAAATGCAAATGAATTGACCTTCAGCATAACTTGAATGCTGGCTCATGATTCTTACACAAAGGAAGTTCATTCAGCAATGTCAGTGGAATAAATTTACAGTCATTTTGTTTCTAGTGCACAAGTCAGCAGAGGAAGGTAAAGCAGTTTTGCACAGCACATTCTTGCCAACCAGCTGAGGTTACCTTACATTTATTTGTAGTTTGTGCATGAATATTCTAGATACATATGGTCATCAGATGTGCAAATTAAAATTAATTTTATAGAGAATATCAAGAGTAAAATTTACAAAGAACCTATAAAAACAGTTGCACTTCACTTCATTGCAGTCCCCCTCCTCTTTTGCCATGGTACACTCCTCATTAGGTGAAATTTATCTTGCTCCATACTGCATGTTCCTCTGTAACTGACATAGCTGAGGCAGAAACTGGTTTGATATCTTAGAGATTTTTACCATCAGAAGTTGCAACATAACACTTATACACCAGTAGTTGAGAATTCAATTCTCAGTAAATCTGAAAAAGCAACTTGTGTTTTCTCCATCCTTTCCACTTAAGATGTATTCCAGTTATCGCACTATTGATGTGTGGACATACAATTATTCGCAAAGGATCCTTGTCTTCCCTCGCTTCACACTAATTCTATCAAGTAAGCTCACTGTGCCTGGTAAATTAATTTCTTCAGATGCAGGCAGGGTTCATCCAGCCACAGAGGCATAAAGACAAACATCTTAGAAAATTATCTCCACCATGTCAGAACTTGCTTGCCTTCAATAGTGAGCCATCTGGGTGGCGCTTCTGGGTCAGTGTACTCTGTTTCCACAAAGAGCTTCTAGCTGTGTAAGCAATAAAAATTCTCCAACATGGAGAGAGAAAACTGAAAATATTTAGGGGAAAACAAAACAAAACATAAAACAAAAACAGAAACAACAAAATAAAAAAAAAAAAAAAAAAACAACAAAAAAACCCCACACCATGAAACCAAAAGGAAAAGTCTAGAAGATTTTTTTTTAATTGCAGATGCTTACAGACAAATGTGCATAATATCAAATTAAAATAAACAGAAAAATAAGATAACTTCAGAAATGTCACTTTACATTCAGTAAGTGTGGCCTATTTCCAGTGCTCTTGAAATACACTTTTATAATTTGCTGGTCATATAAATTTGAGTTTGGAACAAGGCCATATATCTTGTCTTTATGGAGCATTTTCTCATGGTCTGCATATAATGCAGCTGTAGTCCTGACAGTTCATACCTGAGTTTGATTATCATTTGATATTTATACAGTACTATATGGAATCTTCTGCATGAAGCTGCCACAACAATCATGACTAACATTGCTGATTTCTGCAATAAGACTTGTTCTTATTGTCTCCATCTACCAAGAAATGTGAAACTTACTGGAAAAAAAAGAGGCAGTTAGGGAGACACATCTGGAAAGGAAATGAGAGCAAGGACCTGTCAACTGGAATTAAAGCTGAAATGCAACACAAACCTGTCTATCTAATTCGCACTACCCACACACACCTTTATTTTTCTTTTTCCTTCCTTTTTTTTTTTTCTTTAAGAAATCTGCAGGCTTATGTTCATGGTTCTTTTGACAAATATAATTTCTTATTTAACAGTCTCCTCCTCTCTCAGTGAATGAAGAGGCAGAAAACTAACATAAGCAATTTTCTTCAAAATATGGTATTTCCATCTAGAGCTTCAACTCAAAATTATAGATTTTAATGAAACATGTAAACACAAGACCCCCTTTCCTAGCAAAGTTTTATGACATGCGTGACATCTGAGCATCACTACATGACCTCTCAAGATTCATTTCTTTTATTGAAATCATTATGTAGTCTGTCATAGTCCCCAATCTTCACTTGCCTAGTAATGACAAAATGTTATGCAATGATATACTCTTAACTCCATTGACTTGTTTGTAATTCCTCTGGAATACAGTCCTTGAGGTGTATTAGTTTTTCCATATCGCTCAAATTATAATAATTATTATAAAGTGTTTTGCAATTAAAAGGTAGAGTAGTAGTGCATCATACCAGAACCACAGCTTTGTGATTTTTGCAATCTTTCAAAATTTCATTTATTTTCTATATATTGTATGAAAAGCATTATTAAAAATGCTTTATTGTGGGCCCAGTGATAAAAATGTACAAGTTTTTAAGGCAATATATTCCAAAGTAAATTGCATATAGAAATATTAAATGTATGTACTGGAATCATAGCATCAGGCAACCTTGATGCTGTAATTATCCATTCTTTATGAGCTTGACTTTGCAAATTTTACTTTTTAACATAATGAAAACGTTTGCATATTCTTACATGCATGTAGCTGCATACTTGCACACATACACTTGTTGAAAATATTATTAAACATTTTAAGGCATATGTGGAAGAACATATTGTTAAAATTCTATGTTCTAAGCATGGAAAATTAAGAATTAAGTGTGGAGTTCAGTCAACTTAAAGTGCCCCGAGAAATGCTTTCCACTTCATAGAGTGTTTTAAAAACATCAGTCTTTGCCCTGTAGAATGCACATTCTCAAAGGTTTTACTTCTGTAAATCCCATTATCTGCATTCCTTCAAATAACATTTCTGTGTAAACAGCTGAAGTAAAGCAGACATTGAGGGGCAGGGAACATGTGTAGGTAGCCAGACTTGATTTTAAACTTGTCTTTTTGCTCTGCAGCAAGGATCTTAATCCAGTATCTATATGCATACAGGAATTTCAACACTACTACTCTAAGTTACTGGCTGTAAAATAGTTACAAGGTATATCTTATAATATAAAGACCAATGTGCCAAATACTTGGTTCTGTTACTGTAGAAAACTTAATTAAGTTTGCCAGAATCAATTGTATGATTAAAGGCACAACATACTAAACTCATACTCATTCTAAGTCAGCTGTACTTAATGAGAAAAGAGAAGGTAATGATTAAGTACCATCAATATCAGCTTGATTTTTTGTGTAACTTTTTAATAGTTAGGTAACCCTAACTATTCTATGATTCTATGATTAGTGTTGCTGCTGTAGTGTGGGTGAAGCTGTTGTTGCAGCAAGAAGTCTTTAAATACATTGGAGTAATAATATAGTGAATTAGGGCCAGTTTCTAAGCAGCTTTGTACGTGTGTTCTTGTTATTCTCACCTCTTGCTGTGAATATCACTGGGAAAGGTCACTTGAATAACAGCAGTTCACAGCATCATGAACTGCTGGCTCAGATAGAGACATTAGGCTGTGGAAGATGACAATATGTTCTTCCTTCTCTAAGATATTAATCAAAGCTACATCTCCTGATCCCTACACAAGAATTCTGCAAGGGTAGCACTGACCACCATAAAAATATTTTGATAGTGGTGCAGAATCACAGAAAGCCTTTTAACCAACCATGTAAATTCTACTGTGCACAGCAGATTAGTGTGCACATGCAGTGTAGACAGAGACTTAAGATACTCACTACACTATAATAGGCCATAAAAGTGAATGCTACAGAAAAACAACCTCCACACAACTACATCTGGCACTGATACCTGGAAGCTGCTAATTGGCAGCACCATACTTTCCATTACTGACATCACTTTGCAAACTGATGTGATAAATAGCTATTTTCAGCTTGTTTTCCCTTTTTATTGTGCTGTTTTTCTTGAAGTAACTCAGGTTAACACCATCTGCAGGGAAAGGATGACAAACACTCTGTCACAATGGGGGAAGCACCAGACAAAAAAAATCCCAAAAAAACAGCTGACAGGCCAGTAATAAAGTAAGAACTAAAATTCTTCATCAGATCTTTCAGTAGGTCTGATCTGTATATGACTTGACTTAATCACTCTGTGTCCTATTTTTCCCTAGTGGGTGGCCAAAAATACCAAGTTTCTGCCCACTGGATAGGACCATCAGATAAAGCTCAAAGTAGCAAATGTCATCAGTATGTGGTTACACAAAGGCAGTGAACTTGGTCAGAGAAATCAGCAATAATATGAAAATACACTGACCACTTCCGTTTGCTTACCCATATGGGGGATTGATTTGAATCAGTGTCTTAGAAGTGCAGTTAACATTCTCCCAGACTGTACAGTGCCAAGCTTTTAGGCATAACACCACATGATATTTTGGTAGGTACCTTTTGGAGAGAAAATCATACAAGGAGAAGCCTTAAGGTAACTAAAATTCTGTGCTGCCTCTGAATACATCTCCAGAACAGTATTCAAATTCATTATTCCACATAACTGCACAGTAGCATACCTCACTCATTTTTCTTTGTTATGGAAAAGGAAAAATGGTCTATTTGTTTTGTAGTGCAAAACCCCACATTATACAGGGCTTTCAAATGACTGAACAATTGAGTGCTAAAAACTGGAGGTATCTGCTGACAGCTGCAGCGCAAACTATTGCTGTTCCTTGAAGTTATTTCACAGAAACAAACAAGCAAGTTAAGCACTACTTCTCTATTTAAAATACGTTGTGCTTAGAAATTAGTTTTTATTTCTCATCTGTAGTGAGAAAGTAATGAAATACTTGAAATAGCCATATGTGCGCACACAAAAATTTATAGTAGTGCAGCTTCTAAGACTGCTGTTGCATTCAAGGAGTTTTACTGAATTACCATGAAGTACTCAGACTGTTCTAATTCCAGCAGTCTTAAAAGAAAACCTCTCTCTAGTGCCCTGCGCATCTCATTATTTTGCATGAGAACAGGTAAAATCTATTTGAGCCTAAAGATGCTAAAGATGTATTTCTCAAAAGAGAAAATTAACTGCTTTATTCCACTCATTTCTGTCTGCACAATCTTCCACTTGGATGACTCAGTGCTTTTGTGTTGGTTTAGGGTACAGCAATGCTTTATTACATCCTTCAGAATGTTTGCGTCATACATTATAATCAAAACCTACAGTGGTTACAGACATTCATGAAGTACCTCACCGACTATATGTCAGAAGCTAATAACATTTTATATTGTACCATAGGATCCCAAGCATTTAAAAACATTAACAAGTTTAATTATATGCTGACTTCATGAACGAGTTAAAGATCACTTCAAGATAACTTTCTATACTAATGAAATGAAATCATTGTTTTATGAATGATGTTCTGCTTAGGGAAGAACAAACACTGGAATTAAAAAATATACTAAATTTGTTCAGCAGGATTATGTGATAATTCAGTCCAAATTTGCACTGTAGAATATTCATAATGAGACCATCACTCTCAGAAGATGCCGTAAAATTGCTGATGTAATAACTAATTTAACTGACAATAGCTAATATTATTTATTATAATAAACATTATTTTATGTTACTCTGATGAAAACCAGTCAGAATACAATAAATGGCAAATGAGGTTTCATTTTTTTAATGAAATTAATTTCATAATAGAATTTGTTCAGCTCTTATGCCTAGAAGATAAACCAGGCAGCTGTAAAACTTTCTTTTCTTAAAAAGTTCTAGAAAAGGCAGCCCGTACAGATCAGCTTTTCTTAAGGTTAAGTTTTTACTACCAGGGTTTAACTGAAGGTTCACATTTGCTTCACTGGAAACAGGATACTATTTTGTACATTGGTAACTATTTTTTCACAATTTGTAAAAAAAAAAAAAGCCCATCAACAAGACTTATGTCAGTTAGAATACAATACCCAGCCTGACCCAAGCAGTGATCTAACCCT
This sequence comes from Ara ararauna, assembly GCA_028858755.1. Classification (NCBI taxonomy): domain Eukaryota; kingdom Metazoa; phylum Chordata; class Aves; order Psittaciformes; family Psittacidae; genus Ara; species Ara ararauna. The sequence continues at coordinate 1,296,124 of CM054410.1, read as the reverse complement.
TCCAGGTAACTGCCCCAGTTTCTATACTGGACATGACGTGCTGTGGTATGGAATACCTCTTTGGTTAGTTTGAGTCAGGTGTCCTGTCTCTGCTTCCTCTTGACTTCCCCTTCTCCCTAGCAGAGCATGAGACTCAGAAAGTCCTTGGTCAGAGTAAACATTACTTAGCAACAACTAAAACCATTGGTGTTATCAGCGTTGTTCCCAATCTGAAAGTCAGAAACACAGCACTACACCAGCTACTAAGAAGGAGAAACAATGGCTGCTACTGCTGAACCCAGGACACATTACATTTGTTCCAGAATACTTTGATCAAACTGTTTCTTTAGAAAAAAGGACACGGGACACCAGTTTCACTCTGCCAATATTTGATACCACACAAATATAAAAAATTCCTCTTTTTTTTCTCTCTCTCTTTTCTTTTTGAACACACCTAGAAGGAGTGCAGCTGCTGTTTTACTGTGCAGGCTCACTCACTGGACACAGCATCAGATCACTAGATTGTGCCCAAATCCGTTTCTTCTCAATGTAAACAGTTCACATACAAGCAAGAGATCACCAGGAGTTCTGTTTATCAAAGAAAAAGCTAAATCCATAGGTAGGGGACATTCAAAGGTCAACAAAAGACCTTGGAATAAAAGTGAACTATTGACTCTCAGATAGTAAATGATCAGTATGGAAGGCCAGTAACTCAGTAAAAGCAACACCACAATGAAACCATTTCCTGATTTCATATTGACCCTGAAAGAACTTCTAAGCTGCTGAACTCTATGCAGTCCAAGTGCCAGGAAACAAAAGCATTTCAGGTGTCTGGGACTTCAGTTTTTATTTAGTAGATCACTGAATTGAAAAAGGAACATCAGAAGGATGTGAGCAGCAGAGTCTATATGAAACAGGAGAATGACCAATAGTGTAAATTCTGCCTTAAGATTCTTTAAAGCAATATATTCAAAGGATCATAGAATCACAGAATGGTTTGGGTGGGAAAGGACCTTAAAATCATCTAGTCCCAACTCCCTGCCATGGGCAGGGAAACCTCACACCAGACCATGTCTCCCAAATGCATAGACAAATGCAACCAAGTTTCTAGACACTGTAAATATATTTATCCCTCCAATGACTGAAAAAAAAAAAAAAAATGCTAATTTTGGTTAAACTCCCCCCGTTAGAATGGCACTATTCACTTTTTGGTTGCTTCCGAAATATGTACACAATACCATTATTTGTAGCTGTTCCCAACTGTCTGCTTCTGAGGTCCAATCACTGTGTAGTTATGATGGGACAATCACAAAATATAAACTACCCCTCCACATAGGCCTATTGCCAATCATCAGAAAAGCTAGAAAAATAGAATCTTTAAAATTAATTTCTTCAACAGAATGAAAGATTCCAAATAATAAAAAATTAAAATGATTATCATTTTATCCAGAATGAGTGGCAGAAACAACTACTTTTGCTGTTACTGCGCAGAAACCCTCTCATCGGTAGAGCTGCATGAGAGGGATTTGACCATATCACGAAAGCTGTGTATTTCTGTTGTCAGATTCAATTACTTCTGGCAATGCTGCAAATATTACTGTTACCTTTTATTAAACTAGGCCTTAGCTTGTTTTAGTACTTAGAAGTTATACTCTGGTAAGAAGGTTGTTTTTAACTGATCTTCTTAAAAATGGACTACTACAGAGTATTAGGCAATTAGAAAAATATTAAACTGTTAATTCTGTTATAATAATAATATTAAAATAATGATAAGTATAAAAATTATTACGTACTTTATTTATAAATCTATTTGACACTGGACAAAAGGTTTACTGAAAATGAATATATAAAACATAAAATAACTCAGTTTTGGACAACTCTGTAGTTTGTTTATTTTGTAATTTGTAACATGTATAAGATCAAGTCTTGATGTTAATACTACCAGGGAAAAAAGCTCTCAACTGGCTTTTTATTTTAATAAATAAATTATTTTAAGTAAATTAGAGACTCTAATAACACGAATAATTTTATTTAGCAAAATCAATAAAATCAGAACATGATCATAGTAAGAAACCACAGAGGGGAATTTTTCCAGCATAATTAGTTTAGCTAACAGTTCTGTAACTCAGGGCACAAAGACTGCCCTGACTAGTTTTCAAAGAAAACACTTTAGTGACTTTTTTTCTCAGTATATCACTTTGAGCTCACAATTTTTCTCTTTATAAAGCCTAGAATGAATTTATGAAAGATTTACAATAGTGATAAAGAAGCATTTTCCTGAGAACAGAGGAAAGGTAAAGAAATCCAAATGATACATGGAAGTGAACATTCATTAACCAGTTGTCTGACTCAGTAAGGTAGCATGGACAGCTACCAAAACACACAGGACCACAGTAATCACAGGGTTAACTTCAACTATTTGGGACAGTAAGCATATCTCCTTCAGTGCTCCTTTCTAAACTTATTTGAAGAGAAAAACCCCTCATTTTTTTCTTATACACCACCACTGTAATAAAGCAAGTTGCTATAGAGTATGTAAATAATACGAAGGCACACACTAGTTTTTTCAGATTTTCTGTTTGCTAAGGACAGGAGAATACAGTCTAACAGGATTTTAATTTACAGTTAAAATGTAATGACCATCAATGCAACTACTCCTTATGTAATGACCGAGTAATCAACTCTGTGCACTTTCTTTGTCTTGTACATGCTGCATATATTCTAGTTTTTAATATGAGACTATGATACATGACTGTGAAATGCTTATATTTATATATAGAATATATATATACATATGATGTCCACTTCGTGCAAAATTTTCAAACTAAAATACTGTGGAATGCAGGATTTTCTCCCTAAAGACTGCAGTCACTCCTAAAAGCAGTATCCTCTCAAATTACCTACATGCCTCTTAGCTTTCCATTTGTTGTGTACATTACTGATGACTGGCTATTAAATTCTGTGTTTATAAACAAGACATTCCCTGATACACACACAGTATTTATGTAGCTAAGTGCTTTCATTATTTTCCATCAAGTGTAATTTTATTTTCAAAAATTTCTTCCCCATGCCCTCCCACACCCAACCCATTGGCCTTGCACTACTTATTTAATGTACATTGTCTAATCTTTGATATGTTCTTTATCTGGCCTGCTAAGATACGAGAAATAGAGCTCACCCTTGAGCAGGTATGAACCTGTACTCAAACAGATGGAAATTGCAATACATCTTGAGATACTGAGGTCTTTAATTTAGCGCATTCCAGTGACTAAGAGTACAAACAGTCTCCTAAACCCCAGATTATTTTCCAATTCCTCAAGGTTGTAAATTAAATTTAATTTTTTAGAACAGATCCATTTTCAATTTGTAGGCCTGAGGAAGATGAGGAAGCCATGGGAATGTATAATACTCTAACAGAAAAGCAATTACGATTTATTCTTAAAACCCTTCTTCATTTTGATAAAGATTAGAAAGAAATCTTCATCATTTTAGAATTCCTCCAAAACTTCATTTGATTTATCAACAGATACTGTCCTGTCTTGAAGCAGGATCTCAATTTTGAGTCAAAACATTATAAAAACCCTTGAAGACAGGTGCAAACAGACCACACTGCTGGACACTGTATGCCTCTGACTGAAAGACAGGATGCTGCAGTGTGCTGAACCTTTGTGTTATGTATTGCTTTTAGATGGAAATCCAGATGGGAGTATTTCAAATGCAAAGACATGATATAGGAAAAAGAGGAGATAAGAAGGAAAGAGCAGATCATAATTTGAACCTTATTATTCATGTCCTCAGCAGTTCACAGACAGAAATTAAATCTGGATAGTTTGGTGACATGCTTCTATTTTAATGGGAAAAACACTGCTGAATCTCTGTGATTAATTCTCATGTCAGACTACATAAATAGAAAGATGAGACTTCAAAAGAAGGTGCTAGATATTCTTAACAAGCTTATACATCAACATATTTTACATTTATTGCATGAAGGATCCTTTTATACTTTATTCTGACTAAGTAGTACTGACAGCAGCGGAGATGAACACACTAAAGGCACACCTTTGCAATAATTTAAACCTTGACAAGGTCAGAAAGAGCATAGATTTAGGTGATACATATCAAACAGGCTTCAGTCTCATTCATGCAATTTCCCTCAACAATTTTCTCCTATTTCCAATATGCAATTCAATTTCATTTGTTACAATTTCTTCATAGCATCAAGAAACTAATGACTACTGATTAGAAATTCATTCTATTACAGCATTTACTTAAAAACTAAATGAAGTTGAGAAGAACACTGCTAATCTACTACAAAATTCACAAAACTTTCAGATGGACTATATATACTTGTAGGCATACACTAAACCTGCAAAAAACGGAAAACACCATTTGTGGCCAGTTCAAGATCAGTTGTTATATTAAAGCTGAAAATAAGTCTTAATCCTAGGTGAACTAATTCTCTTTGTTTAAAAGAAGATTTAATGTTTCAACTAACTTTACTGAATCAGTATTTTAGGATTTTAGTTCAAATTTTAGATTTTTTTTTCCTTGAAATGGGTAAAACGGTTTCTTAGTGCCTTCTGCATGAGGCAATAAGGTTGCATTTGCTAGTATACCATTAGCATGACATCACTAGGAGCACTAAAGCACTGCATATCAAAGTGGAATTTTTGTTGCTAGAGAACTGGATATATTGATTCCCCCTATGCCATGGTATAAATTACTCTCTCTGTCAATGAATTGCCACTGCTATCAACTGCCAGGAATGACAATAACAAGAATTAGTATTGTGGTTAGCTTAAAATAAAAAAAAAATTATAGTATAGCAAAAAAAAGCAAAGCGTTATTCTATAAATATCTGTAGCACTGACAGTTTGACACTGGGGTTATGGCTTGCTTCCTTAATAACACCAGTAGGTATATTAAGTGTTTACACTGTCAGCAATTGTTAATGGCTAAAATCTCTGATTTAGAGGGGTATTTAAAGCAAGGAACACAAATAACCAGATAATTAATCATGGGTAATCAGCTCTTGGTGCTGCTCATTATCTTTTACAAGGAAAGAAACTGTATGTGGGTATTTAGAAAAGCCACACACCAAACCACGCTGTTAGTGGCAATTATTTTCTTTTTTTCTTGAACATTCCTCCTTTCCAAAGGACAGGAAACAGGAGAAGTATATATTCCCAAAGTCTGATCTTGTACTCACAAGAGTACAATGTCTGTACTTACAGACAATAATGAAGACTTTCCTATTCTGAGCTCTTTAGGTTTTTTCTAATCACTTCTAATGAAAGGATATGACTACTGTAATTGTTCAAGGAGTTTCCTCTCAGAAACAGATGCAATCAAATCAGTTCTGACAGTTTGTCTTTATTTTTCATAATAAATTCTTTAATGAACTGTCTTTCTGTACTAATAAACTTGAAACAGGAAGAATTAATGACTGAAGGGGATATGATTCTGACATTGTGACATCCAGGCATTGTCTTGGCCATGGCAGCAGGTGTCACACTGAGGTAACATGACCTGTATGCTTATTCACATGGAGAGACTTAAGAAATAGCTTCACAATATGGCTTTTGGCCTGCAAAGAAGTTGCCAATCACAAAAGTGAAGTTTTGGTGAAGTTATAGCTAGACATAGTACAACAAATCAAAACAGAGAAAAAAACAAATGGTGTTCAGTACTGGATTGCTGTACTTGTCTTTTGGCCTGAAAAGTTACCTGGTGCTTAGAGCCATGCTGCATAATTTCTCTGGGGAGAGAGGAAGATTTGTCAATGAGCCTGACATTTCTTTTGTTCAGTTTTACTCATTCCAGAGAAAAGATGAAAAGACATCCTATTTCCCTGAGGAAAAAGTAGCAGAATGTATTTCCCCTACTGTATTTTTCAAATCTGCCTGTCTCCTCCTGTGTCACAAGTGGAATTACCAGTTGGCTTTTCAAAAACTGTTTATTAATTTTTTATAATGGCCAAACTGAAGTATAGAGATAGCAAATGATAACAAAAGTGTCAGTTCTTCCACAAAAAAAAAAATACTTTTTGATGAAACCGATCAATTATTTTGATCCCAAATAATTATTCTGAAGAGATAAGAGTTGGAAAACATCAGCTCACACAGGATAAAGGCTGAGTACCATCTTTTTCAATGTGGTATTTTTACTCCACCTCCTTGATTCTCCTATTCTTTAGGACTATTTCCTCTCAGTATTTTCCATTCCAGTGCCTATCTGGAAGCCAGCAATCCTTTTTTCCTACTTTCTGAGTCAAAAGCATTTATTACATTTGGCCTTCCTTCAAGACACTTTTTTGATCACTACAGTTTTTTTTCTTTTTGGCTGAATCAAACACACTCCTCATCGGCTCTATTGACAGCTACATCTCTCCCTGTTCTCCCTGAATTCCAATTCATTGTCTGCCTTTGACCTGTGTTACCACAACCAGCAAATACTCCAACCTTTGCCTTTGGAGTCTGTTCTCAGGGAAGTCTCTCACTCCACTTGCCTTACTTTCTCCTGTATCTTCGCTTTCTGCCTGTTGTCTCTTCATTTATCTCTTTTTACAACAAAAATGGACACATAATTTTATTAACTTTAGCATGTGAACATGAAGGTACAGCTGAGAACACAATTTCACAGCTCACAGTCCCAGAATCTCCTAGCTCAGAAGAGGAAATAAGTCAAGATTGAATAACCCTCAGCATGACTTTAATATTGTATCATATAGAAACACATAGCAAAGCTTTCTTCATCTTTTCCCCACGAAAAAAGTTGTATTCAGCACTGAGAAATCTATCCAGATAGATAATCACCAGAAGACTGCCGAAGAGGAACCTCAACCAAACTGCATGTGTGATATCTGAAGATACATTATTTGAGCACATCTTCTGATCTGAAAAACATGCCACCACATTGTACTGATTGTTGAACAGTAAGAATGATACTTTTTCTATTTTGTTAGCTTGCTTCAGTGACCTATTGATTAACTCAACTGTTTTCCTGAAACATCTGGGACACACAGATATGTTACCAAACTATCTCATGGAGACAGGATTAAAGCTGGAAGTTTCAAAGTGGCATTTCATTCAGCAAGATCTGAAAATAATGTGTACGTTCCCTTTGACAGAGGTATCACTGCAGCCCAGCAGTGTTGCAATGATGAATCTCAACAGTACTTGGCAGCCCTTCATGTGCTTTTACCAGTTACTACCTATGCTGAATTGGAGAGCTGATTATAAAGGCAGAGGCTGTTTGTGATGTTGAACAGCTACTTATGTCACAGAACAGAAGAAAATGAGTGGTAAAGAGCCAGAGACATTGACTCTCAGAGTATGCATAACTGAAACAGAAAGTAAATACTCAGACTCCCCAGTGTTATCAAGGAGGCCAATGGAGCCTATTGGTATCCTTTCAGAAGAGTGCTCTTCAGGAAGGAGCAGCTGCCATGCACACAGTCATAGCCAGCATGCCTTCAACAGAAAGTCAGGCAAAAGCTCATTAGTAAATTTTTCCTAGATGGAACTGGGACTTCCTGTAGTAATACATCACACTATATTCATAGAATCATAGAATCATAGAATACTTAGGGTTGGAAAGGACCTGAAGATCATCTAGTTCCAACCCCCCTGCCAGGGGCAGGGACACCTCCCACTACACCATGTCACCCAAGGCTCTGTCCAACCCGGCCTTGAACACCACCAGCGATGGAGCATTCACAACTTCCCTGGGCAACCCATCCCACTGCCTCACCACCCTTGCAGTAAAGAATTTCTTCCTCATATCCAATCTAAACTTCCCCTGTTTAAGTTTGAACCCGTTACCCCTTGTCCTCTCACTACAGTTCCTCATGAAGAGTCCCTCCCCAGCATCCCTATAGGCCCCCTTCAGATACTGGAAGGCTGCTATGAGGTCTCCATGCAGTCTTCTCTTCTCCAGGCTGAACAGCCCCACACCGTATATTTACAATCTTATCTCATGCATCGGAGCTTTGTATTGTGAAAATGTTAGTCTTGTCTGAAATTTTTTATATCTTTGCCCTTGCAGAGTAGAGTGGTCAGTTATCCAAAGCAGGCTAACTCACATTTCCAGAGATGCTAAATCATTACTGTATAGCTTTCGACTGCTAATCATGGGGTTTATGTGAACACAGAATAGCAAGCTGTATCATGTACTGGTTTTGCAAAGCTCAAACCAACAAGGCCAGCTCCAGTATGAAATCCATTAGCAACAAGGTGAAGCCTTCAGAAAAACAAATAAACAAGAATTGTATTCCAGAAAAAGAAAGTAATGCAGTAAGCAAAACAAATCTAGGCAGAGACATGGCAATGAGTTACTAAGAAGTGGAGTAGCAGTCTAGAAAGGCTGAAGTGATTCCATGCTTGTTACATGCAGACACAGACACATGCACTTTATGTTAGTCCACTGAGAAGAGGCAGACCTGATGTGGATAAAAGGAGGCTTTATTCTATTTGCCTCTGACTGGATGGATGCAAACGACATTCTGCTTATGGTGGCAGTTAGGATAGTCTAGTTTATTCAGCTGCACAATCCTAGTTAATATATTTAATTTTAAGATAGGTGTCTTTATTTCAAGAGGCGAACCACAACTTAAAGCAAAATCCTATAAAATAAAGCCCTGAAACTTGCTTCCCTTCTAGATCAGTTCAAACAGCTGTTAAGCCTGTAGTATTTAAAACAGTGCCTAAGTCTATGGACCTCAAATGTTGTAAAATATCCGTGCCACAGAAAACTAGCCACTCATCTCTCTGTTTACTAGAAAGAGTTGCTCGCAGATTTACAACCTGGGAGTAAAGCTTCAGCCTCCTCCTTTTAGCCCCTGAGTTTTTTGTCAGGAGCATAGTATAAAATGTGGAGTAATTCTTAGAACTCCTACTATCACTTGGAATTTTTCTGAATAAAGTAAAAAAAAAGTATGATCTTTGCTTAAGAGTACTAGTTATTTTAGTTCCTGCATTCTGATTCTCTGCAAAGTCTGTTCATCACATCTCTCTTTCTTTCTACCACTGAATCACCAAACGTCAGCTCATTTGCATCTGTTCAGCACAAGGAGAAATAATTCCATTATTAGTACAGGTCTTGTGATCATTACTTCCCCTCAATGTGTATTTGTCTACATAAACAACCAACTAATTTCACTGTGCTACAATATGTCATTCCATTCTTAAGGAATAAGTGATTGATTTATAATCCTTAAAATCACAGGGGTGTGCAGTGAGGATCTTATAGCAACATACAAACAGGTCAGGAACTAACTGCTTCAACACCTTTGTTGGCGACATGGACAGTGGGATTGAGTGCACCCTCAGCAAGTTTGCTGATGACACCAAGCTATGCGGCTGGTTTGGTCGGTACGTTGGAGGGAAGGGACGCCATCCAGAGGAACCTTGAGATGCTTGTGAGGTGGGCTGATGCCAACCTGATGAAGTTTGACCATGCCAAGTGCTAGGTCCTACACTTGGGCCAAAACAATCCCAGGCACAAAAACAGGTTGGGCAGAGAAGAGATTCAGAGCAGTCCTGCACAGAAGGACTCAGGGGTTTTGGTTGATGAGAATATGAACATGAGCCGGCAGTGTGCACTCGAAGCCCAGAAAGCCAACTGTATCCTGGGCTTCATCAAAAGGAGCATGACCAGCAGGTTGAAGGAGGTGATCTTGCCCCTCTACTCTGCTCTCGTGAGAATTCACTTAGAGTATTGTGTACAGCTCTGGGGTCCTCAACATCAAAATGACATGGAACTGTTGGAACAAGTCCAGAGGAGAGCCACGAGGATAATCAGGGGATGGAGCGCCTCCCATATGAAGACAGGCTGAGAAAGTTGGGGCTGTTCAGCCTGGAGAAGAGAAGGCTGCATGGAGACCTCCTAGCAGCCTTCCAATATCTGAAGGGGGCCTATAGGGATGCTGGGGAGGGACTCTTCATGAGGAACTGTAGTGATAAGACAAGGGGTAACGGGTTCAAACTTAAACAGGCAAGTTTAGATTGGATATAAGGAGGAAATTCTTTACTGTAAGGGTGGTGAAGCACTGGAATGGGCTGCCCAGGGAAGCTGTGAGCGTTCCATCGCTGGTGGTGTTCAAGGCCGGGTTGGACAGAGCCTTGGATGACATTGTTTAGTGTGAGGTGTCCCTGCCCATGGCAGGGGGGTTGAAACTAGATGATCTTCAGGTCTTTTCAAACCCTAACTATTTTATGATTCTGTGATTCTACCTAATGGGATAAAGATAAAAACCAAAGTCTACGTCCTGCAACTTCTGACATTATTCAAACTTCTTTATTTGTCAATTACACACATAACTCAAAACTCTCATCCTGGCTAAAATTCCTATATTTGCTATATCTTACTTTTAATGTCATGTGAAAAACTGAAATAGAGGTCCAGCTTGGCAAGATGCCAACCCAGAAACTCAGGAGCTCATGCTGCACCTCTATGAACAAAACAGTCCCTTCTTTCACAGCTAATAAAATGATAAAAAATGGTGATGGCAAATATGCATAACGTTTATTTCCTAACAGAAATCAGTAAGATGACTATCTCATTTACAGCTTGTCAGGAGGAAACTGCAACTAGTGGACGTGATGTAAAATACACATATAAACTAACCTTTTCTGTCACTCAAAAAATGTTGTTCACCATTGGACATGGTGTCACATACAAGAATATGCCCAGTTTGACTGATAGCTCTGGGTGGGAAATATGAACAGAAACATTTTAAACAGACCATAGTCCAACACTGTAAATCCCATATATTAACACAAAAAGGAATAAATCCCACAAAAATTCAGTAACAATACTAGAATATAAAGTCCTGGTGGAAAATAATTCCAGATGTGCCTTCTTAGTTCACAAACCAAGAACAGCCCCTGAGATAGCTGACTGTGCTCCACTGACTGCATTTCCTGCCCCATGCTTGCAGCCACTTCACAGGTCTCACCTGTACACAGTCACCCACATGTACCAGAACTCAATGCCTGCTCACACAGCACCCACTTAATCACTCACAATTAAATGACTATACTTTGCCCCTACAATCCAAACTGCTTTAGAATCATGGAATCATAGAATAGTTAGGGTTGGAAAGGATCCTAAGATCATCTAGTTCCAACCCCCCTGCCATGGGTATGGACAAGTCACACTAAAGCATGTCGCCCAAGGCTCTGTCTAATCCAGCCTTGAGCACGACCAGGGACACATTCACAACTTCCCTGGGCAACCCATTCCAGTGTGTCACCACCCTTACAGGAAAGAACTTCCTCCTTATATCTAATCTAAACTTGCCTGTTTAAGTTTGAACCCGTTACCCCTTGTCTTATCACTACAGTTCCTCATGAAGAGTCCCTCCCCAGCATCCTTATAAGGCCCCCTTAAGGTACTGGAAGGCTGCTAGGAGGTCTCCACACAGCCTTCTCTTCTCCAGGCTGGACAGCCCCAACTTTCTCAGCCTGTCTTCATATGGGAGGTGCTCCATCCCCTGATTATCCTCGTGGCTCTCCTCTGGACTTGTTCCAACAGTTCCATGTCATTTTGATGTTGAGGACCCCAGAGCTGTACACAATACTCTAAGTGAGTTCTCACGAGAGCAGAGTAGAGGGGCAAGATCACCTCCTTCAACCTGCTGGTCATGCTCCTTTTGATGAAGCCCAGGATACAGTTGGCTTTCTGGGCTTCAAGTGCACACTGCCGGCTCATGCTCAATTTCTCATCGACCAACATCCACAAGTCCTTCTGCACAGGGCTGCTCTGAATCTCTTCTCTGCCCAACCTGTAGCTGTACCTGGTATTGCTCCGACCCAGGTGTACTTTCTGATAGTTCAGTTCATCAGTAAATATATCCATTTTCCCACAGTCAGTGCATTAGCCCATTTGTACTGTTGAAAGCATGACTAGATTAGATGTATCCCTTGTCTATCAGATTTGCTGTCCCAGGTCCAGGACACTGTTTCTATTTCAGTGATTCCCTAACAGCAAGCTGGTTAGCTGGGCTCTGTTTCACTACGCAGGAGCGTGGGACCTTTCAGTTCAATTATGTATGAGGTGGATACAGTCTGTAATACAGCTCTAGGATTAGAAGATGTCAGGAGTGAGTGGTACAGGTATATGTAAAATTGCACAGCGAAGATTATACTAATAGTAATCCAATGGTTTTCACATTTGTTGCTTTATTGCAGTCTTCAGAAAGGGTTCTCTCACCTCATCACGTTATCTGCATCCCAGTTTACAGAACCATACAACCCTCATCACTGCTCTAGCTATTACTCTTCCCTGACTTCGCCATAGACAACTCTAAAATGCATGCTATATAATTCTTCTGATTATGTCTCCTATGATATGGCATAAGTCAGTCTGAAGATAATTTACACACTTTTGCCAAATCTTATTTATTTGAGATGGCTAAATAAAATATTTTTAGCCTAGAAAAGGAACCATTTGACCTTGGCAATGCACCTCACTGTCTGCAAACAATCTTCTGCTCGGGTAAGGAACAGTAAGAGACAGAAGCAATGGCAACATGCCACAGTATTAGCTAACAGTGACATAAAAAAAATTTAGACCTGAAAAAAGTTATTTTTATGAATGTATATTAAAAGATACAGCAGTGATATTAATTATTTGGACATTTTCAGAAAACAACAACTTGAAATTCATCTTCTAAGCTGCATATCGTAAATATTAACAAAGAAAAATTTGGAACTAATCTGAGTATTCTGCATTTTTGCTTTAAGAATCTTTTTCATGTGTAAAGTTTGTATTTAAACAGACACTAACAAGCCCTTCTCTGCCTAATCATTCAGAACAGGAAGCGGCATTTGCAGGAGAACATATTCAGTGTCTTTTGTGGTTAAGAACATCCATTTTAATAACTTCTTCTCTTGGAATTTTTTATGCATATACTGTTACAAAACATACTTTCTTCTATTAAATTTTAGATATGCAAAATCTTCTAGGAGAAGGCCAGTAACATGGTGTGAAATTTAATAAATACTCTACTACATTTCTGCTTCTCTGGGCAGAATATAAAGTTGCAACTGAACCTTAGGAAAACCATTGTGAAACGGCTATATATATATAACTCTTTTTATATGTATCTATGTGTGTATATTTACATACACACAGAAACCCACAGTGTTTGTATCGCAAAATCCAAATACTTCAGTTCTTGTTGCAATAGAAATTTTACTTGCACAAACACACAGGTGATAACACAGAACCAGCTCCCTCCATCTGAGCAGCATGACACAACCTTTACCTTCCTTGTACTCTCAGTCACAAAGAAATACAAGAAATGAAATACAGATAATATGGCTTTTTACTTATTTCTGGAAAAGTATCTTCCCAAATAATCTTCACAATGCCAAGAAATCCCCAAAATCCACAGTTAGGAACAGATTCTAAAAACATATAGTAACACTAACTTTCGTCTTACTTTTAGAAGTACAGTAAAATACAGTCTTGTAACTAGAAATGACTGAAAATTATAGTCTCAATTTTGAGGGGCCAGATTCCCCTGTAATTCCTTCTTGTGACAAGCTAAAACATTCCTTCAAAAGGAAGCTTCAAATATGACTAAAATTTAGTTGCAGCTTAACAAAATAACTCTAAAAGGAATTGTTTGGAGATGAAGCAGAGACAAGAGCTACAACACAGAACAAAAGTAAAGAAACTACTTTTCTAGAGCAAGATAATCACAGAGAAACTTTCAGAATTCAGAAGAATGCTTGAGTCGTGAGATCATTTGATGCAACTCACTTGCCCAGCTTGCTCAGGACTAGATCTAATGTTAGAAATGAGTTGTATGTGCCACTGACCCAGACCATAATTCTGCTCAAGTTGAAACTCGAATGATAAAATATTTTGGCAGCTGCTACTATCTTCTCAATTCTGACATAATTTGCGGCAGTATATCAGACAGTAACTTACAAATGACAACTAACTTAAACTAAATTTTTTACTTAAAAAAGCCTTCCAAAAGCTATGAAGGACCCCCATCCCCAAACAGAGGAGGACAAAACTTAAAGCTAACAATTTCTACAGTGTTCATCAAAAAAGGGACAAATTCTCCTGTCCATTTACCCTATTTTTCAGCATAGATGCTATACGGTTTCTACTACCCTGGACAGGATCAACAGCATTAAAAAAACAACAACAAATCAACATAGTTCTAATCGATACTTATCGGGAAACACTGGCAGTAAAATTCAGCAATGGTTTAATGGCAACTCTTCTGAGCTTTTCCTTTCATCTTTTCAACTGCAAGGTATGAAATTGGTGCTTCAGATATTTCTGGTTATAATCAAACTTACACAGATGCATTCCTGAAATACACAAACAGCTAAGGAGATGGAGATATTAATTAAAATTACAAGCTTAAAAGTTGTATATACAAAGTTGCATATGCTACAGCAAGAGAAGGAGAAGTTAAATGCGAAATAGCCTGTAAACAGCAGCATGAGATTTTCCATTTTAGCAACTAAATTCCCTCTTGTATTCTGAGCCTATACTGCAGGACACTGACCTTGGAAGAGGAAGACAAACAGTAGCCCAGGTACTCACTAGGAAGCAAAGAAAAATTAACACTGAAGACCTGCACTACATGTTAAATTACATGCTAAACAATTTGCTTTACAGCACTTCCCAGCTGCAAAAGAGAAAAGTGGGTGCTTTGGCTTACTCAGGGAATAGCTGTGCAACCCATTTGTCTTAAGAATTGCTCAAGGTATTCTACATCATGCAAGTTGTCAGAGAAATTAAGGAACTTTAACCAACCAACTGCAAAGAGAAACAGCAAACACCAGGTACATAAATCCAAGTTCTTGTTCTATCACACGGAGCTTTATCTCTGGCAAGTAACTTGCATTTGGATATCAGAGAGAACTGCTTTTCTTAATCACACAGGAAAGAAGTAAGGCGCTTCATTCCTACAGTAACGGAGCCAAAGAAAAACTTACTGCACAGTTTTATGCCTTTAACATGGCATGAAGTAATCAAACTTTGTAATGTTTTCATGCTGGCAGTAATGTTCTTCAAGCAGTTATCACTCCTCACAAGGGAGTGATATTTAAATTTACCCACTATAGTTGAGGGTCTTATAAAGATCAGGGGCCCCTTCTAGGGCCCCTTCTAGCTGGCAAAGCAGACATGTTCAGACAGCCTGACCAGAAGAGGTAAACCAGAAATGAAAGGGAAAGAGGAAGGCTGAGCAATGTGCTGGCTGTGCAGTGTAAGCAATGCAAGTGCTCCGGCCACAGGGCTAAAAGCCTTCTGCTTTTATGGACCTTGTATGCTCTCCTATGCAAATACATGTTTCCCAAGGCACTGGTCTCTATTTTGAAGTCCACTATTTTATTTTAAAATGTCTCTTTTTAACTTTATTTTGAAAACTACACCTTTAAACTTTTTTAATGTTTAAAATTTTGCTTTGTATATTGCACTGGTATATAGCGATTTCATATTTTTATCATAACATACAGTTTCACTAGAACCTATATATGATAATAAATACACTGCAGGCACACACAAGTGCACAATCGTTTGCACATGTGCATGAGTGTGAGCTTGGGATTTTAATAGCTCTTCTGTTTGCAGTTATTATTCCCTGAAGTCTAACACTCAATGGAAGGAATCAGACAAGTGTTCACCAAGTGAAATAGTGATTTGACCCTTCTCTAAGTACTTTACTGAGTTTGCCAGCCTTTAGAGACTCTGTTACAGAATATGAAGCCATATATGTATTGAGCGAGGATGCTGCAATTCAAACTGCAGTTTATTTCAATCAATATATCTTTTTTGAAGCCAGGGATTCTCATGTAGTGCTCATCTGACAGCCTTTGATGTGAACAGAATTAATAAATGTTGATATTTGGGTTGATTGCTCTCTCTCTACACGCATGAACTAGTCAGGCACTAATCCCTTCATTCTTTCTGTTTGAGTTGCTGCTGTTCCTGTTCTGCTTGCTACCTCTTAGTTTTATCTGTAATTTTCAGAGCACCAAAACCACAGGATAAGAAAACTTAACGCTAACAGGATGTGTGATGTTATTAAGCACTGGCAGAATCTGTACAGCCCGCAACCACAATTAATACCGGTGTCACATGTGTCTTTCTAAACATCTATGGCAGTGTTCAAGGCCAGGTTGGACAGAGCCTTAGGCAACATGGTCTAGGATGAGGTGTCCCTGCCCATGACAGGGGGGTTGGAACTGGATGATCTAAAGGTCCTTTCCAACCCTACTTATTCTATGATTCTACATGATAATTCTTAAACCATCCTACTTTTGTTTCAGCATAGATGGGCCACACACTTTGGGGCTCATCTCAAAAGCTCCACACATGTAATAAAAAAGAGTGCACCCTCCTGAAAGCAGAACAAAGAATCAGACAAAAACACACTCCTAGTGTTTCGAAGGTCCACATGTCATTCAGATTGAACCAGATATGCTCTCTGGAACACTGAAAAAAAAATCTGATGTACATACACTAATGTACATAAATTAATACCTTGCAAAGATTCTCCCCCAAAAGTCTGTTCGATTTTGTTTAAAAAACCTGAAGTTGAAATCACAATGGTTTCAGTTTTCTGGTAAGATAGTGAAACAGAGTATTCACCTGGTCAGTTCTGCCTTTTTCAACATAATAATAGTGACTGTTCTGCACTCTGATTTCCACACCTAAACTGAAACAGGGGTCTTGGTAGAACTTTCCCCTAAGACAACTTCAACACCATGTGGAAAGAAATTGAACAATCTCTTCATACACTCCATAATCATTTATGTAAGGTGCAAAACTACATCCTCTCAGCTGAGCTGGTGCCTTATAAATTGAAATACCAATAGATGACTCCAGCTATCTTTCTTTATCTATACTTGAAATAAAAATAATTAAATATTTGCCATAGTGTTTTTTTAGGATTAATCAAATTACATAATAAATTATTCAATACATCTCCAACCATGGATTTTTGTTAATGTCTGTGGCAGTGAGTGCTAACATTGAAAGCATTATTTTAACTTACTTGTTGCCAGGAACACAATATTTTATCATGCTGCTTTATCACCTGTTTGTTCAATAAAGAGCTGTTTATTTCCTGAGAGAAACAAAACCCCATTTTCCCAAAAGGGGGGCATCAAACAAAGATGACAGAGCATTTCCCCAGAAAATCCAAGTTCCCGTCAGGTCAACACTTCTCCCAGTTTTCTCCTTTTTCTTAGAGCTACAAGATTAATATTTACTCAGTTCGTGTTTGGTTTCTTCCCTCTTTTTTTTCTGTTCCTGTTTTACAGAAAGATACATATGAGCTATGCCTGCATTAGCAAGGAAACAACTGTGAAGTGGACCTCAACAAATGCCATCTGCACTTGGTTTATTTTGGATTAGCCTATTTCCACTTGTGGCTGCAATGAGAATTCCACTTTCCCCTGCCCCCCAAAAAAAGAAATTATGGCAGAAACATGAAATGCACTGAAACAGGTAACTGCAAAACTACAGGGGAAAATATTAATGTTTTAAATTATAAACAAATATTGTAACATAAACTATCAGGAGAGGATACTGGTGGTATCAGGTAACGCTCACAGCCAGTGATTGCTATGCTGCTACATCGGCACCTGTGACAGAAAATCCGTATGGAATTATCTACACATTCTAGTTACTGCAGCATATGCAAATTCCTAAATTATGCACTGATGCATCTATGTGGGATGAGCTACTACAGAAGCCAATTGGAGCCACCCCTTCCCCCAACTGGCCATACCCTAAATATACATCAAGAGACCATCAATTAGTCAATATCTTCTTCTTCATTTTTCAGCACTTCCCATCACTTTGGAGAAGAAACTTCGTACAGAAGAGAAACAGCCAGGGATTCCAGTCACCAGTCTAGCTTATCACCAAACATTCACAGCTGTGTTTACAGTCACTCCCTCGCATCCTCGTATATAACAGCCTCATGACCCTCCTTCAGTCCCTCTACTCTGTACCATCTGTCTTACAAGCACTCCTGCCATTCTCCAGCAATTCAGAGTTCAAAAACTTCCAGGCTGAGACAGAAATTGGATATTTGTGTCTACCTGTCTTCCTTCATGGAGCCATAATACCCTGTTGTCGTTAGTTCTAAAACTTGGTTACATTCTATTTGAAGAAGTACTGTTTTTATTTGTTTTGAACACACCCCTGATAATTTCATTTTGATGCCTCCAGTTGTCAAATTATAAGAGACAGTGAACAATCAGTCCCTTTCCACCCTTCCTATATTACTTGTTATATCACTGACCTTTTTCTTATCCCTGTCTGCCATTTCTTTTCTAACATGAACAGTTCTAGCTTATTTAACCATTTCTCATATGGAAGCCATTCTATTCCCCTGTGCACTCTTGTTGCTTTCCTCTACACTTTGCTGATTCAATTAAATATTCTTCAGACAAAGACAAGAAGCATACATGGAATTAAAAATGAAAGCTCATCATGGACCTCTAGCATCACAAGAACATTTTCTGGTTTGTTCTTTACTCTTTTTTATGTTATTTTCTAATGTTATTGTCATGGTTTAAGACCAGCAGGTAACTCGGCACCATGCAGCCCCTCACTCACTCCCCTACTTCCCTCCTGCTCCCGGGTAGATGGGGAGGAGAATGGAAAGAATGTAACTCCCACAGGCTAAGATAAGACCACCACTAATAATAACGATAAGGGAAATAACAAGTGGAGAGAATATAAAACTAAAAGGGGAAAAGGCAAACAATAAACACAAGTGATGCACAATGCAATTGCTCACCACCTGCTGACCCAAGCAGTGATCTAGGCCTTCTGGGTGACTCCCCCCAGCTTCTGCACTGGGCATGAAGTGCTGAGGTATGCAATACCCCTTGGGCTAGTTTGGGTCAGGTATTCTGTCTGCTTCCTCCCAGCTTCCTGTGTCCCTCCTCACTGGCAGAGCATGAGACTGAAATGTATTTGATCAGGGTATAAGTGCTACTGAGCAACAACTAAAACATTGGTGTGTTCCAAGCACTGCTCTCAGACTAAATCCCAAACACAGCACAGTATCAGATAATAAGAAGGACAAAAATAACTGCTACAGCCAAACCCAGGGCAGTTATATTTGGTTTCGGACCACTATTTGACCAGAAATTTTAAAAAAATGCAAAGGTGATCGTAGCGCCAAAATCTCTTTTCTCAATGGCAATAGTTTGCCTAAAGTTTCTTATTGAGTTCGTAAACTTAGAACTGCTTTTCCCCATGAATTATTTCACATTCTTCAATTCTGAATTTTGTCTACATCAATTAGAAAGCTGCCAGTTAACTTACTTTCACTAACGGCAATGGTACATTACTGGTGGACTGGAGCACTGTTTCAGTAAAGTGCTCAGAGGTGAGCCCTCTGAACAGCAATGAAAAACACCATTCCAGCTGGGAGCTGCAGCAGTGAATGAAATTCAAGTCATGTTGTAGGTTGCCTGAATGCTCTTTACCTAAGGCCCTGAACAGTTATCTGTGGAGGCTTTGCCCGTTAGAATCAAACAGTATCAGCAAAAAGCACTGATAAGAATTTACTTTCCAAATACTCAATGAATAATGTATATCCCATTGCTTCCATGGCAAATGTATACCCAATAAAGCATGTAAAGTTCTAAGAACTTGCTTATTAACAAAATCCAGTTCCCACTGAATTAGACCTTTGCTTACCAACAGGGATATAGCAAGCCAAAACTCAAAGTTATACTGGCATTAACCAGCTTTAATGAAATCATAGAGTTGCCTAACAATTTCTTTCAATAGGTTTACACATACATTCCTGTCCTATTATAATGTTATATTATTTTTCCTTTTATGCTCCTCACTTGGACTCCCTCGTTTATGGCCTTTTCTCTTAAAAAAAAAAAAAAAGAACTATCTACCTGTTCTGGTCAAATCGTATGTTGGTTTTGGTTCATTGATTTTTGAGTTTGTTTGTCTGGGGTAGGTTTATGACTGACACTACATCATTAGAATTACCATGATTTTATCTACATTGTTTGTTTCTGGGTTTGGGACAAAAAAATCTCTGTATATTTAAAAGATCTGCAGGTAAAACATCAGCTATGGCTTCTGGTACATAAAGTCCCCTTCTGACAGATGCAAAAGAATCTAATACAAGATATACAGAGATGATCCACTCAAAATGATCAGAGCATGAAAAAGCCATTAGTTTCCATTAAAGTCATTCCAGAGTTAGAGTTAATGCAATCAGGGGGAACAGCTTGTGTTGTTGACTCATCAATATCCATTTAGACCAACAACTGGATCTCATTTATTTTTTTATCATTGGTTCTACATCTTTCCTGCCCATATCATACAGCTAAATTCCTTCTAATATGAAAAAGTCTTGAGAATTTATAGACATTTTTCAAGCTGCAATAAATTTCTGTTCTTGTTAGGGTTCCAGATGCAATCCCCTTTGGAAAAGTTTTGAAAGAGATACTACCAACCTGATCCCTGGCTGTTCATGCAGAAATGAAGACAAAGCATTTTTAGTTAAAACCAAAAGGGCAGAAATAGTAGAGAGTGAGAGAATTTATTAAGTTACATACATTTATCAGAAAGAAAAAAAAAATTTAAAAATCCATGTTTAAAATTTTTGCCTGTTTGTTGATCTTTATATCTTCCTTAAATAAGATATTATGTACAGCATTTAGAATCATTTGCTAATGTTTTTATTACCTCCCAGTGAATAGCCTTTTTTAAAGAGTACCACACAAGTATTTCTTAGGCTGACCCACCACTAAGAAGGAAAAAAAGCAGTAGCAGAATCTATCAAAAGCTGAAGCCATTTCTACTTATGAAAATAACACAGGTGCTGTCTAACAGCTTAGCATGTAATGACATTATACAAATAACAAAACCTGCCCTCCTCTGCTGAACAGGAGTGACTCTACTTGGGCTAGGCAATATAGTTTCTTTCCTGTCACAATTTCAAAATTAAAAATGACTGTACTGCAGCGATTTATTCTGATCCCCATAGACACTGTAATTATTGTAATAAAGATAATGGTATAGTTAGTTAAAATAATTGCTGAAACATAACTTATTAATAGATAAAAGAGTTAAACAGCACAAGAGAAATGTTACTTTCAAAGGTAAATTTTTATATGGTATATTTTTATATGGTAAACTCTTGTGCTGGTTATAAAAGCAATAGGACCAAATAAAGGTACACTGCTTGTATCATGGAAGGTATACACAAATGTGACTAAAAAAAATGTCATTTTTTAACATAGCAGTTCTTTCAGCTGAGGCTCTAGTTGATAAATTAGACACCCTGTACGCCTTCACCCTTATATACTGTTATTTGAAACAGTTTGTAACATTCCCCTTTTGTCTGGGAAAAGACATTTTAATTGAAAAATCATTTGCCCATTAAATTATAGTCATCAGTTTACATTCTACAAAAGGACTGCATTATGACCATAAAACAATTTGTAAGTGGATTAATTTTATCCACTAAATCACTTTACATTATTCTGTGAACAGAATGATTAAAGAAGGTTAGCATTTTGCTGGCAAAGTAATTATGTTGTTGTGCATTTCAGCCACACAGATACTTACAACAGCTGGTCTATTTATCTTGGTGACAGAACATCTACACCAAATGGGCAGAATACATTTTATTTACCTAATGAAATTAATCTAATTCACAAAATACTCTAAAGCTTCTTTCTTTTCATCAGGATAGTTCTATCTATTTGTTTATTTAGCTTTCCTGTAGAACAAGTATAACCTTGCATGTAAGTAAAGATCAGAATTTTTAAGTTTTAAGAAAAAGTGAAAATAAATTATCTAGTAGGTCAGCTACACAGAGCTTACTTGTTTAGATCATGGAAAATCTACACAGTATGGCCTGTGCAAGGGTCTTCTCTTTGGGATAAAGCTGTTCTTACTAATAAGTTAGAAAAGCAAAATAACAACTCAATACTGTAGGTATCAGCCACAGTGTCTCAGTATATCATAAAACACAATCTAAATTACAGCTTGGCAGTTGGCTTGCTTGCTGTGCTGTCCACCACTGACCATGTACATCGCTCCCCAACAAGCAGTAATTGTGCAGAGGTGAATCACCACCCACAAAAGTTTGTCTGGAAGTTACTCTTTCTCATTACAGAGAACGCCAGAGCAGCCAGTGGACACTTACATAAAATCCTGGTGTAGTTTCACCTATTACTTCAGCAACACTGAAGAGCTTGTTCCCACTCCCAGATTCTGGACTGTGATCAGAATCCAGCTTTTGGTATTTGATCATCAATATATGCATGCCCACTTGACAACATAAAAAGAAAGCAGCGCTATAACAGACAGCACTGGTAATTTTATATCTCAAACATCACCAGAGGACTACCTGTTGTCCTGCAACTAAAAGGAGTTCTATGACTGTTGGATTCAGCTCAGCCTACTGTAGGTAAAGTCATTATACATACACCACGGTAAGTTTGTATTATGAATGAAAACAAAGGCCACACCATATATTTGTTGACAAACACTAATACCTTCATCGATGGCATGGACAGCTTTCATACAATGTCCCTTCTACCATGATTAAGTGTAACTTGCTTTTGACTAAAAGAAACAAACAAATAAGCATGGAAAATTTCTCCAACCACCCATACACAGCTGAGCTCTTGACCCGAGGAAAAGAGTATTTTTCCTTCTCCCCAGGTTTGTTACAACAACCCAAAACTTGCTCACAAACACCAGTCCAATTTTTCTAATTACTGAGGGGTCTGTAACGGGTGTGTTGTTTGCCTGGTGTTGGGGTTTTTTGCGAACTAATATGTTTAGATGAAGAGCCATGCACCAATAAGTGGGCATAATTAGCATATTTTTATTTGATGTTCAACTCATGGTTTTAAAATGAAGCAGTGCCATTTAGCAATACCATTCCTGCTAAAAGAACTCATGGTCTGGTTTCCTTCCACAACTGCACACCCTTTATAAACTGACAGCAGCATTACATCTCTCCAAACTCCATTCCCATTACATTACTGATCTAAAACCAGCCAACCAAAATGCACAAAATAACTGCACAGAATACAAATGTTTCAGTCCCAAAGCGGAACTCCAAGTACATCACAGTTATATCCCAGATCTGAGTGACCAGCCTTCAAAACCAACTTACTATACAAACACAAAAGCTGGAAAAAACAACTCTTTTCCTTCATAGCATCAGCAATCAATTGCCCAGGTAAATAATGTACTTTCCAATTTCAACCTTATGTAGGCAATAATATATAGGCAGTTAACAGAGTTCTAACAAACTGGAATTAACAGACTTTGTTAAAAACACATGTCAATACCAAATAATTAAAATTATTTCTACTTAGGGGGATATTGCCTGAAGTCAAATTGTATGTTTATCTAAGTCCTAGGATAGTACATATCAAAAATATATAGTATAGTAATCCTTAGAAACTGGTTGAACACAAAACATGCATATTACCTTGCACAGAAAATTTGGCCAGCCAATCATTATTACCTCTACTTGCTCTATTCCTTGGTACCTATGTGAACTTGCCTTCCTTAGACCCACCCAATACAATAGATCTACCTAGGATGTGCACTAAAATATGCACAAATCATACCCACTCCTGAGGTCCTGTTCACTGAGCCAACAGTTGGGCTATTGAAGGAGATTAAAATTATGACAGCATTCAGAAACTGAAAGTTAAGACACCAGTTAAGAACCATGGACTGTCTAAGAACTAGGGAAAAAAAAGTAAAGGAATTAACAAGTTGCCTTGTTGTTAATTAACAAGGGTGCCATGGGTTCAGTAGTAGCAGTCATTTTTCTCCTTCTTGGTAGCTGGTACAGAGCTGTGTTTTTGACTTTCAGCCTGGGAACAGCGCTGATAACACCAGTGTTTTCAGTTACTACTTGGTAATGTTTTAGTCTGACCAAGAACTTTCTGAGTCTCATGCTCTGCCAGGGAGGAGGGGAAGCTGGGAGGAAGCAGAAACGGGACACCTGACCCAAACTGACCAAAGAGGTATTCCATGCCACAGCACGTCATGCCCAGGATGTAAAACGGAGAGTGGAGACCCAGAAGGGTGGGGGGTGCACTGCGTGCTTGGGCTGGGTATAGGTGGTGAGCGATTGTATTCTTTCCTTGTATTTGCCTTGTCATAATTATTATTGGTGGTAGCAGTAGCGGTCTTCTGTTATACCTTAGTTACTAAACTGTTCTTATCTCAACCTGTGGGAGTTGCATTCTTTCAATTCTCCTTCCCATCCCTCCGGGAGCTGGGGGAAGAAAGAGAGGGGAGTGAGAGAGCGAAACTGAGTGAGTTAGAGAGGCTTAAACCACGACAAGGGGTCACAAAAGCATGTCAAGCATATGACTTTTAAAAACACCTATTTATTATATTCCATCTGAAAAACAGTGGAAATTAAAGTGTGTAGACATTATTGTAAAAGTTTCTATTACCTACGCAGCCATCTCTAAATACCTTGGAAAAGTTGGCTGTGTTGCACTGGCTTTTACGGTGCATGTTCCTAAGGGGCCATCTGAAAAGCAATTAATTTAGAAAGCCTTCTCCATGTCAGGTTTCTATCTTTATTTTGTCCACATGAGAACTATCCAAAATCCTAATAAGACCTCCACATCTATCCACTGGAAACAGAAGCTTCTTGCAAGGTTTTTTAAAAGTACTCTTTAAACACTCCACTGACTGTGATAAGAGCCAGTTTAGTACCTAAGCAGACCATTGTGGTTTGGGTTTTTTCTTCCAATGGACCGGATATGGAAGCTCAACATCCATTAACTAGCTGCAGAAAGCATAACAGAAGAAACAAGTAATTCTTATGTCTGAAAAAAGAAACAAAAATATGGCTTTGTTTTCCACATTCTGGATAGTCAACCCTGGAGACTAAAGTACCAGAGTTTGCTGGTAGCAATCCACTTTGATCCTTTGTTTCATAACTCTTAACGGTTACCAGCCCAGGCAAAACCAAGTGTAGAAGGATAAAGTATGTCATGTACCAAGACCCTCCATTCTGTCACCTGAATCACCCTCTTTGACATCAGCCATGAAAGCCTGAATGAGATTGTTTGGCTAAGAAAATTACAATCTCCTGCACATAAGGTTGCTCAGTCAACAGATAACAGAAGTTTTGCTTTGAAAAATGTATTGAGAGCATGGAAAAACCTGGATTCACTAGTCTGGGCACCCATACACTCCAAAAGTATATGAAATTCAGTGATTTGAGGCGTGCAGAATCCAGACAGGAATATATAGATGTACATGATTAAAACTTTCACAAATCCCAACTGTTAATTTCCAAACATGCATGTCTAGGCCTACTCCAATCATGTTGAAGTTCAATTTAAGGTTTTAAAATTCCCAGAATTATACTTGTAATCAGGATTATGTAATGAAGCCCATAACACTAATAGATCAAGCTTCATAATTTCAAGAAAAACTTAATTAAACATGTATTTTGATTTAGGACAGATTTTTGAAGATCCTCTTTCTTCATCTGAGCATTTCTTTTAGCAACAAGAAATCATATGACAAATTTGAAGGCATAAAGTTATATTTGCCTTTGGATAACTTTTAACACATGCTGCCTCAACGAGTCTCCTTTTTCGATGTCCTCAGTGGCTATTCCATTCTGTCGGAATTGTAAGTTCCCAGCTGGCTCATTAGAGGGGGAAATAAAATTGTAAAAATAAAAGACAAACTTTGAAAACTTAAGGAAAGAATACTTCAACTATCCCACTATTTTGCAAGTGGAATCTGAAGTTCTCTCATCCTGCTATTGACTTCCTGTAGAAAATTACTTGGACAATTCATTCCAGAACTCTTTTTCTTATGTCTTTAGTAGGAGACATAAATGATGTTTGCCTTCACTACTATATCATTTTGAAATCCAACAAATATATACTGAATGACCAAACAGGACTTATAAATAATTACAAGCCATAAATTACATAAATAAATGCCTGAGCTTGTTGTCATTGTAATTATTTTCTTAGAAACCTACAGTTACATGGATCTAATTGGTGAAAATATTTCAAGATACTCCATGGACACAATTTGTAGTTTTATATTTGTCTTGCAAATGGACAGCTCATCATATATTCCTTTGTTAATATTTCTAATTGGTTATCTTAAATTGTCAAACTACAATAAGCATTTGTGTTGGTGAAATCTTAATTGCCTCTTTTTTAATGTCAAAGAAACGTTATAAAGAAGAACAAAAGTGACAAGAGGCATTTTTAGATTATTTCTCTCCATCCCATCTGTTATGTTTTAACAACTCTACTCAACAAACCCTCCTACACCTCCCTAGTATGTTCTTAAAATAATACTATTAGCAGTTCCTTTACCAAAGCCTTCAGTCAATATATGCCTACCCAACTGATACAAAATATCTCATCTCCCACGAGATCAATGGAGCAAGAGTAATTCACATCACTGAAAAAATATAGCCTACATTGTTTCAAAACATCTCCTGTTCTTGATACTCTGTAATCCAACTGTCCCCCAGTAAAACATACTGATGGAATGTATGCATTTCTATATGATTTTGTAGATCAAGGCCAGCACCAATGAAGCTAGTAATAATACGTAGGTACATATTATTATACCACTGATACTATTTTTGCTTTGGAAGAAATGTGTTCTAGTAAATATGAGGGAAGTGGACTATATAGCCATGCCCCCAAAAACCACATAAAGAAATGCAAAGAAGTTCAGCAGGGAATACTTTCATGTAGATGCCCAAAAACTGCAAAAATCACACTGACTTGGAGCTTATTCATTGAATCAGTTATTGCATTACAAATAAAACAAAGAGTGCTATGAGCTATGAAAAGCACAAATACACTTGGAGGCCTTAAGGGGTAAATACAGGTCTATACTGTAACAAAATCTAGCATAGGTGTTTTTAGCCAGCAGCTCAGAGCACTCAGAAATGGTTGTGAAGAAGCATAAACAGTGCAAAACCCTGTAATTGTGGTGTCAGTCATGGTCTCCATACAGAATACCAAGTACAAAATCATATCTTATTGATTTATTTCCCTGGGTCTTTGGTAAGACAAAAAACTGCAAAGCCAACTGCAGCAGCACAGTGTCCTCTGCTGGGGAAACCGACTTCTATTTCTTACCTGAACAGAAGAGGGGAAACCCCATGATTCCCATAACCAAAACTGAGCTATTTCAACCAATCATTGCTGCAAAATCCCATTTATCACAACACAGAGATAAATAGTTGGAGACAGAAGACCATCCTGGAGATACTGCTTCAGTGACTTCTAACAGTTCTGACTCGATTAATATCTCAAGAGCCATTACTTAGATAATTCACCATAAGTGACCTTAAAATACTTTACTTTTTCATGCATACTGTCATTCTCGAAAATGACCGGTGAAATCGTTTGTCAAAGTGAACTAGAAGGGCTCTGAGCACAAGTGTTCTTAATCTTTTTCTTTTCTTTTTCTTCTTCTTTTTTTTTAGTAAGATGACAATTCAGCTATAAAATTTACCATCTGTAATTTAGAATGGAAGATGGTCTTCAGCACAAGTCAATATCTGTCTTCAATTACTGGATGTTGTCAATTCAACTACAAACCCGAAGAAGCTGCAGATTTCTCTTCTAGGAAAATCAAGAAGATATCCTATACTGAGGTACAAAGGATAAAAAACACCCACCCTCTCACAGCAACAGTCAACTGTGCAAAGGCGTAAACTTGTAAACCCAACTGATCAAAAAAGGATGCAATTATGAGGAGCATCTCTCCAATATGAATGGAATTTTGATTCAAATATTAAATGTAGCACTTGAGAGAAAAAATGAACAAATGCATAGAAAAATAATAAAGAAAATAACAGAAGTATCAAACACGAACCACAACCTGTAATAAACAATAGCTTTTGTATACAGATGAGGTCTCAGGACACATCCCTTATGCACAGCTTCTGTGTTTGCAACAAGAACAATAAGAACAAACTGTTTTTCAGACAATAAAAGTCTCATTTGCACAGAAATATGCCCTTATATTCAAGTCAGCTAAAAAAGTTAATTTTTTAATTAGTTAACCAGTGTAACACTGAGGTAACCTCACAGCAGTGATGTAACAAAGTGACATTAACTGTCTTTATGGACTTAATGTATTGCTGTGTATCAAATGTTCTGTGCTGATACAGACCAAACATGTTCAGTTTGCACCATAAAAGAACACTGCATGGACTGATACTAAAACCTGAGTACATACACAGAGTGGAAACAAGCCTCTTAGTAAAAAGGAAAATGGTAAAAGTCTTCCAAATACCTTATTTTCTTTTTTGCAGTTCTTCAATGGGCTTGTGGAAATTACAACCCAGGCTGTTGTATTCAGTTGTATCAGCAACCCAGCATCTTTTTTAAATCATCCTCATTGTGGCTGTATGCAAATGGCAACTGAAAGGCTAGAAATTGTCAATATGATTTGGAATTGCTAACGAGTAAACCAGTGTGGTCTTACCTACTTGTTGAATTCAGACGGATACAATCTATATTGCCTCTTGAAAAATATCCCAATTTAGTCCCAGGTTTATGGCACAACAAGACCTTACTGACCTGGGGGTTTTCACATTACAAATGATTAGCTGTCTTGAATCTGTTTTGCCAATGCAGATATGATTTTCATAAGGAGGTTCCTTTTATGTATCATTTCAAATTAATTCTGCTGTGCATTATGCATAGTTTGGTGGAAAATGGAGGTGGAAAACGGAGGGAAGGCTGTGTTGGCAGAACAAGAAGAAAGTTCTAAGGCAGGTACTGACACACATCACATGTCCAGCTACTCCTAACAAATCAAAATTGCTATGGACACCACTGGAAAAAGAATGGCCCCATCATACTTTCCTGCTTCTAACAGTACGGAGATGTCAATGTTTTAATTATTCTGTAGTTCTTCAGAACGTTGATTCTTGTATCTTACATTTAATGATGTTAAAACTAAATCTTTATTCCAAGAGTATATTAACTTTCCTGAGCCTTAGAACATGTCCTGTCATGCCTTCAGTCATGCCCATGTCTACATCATATAAAATTATACAAAAACATGAAACACTTTTGATCACAATAGGAACTTGATGGTCACAGGAGGAAGTACAGCTAGAAAGTTCGGGATCAAAGACATAGACCTTTTCTTAGCTTCTGCCTGTAAGAGGGAGCTATAGCAAAGCTAACAGGGGGCTCAGGCTACAAAACAAAACATAATTACAAGAATGATATTCTCTCACATGCTTACAGATCCAAAACTCCTTGACACTGCCATGTACAACTTCTGTAAACAGCATCAGGAGCTACCAGTGCCTAATAAAATTCTTTCTTTACAGAATGCAAATAATACACTAGTTTGAATAATGGTTAAGACCAGAAAATTGCACAGTTTCAAAATGTCAACAATAAAATTGTCACATAAAGATCAGAAAGCCAAATCACAGCAACAGAAGGCTCACCGCATCACAGAGATGAGGTACAGCAAGAGAGTTTACTTCGTATTTCTGTTTTGGAACTGGCATAGTGAAGGAATGCACTTACATACAATCTTAGACAAAGGATCTACCCATGACCAAGATATTCTTTTCGCTGCAATGTGATTTTCAACAAGAATTTGAATTTTTGAAGTTTCAGTTTCATTTATGTAAAAGGAGGGATTCTACTGCTCTTTTTGAACTACTTCACCTACCCTTTTAAAATGCTTTAGATCCACAGATAAAAATAATATCCCACACATATGTATTTTATTATGTGTTCAACTGAGTGCATCACAGCTCTGATGAGCACAGCTCCATGTGCCCATTGGCCAGTTGCACATCCATTGTTTTCACTGGTGTACACAACAATCTAATTTTTTGCACAACCTAATCTTTTTTCACCTACATTTCAAAACTCAGTTCCCAGATTAGTTTCATTCACTCAAAACATACTTTTCATGAAAAGAACCAACAACTCATCTTAACTATGACAGTATTCATGCAACTGAAAGTCACCTTGGTACACAGTTAAAAATCAAGGGCAAGTGCCTGTGTTTGTATATAAATGAAATACACTCAGGTAAGGATTAAGACAACTTTTTCCCTAAACTGGAACCAAACATTACTTCTCTGAATTAAATGGTAAATTTAAAGATGATAGCAGGAAAAGATAATTCTATTTTGCCATTAATGGCCATTCTGAGTAAGAGAAACTCGTAGCAGGTAATCAGGTAGCCCAGCCAGATACAGCTCTAAGCAGCTATAAAGCATTTCTCAGAATTGTACTTAAGCCTAAGACCAACTTGACTATAGACAGTCAAGACAGTAGATGTGGTACAACGGACTCATTTCTTGTCTTTAAATATTCAAACAAATACTTTATCTACAGGTCTGCATGGAAATACAGAAAGACCAGACAGAACACACCCCCAAAAAAAAAAAAAAAAACACCAAAAAAAACCACAACCAAACCAAAAAATAAACAAAAAAATCCCAAAATCCAACACAGACAGTTATTCATGTTGCAATTACAAAAAATAGTGAATCTCTTCTAAAACAAAGTATCCCCTCTTGAAACCATGGTTGTATCTGTTCTGCTGAATGCAGACCTTTTTAAGGTGCTCCTCTGTAAAATATTACTGGAAAATCCACTCATATCTATTCACAGTGATCATATTTATGCTTTTATATATATATATAAAATATACACAGCAAAGCACATATTCACATGCAGTAACAACTGGACCCTAACAGTATTTCACTCGTCTCCTCATCTTTTTTAAAAGCCAAGTGCCCTGTACATTCTTCCTCTTTTCTCTCACACAGGACCTATACCCAGCACCGTTATCACTCAGACATACTCTCAGGAATGTAAAGCAGCAGAACAATTTAATGCCTTTTACCTATATGGTTTTCCTACAGTAATTTTCAGCTCTCAAAAAATCGTCTTCAGCTATATCACTGCATCTCTAATGTCAGATTATTTTAGGTCATCGAAGTCTAGAATCTATATAGTCTAGTATCTATAATTGTTCTGTTAGTGCATCAAGATATTCATTTTTTGGAATGAGGAGTAAAGACGGAGAGAGCAAGACTTTGTGTGGCACAGATGATCAAGGGGATTGCTATTTCAGCTGGAACAGATTCCACAGAAGTTTTATGTTTCCAGCTCTGCTAACGGAGTAAGAATGTCATCACTCCTGTCTGCTGGTAATAATAAGGAAAACCTAGCACAATCATTTCGTTAAATGCAAAGCACTACCAGTGTGATCTCCTAAGGCTGCCTCCTGAAGCTGGAAAAAAATTATTTTTCCTCTATTTGCTATGCCAAGAAAAGATACTGCAGCACATTCAGTTAACATTTGTCCCTGAAGCACATTATCCCTTCAGCAGTAATATGTGGTAGCAGCATAGACATAGTCTTTCAAATTAATCAGGAATAGGATTAATCATGCAAGCAACAGAAAACAAAAAGTAATATTTAAAAATAAAGTTAGAGCAGTAGCATAGCATAATTAAAATATTCTTTCTAGCTACAAATTCTTTTGCCACCTTAAGTCTGAGGTTACCAGTCACCTTCCTCTGGTTTTTAATTTCTAATTTATAATGTGCTACGGTATGAACCTGGCATGTACTAAAGCCTAGCTAGAAATGCCAGAGTTTTTTCCCCATTCCTTCACTTTTTATCGAAATGCAACAAATTCAAAGGGATTTTGATTTGCACATAAGATCTGAATGACTTCAGAGGAGCACATGGAGATGGACTATGGAGTGCTAGGGAGCACCATTAAGAGGGGAAGATAAGAACTGAACAGACAGATAAGGGGAGTGTTGCTCCTGGTGAGAATTAACTATGAAAATTAAAGTAGAATTTTAGAGCACATTCAGAATGATGTCATGGGAATACCTGAAGTGAGCACAAGAAATCCAAACATGACACATAGCACAACAGGATAGCAGCGGAAGGGAAGTGGCAAGGTTCACCAAGAACTCTGTATCATCTCAGTGTGGAAGAATATTCATACTGCAGAATTCATATGTCAGTCACTTAGGACTGCTATAATTAGAAAAGCGTACTAGCATGCTTATTCCCTCCTCATCTTCACATGTGGTATCTTAATTTCAATCTCAAACATTTAATCTACTAAATTAAGGTTTATCAGTGAATTATGACAAGACCTCTCCAATTCCTTCTGCTGCAATTTCCTTCAGCTGTAATACAGTGACAAGCAGCATGACATTGTTTGCAAAAGATGTATAATGAACTACTGGCAGAAGAACAGCAAAGGAAGTATTTATTTCATGTGCATATTATGAATCTCAATGTATTTATTTGTCACAATCACTGCTCAAAAGTTTTCAGTTTTGTATCACTGGAAGCTGTTTTCTTAATAGAATCACAGTTTCATTATTTCCTATTAGTACAAGAAAAAATTAAAACTATATGTAACAATCACAGAATCACAAAATCAGCGAGGCTGGAAAAGACCTTTAAGATCATCAAGTCCAACCATTGCCCAGCACTACCAAGGCCACCACTAACCCATGGGATCGGTGGTGGGATCGGCCTTGTTCAACATCTTTGTCAGTGACAGGGACAGTGGGACTCAGTGTGCCCTCAGCAAGCTTGCCGATAACACCAAGCTGTGTGGTTCGGTTGATATGTTGGAGGGAAAGAATGCCATGCAGAGGGACCTTGACATGCTTGTGAAGTGGGCTGATGCCAACCTGATGAAGTTTAACCATGCCAAGTGCAAGGTCCTACACCTGGGTGGGAGCAATCCCAGGCATAGCTACAGATTGGGCAGAGAAGAGATTCAGAGCAGTCCTGTGCAGAAGGACTCGGGGGTGCTGGTCGATGAAAAAATGAACATGAGCTGGCTCCAGTGTGCATTTGCAGCCCAGAAAACCAGCCGCATCCTGGGCTGCATCAAGAGGAGCGTGACCAGCAGGTCGAGGGAGGTGATCCTGCCCCTCTACTCTGCTCTTGTGAGACCTCACTTGGAGTATTGTGTGCAGTTCTGGTGTCCTCAACATCAAAAGGACATGGAACTGTTGGAGCAAGTGCAGAGGAGGGCCACGAGGATGATCAGGGGACTGGAGCAGCTCCCGTATGAAGATAGGCTGAGACAGTTGGGTCTGTTCAGCCTGGAGAAGAGAAGGCTGCATGGAGACCTCATAGCAGCCTTCCAGTATCTGAAGGGGGCCTATAGGGATGCTGGGGATGGACTCTTCATTAGGGACTGTAGTGATAGGACAAGGGTTAATGGGTTCAAACTTAAACAGGGGAAGTTTAGATTGGATAT
This sequence comes from Ara ararauna, assembly GCA_028858755.1. Taxonomy (NCBI): domain Eukaryota; kingdom Metazoa; phylum Chordata; class Aves; order Psittaciformes; family Psittacidae; genus Ara; species Ara ararauna. Next base: position 1,262,827 of record CM054410.1, on the reverse strand, counting down.
GAGGAAGAAATTCTTTCCTGTAAGGGCAATGAGGCACTGGAATGGGTTACCCAGGGAAGTTGTGAATGCTCCATCCCTGACGGTGCTCAAGGCCAGGTTGGACAGAGCCTTGGGTGACATGGTTTAGTGTGAGGTGTCCCTGCCCATGGCAGGGGGGGTGGAACTAGATGATCTTAAGGTCCTTTCCAACCCTAACTATTCTATGATTCTACAGTTTGTGAACACTTCCAGGGATGGTGACTCCAGCACTGCCCTGGGCAGCCTGTTCCAATGCCTGAACACCCTTTGGGGAAGGAATTGTTCCTCATCTCCAGCTAAACCTCCCCTGCTGCAGCTTGAGGCTGTTTCGTCTTGGCCCATCCCTTGTTCCCTGAGAGCAGAGCCCAGCCCCCCTCCTGGCTCCATCCTCCTCTCAGGCAGTTGTAGGGAGCGATAAGGTCCCCTCTGAGCCTTCTCTTCTCCAGACTAAACCACACAGGTCCCTCAGCCATTCCCCATCACGCTTGTGCTCCAGGCACTACACCAGCTCCATTGCCCTTCTCTGTCCCCACTCCAGCACCTCAATATCTCTCTTGTAGTGAGGGGTCCAGAGCTGAACACGGGATTCGAGGTGTGACCTCACCAGTGCCCAGTGCAGGGGCACAATTGCTCATCTGGCTCTGCTGCCACACTGGTGCTGATACAGGCCAGGATGCTGGGGCTTCTTGGCTGCCTGGGCACAAGCTGCTCATGCTCAGCTCCATCAATCAGCACCCCCAGCTCCTTTCCCATCAGCAGTTTCCAGCCACTCTTCCCCAAGCCTGGAGCATTGCATGGAGTTGTTGTGGCCCAAGTGCAGGACATGGCACTTTGCCTTCTTGAACCTCATCCCGTTGGGCACTGCCAATCAATTCAGCCTGTTCAGATCCCTCTGTAGAGCTTCCCTATCTTCCAGCAGATCAACATTCCCACTCGTCTTGGTGTTGCCTGCAAATTTACTGAGGACGCCCTTGATCCCCTCATCCAAATCATCAATGAAGATAATAAACAACACCGGCCCTAAAGCTGAGCCCTGAGGGACACCAGTAGTGTCCAGGCTTAAACTAGATGTGACACCATTTACCACCATTCTTCGGGCTTGCTCACCCAGCCAGTTTCCAGCCCAGTAAAGAATCCTCATATCCAGGCCATGAGGAGCCAGTTTTTCCAGTAGATGCTATGGGAGCCAGTGTCAAATGCTTTACTTAAATCCAAATAGACAATGTCTACAGCTTTTACCTCATCAATCAGGCAGGTCACCTTATTGTGGAAAGAGATCAGGTTGGTCAAGCAGGGCCTGCCCTTCATGAACCCATGCTGGCTGGGTCTGATCTCCCTCTTTTCCCACACGTGCTTTATGATCTCCATTAGGATCAACTGCTCCATGACCTTCCTTGGCACTGAGGTCAGGCTGACAGGCCTATAATTCCCAGGGTCTTCCTTCCTGCTGTTTTTATAGAGAGGTGTCCCACTGGCCAATCTCCTATCCCCTGGGACCTGCCCACGAGTCCAGGACTGCTGATACATGATGGAGAGTGCCTTAACAAACTTCTCTGCCAGTTCCTTCAACGCTCTTGGGTGTAACCCATCCAGCCCCATAGACATACACACGCACGTCTAAGTGGAGCAGGGTGTATATCCTGGCCTTGTGGGCAGGTCCCAGGGGATTTCTAACCATTTCTCTAACCATTTCTTCCTGAAATGAAGGGGACTTCAATCAGCTCCCCATATTTGCCATCCAGCTCAGGGGACTGAGTATCATGAGGATGGCTGGTGTGACTATAAAAGCTGAGGCAAAGGCAGCATTAAGTACCTCTGCCTTTTCCTCATCCTCAGACACTAGGCTTCCCCAATGAGTCTATGATGATTGGCTGTATTAAATTAAATTTTCTATGTTGAATTCAAGGACAGTAATCATCAGTCCTTATTTTTACATCTTCAGCCTCACTCCTGTGGAAAAACCAGAGACTAATACTTTATTTCTGCATGATCACGTTGAAGCAGTAAGCAATTTCTTTCCTGGAATCTCATTTTCTCTTTCCACCCATTTGTTCTTCAGAACACCCAGTCTCCCTATCTTACCCACCCAGCACCTCCTAGTATCTAATGTTCCCTTCAAATACAAAAAGCCATTATCTGTTTTACTGATAAGGGATTTTTTCCATAAAAAGAAGATGCCAGATCAACATTATTTTGCTTTCCTACCACAAGGCCAAATGAAATCTCTTGAGAGTCAAAGCACTAAGTGGATTATGAAGTTTGTAGTTTCAACCAAACAGTATACTCCTTGTTTAAAACGTATAATGCAAATCATAGGATTTTAAGATACTGAAACCATTGCTCAAATAAGTTGCTATCACACTAAAAAAAGTAAGAACTCCAGCTTGCATGAATAAGAAGACATCAGCAAGCTTCACATTAACATGTAGGACATTAGACTGTAGAAGTATGGAAATATTTCAGGGCTCAGAGGTTCACAGCAGCTTACTGAAGAGCCCAGTCAAGCGCAGCTTTTATACAACGTTGCAGTCCTTCCCTACTTGGAGCCCCTTCACATACCACAGAAATAAATTTGAAGCTAACTTCACACTCACATGAGCACAGCCAGCAGGATGCAACACTGATTATTCCCCCACATTCAGCACCTCTAAGGCTGCATCTCGAGTGGTGGGTCTGTTCTGGGGCTCCCTACTGGAGCAAAGCGCTGACAAACAGGTGAATCTAGCAGAGGGCCATCAATGCTGCTAGAGGCCTGGAACAATTGAGGTACATAGAAAGGCTGAAGGACACAGGTTTGTACAGACTGAAGAATGGAAGGCTAAGGGTATCTAAGTGCAGCCTTCAATCAGCTAAAGGACTGAGGGTTTATTAAGAAGTCACAAGTCAGCCTTGGAGGGATACAGCAAGAGGCAACAGTTACAATCTTCAAACAAACAAAATTCAAATTAGATGGGCTGAAAAAAAGCTTCACTGTAAGAGCAATCAAACCCTGGAAAAGAGGTCCAGACAGGATATGGGATCTCTATCCCTGGAAACACTCATTTAAATAAGATACTGAGCAACCTGATGCAACAAAGCTGCCCTTGCTCTGAGCAGGGAGTTGGACCAGATGACATCCAGATGTCCCTTCCAAACTATTTACAAACAAAGGGTTTCTATATTGTTGCAACTACAAGAGAGAAACTAGAAGCTCTAAATATAGCTCAAGTTGCATGAAGGCATCCCAAAGATTTAGGACGTCAAAAATCCCACTAAGAATGTGGACAGCTTAGTTACTCAATAAATCCTACATCAACAGGTGGTAAAAGAATCCAAAGCATGCTGCATTTTCAAGGAGGCACAGCTTAATGTCAAGAATTTTTCAGTACAGGCTAACCATAATCCTTTGCATAAACATTTCAGTGAGTTAGGCCTGGTAAATAAAAGGCACAGCAGACTGCTCCACAGAGTGTCTAAGGCACTATGGAAGGAAGGACGGCAGGCACTGTGGAAGGCGGGAAGGCAAGCAGGAAGGAAGGACTTCATCTATACACATTTTTCAGAAACTTCTGAAAAGCTTTTTTGTTGCTTTAAAAAAGTTTAAATGAATCTGCAACTAATACCTTTATAGTACCAGAGTTTATGAAAGATGAGAATTAATTATTATTAAACATGCACTGTTACAACAGCAGTAAACCATAAAAAAAAACATTTCTATCAATACTGGTGCAGCTTATCTTTAATAAGATAACAAAATAACAAAAAATACAGCAGCCATAAGGTCCCAAGTATTTAATATCTTTTTAAACATGACCAGCTATAACATGTTATGCTTGCTCTCCTTCAATTTAAGGGGTGGTTGTAAACCAGGTAACAACTGACAACAATTTAGATTATGATCTCTGTAGACAGTGCAGGGAAAAGTGGCATTTTTTGCTTAGGAGCCAGAATCACTATTTATAAAACTTCAAATGAGAAAGTTCGTGTTCTAAAGGCAAATCCACACTCATGGTTATACAGCTGTCGTGGTTTAAGTCCAGTCAGCCACGCAATTTCGCTCTCTCACTCACTCCCCTCTCTTTCTTCCCCCTGCTCCCAGAGAGATGGGAAGGAGAATCGAAAAAAATACAACTCCCACAGGTTGAGATAAGAACAGTTTAGAAACTAAAGTATAACACAAATCACTACTGCTACCACCAATAATAATAATGACAATGCAAATACAAGGAAAGAATACAAATTGTTCACCACCCAATACCAACCCCGACCACGCAGTGCACCCCCACCCTTCCGGGTCTCTCCTCTCTGTTTTTACATCCTGGGCATGACGTGCTGTGGTATGGAATAACCTCTTTGGTCAGTTTGGGTCAGGTGTCCTGTCTCCGCTTCCTCCCGGCTTCCCCTCCTCCCTGGCAGAGTATACGACTCAGAAAGTCCTTGATCAGACCAAAGCATCACTAAGCAGTAACCGAAGCACTGGTGTTATCAGCGCTGTTCCCAGGCCGAAAGTCAAAAACACAGCACTGCACCAGCTACCAAGAAGGAGAAAAATGACTGCTACTGCTGAACCCATGACAGTATCCACCCCTTATTCCATACCATTCACGTCATGCTCAGATCCCACATTTTCAGTATACCATCAGATTTTCAGTATACCATCACATGTATATATATACATCCACACACACAGAGGGAGAGAGATCATCCCTTAGTGCATGGACCTATCCCTATAAAGCTGCTGAGTCCATCCAGTCCATGATATTGGGCTCCATCTCTTGTAAAAGCCTTTCAGAGCAGGAGAGGCTGTGTGCAGTGTTCACACTCATGAATAACCTGGGCAATAGTGTCCATTGCTAAGTCCACCCCTCGATCATGAGTCCATCTGTATGTTGCATCTCTGCCCTGATGGCCTGAAGTGTCATGGGCCCACCAGGCTCAAAATAATTAACCCTCCCCTCCAGCAGTTTCTGCAGCTTGTTGTTGGGGATTCCATACAGCTGCCTTCCATCTCTGACGCTTCCAAAGCACTGGAGGGGCCCAGTGGACTAGATACTTGCCCATACTGTCCCACACACCCTGCCACTCATGACTGTCCAGCTGCAGGGAAAATCTCTTGGTCATCCTGGATCGTAGTCTCACCCCACACAAGGCCCACACCCCACTCTGTTTAACTTTCGGGACCAAACAAAATGGTCGTGGGTAAAACACACTCTGTATACATGCCACCATGCTGATCCCCATCACAATCAGCAGGCAGGTCTCAAGGGTATCTAAAGGCCATTCAAACCCTTCAGAACTCTCAAATGAGGCTGCTGCATTTGTCGCTGGGGCTGGTGTAGCTGATGTGCTTGCCGGCTCTCTCACCACCAGCTGCTCTTTGTCTGAGTCCAGATCTCCCTCCTCTGCCTTGCTGGGAAGTGCTGCGTGGTCCCCTGCATCCTCCTGGGGCTCCAGCTCATGAGGCTCTGCGGGCAGCTGCTGGGGAATGCTCTCGGCCACCACGGGGCTGGACTCAGCTACAGGGCTCAGCTTCTCCACCGTCATCTCCTCCCGTGGCTCGGCAGCCGCCGGGCTGGGCTCAGCAGGGGGGCTCAGCTCCTGGTACCCGGGACCGCGCTCCAGGGCCTTTTCGGCTGCCGGTGACTCCCGGGGCCAGCCCCCCCTCTGCTTCCCACAGCCTCACGAAGACGGAGGCGAGGACGAGGGCCAGGATGGTGAAGAGCAGCCGAACTGCCAGGTACAAGTCCACGTCCATCCCCCCTGCTTCTGGAGCCCACCCGTATTACAAGCCATTCCAATAAAGTACAATGAAACAAGAACCTTAACCCAAAACCCATATCCAAAAAATGCTAAGATAACAAATACTGGCTGTAAGTAAGGTACAACAGGCTCAAACCATGAACTTGAGAGAATCAAGAGCAACAACTTTGAGAGCCAATAAATCAGCATTGTGACGAGTGGCTATTAATCCTGTCATTATCTCAACCCTTCGTGCCCAACGTTGGGGGCCAAAAGGAGCTGTCATGGTTTAAGTCCAGTCAGCCACACAGCTGCACTCTCTCACTCACTCCCCTCTCTTTCTTCCCCCAGCTCCCAGGTGAATGGGGAGGAGAATCAAAAGCCTGCAACTCCCACAGGTTGAGATAAGAACAGTTTAGTAACTAAAGTATAACACAAATCACTACTGCTACCACCAATAATAATAATGACAATGCAAATACAAGGAAAGAATACAAATTGCTCACCACCCAATACCAACCCCGACCACGCAGTGCACCCCCACCCTTCCGGGTCTCTCCTCTCTGTTTTTACATCCTGGGCATGACGTGCTGTGGTATGGAATATCCTCCTTGGTCAGTTTGAGTCAGGTGTGCTGTCTCTGCTTCCTCCCGGCTTCCCCTCCTCCCTGGCAGAGCATGCAACTCAGAAAGTCCTTGATCAGACCAAAGCATCACTAAGCAGTAACCGAAACACTGGTGTTATCAGCGCTGTTCCCAGGCTGAAAGTCAAAAACACAGCACTGCACCAGCTTCCAAGAAGGAGAAAAATGACTGCTACTGCTGAACCTATGACAACAGCAAAGATACATTGAGATTTTATGGTAGCAGAGATGTGAATTAACATTTTGATCAGTCCAGGACTACAAAGATTAAAGAGCTTCTTGTTCCAAAAATTCTCTCAGCAACAGTGGTGCAAACCCAAAAAATTTACTAGTTGTATGCAGTTACACTAGGTTCATGCCCATTTAACAAGCCAAAATATAGGCTAGGTTTAAACCAAAATATCAAAATGAAGTTAAATACATGGAGTCACACTTAGAAGAAAGGATCCCTGAGGGACACCACTCGTTACTGGTCTCCAGCTGGACATTGAGCCATTGACCACAACTCTTTGCGTGCGGCCATCCAGCCAGTTCTTTATCCACCGAGTGGTCCACCTATCAAATTGATGTCTCTCCAACTTAGAGACAAGGATGTCATGTGAGACAGTGTCAAATGCTTTGCACAAGTGCAGGTAGATGATGTCAACTGCTCTACCCCTGTCCATCAGTACCATTGCCCCATCATAGAAGGCCACCAGATTGATCAGGCAGGATTTCCCCTTAGTGAAGCCATGCTGGCTGTCACCAAGCACCTTGTTGTTTTTCCTGTGCCTCAGCATGCCTTCCACAAGAATCCGCTCCAAGATTTTGCCAGGCACAGAGGTGAGGCTGACTGGTCTATAGTTCCCCAGCTCATCCATTTTCCCCTTCTTGAAAATGGGGGTTATATTTCCCTTTTTCCAGTTGTCGGGCACTTCACCTGACTGTCATGATTTTTCAAATATGCTGGACAGTGTCTTAGCAATTTCATTTGCCAGCTCCTTCAGGACCCGTGGATGGATTTCACCAGGTCCCATGGACTTGTGTATGTTCAGGTTCTTAAGATGGTCTCGAACCAGATCCTCTCCTACGGGATCGGTGGTGGGACCGGCCTTGTTCAACATCTTTGTCAGTGACAGGGACAGTGGGATTAAGTGCGCCCTCAGCAAGTTTGCTGACAACACCAAGCTGTGTGGTTCGGTTGATATGTTGGAGGGAAAGAATGCCATGCAGAGGGACCTTAACACTTGTGAAGTGGGCTGATGCCAACCTGATGAAGTTTAACCATGCCAACTGCAAGGTCCTACACCTGGGTGGGAGCAATCCCAGGCACAGCTACAGGTTGGGCAGAGAGGAGATTCAGAGCAGCCCTGCACAGAAGGACTTGGGGGTGTTGATCGATGAGAAAATGAGCCTGAGCCGGCTTCAGTGTGTGCTTGCAGCCCAGAAAGCCAATCGTATCCTGGGCTGCATCAAAAGCAGTGTGACCGGCAGGTCGAGGGAGGTGATCCTGCCCCTCTACTCTGCTCTTGTGAGACCTCACTTGGAGTATTGTGTGCAGTTCTGGTGTCCTCAACATCAAAAGGACATGGAACTGTTGGAAGAAGTCCAAAGGAGGGCCACGAGAATGATCAGGGGACTGGAGCACCTCCCATATGAAGATAGGCTGAGAAAGTTGGGGCTGTTCAGCCTGGAGAAGAGAAGGCTGCATGGAGACCTCCTAGCAGCCTTCCAGTATCTGAAGGGAGGCTATAGAGATGCTGGGGAGGGACTCTTCATTAGGGACTGTAGTGATAGGACAAGGGTTAATGGGTTCAAACTTAAACCGGGGGAGTTTATATTGGATATGAGGAAGAAATTCTTTACTGTAAGGGTGGTGAGGCACTGGAATGGGTTACCCAGGGAAGTTGTGAAGGCTCCATTGCTGGCAGTGTTCAAGGCTGGATTGGACAGAGCCTTGGGTGACATGGTTTAGTGTGAGGTGTCCCTGCCCATGGCAGGGGGGTTGGAACTCGATGATCTTCCGGTCCTTTCCAACCCTAACTATTCTATGATTCTACGATTCTATGACATCCTCTCTGATTTAGTTTCTTCAATAGAATTTTTTTAACATTGTGTTGTGTGGCCATTTCTTCTCTCCACTTATTTATTTTAGAACCAAATTAAATGAGACACACTGTATCAAGGGTTAAAACAGCATATGGAGAATAAAATAAAACTTATATAATAGAATTTGGATACCAAAAACTGTGCTTAGAGGCTAGTAAATTTGCTATAGCCCTCTATCACATGGTAAATCACTTAAACTTACCAACCAGAGAAGAATTAAGCAATCCCAGTGGTACCGGGGGAGCATGAAGGATCTCCTATGGCATGGAGTGTCGACCCTGGCACTCATTGGATTGCAGAAGTGCAGTCAGTTCACTTGTGCAATAGCACGAGTTCCATTCATCTTCCACTGCCCTGGAACAGCAGCACAGCAGATCGTTATCTATTCCAAAATGGAGTCTTACAGATAAATCCTTTGGAAAAGAACTGCTCTCTTCCTTCGTGTCTTGGAAACTAGTCTTCACTGTACAAGTGATTCTTCTCCACACATGAAGATCTCCATACAACTTTTAAAGTCCGCTATGGACTACCTCATTCTCAACAGCTCCTGCAGGGACATGTGCTGAGCCTGCACATGTAGGGAGAACTTCCTCACACCCACCAACATTCTACCAATCTCACAAGACCCTTACAGCACCCAAATCAGTTCTTCTCCCAGCTTCCAAAGAAAAGCTATCCTACAAAGAAACTAACACAGTTCTCCCTCAAAAATCCAGATAAAAACTCAAAGACATTATAATGTAAGTATCTCTTGACTTTTTCATTGCTTGAATAAATGGTTACAAGACAAGGGCTTTTGAGAGGTTGCTGATTAAAGTGCCCTTTATTCTTTTAGCGTAATTAAGTAATACTTGAATTTCTAACTCTCTTGAAGGAGTCCACATTCCTAAATGTCCTGCGTTCAGCAGTAGCAGTCATTTTTCTCCTTCTTAGTAGCTTGTGCAGTGCTGCGATTTTGACTTTCAGCCTGGGAACAGTGCTGATAACACCGATGTTTTCAGTTGCTGCTCAGTAATGTTTAGTCTGACCAAGGACTTTCTGAGCCTCATGCTCTGCCAGGGAGGAGAGGATGCCAGGAGGAAGCAGAGACAGGACAAAAACTGACCAAAGAGGTATTCCATACCACAGCATGTCAGGCCCTGGCAGCAGTTATGTGGAAGGGTTAGATCACTGCTCAGACAGGCTGGGTATTGGTCTGCGGGTGGTGAGTGGTTGCATTCTCTTCCTTTGTTATTTCCTTTATCATTATAATTATTGGTGGTAGCAGTAGCGGTTTGTGTTACACCTTAGGTACTGGACTGCTCTTATCTAAGCCCGTGGTAGTTACATTCTTTCAATTCTCCTCCCCATCCCTCTGGGAGCAGTGGGGAGGAAGGGGAGGGAGCAAGCTAACAACTGTGTGGCTGATTTGCTGACTGGGTTTAAACCACGACACTAAAGACATTGGAAAATGGCACAGACAGAAATTAATCTAGTTAATAATACCTTTCAATTATCACAGCTAGCCTGCTTGGCACTCCTATTTGCAAGGTTTCATTTTATTTGAAGAAACTAAAGTGCAGATCAACGCACAAAACTCTTCTTTTATGCCTTATCCAAATTCTATTAAACAAAATATAATTTAAAACCAGCATGGAGTAATAAATAGCCTGCTGATTGGAATAGCCTGTCAGTCTGTTCCCAATTATGTGGGTTTAGCTAACAGCTAGCTAATTAGCACTGGTTTCTGACTGCACAGCTCCTAAAATGTTTACACTTGAAGTCACAGATTACTGCCTAATTATGTTTGCTACATATTCTGCATAAAACATAAATAAAATATCTGCCCATGCTATACAAACAAAATGTGCTGCCATCACTGCATGACTACAAGATATACCATGGATACTCCAAGCCCTATATTTTACTTTTTTTTTAATTAGAACACTGCAAAAGCACAACAGAAACTTTCTGCATTAAGTAATATCATATTTGTTAAGATAGTGTTTTGCTTCTGAAATGCATTTTATTTGGAAAAGCAAAGTAGAATGAACAACTCCCTTAAATGTGCTGGAGTTCCCCTTTCAAACATGCATGTTGTCCTATTTCCATCCACAGTCCTCAGTAATTCTGCATGATGGATTGCTGGTCAGCAGTGATAGAGGAGATGAAGATGCAACATGAGCAGGAGGCTGGCAAAGCAGTAGGACAGAGGTAGAGTGGAACACATCAGGGTTGTGGGGGAAGTGATGTAGAACCCAGAACATTATTGTGAACAGCCCATTCAAGTCACTGAAACTTGAAACAGAAATGAAGAAAGCCTCTACAGAACCAGATGCTGAAACTTTTCTCTCCCCGCAGCTAAACCAGAGCCAGCAGACGAACAAATATTCTGAAGCACTACAAACAAGTTGGTTAAACAACTTCCCATAATCACATTTGAAAGCAACATAAATAGTGCAAATGCAGTGACAGAACTACATTGGGCAAGGACAGACCAGCATTTGATAAAACCCAATGATAACAAGCTAAGTGCGGTATTCATTTTCTGTCTTCTCATCTTTTATGTGCTAGATTCCATAGTCCTTTCTACTGCAAATAGTCCTGCTTGTTTCAACAGGCTAAATGGTTTTCCATGTGCCCACTCATAGAAAGCACTTTCAGTATAAAAAAGTGTCAAGCTTTTCCTTCAAGCCCTTCTCACTCAGTCTACACTAATTTTTAGAGTGTAAAGGCTGAATTTAGATAGCAGAATTTGGCCTCTTCAGGAAGCTGCTTAAGTAAGATTCCATGGGATATAGCCCTGGAGGCAGGGGGGCCCAAGACTGTTGGTTGATATTCAAGGATCACCTGCTACAAGCTCAGGAATGTTGCATCCCAACTAGAAGGAAGTGCAGCAGGAGAGCCAGGAGTCCTCCTTGGATGGATAAGGAGATGCTGAGGAAACTTCAAAGGAAAAAAGAGGCTTATAAAAGGTGGAAGCAGGGACAGGCGGTCTGCGAAAAATACAGGGATGTTGTCCGGGAAGCTAGGGATCAGGTTAGGAAAGCTAAGGCACAGTTAGAATTAAACTTGGCTAGGGATGTTAAAGATAACAGGAAGGGATTCTATAGGTACACAGTGAATAAAAGACAGACTAGAGACAACGTGGGACCCCTCCGGAAGCTATCAGGAGAACTGGCTACCCTGGATTTGGAGAAGGCTGAGGTTCTTAATGACTACTTTACCTCAGTCTTCACTGGCAAATGTTCTGACCACACCACCCAAGTCTCGGAAGGCAGATGCAGGGACTGTGAGAATGAAGACCTTAGGCCCACTGTAGGAGAGGATCTGGTTTGAAACCATCTTAGGAACCTGAACATATACAAGTCCATGAGACCTGACAAAATCCATCCATGGGTCCTGAAGGAGCTGGCAAATGAAGTTGTTAAGACACTGTCCAGCATATTTGAAAAATCATGGCAGTCAGGTGAAGTTCCTGACGAATGGAAAAGGGGAAATAGAGACCGCATTTTCAAGAAGGGGAAAATCAATAAGCTGGGGAACTATAGACCAGTCAGCCTCACCTCTGTGCCTGGCAAAATCTTGGAGCGGATTCTCCTGGAAGGCATACTAAGGCACATGAAAAACAACAAGGTGCTTGGTGACAGCCAGCATGGCTTCACTAAGGGGAAATCCTGCCTGACCAATCTGGTGGCCTTCTATGATGGGGCAATGGTACTGATGGACAGGGGTAGAGCAGTTGACATCATCTACCTGCACTTGTGCAAAGTGCTCGACACTGTCCCACACAACATCCTTGTCTCTAAGTTGGAGAGACATCAATTTGATAGGTGGACCACTCAGTGGATAAAGAACTGGCTGGATGGCCGCACGCAAAGAGTTGTGGTCAATGGCTCAATGTCCAGCTGGAGACCAGTAACGAGTGGCGTCCCTCAGGGATGAGTGTTGGGACTGGTCTTGTTCAACACCTTGTCGGCGACAGGGGCAGTGGGATTGAGTGTGCCCTCAGCAAGTTTGCTGACAACACCAAGCCATGTGGTTCAGTTGATATGCTGGAGGGAAGGAATGCCATCCAGAGTGACCTTGACATGCTTGTGAGGTGGGCTGATGCCAATCTTATGAAGTTTAACCATGCCAAGTGCAAGGTCCTACACCTGGGTCAGAGCAATCTCAGGTACAGCTACAGGTTGGGAAGAGAAGAGATTCAGAACAGTCCTGTGCAGAAGGACTTGAGGGTGCTGGTCGATGAGAAAATGAACATGAGTTGGCAGTGTGCACTCGAAGCCCAGAAAGCCAACCGTATCCTGGGTTTCATCAAAAGGAGCATGACCAGCAGGTCGAGGGAGGTGATCCTCCCCCTCTACTCTGCTCTTGTGAGACCTCACTTAGAATATTGTGTGCAGTTCTGGTGTCCTCAACATCAAAAGGACATGGAACTGTTGGAACAAGTGCAGAGGAGGGCCACGAGAATGATCAGGGGATGGAGCACCTCCTGTATGTAGGCAGGCTGAGAAAGTTGCAGTTGTTTAGCCTGGAGAAGAGAAGGCTGCATGGAGACCTCATAGCAGCCTTCCAGTATCTGAAGGGGGCCTATAGGGATGTTGGTGAGGGACTCTTCATTAGGGACTGTAGTGAGAGGACAAGGAGTAACTGCTTCGAACTTAAACAGGGGAAGTGTGGATTGGATATGAGGAAGAAGTTCTTTACTGTTAGGGTAGTGAGGCAGTGGAATGGGCTGCCCTGGGAAGTTGTGAAGGCTCCATTGCTGGCGATGTTCAAGGCCGGGTTGGACAGAGCCTTGGGTGACATGGTTTAGTGTGAGGTGTCCCTGCCCCTGGCAGGGGGGTTGGAACTAGATGATCTTCAGGTCCTTTCCAACCCTAAGTATTCTATGATTCTACTCTATGAGTCTATGATTCTATTACCCAGCACAGCCTTCCGTCTTGATACTCTTCTCAAGGTAATATAATTAGGGTAAAACTGGCAGTCTTTTCTCAGTGCACCTACACTGGCTGTCAGTATATCTATCCTGGGAAAGCTAGAGCTGATAACAGCACACTCCGGCTTCTACCCCCTACACACACTTCTCTCCATTTTTCCTCTTGTAAACATTCAAGTGGTGTTTGGAATGTCTCTCGGTGAAAGACAGGCCTTTTATGTAGAAGGAGCTATTTTTTTAATAAGGTTTTCAATAAAAGCATTACAGAAACTGCAAAGAAACATTTACAACATTGATATTTCATCCAAGAAGCAGCCATCAACAAAAGTCTGAAATAACAAAAGAAAAAAACAAACTTCTACTTTTTTTATAAAAAAAGCATTTCTGTTTTCTAACTCATTCATGTAATGACCACCATCTGCCTAAAACATGCAAAATATGTTCACAATTATATATAATTCTTCTAGCACTTTTTGATCATTCATTCCTGGTTCACAAAGTTTATTCTAAAACCTAATTCTGCCCATTACTGCCGGCAGCCTAAGCCTGAGCAGTGTTCCTCTGCCTTCATGTAAGACATAAAAATCTTGTACAATTAGAAGCATATCTGTATGAAAAGAAATTGTTGGGAGAAGGTAGGGAGGAACAGGCACACCCTGTTTAGAAAGAGAAGCAGTTCAAATACCTTAGGTGTTACTTTCCCCATGAGCCAAAGGCTCATTAGATGTAGAGAACTTATGTTTCTTAAGAGATTATGTTAGCTCCTGCTGGCTATTCCATACCTAGAGTCATCCTAAACCTTCAATCTTGACCCTTGAATGACTCCTACCACAACCATTACTTCTTCATGAAGAGAAGATAATTACTTCAGGAAAAGGCAACAGCAGAAGTAGATGAAGCCTTATAATCTGAAAAGTCCATACCGCGTGCTGCAGCTGTACTTAGCAAAAAATGAAGTGAAAAAACAAACTTTATATAATACATGGATGGTAGTACTTAAAAAAAAAAAAAAAAGCCAAACAAACACCAAAATAAAACACCACACAACTTTTTAATATTATCTCTGTCAGATTGGGGTAATCTAATATGTTAAGTCATTTTTAGATTAACAATTTTAGATTAACATTTTTAGATTAAAAATTAACAGTTTTGAGAAAATGGTCTGATCTACCATCGTTCACACTGGGATAACTATACTCACATCCAAAAAGCCTAGTAATAAATACAGTGGAAAACAAAAACTATTTCTTGATTTTTGCCATATCTACATACTTTTGTCCTTTAAAGTAATGTAAGTAATTTAAGTAAATTAAGTAACTCAGTTTTGAAAACACACTTTTTAACAGCACTTCTTTGGAAAGCCAAAGATGATGAACGAGATTTTGTTTCAGAAACCTGACTGAAAATTCCAGCATTTACTTCCCATGGAGAATTCAATTTGAAGACTTAACTCTAGATTGAGGTAGGAAATATAATATTTTCCAGATTCTTACAGAACTTACCTCACAAAAGTAACTGTTACAGAAAGTCACATTCATTTGCTTGGCAGACTGGCCATCAATAGCATCAATCTAAGCAACCTGACACCCTGTGAGGCTTAATTTTCATTAATTTAAAGGAGGCCATAAAAGGTTAAAATTTTTGTCATTGATGATTAATGCCATAAATTAAGGATATGTTGGAAGGAGTATTACACACAGTGACTTTAGCCTGTAACTCACTTTGTTTGCTAATACAATTTAGGATCTAGTTGTGAATCCAGACTCTAGAAGATTAATGAAATAATACTGAGTATTACTTTGTTGTCTTTTGCATTTATGCATTGGTAGGTCAAATAAAATGTCATTAAAATTTAACCTTGGCTGTTTAATAAGAAAAGCTATGGGGAGGAAAGAAAATCATGACTAATCAATTTAGGAATTATAAGAAATTATTTCTTTTCCATTTAATCCTGCAGGCTTCTATCTCAGCTGGCCTTCATGTTTGTAATAGTGTCTGTAAAAAAATCATCTTAAAAGTAACATTAATCTTATAATAATTTTTTACATTATAATTGCTAAAAATAGGCACAAAAAAACCTTTTAATTCAACCCACATTAATTAAATGTTGGTATCAAACCTGTTCCTCATAACAAATTATGCTTCTAAGAGATCATTAGTTGTTAACATTTTTAAAAGCAATACTTGACCTGTTTCAACATGAAGTCAAACCCTTCAATGTTTTT
The DNA here is from genome assembly GCA_028858755.1 of Ara ararauna. Lineage (NCBI taxonomy): Eukaryota > Metazoa > Chordata > Aves > Psittaciformes > Psittacidae > Ara > Ara ararauna. The sequence continues at coordinate 1,247,214 of CM054410.1, read as the reverse complement.
CTGATTATCCAAATCATCCTATAAATGTCCCCTGATTTCTAACGGGTTGGGACAAACCTGAAAAAGAGTGCATGATATTGACAAGCAAGCAGAATTGCTAACTGAAAACCTAGAAATACTTATTTTCAACAGTAATAATTTTCTATTTTACAATCACTTCTTTTAAATTAACCATAATTTAAGGGGGGGGGGGGGGGGAAGGGGGAGTGAACAGAAATTTGTCCAAGGATTTTCTTCTGTGTTTTTAATATATTGGGGGGGGGGGAGGAAGGGGAAGGGGGTGTTGCTTTTTTTTTTATTTTAACTTGGCTCTGTCAACTATTATATTGTTTTACATTATGCATACACATGTAATAACGACTTTTTCTTCAAATTTGTGTTTCTGAATATTTTTACAGATCTCACATTCCTTTTTCCATGTACTTTTATATCTAGTAATAACCTCGTTTCATGTCTCACCTCCTTTTAGAAGTTTTATTTTCTCCTAAGAAATGATCTTTAGAAGATCATTTTCTCCTAAGCAACAGATAAAGCTTTTCATTTTTATTTCTTGTCATATCACCAGCTCTTTACCGAAAAATCTTTCTAATATAACATCACTTATCAGATGTTTAGAAACCCTTTTCCTTTGGAATCACTTACCATAGCGTATGAATTCATGTTGTTCAGACACAGCAGCACTCCTGCATGCAGAGTTTATTTATGGCCATGAATAGGGTCAGAGAAGGCCCTCAGCTCTCTGAACCCAGCCATCCTTCTCCTGCATGACCACAGCCTGGCCTCCACAAGCCCTGTGATGTAAGCCAGGTCCAGTACACCAGGCAAATTTTAAGCCTATTTGTAATGCACACAGGGCATTCTCATTCAGCTTACCAGTCCTATATAGCTGTTTGTTCTGAAAGACTCCAAAGCAACAGGTAAATCATTTCTTCCAGTCTAGATACAATGTCTGGCAGGGACCCAGTCACACTGGTCAAGCAATGCTGTTTCAAAAATACATAGCTCCTTGTAAATCCATTTATTTGGAATACTCCAAATTCCCTGATAGAAAAGGAATTCCTCCCAGAAGAAAACAGCTTATTGGAGTTAACAGCTCTGCACTTCAGTTCAAAATGTGAGGAACAGAGCTGTTTCAGGCCCTGCCCCAATTTGCCCAATGTCCACAAATATTTAATTCTTCTTCAACTTTAAAATAAGAACAACAACACTGGTGTTTAACTAGCAAACAGCCCAATACCTTCACAAATAACCTTATCAACATACCAAGGAAGCTAGGTAATTTCCAGTCTTGTGACAACAGGAATTAAAATATTAGTAATATTTACTGCATTCATCACTAACTGAAATAAACCAAATAACCTAAATAAACATACTTCTAAACCACGCAGGAGATTATGCCATTTGCCATGCCTGTTTGAGACTGTATTAGGAAAAATAATGTAGTTCTTAACTTATGCACAGCTTACTTCAAATTTCTAATCCAGCAGTGAAACCCACCATCACATAGTCTTGGTTATAAATTATTAAATAATAATTGAGTGTAAGTTGTTGTGAGTGCAATTGGACTATCAGGATGTAGTTTTTGCTCCTGTGGTTATTCAACTTCAGCTTTCATGGAAGTCTCTGAACAATTTCCTGTTACCTTATAATGACTTTCAGTAAATGCTTATCTGAATCCAGCAGATTGCTTCAGCATACTGTGCTGCATAAGAAGGAGCCAACTGAAGTGTCAGCACCATGAACTAATTATTTATGGTTGAAAATGTCAAAGAGAGTCTCATAACTTGGTGAAGCATAAAATTTGCCTAGCCTTTAACTTGTTAAGAGTCTAATGACATTCCAAGTTACAACAGCACTTTCCAATGCTTCCTCTGATACTGTTTTAATCAGATTTCCTTTCTTTTTTTGAACAGGCTTCTGAGAAAATGTTGTATATTGCACATATCACTTCAAAAATAGTCTCTAACTGCTAATGAACCACAAAAATGGCTCATGATTATTATGTAGCTTCCACAAGCAGTGACTGTTCTTGGGTGCCATTTCCTAAGCTGTACAGTGTGTTTGATAAACCTAAAAGGGTCCTTTTCCATCAAGTCCAGTATTTCCTTGTAATACAGTGTTTTGCTTTTATCTCACAAGATAATATAAAAAAATAATTTTACTAGATTTATTTATATGTCCAAGGTCAGCACACACCACAGGACAATGTCATCAGGAAAAAAACAAAACAAAGCCAACAACCAAAAAGATGGTTTTATGTTAAAAAACCCACATATGTATCAGGAAATTATTGTCCTACTTAAAATCTTTCCAGTTTTGGAGGGAAAACTTGGGGGGAAAACCCTGGGGCACAGCAGCTGCCTGCTGAATGCCTCCCAATATGAGCAAAGGATATGGTGTGCCCCAGATGCCATGCCAGAAGGGTTTCTTCACATTCAGCTGAATTCTCCTTCTCAGCTAAAAGACAAATTCACGTCACCCAGAGAATTGCAGCAAACCAGAGAAAAACATGTACGAAGGAAACCAGTTCTTTCAAACATACCAACATAAAACAAGGCTTCTAGATAAACCTTTTCAGAATATTTTTAATATCTTTGCAATATTGTAGAATGCTGAAAAGACCAGTAAAATCAATGGATGTATCAATTATTGCATTTTTGAAGAAAGCTTGTTAAAAAGTAAAAATCCCCAAGTAGTGGCTTTGTTAACGTCACCTCTCTGTTGATTGCTTTTTCAACTGAATACAGAAAAAGAAAAGGATGGCATTTTTTCTTTCTAAAATATTAATAATTGTTTCTAGAAAATGAAAAGATGCAACATGCTGCAGTTCAGGTCCTGGTTGCCGCAATTGCTTCTAGTTTTCCTGCTATGGTTCAGTTGAAAGTAGAACTAGCAAATGGCCTCTAACAGCAAAATGCAAGTTTACAGAACACAGCACTGCATCCCTTGTGTTGTGAAAATACACTGTGTTGGGACTGCTGAACTTTCCAGCCAGGCTTTCAAAATCAGAGAAGATACCATTAGAAGAAAGTCAGCATTAACATGTCAAGTCTCGCATTCTTTCAGGGGAAGTTCCACATAAAATGAAGTTGAATTCCCCTCTAAAAGCTGTCACATTCACAGTGTATTCTACATTTACATTTCATATAAAACTTAAAATTATTTTAAGCTTCTTTACACAGAGAATTGTAAGAACTGAAACAGACCACCAAATTCTACTCATCATCCTCCTGTCCCTTTAGTTAGATTTCCTTCAATTAATAAAAGATTCATCTGGTTTAAGAATGGTATTTAACATTATCTAACTTTAATATTAAAATAGCAGTTGTAATACGATAGAGGGGAAAAAATTCTTAAAGATTCCACTACATGAAGTTACCACAGCTCCACTTGTTTCACTATTTTAATACTCCAGTAGTAACAACTAACAAAAGATGAAGTCTGTTCATACTTTTCCTATCATTAGCAGGTGCAGCCTGCAAAGACACATCTCTGTACCATAAGAGCCTAAATCATAAACACAGACCTGAAGATCACCAACTTCTATTTCCTCAGTCTGTCACTACCACTAGAGCTATCCAGACCCTATCTAGGAGGTATTCTCATTCTTTTCATTTCCCACACTTCCCTTTTTAATTTGAATGCTACCACTAAGGACCCAGGATACTGATATCCAGTAGTAAAGAGGTTTCTATCAAACTGTTGGTATATCAGCATTCAGACTGCACTACTTCTGGAAGTTCGTATTTGCAAACAGGCCTGATTTATTGAGCAGATATTGATTTACCATACCTTATACGCAACATTTTATAAAGCTGTTCTGGGCTAATTACATACTCAGCTGATCCCCAAATGATTAATAAAGTTCCTGACTAATTTTCTGTCTCTTCTGAGCTGCCAGAGGGAGCACAAAAAACTCACGTATGTTGTATAATACAGATTTTCACATTAATCTGTAAAGCTTACAGCTAGAAGAGAAACTACAGCAGATTTTCAATCTGCTTTACTTTTACATTCCTAAAAAAATACAAAAAGACCCACAGATCAGGCTTTTCCTGTTCTCTCATTGTTCACATGAGGTTGGAAATCTGTATTGGCCTTTGTTTACACAACACTACTCCTGTGCCAGTATTTTAAGATTTATGAAAGTATAGCTTTCATTAAACAACTCAGAAGCTATCACAGTGCCTTTGTAGACATGCCATCTAGAGCTGAAAGAAGTCCCCACAGTTCTTTCAGTCTGTGTTCTTTCCTAAGTACTGGGTAAGTGGAGTTAGCGTCACTTTCCTTTGCTTTTCTCACGAATAAACATCGTGCTGAAGGTGACCTTGCCGAGTTTTGTGTTTTGTTTTGGTTTTTATTTCATAATGAATCAAAAAGTAATCAGAAAAAAAGATGCCCAGTGATCCAATTCTTTAGAGAGTGATTCATATACATTTGTCCCTTATAACACCAAAAAGGGGGAGGGGGAGGGGGTGGAAGCAAGCCATTATTAATTTAGGCAATTAAGAGTACTTTGAAAGCATTATCTAGTACATTATAAAACCTGTCTCTGGAATGCTTCTTACAGGCTACAAAAAGTTAATTTTAGAGCATTTCAAGTGAAGTAAGGTCATATCTTAGATGTGCTTTATAGAATATCATAATTTTTAAATTGAAACCTAAATGAGAGGTGTTTTCGTGTAAATATGGAGTAAATAGTTAAGAGAACTAGAAACAAAATTAAAGACGTTTTACATTTATCACGTAATTTAAAATTAGATTATGTATATCAATATTTGTAGTCTCTTCCTCTTTCATACCAAAGAAGAATCTGTTTTTCTTCCTGAACATTACACAGGATAAGGTGCAGAAACAGAAACACCTAAGTGAAAACTTAGCATTTACTGGTGGTATCAATTCTCTGATAGTACACGTCGCATAAGTGCAAAGGAAATGACACGTACAACTCTCTAAAGTTGTCTCGAGAAATAGAGTCCAAGACAGACGTAGTAGAGGCTTTCAAGCAAATTTCCCCCACAGCAAAGTCAGAGAGACTATAATACAATCACCAAGGCAAAGGGCTGTGACTAAGGTTTCAAATTCTTTCTGCAATAGACTTTCTATGACTATAAACAGTGCACAACCCCACATTTACATTCCTTGTTTTCTCATTTACAAAAGAAGAGTAATATTTTCCACACAAAGGTAGAAATGTATGTTGCTTTTAAAAAGAAGCTTCAGAAGCATATGAAATTTATCACAAAGTACGAAGCTGGTCCTCACAGGACTGAACAGGTTTATATGTGATACTATTGTTCAGCAAATGCACTATAAAATGCACTGGCACAATCCTTGTGAAAGATAAGGTAATGCTGTGAGGTAATATTCTCTGACAAGGTAATATTCTTTGAGTTTTATACAAGTATTAAAAAAGTAAGAAAATATGATTGTGAAATTTCATGCATGTTCATTACAACAGAAATTAAGAACTAGTACAGAATCCTTTCCAAGTTCACTCATATGAATAATGCAGCTAGATTAGATAAAAAAAGCATGAGATTTGTATTTGGTTTTATTCTATATGTCTTTAACAATGCTCTAGGTCCCCCATTTGAAGCCCCCTCTCAGGGAATCATGGTAACCATCAAGAGTAATTATCACAAGACAGTCTTCAATGCAACAGGAAACCCATAGACAGAAATGCCAAGGGCTCAAAACACTAATGTACTCTAACCAAAATCACTCCACATGAAAAAAAAGTGTAAGTTTGGAATAAAGATTTGCTTCAATCAAAGAGTTGCAGGTACATGTAGTAAAACAGATTATCACATTCTGTAAACATCGAAAACAGTGGCAGACTCCAATTCGACAAAACAAAACTATTTCATGTGACTAAATCTTACATTTCATAATAAAAAGTATATCATCTTTGTAGAAATACACTAAGAGGTAATGGTCCCAGTGAACTATATTTTCTGTCTTGTCTGCCTATACTGGGGTAACAATAGTCCACTGATATTGTGCAAAAACTTTGCGTGCAAGTTAGAAATTTCTTCCCCTCACACTCTCAAAGATATGAAGCATGGCTTTGAGAATAGCCATGTAATATGTGGAGATTTTGTTCATCAAAATAAGATGGTGTGGCTGTAATAAAACTCTGTAAGTAGTTTGCTAAATTAAGCAAGGCGTGTGTGATATGCCCGCAAATGTTAAACCACAATATGAACCCACAAGTTAACAAGTTAAGCTCTTCTGCAACTCCCAGATAAGGAAGACAATACGGGTGTTTACTGATACACATGCATGAGATAGAAAGGAGAAAGAGTTCAACCTCAAAAGTAGGTTAAGGGTCATCGAGGAAGACTACTAGCTTCATCTTCACGACCCTCAAGACCCTCAAGAGGATGAAACCGCGCATGCTCAAGTTACGAAATCAACGGGGGATGGACTTTCTGAGAAGAGGAGTGGACTACCTGGAAAACTGTATAAAAGAACAATCAGAAGACGAATTGGCGTGCGTGTTGGCAGAGCAGGGGCTCCCCACGCACCCAGCGCTGTTTTGTCTGCCTACCGCTTGCTCACAATAAAACTTTATATTGTCACCCTTAACTGGCTGAGGGTGTCTTTAACAGCCAGATATTCAATGAAAGTGTCACAGACAATTCACTGAAATTGTTCTGACTTCTAGAAATTATAATTTTAAAACATACACTACATACCACCACAGACAGATCACCACACAATCATTTGCTCAGCTAACAGTGCAGCTTCACTGGTTATTTAGTAGAAGCGTGCCTGTCTTTAGAAGAGAAGCCCAGTAAGACAAAGAAGTTGCAAAGGAACAACTTGAACAAGCACTGTTACCACCCAGGAAAAAGGCACACTTTTTCCCAGAGTAAGGATGTGGTGTTATAACCAACATCATGTTTGATTTTTGATGTTCTCCACAAAACCTGCTCTTGTACAGTCTTTGTAAATAAACTGAACTGTATTGGAAATACTCTTTCTTCCTCTAACAGAAACAACAACAGCCCATGGACAACACATTCAAAAGAAACGGTCAGGATGCATTCATTGGTGTCATGGGTTCAGCAGCAGCAGTCATTTTTCTCCTTCTTGGTAGCTGGTGTAGCGCTGTATTTTAGATTTTGGGCCTGGGAACAGCGCTGATAACACCAGTGTTTCGGTTACTGCTTAGTGATGTTTTGGTCTGGCCAAGGACTTTCTGAGTTTCATGCTCTGCCAGGGAGGAGGGGAGCCGGGAGGAAGCAGAGACAGGACATCTGACCCAAACTGACCAAAGAGGTTATTCCATACCACAGCACGTCATGCCCAGGATGGAGGACGGAGAGGAGAGACCCGGAAGGGTGGGGGGGCACTGCGTGGTCGGGCTTGGTTTTAGGTGGTGAGAAACTGTATTCTTTCCTCATATTTCTCTTGTCATTATTATTATTATTGGTGGTAGCAGTAGTGATTTGTGTTATACTTTAGTTACTAAACTGTTCTTATCTCAACCTGTGGGAGTTGCATTCTTTTTTCGATTCTCCTTCCCATCCCTCCGGGAGCGGGGGGAAGAAAAAAAAAAGGGGAAAGTGAGGGAGAGAACGAGCTGCGTGGTTAGAGAGGCTTAAACCACGACAGTTGGCAATAGATAAGGACTAATAAGGTAAATTATCAAATGGAGCAGAAAAGCAGGTATGTTAGGAAAGAATAAAATTATAAACACAGGCTGAGAGGGCAGAACAGGGAACACATGGCTCAAAGAAGTGGAAAAGCATAGATTTGCAAATAAAATATGCTGAAATGGAAAACAGGTAGAAACTTAGGAATCTGAAGAATAAAACCTTGCTCAGCCACCCCTTGACCTGCTGACAGTGCTCCTCTAAAGGCAGCCAGGATGCCAGTGGCTATTTTTTCTGCAAGGGTGCACTGCTGGCTCATCTTCAACTTCTTGTCCACCATGACTTCCAGATGGTTTTCGCCGAGCTGCTTTCCAGCTCATCAGGTCCCAGACTACACACCAATGAGTGGCGCTATTCCTCACCATATGCAAGACTTTGCACTTCCCTTTGTTGCACTTGAGGAGGTTTGTCTGTGTATTTCCATGACCTTTGGAGGTCATCTGTAATTCTGTACTAACACTGTGAATACTTTACCTTGAGTGACCACACCAAAGACTATGGTAAAGCCCAGAATAAATCCACTGCAAAAGAGATTGTATATACCTTTACCAGCAATACCTCAGCAAAGGGCCACAGCGAGAGAACTGAGCTTTTTGTTGGCAGCTTAAAAATGAGAGGAAAATTCTTCTGCACTCCTGAAGTGACTTACTTTGTTCTTGGAATTAATTAGTTATTCACCTCTGACTTCTCTCTTGATTGTATCTAAGACTTGATCTCAGGCCTTTATCAAGAAGAGAATGTACCATTCCAGTAAACACAGCATGGGCAACAGCTGGAAATCGTAGTTCATGAACTTCAAGTTCTTCTCCTTTTTTTGTGACACAGATTGTAAGATTATGCACTGGAGTGCCTCACAACATGTCTTTTTTTTCAAAAGTAAACCATTTTGCCAGCCTTTGTCAGAAGTCATTAGAAGTATTCTTTATCTTGAGCAACAAAGGTCAAGTCAAATAATTCTTTTGTTTAATTTGGGCACTGCTAACTGCTTTAGTTTTTTAGCCACTGACTACAAAGCACATCACATTAGTCTATCCTATGACGCTGTGGTAAATTATAACTGTGCTTCATTTAAAACTCAGCAAACACTTCCTGTCTGTATCCTGGCTCTGCTTCAGGTCAAGTACTACAACCTATGTCATCTGTTTCCCTATACAACCTACGTAAGCACGTCACTACAAGATTAGTAATTTAAGAAAATGAAAAAGAAGCAGCATTTGGCACACACATGCAGTCATGTTTGATTTGCTTTAAGCAGACATTTCAGTACAATCTTTTCCACCCAGTGAACATGGCTAAAAATAACATTTAAAAAATAATCTTGTCCTGTAGGCATCACCTTTCCAAATACTGCAGTACACACAGCATAAAAATATCAGAATTAACAAAAGCCTTGATTCGGAGAAAACTCCAGGAGCAAACTCGCCAACAAAGTTTTAAGTTGACAAGCAGGTATTCTCTATTGCAGTGCCGGGAGACACGGGGGATAGCTCCTCCAAGCGTGTCTCCCAGTATTGCCACACAGGCCATCCTTATACAGTCACTGGGCATACATACATATTCATGAGGCTTCACATGAGTTACATCATTTTCCAGTAAGTTTCCCATATGTATACAAAAGGTGATGGTGGTCTTTGAGAGTGGTTTACAATATTCATACCCGCTGGCAGTCTTTGGAGCTGCAGCTTAATTAACATTACAGACATAGAAATCATCCTGTCTTCCTGATGAGCAGATAGTTTCACTGCTCCCTCCCTGGACCTCTGCTGGTCCCAAATACTCCCCATCCCCAGATCCTGTTTTTTTACATTTTTTTGTACTAAGGTCCGAAGGACCTGAAACTAAGCCAGTTACCTTCAAGCCTCTCAGTTATTTTCCATTACAAAGCCACCAGACTTTACAGTTACTTAGAACTGATTACATTTGGTGTCTCCTTGTCTCAGCCTCAGAGCTGCCCTACACAACTGGTAGAGGCCATGTCCTCTTTGGAGCATCTGCTGGAATAGTTGCTTAACAAAGATAAACCTGTTTTGCTAAAGTGCTTGCCACACACAAAAATAAGTCTGTCAACTTAAAGGTAATTTTCCCAAGTGTTGTTCTAGCCTTCCTTCTGTAACTTGCAGCGGACAAGGTCACCAACATTACCACTTTAAATAACTGACTTCAAACATGTTTGTTTATCGAAGACATTTTCACAAAATAGTCTTGGTTCTTTCTGTCTCAGTGTAAAATTACGGAAGAGTATTGGAGATAGACTGTGGGTGAAGGGATAGAAATAGTTAATGAAATGGATTCAGACGTTATCGCCCTGGTCTGGCTTCAGCTGTGGGAACAGCAAAGAAAACACCGGGTGTTAATGTCCTGGGCAGGCTTAAGCCTTGGGAACTGTAAAGACAACAATGAAGGGTAAAGATCGGTTAGCAAAACAAAGCAGAGAGTTTGCAAGATAAAGCAGAATGTGCATCTCAAAGACAGACCAAACCATATAAATATTTGTAACCCTTAGTAGTTTTGCTGAATAGGGATGATAAGGAAGTAAAGAGAGTGGAAAGTTACTGCTTAGCACTTATATAAAAGTGATGGGAGACGCGAAATAAAGGATTTTGTTTGTAACCAGAAACGGGGTCCGTGCCTTACGTCTCCACAGGAGACTACTTGATGCAGGAGCAAAAATATTTCCATTTCTGCAGTGAAGAAACTAAACTACAGCAAATGTAGGGGCTTGAACCTGCACTTCTGTACCTGCACATGGAAATACAAAATCACAAAATTGTTACTCTTATTCAGTTGCAGATGAGTTTCATGTGTCTGTTCAGGATGTAATACTCTTAATCCAATTTAATTCCACTGAAGTCAATGGCATTAACTGTTGAATTATGCCAAATCACAACTGAAATTATATTCAAGCTGGACACAGCTGTTTGCCTGCTTTTCCAGTAAAACCCATATACAGCACACATTCTCTACATTATAGAAAGTATCTGTGAAACTTTAATACACCACATGCTTTTGGTTCAGGCAAAGATGAAATACATCCACAAACTTGGAGGAGATGCCTTCTCCTCAACTACTCAGTTTGAGATACCAGACATGAGTGGAGGAGTTCCTGAAAACCACATGACAGCGGTTCATCTGCTTGAGGGCCCCTGCTTCACCATTAACTTGTACTAACAACTATCAGTGGGACTCTGCTGTGACCCAGATCAGGGAGTGGGCTCAGATTAAATAAAATCCTACTCAAAAAATTAAATCTTTTTTCCCTATTGTTCAACAGGATGTTGAAACACTGGTACGGGTTGCCCAGAGAGGGTGCCATATCCTCTGGAGACATTCAAGGCCAGGCTGTATTTGGTTCTGAGCAACCTGATCAGGTTGAAGGTGTCTCTGCTCATTGCACTGGGGTTGGACTATATGAACTTTATAAAGGTTACTTCCAACCCAAACTTTTGTATACTTCTATTTTAGGTCAGTTACATTGCTCAAAAAAGGGCCCTAAGCAATCATGAGAAGCAGAGGACCTGTTGCAATGTTTAGAGATCATGTAGACTTTACTAATTTCATGCCTTGAAACTGCAGTGCATCATCCACTTTATCTGAAACACTTTAAACTACTGCTTAACCAGGCTTCTAGAAATGGTTTAAAATAGGCACTGGCTTGTGCAAACCACAGCACTGAACCTCTCTTCTCACCATAGTTACAGCAGTGTGAAAGATAAGAACTCTTAAACTACTTCACCAATCTACACATGCGAGGAATTTATCACTTACCAACTTGACTCAAAACTTACTTGTGAATGCGAACACTGGAAAACTTGCCAAAAAAAAAGAACAAGTATCTTCTTAAAAACCTCCTAATATAGAAACTAAAATATGAGTTGTGAGATATGTACATCTGATTCGTTTAAATAAGGAGCAATATTAAGACAAGATGATGACACATGACCTCTCCTTGTATAACCACAGACTAACAGTTAAAAATGTACTGTACATAGTTCCTATATTTTGCAAGAGACTTCCTAATAAACTGGCTCAGGCCAGTTTTGTTATAGAGGAAGGTACCTAGGGCACATGAGCAGAGGACGGGGGTCGTTTGGGAGACAAGCCAAGAACAGAGAAGACTCTAGAAGATGAAGAGAGTATGCATGGAAACGAGCCAAGAACAGAGAAGATTCTAGAAGGTGAAGAGAGAATGCACGAGAGTTATTTGCATAGACCCACCTTCTCTTAGAATGGTTATGAATACGTATAAGCAAAGGGAATACAAGCGGGAAGCGAGAACTGTGTGCGTGCGTGTTGGTGGAGTGCCAACTCCCCTCACACGCAGCTCTGTTTGCTTACCTTAATTAGCTTAATAAACTACTGTTTAAAATTTATCCATGATCGTTTATCACAGAGTTATTAACAGCAACAAATATTTTCACCAAGTAAATAAAACAAGAAAAGGTAGGACTAAGGACAGTTCTAAAGCAAAGTGATTCACTACAAGATAAAATGAAAACCGGGATAGTTCTTTCTAGTCTACCTCTGAAGTCAGTGAAGCATAGGACTTGCTGACAACAGATTGGGATACATTTTTCTGCAAAATAAACAAGCAAGTCTTCCCCTTCCCTGTTATATAAAATAAAATGAAAACCAATCTGGATTGGAGCACTTGGATAACTAAAAAATCCAGAGCACAGCTCTCTCAGAATGATAAAAAACCCCAGATACTATTATTTTTCTTCTAAAATTTCTATAGAGCACTGAAAATTTCTGCCTTTGGTTCCTCTAAAAATCCAACTTTATTGCATGACAGACAGGTATCTGTAACATTTAATTTTCAGGAGGTTAACAACTTGGCTTTTTAAATCTTTGCTAATAGTGAGTACATGAAATGTACTATCTTCGGGTAACTTAGATTTAGACAGAAACAGGCTTCCTCCTTTCCTGAATAAATACACGTATCAGGTTTTTGCACAGCTACTCATTAATCTAAAAACTAAAATCACAGCATTATGAGATTTTTTTCACGTATCTAAATAACAGCTCACAGATTTTTAGTATTGTCTTTTCCAAATATTGTATTGTAAAGGTATGCATAAGCCTAGGGACAATCCCAATAGACTCTCCTTCAATCATTTTGATTAGTTATGAGTTACAAGGAACATTTATAAAGGAAACTGTAGGACTGCTCATAAGGTGTTGGCTTCTGAAGTGAAAACTACACACACAAAGATGTACAATCAATCACGAAAGATCACATTAGCTAATCAGCCCCCTGCAATCTGTGGTATGTTGCCTTAGACCCTACTTAGATTTCACAGTATGCTAAACACAAGTTTGAATTTCTGACTTCCAGTATAAACTTGCATAAAGCAAACTAAACCAGAACAGACCAAAACAAAACTAAAATAAAAAGAACAGAATACACTCCCCTGAAGGAAGTAACTTGTAATCTTCATTAACCCCATTATGTGCAATATCATTTCATCACCCTCACACTCCCTGCAGCTGCAGCTGTCTGGCAAGTACAAGTCACAAAAAAAAGCTCATTTACATATGGCTTCTGGCCTTGTTCACTAGAAAAATTTGCTACAACAAATTGCAGTGCCAAAAAAAAAGCTCATTAAATTTTTATATCAGATTGCTATGTTACCCTTCACTCCCTGGGCAGTCATCCCTTTTCCTGTCGTTAGCTTTCAGTCCTTTAGGCTCAAATATTTTCAAGGGCAGAAGCAGACACTTTAAAAAGAGGAAGTTATTTGCTTACTAGTATAAAAAGAAGCATACAACCATCACTAATTCACATTTACCAAAAATATAGCTCAATTATCATGTCACACTAGACTGCTGAATAGCATGATATTTCCGCATGCGTTTAATTTCGTACTGGTATTTGTGCTGAGGCAACAACAGCAATTAAGCATACTGAAATGGGGATTAAGCACATTTTTCTGTCCGTATAGTGATAATCTTTTTCCTTAACAAAAAATGAACACCTAGCCCTTTTATCCAGTGGTGATGTTAATGTTTCAGAAGATTTAAAAATCCTTTGACATCCACAAAGGTTAAAACAGTTATTAGCTTCCCCTTGACCTACAGTTCTGTATGGTATTTTCAAGGAACAGCCATTTGAAGAATTGAATAACATGAAAGTTATATTTTCATACATTCATCAACTATGTGTCTAAAAGGTAAAAAATTAAGCTCTGTATGTTTAAGAATGGTAAACGGAATAGTATTTATTTGCCACCAAGAAAAAACCCAACAGTTCAACACTTTCTTTTTCTAAAATATGTTCTCAATTTTTTAATTCGGTTTGAAATATTTTGTTTGTAAGCACTTCTAAATAGCACTGTTATAAATATTCGACACCAACACGGAAGTTAGCAGCCAATTTCTTTATTGTGCTCGTTGATGGGAGATAAGCAAGCAGCTCTGGGTGCAAGGGGAGTCATTGCTCCGCCCAAATCCCACACCGAGAGGTTAAACGAGCAGATATTTATTACTCACAAAAATGCATATTCATTAGATTCCCAAGAGAAGCAGCATGGATATTACAATTAGTTTAGGTACTCATTATCAAAAGTCTCCTCCCTTTTGGCACTTGCACGCTGCCCTCTGATAGTCGTGGACAGGGGTCTTCAAGATAAAGTAAGTAGTCTTCCTCAGGGTGCACTTTTCACCTTTGGCACAATTGGATGCCCCAGTAATCCTAATTAGTCGAAACCAGCCTTATCTACAACAGCAGTGTGATCTTTGTACAAGAGATGAGCAACACAATACAGGTAGATAAGGAGCTAGCAGATTTTTGGGAGACACTGCTTCTAAGCTAATTGATAAGAAGAAGGACTACTAAATTCTGTTGTCACACCACAGACTTAGAACACAAACATCGTTTTCTAAGCTACGCTAAAAGTATTTTAACCCTATGCTTTCCAGACACTTGCTTTTCCTTATATAAGAAGCTATGGGTGGGGACCTTTCATTAATATTGCCTCGTTATATGTTTACTTCTCTATTTCCTCTTTAACAGGAATCATAGTTTATCACAGCACCCATAACCAGTATTTCATTATGAACCTCAAGCAGCACTTTAGATATTACATGTGCCTGAAACCAAGTCAAGGGTAGAATAACCTATTTCACATGTTCTTAGCTATAATTGCACAGCCTTTAATGCCGGAAACAGTTTGAAATTGAAAACTATTTGAAATTTGTGCAGCCCAAAGACAACGTAGATGAACAAAATCAACAGCAGGTTCTGCTTAAACACCTAAAGCTGTCTTCTAAACGTCCAAACACTAGCTACAGTATTGTAATTTACTTTCTGCTGCTAGTTGAGTGAGGCAGCTTTTTTATTCAGAACCTGTCAGTCTCCTAAATCAATTAGTGAGTCCAATGGTCCTTAAACAAGGTACTTTCTGCAATCTTTGACAACTGATTTCCATTTCATTCACAAGGGGCAAAGCTCTGGCCTTATGTAGGACCCAATATTCGTTCATTACTCAGGTGTTACATGAGGGCTGAATTCATATAAGGATTTCTAATCAGAAATCTGTGTCATTGACATCTCAGCTTTCAACAAGCTAATTGTGGTAAATTAACAAACAACATTTAGATGAACTATTCTGATGTGGTTTTTTGAAAGGTTATTTTTGTTTTTTGTGAAGGCTCCTTTCCAAATTTATAACATTAATGAAACAAAATTATCTGAAACATGCTATGTTGCTTAAATAATGAATATTTAATCCATATGCACAAGTTTCATTGACTTTAATGAAGGCTTTATGTAGTGGATATGGCGCAGAACACTCAAGAGCAGAAGAAATAAAATTTAAGTAGAACGATGACATCTATTGCTATAATTTGACACAAAACCAGTTCTTCATCATTATCCCACTGAACTGAGCTTTTGTTCACTCCTAAGTTTCCAAGGCCTACTAATGCTTTTTTAAACACGCTCTTTTCAAAAAATCCTGCTGATTTAGTGGAAAAAACACGGTAGTTATGCATAGTAGATGTCCCAACACTGACAGAAGCAAGTTATTTTGAACCCCTGAAAAGAGAAGTACACAAAGACTGGCAGAACATGGTTCAGTTTCATTCAGTTCAGCCTTTTTGTCGTTGTCGTGGTTTAAGCCACTATAACTCACCCAGTTCACTCACTCACTCCCCTCTCTTTCTTCCCTGTAGCTCCCGGGCGAATGGGGAGGAGAATCAAAAGAATGCAACTCCCACAGGTGGAGATAAGAACAGTTTAGTAACTAAGGTATAACACAAATCACTACTGCTACCATCAATAATAATACAAGAGAAATACAAGGAAAGAGAATACAACTGCTCACCACCTGATACCAAGCCCAACCCAGCAGCGAACCCCCAACCTTCTGGGTCTCTGCCCTCTGTTTTTACATCCTGGGCATGACGTGATGTGGTATGGAATACCTGTTTGGCTAGTTTGGGTCAGGTGTCCTGTCTCTGCTTCCTCCTGGCTTCCCCTCCTCCCTGGCAGAGCATGAGGCTCAGAAAGTCCTTGGCCAGACCAAAACATTACTAAGCAGTAACTGAAAACATTGGTGTTATCAGCGCTGTTCCCAGGCCGAAACACAAAAACACAGCACTGCATCAGCTACTAAGAAGGAGAAAAATGACTGCTACTGGTGAACCCAGGACAGTTGTATTCATAACACTTCTCATAACAAGCATCTTCATGGGTCCTTCTGAAATTTCAGTTTAATTTATAAGGCTAAAAGGGCTAAGATTTTAGCTTAAGATTGAAACATTATCTTTATCTATTGCCTTCCCCCCTCAAAAGAAAATATTTTCTGAGGTACCACTGTGAAATAAAACATGACTCAAAGTAGCAACCACCTTACATTGCTGTGCTCAAATCAAAACTTGTCCTCATTCTTTTTGACAAGCCATGCATCATATTTATTTCAAATGGCTAACTGACATTTTCAGAAAAATTGTAGCATATACCAGCGAACCTCCATAGCCACTTAATCCACAAAATGTTCAACCTGCTACAGAATCAGATTTATTTGTAGAACGTAAGAGAGTCAATGGAGTCACATTTATCACTTGTAACCCTGAAAGTTTGAGTTCTATAGATCAAGACACCATGAATATTCCTTGGAATGTTAACATATCAATGTCAGCTCCATGCAAATAAGAGCTGTTCTTATTAGATTATTGAGTATTTTTTAAGAACACTTTAATATGGCATTGTTATAAAGACTGGCAGTCTTCTGATTAAGATTAAAATGAGCTATTTTATTACTGAAACCTCATAAAACACTGCATCTGAAAACCTTTACTGTTTGTAATACTGGAAGCCTTTCATTCTGAAGAACAGCATATTTGTGAATTACCTCTAAAATTGATTCCGTGTTGCAAGCTTTTGTCCATGTAAGAGTATGCTCACTGAAGAATTTCAGCAACTTTGAGTTGCATGTTAAGATTCACAGCTCATCTACAGTTTGTCATGGGCAGTACACCCTAGATACCGTTCGATTTCAAAGCTGCTTGCTACAAATCCTCTGCCATCAGGTTGTGCTTGTTATTAATATCCTTAATCTGACCTCAGGCAGGAAATCTAGTGCAGCGTGATTTGGCCAGACAGACTGAACAGGAATCAGCAACCATATCTGATGGATTATGTTCTTTATACACTATCTACAGTGAGCAAGGAACACAAAAACATGTACAGCCTTATGCCTGTGTGTTAGTATGCATTCAGGCACTGGAGTTGAGTCCATTTGTATGCTCACCATTATGTTCTTTGCAGCAAGATCAGCTGAAAAGAAATAGCATTCTGGGAAAAGGGACATACGGCCCTTCTGATGAGATTAAATATTCACAGGTTTTATTAGGTAAACATAAAACATGCTATTATTTACATATACTATGCAGTAAATAGCAATTCCAAGCGCTGCTATATGGATTGTTTTCTTTTGCATATTTAATTGAGTCCAGGGGCTTCCTGGATCTTAGGAAATATGAGTACAATTTCTATTCTCCTTCTGGAAAATGTCACTCCTCATTGCTATTCAACTCTTCAATTTAAGATCACTTCAATTAAGCCACTGTTACAGTCGCAATTCTAAGACCATGTAACTAGAAGTCAGTACTGCAGTACTAAACTAAGCGAATTCCCTTTCCATGGAATTCATCCTGACAGCTGTTTCTCTCCCCCCCCCCCCCCTTTTTGTTTTTTTTTAATGAATAGCCAAAGGCAAGCTTCTATGTACACATGGGAGTCTTTTCTCTGGGGGCCCCAGTGCCTATAAAATTCCTTTCTTTGTGCACAAACAGCACATTACTGAGGTTCTGATAGTACAGAGAACTAATCTGCTCTGCTAAACATCACAAATTTAGCACACACACACCCCCAAAGAAACAAAATAAAACCCCACAAACTTTGTCAGTAAAAGTTAAATGAAATTTCATAGCACGGACTTGTCAAACAATGTGAATGTGCTGAAAACAACAGAACAATAAACTGAAATGCTGACAAAGATAATAAAGAACATATAAGATTCATTTCGCACAAACACACCTTAGATTACTTAAACTGCTTCCTCAAAATACAGGATATACTGGTGATGAATGAACTAGGGGACAGCTAAGCAGCCACAGATGTTTACAAAGCAGTAACTTTATGCATATACACCTTAGCAGTTTTGGTTCACTGTGAATCACCATATATAGCTGATTTTGCCAAATTATTTTTCAGCTTCTACTTGAAGAAACTGTTACTAGAGACCATTACATTTAATTTATAGCTACATAATATGTGAATAAAGGGTGCTGAGTTAGGAGATGATTAACTATGCCCATTGAAGACTCTTAGTTGAAGGGAAAAAAACATGAATCAATGTTGCAGCACAGAGAAAACAAATAAAACATTAGCTATTAAACAAGCATGAGATTACACAGTGCAGGACTAGAATGTGTACCAAAGATCAAAATCAGGCTGAGGAATTTCACTGCACAGATCTGGCAGTGTGGCATATTACCCTGATTGCATTTGGTGAATAACTAACTAGATCTCGTAATTCAAAAAACAAACTGGAAAAGGTCAATCATGTTGGTAGGGTACAAGATAGTATTATTGTTAATCAACATATCCACACCCTAAGACTAATGCAAGCAAACACATCTCACTCTTTCAAAAGTTCTTTGAAAGCCCCTTTTCTGATGAAGTTTTACTTTCCACTGACACTCTGAAACATCTATTAGTTGGGGACTTTTAAAACAAGCACAGTAATTTTCATCTGCTGCCTATTGATTTTGTTCAATCACTTAAGCAGTTGTATCCAGATGCATTTGATGTGTTCACTTCTACTGATCTCTGGAGACCATGAAGGCAGGGTAAAAAAATTGCTTTTTTACTCTGTCATTTAAATTTATTTAACAACAGGCATTTATGTGGTTCTTCTTGCTGTTTTATCTAAATCTATTGGCCATTTTTTGTGTTTTACTAGAGGGAAAAAAAATGGTTAAAAATAGCATTAGAAGGAACAGAAAATATTGGGAGAGAGGAAGGAAACTAATAGTCTAATATGAATGCAAGTAAGTCTTAAAAATGCATACAGCTGCAAATACTATGTTCACCATGCTGATGGTACCAATAATTAAACACTGCATGGCAAAAAATAACAGATTACCAGGCCTGATTAATGATCATTTAATCCAACTGCAGAGTTAATCCAAATCCATACTTCAGATCAGAGATCCTGCAATTAATTACTGTATCTACACTACTCCTTTTTCTTGAGCTGTACAGAATGAAAAAATTAATTATGGAAAACCAGAAACTTTCTTCTGTGGTTTTTTTTTTTTCCTAGATGTTGCATATGAGAAGGAATTTCTTTCATCACTTCTTGACTATCAATCAGGCTTATGGTGACTTTTACAGCATGATCCTGTAAGAATCAGATTTATCATATATTTCAGGACAAATGTTTCATAAAGATGAAAAATACACAACTCATTAAACATGCTGGAAAGATTATAGTATTATTTGTCAAAAATTAAGTCAACAAATTTCTATTAAAGCAAATGCAAACCAGTAAAAATCATAGAATCATAGATGTCCATACATTGAATTTTTACCAGATACTGTTTCAATTAAAACTTCCCTAGCAAGCTTAGCACACTGGAGTTTAACTTCTTGTCAGCTAACAACAGGTTTTCATTTATGAAAGATCATCCTCACCTTCAAAATTCTTTGTATTATGGAACTTGTATCATATTCTGGTGTATTTTGAACTTAGTTCAATTCCAGAGAATTGCTAAAATGGAGATGTATACACTTACTTCATGGAAATAAATTTTTCGATCATCAAAGCTAATATTTAGCACAAGACTACTGAAAATCAAAGCATGAGCATATTCTACGTATTTGCCCTTCGCTTTACTCTGTTTTCCCCAAGTTCACTGTGATCTGTAGCGTAGAAATACCTGCTGAGAATGAATGATATGTGACAGTAAATGAACTGGACCACAGTGATGACTATTTGAGCCCTCTAAGCTAGAAAGAAAAAAATCCTTTTAAGTGGCAGGAGAGCCAGAGACAGGGGAGCTCAACCTCAGAAAGTGCAGCATGACTGTGAAGCAAGGCCTTGAACCAAAAGGGTTGACACACAGTAACTGTGATATCAGAGTGTATGTGTTGAATATATGCATATATTCAAATTTTCAGTTACAATATATGCATACACACGCATACATATATGCTTCCTCTTTTTAGTGAATATTTTGAATTTAGACACACTTGTCAAAAGCTGATAGTTACATTTAACTGTATCAGTAAGTCTGGATAAGAACTACCAGATATATAAAAAACAAGTCTCTGTCATCATCACGTTATGCTGAAAATCATGCAACATCCCTTTAAACATAAAAGGTTTTGAAAAAAAATCTCTAGTGCAAACTAATGGAACATACAAAACAAGCACATGATTATTAATTCACAGAAAAAATAAATAGAAGCAAGTGTGCATTCCTACCTCCAGTGGCTTGCAATATATCAACATCTACTACACAATTAAAACCACACTGATCCATACAAAGATTGGGTTTTTACCCTTAATCACAGTTGCTCAAGGTTTGTCTTCAAAACTGAAGGATTCTTTCATGCCCTCCTAAGATTGTAATTCTAACAAAAGTTTGATTTTGTAAGGTTTTTTTCTGGTGTCTGAAAAACAAACAACAGCAAAAATACACATGTTGCATGGTACTTACAGGAGACGAAAATGATGAAGTTTTCCTAAAGATATCACAGATATGTGCAAAAACATAATAAGAGCCAGGATTTGTGTTCATTTTGTACCCAGGATAAGCCCAGGTGTTGTACCAGACCGTTTGACTAGAACTTTCTACACAAAATAGGATACAGCAAGACGCAAAAAAATACTTAGGCAAATTATTACATGACAGTGATGGCCCTTACATAAAGTATTTCATATAGTTACAGCAGGGTGCAGATCTGTTCCTCAAAGTCAAAGCATCACTTAAATCCAGTCTTCAGCAGCCCTGTAACCACAGGCCACAGAGAAGAAATTCAAGCACAACTTTTTTCCTAAATATTCATGTATTTATAAAAAGAATCCAATGTTTTGAAAGTTGAAAGCCAGGCATTTTCTCTAATGCCAGCTGCACTTACAGTACAGATTCTGAGAAATCATGGATTTCTAGGTACCAGCTATTATGTGCCTCTCAGGAGGAGAAGCATAAACTAGCCAGAGCAGCAGAATGGCATACCTGAATGACTGTAAATGCAAGCAGGTTGTATAATTTGGCTTTGAGGCTTGATGGAACAGCAACTCTCTTAACTCAACTGCCTAGAAAATCTTAAATATGTGTTCCTAGGACTGTACTTAAGAGACAGAACCTGGCTGGACCCTCAGACTTTAGAAACAAACTCACTGACTGAACTGTGACATGGTCCAGTTTCAAGCACTTTGTCAAAAGCACCTTGACTTTAAATGAATACATTTTGAGTGGCATTACCTGCAGCACACGACAGAACGTCTTTTCTGATACTGACAAATACAAGAGTAACACACTCCTTGTAGATCCCCAAGGAGGCGAATAGTATGGTACACTGCATGTTTGCAAGGTAGCAGACGGACAACGTTGGTACACCTTTGATTCATCCGATTGGTTAATAAAGCATAACCTGATGTTCAAGTTACCACTCTATTTTCTAACCAGTTCATAAGAGATCTCCAACATTAAAATTCTCTGCCTAGCAAGCACATTGTAGATTTATCACAATAAGATAACTTATTTTTCTTAATTTGCTTTCATTTTCTTGGTAGAGTGCACAAATACAACAAGTTTGGGAGGCAGCAGAAGAATTCTTTGCTGTTTCAAGTTAGTGATCAGAAATAAGCATAGCTCAATATGATTCAGTCTCAAAATCATGCATTATTTTGAATGGCCGATGAAGTTCCCTATAGAAAAAATAAAAATAATCAGTAATTGCATGACATCATACCTTAAATCCAGTCTTATTTCCCCATTTGACTTCAACCATGTAGCATTCAAGACTGTAACAATACCACTTCTAATATTTACTCATCACTACAGCAATGTCAGACTACTCTGTATCATTTAAAAATGTAATGAAGAACTAACAGTATTGCCAAACTATTCACAGAAGTTTACTACAATTTTTAATTTTTATTTCTATTGCAGTGTTTCTCTTCCACATTGCCCTGGGTTCAGCAGTAGCAGTCATTTTTCTCCTTCATAGTAGCTGGTGCAGGGCTGTGGTTTTGACTTTCGGCCTGGGAACAGTGCTGATAACACCAATGTTTTTAGCTGCTGCTTAGAATGTTCAGTCTGACCAAGGACTTTCTGAGTCTCATGCTCTGCCAGGGAGGAGGGGAAGCTGGGAGGAAGCAGACACAGAGCTCCTGACCCAAACTGACCAAAGAGGTATTCCATACCACAGCACATCATGCCCACTCTATAAACTGGGGGCAGTTGCCCAGAAGAGTTAGTTCAGTGCTTGGTCAGGCTGAGTATCAGTCTGTGGATGGTAAGCGTTTATATTTTCTTCCCTTGTTATTTCACTTATCACTATTATTACTGGTGGTAGCAGTAGCGGTTTTGTGTTATACCTTAGTCACTGAACTGTTCTTATCTCAACCCCTGGGAGATACATTCTTTCGATTCTCTTCCCCATCGCCTTGGGAGCAGGGAATGGGGAGGAATGGGGAGGAATGGGGAGGGGGGGAGTGAGCGAGCGAGCTAGCTACGCAGCTGACTGGACTTAAACCACAACAGTTCTTTTTGGCACCCAAATGTGGGGCACGAAGGTTTGAGATAACAACGGATCTGACCATAGTGTGTCTAATCATATCTGTGGTAAGCATTCATTTTTTGGATTAATAGTTGCTCGTCACGTGCTGATTTATTGGCTCTCGAAGTTGCTGCTCTTGATCTCCCAGTTTCATTATGTCATACCTTACTTACAGCTGGTATTTGCTGTCTTAGTGTTTATCAGATGGGGGGCTTGGGCTAAGGTTCTTGTTCCATTGTACTTTATGGTAATGACTTGTAATACACGCGGGCTCCAGCAGCAGGGCGGGATGAACTTGGCTGTGGACTTGTACCTGGCCGTCCCACTGCTCTTCACCGTCCTGGCCCTCATCCTCACCTCCATCTTCGTGAGGCTGCGGGGAGCTGAGGGGGAGCGGCCCCGGGAGCTGCCGGTGGCCGAAAAGGCCCAGGAGAGTGGCTCTGGGGACCAGGACGCCAGGAGGCAGTTCGGCTGCCGGTGGAGGAGGTCAGGGCCCTCGAGGAGGGGAAGGAGGCAGCTGCCAAGCAGTGGGAGGAGGCGGAGGAGGAGCAGAGCCCCAGAGATGAGTCCAGCCCCATGGTGGCCGAGAGCATTCCCTGGCAGCCTCCTGCAGAGCCCTGCAAGCCTGAGCCCCGGGAGGATGCAGGAGATCAAGCAGCACTTCCCTGCAAGGCAGAGGATGAAGATCTGGACTCAGACAAAGAGCAGCTGGTGGTGAGAGAGCCGGCAAGCACACCAGCTACACCAGCCCCAGTGACAAGTACAGCAGCGTCATTTGAGAGTTTGGAAGGTTTTGAAAGACCTTTGAGTACCCTTGAGACCTGCCTGCTGATTGTGATGGGGATCAGCATGTTGGCACACATACAGAGTGTGTTTTACCCATGACCATTTTGTCTGGTCCCCAGAGTTAAGCAGAGTTGGGTTTGGGCCTTGCCTGGGGTTAGACGATGATGTAGGAGGACCAAGAGATTTTCCCTGCAGCTGGACAGTCATGAGTGGCAGGGTATGTGGGACTGTATGGGCAAGTATCTAGTCCACTGGGCCCCTCCAGTGCTTTGGAAGCGTCAGAGATGGAAGGCAGCTGCATGGAGTCCCTAACAACAAGCTGCAGAAACTGCTGGAGAGGAGGGTTAATTATTTTGAGCCTGGTGGGCCCATGACACTTCGGGCCATCAGGGCAGAGATGTAACATACAGATGGGCTCGTGATCGAGGAGTGGACTTAACAATGGACACTATTGCCCAGGTTATTCAGGAGCATGAAACATGTGCTGCAATTAAGCAAGCTAAATGGTTAAAGCCTCTTTGGTATGGAGGACGATGGCTGAAGTACAAATATGCGAGGCCTGGCAGATTGATTATATCACACTGCCACCAATCCGCCAAGGCAAGCGCCATGTGCTTACCATGGTGGAAGCAACCACTGGATGGCTGGAAACACACTGTGCCCCACACCACTGCCCAGAACACTATCCTGGGCCTTGAAAAACAGATTTTGTGGCAACACAGCACCCCAGGGAGAATTGAGTCAGACAGTGGGACTCATTTCCAGAACAGCCTGATAGATGCTTGGGCCAAAAAGTATGGCACTGAGTAGGTATATCACATCCCCTACCATGCACCAGCCCCTGGGAAAATCAAATGGTACAATGGGCTGTTAAAAACTACACTGAGAGCAATGTGTGATGGGACTTTCAAGCACTGGGATACAAATTTACGAAAAGCCATCTGGTTGGTCAACACCAGAGGATCAGCCAACAGGGCTGGTCCAGCCCAGTCAGAACTTTTACACACCGTAGAAGGGGACAAAGTTCCTGTGGTGCACACAAAGAATTTGCTGGGGAAGACAGTCTGGGTTATTCCTGCTTCAGGTAAAGGCAAACCCACCTGTGGGATTGCTTTTGCTCAGGGACCCGGATATATTTGGTGGGTAATGTGGGAAGATGGGGAAGTCCGATGTATAGCTCAAGGGGATTTGATTTTAGGGGAAAACAGCCAAGGAACTCAATTGTATGCTGTTGCCTGCTATGTAGCACTTTTACAGCCCACCAACTAGATGTCTTCAGGTTACCAGCGACTGGCCCTAACTTCCCTCTGGCCATCATCCCAACAAAGAATGAACTTTGATGAAACCAGACAAGTTCTGTGGTAAAGGAACAATCAGCATCAGCAGGCAACGATCCAACCCTGCACACAGCCTCTCCTGCTCTGAAAGAGTGTTACAAGAGATGGAGCCTGACATCATGGACTGGATGGGCTTAGCAGCTTTATAGGGATTGGTCCATGCACTAAGGAACGGTATCTCTGTGTGTGTGTGCATGTATGTATATATACGTATATATATGACGTATGAGTGATGGTATATTGCAAATGTGGTATCTGAGCATGACTGTCCTGGGTTCAGCAGTAGCAGACATTTTTCTCCTTCTTAGTAGCTGGTGCAGGGCTGTGGTTTTGACTTTCGGCCTGGGAACAGTGCTGATAACACGAATGTTTTTAGCTGCTGCTTAGAATGTTTAGTCTGACCAAGGACTTTCAGAGCCTCATGCTCTGCCAGGGAGGAGGGGAAGCTGGGAGGAAGCAGAGACAGGACACCTGACTCAAACTGACCAAAGAGGTTATTCCATACCACAGCACATCATGCCCACTGTATAAACTGCAGGCAGTTACCCGGAAAGGTTAGATCACTGCTTGGTAGGGCTGGGTATTGGTTGGCGGGTGGTGAGCAGTTGTATTCTCTTCCCTTGTTATTTCCCTTATCATTATTATTATTATTGGTGGTAGCAGTAGTGGTTTGTGGTATACCTTAGTTACTGGACTGTTCTTATCTCAACCTGTGGGAGTTACATTCTTTCAATTCTCCCCATCCCCCTGGGAGCAGGAGGGAAGGAAGGGGAAGGGGAGTGAGCAAGCGAGCTACGAGCCTGACTGGACTTAAACCACAACACACATTAGTCATGCACATCATACAAATGGAAGTACTTTCATGAAAGTTCATTAGTAAACCAGGCTCTCTGTAACTTGCATCCTTAGAGGTTGACTGCTCTCCCTTAAGGAGTCACTTGTCTCCCTGTGTATTTTACCTGGTACCCTTTAAAAGCTGTCAGAGCATGAACACAGACCAGTTATGAGTGCAGGAAACAGGAAAACCTTCTCTCATATCCCCCAGCCAGCAACTCTTTTACGAAAACTGGACAGTTTGCCTCATTCTCTTTTTTTCACTGCAAGATAATAATAAGTAATACCTTACCACAGGATGGAAGGGAATTCCTTCATACAAGTTAAAGCCTGGTCTACACACAGATTTTGCTCTTCTGTAACTCATATAGAAATGAGAATAAGAAAAACCTCAAGCCTTAATGCAAGTTTATCTTCACAACCTAACACCAGCAAAAATAGAGAAGAGTGCTGAGAGCCTGCATGCAAATATATTTATAGTTGTCATTTTATCCACAGAACAATAGTGCTACCTAAGGAAGGATTATGTACCTCAAGCATGCTTGCTCAGCAGAAGTAATAACATGACATGGAGATACACAGAACTTTATGTTCATTTTAGATATACACACAGCTACTACTTAAACACATTCAAAAAAGTGATTTCTGCATTCATACTGACACAGTAGTCTTCAATCACCACCAAAATAAGGTAACTTTCAACTGTCCTAGATTAGGGCTGGATTTAGAGAGCTTTGCACTCCATGGATTTCCTTGCTCCTTCAACAAAGAGATCTGTGTATCTTCATTGCTAAAAAGTGGAAAGATGCCCACATTTTCCTGCTAACACACATTACAGTGTCTGTCTTGACGTTTTTATTCTCCTGATTGATGATGCCTCCAGGGATACTCTTCCCAGAAAACTACACCAAATACAGTCTCTCTCATAGTGCCCTGGGTTCAGCAGTAGCAGTCATTTTTCTCCTTCGTAGTAGCTGGTGCAGGGCTGTGGTTTTGTCTTTCAGCCTGGGAACAGTGCTGATAACACCAGTGTTTTTAGTTACTGCTCAGTAATATTTAGACTGACCAAGGACTTTCTGAGTCTCATGCTCTGCCAGGGAGGAGGGGAAGCTGGGAGGAAGCAGAGACAGAACTCCTGACCCAAACTGACCAAAGAGGTATTCCATATCACAGCATGTCATGCCCAGGATGAAAAAACTAAGGGCAGGGACCCGGAAGAGGAGGGTACACTGCACTGCTGGGTCAGGCTTGGTATGCGGTGGTGAGCGTTTGTATTCTCTTCCCTTGTATTTCCCTTGTCATTATTATTGTTGGTGGTAGCAGTAGTGGTTCTGTGTTACACCTTAGTTACTGGACTGTTCTTATCTCCACCTGTGAGAGTTGCATTCTTTCGATTCTCTTTCACATCCCCCCAGGAGTGTGGGGGAAGAAAGAGAGGGGAGTGAGTTAGTGAACTGCGTGACAGGCTTAAACCATGACACATAGACACACCAGAGGACGTGCGAAAGTTGCTTATGCAAATGACTAAACTGGAGACAGTTCTACACAGACCACTAGCATCAGTTATATACTGGGATGCAGAGTACTAAGACACAATAGGAACCCTTCTGTTTTCATGACGTGGTTTAAACTATTCTAGTACTTTCCATTAGCCTCTAATTCAGGAAACAATCCTATAGCCAAACTGTCTCATCAAAACTTATTATTATTGTTTCTGCATGTCTTCTCACTAGATATTGGCAAGTATCAATTGCACTGTAAATGATTTCACAGAACATCTTTTAAAAATATTGAGACTCAAAGTGATCCAATATTGAATTCCAGAGGTCTGCATTTTTTTAACCCGATACACAACACTAGAAGATTTGTCAACTACATTTGAACAAAATAAAAAAAAAAAAAACAGAAGTTGAATTAGTTTCAATAGTGTTTTACCTTGAAACTTGAAACCACTCACTAAACTGGAAATCTCTCACAACCTCACAAAACACAAGCAACTTCCAAGAGTGACCATTCAACATACAAAACAATTTACTGTTCCTATAGCAACATACTCACATTTCTAGACCTCTATGTTTATTTCACCTGTGAATCCTAACACAAGTGCACTTTCACACAAATATATAGTGTTGGAATATCATAACATCACTCCTACAGAAGGCAACAGAAAGGTTCAGTACTGAAAACAGAGTTTCACTGGTGTCATCAATGCTTTTAGTGTACATGTGTACAGCCCAACCTTTTTCTGATTTCTAGGTGTTACATCATGAAACAGCAGTAATAATCAACACACTAATCACTGCGCAAACACATGCTTGCAGTACATGTGCATGTGAACGCAATTCTGGTGAAACAATAATTTGAAGGTTATCATCTCATGTAAGGGTGCACATAGCTATCTTTAGCAGGAAATTGCTTAACGCCAGTCATTTTTCTTTATGTTTTGTCTTTAGGCGCAGATTTTGTTAGCTGTTAGTTTTATACCAGAGTGCCTTCTAGTGGTTAAGGAGCTACAAACCTCAGCTTAAAATAGAAATCCTACTATGTATCAAGCAATTATTTAGTAGATTAGTCTACGTAAAAATATATTTATAGATGTGTTATTGGAAATATCTGTTGCACGTCAGACCCACTGTTCTCCATGGTAATGTTGTTTATGAAAATAGAAATGTAATTAAGGAATGGAAAAAAAACTCATTACCAAACAAACAGGTGAGGAAACAACCGTTATAGACTGCTCAGCTTTGGGAATACACTTGATCTGGATTGCAGGTGTATGCCAAATGGTAAAAATAGCAACGTCATGAGTTAATTTCATTGAACAAGTCTATCAGAAGTATTTTTCAGAATGATTTTACCCATATGAGCCACATGTGCAAAGTTTAAATATCAACCCATTGGAAAAAAAAAAAAAAAAAAGAAGTACAGAACTGTATGTTTGGATCTGCTTAGGAACAGCTTTCACCAGCCAATAACTACAGATGCTCAACATCTGGTAGACCAACACCACTGCATTGAACTCAACCACACAAATTTTAGATCAAAAATTCTCTACTGGCGGGGGACACGTGTAATACTGGCTATTCATCTTATCTAAACATCCACCTAACTCCCAATTTTTTAGGTCTTTCCTAGGAAGTGTGAAGCAGTGAATGGAGACTGTTGGTCCCTGTTCAGAAACCCAGTGTACGGAGATACCCATCAGGAAGCGAATAACAGAGGACCAGGCACCGCTGCTTCCAGAACAAGTTCAGGAGGCGGTTCGTCCGCACTACAGAATGAGATTGCTCCTCCCCTCCTGCGCTCTCTTCAGCGCAGGAGCGCGGGCACGCAGTGGGTCTCTGTTCTCTGCGCATCCTCATGCGTTCCACCACAGTGGGCGCCCGGGGCCGGGAACCTTCTGGAAGCTGCGCGCAGCAGCCGCAACGGCCACTGCACCCGGCACGCGTTTGCAAGGGGCCAAGCCCTCAACCAGCCCCGGGCACAGCGGTGTGTTCAGCCACGCTGCTGCCTCGGCCTCCGCGGATCCTCGAAGCTTCACGGTCAGCGGTGACTGGAATGAGACGGAACACGCTCACTCCACCAGCACGTGGAGCTGCAGGAGCCGTGCACCGGCAGGCCCCGTTTGTGAGCCCCGCTCTGGCAGCGCCGGTCCCGGAGACTCTGCTCTCCGTCTCCTTGGCAGCAGTGGCAGTGCAGGCTGCACGCTGCGCGGCCGAGTGAGCCCTGAGGGACTTGCTGCACTCTGCTCCCCAGCATTGCAGAGGTGACAATGTCATGTTTCATATGGGGCAGCAGAAACCCAGTGCAGTACTCTTCTCCTTTAAAGACATTTTCACAGACGAGGTCATCTTGCGTGCATTGGAAATGCATCCTAGGTCTCACTGCTGTCTTCTCTTTCAACAGTACTTGTGTGCATAGGCCTGGACCTCAGCAACATCTCCTTGCAGGAGCTGAAACGTTTTTATCACCCAGTTCATTCTCCACAGCCAGTCCTCTCTGCTCTAAGAGCACTTCATAGTGGATTCATAAATGCAGGAGGCCTTCAGTGCATAAATGTTCCTGCATCCCTGTCTTGACATACGTAGTTCTGCATGTATGACAATACTTAACATTTTCATGTTAGCGTTGATAAGTACACAAAACCAGGAGGAATGCCTAATACATGACAATACCTGCGATTCCATTTTGTACAATCCATCCCGTTAATGAGGAGAATTACTTTCTCATTCTACAGTAATCTATGCCCTGGTGGACATAGATTATGTATCACTCATATAATAGAACATTATATATCCCATTATATATCCTTTCAAGGTAGAGAAATTATGTCAGTATGAATTTTCTATACCAACACTTGAGCCAGTGCTTTAGTGATAGAAGAATAATCCTGTAATCTGTTTTAGTTTCTCTTCTTTCTCTCAATATGTTTCTAGTCTACAGTGTAATACTTATTTCTTATGTCAAGGAACAGAAGCCAATATTAGCAGTTCAGTGGGCTTGAACGGTTATATTGAACATGATTTATAGGACAGATTTCTTAAAGCTTCCCTATGACAGAGGGAAGGACAGGAGGTGCCCTAGACATAACTGGTCATTGTGTACTCCCGCATTCCCACCTCTTTGCTGGTGCTAGGTATTTCAACCAGACACATGAGCTGTTTGTACCAAGTTCCCATTTGTAAGTCAGGAGAACATCAGTTACCATATTTAGCATATCAGTGAGGAGAACAGGTAAGTGATGTTTTCAAAATACTTTAAACTTGAAATAGGAGTATTATGTATTTTCCCATTTCCTTGCCTTCAGCTTTACTAGAAATTTTTCCTTCTGTGTGCTGGTTATGAGTTTTAGCTTTTCCCAGAGGTTCTTTGCTGGACTCAGAAGTTTGTGTTCTATAACCTTTCTAATCCTCTTGTGAGCTCCTACTCTTTAATCTGGAAAACCTTGTAGTAGGTCCATTCCATTCTACAAACTGTTTTGTAGAAATAAGATTTGTAGGATCAGCTATTTTGTAGAAATCCTGATTCCTTGATATGTACTGTATGTGGATCATCATGAGACAGTTTTGCCTCTTTCATAAATACAGTCTTTTTCATTGTTGATGTATTTCATGTCAATAAAGACACCTTTTTACTGATGCCAGCTCTCGAGGGTGGGAGTTCTTAATTTAAATAGATATGCTGCCAACACATTGTAGGGATTGACTTCTGTTTGATACTTTATGTAACGGTAAACATGCCAGAACAAGGCAGTGTTGTTAGAGATCACACTCTGGCAGTAGAGACCTTGAAGAGTGTAGTAATATTTTGAGAATATTTCATTTGAAATCCAAACCTGTTTTCTGAAGATGTTTGTTTTCTGAGTTAATTCAAACACATACAGAACCTTTGCTGCATCATCATTGTATTCTGCACTGCTGCTGGAGTGTTCAAATGGCCAAAGTGCAGAAAACAACCAGCAAAAAGGAGCTGTTCAGAGCTAATCTATACCTGTTAGTACGGTGACGATGCCAGACACAGACAACTGAAATCTTAAATACCTGGAAAACATGAGATTGACTTTCTGACATCAGTACTTTTTAAAATGGTACATAATGGTTCTTTGGCATCTTAGTTTTGGTACTCTAAAGATGTGAAAGACAGTACACTTTCCTGCTGTTTGCCCACAGTCAGTGCATATTAGGTTATATTCTAAAAAGAGGTCATGCAGCTTGGTGGTTTGCCTTACTGTCCTGGGAGTGACACGAAATTGTCAAGAAAGAGGGAAAGAATGGACCTTCCCTGAGAGCAGCACCTCTCGTTGGCTGGGACAGCCTCCTGCAGCTCACTCGCAGGTGAGCAGGAAAGGGCCAGGCAGTGAGAAGGGAGCCTGCAGCACGAGGGTAGACTGGAAAGTTCTGGTGAACACAGGGCATGGGACACAGCAGGGCAATGAAGGGGCAGGGAAGAAAAAGCCTTTTCTTAGCCCCTGCATGTATGCATCAGTTCGTATTTTTTATTGATGAGAAAAAAGGTGTTGACTAAGGATGGGTCTATGCTACAGAATACAGTGGGCATTCATTGACAAAGTGCTATTTTCACTCCATTTTACCCAAGTGATTAAATTTTATTTAAATTCCAGATAGCTTGTACTTGTGGTTTTCTTGTATATTCATGTAAATTGTTTATAATTTAACAAAACAAGTTCCTGATGCGGGTTCTTTGAAAAAGAATTACTGTCAGATTCTACCAGAGTTTTTCATATGCCCTGCATATGTGGATAGTACTTCGAGCTGCATGCCATGATTAGTCAGATGGCAACAAAAGACAGCGAGAGTCTTGAGTTTTATTTTACTGAAGGAAGCAATCAAATGGTATACAACACTAAAAAACCTTAAAGAAAACCAAAACAAAACACTGCTTTCTGTAATTACGGAAAATATAAACAGTATTTAAACAAGTGGAAAGTTTCAGCTAGACAGTGCATGGATTTGGCAAACACTTCACTAGCACAAATAAATTCTGTCTTCTCAGAGCGTCAGTGAAGAACAGCGTTGCTACAGCTGAAGAAACTCTAGAAATTCTGGACTGGGTGCTATGTGCATTTCTTACACTAATACAGAAGGAAATGCTTTAGGTCAGTTAAAATTGAAAGAACATAATGTTGGCCTGCTGTACTGAAGTAACTGATGAATTCCCAGCTTTATGGGTTTGCTCTTTATCAACATCTTTTATTAAATTGCTTCATAAATAGTCTTGCTTCTGAAATGAGCAAAAGCTCATATTACTGCAAGAGTGAATCAATGTAATAAATATCCATTTCTGATTGCTATCAAATAGACAACAGTTTAGAAGAACAGTTAAGCTGTAAAGAGAAAGTTTAAATCTTAGTGGAGACAATTACCTCCTTTACTGAATTTAAATTGAAGAAAATTGTTGTACCACCTTTAACATGCTCATGGATATGTTCAGCAGTAAAATAAATATCAGTAAAAAGTAATAATAGAGTAACCTAGACACAAAAATATGTAAGACAAATGGGAATTACCTGCTGAATAGGAGTGCATCATATTAAAATATGAGTTCTTCCAACTCCAAGTTGAAACAGTGGGGCAGACTGTATTTCTGAAAGGAGTAATATTTTAGAAGTATCCTTTGCTACAGAATGGCCATAAGAATGTCCTGGTTTCTGTATCCTTGCTCTAATTCTCATCATCTTTTTAACTGGGAGGATTTCCAACAAACCCTACGTCCACAGCAAAATTAGTGTTATGTAGAATTAAATTTCACTTCATTTTTTTGAACTGAAAGAGGGTTAAGCCAGTTTAAGCTTTCATGACATCAGCCCAGAGAGAAACGTGATATTAGTAAAGGCCAGACTATCAACTGGCATCAAGGCTATAAAATACAGTGATACCTGATAGGATCCCTGTCTCAAAGGATGTGTCATCTTGTACTTTTTGATAATGTTATGCCTCTGTGCTTCTTTAACCAGATCAGGTGGGATTTATTGGCATCTTTCTAATTTGATTCATGTGCTGTCTATATGTTAGGTGACAGTTTTCCCAGTCAAGTGTCAGTAAAATTTTTTTAGGACTCAGAATATCCTGATTAAAGGTTTTGTTGGGAAGTTCCCAACCAAGTCTGTAAAGAGGGCTCAGGAAACTGTTTACTTCCTCCTAAGCTGCCCACCTGCCTTGATGTAATGTTGACCTCTGACATATCTGAAAATTTAAACTGAAAGCAAATATCTGTCTTTAATGCTTCCATTTTACAAAGACCTTTGAGCTTACTGTAGAAACGAGTAGGGTTTAGTCATATTTTGGATTAGAAAATCTTTAAAGAAGTCACAAATGTTTGACAAATTATATCTGCAGTTGTGAAGCAAGGGTAGGATTTGAGTTTCAAACAATATGCAGTCATATTATAAACAATATTAGTTGAAAAATCATACAATCTTGGATGGTATCAGCAAATCAGAAAATAATTGAATGAAGTATGGGTTCATGTATGCAGGACAACTACAAAGAAAAGAAGCTTATGTTTTTCAGAGTAGTAATCCTAGTTTCATGCTAATTGGACATACCAATAGATTCCATTTTACTGGAATGTATTAACATCTTGTTCTCTGTTCATATCCAGTTATTTTAAAAACGTACTTCACATATCAGTAAACGTAATTCATGACAGAGCATCTTCAAAAATATTTTGAAACAGCCAAATTTGCCATCAGTGAATTTCTGGAACTTTTGGATTTAAACAAGAAGTAAATTTAGCCCAGTGTGCTTTGTTCTCTTTGAATATTCATTGATCAATGTTGTGGTTTAAGCTGTAAATCACGCAGCACGCTCACTCACTCCCCCCTCTTTCTTCCCCCCACTCTGGGGGGGGGGGGGGGAGGGGGGATGGGGAGAAGAATTGAAAGAATGTAACTCCCATGGGTTGAGATAAGAACAGTCCGGTAACTAAGGTATAACACAAAACCACTACTGCTACAACTGATAATAATAATGACCAGGGAAATACGAGGGAAAAGGATACAACTGCTCATCACCCGACAACCAAGCTGTGAACTGAACTCTTCCGGGTTCCTGCCCCCAGTTTTTACATCCTGGGCATGATGTGCTGTGGTATGGAATAGCTCTTTGGTCAGTTTGGGTCAGGTGTCCTGACTCTGCTTCCTCCCAGCTTCCCCTCCTCCCTGGCAGAGCACGAGACTTAGAAGTCCTTGGCCAGACCAAAGCGTTCTAAGCCATAACTAAAAACACTGGTGTTATTAGCGCTGTTCCCAGGCCGAAAGACAAAAACACAGCACTGCCCCAGCTACCAAGAAGGAAAAAAAAAAAAAATGACTGCTACTGCTGAACTCATGACAATCAACATCTTTGTCGGTGACATGGACAGTGGGATTGAGTGCGCCCTCAGCAAGTTTGCTGATGACACCAAGCTGTGTGGTTCGGTTGATGCACTGGAGGGAAGGAATGCCATGAGAGGGACCTTGGCACACTTGTGAAGTGGGCTGATGACAACCTGATGAAGTTTAACCATGCCAAGTGCAAGGTCCTACACCTGGGTGGGAGCAATCCCAGGCATAGCTACAGGTTGGGCAGAGAAGAGATTCAGAGCAGCCCTGATGCGCAGAAGGACTTGGGGGTGTTGGTTGATGAGAAATCAAACATGAGCCAGCTTCAGTGTGCGCTTGCAGCCCAGAAACCCAACCGTATCCTGGGCTGCATCAAGAGGAGCGTGACCAGCAGGTCGAGGGAGGTGATCCTGCCTCTCTACTCTGCTCTTGTGAGACCTCACTTGGAGTATTGTGTACAGTTCTGGTCTCCTCAACATAAAAAGGACATGGAACTGTTGGGACAAGTGCAGAGGAGGGCCACAGGGATGATCAGGGAACTGGAGCAGCTCCTGTATGAAGATAGGCTGAGAAAGTTGGGTCTGTTCAGCCTGGAGGAGAGAAGGCTGCATGGAGACCTCATAGCAGCCTTCCAGTATCTGAAGGGGGCCTATAGGGATGCTGGGGATGGACTCTTCATTATGGACTGTAGTGATAGGACAAGGGGTAACGGGTTCAAACTGAAACAGGGGAAGTTTAGATTGGATATAAGAAAGAAGTGCTTTACTGTAAGGATGGTGAGGCACTGAAATGGGTTGCCCAGGGAAGTTGTGAATGCTCCATCCCTGACAGTGTTGACGGCCAGGTTGGACAGAGCCTTTAGTGGCATGGTTTAGTGGGAGGTGTCCCTGCCCATGGCAGGGGGGTTGGAACTAGATGATCTTAAGGTCCTTTCCAACCTTAACTATTCTATGTTTCTATGACATCCATTTGTCAGTGTAGTAACTTTCTGTAACACAACCTCTTCCAACAGTCTTTCAGAATGGCTTCCTATACCAGTTCAAAAATGCAGGCCTGTTTAAATGTGGATAAGAAACCACTGGTGAACAACAGAGGACTCCAGATAAAGTGGCCTAATCTTTTACTTCTGGCTTTTCCCCTGGTTCTGTGAGAAAAGCTTGGGATCATGTGTATCAAATGAGCACCCAATCTGAAACAAGCCTGAGTTAGTGCTGTGAAATGTTGGCTAACACGCTCACAGAGATGGTCTGGGTTAAGAAGTTTACAGTGATTTTCTGTCAGCTGTGATTCTACCACTGAAAACTAAAAATATCTGTGCTTGGAAGGGAGATGTAAAGGCAACGGAATTCTTTCTACAGTGTCAGATACTCTTCATGATTCTCTTATCCCTTCAAAATTCTGTTATTTTTGCTGAAATCTGAAAGCAGCTGCAGGAAATTCTCACTCTTCTTTAAAAGCCAACACAGAATTGGAAAGCAGAACAAAACACAAAGCATTTTCCTCTTGCAGGGTTTATCGTAATGCAGTCACACCAGCTTTTGCACCATATTTCATGAACAGTATTTGACAATGCCAGAAAATACAATCATATAAAATTGCAAGGAGTAGAAGATTTAGGAAGCATTTTACAGTGAAACATAGTCAATATTATAAAAACTTCTAAGATAATCTTCTTTACTTCAGATGTTAAAGTTCATAGAAATGCATTATCTGCAAATTACTACTTATCTAAGAGGTTTTGTAGGAAGAAACTCACAATCTTGCTTCAGCAGGGTTTTGGCATCTGGAATAGTAGAATTTGTACTACAGAAAGTGTTAAAACTAATTTTTATTGCAGAGAACTAGTGACACAGAAATGAAAGCAGATGCAATATCCATAGAAAAGCTCTCATAATATTAAAACTTTTAAGTAATATTGTATACGATGATGATCAGCAGCTGGAGCACCTCTTGTATGAAGACAGGCTGAGAACACTGGGGCTGTTCAGCCTGGAGAAGAGAAACTGTGGAGACCTCAGAGCAGCTTCTGCTGTCTGATGGGGGCCTATAAGGATGCTGGGGAGGGACTCTTCATTAGGGACTGTAGTGATAGGACAAGGGGTAACGGGTTAAAACTTAAACAGGGGAAGTTTAGATTAGATATAAGGAAGAAATTCTTTACTGTAAGGATGGTGAGGCACTGGAGTGGATTGCCCAGCAAAGTTGTGAATGCTCCATCCCTGGGGGTGCTCAAAGCCGGGCTGGACAGAGCATTGAATGACAGGGGGGTTGGAGCTGGATGATATTAAGGTCCTTTCCAACCCTAACTATTCTATGATTCTATGATTCTATCCTACTCAAAAAGATGACATTCAGCATGATCAGCAGGTGAGTAACAGTGGGGCCAAGTTCAAAATTGTGAACCCATGACATGAGACAAGACAGGAGAAAATTCCACTTACAAAGAGAAATATATGTATCTTTGGTTTGTGAACAGTCAGGATGTAGCATTTTTAAAATTCTACCTACATATTAATGGCCTAGATGTTTAGATTTGCATAAAGAGCCCGTTCTGGGCAGGGTTTACAAAGCCTAATTTTTGAAAAGTTTAAATATCAGAAAATATCTTTCCTTCTACAAACACATATCATACATCCAAACCACAAGAGAATACGCAGTCAACCACTGAAGGAAATCAACTGGGAAGAAAATTTCTATTTTGTTAGTGTTGCTTATTGTTTGCTCATATTTGCTTTTGACCTTGGTGAAAGATACCCTCATGGGCTGGAATGAATGTTGTCAGCACTGATTTTTATCATCTTGCAAAACCTGTTACTCCGCGGAGTGCATTCTATATACATTTTCCACGATTGAATAATAGAAACAGTCCTCTCTCACAACAGGTCTAAACTGTTCATCTGTGGAAACATGAGAGGTCGCCTTTTTCCTAGACCTATTTTGCATCCATCACTTTACAGTATGGTTTCCTCTGCTTTCTCTAACAAGCATAGCTCAAAGTTTCATTATTCAAGGCTGTGTGGAGTGGCTCCATAGAGAATTATGGGCACTATGTAACAGATTGGCATCGAGGCACCCAGGATAATCAGCAACAGAACTAAGTATAGTATCTTTAATTAAGAATTCCTGATTGCAGTTTATCTGTCTCCACTAACCCATATGTCAGACTGCTGACCACAGACCTAGCTCATGTGGGGAAACTTTGTAGTGACAGGCAACGGATACTGTTAGATACAGTCAGCTGTAAAGGTTTTGCTTTCCAACAAGTTGTATGGAACTCCACATCATCAGGCATTCCAGCAGCTAGACCGTTCTAGAACAACTTCACTGAGTTTTTTCATTGCAGCTATTTATTAAATGCAACAGAAGTAAATAAATAAATAAATAAATAAAAAACCCAAGGCAAACAAGCAACCAGCACAGAATGATTTTGCTAATTACTTCAAGCTTTCAGTTATTGCTGTTCTCAGAAGGAACACAGAAATCCTAAAGACACTATGGCTTGCCACATTTAATGTAAAGCAGATAATTGCCCTTCAAATAGATTTCAGGTTACTCAATCTCTACCCATACAGCTTTTCTGGTTTTGTTTCAGAAGGAAGTGGGGGGTATTTTCTTTTTTTTCGTGGATGAGATTTCACAATTTTTAACCTTTCAGCAACCCCTAAGAGTAATAAAATGTTGTTCATCACCCAAAGTCCAGGAATGGAGGTGAAAGAAAAGACGTTGTCAGAATGACTTTACTCTACATTTGCTGCTTAAAGGAAGCAGGAAGACATTCCTGGGTGACGAAATAGCATAAATCACATTTGACCCTGTAGAATTCCTCATGACTGGCAGAGAATCCATCTGTTCAGTGTAACACCATCAGATTTGTCATTCTGTCTGTTATCACTAGAGATATTATTTATTCATGCTTTCATAATCCCCTACATATACAAAATATTCATCTGTGTATCTTCAGTAATTAATGTCACATTACCAAAGGGGAAAGCAATTTCTCAGCAGCGCACAACTGACTCCCACCTTACACATTACTCCACAAACTCCACGTAGCAAAGACCTAGCAGAGATAATTATGCATAAAACCAGAGAGCCTTGACAAATAAGAACAGGATACATGTCAGCCTTCCTCGCTTGGGTTGTCCCTGAGGTAAGCGACGCAGAGGGAATCAGACATGTTCCTATTTCTACAGAGAAAATACAGTTCACTGCTTTATTTTTGTGCTCTCAAACACTAGACACCCTTCCAGATTTTAAGCTCACAAAGTTATTTTGTTAGGAACATGTGTTTATCTCCATCTCCAGGTTCAACATAAAACACCCACTGGTCTAATATGGAAGTTCTCTCTCCAATAGACCACGGTGTAAATATGTGAGTGTACACATTTCACTACCTACGGTGAAAATCTGTACTGAGAATGAACAGGCTACTGCAAAAGATGGTCAACTGCCAAGGGGGATGGAAGAGTATTTATAAAAGGAAGCAATAGTGCTTCCCAAAGGAAAAACTTCCAGCGCAGAAAGGCTCTTTAGAAGGGACTCTCAACAATGCAAAAGACTATTGAGTGCAGATCAGCCTTCTTCTGTCCTTACTCAACCTGGAACAGAGCCACAGTAGATAAATCTTATGCATGCAGAACACAAACACTATTAAAATCTGATATAATGTAGTGTTCACCAGCTCTTGCCCTACAAGGCATTGTCTCTGCAATTGTAAATGAATACTGGCCAAATACAGCTGGCGTTTGGCCTAGTAACAAGGCATGGTTTCTCTGAGGCAGAGGAATATGTAGAATTCCTTAAAACAACTGTTCACTTACAAATGAGACAACACGAGCCTCAGGGGAGCCATAGAGCTTTTGAGGTCTTAAATTTTTTCAAAGTGAAAACTAAACAGGACTGTCTCCACCAGTGACTTCACAATGCACTGCAATAGTGATTCCAATGTGTTTCTCTGACAAAGAAAGGGAAAAGATGTACTAAGAGCCCAAGATTGTAGGAGTTTGAGAAGGAATTTGTACCATTACTGATCTCACATCCCTTTTGGTGTGTTACATTTGTAATGGTACATATTCTTCATGTACCACCTTTGGCACATTTGTCCTGGGCTCAGCAGTAGCAATCAGTGTTTCTCCTTCTTAGTAGCTGGTGCAGTGCTGTGATTTTGACTTTTAGCCTGGGAAGAGCACTGATAACACCAATGTTTTCAATTACTGCTCAGTAATGTTTAGTCTGACCAAGGACTTTCTGAGTCTCCTGCTCTGCCAGGGAAGAGGGGAAGCCGGGAGGAAGCAGAGACAGGACACCTGACCCAAACTAGTTAAAAAGGTATTCTATACCACAGCACATCATGCCCAGGATGTAAAAACTGGGAGCAGGGACCAGGAAGGGTTGGTTCACTGCTC
Source organism: Ara ararauna (assembly GCA_028858755.1). Lineage (NCBI taxonomy): Eukaryota > Metazoa > Chordata > Aves > Psittaciformes > Psittacidae > Ara > Ara ararauna. Next base: position 1,207,048 of record CM054410.1, on the reverse strand, counting down.
AGTTGGGCTGGATATCGGTCAGCAAGTGGTGAGCAGTTCTATTCTCTTTCCTTGTTGTTTCACTTGTCATTATTATTATTGGTGGTAGCGGTAGTGGTTTGTGTCATACCTTAGTTACTGGACTGCTCTTATCTCAACCTGTGGGAGTTACATTCTTTCGATTCTCCTCCCCATCCCTCTGGGAGTGGGTGGAGGAAGGAGGGGAGGGGGGAGCTAACAAACTGTGTGGCTGATTACGGCTGGGCTTAAACCACAACTACATTACAGGGCAATAAAGCAAGGAATGGAGGTGTTCTCAATGGTTGCCACAACACTACAGGAACTCCAATGAAGAGATGGGAATGTTTACCACTGGTGTTGTACCACATGAGCAAAACATGCAGGAGGCACTGGGCAGCATCAGTTTTTCAGTAAATCTCTGTTGTGCACTAAGCCTGGCTAGATATCAGAGCTTTAACCCAAGATTGTTCTTTCTGAATCATGTTTACATTATATTCTTCTGCAGAAAAGGACATTTCTCTGATTTTTTAATGTTAGCTCATCTTTGCTTTATATGTGTGCAGCTCAGATTATGATGGTGTCCTGCCCCCACATGACACTCTAAGCTTGACTAAATTGATTACACTTAAAACAGATGGTTCTTTGACTGATCCTGTTTTCTTAAGTAGAGCTAATGCAGATAAACTGTCCATAGAAAAAAGCTTAAAGTATCCAGTGCAAAAGAAATCTTGTGTTAAACATTAGCAGCGGCATCACCATGTATCCTTGCCATCATTTAACGCTGTACTCTTTGACAATGTAATAAAAATAAAAATATATTTCAGTGTAAAAAGGCTGAAGTTTTAACTCTCTCATTTGCATTTCATAAGTGCAGTCTCATTAAGTGACAGTTCAGACCACAGCAAGAAGTAAACCTTGGGCTGGCCACAGAGCCATACATTTGAAATTTCTTACCTCTTTTTCAATTGTCATTCTGTTTTCTAAACATATCCAAATACATAGCGTTAAAAAGATGTGGAATATTAGAATTACTGTGAAGACATGACAAACTCTCATAGCAGAACATGAAATTTTTCACAACTACATGCCAAGACATTAAAAAAGAAACCCGAAGAATGAACATACATTCACTATTGCACCACAGGACTTTAAGAAATACTTAACTAGAGATGCAGATCAGAAACTTGAGAATAGCAGAAACAATACTGAAATCAACTGAAAGAAGAAGAAAATTCAATGGTTATAATAGAAGAAGAATCTTTTCCTAGTTACAGCAGCGTAGCGGACAGTTTGATTTCAGAAGTCTGATTGATTAAGAATAAAAAAGATAATAAAATCAGTTAATGCTAATGCTGATCATGGCTCATTGGCTGCTTTACATATTATAGGAATATTCATCAAAATGCAAATAAAAATTATAGTTTTCAAAATTAATAAACATTAAAAAGAAGCAAGCAGCCAAAAACAAACAAACAAACAAACAAACAAGAACCCCAAACAAACCAACCCTAAGCCAACAGGATCATTAAGCAATGAGAATACATTAATAGGGACAGATGAAGCTGATGCTGCTGAAGGCGCGAAGGAGTTAATTGCTTTAACATTCATGAAATAATTTGGATAACATCCCTGAAACCAGAACACATTTTCATAGGGGATGGCAACAGGGCAAATGAAACATGAGACAGCTTTATTATTCCATAACTCACAGAATAGCTCAGTAATTAAGACAATGAAAAGCTGACATTGTCTCAGCTTCCAGGAAGAATAAGAAAAAAGGGTGCTTCAGATTGGTTTTTTCCAATAGGAAATGTGATACACAGCAGAAACTAGAAGATGATAGTATTGCACTTAAAGCTGTTCAGAAATAAAAGGGCTGAGCTGCTGGCTAAAGCAGTTCTTCATGTCCTAGCGTGGAGAACAAGATTTCTTTTGCAACTTCTAACTCTTTTGAGAGCTCGGTTATCCAGCTTCCAGGAAATTGGTTAAATAACTAAAACCAAAACAATGACTTTTTGGTAGCAGAGACAAGCAGCAGGGATGAGCCACACTTCCTTCAGGCCACTGTCAGCTGCGGGAGTTGTATCAGAGTAACCACACGAAATCCAGCTGGTGGAATCCACTCAGCTCACAAATAGTCTTTGACAGAGTGCTTCAGGGAGAGCCTGTTGAACAACCCAAAGGGCCATAGGATAAAAAGCAAAATACTTGCTCAGAACCAGAAACTGCCCAGGGGATAGAAATTAAAGGAGGAAACACTGCTTTACAGTCACAATGGCTGAATTACAACAGGAATCTGTACAGGACTGTTTTCTAAAGCAGTATGACAGAAAACATGGAAGATTGTGGTATTTCACCAACTCGTTTAAGAAAACAAAACCAATACAAAACCAAATGGATCATCAGGAATAGAGTTGAAAGAAACATCCAGAAACAGGGATCTGTGGTTTCATTAGGTAGATTTGACCATGTCCTATGCAGGGAAAAACTGTTGGGCCTGACCCTTAAGAGGTACAAGGGACCTTGGTCCCTTGGTGTGGAATTAGACCACTCTTGCTGAAGATCCTGACAAAATTTATTCAATGGCCATGGCTAACACAGCTAATTCTGCTTCCAAACTGCAAGCATGCCAGCTCCCTCACAGGTTAATACACCTTATCTCTTAATAAAGGCAATATGTGACATGGTCTAGTGCGAGGTGTTCCATCCCATGGCAGGGGAGTTGGAACTAGATGACCATAAGGTCCTTTCCAACCCTAACTATTCTATGATTCTATGGTTCAGGTAGGTATAACTAGTTTATCAAGATCACAAGATGAATTGTAGGCAAACATTAGATTTTCTACAGATGAAGATTATTTGAGAATGAAGACCTTAGGCCCACTGTAGGAGAGGATCTGGTTTGAAACCATCTTAGGAACCTGAATATACACACGTCCATGTGACCTGATGAAATCCATCCATGGGTCCTGAAGGAGCTGGTGAACAAAGTTGCTAAGTCACTGTCCATCATATTTGAAAAATCATGGCAGTCAGGTGAAGTGCCCAATGACTGGAAAAAGGGAAATATAACCCCCATTTTCAAGAAGGGGAAAATGGATGAGCTGGGGAACTACGGACCAGTAAGCCTCACCTCTGTGCCTGGCAGCATCTTGGAGCAGATTCTCCTGGAAGGCATGCTAAGGCACAGGAAAAACAACAGTGTGCTTGGTGACAGCCAGCATGGCTTCACTAAGGGGAAATCCTGGCTGAACAATTTGGTGACCTTCTCTGATGGGGTTACGGAACTGATGGACAGGGGTAGAGCAGCTGACATCATCTACCTGCACTTGTGCAAAGCGCTCGACACTGTCTCACACGACATCCTTGTCTCTAAGTTGGAGAGACATCAATTTGATAGGTGGACCACTCGGTGGATAAAGAACTGGCTGGATGGCCGCACGCAAAGAGTTGTGGTCAATGGCTCAATGTCCAGCTGGAGACCAGTAACGAGTGGTACCCCTCAGGGACCAGTGTTGGGACCAGTCTTGTTTAACATCTTTGTCTGTGACATGGACAGCGAGATTGAGTGCGCCCTCAGCAAGGCTGCTGACAACACCAAGCTGTGTGGTTTGGTTGATACGCTGGAGGGAAGGAATGACATGCAGAGGGACCTTGACATGCTTGTGAGATAGGCTGATGCCAACCTGATGAAGTTTAGGCATGCCAAGTGCAAGGTCCTACACTTGAGTGGGAGCAAACCCAGGCACAGCTACAGGTTGGGCAGAGAAGAGATACAGAGCAGCCCTGATGTGCAGAAGGACTTGGGGGTGTTAGTCAATGAAAAACTGAACATGAGCCAACTTCAGTGTGTGCTCACAACCCAGAAAGCCAACTGTATCCTGGGCTGCATCAAAAGGAGCATGATCAGCAGGTCGAGGGAGGTGATCCTGCCCCTCTACTCTGCTCTTGTGAGACCTCACTTGGAGTATTGTGTGCAGTTCTGGTGTCCTCAACATAAAAAGTACATGGAACTGTTTGAACAAGTGCAGAGGAGGGCCACAAGGATGATCAGCAGCTGGAGCACCTCCCATATGAAGACAGGCTGAGAAAGTTGGGTCTGTTCAGCCTGGAGGAGAGAAGGCTGCATGGAGACCTCATAGCTGTCTTCCAGTATCTGAAGGGGAGGCCTATAGGGATGCTGGGGATGGACTCTTCATTATGGACTGTAGTGATAGGACAAGAGGTAATGGGTTCAAATTTAAACAGATGAACTTTAGATTGGATACAAGGAAGAAATTCTTTCCTGTAAGGGTGGTGAGGCACTGGAATGGGCTGCCCAGGGAAGCTGTGAATGCTCCATCCCTGACGGTGTTGACGGCCAGGTTGGACAGAGCCTTGGGTGACACGGTTTAGTGCATGCTGTCCCTGCCCATGGCAAGCAGGGTTGGAGCTGGATGATCTTAAGGTCCTTTCCAACCCTAACTATTCTATGATTCAATGATTACTGTTCTTTTTGTGAATGAGTAAGGTCATTCAGGAGGCATCTTTCACCTGCTGCTTGGCTTCTGGATCTCATCGTTGAGGTGGATTTATTTGAAGGCCACAGGTTTGGAGGTTTTGTTTTTGGTTTTATTTTTTTAATAAAAAGCTTTCCATGCATATTTCAGTATGAAAGCTGTGCAGCTATCTATTCTCTGTACTGATTGCAGAACTTACAGAGAAACATCTGCTGCAGCACAAATACTTCAGAATAATCTTTGGATTAACATTTTGCATTGTCATTATGAAATGGGTTGGGTTTTTTACTAACCAGACAGCTATAATAATTTCAAATCATTCTAATGTACCTTGATTAAATACTATGATTGAATGAAAGAGAAAATTAAGGTAAGAAAGACCACAACAGACCTCAATGCTTCTGCAGCATCCCTTCTCTGTTGTGGGTACAGAAGGATGCACTTGTTATGGGTTTGTTAAGATCAGATATGAATTTGTGTGCAGTAAATGTAGCTTTTAATTACATAAAGGTAAGCCGCTTTGCATTGCACTGTATGCAGATGAGATGCCTGAGGGAATTACCACTTTTGGCAGCATCTGTCAGGAGTTTTAACAAGATGTTTTGCACTAGTGGATGAACAGCAGCATTGCACAGCACAAGATATGGCTTGTTCAGTTCTACTGTTACCAGGAAATCTTTTCACAAGTAGAGACTTTAGTCACTGGGCCATAGGTATGTGGTTAATTCCAGCTGGGTTCTTATGCAAAGCTAACCTACACACAAGAAAAACATCTGCATTCATCGTGTCCTCCCCTATTTTGTAGGAATTGTTCAGGTTAGAAGGACTGTCCCTTTATCTGTCCCAAATTACCACTGTTTTGGTGGAAAGCTTTGCAAAGTTGGTGGTGAAGTTCTTCCTCTTGCAGTGAACTGGTGTTTTCCAGTAAATAAATATTTTCCAAGGAAGAAGGATTAATGTACAGCAATAAGTGTAGTTGTCCTTCATTCACTCTCATTCTTTCCTTCCATTGGAACCTGCCCCACACTTTGCTGTATAGTCATTGGTGGAGGCTTTGTTTCAGTTAGTGACAGTGACAGTGTGCTGATACACTTTTCTCTTCTGTGCCATGATTTGAAAGGCCTAATTGTGTTGTAATGTATGAGGCTGTCCAGCTTTACAGGTGACCATACTTCGTATGTCTACACACTTTTCCTGATGTTTTCACCTTCATTTAATGCATGTCTAAAAAAATAATTTTAAGAAGCATGTTACAGGAGGAAAGGAGCACTAATAAAGCACCAGTGCTTGTGGCATTACCCCTAGTCTTACACATGAAAATGGCTGAGGAAGCATTACAGCAGGGCACTCAGGAGTGATTTACACAAGGGACAAGCTACACTTCCAGGGGCTGGTTTACATTGTTTGTGTAGAGGTGTTGCAGCAGCATGTGTCCCAGAAAGCCTCTCCCATACTGAACAAAGCTCAACCAGCCTCTTTTGCCTGTTGCCGTAGCTTCCAGCTGCTCTTCAGTGCTTTGCAGAAATCTCAGGCCCAGGCTACTCAAATTATTTATGTAATCATGTTTTATAGGCAGACAGATTTCTGCCTTCATAAAAAGAAGTCACTATATCACAAGGGAGATGTGTGTTCTACTGGTTATATTAGCAAAGTAGACGTAATACATGGCTCCAGCATGAATAAAGCAAGAGACTGAATTTTCACTATGAATCTTTAACTGTTATGGCACATCATTACTCTATGACATACCTGTTCTAGGACATGAGATACATCATTCTGTTTTTAGGGCTGTCTGTCAAGCATATCAGTCAGCATTAAATTCACCTGTAAAACAGATGTATTCTCTCTCATACAGTAAATACTTTTCAAAACTAAAAATATGTTTATCGTAGAGTTTAAAGAAAATAAAAACCCATTAGAAGGACATCTGCAATCTCAAGTAGAACCTTAGGAATGTCCTCAACATATATAGTATTCAGTCAGAAATAACTTGTGTCTTTGGAGAGAATTTGAAATCTAAAGTTCCCTAAGGATGCTTTATTTCCCTTTTTAAACAGTTGGATTGCTTGTAAAAAGGGATGTACTCAAAAGCTCTAGACCCTCCAGCTTAAATTCAAGATGCAAAATAGGAAAGTCATAGCTATTTCTCTTCACCTCAAATGCAGTGTTAACCTGTCAGCACTGAGATTTAAAACAATGCACATTACAAAATAAAGCATCTAATGAAAGCCTTAATGACACACAAGCCTTGCGTTTTACAGCCTTTCATCCCGGATGTGATGAATACTGTCCAAGGTTCTATTTTCTTATGGATTTTTTAGCATTTCAGCAAGTTATTATTCTAGCCTATGCTAATTGTAGGCACCTTATTAATTCATCTAAACATAGAGCCTCACAAAAATACATGGATAGCACAAAAAGAGGAAGCACCTAGAGGATTTTGGGAAGATATGTCACCATGATTTGATGTTCATTTTTCACTACTTTGGCTGAGGTATTTCAGCGCAAAATTTAGACTAGAGACTTATTCATACCAGCCTAAGTCTTGACATGATATGACATCATAGATTTAATATAAATTTAGATGCAACTCTCTTCAAACACTTTGCTTTTTGAGATAATTCACCCTATTTTAATTCTCTGCACATTTCATAGAGTCATAGAATAACAGAACAGTTAGGGTTGGAAAGGATTTTAACATCATCTAGTTCCAACCCCCCTGCCAGGGGCAGGGACAAACCACACTAAACTGTGCCACCCAAGGCTCTGTCCAACCTGGCCTTGAATACCACCAGGAGCATTCACAACTTCCCTGGGCAACCCATTTCAGTGCCCCACCATCCTTACAGTAAAGAACTTCTTTCTTATTTCCAATCTAAACTTCCCCTGTTTAAGTTTGAACCCATTACCCCTTGTCCTATCACTACAGTTCCTCATGAAGAGTCCATCCCCAGCATCCCTATAGGCCCCCTACAGATACTGGAAGGCTGCTATGAGGTCTCCATGCAGCCTTCTCTTCTCCATGCTGAACAGCACCAACTGTCTCAGCCTACCTTCATATGGGAGGTGCTCCAGTCCCCTGATCATTCTCTTGGCCCTCCTCTACACTTGTTCAAACAGTTCCATGTCCTTTTTATGTTGAGGACACCAGAACTGCACACAATACTCCAAGTGAGGTCTCACGAGAGCAGAGCAGAGGGGCAGGATCACCTCCTTTGACCTGCTGGTTACGCTGCTTTTGATGCAGCCCAGGATACAGTTGGCTTTCTGGACTGCGAGCGCATGCTGAAGCCAGCTCATGTTCTTTTTGAAAGCATCAATTCTTTCCCCTAATCTGTGTCAGTAAGAGGTGAACATTGCCGGGAAAAAAAAAAAAAACAAACCAAAATACCCAAACAAACCCTCCCCCCCACTTTTTTCTACTATATCCCATTGTATTTGTACCTTCTGAAATACTTTTAGAAGCTTTTTGCATGTGTTTCTGTTAAAAGACCTGGGGATGTTTCATTCCTTCTAAGAAAACAAAATCTTTTCAAGTATATATTCTTTTGCCAGTTCCTTACCAGGCTCTCTTCATCCTCAACACCTTGTATGTGGCTGTTTTTAGCACCCTGTGTTACAGTACTTTGAAATAATGAGCTAGAAATGGACCTGACCTACTTGCGGAAGAAGCTGTGAAGACAAAGACTACACAATTTAAAACAAAAGCAAAAGGGTCAGCAGCATTCACCCTACTGCAGGATTGTGAAGTAGGGAGGAAATACTGACAAATGCCGGAACATCTCATAACTGCATTCCACAACAGCTTTCTAAGGGAGGCAGCTTGGCACAGTGTTTTCAAATCCAGACAGTGGTGACTCATGAAGTGTTGCCATCGGTAGTATGTTTCTGATCACACGGTACCATCCTCCACTTAGCAAACTGGTGCACCCTTAGAACTGGCTATGAAGGCTTGAAGATCGGAGATCACATTATTTTAACGCATGCGAGGGGGTTTTTTTACTTCTGATTTTTGCATCCTGGTTGTTCTTCTCCAGAGAATAAACATATTTTCCTTGTATTCTATTATTTTCCTTTTCTGCTTTGCAACTAATCTATATGACAATACTTGCTACCTTCTCCTAGTGTTTCTACTGAATATTTACTGCAAGATCCTTCAAGATACTGAGTTTCAACATACTGGGTTTAAAGTCCACCCTTTTGTTTCTCAGTTTCTATTCCAAAGTAGGATTTGATCTTTTTGTCTTCCAAATGGAGGAATCTGACAACTCTTTACTATGGATTTATTGTAATTTAAACTTCACCTTTAAGGCAGTTTTTTTTATTTCTAACCTTTAAAGAGTATTCTTTCAGTTTTTAAATTTGTTCTTTTCTGCCTATTTACTAATTCTAATTTAAAAATCTAAGGTTTTCATCTTTATGCCACTGTATCAGTTTTTTCCCCATTAAGTTATTTATGAAGTTGATTTAAAGATTAAATAACCATTCACTCTATTATTCTGTCCTGGGTTTGGCTGTACCAGTTACTTTCCTCCATCTTAGTATCTGGTGCAGTGCTGTGTTTGAGGTTTAATCTGAGAAAAGTGCTGATAACGTACAGATGTTTCAGTTGTTGCTCAGTAGCACTCTGATCGAGGAATTTTCAGTCTCATGTTTCGCCAGTTAGGAGGGGCACAAGAAGATAGGAGGAAGCAGAGACATCTGACCCAAAGTAACTAAAGGGGTATTCCATACCACAGCACATCATGCCCAGTATAGAAACTGGGGGGAGTTGCCCAGAAGGTCAGATCACTGCTCAGGTCAGGCTGGGTATCAGACAGTGGGTGGTGAGCAGTTGCATTGTGCATCACATGTATTTATTGTTTTTTCCCCTTCTCTTTTGAGTTTTATATTCTCTCCCCTTGTTATTTCCCTTATTGTCATTACTGGTGGTAGCAGTAGTGGTTTTGTGTTACACCTTAGTTACTGGACTGTTCTTATCTCAACCTGTGGGAGTTAGGTTCTTTTGATTCTCCTTCTCCCCATCCCACCAGGAGCGGGAGGGAAGAAGGGCAGAGTGCAGAAGCAGCTGTGTGGGTCTGAGGTACGGGCTGGGCCTAAGGCTGACCACCTTCAGATGTAATTTCTGAAACGCTTTACTGTCTTTATCTGAAACCTGTACTTCTAAATAATTCAGGCATTTGACTCCAATGCAATCACATTTAAGAAAAGCAACATGATGAATGAAGGCCAGACTGCTGCTTCCAGTAATGACCAATAGCAGAAGCATAGAGAAAAACAATTAGCACTTTTATAAAAAGTTTCATAGAAACAGCATTATTGCAATTGTAAAACTAAGAGTATACTTCCTTGTTAAAAGATACCGCTTAAATCCAGCTGGTTATCCAACCTATAATGTAATTATATCTAAGAAGAATACAAACATCAAATGAAAAAAGTGGATTCTGAGAATACTTTCCCCATTAGTTATTTCTAGAATTAGGTTGGTGTCATGGGTTCAGCAGCAGCAGTCATTTTTCTCCTCCTTGGTAGCTGGTGCAGCACTGTGTTTTTGATTTTGGGCCTGGGAACAGTGCTGATAACACCAGTGTTTCGGTTACTGCTTAGTGATGTTTTGGTCTGACCAAGGACTTTCTGAGTTTCATGCTCTACCACGGAGGAGGGGAAGCCGGGAGGAAGCAGAGACAGGACACCTGACCCAAACTGGCCAAAGAGGTTATTCCGTACCACAGCACGTCATGCCCAGGATGGAAAGGAGAGAGCAGAGACCCAGAAGGGTGGGGGTGCACTGTTTGGTCGGGCTTGGTATTAGGTGGTGAGAAATTGTATTCTTTCCTTGTATTTGCATTGTCATTATTATTATTGGTGGTAGCAGTAGTGATTTGTGTTATACTTTAGTTACTGAACTGTTCTTATCTCAACCTGTGGGAGTTACATTCTTTTGATTCTTCTCCCCATCCCCCCCCCCCCCCCCCCCCCAGAGTGGGGGGGAAGAAAGCGGGTGAGTGAGTGAACGGGCTGTGTGACTTACGGCTTAAACCACGACATTCATGTACCTAATGGGAAAAAACAAAATCAATGTTCATCTGTATGGGAGGGTTTTGGCAAATTCTTTATTGATTTGAAATAAATTGCAAATTAAAAATTCAAAGTGATTAATTGACTGAATCACTTAACTGCTATTCAGCAGACAGCAGGAGTAAGCCTGGCGTGCACAGCCAAAGGGAAAAAATTATCATAACAGAATGTCTATGCATAGACAGATACACTGAAATAACAACCTAAATCTGGTTAATTCAGCTGCTCTCCCTGAATTTAATTATTCTAATTAAAATCCTCAAACATCTACTGTGAGATGATTACAGGCTTGCTTCTTCATATCCAAACAAAACCACGAAGCTTCACGACTGAAAATCTATTGCTACAGGATACAGAACCGAAAAAGAAATAAAAAGCATGACTGTCTTATGAACCCCAAGAACAGAGATGGATTACTGGAATACAAGACAGCCACAGTGGAACGCTGGGTAATTGAGGCAGTCATGTGCTTTACATTATGTTTCTACTTAATCAGGTAGCACAAAGGAAGGACTTTGAAGACCAGGAAAGCAGTAAGATGCAAGACAAATGCCTTCACACCTCCTGTCATCCCAGTTTAAGGCCAAAAGATTCTTGCTTTTTATCCCCATATTTCGGTCAGTCTAAACAGAAAGATCTTATGTGCATTAAAAAAAAGACAAAAATAATCAGGGGTTCTGTCTGCCCCCAGAGTCAAACATACAAAAAATTCACACATGAAGATGTATTGCCCCCCCCAGAGGATATCCACTTAGTACAAACTGTAGCAAAAAGTAATTGCAGATGGGTTCAAACCTAAAAAATGGGTTTGAAACATGCTGGAGAGAAAATAGAATTTGAATCTCATTTTTGAAAGTATTTCTAGAAGTACTTGTCTCAAAATAACCAAGTCCAAAAATCCAGAAGCTTTTAGATAGAAGAATGTTAACTCTAGGAAAAGGGGAGATGCTAGCATTGCAACATCTTCACCCCACACAGTGAAAAAAAGCACGTCAAGACCCCTTCTTATGTGCATGCATTGTGCTTTCAAACACTAATTTCTACATTTCTATAATCTGCTCCCAGGCCCTAAGGCCAGTAAGAATTATTGTCTGTTCCTATTATGAAGTGTAGAAACAAAGAAAAACTGGAAGACATCTTTGAACAGAAGAGTAGGGCAACACCACTACATCATGATATCAGAGAGTAGAATAAAAAAGTATTTGCAGGCTGCAGAGGGTCTTACGGCACAGACAGCTTGATATGCAGTTACACCACATCTACACTGACAGAGGCATGGGAAGGAAATACTTAGGTATTGCAAATACCTTCCTAAGTCATGAAACACCACTGTCATGGGTTCAGCAGTAGCAGTCATTTTTCTCCTTCATAGTAGCTGGTGCAGTGCTGTGTTTTCAACTTTCGGTCTGGGAACAGCACCGATAACACCGATGTTTATAGTTATGGCTTAGAATGTTTTGGCCTAACCAAGGACTTTCTGAGTCTCATGCTCTGCCAGGGAGGAGGGGAAGCCAGAAGGAAGCAGAGACAGGACACCTGACCCAAACTAGCCAAAGAGCTATTCCATGTCACAGCACGTCATACCCAGGATGTAAAACTGGGGGCAGGAACTCAGAAGAGTTCAGTTCACAGCTCGGTCATCGAGTGATGAGCAATTCTATCCTGTTTCCTTGTATTTCCCTGGTCATTGTTGTTGCTGGTGGTGGCAGGGGTGGTTTCTGTTATACCTTAGTTACTGGACTGTTTTTATCTCAAAATGTGGGAGTTACATTCTTTTGATTCTTCTCCCCATTCCCCCCCCCCCCCCCCCCTCGGAGTGGGGGGAAGAAGGAGGGGGAAGTGAGTGGTCGGGCTTTGTATTAGAAGGGGTGAGCTATTGTATTCTTTCCTTGTATTTGCCTTGTCATTATTATTATTGGTGGTAGCAGTACTGGTCTTGTGTTATACTTTAGTTACTAAACTGTTCTTATCTCAACCTGTGGGAGTTGCATTCTTTTGATTCTCCTCCCCATCCACCCGGGAGTGGGGGGAAGAAAGAGAGGGGAGTGAGTGAGAGAGCGACTGCGTGATTTACGGCTTAAACCATGACAACCACTGATAGCTTAAATATCATTATGATACCAATATTCCAGTCACAATCTTACTTGTTTCAGAACCAAAGAGGGTTGAAAAGCCTTAGAAGCACTGAGCATTAGGCCACCTCATTTCAGAGAAAGGTACACTGTCAGCCAGACATGAACTTTAACCTGCAGCGCTTTTCTTCCAAACTGCAGTAGCACATCAGTGAATAGCACTTCCTTTAAAAATAGCTGCATAGGGTGACTTTATGAGGACTAAGAATGTGCTAATGTGATAAATTACATATAATTATAGGATGAGAAAGTTGGGGCTGTTCAGCCTGGAGAAGAGAAGGCTGCGTGGAGACCTCATAGCATCCATCCATTATCTGAAGGGGACCTACAAGGATGCTGGGGACGGACTCTTCATGAGGGACTGTAGTGAGAGGACAAGGGGTAATGGGTTCAAACTTAAACAGGGGAAGTTTAAATTGGACATGAGGAAGAAATTCTTTCCTGTAACGGTGGTGAGGCACTGGAATGGGTTACCCAGGGAAGTTGTGAATGCTCCATCGCCAGTGGTGTTCAAGACCAGGTTGGACATAGCCTTGTGTGGCATGGTTTAGTGTGAGGTGTCCCTGCCCCTGGCAGGGGGGCTGGAACTAGATGATCTTAAGGTCCTTTCCAGCCCTAACTATTCTATGATTCTATGATTAATTAATAACTTGTGACAAACACACTTCACACTACTAAAAAAGCTCACCACACCTGGGGAGAAATATTTGAACAAAAGGGCAATGTTTTAAGCTTTTGAAGGAAAGATCTAAAAGACTCTTTGAGGACTCTCAAGTAAAGTGATATTTCTGTTAGACTACTGCTTTCAAGGCTTAATTTTCAGCTGGGAGACTTAAGGTCTTACTCAAGTGGGTTGAGACTACCAAGTTACTTACCAAATATTACACAAGTGCATCATACAGTGTGAGTCAACCTGCAGACCATGACATGCTAGTGCACCTACTAGAGCAGCAGTCAATCACAGGAGTCAGTCAAGATCAACTATGAACAAGCATTTCAAAAGCTGAAATTAGTCTGAACACTAATATTCCTTAATGAGCCACAGGAATAAAAGCATTTGTAAAAAGGAGGGAAGAGTAAACACTGCTGCTAGATTTGGATGACCAGTCCACAAAGTTAATTAAGAAATCTGCCTGTGGGCATAAGGAGGAACTGAATCAAGGAGCTGTCTGAAAGTTTATCTCTGAGAAGTCCAACACCTCCAGCCTATTCCCCTGCTCATAACATCAAAATTTGAATTGCTGAGTTGCATCAGCATCTATTAATAAAGTGGCCTGTTACACATTTCAATTACATGAGCATTGTCTTCCGAGGCATGTGTAGTATTACAAGTATTTGGACAGTGATGTTAGGAGTTGCACTCAAGTGATATCTACTGGACACACACATTAATTTCTATTTCCTCCATTTCCCCTCCTCCCCCATCATTCAGAGCTGAGTTCCTTGAGGTTCAAGCCTCATTAAGAGTTTAAGCACAATTTTCTATGCAGTTCCTGCACATAGGAAATGACTGGAAGTTGTACTATCAGCCTCATCTTTTCACATTCTGCTCCTTGACCTATTGACAACCTGCACAGTAGAATTACTGTTAGCATCTGACACAGGCAGAATAATAATTAAAATGGTGGTAATAAAAGCATAAGAGTTACATTTTTATCGCTATCTTCATAAATGTAAAGTTGAATTTTAAAACATTGAGATCAGAGGCCATCAAGAGATAAACCAAGCCTAAAATGCAGAGCCAGGGAAAGAAATGCTATCTACACATCACAAAGGCGGCTCACTCACGAGAATTATTTTTGAAAAGATGACAGAGCAACAACAGTTTTAGCCCCTGTTCTTTAATAAGGATTTTATTCAGGAAATAAAGGCAAAATATCAAAGCATGAAACACGGCAAGTGACTTCATGAATAGCTGAAGATACTAAACTGCTGCAAGCATTAGCATTTACTTTCACTTGACTCAAGTATTTCTTCATACTCACTAAGTGGCAAACATTTATGGTTTCTACATGTTGAGATACTGCAATGGCTTTTATGTTCATCAAAATGCAAAGCTTAGTCCTGAAGTCAAGTTTCCCAAGAAGGACAAATCCAGCAGCAGTAGACTGGGAAAGCTGCAATGAATTCTGTGCTTCACACAGTGGAGAAAAAAAAAATGCCTATGAGTTACTCGTTTCTCTTTTCCTTTCTATCAGCTGTTCACACTAAAACAAGGCATGTACTGAAGAGAATTCTGATTTTTTATTTCCATTTAAGAATGGATAGAGTGAAGAATCTGGATCAGACTCTTCTCATCCACTTCCAGGCAATGCATTCCTTCCTTTCCAGTGAAAGCATAAACCTGCTAAGCTGCTTTCAGAAGTTATTCCAAAGCCAATGCACTGGCAATATTCCTTTCTCCCTCTTAACACTGTATCTGATTCTGTTTCATAAGACATCCTGAATCACTTGGGAGTTACCTATGATGTATGTTTTCCGACATACATTTTACACACCAGTTCAAATCCTGCCCTACAACTCTTGAAGACAGAAATGAACTTTTGAAGAAGGCATGTAAATTTCCAATTAAAACTCAGAGAGGGTCTGAAAAGGGAGAGCCCTCAGTCAGAGTCCTTCAAATTTTCCCATCAAGTAAGAGCTAATAATGTGCAACAGCAAGCCAGTGAAGTGCATTTGTTTTACTGAATGTTTCACAGCTGTGGCCTAGTAAGACTGCAGTGGAAAGTCACTTTAAAAATTTCCTATTAATTTCTAAAACCTCAGCTACTACAAGCTGCATATGGTTTTAAAAGTTTCAGAATGCAACAGTACAGTATGTATACAACTAAGAGACATCCATTTTGATTTCTCCCTGTTCAGATTAATGGAGTTCCATTAGATTATGTTTTTCCTAAGGAAAAGGTCCATAGGCATTGGTAGCTGTTGAAAGTAAACACCTGGGCACAGGAAGATATGGAAGACTGAATGATGTTACCCTTCCAAATCCTATTTTTTTCTAGGCAGTCCTTCAAGTATGAAGCTTGGCAGCCAACCATCACAGTCCTAAGGAAGACCATTTCCCTAGCTTCTGTTCAATGCAAAAAATTAAGGAGTATGTCCATACCTTACAGGAGTCAGCTGCAGACTAGTGATGTTTTAAAAAAAATATGAAGACATATCAATAATGCTGCACATTTGCTGTCCCCTCTTCCATGATGAACCCTATCTGTATTTTCTTTCTTTGCAGGTTTTGTTTGGGGTTTTGGGGGTTTTGTTTGTACAACGAGAAGTTAAATACACCAAAGAAATTAATCAGAGCCAGCAAAGCAGCAGCATCTGTAGATTAGCAGAATGCATGCACAGTCTCCATGTTCGAGTTCTGTTTTCTACCATTTTATCCATACTTGCAGCAAGGAAGCAAAGTTCCCACAAACTATACACACATACTATTAATAAATATTTGTGACATTTTAGTAACATTGTGGAAGGCTAATGGAACAGATTAACTCCTTGGAAAGCAGCAGTGAAAATAAGAGCTTATGCTAATCTCTTATTACAATGCCATTAGGAGTCAGGACAGAAAAGAAAGGTACCAAAACTTCCTTTCCCATTCCATTTGAACTGATTGCCCACAATAGAAACAAACATTTCCTGTGACATTAAGTTGTCATCAGCTTGTGTAATTCCCCGTTCACTCAGTCTTCTCTTCTCCAGCTGGATTTTCTTTGCAGAAGTAACCATGAGTTCAAGTGCAATTTTGTAATTGCTTTCAGTTTGTTCAGAAATCTCAGCTTGCTCATAAAGCTCCAACTCATCAGTTAAACATTCAGGTGCTAGTTCTTGCCTGAAGCCCTCTACACAGGCTGTCCCATTGCCTGACTGGATAGGCTGAGTATTCCCTAGGTCAGGAAACAATAAGAATGTCATCAACAATCATACAAAACTGCAAAATAATTTCAAACTCCTGGAATTAAGTTTTCTTCAGTCTTCACATTTTCATCTCATCCCACTCACTTTTTGGATAGCTAGTTAGTGACAGCCACATATTCCAAATACAGTGTAAGATGCTTGAGGAAAAGGTTTCCTCCTGAGATGACATCAAGTTACCAAGTGATATAAGACATATAAGACAGTATGAGAAATACAGCTGCCACATTCTATTTCCTGCAGAGAAAAAAAAAATCAAAAAACCCAAAAAAACCTGTGCTGGGAGTACAACTCACCTCTAATGCAAAAAAAAAAAAAAAAACAAAACAAAAAAAAAGAGCAGAGAATTACCATGAACCAGAATGACTGCAAAGGAAGCCATTTCTGCTTGCTGGCTGCTGCCACTCTTGTTTATGTATGACCTGAGAAGGTCCATGAGTCATACAGGCACTGCTTAGCAGGGAACACAGATCAGGTACGTAAGGACTTTTCAGTGGAAGTGCACACAAGCCAGGAAGCACAGACATCCAAAATGTTTCTCTGCAGCAAGTTTATCCTTCAAGAAATTCCAGTGTTCTGAGACTTACAAACATTCATTTTAGCTAAATCAATGTAAATTTCATTGGAAAATTTAATACTATTATAAATTAGGCAATCAAAAAAGCAGGGTATACTAGATTTACTAGCTTTAGGAGTTTCTTATAGGAAGAAAAAAATACCTTTTGATGTCTCTGCTGAAGCATCCTTCACATCAGAGGGCACTGTTGGTCTAACCATGACCACACCACATCCTTCATTATTATGGATCATATTATTGACCATGGTTATCTTGGGGATGTCATAGTGTTCACCTAAGAAGTTCTATAGCATAGAAATGGAAATCCAACTTGTCATGTACAGCTAAAGAGATGTAAAATTTTCAAGTTTTAGATAGAATAAGTTCTATGCATTGGCTAGAATTTTATTATTTGC
This sequence comes from Ara ararauna, assembly GCA_028858755.1. Classification (NCBI taxonomy): domain Eukaryota; kingdom Metazoa; phylum Chordata; class Aves; order Psittaciformes; family Psittacidae; genus Ara; species Ara ararauna. The sequence continues at coordinate 1,189,458 of CM054410.1, read as the reverse complement.
CTATGCAGGTGACATTGCTGGTTGATATTCAAGGATCACCTACTACAAGCACAGAAGCGTTGCATCCCAACTAGAAAGAAGCGCAGCAGGAGGGCCAGGAGACATCCTTGGATAGATAAGGAGCTGCTGAGGAAATTTAAAAGGAAAAAAGAGGATTATAAAATGAGGAAGCAAGGACAGGCTGCCTGGGAAGAATACAAGGATGTTTTCTGGGAAGCTAGCGACCAGGTTAGGAAAGCTAAGGCCCACTTAGAATTAAACTTGGCTAGGGATGTTAAAGATAACAGGAAGGGATTCTATAGGAACGTAGCAAATAAAAGACAGACTAGGGACAACGTGAGCCCCCTCCGGAAGATATCGGGAGAACTGGCTACCCTGGATTTGGAGAAGGTGATGTTCTTAATGACTTCTTTGCCTCAGTCTTCACTGGCAAATCCTCTGACCACACCACCCAAGTCTCGAAAGGCAGATGCAGTGACTGTGAGAATGAAGACCCTAGGACCACTGTAGGAGAGGATCTGGTTCGAGATGATCTAAAGAATCTGAACGTACGCCAAGTCCATGGAACCTGAAGGAGCTGGCAAATGAAGCTGCTAAGGCACTGTCCAGCATATTTGAAAAATCATGGCAGTCAGGTGAAGTGCCCAATGACTGGAAAAAGAGTAATATAACCCCCATTTTCAAGAAGGGGAAAACGGATGAGCTGGGGAACTACGGACCAGTCAGTCTCACCTCTGTGCCTGGCAACATCTTGGAGCAGATTCTCCCGGAAGGCATGCTAAGGCACAGGAAAAACAACAAGGTGCTTGGTGACAGCCAGCATGGCTTCACTAAGGGGAAATCCTGGCTGAACAATTTGGTGGCTTGCTCTGATGGGGCTACGGAACTGATGGACAGGGGTAGAGCAGTTGACGTCATCTACCTGCACTTGTGCAAAGCGCTCGACACTGTCTCACACGACATCCTTGTCTCTAAGTTGGAGAGACATCAATTTGATAGGTGTACCACTCAGTGGACAAAGAACTGGCTGGATGGCCACACGCACAGAGTTGTGCTCAATGGCTCAATGTCCAGCTGGAGACCAGTAACGAGTGGTGCCCCTCAGGGACCAGTGTTGGGACTGGTCTTGTTTAACATATTTGTCGGTGACATGGACAGTGGGATTGAGTGCGCCCTCAGCAAGGCTGCTGATGACACCAAGCTGCGCAGTTCAGTTCATATGTTGGAGGGAAGCAATGCTATCCAGAGGACCTTGACATGCTTGTGAGGTGGGCTGATGCCAATCTTATGAAGTTTAACCATGCCAACTGCAAGGTCCTACACCTGGGTGGGAGCAAACCCAGGCACAGCTACAGGTTGGGCAGAGAAGAGATTCAGAGCAGCCCTGCACAGAAGGACTTGGGGGTGTTGGCTGATGAGAAACTGAACATGAGCCGGCTTCAGTGTGTGCTTGCAGCCCAGAAAGCAAACCATATCCTGGGCTGCATCAAAAGCAGTGTGACCGGCAGGTTGAGGGAGGTGATCCTCCCCCTCTACTCTGCTCTCAGGAGACCTCACTTGGAGTATTGTGTGCAGTTCTGGTGTCCTCAACATCAAAAGAACATGTAACTGTTGGAAGAAGTCCAAAGGAGGACCACGAGGATGATCATGGATGCACCTCCCATATGAAGATAGGCTGAGAAAGTTGGGGCTGTTCAGCCTGGAGCAGAGAAGTCTGCATGGAGACCTCATAGCAGCCTTCCCGTATCTGAAGGGGGGCTATAGGGATGCTGGGGATGGGCTCTACATTAGGGACTGTAGTGATAGGACAAGGGGTAATGGGTTCAAACTTGAACAGGGGAAGTTTAGATTGGATATAAGGAAGAAGTCCTTTACTGTAAGGGTGGAGAGGTACTGGAATGGGTTGCCCAAGGAAGTTGTGAATGCTCCATTGCTGGCAGTGTTCAAGGCTGGATTGGACATAGCCTTGGGTGACATGGTTTAGTAGGAGGTGTCCCTGCCCATGGTAGGGGGTTGGATCTAGGTGATCTTAAGGTCCTTTCCAACCCTAACTATTCTATGATTCTATGATATTGTAAAAGGCATTTTCTTTCTGCAAATAAGAAAGAAAATAAGTATACTGCTTTGGTGGACAAGTACCATTATCATCATGTGTGACTTTTAAAAGTTCTAACATAGGCAGCAAGATTATAAAGCCAGCCTAAACACAAATTATTTGCATTAACTTTAGCAGCTATAAGCTTTAGAAGTAGTACATTCTGCCTTGAACTGACCTTTATGAGTATTCCCTCCTTGCAGTGGTGTATGCCATTGCCCAAGAGGGTGCACGTACTACCTGGATATATTGCCACACCAGGACCCTACAAGATGAAATTGGTAGCAGTTTACAAGTAGCTCAGACATTTCCAATGTAACTAGACAGCTCCATTGCAGATCTTTTTATTCATCTAGCAATTTGTGCAATGCAGAATTGTGTTACCACTCCAGTTTCACAGCTTTGCTAACCAACTTAAGCAGCATACTCAAGTTTGAGGCCTCATGCATAATGTTATAGCTACCAGTCCATAAAAGCTCTGGTAAAGAGTAACTGCATAGCTGTGCATTACATTCGTGTTCTTCACTTATGCACCTCAACACTCAAAGCCCCATCGTTCTTTGAAATGTCCTAATCAGAGTTCATGTCTGTTCTCTACCATCCCTCTGTAAGAATCAATGGACAAGTTTTCCAAAAAAGGCATTTCATTTGCAGAACAAATGAAAGGTTTAAATGAGAAAATCTGTGGGCAGAGAAAACAGATCACTTCATTCAATGACATGAATCAGTCCAGCAATGCAGCAACAATTATTTCACAGATATACTCTTATTACATAATTTTTATATCATCACACGCAAATCAGGATGGAACACTTCACTAGATACTCTTAGAGGCTACAAGATCCCTGGGACCAATCTCCTTAAACTTAGTAACTTGTAGTTGTCCCAGATGAGTTTGTAAAGGTTCTCTCAAGAGCAACACAAGTCACTCTGCTATAGATAATTATTTCCAAGCAGAAACCTTTATTTTAATTTGGGAAACTAGCCACAGTTAAGAATTTTGTACCTTGGCACCATACAGATCTGAGTTTTTCATTAACAGCTCAGCTGAAGTTCGTACTGTTACACCTGCAGTTTCACATTGTAACACACAGTTCTCCAGGGTTGTTTTTCCATGATGGACATCTACATACACAAAAAATAAATATTGTTAAATTAATCAGTTATGCAAAAGCAAACCCTTCCTACACATAGATGGACTTGTAGCATTTTTGCAGTGTGATAAAATTACTATTTTAATCTTATCTACTTCAGGTCCACATGCATGGTGTGCGCTTGTGCTATTTTCTTAGTATGAGCCAGAGCCCTGTTGCAAGGGAGAACGAGTTAAGAATTTCTCAGGGGCTCCTTTTTTTTTTTTTTTTTTTGGGGGGGGGGTTGAAAGTGACAGCAACTATTCTTTTCTGATTTAATAAGATACTGAATACACGCATACAGGTGACAAAAAAAAAAAAACCCTAACATTTTAACATCTTTAAAACCAAATGTCTGTGGAGGAAAAATTTAAATTGGCACCTTCTGCAAAGACAGAAGGACCATGGCCAATAAATTAACTAGATATAACTTAGGATTATTTGAGCCTCTGTTTGTGCTGTCAGCAAAGTTCTACACTACTTCTACAGCATATGCCATTCCTCAATGGAGAGGGCTCTTTTGTGGAAAGACAAATTATTTCCTCTTCCAGGTTGCCTGACAGAGGCTGGGCAGCAGTCAAGAGCCAGGCAGCCTTAACAGCAGAAAAATGATCCAGTCAAATGATCTTATCCAAATATAATAATAAAACACAAGAGCCACAATAGCTTAAAAATGCAAAAAGTAGATGTTATTTTGAACTCCACATTATAAGCAAGTTAAAAAAAAAGGGGGGGGAAGCCTGGATATTTATACTTGTAGGGCTCCTCTCTACACTATTTTGTTAAAACTAGTAAACTCCAACACTGTGTCCCAGCTTTAATTCTAAGAGCAAATAACAAAAGAGTCACAGAGGTCAAGATACTTTTATACTCACTTAAAATCCCCTCCACAGCATCATGTTGCACAAATTTCAAACTGGAGATCCTTATATTGCCTCCTGTACAGTCAACAAAGTTGTCTCCTTTCCCTCGTTTTTCTATCACAATATCATCTGGCAGGCCATAGCCTTGAAGCAGAGGTGAAAAATTCAAGTTTGATGAATAATTGGTAATAGTCAGGTGCTAAATTACAGACATTTAAATATGGAGGTTACAGAGCTGAGGTCTAATATCTTGAATATGATTTTCCACCCAGTGGCCAGGCTACACCGTACATCCCCTCTGAACCAAGGTACAGGTACTCAAAACTCAAGAGTTACCCTACTTGAATGACAAGCTATAAAATATAAAGTTATTTTAGACAGTTGAACAAAAGGCTAAGTGAGCTCAAATTTGTCAAGGCCAAAGCTCTCGCTCCCAAAATTTACAACTGAGCAGGGTGATGCAGTAGACAAGGACACTGACACCTGCAGTCCACTTGCAAAATGCAGAAGTTCAGAAGAGCAGGCAGAGGTTCCAAAGAACAAGGGGGTATAAAAGCAGTCACTACCATGACACAAGGCAGGCAAGTGCAAAGGACTTGATATTGTTAGCAAGCTTCACTGAACTTCCACATTTAAGTGAAACTTGGGTCAAAATTTAATGTTCCTGTGTTAATGGGCCTCCAGATTAATTCAGATCAGAAAAGAAACTTTCAAACACATGCCAACATTGATTTACAAAACCATCCACAGCTGTCAGCATTCAACCACTTAAGGGGAAATTTATGAGCATGTAAAGCTCTTATTGCTTGCCACTGACAAGAATCATGATAGGGAAAGCAATAATGCAACATCTATTAAAGCAGCATGAGTCCTATCATTTTCTGAGAGCACACACAAACTCAGGTAAGAAGTGCCTAAGCAGGATGCTAGCTTTTAACCAAGTACATAAATAAATACTGTAATGTGCAAGTAGAAAGCTTCAAAAGAAAATCCTTTGAACAAGAGTTGGCAGAAAGTTTTAAAGACAGCAGATTTAATGCAAATTTAAGTGACTGACATACACTGTACTACTAAGAAATCTTTTCCTACTCCTACTGATTCATGGTCACCCCTGGGGAGGTGGCATGGGGCAGTTTACTTCCAGTACTTAAAGAGAGAACACTACATGACAACAAATGGCACAAATAGTTTAACTTCACACAGAAGGAGATTGTTATCCAGGGGAAGAGTTTTAGGAATAATTGTCCTACAGACTACTTGCAGTTTTTCCTAATGTCACGGTTTAAGCCCAGCCAGTAACTCAAAACCATGCAACTGCTAGCTCACTCCCACTTCCTTTTATCCCCACCCCCACTGATGGGGGAATGGGGAGGAGAATCGAAAGAATGCAAGTCCCATGGGTTGCGATAAGAACAGTCCCGTAACTAAGGTATGACACAAAACTGCTACAGCTAATAACGGAAATGAAAAGGGGAAAAAACATAACACTAAGAGGGGGTGGGAAAAAAACCAAACCAAAACCCAAACAATAAACACAAGTGATGCACAAACAATTGGTCACCACGCTCTGACCAATACCCAACCCGACCGAGCAGTGACCTAGTTCTTCCAGGTAACTGCCACCAGTTTATATTCTGGGCATGACGTACGGTGGTATGGAATACCCCTTTGGCTACTTTGGGTCAGGCATCCTGTCCCTGCTTCCTCCCCGTTTCTTGTGCCCCTCCTCAGTGGCAGAGCATGAGACTGGGAAGTCCTTGATTGGGGTAAGCATTACTTAGCAACAACTAAAAACATCAGCGCGTTATAAGCACTGTTCTCATACTGAAAGTAAAAAACACAGCACTGCACCAGCTACTAAGGAGAAAAAGAACTGTTACAGCTGAACCCAGGACACCCGGACATGCTTTGGCTTGCTTTACACTTCACCTCTGAAGCAGCAGCTCTAGTAGTAAAAAATAAGCTGTGAGAAGATAAGGCATCGAGGAGGAAAGAGTCACCTGCTAACAGTGGTGTTCAATACACAAGGTGGTCATGGTTGTGTGCTGTAAGCTCAGTGACTGCCCAGGGGCTAACAGCAATAATCATCCAGTAACACTGACCACAAGTGTTAGATGGGCTAACTCTGCAGGTTCCCATCCAGCTTGAACAACTACCATACAAGCAGAAGGAAAGTCCTTAGGTGCCTTTACTACACATTTTTGTCAAGTGTTAAAGTTAACTTCATTGTGATTTCCTGCAGTTGCTACTGCTTTTACCTTTCAACCTTAGGACTGACTTGCACAGTAGCTGGAAAAAAAATAAATTCTCCACTAAGCAAAGGGGCGTTGTATCTTTGATGAGTAATTCCTTCATCCCCAGAAAGCCATCCAAATAGCCAGCTGCTCAGATTAGTGTCAGCAGCATTATTCTTCATGCTCCTACCTCAAACAGTTTTGGCTGCTCCTACTGCTATCAAAACTTCTCTAACACAAGTCCATGTAAGATTAAATACCCTGGCAAGTACTCATTATTCAGAGTGATTCATACTAAAGATACATACGCATATGCCTTGCTACTCAAAACAGAGCAGCATATTCTTCAGTAGGTGTGCTGTTGCAGCATTTGTATTGCTGCTTTCTCAGAGCTAGAAAAGCAGTGAATACCACCCCACAATTTTAGAACAATGTCATTCTTGCAGATAAATAAAGCACTTTAGTGCAATCCTTTATCCTACAAGTGCATTGTCTATCAGCATGAATATCTATATAAATCAAACATACACAAGAGGACAAGAAAGAAAATGACATCTATAAAACAAGGAGGGCAAGAAAAATCAAATCCAGAACAGCAGGAAATTAAACTCCCAGCCTTCTTCTCTTTAAAAACTTTTGACAAAACAAAAATGCAGCTAAGTATCTGAACAGCTATACAAGCCCCAGTGATATACTGAGTATTACACAGCAGATTGTGCATGCCTAAAGCAGAGGAAATATACTGAGAAATCAGGAACTTTGAGGAAGAGATGCAACTTAGCCTACGCAAGACAGAAGTATTTAAACCAAATATTTTGCAAGAAAAATGCGATCACATATGCTGTGTCTGTCTGAACAGCAAAAATAAATCCACAGCTCCCTCTTCTACCCATGTGCTTCTCATAATGTAGATTCAAATTGGCAGCCACCCACACACATCGTTGACAGGCAATAAGTGCCATAAAGAGCAATTGGCTCTTGTCCTCTGTATTCATCAGTACTATACTGTCAGGGAGTCTCAGACTACACCTCTGAAGCACATTAAGACATGAAAAGAAGTACTTTTAAATTATTGGTTCTAAAAACTGAAGCCTCTCAGAATAACTTTTCTACTACAGAGATTAAAAAAAAAAAAAAGAAAAAAGAAAAAATCAAATTCCCTATGTTTCTTTTGAATCTTCTGTATTATATATATAAACAGGATTTGTCCAGACAAATGGTTAGCAGGAAATTATTAATTTGCTATAAATCAGCAAAATTTGCAGTTTATTTGCAGAAGTAACTACAGCTAACGAAACAGCTTACTCCATCCTGCATTAGACATGGCTCTACAGATATAGGACACTTTGAAGAAAAAACACCAAATGCTCCCACCAGTCTCCACAGAAAGTAAATATTCCTGCAAAGCTTGTTAAAGACATTGTTTACTTTAAGGACCTTTATGCTGTCAAACCTTTTACCTTCTAGTTCAACTGAATCAGCAATGCAGACCACGCCATCTACAACGTAATGACCAGGACAGATGATGACTCTGTCTCCTTCATAACAGGCATTTACAGCTGCCAGTGGATCATTGTGAAACTGTAAAAGACAAACAACATAATCTGCTCCTGAAAATGCTATAAAAATGGATGCATTTATGTCCTGAAAAAGCAATTAAAAGTTGCTGCCTTTGCTTAAAAGAAACCCCTTTTAATGCACCAGTAATAGAGAATTTCTACTTTGAATTTAAGAATCATATCACATTCCAGACAAAACCAACCTTAAAACATTCCTTCAATATTTGTGTCATGTCCATTCCTCCATGAGAAAACTGGGACAGAGACACAGATTGAAGAGCATATGCATCAGAAAGCAAACCTCAATATGGCCTTGGTTTAAAGCCAACTTTTGAATTGTGCCTTAAGTGACTTACCATGAATTACTAAAGAAACAGACAACAGAAGGTAAAGAAGACTCAGCCACTAGATTTGAACTGGTTTGAACACTGGCATAACCCTTTACTCCTGCTGCAAGTCACCCCAAAATAGAGTTCAGTTATTACAGTAGTAAATATTGGGTCCAGAGAGTCTTTCTTCTTGCCCAAAGAGGCGAGGCTGATACCCTTCACAAATACTAGTGAGGATTTTGTACTGAAGGATTACAAACAGTATAGAAAAAGTGCACATTTATTGCTTCCCAGCAAATTCCAGGGTAAGCATAATAAGAGCACTTTCAATTGTCACGTCAGAAAATCTGACTTACAGCCCAAAAGTCAATCTAGGACCTTCCCTGTGGCTCCATTGTGGCCATCTCTAATTCATGAACTTGATCAGAATACAGCACGCGATTTCATTTGGGCCCAAAGAATCCAAACTGTTAACCACTAAAGTGGTAAGTCCTGTCTGAATTCACTAGAACTAGACTGCTCTAAAATAAATGTATCTCCTACTCAGAACTAAAACAAGAGAATGATATTTCTTCCTTGAAATTCTAGGTCATTATCAGCAACATCAAAAGAAACCAGTATTTCAGAATTATATATAAGTATTATACCTTATGTTTCACTGTAGAATGATTACAGGTTTATCTCATTTCCTACATACAGGAAGGAAATTGCTTGTATAGAGTACTCAGCAGACAAATGAATTAAAAGAAATTATTTGTATCATCCAGTCTTACCACTTACAGTTAAAATTATACTGCTTTTTTTGAACTGATAAAAAACAAAACTACAAATATAGCATCTTGCACATGATAAATTAACTTACTCTTCCTTATTGTTTCTCAAGCAGAAAAAAACCCTATTAGCAGTCAGACAAGTCCCGCTGCTGTACCTGTATTTCTTGTTCTTCACCACAAGATTGAGGGCAAAATTTGTCCCTTATCAATGACTGCAGCATACTTGCCACCATGGTTGAGGACACAACGTGAGTGATCTTAGCACCCGTTGGTCTCAATCCTTTAGCTTGGAGACTGCTGTATTTTTGGTAACCACACACATACCTAAAACAAGAGCAGCAAAGCCGTCATTTTTTTTATTAAAGACTGTCCGTTTCCCATATGGCCCTCCTCCTTGCATAAACCCACCAAGTACCTCAGCAGAGGATTCTCAATTAGTTTTAGCTTTCGTTTTAAGTGCTCTATTTTCTCATACAGTTTTAGTCCTTCCACCATGGAGACATTTTCTACTTCTGAGTCCAAATCACTGCTTGATAGGCGGTTTCTCACATGTAAAAACTTGCTGTAAAGCTCTTCACATTGAGACAAGTAGTTCTGGTAATTGGCTACAAGGCCAGAAGGCACACGGTGCTCAAGGATGTCATAATGCCTGCAGTTCAGAGCAAGGGGTCAATTATTCCACATTAACAATTTTTAAACACAGAACATGAGAACAATTTTTAAACACAGCAAGTACATCAGTACTCCAGTCTAGATTCTCTGCAGTCTATATCAACACTGCTAAACAGTTTCTGAAAGCAGCAAAACAAAAAATATGAGCAGACACAAATAAATTACTTCCTAAAGAGTTGGCCATCCACCTTGAAAGATTATACACAAGTATCAGAAAGTCACTGTAAAACAAAGGCATAAGCACAGCTCTAAAAAATGGTTAAGTACTGATAAGGTAATTATATATGAAAATTAGTCTTTTGAGCATTTAATAGAAAAACTGAAAAAATTATGTCTGAAATCAAAGAAAAATCCTACAATGTAAAGTCTCTGTTAGCAGGAATCTAAACTACCTGAACAAAACTGCAGAATGAGAATAAGAAAGGCTTTACCAGCACCAGATGAAGATGGGAAGGTACTGCATAGCAAAATCTGCACCATCCGAAGGGTAACCTCTACAAATGAAATTGCAAGCCAGAAAATGCCAGCCCATAGTTGCATTGCCAAGGGCAAAAGATATGGACATCTGCTAGCTAGACAGTGCCAAGAGCTTCAGGGCCAATCATGTAGGACCAATCATGGTCACTACAAAAAAGTTGGACATCAATTAATGACAAATAAAACAAGATTTAATTATCTTGCACCATTTTTGTAGGGAACTAACTGAACACAGTATACATAACTCTATTTGAGAGGCTGTGTGAAATAAGGGCAAAGATGTTCCCTCAACTTTCAGAGATTCTTTACAGGGTGCACTTAAAGCATGCTGCAAAGAGCAAGGAAATTTGTAGTCACAGCAGTCAATATCTATACAGGGTGAACAAAACCACAGAGCCTCACAAATTTTTGGCAATGGGGTTATTAGAAACAGAGTAAGCCCTTCAGCATGATTAGCAGCAGATGATTTTATAGCAATATAGAAATATAAAATATCTGAAGGAAACAATTTGGTACATAATTCGTTCCACATTTTAGAGCATGCATTGTGGAAGTGCATAAAACCATCCTGATTTTTCAAACTTTAGTTATATAGTTCATACAGCTTTACTTAACATGCAATGTAAAGCTACTGTCTGTTCTCATTAAAGCAGCACATACCAGACACCCGAAAAGTTTAAAGCATACTGTGTTCCTGTTATTCCTGAGCTGAAGCATCAGAGAATAAGAAAGTATAACATTCACTTTTCTACTTGAAGACATTTTTTTTAACATTTTGGATTCTTGCTAAAATGGCTGTAAGGCCACACAGTCTTAAAAAAAATAATAAAGCATTATGCCACGGCACATAATTCTATTCTAGTTTCATGCCATGGCAGATCTCCATGAGGCTGGAAAAAGTGAACAGAACAGCCATTTGCTGGAGAAAACTGGTATAAACACTTCAGAAGCATGTATCGTTTTCATATATAACACTTCCTCCTCATTTGCATGATCTCAGAAAAATACAGGCGCATCCCAGTCCTGTTTGAAAGAGTCACATTGTGTCCTGTTTTAAAGACAGGCCTCCAGCCACCTTTCTAACGTGCAGAATTGTACTCATTTTCTTTGTAAAGCACATGCTATATGCTAAATAGCATTTCAGGGTAGGTTGCAAATATTCACTGATATAGCTCCCCAGCATCATAGCAGTATCAAACCTGTATATGAATGACACACAAACATCCAGATACTCATGGTGCTACGTTATGATAAGAAAAGGAAGAGTAACTCATGAAAGAAAGATACAGCATCAAATCTCAGGAGAAAACCTAAAGTAAAAATCACTTACAATTATTCTTTCTAGGTCTATTTTATGCTTAGGTTATTTGGTACCCTCAAAACTATAACCAGATCATGTCCTTACACACTGCTTCAGTTCCACATGACAGAACAGCATTTAAAACCCACCTACAAAAAATCTAATGCTGACTAATCCCACTAGGGAAAGCAATGCACACATTCCTCCTTCAGCATGACCGATTCACAATTTTTGTTTTCGTTTAATTCCATTCCAGTTCTTTCTCTACACCCAGAGGCATCAGAGCATCCCCTGCTAGTATTATAGTTCATATTGCATGAAGGTGGCTATAGCTGGGTTTGGAGTGCCATCTGATGGAAGGTCAAAGATTATAGGGAAAAACAGAGGGTTCAGAAATCAAGTGGTAGTCTCAGCTACACCCTTTTTCCAGAAGAGGTTTTGACTGTCAGAAGTGAATGCTGTTAGAATAAATTTTCTCAAATCTACCAGTAAGAAAAGTTTTTAAAAATCTAGCTGTGTCACTATTCCTACATGTCCTTCCCTGTGGTTCTATCCAAATAATATCAAAGGTTTTTCACTTACAATTTCAGTCGAGGCTCAACACATCGCACAAAGTAATCAAAATCATCATCCTCCTCCTCATCCCAGGTCCTCCAGATGCACTGGTAGAAGAACCTTTTGAAGCAAAGTAAGAATTTAATCACACAAAGGAGGCCAAGTTTACCTGAGTAGGGAGAACAGCACTGAAAATGCAAATGTAACCAGTTTGAGAATTCATCTCAAAGCAGCACCCTTCTCCAATTCCATGTTACTGTAAAATATTTAGCACACACAAGTTCTCTGTTGTCTACCTATATAAAGAGTTTTATTTTGTGCATTAGGGTTGAAAATCCCCAAAAAGCCCAAGTTCTATTTTCATCAAGACAGTGAACAGCTAAAAGCTGGATTTGGAAGTTGTTTGGTTTTGGGCAGGCATCCTTCAGCTAAACTTTCTTTTTGGCAATGAGCTTGTCACCTCCATCATTCAAGCTTAAATCTCTAATATGGAGTACCTCTCAGCAAAATGTTTCTCTTCTCCCCTTTTTCACGCACCACTTCTGAAATGGCCCATTTTCTAGACAGGAGGGTCATTCCCCCTGTTTCATCCATCTACTGCCTATTTCTACACAGTATTTAGTCTATGAAAGCAAGGGAGATGGAAAAGAGACAGAGGTGATAAAGAAAGGAAAAGAAAATGGAAGACACGAACACTTGAAAAATAAAGAGAAAATTCGGGGGAGGAGGGAAAAAGGCAAAAAAAGAGAAAGAATGGAACAGAAAAGAAAAAATCCACCAAAATGTTATAGAAAAGAAAGGAATGCTGCACTAGAGCCAGCAAGGTGATACAGCCCAAGGAAATCTGGGTGAAGAGAAGGAAAACACAAATTATTTTCTTCCAAGCTTTTGACACAGCAAGCAGACTGACAATAAGCTGCAGCCAAACATAGCTGGTTATTGTGTGATTACCTGCAGCTGCAGAGGACACCACAGATTTTTCTTTGTGAGCAGACTTCACACAGTACCAACCAGTTTTACTTCGGAAAGCATAGCTTGTGGAGCTACGAGCATGACCACAAGAACTCAGGGCACCACGCGCTGGATACTATCAGAGTGTCATTGCTCAAGACAAAAATTAAACTTTGGGTGTTTTCCTACCTGACATGCTCTACAGCTAGTGCTGTGTGGTCAAACTCTCCTGACTCGTCATACACAACCCACAGCTCCTGCAGTAGTATCTTATGCTCCTTCATCTCCAAGAGCTCCTGCACACACTCCAATGTAAAGGTGCTGTCCCGCAACTCACACAGGAAAGGCTCACTGAGTTGCACAACTGCTTTCAGAGCTGAATACTCCACATCAATAACCTGTTAGAACAAATATTTCGTAAGATTTCTCAGAACCTTAGATACAGCTGAGGAGGGGTAACATAACATGCATATGTCAGCAGCCTGTACTCATCAAATATGTAATGGAAATGCCAGTTCGAACATCCAAGGTTTGCAAAAAGATGTATGACTTGGACACTGAGATACCTAGGAAAGAAATATCCCAAACCAGCAATCCTCAGTGGGTCTGTGACAGGAGCACAATGTGGAAGACCTATTGTCAGTAAAAAGGTGGGCTAAAAGGAAGAATTTTACTGATTGAAAAAAAAAAAAACCCTGAGAAATTATCAGAGCCTGATATTTGAAGATGACATTACACCAGCCAGTTCTGGACCAAGTATTTATTCCCTCTAAGCCCAGAGTTCTACCTCACAGCTCACTCACACTGACTTGGTGTTCCCCTTCCAGTTTCAAACAAGGACACTTAAAAAAAAATCGCATTGCTCTACCCATCGCTAGCAATTACATATGGAAACATTACTATTTTCTATCAGCTCCTAAGCTTATAAGTGATCTGTCTGTTAGAGGTAAATTGTGTTCGTTGGAGACAATGCCTGAGCATTGTCTCCCACTGAGCAACTGCATTCTATTTACCTCAACAAGGACCTCAAACACTTTAGTGCGCCAGACTGCCTGCCATCCAGATGGTTCAAGGACCTTCGCCAGGTACTCAGCTGTGAATTCTTTCACTTCAGAAACTTTGCAGTCAGCTAAAGAAATTAAAGACAGTAATTTATGGAAAGAAAGAAAAGTCATTCAGCTCACCAGAAAATGAAAGTGAACACAGTTGAAGTCTTCCTCTTTCACATCTCAGGTTTGAATTCATTCTGTTTTGCTCATGATAACCAGCAGCATTTTTGCTGTGTCTCTCTCAGAAAGCTGGAGAGACATCTGGTTTGTGCTTCTCTAGAGGAAGATTCAGTACTCAAATTTCCAGGTACTGAAGGTTTCAGTGCCAGTGGTATTAAACAGCTAGCCTGTGCCTTACTAAACACAAAAAAAGTACTAGAAAGACCAGTTAAAACAAGGCACAGAATACAGTATTAGCACTTCTGCCATTCAGAGTTTATTTACTTATACTGTAACCATTGCCTCCAGATCCATCAGCAATAGCAGCATAAGTGATCACAGCACACTACATCTTTGATAAGCCCAATTAAGATCACCTTACGGTTTAATAAATACACTCCACTTAAACAGGATTATTTAATGAGTCACTACAAGAAACCTGACTGCATATTCTCTTTCTAAGAAATTACTTACCCAAGATAAAATCCTGGTAAGCTTTAAATCGCTCATAAAACAAAAGATTATTGGTGTGAAAAATATCCGGAAAATGCACATTCCCATTTGGCGCACTCCTTCCTAAAGCAGTCCCTGGTTTATCGCCACTGCCATAATCGCTGCTGGAATCATCATCTTCCTGGAGCAGATCTGGGGAGAAGAGTGGGAACAAAGCAAAGCTCACACAACTGTCAGTTCAATGCAATCATCAGTCACTCTATTCCAATAGAATTCCTTTTCAGCTCAAGAACTACCAAGAACCTGCATTCTACAACACATGAAGAGACCTTTGTGAAGAGACTACTGCCAAGATTTAAGTCTAGTCGTAACTAAGAAAACAATGCAGACCCTCTCTCACTCCTCCCCTTCTTCCCCCTGCCTCCCGGAGGGATGGGGAGGAGAAATGAAAGAACGTAACTCCCACAGGTTGAGATAAGAACAGTCCAGTAACTAACATATAACACAAACCATTACTGCTACCACCGATAATAATAATAAGGGAAGTAACAAGGG
This sequence comes from Ara ararauna, assembly GCA_028858755.1. Taxonomy (NCBI): domain Eukaryota; kingdom Metazoa; phylum Chordata; class Aves; order Psittaciformes; family Psittacidae; genus Ara; species Ara ararauna. The sequence continues at coordinate 1,174,301 of CM054410.1, read as the reverse complement.
AAGAGAATACAACTGCTCACCACCCGCCAACCAATACCCAGCCCGACCCAGCGGTGATCTAACCCTACTGGGAAACTGCCCCAGCTTCTATACTGGGCATGACGAGCTGTCGTATGGAATACCTCTTTGGCTCATTTGGGTCAGGCATCCTGTCTCCGCTGCCTCCTGGCTTCCCCTCCTCCCTGGCAGAGCATGAGGCTCAGAAAGTCCTTGGTCAGACTAAACATTACTAAGCAGTAGCTAAAAACATTGGTGTCATCAGCACTGTTCCCAGGCCAGAAGTCAAAATCACAGCATTGCACCAGCTACTAAGGACTAAAAATGGCTGCTACTGCTGAACCCAGGACAGTAACCACCCCTTATTCCTTACTCTTCATGTCATGCTCAGATCCCATATTCCCAATATACTATCAATCTTATCTCATATATATACATACATATATATATATATATACATCCACACACACAGAGATGTCATTCCTTAGTGCATGGACCAATCCCCACGAAACTGCTAAGTCCATCCAGTCCATGATGTCAGGCTCCATCTCTTGTAACAGTCTTTCAGAGCACGAGAGGCTGTGTGCAGGGTTGGATAGTTGCCTGCTAATGCTGATTGTTCCTTTACCACAGAACTTGTCTGGTTTCCTCAAAGTTCATTCTTTATTGGGATAATGGTCGGACGGAAGTTAGGGCCAGTCACTGGTGACCTTAAGATATCTAGTTGGTGGGCTGTAAAAGTGCTACATAGCAGGCAACAGCATACAATTGAGTTCATTGGCTGTTTTCCCCTAAAATCAAATCCCCTTGAGGTACACATTGGACTTCCCCATCTTCCCGCATTACCCACCAAGTATATCCGGGTCCCTGAGCAAAAGCAATCCCATGAGTGGGTTTGCATTTACCTGAAGCAGGAATAACCCAGACTGTCTTCCCCAGCAAATTCTTTATATGCACCACAGGAACTTTGTCCCCTTCTACAGTATGCAAAAGTTCTGACTGGGCTGGGCCATCCCTGTTGGCTGATCCTCTGGTGTTGACCAACCAGGTGTCCTTTCGTGTGTATCCCCACGTTTGAAAGTCCCACCACCCATTGCACTCAGTGTAGTTTTTAACAGCCCATTGTACCGTTCGATTTTCCCAGAGGCTGGTGCATTGCAGGGAATGTGATATATCCACTCGGTGCCATGCTCTTTGGCCCAAATATCTATAAGGCTGTTCTGGAAATGAGTCCCACTGTCTGACTCAATTCTCCCTGGGGTGCTGTGTTGCCACAAAATCTGTTTTTCAAGGCCCAGGATAGTGTTCTGGGCAGTGGCATGGGGCACAGCATATGTTTCCAGCCATCCTGTGGTTCCTTCCACTACGGTAAGCACACAGCACTTGCCTTGGTGGGATGGTGGCAGTGTGATATAATCTGCCAGGCCTCCTCATATCTGTACTTCAGCCATCATCCTCCATACCAAAGAGGCTTTAACTGTTTAGCTTGCTTAATTGCAGCACATGTTTCACGCTCCTGAATAACCTGGGCAATAGCAAATAGTCCATTGTTAAGTCCACACCTCGATCACGAGCCCATCTGTGTGTTGCATATCTGCCCTGATGGCCTGAAGTGTCATGGGCCCACCAGGCTGAAAATAATTCACCCTTATGTTGCCATTCTAAGTCCATCTGAGCCACTTCAATCTTAGCAGCTTTATCCACTTGTTGGTTGTTCTGGTGTTCCTCAGTGGCCCAGATCTTGGGTACATGAGCATCTACGTACCTTGACCGCTAAGTTTTGCACTCGGGCAGTGATATCTTGCCACAGTGCAGCAGCCCAGATGGGTTTACCTCTGCGTTTCCAGTTGCTCTGCTTCCCTTCCTGCAACCACCCCCACAGGGCATTTGCCACCATCCATGAGTCAGTGTAGAGATAAAGTACTGGCCACTTTTCTGGTTCAGCAATGTCCAAGGCCAGCTGGATGGCTTTCACCTTGGCAAACTGACTTGATTCAGCCTCTCCTTCAGCAGTTCCTGCAACTTGTTGTCGAGGACTCCATATGGCTACCTTCCGTCTACGATGCTTTCCCACAATACGGCAGGACCCATCAGTAAACAAAGCATATTGCTTTTCACTTTCTGACAGTTCATTATATGGTGGGGCCTCTTCAGCACGCATCACCTCCTCCTCCTCCTCTGGTGACATTCCAAAATCTTTGCCTTCTGGCCAATCCATGATGACTTCTAGAATTCCTGGATGACTGGGATTTCCTATGCAAGCTTGCTGTGTAATTAGTGCAGCCGTCTTACTCCATGCAGTATCGGTTCTATGACGTGGACAGGAGACCCTGCCTTTGAACATCCAGCCCAGCATCAGCAACCGGGGTGCCAGGAGGAGCTGTGCCTCAGTGCCAATCACTTCTGAAGCAGCACAAACCCCTTCATATGCTGCCAGTATCTCTTTTTCAGTTGGGGTATAGCTGGCCTCAGATCCTCTGTATCCCCGACTCCAAAAGCCAAGGGGTCAACCTCGAGTCTCCCCTGGAGCTTTCTGCCAAAGGCTCCAGGTAGGACCATTCTCCACTGCTGCGGTGTACAGTACATTTTTAACATCTGGCCCGGTCCAGACTAGTCTGAGGGCTACTGCATGAACTACCTTTTGTTTAATTTGCTCAAAGGCTTGTTGCTGCTCAGGGCTCCATTTGAAATCATTCTTCTTCTGGGTCACATGATAGAGAGGGCTTACAATCAAACTGTAATTCGGGATGCACATTCTCCAGAACCCCACAGCACCCAAAAAAGCTTCTGTTTTTCTTATTGGTTGGTGGGGACTTTGCTGTTATCTTGTTGATCACATCTGTGGGGATCTGGCGATGTCCATCTTGCCATTTTATTCCCAAAAATTGAATCTCTTGTGCAGGTCCCTTGACCTTACTCCGTTTTATGGCAAAACCAGCTTCCAGCAGGATTTGGATTTTTTTCCTCCCTTTCTCAAAGACTTCTTCCATTGTATCACCTCACACAATAATGTCATCAATGTATTGCAGGTGTTCTGGAGCTTGCCCCTGTTCCACTGCAGTCTGGATCAGTTCATGGCAGATGCTAGGGCTGTGTTTCCACCCCTGGGGCATTCAGTTCCAAGTGTATTGGACGCCCCTCCAAGTAAAAGCAAACTGTGGCCTGCACTCTGCTGCCAAAGGAATTGAGAAAAATGCATTGGCAATGTCAAGCGTGGCATACCACTTGGCTGCCTTTGACTCCAGGTCATGCTGAAGTTCTAGCATGTCCTATACAGCGGCACTCAAGGATGGTGTAACTTCGTTCAGGCCACGGTAAGTCTACCGTTAGTCTCCACTCTCTGTTACACTTTTGCACTGGCCATATGGGGCTATTAAAGGGTGAGTGGGTCCTACTGATCACTCCTTGACTCTCCAGTCTACGGATCAGCTTATGGATGGGAATCAGGGAGTCTTAGTTGGTGCAATATTGCTGCCGGTGCACTGCTGTGGTCACAACTGGCACTTGTTGTTCTTCGACCTTCTGCAACCCCACAACCGAAGGATCCTCTGAGAGACCAGGCAAGGTAGACAGCTGCTCTATTTCCTCTGTCTCCAAAGCAGCAATACCAAAAGCCCATTGGTACCCTTTTGGGTCTTTGAAGTACCCTCTCCTGAGATAATCTAAGCCAAGGATGCATGGAGACTTTGGACCAGTCACAATGGGGTGTTTTTGCCATTCCCCTTCCAGTCAGGCTGATTTCAGCCTCCAGTACAGTCAACTCTTGGGATCCTCCTGTCACTCCAGAAATAAAAAATGGGTTCTACCCCTCGACAGCTTGATGGCATCAGGGTACACTGTGCACCGGTATCTACTAGAGCCTTATACTTCTGTGGGACTGATGTGCCAGGCCATCTGATCACACAGTCCAGTAAATCCTATTGTCCCCTACCTCCACCTGGCTGGAGGCAGGGCCCCTCTAATAGTCATCACATTGGTCACTCATGTCTTGTTGGCAGCGATTAGTCTTTATCACAGGAGCTGAAGTAAAATCAGTTCTTCCACTCCATCTGGGAACCTGCTCACCAGAGATGGAAGCCACAGCTTTCATGGGATGATCATTCTTGACCTTTATTCTCCTCTTCAATTCACACACCCGATCCTCCAAAACTGAGGTAAGTTTTCCATCCCACTTCGTCATGTCTTCTCCGTGATCCTGCAGGTAAAACCATAGGGTGGCCTGTGGCGTATACCTTCTACATCTTTCTCTCTCGAGCAGTAGGACACCTTTTGTTAGTAGCTGAGACGTGTGTTGGTACACATGAGGAGCTGGATAGATCAGATAGATCTTCTCTCAATTGTTTGAACTCGCAGCACCGTTTTTCCACAGCTGAAATGATAGAGGGGGTGAGAATGTCTTTGAACTCTCAGAGTTTATGAATCATTTCATCCACTGTTGGTGATATGTCTTTCCAGGTTACCGCTGCCAATGAATGGGCATATGATAGGAGCACTCATGGTGTGTAGTTGACGGGAATCAGATGAATGTCAGTCAGCCTGGAGTTGTTATGAACTGGACCATAGAAAGAAGAAATTCTTTCCCTATCAAGCCTATATATCCTTTTTCTTCCTGCCTGCCTCTCTCATGACAGATTATTCTTTCAAATTCTCTTTCACCAAAAGAGAAAAAGATACCAATTTTTCCTGCTCATGCAAGTATATCAAAGCACTTGTGCTTACACTTACAGCTAAATTTTGGCCAGCAGGATTATGCCAAGAAACAAATCCTTAATTTGGGAATTCAGACACAAACTGAAGCACAGGATGTTCCTTCTGAACACCAAAAACATTTTTACTGTGAGAATGGCTGAGCACAGACTGTAGTGAGAGGATAAGGGGTAACGGGTTCAAACTTAAACAGGGGAAGTTTAAATTGGATACAAGGAAGAAATTCTTTACTGTAAGGGTGTTGAGGCACTGGAATGGGTTACCCAAGGAAGTTGTGAATGCTCCATCGCTGGCGGTGTTCAAGGCTGGGTTGGACAGAGCCTTGGGTGGCATGGTTTAGTGTGAGCTGTCCCTGCCCATGGCATGGGGGCTGGAACTAGATGATCTTAAGGTCCTTTCCAACCCTAACTGTTCTATGATTCTATGATGACAGTGAATTCCATGTAAATTTCCACCACATGGGTTGTGTACATTGGACTTCATCTGGATCTATGGGTACATCCGCGTTGTTCGGCTTGATATGATAGATCATCTCTACAATGGCTGATACCCTCAGAGACTGGATGCCTTTCTCTAGAGTAGTCCACTTGGCCAAACAAGTTTTAACATCGTCCTTGTATGAAAACCTTTCTTTCACATCTGCCAAGAGCCACTTCCAAAGGCTGAGGGATTGTTTCTCTCTTGCAATTGCTTTGTCAATTCCCCTTGTGTACAGGGGCAAAGATATTGGTACAAATTGGTACTCTGGTTTAGCTGCAGTGATTATCACTGTGGTTTGGGTAGCTGCTGTACTTGTCACTGGGGTTTGAGTAGCTACTGTACTTGTCGCTGGGAGCGGTGTAGCTGCTGTGCTCAGAGCTAAAGTAGCTGCGCTGTCTGTTGCGGTCAAAGTTTGAGTAGCTGCTTTATTTGTTGCTGGGGGTGGTGTAGCTGCTGTGCTTGGAGCTGGAGTAGCTGCGCTGTCTGTTGCTTTGCCTTTAGATCCAGGGACATTTTCTTCCTTCTGAAGGTGCTGGAGAGTGTTGAACAGGACTCTGTAAGCATAGGCCAAGCCCCAGCAGTTTGCCATGATTTGTCTGTCTCTGGTATGACAAGAATGACAACACACCACCTTGAAGTGTTTTACTAATTTTTCTGGAGTTAGCACTTGTTCAGTGGTGAAATTCCAAAGCACTGGAGGGGCCCACTGGCCTAGATACTTGCCCATATGACGTGGTTTAAGCCCAGCCATAAATCAGCCACACAGTTCATTAGCTCCCCCTTCTTCCTTCCCCCGCTCCCAGAGGGATGGGGAGGAGAAATGAAAGAACGTAACTCCCACAGGTTGAGATAAGAACAGTCCAGTAACTAAGGTATAACACAGACCACTACTGCTACCATCAATAATAATGGAGATAACGGAAATAACAAGGGAAGAGAATACAACCGCTCATCACCCGCCGACCGATACCCAGCCCGACCCAGCAGTGAACTCACTCTTCCAGGTCTCTGCCCTCAGTTTTTAAATCCTGGGCATGACGTGCTGTGGCATGGAATACCTCACTGGTCAGTTTCGGTCAGGTGTCCTGTCTCTGCTTCCTCCTGGTTTCCCCCCTCCCTGGCAGAGCATGAGGCTCAGAAAGTCCTTGGTCAGACTAAATATTACTAAGCAGTAACTAATAACATCAGTGTTATCAGTGCTGTTCCCAGGCCGAAAGTCAAAAACACAGTGCTGCACCAGCTACTAAGAAGGAAAAACAATGGCTGCCACTGCTGAAGCCAGGACACCATACTATCCCACACACCCTGCCACTCATGACTGTCCAGCTTAGGGGAAAACTTCTTGGTCCTCCTATATCGTCATCTAACCCCAGGCAATGCCCAAACCCGACTCTGCTGAAGTCTCTGGACCAGACGAAATGGTTGTGGGTAAACCACATTCTGTATGCATGCCAACATGGTGATCCTCATCACAATCAGTAAGCAGGTCTCAAGGGTACCCAAAGGCCATTCAAAACCTTCAGAACTCTCAAACAATGCTGTAAATGGTCTTGTGGGGGGGCTGGGAGCGTAAGGGAATGTCTCCTTCACAGGCTGACCACCCGAGGAGGGGAAAAAAGATGTGTAATTGCTAAACACTTCCATTATATACCTCCCAAAATAGAGAGGTGATGACCACACTGGGAGCACATACCACTCCAGATTCATGATCAGTAAGTCTATTGTGTTACAAGTCATTGCCACGAAGTACAGCAAAACAATAACCCTAGCTCAGGCCCCCCAGCTGATAAACACTAAAACAGTAAATACCAGATGCAAGTTAAGGTACACCCACTGTAGGAGAGGATCTGGTTGGAGGCCATCTTAGGAACCTGAATTTGCACAACTCCATGGGACATGATAAAATCCATCTGCGGGTACTGAAGGAGCTGGCAAATGAAGCTGCTAAGCCACTGTCCATCATATTTGAAAAATCATGGCAGTCAGGTGAAGTGCCCAATGACTGGAAAAAGGGAAATATAACCCCCATTTTCAAGAAGGGGAAAATGGATGACCCGGGGAACTACGGACCAGTCAGCCTCACCTCTGTGCCTGGCAACATCTTGGAGCAGATTCTCCTGGAAGGCATGCTAAGGCACATGAAAAACAACAAGGTGCTTGGTGACAGCCAGCATGGCTTCACTAAGGGGAAATCCTGGCTGAACAATTTGGTGACCTTCTCTGATGGGGTTACGGAACTGATGGACAGGGGTAGAGCAGTTGATGTCATCTACCTGGACTTGTGCAAAGCGCTCGACACTGTCTCACATGACATCCTTGTCTCTAAGTTGGAGAGACATCAATTTGATAGGTGGACCACTCAGTGGACAAAGAACTGGCTGGATGGCCGCACGCACAGAGTTGTGCTCAATGGCTCAATGTCCAGCTGGAGACCAGTAACGAGTGGTGCCCCTCAGGGACCAGTGTTGGGACCAGTCTTGTTTAACATCTTTGTCGGTGACATGGACAGTGGGATTGAGTGCGCCCTCAGCAAGGCTGCTGATGACACCAAGCTGCGCTGTTCGGTTCATATGTTGGAGGGAAGCAATGCTATCCAGAGGGACCTTGACATGCTTGTGAGGTGGGCTGATGCCAATCTGATGAAGTTTAACCATGCCAAGTGCAAGGTCCTCCACCTGGGTCGGAGCAATCCCAGGCACAGCTACAGGTTGGGCAGAGAAGAGATTCAGAGCAGCCCTGATGTGCAGAAGGACTTGGGGGTGTTAGTCAATGAAAAACTGAACATGAGCGGGCTTCAGTGTGTGCTTGCAGTCCAGAAAGCCAACCGTATCTTGGGCTGCATCAAAAGCAGTGTGATCAGCAGGTTGAAAGAGGTGATCCTCCCCCTCTACTCTGCTCTCAGGAGACCTCACTTGGAGTATTGTGTGCAGTTCTGGTGTCCTCAACATAAAAAGGACGTGGAACTGTTGGGACAAGTCCAAAGGAGGGCCATGAGGATGATCAAGGGAATGGAGCACCTCCCATATGAAGATAGGCTGAGAAAGTTGGGGCTGTTCAGCCTGGAGAAGAGAAGGCTGCATGGAGATCTCAGAGCAGCCTTCCCGTATCTGAAGGGGGCCTACAGGGATGCTGGGGAGGGACTCTTCATGAGGGACTGTAGTGATTGGACAAGGAGTAACAGGTTCAAACTTAAACAGGGGAAGTTTAGATTGGATATGAGGAAGAAATCCTTTACTATAAGGGTGGTGAGGCACTGGAATGGGTTGCCCAGGGAAGCTGTGAATGCTCCATCCTTGGCAGTGTTCAAGGCCAGGTTAGATGTAGTTTAGTGGAAGGTGTCCCTGCCCTTGGCTGGGGGGTTGGAACCAGATGATCTTAGGGTCCTTTCCAACCCTAACTATTATATGATTCTACAACATGCTGAAAATCTGAGATTAAGAGGAACAACTTTCAGAGCCAATAAATCAGCATTGTGATGAGTGCCTACTAATCCAAAACAGTGAATGCTTATCACAAATACGATTAGACACACTCTGGCCAGATCTGTCGTTATCTCAATCCTTTGTGCCCCACATTGGGTGCCACAAAGAACTGTCATGGTTTCATCCCAGCCAGCAACCCAGAACCATGCAGCCACTCACTCACTCCCCCATGTTCTTCTGCTCCCCTCCTGCAGGGATGGGGAGGAGAATCAAAAGTATGTAACTCCCACAGGTTGAGAAAAGAACAGTCCAATAACTAAGGTATAACACAAAACCACTACTGCTACCACCAATAATAATAATGATAAGGGAAATAACAAGGGAAGAGAATACAACCGCTCATCACCTGCCAACTGATACCCAGCCTGACCTGAGCAGTGATCTAGCACTTCCGGGTAACTGACCCCAGTTTCTGTACTGGCATGATGTGCTGTGGTATGGAATGCCTCTTTGGCTTATTTAGGTCAGGTGTCCTGTCTCTGCTTCCTCCTGGCTTCCCCTCCTTCCTGGCAGAGCATGAGGCTCAGAAAGTCCTTGGTCAGATTAACATTACTAAGCAGTAGCTAAAAACACTGGTGTTAACAGTGCTGTTCCCAGGCCGGAAGTCAAAAACACAGCACTGCACCAGCTTCTAAGAAGGAGAAAAATGACTGCTACTGCTGAACCCAGGACAACTACCTTATTTAGTTACTTGTTTTCTTCTTCAGGATGGTTACCCTGTATGAGAAGATGATTTTCCTTTTTGCTGCCACGTGGCTGAGTTGCAGCTACATGCTAGCTTACTTAGTGACATGGTTTAGTGGGAGATGTCCCTGCCCATGGCAGGGGGATTGGAACTAGATGATCTTAAGGTCCTTTCCAACCCTAATTATTCTATGATTCTACTTAATCATGATTTATAGTCATTCTATAAAATCATAGAAGCTATAAAATCATAGAGTTCTATAAAATCATGTTTTATATTCATTCTATAATATCATAGAATCATAGAATAGTTAGGGTTAGAAAGGACCTTAATATCATCTAGTTCCAACCCCCATGCCATGTGCAGGGACAGCTCGCACTAAACCATGCCACCCGAAGCTCTGTCCAACCAGGCCTTGAAAATCCTTTAGGTAATACATTACCATGCATGTACATATTATGCCTTGTTAGTACACTGCACACTGCCTGCATCACCCAGACATGGTATCAGTCAGTAATCTAACTGCTTTTGAAACATGTATAAAACCAGCTAATCCTATACACAACTGATCTAAAATAATGCACAAGATTACTGTGAGCAAAGAGCAAAACATACACAAGACGCATGCTAAAATAGGAGACATAAGTCTCAGCTTAAGATGTGTCTTCACAGCTCACCTTAAGTCTTTTCCTGTTCTTCAGTGCAGGCATTGATTTTGCATTTCAATCAACTAACAAATAACATGGAAATTCCAAGGAACATATTCAGTCAGAAGGGGTAGCACTGTAATTTTTAGCCGACTTGAATGGACACTGGCTGAATCTGTTCTTTGAAGGTTACTAGGCAATGATAGCATTCCTTTAGAGTTCTCCAGAAAGTGTCTCCACTTGTGTTCCCATTACAAACTTAGTCATGGTTGGTCTTACAGTATTACTCATTCCTGGCCATCCCCAAGTTCAGAAAATAGCATGGAAATGATTGCAGTAAACCAACGACAATGATGATGCAGTGTTTTCCTTTTCATTAATGCAACAGCTCAAGACACCTTCTTTGCCCATAACTTGATACTTTAACAATTCCTAGACTTCTGCATTTTTATTAAATACAGTCTGTCCTTTACTAGATATCTCGATGCAGATACGTAAAAGAAAAAAAATCACATTCTGTTTTTAACTCATCCCTTACATTTCAGGATGCGTCATGAAAGCTAACAGTTTTGACCCCAAATTTGTTAAAATCTTACATATTTGGGGCAAAACTCAATCAGCAAAACCTAATCAGAATCAGTGCATGAGCCAGTTACAAGTGTTTAGGCCATGTAAATTTCCTTTGCAGCAGAAACACATAAATAAAGGGAAAGCTGATTTTAATCAAGTATGATTTATGAAATATTTTAAGTGCTTATTGTAAAACTGTAACTTTTCTACACATACACTGTAAATAAGATTTTTTCCTACACACCCATCATCAAATCCAGGAACTACAATACTCATACCCTATACTAGAGCATAGCATACACTACAGAACAAGCCATTTAATTCAGCTTGCACTTTGCTTACAAACTGCAAGCCTATAACTTCGCATCAATAATGACCTGGCACTGAGCAATGATATTCCCTAGATACTAAAAGCGTCGATATTCCCATGCTGTGCTATTAAGGCAGAGGGCAAGGGTAACTTCCAGGAAAGCGTTTTTCCTCTGTCAGCGTTTCAAACTCATACATATTCCTGAACGCTGACTCAAGTGCCTGCGGTTTGTACCAGAGACCCCATCCCAAGTTCACAACAGAAAAAAGAACCACCAGTGTTCATGTCCGCAGATACCGGGTGTTCCCCCGCAGGGCACCCCTCCCAGCGCGGTCCCCGAACCACGCACCAGCAGCCTCACGCACCGGTAAGCGCCGAGCCGCTGCCTGGTTCGGCCCAGGGCACCGCAGCCCCCTACCGCTCGGGAGACACTGGAAGCAGCACAGCAGAGGCTGGGGAGCAGCAAACTCCTCCACGGCCTGCTCTGTCTCCACACAGCCCCCCGCCTCCGCGGCCGCCTCACGCTCCAGCGCAGGCCTCACTGCAGCTGTAGAGCCCCCCCGGGCAAACCGCGCGCCCCTGCCCGCGATGCCGCCGGCCCTCCCCGCGGCTCGGCGATCCCTCGCCGGACGGAGCCAGCACCGGGGCGCGCCCGGCCGCAGGCAGCCCTAGCGGGACGGGCAATCCCCCACCTGGCTTCGCGTCGCCGGCGCGCTCCCGCCGCGCATCGCTGCCCGCTGCAGCGCCCAGGCCCTCCTGCTGCAGCCCCGAAGCGCTCCCCGCCAGCCCCTGCTCCGCCATGCTGCTCGCGCGGCTGCACCCGCCGGGATTTCAAACCGCGCCGACAGCTCACCCTCCGCAACGTCACTGGCAGCGGCTGTTCTTATTGGCTAGCGGCAGCTGCGCGCGAGCCCAGCCGCAGCGGGAGGGCGGGGCTGCGCGCGGCCCCGCCGCGGGCGTATAAAACCTCCAATAACGGCCATCGCGCCCCAAACCTGCGTTCACCGTGCGGCTCCTGGAGGGTGGCTTGGCTGTGGCCTCGCTTATCTTCTAGCCCTGACCAGCTGCCACGCGAAAGGCACACGGGCAGTTTCAACGTGCAGGGTCTCCCTGCTTTATTTCTCAGTCCTTCCATTTCGCTTCCCGTCTTCTCAGCGTCAGCATCGCCCGTTTCTGCATTGACATCACAACCAGTCTTGCAACCCAGAGCTTCTCTTCCCGCCGCAGTTTGCTTTTTGAGCTGTTAACACAAGTGCCGAGGACTGAAGCCAGAACGATGTGAGCAAGTTTGAGCAGCTGAAGGGGTTCACATTTAATAGATTTAACCTAGTAGATCTTTAGCAAAGAAAAGGTGACTGCAGGACGGGAGGGAAGTAAAGAAAGGAAAACCTAAGCCGCTTCAGGGGGCATTCAGTGCCCAGAGGATCATTGCCCAGAAGCATTAATCTCTCCTCCAAATAATAGCTATTTTTAATCGGCTTTTGAAGCAATTGCTTCAGAACATAAACGGCCACGAGAGGGCTGCCTTAGGTTTAAACAGCTCCCAGCTTTGAGTTCCTTCATGTTCTCTTCCCGAACATTAACAGCTTTCACAGTAGCAGGGAGATGCCTACAGCAGTTTTCACGTCCAGAGTAAGCCAACAGCCCTGTTCATCCTGACATCACACGAATCTGCGTTGCCGCGGGTCCACTGAAATCAGCCCTTGCTCATCATAACCCCAGAAGGAAAGAGAGTCTCAGTCCCCAGGCCTTGTCTGTAGTATGCCATCAGAACTTAACCATTGCACTGGCCATGCATGTCTAATACTGATGTAGCTTTTACCTATCATAATTAGATACAAAAGTACACTAAAACATACAAATTTCCCCACAAAGCATATTTCTGGGGGAGGGTCAGCCTTGAAAGCAGAATGTGTCCATAAATTTAGTGTCTCTAAACTGATTTAAGTAATTAAGAGTTGGAAGTTTGTCCCTACTAAACTTACAATACCATGGAACATGGTGTTATATTTGAAGCGGGCTCCCCAATATTTAAAGAGCAGAGTGACATAGTCATTGACGACATTGAGATTCTGCAATAGGCAGCACACATTTGGATATTCACACAGGGGAATTTCTCTGACATGAAAGAAACTTCACAGAACGAATAAGGGTTTTGAATCCAACCTCAGCAACACATACTAGCAAAATTGCATTTCAGCTGTACACTGAGTCAGGAGCAGGAGAGTAATGGTCAAATAGAGGGAAAAAAAGAAAAGTAAGTCATAGTCTAACAGGAAAGATAATGAAGAAGCAGCAATAAGAACCTTCACAATAGGAATAGGAAGGGAGTATTTGGAAAGAAAAGTACTGGAAAAGGGATATTCCACCAAGATGAAGAAGATCATCATTCAGCATTTAGGCCTTACAGGATGTTCCTTGTCTTGTACTTTTTCCAGCACCTATAATGCAAAGATTATCAGCATGAAAGGACAGAAACAGCAAACACAACGGAGACAAAAACTGAGAAAGGCCAAATAAAAAGGCAGAAAAGCAGAATACAAAAAATAGCCTGGAAGATGAATGAGAAGCCAAAGTGAGTCTCAAATTGTCAGAAAATGTTTTGATGACTACAGGAGCGCATGAACAAGCTTTTTTCCTGAACACAGGAGCTAAGTAAAGGATTCAGTAAAAAGCATGAGGTGGCTACAGAAGGAAAGAAAGGGGTGGAAAGTGAAGAACAAGCAAAAAATCTCATTCCATTATATATTTTGGAGATCTGGCTACTCTTCCCTGCAAGTATAACTGTATGCATGGAGTAACGATATAAACACAGCCACTATATAATAGTAAAGTTATAGGTGTGTAGGTTCCCGTATTATTTAAATGTTTAGATTATTTTTTTCTCCTCATACATGCAGTGAATTTCATCAGGGCTTGCAACAGGAAGGTCAGTTTTTTTCACACCAAGGTGGAATACTGACACAACATTGCAAACAGGACAATTCTTTTACCCCTATTTATTCAGTTTTCAGCACAGCTGAGGCAGAACAAATTCTTTGTAAGACACTTCTGTAATGTTCACTTAATCATCCCCAATCCTTACAGCAGAGCTGGTCTGGTTTTTTTTCAAAGACACAGTCCTGGCAGGGATTGCTGCTGCTGCAGGCAACTATGTCATGGACCACTCAAGCTCCATTGTGGTCAGAAAAAAATCCGCTATAGTTGGTTTCCTTCACCTCATATTGGAAATAGAAACTCAGTCCTCTTATTGTTGGAAATTTTCCAATTTCCAGCTTGAATGTGCATGCATAATGTAGACCATCCCTTATTTTCTTGAGCTTAAACATTTGTTTTTCTCCGTCGATATTTATCCATCCAATTTGTTCTTGGACATAAATTAATGCTTTCCTGAAACTCTTTTGGTAAATCATGGTCTGTCTCTCCTTCTGCACCGCAGGGTCTCCATTTCCCTCATCTCACTAGTTGCCCTTCTTTGCACTTTTCTCAGAGCTTATTTATTTCTTGAGTAAGAGTGACCAGGTCTGTGTGAAGTGCAGAGGACTGGCAGGATTTTACATGGAATGTTAACACTCTTGAGTTAGAAAAGAGGAAGAGAAAGTGGTTGCCCTCACACTCTATAAGCAGCTCTCATACTTTCTAATGAAATCTCATTGCTATTGCTCTAGTCAATGAGATGTATGCACTTCAGTCACCTAGATGCTTCTAAAATGCTCAGCCTTATCTAAAATTAGGTTGCCTTTCCCTTGAAATACTGAAACAGGGAGAAGCGCGGGTAGCAGAACTCTGACATTTGAAATCTGAAATATACCTTCACTCAAAAACGATAGGGCAGTTATTCAGTGTGTAAATCACAGAAGGCCATTAATTGCTTTACAGAAATAGATGCAAGTGCAGTATCTAAGGAAATGCAGAGAGGAACTTGTGTCTTGGCACTAAAAGATCATTTTATTTTGGTATTTAACTAGTTTAACTGAAGGAACACAATGGTAAAACAGATCCCACATGTGGTATTTGGCCAGTCTGGGCATCCTGACAACAGGCACATCAGACGCAGTCAGATTACAGTAGCTCCAATGCAGGTGTCTTGTAGGCAGGCTCAAAGCCTGGTGGAAACCCACTGCCTGGCTGCCTGGCTAAGAGCAGCAGCCAGCCATAAGGGCTGCTGAAGCAGACATGTGCAAGTCAGTCTACAGCCCTCTGTGGAGCAGGGCTGAGCTGCAGTGGAGAATTATTGCTGTGCAAAATTATGCTGAGCTGTTGCATCAGCTCTCGTCAGTGCTAGGAAGATGGCTGCCAGTTATTAGAGATAAAAGTGTGCAGTTCACAGGGTCAGGACAGCTCTTCCTTTTATGTGTGAACTTATGAAGAAAAAATACCCATCTACAGAAATGTGTGTAGGAGAACAAACTTACTTGGTGACTCTGGACTAGAACTTCATTATGTGCCATTGATTTCTCTGGAGCAATGTCTGTTCATGCCAACTGAGAATTTGATTCCAAAGTTAAAAACTTGAAAAAAATAGCAGAGTGTTTTACACAGAGTTCCTATTCAAAGAAAAAATGCCTTCATTCTAATTTGCTTCTGGAAGAGAAAACCCTTAATATTTGTGGATATACATATACTTCAATTGAGACCAGAGGCTATTTCCGCTTTAAGATTTCTTAAAATAAGATCTTCTTTGTCATGTCTTATTACAAGGCAACCTTAAAATACACATTAAGTCAAAAAATCAAATTATTTCATCACATGTAATGAAAAAAAAAATGTTTGTTAATATAAGGCTTGCAAACCAGAAAATGTTTATCAAATGTGGAGAATAAGCAGCTGAGACATGCCAGCAGAGATGTGATAGTGATGGGAAAGAAACAACAAATATGTAGAAAAGACAAAAAGAAAAATCTAAAAGAGACTGCTACAGAAGACAGTAAAATAAACATTGTGTGCTGTTCTTTTTCTTGTCACAAATTTTCTTGGTTGCCATAGAAACCACTTTAGTACCTCTAGGCCTCCATTTGCCCCCTATAAAATAGAGATTTTTTTTTTTACTGCATGTTTTGTTACTTCATTTGCAAATAGTTTTATGTCTATGTGTCATGGGTTCAGCAGCAGCAGTCATTTTTTCTCCTTCTTGGTAGCTGGTGTAGCACTGTGTTTTTGATTTTGGGCCTGCGAACAGCGCTGATAACACCAGTGTTTCGGTTACTGCTTAGTGATGTTTTGGTCTGGCCAAGGACTTTCTGAGTTTCATGCTCTGCCAGGGAGGAGGGGAGCCGGGAGGAAGCAGAGACAGGACACCTGACCCAAACTGACCAAAGAGGTTATTCCATACCACAGCACGTCATGCCCAGGATGGAGGACGGAGAGGAGAGACCCAGAAGGGTGGGGGGTGCACTGCGTGGTCGGGCTTGGTATTAGGTGGTGAGAATTGTATTCTTTCCTTGTAATTTCTCTTGTCATTATTATTATTGGTGGTAGCAGTAGTGATTTGTGTTATACTTTAGTTACTAAACTGTTCTTATCTCAACCTGTGGGAGTCGCATTCTTTTCTATTCTCCTTCCCATCCCTCCGGGAGCGGGGGGGAAGAAAAAGGGAAAAGTGAGGGGAGAACGAGCTGTGTGGTTAGAGAGGCTTAAACCACGACACTAGGGTTGAATGGTGTCACATAACTGTTAATGATTTGGGTTATTAGCTGTAACTCATGTTCTTTGACAGGATTCCATCAGCATTTAGACTTCTTTTTATAGCTGTATAAACTGAAACCAATGTAAACCTAAATAAATTGAATCTACCCAGAAAAGCAATTAAACTTTTGAAAGACTGTATACCTTCATTCCCTCAAAAATTCAAATCCTGGTATTTTTTATTAGATATTTTGGAGCTTCACATATGAGTTCTCAACCAAAAGTCTACATTTATCAAAGATCAAGACATCTGACTTCCAGAAGTTGGAAAAAGAAGAGCTGGAAATCAAGTGTTCATATCACTGCTTCTCTCTTTAACAGAGCATGGTTTCTTAAGTGTTCTCTACTGTGACTTGAGTAGTTTTCAGAATCTTCTCAATATTGTCTTCTTCAGAAAGGTGCTTAGTGGCCTCAGAACTGGTCTAATGGACACCTTATGTTTTAAAATCCCAGTAACATCTTTGCTGATTTGTTTTTTTTTTCCCTATTTATAGAACATTCTTTTCTTGCAATTCACCTCAACAGCTTCCAAGAATCCTACTGCTTTGCCTGCTGAGCACTGGGGTTTTTACCTACAAACACGCCTTGTATTGCTAACTCCTTAATTTTCAGAAATGCAAGTTTCACCAAACTGACCTTGCAAACTGAACCTTTGCTCTTCTTATCAAGGAGCTGGTAAAAAATTTTTGCCTTTTCACTCATTGAAGAGGACACTGCAGTTCTGTTTTCAAGTTCCACTAAAGAGCAGGCAAGATGCTTCAGTAGGGGTAGAACTGAAAATTGGGTCCAACTGAGGACTGATCTAATTCAGATGGGGTTTTTGTTTGTTTTTTTTGTTTGTTTGTTTGGTTGGTTGGTTTGTGTTTGGTTTGGTTTTCCTTTACTTTTTTCCTTATTTCACATATATTGAGATATATCTGCCTCTCAGCCATGCTTTCATATCAGGGAACATTCAATCTAGATGCTGACTTACAGAAGTAATCTGCATAATAATGGAATATTCAAGCCTATGCAGATTACTCAACTAAAACACATCTACAACAGAAGTGCTATTCATCAAGATCCATTAGTATTGGTAGGTCCCTTCTCCAGATACTCAGCTCTCTGCAAGAACGTCTTAGAAGAATCAAGCAGCAGTTCTTTTCTAGATGTTTCACATTTGTCAAGAGCCCTAGAAGAACAGACTAAGCCTTACATAAGGTGTTCCTCAACTGACTGCAAAAATACAACTGGAATATTACAAAATGTTTTCTTTCTTTGGAGAAAATAGGTAGGCAGATTTTCCACCAGATGTTAAAATTGAAGTTGAGTGTTGATGGGAAAAATTGAAATTGTAAACAGGCTTCAGCTTTATGACTAATACTGTGAGATTTATTTATCAGGCATTTAACATTGCATAACAGAGTGAATGCTGTATTTTGTCCTGTAACTGCCAAAATTTTCACTGGAATTAGTAAGAATGGGAATCATGGCCATCACTGGCTTCTTAACTTTCTCTCCCTCTAGAGCTGCTGACCATATCTTTGAAAGAATAGCAAAGATGCAGTGATCAAAGATAAGGATGAAATCATTATTACTGCAGATGTAGAACATGAGCCATTAGCTATAATTATGGCAGGAAGAAGGCATCCTAGAAAAGAAAGAAAACTGCTTGCGCTAGTGATTTCACATGAGTACTGCACCGCTTCATTCACTGTAAAGAAAACAAAATTATAATTACTAATGACACAAAAGAATGCAGCTGCTGGTGATGGGATATATTGCTATGATTGACGCTTCCTCTCACTTAAGTAAAAATTTTGAACAAGGCTTTTTAAAAGTGATTCTCCTGTAATTTCACAATAGTTCAAGTATTTAAAGTTTCTTTTTCCAAAAGACAGCTGCATCATTATCTTGTCAGCTAATAATGGCTCTCAGGTCTTAAAAATTAACTGTTAAAGTGTGTTGGAAAAATATCAATTAGCACAAAATCATTTCTGACAAACACTTGCCAGTGTGTTTATGATTATATCTTAACAGATGGTAGTTTGAAAGGCTGGAGCTATCTAAAGTGTGCTGCTTTGACTGATGGAACAGTGAAAGGCAGCCAGTTCACCTTGGAACTGTTGGAACAAGGCCAGAGGAGGGCCATGAGGATGATCAGGGGACTGAAGCACCTCCCGTATGAAGATAGGCTGAGAAAGTTGGGGCTGTTCAGCCTGGAGAAGAGAAGGCTGCGTGGAGATCTCATAGCAGCATTCCAGTATCTGAAGGGGGGCTATAGGGATGCTGGGGAGGGACTCTACATTAGGGACTGTAGTGATAGGACAAGGGGTAATGGGTTCAAACTTGAACAGGGGAAGTTTAGACTGGATATAAGGAAGAAGTTCTTTACTGTAAGGGTGGTGAGGCACTGGAATGAGTTACCCAGGGAAGTTGTGAATGCTCCATCGCTGGCGGTGTTCAAGGCTGGACTGGACAGAGCCTTGGGTGACATAGTTTAGTGTGAGGTGTCCCTGCCCCTGGCAGGGGGGTTGAAACTAGATGATCTTAAGGTCCTTTCCAACCCTAACTATTCTATGATTCTATGATCTTAGGCATTATAAGCCAGAATAAAGTAAGCACAGGCACACTGGGCTTTACCTGCTTTCTTGTTCTTGACTTGGGTTTCTTTGTTCTGCAGTCTGCTTAGCTATTCGTACATAATCACAATAATTTTCCTACATACTACAGAATTATGCCTATATAAGAATAATGCAACATATAATTACATATACATTCAAATGATATAGTCAACTCTTTTTCTAATGGAATTCTTAAAATATATTGGAATTTTAAAAATATGTTGAAGGCCTTTCAGAAAAAAATATTTCAGACAAAATGCAGGTTTTTCTTCTCAGCACAGCAGATAATAGAGTGCATTCTAAGATCATGGTTTATAAACCAACAGAATATGTGACCCAGTGATCGCTAACAACCGCAATCTATTAAACTAGGTAAGATTTGTCTGAATCTTACTTTTTATAGGTAGAATAGCACATATCTTAGTATATAACATAACATATACTAACATTGTTGTTCGTAAAAAATGGCCAGGATGAAAGTTATTGTTTTGTTTGGATACCATAATTTGTGGCAAAAAGCAGTTAAAAACACAAAATAGTGACACAGAGTAAATGGCAAATGCTTTCACTGTTTTGTACAGGACTTTGAGACACTCAATATTTGCCGTAGCAGGATTGCTTCTTTTACAATATTTCCATTATATTATAATCCAGAGCACCAACATAATGGTTTAAACTAGATGTAAAGAAGTGAATGGCTTGAGCTTTTATGTTAGGCATTAGGAAAAAAGATACTGACCTCCTTTTGGAAATTGCCTGGGAGAGATGAGAAACTTCCAATGTTAGATCTTTTTAAGATGAAATAGGCAAGCATCTGTCACTAATGAAGTGGTTATAATGAGCTCATCTTCAGGAAGACAGCTGATGAAGCACAGCCCTACTTCCCACAACCCAATGTGCTATTTTATAAACAGAGTATTGAAAGATGCTTCCATCATATGAATGCTTTTTCATCCTGTGAAAGGTGATAGATGAAGATAAACTTAACCTGTGATTGCAGGTATCTTAAAGGAAAAAAGGACATATCTACTTGATGTATGTGTGTCCTGGGTCCAGCAGTAGCAGTCATTTTTCTCCTTAGTAGCTGGTGCAGTGCTGTGTTTCTGACCTTCAGCCTGGGAACAGTGCTGATAACACTGAGGTTTTTAGCTGCTGCTTAGTAATGTTTAGTCTGACCAAGGACTTTCTGTGTCTCATGCTCTGCCAGGGAGGAGGGGAAGCCGGGAGGAAGCAGAGACAGGACACCTGATCCAAACTGACCAAAGAAGTATTCCATAGCACAGCATATCATGGAATCATAGAATAGTTAGGGTTGGAAAGGACCTTAAGATCATCTAGTTCCAGTCATGCCCACTATATAAACTGGGGGCAGTTACCCATAAGGGTTAGATCACTGCTCGGTCGGACTGGGTATTGGTCGGCGGGTGGAGAGCAGTTGTATTCTCTTCCCTTGTTATTTCCCTTATCATTATTATTGTTGGTAGTAGCAGTAGTGGTTTTGTGTTATACCTTAGTTACTGGACTGTTCTTATCTCAACCCGTGGGAGTTACATTATTTCAGTTCTCCTCCCTATCCCTCTGGGAGAGAGGGGGAGGAAGGGGGGAGTAAGAGAGAGACTGTGAGGCTGACTAGGCTTAAACCACAACAATATGTAAGAGATCCCAGACTTGTTTGTGCTTGCTTTCTGTTGAACCAGTTTGTGATGTTAACTATAGCTTTCCAAAGACTGTTTTTGCCCTCTTTCCCCATCTGCCACTATACACACAGAGCTATTTCTCTATCAGTGCTGAACCAAAGCAGGTGGAAAGAAAAGGCCCAGTCCTCAACATAAGAAGCTCAGCTAGGTGCTGTAGTGATTCACTGGTGTACTTCCAGACAGCACAGCAGTATCATGGGAAGCTACAATTTTACTTTTAGGAATTCCAGGCCCCAAGGCCAGTGGGAACTCTTGGAGCAAGGAAGACGTGCCATCAGTGGAGGAGGAACAGGTCAGGGAACATTTAAATGCAGTGGACATACACAGGTCCATGGGATGTACTCAGAAATGCTGAGGGAGCTGGCCAATGTCACTGTAAGGCCACTTTTGATGATCTTTGAAGGGCCATGGGGATCAAGGAAAGTTCCAAGGAAGAAAGCAAATAACACTTCTATCTCCAAAAAAGGCAAGAAGAAGGATGCAGGGAACTGCAGGCCAATCAGCTTCAATGTCTGGGAAGGTGATAGAGCAAATAATTCTGGAAGCCATTTTCAAACACATGAAAGACAAGAAAGTGATTTGGAATAGTCAGCATTAGGAACAGGAAATTTTGCTTGACTAACCTGAAACAGGTATTAGCTCAGTGGGTGTATAGCACTGGATGTTTTTTATTCTGACTTCAGCAAGGCCTTCATGCACTGCATTTTATCACATCCTTGCAGACAAACTGATGAAGCATGAACTAGATATGAAAACTATAGATCAAAAACTAATAGAACTGGCTGGGTCAAAGGGTTGCTGACAGCAGTATGAGCCCAGCTGGAGGCACTCACTAGTGGTGTACCCCACGGTTCAACAATGGGGCCAACGTTGCTAATTTCTTCATTAACAACCTGGATGATGGGACAGGCTGCACTCTCAGCAAGTCTGCAGATTATACAAAGCTCAGCAAAGTGGCTGATAGGTGGAAATACCCACCCCATTATCTGCTTTAATCAAAAATTATTCTCTTGCTGACACAAGGGCAACTTCATTTAAACTAATATAAGAAAAAATTACTTGGTTTATTAAAGTTTTATGAAAATAACGATATTAATAAATATTATTATATAGATAAAGCTCTTTATTACATTTTAGCTCTTTTTTATTTTACTACTTCTTCTCAGTCTCTCCTCGTCTGTTATCAATGTCCTCAAATAGCAAGATACCATGCTATTTGAAATAAAGGGCAACTTAAAAACAATGTCTGTTTCTTAGATAAAAAGCTCAGCCCCATCCATGACAAGGCAGTGGTCCCATCTGTTTTCAGAACAAAGTTTTGGGGAAGCAAACAGTAAAAATCCTATTAAAGCTGCATTAAACCACTAGAAGTAGAGGGTGGCCTAATTCCCACAGCTCCCCGGCAGTGCTGCTGTGGTGTACTCAGCACTGGTTCAAACGGCTGGTGTCACAGGGAATACTGAATGTGCTCAGCTGGGCAGAAGTGGCTGACAGCATGGAGCTCTCAGATAATGCTGAAGAACAAAGGTTGACTGGATAACAGCATGCTCACCTCTTAACTCATCTTTAACATACTAAATATACAGCTCCCTGCATGACAGAGATAACTCCAGTACACCCAATCTTGTCTATGAAAAGCATCTTTTACTAACATCTCTCTATTGGTATCAAGATTTCTGCAACACCTACAACCACACCACTAGCATGTGCTTTTCACTGATGCTTATATTTCTGTATTACTTAACTCCATTCACAGTAACATGGAGATTCATATGTTGTCAGTGGCAACATTATGTTAGCCACCCTTACCATGGTGCCTTGCACAGCACAATTTTTCCTATTCTCCTGCTGGAGTCTGGAGAAGTGAACCTCTTTCAGCAGGCACTGAAATACTCAGGTGACCTGAAGAGCCTTTCTAGGTATATCATCAATATACTTCTAAAAATGTGCTCAGAGAGAGATCACACTTTTGACACACTGCAGGCAGACTCGAAGACTTCCAAGAAATGGAACAGTCCTAATTCCCCACATGGGCTTCATAAAAAGGTGATGTTGATACTTTGCCAGAGCTTTCACCTCTAAGAAAATAAGGCAGAGAGATGCAGAGAGAAAGAGAGGCAGTCAGAGAAAATGCTTTTCTCTGACCTCAGTTACTGAGAGCAGGAAGAGGTTTTCTCTAACTGCGTGGAATAAACCAGGTCCAAAATGGAATATCCAGTATTTACCTGTATTTGTTTTCTCTATGCCTTATCCATCCTGATCTTAAGCTATTTCATAGAATCATAGAAACATAGAATAGTAAGGGTTGGAAAGGACCTTAAGATCATCTAGTTCCAACCCCCCTGCCATGGGCAAGGACAGCTCCCAGTAAACCATGTCACCCAAGGCTCTGTCCAACCCGGCCTTGAACACCACCAGTGATGGAGCATTCACAACTTCCCTGGGCAACCCATTCCAGTGCCTCACCACCCTTGCAGGAAAGAACTTCCTCATTATATACAATCTAAATTTCCCCTGTTTAAGTTTTAACCCGTTACTCCTTGTCCTATCACTACAGTCCCTCATGAAGAGTCCCTCCCCAGCATCCCTATAGCCCCCCTTCAGACACTGGAAGGCTGCTATGAGGTCTCCATGCAGCCTTCTCTTCTCCAGGCTGAACAGACCCAACTTTCTCAGCCTATCTTCATATGGGAGGTACTCCAGCCCCTGATCATTCTCGTGGCCCTCCTCTGAACTTGTTCCAACAATTCCATGTCCTTTTTATGTTGAGGATGCCCAAACTGTACACAATACTCCAAGTGGGGTCTCACCAGAGCAGAGTAGAGGGGCAGGATCACCTTCGACCTGCTGGTCACGCTCCTCTTGATGCAGCCCAGGATATGGTTGGTTTTCTGGGCTGCAAGCACACACTGAAGCCGGCTCATGTTCAGTTTCTCATCGACCAACATCCCCAAGTCCTCAGCAGGGCTGCTTTGAATCTCTTCTCTGCCCAACCTGTAGCTGTGCCTGGGATTGCTCCCACCCACGTGTAGGACCTTGCACTTGGCATGGTTAAACTTCATAAGATTGGCATCAGCCCACCTTACAAGCATGTCAAGGTCCCTCTGGGTGGCATTCCTTCCCTCCAGCATATCAACTGAACCACACGGCTTGGTGTCATCGGCAAACTTGTGAGGGCGCATTCAGTCCCACTGTCCGTGTCACCAACAAAGATGCTGAAACCTGTTTATTCCTGAGACTATCAAACATTATTCTGTATGGAACACTGTATAATACCAACATACAGCCAGGCTTTTCAAAAGATATCATAGAACAAAATGAAATATCCCATATATTCCACTGGTAATACTGAAATAAGATACTGTACTCCTTACTTTTCAATTAGTCTGGTAAAAACAAATTGTTACAACCACTTGCCAGAATTGATATGTACTTGAGGATGACGAGAAACAGTAGCTCTTAATAAAAGCCCAGGACTGAATCTGGTCATTTTCGCTGCTAAACACACTGCAATGCCACTTACATTGAGCTATTGTACTGCATGGGAACCAGGAAGTCCTGCAGAAACTTGCATAGCCAGGACAAACAACTCAAGGATAAAGCATGCAAGCAGGGCTGAAAGAGCAAAACAGTAGCACAAATCCAAGCACAAGTAGTGAATTTTAAGGTAGAACAACAAGGGGGGGGGGGGGGTGTGTGTGTCTGTATGCATATGAATGTGCATGGAGAGACCTTAGTTAACCTAGGAAAAGACAACACGAAATCAGTAATAGAACATACTATAGCTGCGCCCCAAAAAAGCACCAATGAATCAAACCCACTTCTTTCTTAGGCAGTAGAAAGAAAAATATAGCAAATATTATACTGTGAATAGAAGAGGAGGTTTCTGGGGACATTCTTACATGATAGATACTGTAAGACATACTTACATGATAGGCCTATCGAGACATGACATTTTCTTATATTCTACATCTAGATGATTATATTAATCTATTCTTTCCGAGGCCCTGCACTTCTCCACAAATTTATAAAAAAGAAGGCTCAGTCTTGCATCACTTTTCTCTTCTAAAGCCTCCCCCTTCAATACAGCTAGGTAACATGGTTGTAAGCATAATAAGCTAAACTTTTCAGAGCCATGAACTTTGCATATAACTGAGACCTTAAAGTACAAATACCCACTCAGAAACAGGAAACCATGCCCTAATTACTGCTTTGAAGAGCTGGGGCATGTTATTACTACCTAAAATTAACTTCATGTTGACTACATAACTACGTAGCTTATCTAATTCCTGTGCAATGAGCTAAAGTAGCCAACAGCTCTATGGATCACACAGTAAACAACAATTCAACTGTTAGTACATACCACAAGTTCTTCAGCAACAATTTATGATGAGACGTAATTAATCACAAGAACACTAAGAAACACCATTTAATGAAAGACACAATGAATGCAGTGTACTACTGAAGAACACTAAGAGCTTATGCTTCTAACACAACCTATCCCAAAATTAATTATACTTACACTATCAATTACAGCATGAGAAAGTTTCAGTTAATACCTAGATCTTGCCTTTTATTTCAGTGACAGCAGAATGTCCTCTTGACCATGGTATTTGAAAACTCTTTTTTTTTTTTTTTCCTATAAATATATATAAAATGCCAGCTGGTACTCTACCTTTGCTTGTGGCCTATGCAGACTTCAGACATGCAGCTTTCTGTATTTAACACTGCATTTTACACTTGCCTGGCCTCCTTCTATTCAGTTTTCTGACAATGCATCTTTCATGCTTGGAACAAGTCCAGAGGAGGCCACGAGGATGATCAGGGGACTGGAGCACGTCCTGTACGAAGACAGGCTGAGAAAGTTAGGGCTGTTCAGCCTGGAGAAGAGAAGGCTGTGTGGAGACCTCATAGCAGCCTTCCAGTATCTGAAGGGGGCCTATAGGGATGCTGGGGAGGGACTCTTCATTAGGGACTGCAGTGATAGGACAAGGGGTAACGGGTTCAAACTTAAACAGGGGAAGTTTAGATTGGATATGAGGAGAAATTCTTTATTGTAAGGGTGGTGAGGCACTGGAATGGGTTGCCCGGGGAAGCTGTGAATGCTCCATCGCTGGCGGTGTTCAAGGCTGGGTTGGACATAGCCTTGGGTGACATGGTTTACTGGGAGCTGTCCTTGCCCATGGCAGCGGGCTTGGAACTAGATGATCTTAAGGTCCTTTCCAACCTTAACTATTCTATGATTCTATGATTCTAAGTATCTTTAAAAGGAACAAGCAGAGAAACATTATATACAATATGTTATCTGGTAAAAACCAAAACAATTTAGCTTTGAGTTCAAATTCAGGAAAGATCCAATGTAAGTGTGCTTACTACCTTCCTTAATCATACTTCAAAGAAGGTACTAGCTGAGAATGTCTTCTCTATCTTCCTGCCAAGTTGACAAGCAAGTATTCTTTATGTGGCACCAGAAGACACAGGGGATAGCTCCTCCTAATGTGTGTCCCCCTATTCTTACACAAGCCGTCCTTATATAGCCACTGGGCATTCATACATATTCATGAGGCTATGTATCGATTACATCATTTTCCAGAACGTTCCCTACATGCCTACAAAAATGTAGTAGTGGTCTCTGAGGGTCATTTACTTCTTCCAACAGTCTTCATGTTATAAATGATCAAAGTCCAATTATAAAATCAAAGGTAAGTTATTGCAATTTAATACAAAGAGGTAATAAGCAAAGCAGCACTGGGTGCGCGGGGAGTCACTGCTCCACCAACACGCACACCAGGGAAGTGACAATGTACTATATTTATTGTACCAAGGTATGCATATTCATTCAGGTGTCGCAACATGTAAATTTTCCTTTGCTTTGTATTACAATTAGTTTTGCAACACTGTTCCGCATGCGCACTGCCTCCTGGTGGTCTTGGGCAGGGGTCCCGGGATGAAGTAAGGGTCTTCCTCGTTGCTGCACTTTTCACCTCAATGGGATTGGCGCATGCTCAGTTCATTTCTTCTCGATTTCATCATTTCTCTATTGGTTCGTACTGGTCGTCCCGGATGCGTTCTGTTCTTTATCAGTGAAACAGGATATTGTGATTTGTCATTTACAAATTATTACTTGTTTTAGGATCGCTCAAGCATCTCGTACCAGCCTTGCTCAATAAGCGAGTTAACAATTATAAGTGAATTAACAATTAGCAATCTCTCATAATCAGCAAATTCATAGTTTACATTTATTACATTCATCACTTCTAGCAGCCTTCAAAGCACGCCCAGTAGATGCTTACACCAGCTTAATTGGTTCGTTAACACCATAGACATAACAATCATCCTGTCCTTCTACTTATCAGTTAGTTTAACTGCAGCCCATCCTAGGCCCCTGCCATCCCAGATACTCCTTATCCTTATGTCCTGTTCTTCTAGCCTGTTTCTCTTACATTCATTTTGTACTAAGGTTATAAAGGCCTAAAACTACAGTGGTTTATCTTATACAAGAATTCTCACTATGTTCTCTAGCTGTACTCTATTTTTTTTTTCTGTGAATCATGCACCTCAGTAATTTTCCATTGCTACTGTTACAAAGCCATCAAACTTAATATTACTTAAAATTGATTCCAAAGGTCTACATATTTCATTTTGTAATTTTGTGCCCCTCTTGTCTCAATAAAGATCATGAACAAAATATGGATTATTTAATCAGAGTGTTCTTCCTCCAGAACAGACCACTCAGACAATGAAACTGATGAGGTATAACTCTCTTTTCTTTCCTGTGCTTGTTTTAAGACCTTTTTTCCCCAATGTGTGCATGTACCTACACCACCATAAAGTGTATTTTAAATAAAGTGAAGCTCTTCTCCCAAGAATTAATGTTCTTAAAAAGAAGTCAACACAGTTCAGTAAAAGAGACAGTAACTCATGGGACATGACAATCATTTTTCAGGGGAGGGAAAAAAAGAAGAAAAGCTTGAAATCCACGTTTATAAAACCTGCTGTTCTCAGCATGCTGGCCACCTAAATGCACACTTGGGTTTGCTGTCTGCAAGGGTCTCTGGACAGCACAAGTGCAGTCTTCAGCAGTAAGTCCTCAAAATGCAGTTATGGACTGATGGTTCATGCTTTTACGAACAGAATTCTGTTGAGTTGCAGTCATCATGCCTTGCCAAAGCAGCAGTAATAAAGGGGCATCAGAATGCATTAAATGCAATTATGGGACTTACTGAGAATCTCAAAATCTGCCAGGAAATAATACACTACAAAAGCTGCTCCAAATACAGTACACAAGCATACATGCTGCAAACTCAGAGCTGCTGTGAAATTACCTTACATTAAAGGAGTTAAAGAATACAGTAATTATTTGTGAAAGAATAAATGAATCCTGCCAGATCTTCCTGGTGATTGAGATTTTTTTTTTTCTCTTGTCTATCTTGGCTGCCTCTTTTATCTTTTTTATTCCACAACATCACCAGATAGCAGTAACCATTAACAAGCTTGATCCTGCCCAAAGTGGAGTGAAGGAAAGACCACTAATTGTGCTCAAAGGGAAGTGAAAATGGGTCCCCAGATTAAGGAAGAATAATAATCATTGTGATAATAAGCCAAGGCTTCAGTGTTCCTGTCAATTTTGCTTTGCATGGCTTTATTTATTTGCTTTAGGGAGATGATGATATGGGGGCATGTAAAAAGAGTATTTTGCTCAGCCACATCAGACATGCAGCTGCCATTTCTGACATAAATAGAGAGGTCATATCATCAGCAGTGTAAATTGTAAAATCTCCCCTGTAAAGCTACTGATCTATAGGGATTACCTGGCCTGGAATTTGTACTTCAAACATTGACACTAGGTTAATGCTTCTCATGGGGGAAAGGGCCTGAAGAATAGGGTTGTAAATGAGTAACCTCTAGGATGTTAGGCTTTGTTAGCAACTTTAGAGAAAAGGAAATTAGTAAAATAAGCTTTGCCAGAACCCCCTGGTGGTTACTGATATGACAACGATCCTAAAACAAAGTGATGAAGAAATAACCATCAGGGGTCCGAAAGCACATTACCACATTTTTGTGTGCATATGGGAGGGGGAGGCATTCTCTAAAAGTATGATGTAATGTATGTAATCTAATGAATATGTATGTTTAACAATAACATAATCACAGCCTGGTTGATGCTTGGGTGAGACACGCTTGGAGGAGCTATCCCTCCTGTCTGCTGGTGCCGCAATAAAGAATTCCTGCTTGTCAACTTAAAACTTTCTTGGTGAGTTCCTGGAGTTTTCTCCGAATCAGGCCAGTCCACTGCTACCCTGAGAACACATGCTCACCCTCACCCACATAACAGACATGTTATCAAGCCATTCATACTTGTCTTACCTGAGGCCCCTTTGAACAGATTTTTAGAAAGCTACCAAAACTGCCTCTATATTTGTTATTTCAAACTGCAGATTCATACTAATCTTCTATAAAAGAGCTTACCACATGCGAAACATCGGCTGAATTAAGTGAAGATTATGTGCATCCCATGATAGGCTTTGAGCAAGTTCTGTTTTCTTTTAAGGACAAAGGAGCTGTAATGAAGACAGCAAGTCTCAAACTGCTTAGTCCCTAGGGAACTCTCACAGGAGGGAAGACAAAGCCTATCAGCGGTGACATATTTTAAGGCAGATGATGATACAATGGGCCAAATAATAATAGTAGAGGTAGGCTGCATTTCCTCTCTTGAATTATCCTTCAGCTTTGACAGGCTTCAGCAGCCTCTGCAGCTCATTTGGGGGTTGCTGTGTCCCACTTCTCCGCGTCAGCACTGTCAGCCATCTTGACAGAAGCTGGAAGACATCTTAGCCTGTTCCTGGCTGCTCGCATTGCGTTTCTGGAATAGACCTGACTTCTGTGATAAAACTGGATCTCCAACATATTTGTTACAACACACTTTAAAATATCATCTAAATCCACCTGCCAGAATGTGAGGTCTCAGAAATACCGCGTTCCTCCAGGTTTCGTGGACAGGAGTGTCTAGGCACAGCAAGAAGCCCTTCCCGGTGCGGAATGGCAGAGGTGGCTGCAGTCCGGCCCACGCTGGGAGCTCGAGGCTGGAGCTCACCGGAGGCACAAGATGGCTGAACAGATCTTCGTGGGGCATGGAGGAAACCAACGATCATCCAAAGGCCCTGTGGACACCAGGACAGAGCAGCAGGTACGGTGTCAGGCATGAGCCACAGAAACAGGGCTGGCGACTGAGACTACCCCACCAGCGACAGCATGTGAGGAGGGAACTGGGAGAGCCGTTGGGGGAATGAGCGGGCGGCCATTGGGAAGCCTTGAGGAGGGGTAGGCAGTCGTTGGAACCGCTACTGCATGAACTTCACAAGACGGGCTCGTGAGGGAGCCCATCAGCAGGCAGCGGGAGCAGAGCTCTCTCACCGCAACCCGCTGGCTCCGGCAAGTTTTGCCAGCCCGCCGACATCTCCAGCCCACCACGCCGTGTCTGGCTCCTCCTTCCGCCGGCGCGGGCTGTGGCGGGGTAGTGGCAAGGGCAGAACCACGCTAGGCAGCGGCCGGGCACAGGGAGCGCTGCGGGTGTCCGCCAAGAGCCATAGGCCCAGAGTTGCTGTGGTTCAACTACTCCGGCAGCCCATGGGCGTCTGGCAGCGCTTGTACGGGAGACGGGCAGCGGGGCGGACCCTTCGCCGCCACCGCCGTGCTGCTGGAGGCATTCCAGGGCTGCTGGTGCTGGCCAACGTGCTGGGCAATGCCCTGGTCGTTCTGGCATTCCTGGCGGACAGGAGCCTCCGTAAGCAGGGCAACTTCTTCCTCAACCTGGCCATCACCGACCTCCTGGTGGGTATGTTCCGGGGCGTCGGGAGGGGCAGAGGGCAATGGCCCGCTGGACTGCCGGTGTCACCGCAGAGCTCTGTCCGCACGCGGCTTCTGCATCCTCCTCTACATCCCCTACGTGCTGACGGGCAAGCGGACACTAGGCAGGGCCTTGTGTAAGCTCTGGCTGGTGGTGGACTACCTGGTGTGCACCGCCTCAGTCATTAACATCGTCCTCATCAGCTCAACAGGTCCATCTTGGTCACCAGAGTGGTAAGGGCTGGTCAGGGGTCGGGGGGCTAGGGCGGGTTGCCCTGTCAAGCAAGAGGATTTGCTTCAGTCACCTGGCTCTCAGCCCCATCGCACCTCATTCAAACGCCCCAGCAGACGGGGAAATCAAGACAGTCCCCTTCGGTCCTGGAAATAGCCCTGGGAGTAATCAGCTTTGGCACGAAAGACATTTGCTTCTCACTTTTCCACTGGAAGAGGTACTCTGCTTTACCAACAGGCACAGCCTTAGGTGCTGCTGTTTCAGCTGAGTACAAGAGAGGTTTCACTCTTCTCTACACGTTGTTATTTTTCAGCCCACTGCCCCACCCACATTTCCTAAAATGTTATTTTAGCTTCACTGCTCACTCTAAGTCACACTAAAAGACAATTATGCTTTTTGTCAAACAGCACAAACTGGCTGCAAGAGAATTTTAACAATTTATATGCAATGATGTTTTACCAAATTCTTTTGAAAGAGGGAAAAATCAACAGATTAATTCATAAACAGTCAACACACAGAATTCCTTTATTTTCTAGGTTCTGAATTAGCCATGATTTTCGCTTTCATAAAACAAACTCACGACTATACCAATAGTATAAATATAAACTGGATGGTTTCAGCAAGGAAAACTGGTTATAATAAATTATAATAATCAGCCACTTTTAAATACTTCAAATCAATCCCCATATAAAAATCCCTTTCCAGGCAAAAGTACAGAAGCTGCCAGTTGGGTTAGAGCAGTGTAAGAACATATAAACTTATGAAGTTCTAAATTATTCTCTATATCAATAAAAATGCTAATCTTCCTACAAGACTGCCCCTGAAATAATTCATAGCTTTCTTAGGGATTGCAAAATCAGACCTGATTCAGACAAACTCAGGATTCCTCAGCTTTGTGGGTATTCTACCAGAACAGCATTGGCTTTGGAGAGTGAGATCCACAGACTGGGGCAGTAAACATGAATCCTGTACAGAATTCAAACTTGAGGACTTCATAACCCAAAACACTGTGTGGCCACATTTAAGCTGTGAAGATTGAATTCCCATTCACTCTATGAATGTTGTCCAGTACACCAGGGAATTAGCCTATTGAGAAGATCATCTTGATTTTAAGATTCTACTGAATGTTACTGCTCATATGGTTTACTGACATAATTTTTTGTACCTTAGTTTCTTTATTTTCTAAATAACAGAAATCAGTTACTCTTCCTGTAAAGCACTTTGCGGACCACAACACTCTATCTATACATCTTAGTTGCGGAGAAGAGTTCTGCAAGTCTTCAAAAAAGAAAGACATAAAAGAATGAAATTAAGGATATCAAACAAAAGTAAAAGCTGCTACCCATTAATTTTCTTGTGGTGCTATTTTCACATTAAGGAAAAAAAAGGCTATCTTTCTACAAAGCAGAAAGAAAAGAACTTGCATGGGTGTTCTATGAATTCACATCCTTTTATGTATTTGAAATTTAATTATTTAAAAATTCTAAATAAGTGGATTTTGAAGTGCTGCTTTTAGACGTTATGTAAATTGGTGTCACAGGTAATGCAACTGAATACATAAGCAACTGGTGACAACCAGTTCTAGGAATAGTGCCAGTTGTTTGCCTTGGAAAAGCCTTGGTTTTCCAGCTTTTAAGATGTGATGCACATTCTCAAAACATATCCAGCCACCTTGATACTGTTTGTTGGAATTCCTATTTCAGAAACAGCTTTTCCATGGTCTGGTAAGCTCGGTATAACCCCTCACCCCTAAACCAATGTATTATCAACCCTCACAAGTAATTGAGGGGGCCATTTCCGGATAGCCATGTTTGAGATAGTAGTAATGTATGCGACTTCACTCCTCTGTCTCTCAGGTCAGTTACCAGGCTCAGAAGCGGATGAGCAGAAATACAGTGCTAAAGATGATCACTGTATGGATTGCTGCTCTTCTTCTCTGTGGTCCAGCCATTTGGAGTTGGGAGCACACTGCCCAAAAAAACATTCTCAATGAAAGAGAATGTCACACAGAATTCTTCTACAACTGGTATTTCCTAATGATTGCCTCTAGTATTGAATTCTTTACACCTTTCATCGCTGTTACATACTTTAAGTATTTACCTCAACATCAGGAAACACACATCCCTCAGGAAAAAAAAACTATCACCTGTTCAAGAAGACAGTGAAATGAGTTTCCTGGGGCAAAAAAGGGAACACACTATATTTTTTGCAAAACCTGCTGACAGACAGAAACATGAGAACTAGCAGCCTTTCTCCCCCAAAAAAGGCTTCAAGGGTTAGCCAACATAAGTGTGGCAATCAGTCACTAAATTTGAATGTCAGTCAAGACCTTCCACCACTTCCACTGGAAGTCGAGACCAAGCCTCAATAGGAGAGGTTTCTACGCAACTATAGAAGGCATATACAGCACTATCAGCAGAGTGGACATGGCTAACACCATGGCAAACAGATTTAGACTTTCCCAGGATAAGAGAGTAGCAAAGTCTTTAGCAATTATTGTATATGTGTTTGGTTTGCTTTGGGCTCCATACACACTTTCGATGATCATCAGAGCAGCTTGCCATGGCCACTGCGTGCAGTATTCACTCTATGAGACCTCATTTTGGCTTCTGTGGGTGAATTCAGCCATTAACCCTGTTCTATACCCTCTGTGTCACATGAGCTTCAGGAAAGCCTTTATAAAACTCCTTTGTCCAGGAAAGCCAAAATTCATCCTCATATTTTTATGTGAAAAGTGTGAAGCATCTTCCTTTCAGTGGGAGCATGAACTGGCTAATATTCATCTGCAAATATTGTAATCATCCACATAGCTGGAGAAATCACAGCAATGAAGAGAAAGATAATTTCTCAAAGCTCTTTGGGAATTATGCCAACAGTATATTTTCTGGTAACGGTGCACTAGCATTACAGTGCTGAAAAGGGAATACAACATTTACGGCCAATAATAAGAGTTCAGGCTCCCTCACTTTTCATTAACTGTAAATACTGTTGGTAAGGAATTTCATAAAGTCTTAACCTTGGACCTGTTACATTTTACCCCCAAACCCACTCTAAGACACTAAGGGTCTCAGCTATTAAATGTAGGAAGCTTTTCCCTTCACTTAGTGACAAGCCAGATGAGATCATGACCAATACAAAAAACTACATACTAGTGTCTAGGAAAAGCATGGAACAAGAGGAACCAGACTGGTCAGGTTACCAGAGCAGCTGAGCAATTGTAGCAGATAAGAGAGCACTGATTTCAGTGGAAAAGGTGACTAAGGAATTGTAGAACTAAATTCAATAACAGGAATAAAAAAGGGGGTTGAGCTCTGGATAGAAGATATGAGAATTGAGAGAGTTCATACACTGGAAGAGTTTCACCATGAGTTTCCCACCTCAGCTATGATTTCCTCCCTGCCCTGTGTCTGGATCCTGCATTGGCAGGAATCTACTCAAGTCAAGCCTCTGCTCCTCCTCACAAGACTGACAGGTATTACTCTTCTATCTTTTGCTGTAAGTATTGAGTAAGTATGATTAGTCTGAGATATATGTCAGACAGATCTTGCTATAGACATAGCTTTAGGAAAACTTCCCTTGGAGTAATTTTTACATTTCCAATTAGACTTTTATTAGTTCTGGCGAGTTCTGAAAAAATGTTGTCTTCTCCTACCCCATCCATTAGATCAAGTCACAGTAGGAACAAAAAACCAAACAAACAAAAAAAAAAAAGTGAAGTGTTTAGACATTTTCAAAGTCATGCACCATGAACAGCACAACTTAGAAAAGTCCGTTAAATTTTATAGCCTTGCTATTGTGTGTTCGAAAATCAAGAACCAACAACTACATACTGCTCTTGCCATTTTGCCTCTGCCACTAGAGAAGCTCACACAGGTAGATCGCAAGTTTTGACTAGATTTGTCCTATAAGAGGTATCAATTTGAACATCCCTAGTGATACAAGTTTGTTTCCACCATCATAAGCATTTTCTGCGTAGCTGAACAGACACTTTACTGGCAGGTGATAGCTACTGAACAGCTGTAGTTGTCCATTGCCACAGCCAAAACGCATACTAGTACAGTCAATCTTAAAGTTTACAGACAGTATTTTGAAATCATTTACTTTGTAAAATTTCAATAAAAGCAATTATAACTGTGGACAAGTCATAGCTTTGTAGTCTTAACAAGTGGTACATGGAAAAAAGCACTAGCTACAACATTTGGGTTACTGCAGTTGAAACCACCACAAAACTGTTATTCAAAGACAGTTCCTAAGTTACAAGGACCAACCTTGAGCTTTAAACAAACATGGTTAGCAAATACTTTATACTAGGAGGGCAAATTGCTACTACATGAGTGGATCTACACGAACATGATCATCATGTTCTGATGTGGATGTTTTATAATAAAACAATCAGCTTTACAGTTTTCTTAGGAGGAACATTATCCAAACACAGAGCAACATTAAGGTTTTTCAACAGCATTAATTACACCACTTGGGCAACTAAAGCCATTAGATCATCTTCCCTCCAAGACAGACTTACACATCAGTAGATCAATGATCTCATTGTCTATTCCCTAATTCCTGTTTCTTAGGATCATATTTGCCTTTTTCATAAAACAGGTTACACTAAATTATTGGAGTCTCATTCACTATCCAATCAAGCCAGGTCAATTTTCACAAGCGGTCAACTCAAGAAACAAGGAAGTTCAATCAGTTAAAC
The DNA here is from genome assembly GCA_028858755.1 of Ara ararauna. Lineage (NCBI taxonomy): Eukaryota > Metazoa > Chordata > Aves > Psittaciformes > Psittacidae > Ara > Ara ararauna. The sequence continues at coordinate 1,138,658 of CM054410.1, read as the reverse complement.
TTTAGAACATTACATTTAGTTAAGGTAAAACAAAATTTCAAAGCTTTCAGCAACTGGCATTAACTAACAGACCAGAACAGTTTTCACAGGAGGTGCCATTGGCAATTGTTCTACCACTCTGTTTCCTGTGGCTTTTCATGTAATTGCCACTCATTACTCTAGCACAGACCTAGAATCCAGTAGGGTTTTCTACCACTCTCAAGATATGTAAATGCATTTTGAAATGTGAACACACATCATCTCTGCATCAGTTGGAAAAATACTGGGTCTGAATGATAAACTTCCACATCAGAAACGTAGCACCTCCCAGCTTGTTCAGGTTAACTATGCCTTGCTTCTTCTATCCCTACAAAACAGAAGTTCTTTTGGTTTTATCAAAAGGTTCAACATTAACATTGGATTCAAAAGCGGGCTCTGAAGAGACATGAAACAACATGCGTTAATAGCAACTTTATTGTTTCACGGGTGCAAAATCATGATACTGAATAAACTTGTGTAATGTGTTTCCCCCTAAATTTACAGTAATGAAGGTTATACATATCTATATAGATTGCAATTTCTCTATTTTTATACTATTTGGAACAAAGTTATCTTGATAAATATACCCTGTGCACAGTATTGGCCCTCACTGAATGTCACAGAGCCTTAATATGCAAAATATAACTTCTGGTTTCGAACTTGGTGCTTTAAAATTCTCCAAACATGCATTAATATATTCTAGTTTTTAGGGAAAAATATTACACTTAGTCTTAACTTGCATTAAAAGAAAAGCACAAGCAGAATCTGACATACAATAATCCCAAAAATCTGATGCTCTGTGTAAGGATCAGACACAGTTTCAGATGAGAGACACTGCCAATTTAGAACTCTAGTGCTACAGAAGCAACAGTGAACAAACAGAAGAAAAATCAGAACCTGAAGAGGCTGACCATGTCACATGGATTTCAAAGAAAATTTCAGCCATGCTAACTGACAAAACCTGCAGTTGCTGGTCCAACCTTTCAAATTGTTAAGAGTACTCCACACAAGTGTTTGAAGTGCCAGAGTGAACACATGAATGTTAACTTGACATTTCTGAAAGGCTCAACCTATGAATCTACCTTCAAAAGAAAAACAAATAAACCATATGGTATGCAAATGAAAAGAAGTAAGTACAGTGTGTATCCTCCTAAAGAACAAGACCTTCATAAATTGGCCCTTCAGATTCTGGTGATTCCCTCCTCAGACGCAAGTGCTCCAGTGTGTTGTGAAAGTGTTTGTTAATTTGTTCTGTTTCTTCGGTAGACTCAAGGTTTGGGAGATCTTCTCTTATCTTCTGTATCAGCTGATTCAAAACCTGAATTGTCACCTACAGGAGAACATAAACAGAAGCCATCAGCAAGACCCGCATAAAAGTGCATTGACATTGGCTTTAACAGACTTGTGTCTGAACTGTTGGTATTTGGACAGTTCTTAGAAATATTGGCCAAGGCTGAATGCAGACAAACTGTTGGAGACAGCCTTCTCTTGCTTCTTAGAGGGCTACTCTGATTCCAGAGCTTTGCGGAAATTGCCCCCATGTCAGCAAATGTAAAGAGTTTAGTCAGTCATTAATCTCGTAGGTTTATGACTTTTAGTATGGCATTTCTCTCCAGTTTATTCAACACAAATTGAAAAAGCTTTAAACAAAAAAAGCAGATAATCAGATTGTCTGTGCGCTCTAATATAATGTGTTTCTTGTAGAAGTCAGTCGGGATGGTAATACCAGATTTAAAATAGTTCTTAGTGACTAAGTCATTGCCTAGGAAAGCACATTTGCCTAGTGAGTCCTGCAATACACAGAACACCACTGAATCCAAAGACTGTTTTTACATCTGCCAAGTGTTTTGAAATTCAAGATTTTATTTTCATTTCCATCAGATACTGTATCTCCTATACTAGAACACTACAGCAGGAAGCCTGTTCAGTTGTTGTGAAGTCAGCAAATCCCTAAAATCTCTTTAGACATTCTTTCAGAAGTACAGGGTATTCATCAACATCTGCTCTTGACCAAATAATGACATTGGAGGGGGTGTGTTGATCTCCACTTGACCAAACAGCTTTTCCAAAAAGTTTACTAGCTATCTGCTAACAGCAAGTATATGCAACAACTATCGCAGATTGCAGATGCAGAATTTAAACTGGTACATGAGATGTCATTATCTGTTTCTCTAAACTAAAGCTTACACCATTTGATGCACTCAGCAATGACCTTGAATCACTACTTGAAAGTAATGACTTTCCCTTATGTACATATTAAGTTATGTACCTGTAAAGTTAGATGAGCAAGTAGTAAGATTTCAAGTCCTAGTAAGTTTTGATCTAATAAATATTTCCGGTATCTTAAGTCCTACAATATTTAAATTCATAACTAAGTGGAAAACGTTTAGTGTTTTCATCCATGTAAGAATGAAGCTTTGTCCCAAATTTTACTACCATATCCAGAATTGGCTACTCTTACTTCCAGAATTCGTGCCTGTTATAACTACAGAGTAAGTTGAAGACATATGATTTGGGGTATAAGCATGAATGAAGGGCTTAAAGAAATCCTCTTTTAAAAAAGATGCAATAGAGAGTGCATTTCCACTCACTGCCTCATTTTCCTTTTCATAAAAGTAGATGTATCTGTTCAGAATTTCTATGAAAAGTTGGACTTGCAGGGAGGGGTCCATGCACTGATTTGCTATCTTTAGAGCCTTCTTTAGGCATTCCATCACTCTTTTTCCTCCATGAAGCTAGAAGGAAAAAAACAAAGATTAGAAGAAATAACAACCTTAGGGAGCTCCAGTATCAGTTCCCTTGGCACATTTCCTGGTGGTCGACTACAAATACAAAACTACACAAACTGCTCAAACAAGCTGTCACTGAAAGCTTGCCTCGACAGTTTACGTCTTGTTAAATCAGGCAAAAACATGAACAGTTGTTGACAGCCCTCGATAATGAGATGAATGAACTCAATCTTGTAATACGTACACTAATGCATACTTTGAGAAACAGATTTCAAGCACTGCTCTGTATAATTACAACAGTTTATGTCACCAGCCCTGAAGAACACACAATTATTTTTTTTACATTTAACGTCAGTAATGTGTATCTTTAATTTGGAAGTTTAGTAGTTCACATATAACACATCTAGAATAACAAGACATGCAAAATGCAGGCTACTTTGACAGCCAGTCTCCAACTGCTCTCCTAAGTTTGCATGGTACTTCCACCCTTAAAATTGAGCTGTCTCCATTTTGGTATGTATGCATCTTACACTGCAGTGACATTTAGAAGCTTTATACATTACAATACATTTCAACAAAGTCTACATAACTAAGCAATATATCTATATCAGAAGCAAGTGCCTTCAGAAGAAAGGCAGAGCCAGGAGAAGGAAGGCAGAGGTAGGATGTGTTACACTGCTGTCCCTTTATTCTTACCTCCTCTCCATTCTTGTCAGTATTTCGGCCAGACCAAAACAGATGGGCACAAGTACTCACAGCCCGGCACTGGTCTGGCTTCTTAAGGAGCTTAGAGGCCGCCAATGCACACTGAGTCCTCAAAGGCTCGTGGTTTTCCTCACTGAAGCACTTCATCCTCTCAAATGTCCCAATTATCAAGGTGATTGCAGCCAGCTGCGCTTTTGAATCACTAATTTCATCTTCATATAGAGAGAAGGCCTAGTCAAAGGAGAAAGCAAGTCTCTTAATCACTGCTTTAGAACACATCAGCAAAAAAACCCCAAATCACACGTGCCAGTGACAAGGCAGTAAAGTGTCCAGTTTTACATTAGTTAAAAGCTTCAGGCAGGAAAACAGATCTTTCATTGAGAGTGTCAAAATTACATTAAGTACTGGAAATAAATGTTCCATGAAATACTTCTTAAGTGGTCATAGTAAACAAATGCTATCCTACATATAACCTGAAGATTTTTTCCTCATTTCAAGCACCTGTTTGAATATGGAACCTCTGTAGCAGTAGTAGTCCCTGGAGAGCATTTGGTTCTTTGAAACACACAGAACAGTAGAGCAGAAGTTGAGGGGTAGGTCAGTAACCAGAGTAGGTAAAAACCATTGGCACTGCTGCTACGTGGATGAAGAGCCTTGAGAGAAAACATGAGACTGAAAATCTTATGGATCTATGAACCAAATTGAATAGAAGGCACATAACTGTCATGCTGCTCTCATCTTCAGAATTGTGCTATAAAAGCAACTGATACAAGACAGTGAGGAAAGGCTGAGGTTATCAACTACTTGGTTTAAGAATAAGCATTAGTAGCAGTATTAGAGGAAATGTTAGGACATATCTTGCAACATGGATAACATTAAATACATTGGTTTTTTATCTGATGGGAAGGATGGCAATGTTTTTGCAACAAGTAAGGCTTAAGATCAAGAAACAGGCTGAAGTGGATTTTCACAGTAGTTTAGAATCGGTTTCAATACAAGGATTTTAATTAGCAAAGCCCAGCATGACAGGTGTGAACAGTGCAAATTTTAGAAAACTTCCAAAGAGGGCTTGTGGTCAGGACAACACCTGCTTGACAGCAGGAGCTGCAACAGGCTTGGAAGCAGTGAAGGAGCATTTTTATGCTGAGAAAGCTGCACTCCTCCAGTGAGCTAACTATGCGAGTAGGAGGCAGTACTGCAACATACCACATGTTGTCAAACCGAGTATTCAAATCAGTAGCAATGGAGCTTAATTCCACAGCAGCCTGGGAAGCAAGAATTAAGATGAGGAATTTCTACCTAGCAGCATTAGCTATCAATCATTTCAAGACGTTTTAATTACACTGAATGGTTTAGTGTTCAGGAAACCTACCCAAGCCAAATTTAAGGTAGCACAGGACAGCGAGTGTAATAGTTGGACACTCACCTGGGACATGAATTCATAGGCCACAGTTTCATGATTCTCAAAGCCAATCTCTCCTGCAGCCAGTGCTCCTTGTAGGAAGAGACGGAGAGGCAGCTCCGCCAGTTCTGCTTTGATCAGAGCACTGATGGTCTGATGAGCAAATGAGAAGATCTTCTGGCATTTCTTTTCCCATTTGTCATCCTAGAGAAGAGAAACAAGCCAAAGCTTGAACAAGATTATTGCTACAAAGAGAATCTAAATTGTAACAAGATCTGTCAAATGCTCCTCTGTTTTCTTCTGCATGCCACACCAGGCATTTACTGAAGCAGTACTGAGTATCCTAGCAGTACTGTGTTGACTTCAGTGCGTGTTCACAAAAGTATTTCTTCTATTTACAAAAAAGTTCACACCCATTTTTCCTCCCAGCTCATAGAAACCTTCCTCACAAGTAATTGCAGTTACCACAGCTATGCTTAGAACATAGCTAATGAGGCTTTTGCTCAGTTAAATGGAGAAAAATTCTATTCAGTCTGGAGCATCAATCAGGAAGTGAAGAGAATTTTAAAAAATTCATTTTGAGGAGTGCTTTAACAAACAGCATTTTAACTTATTCCCCCACAAAATATCCTCCGAATAAGGGAAAGTAATATTTTAGCTATTTCAATCAGCATCAAAGGGCCAAGATGGACCAGTGATTGTTTTAGTGTGAACTTTTGCAACTACTGTGTGAGTTAAATTACGAAGAAACACTTGCTTTTAGAAACATTAAAACAGCATAGCAACAGATTTAGAAGTTGATGAATTTCAATATCTGGATTTAAATTGGTTTCATGCCAGCACTTGCAATGTCCCAGCTCTCTGGTCTGCCCAAGTGAAAACACATCAGTCACCTTCATGAATAAACAACTAGCCAATTTCTGCTTCACCATTCCTCAAGTGCTGAGGTAATTTAGTATGAATTGATAAAAATCCTGCATAAGTTAGAAAGCTCTTTACTTTTACCTCTAGTAAAAATCTGCCTCAAGAAAAAGCAAACAAAAACCTTAGCATTCTACATCAAGTTTTAGCATACCATAGCCAGACAAAATGAATTTTTAAGAAAGCCCAAATGATGCAAGTACACGAGAGTACCTAGAGGTCAGCTTACCACTTTGGAGTTCTCTTTGTAGCGAAAAGCAAGCTGGTATGCAGCAAAAACCAATGGTGGCAGTGTAAAACGAATACGTTGGTTCCCACCTGCACCAAAGTGCTTCCGGGCAGTGTTGAGGATCTAGAATAGAAGCACTGTAAGCTTACAACACTCTTGAAAATGTATGTTATTCATATCTATAACTTAGTCTGCACTCTATAGAACAAGAGCATTAGAAAGACAAGGTGCCAGCATCAGACAGACTGCAGTATTCTGGGGGGACTATATACAAGTTGCTTTACTTGAATTAAACGTGTGCAGTCTGTATCACCTCCACAAACTTTTCTTGTTGTACTATATTTATTGTATATACATTTCAGACTGTGGAGGAAGATGGAAGTTGCCTGAGCTTCCATTTAATAATGACATCAGATACATTCTATCCTCAACACAATGGAAGCTACAAAAGGACTATTTTTCCCTACAGTAGCCTAAAACAACATAGAAGTAAGAAGCCAAGTTTCATGAAACTGAACACACAAGTCCGTAAGGCATGTCATACTCTGAGAAAGACTACAGCACTACATTCTGATAGCCACACCTGCAACTGTTGCCATTTCCCCCTGCTTTTAAGGTTTTCATTATGCTCATTAATGCTTCTTTTATTGCATTTCTCAGCTTTAAGCACAAGCCACATATACAACATGAACATGATACTTTGCCTTTTGCCCTTGTTCTCAACAAGTGGAGAGAGACTAATGAGCTCTCCGTATTTGTATCCTTAGTTTCTCCCCTTCCTCTTATTTTGGGATTATTTCTATCCATTGATATAATTAGTAATGTATTTTCATAACCAGAATTTTTGGTAAAAGCAAGAATCTCAGATACGGGAAATTATTCAATCCATTCAAAGCAAGCTAAACATAGAATCATAGAATAGTTAGGGTTGGAAAGGACCTTAAGATCATCTAGTTCCAATGCCCCCGCCAGGGGCAGGGACACCTCACACTAACCGTTCCACCCAAGGCTCTGTTTAACCTGGCCTTGAACACCACCAGCGATGGAGCATTCACAACTTCCTTGGGCAACCCATTCCAGTGCCTCACCACCCTTACAGGAAAGAATTTCTTCCTTATATCCAATCTAAACTTCCCCTGTTTAAGATTTAACCCGTTACCCCTTGTCCTATCACTACAGTCCCTCATGAAGAGTCCCTCCCCAGCATCCTTATAGGCCCCTTTCAGATACTGGAAGGCTGCTATGAGGTCTCCACGCAGCCTTCTCTTCTCCAGGCTGAACAGCCCCAACTTTCTCATCCTATCTTCATACGGGAGGTACTCCAGTCCCCTGATCATCCTCATGGCCCTCCTCTGCACTTGTTCCAACAGTTCCATGTCCTTTTGATGTTGAGGACACAAGAACTGCACACAATACTCCAAGTGAGGTATCACAAGAGCAGAGAGGCAGGATCACCTCTCTCGACCTGCTGGTCACACTCCTTTTTATGCAGCCCAGGACACGGTTGGCTTTCTGGGCTGCGAGCGCACACTTCCGGCTCATGTTCATTTTCTCATCAACCAACATCCCCAAGTCCTTCTCCGCAGGGCTGCTCTGAATCTCTTCTCTGCCCAACCTGTAGCTGTGCCTGGGATTGCTCCGACCCAGGTGCAGGACCTTGCATTAGAATAACCTGACTCTCTTTCAAAGGGGCCAACTCAGACCTACCATATTTCACACTAAAACTTCAGAAACCAAATTTCAGGTAATTTCTCCTAGAGATCAGAGTTAAAAAGTTAGTTTTTTTATTTTAAGTGTCAGAACAATGATGGCTAGGTTACTACAGCCAGGTATTATTACCTTGCTTTCTAGTTACAGCAGTCCATTACCACTTTGAAACATGCCCTAGAAGTGAAGCTCAGTGTCCAACCCTACATATTTAGATTACATGAATTGTAGTAACTACAGCAGTAGTTACTAGTAACTACTAGCAGTTACTAGTAGTAACTACTAGTAGTTACTACTAGTAGTTACTAGTAACTAGTAACTAATAAATACTGTAGTGTAGTAACTACAGATTTCTATTTACTCTTGTTGTTTACCTGAATTGTACTACATTTGTAGTAACTACAATTCATGTAAACAACAAGAGTAAATAGAAATCTGTCATCACCCATTACTCACTTTATTAGACACTTTGGCTTGTAATGGACTAAGGTGAATAAATTTGCATTTCAGATCTCTTCCATACAGAATGCATAATTTAAAGTGCAATAGTCCTGGATTTTTTCCTGTTCCTGTAATGCAAGAAAATCTGATACAAGCATTTCTGATGCATACCAAAAAAGTACAAACTAATACAGTTGCATCAAAACTGCCACCTTATGCTTTTAAGTCCTTATCTGCTTTTTCCAAATACAAAACACTTCATACTAGCATTAAACGTGCCATACAATGTTCTCTAACAAATACGTAGTGCCAGAGCAGTGATGCCCCAGTACACTGTGATGTCCCAGCTACACACTGATGTCCCAGACACTACAGTGATGTCCCAGGTACACTGAAGTCTTGTACAGTAAATAAAGGAAGAACTGACAATTCAGGGAACATGAACAATTTGAAGCACTGATGGCCATACCAGATACTGTTGGTCGGGGTCATCTGAATGCAAAAGATGAATAAATCTCCCCACAAGACTCTGCTCATCAGCAAAGTCCTCAGGGTCAGGATCTTCAGCAGGCTGATCTGGTTGATCCTGGATAAGTGTGGATACCAAATTCATGATAGCATCAACCTGTTAAATGCAATAATAGCTCTGTTTAAACCAAAGCAGCCTATAAGCATAAGTTGAAGTGAACTGGGAGCATCTTTACAGCCATTCATAGAGCTGATGAAGCGTGAGCAAAGTCTGAGTTGGTGATGCTTTAGAAGGTATTAGCCTTACTCCCTGAAGTACAGTCCCTCCTAGCATAAACAGGACATCACAGCAGTACAGAGGAAATTCAGATTATGAAAGTACTATCCAGTCTTCATCACCTTAATTTTAAGGGGGTTCGAGGTCTTCGTAAAAACCTAACAGAAACAGTCTCTAGGGTGAGGTTAAGTAATATGTGCAAAGACAAGATATTTAAGAATATGGGCGGACGAATTATCATGTGGGATAAAGCTCTGCTACTAAGATGGGAAGGCAGAGGTAAGCAGGCTAGGAAACACAGCATGCCTTGCATGAAGTCTATGATTCTAAGTCACTCAGTATTTGTTTTCAAATCTTCAAACAGCAGTTCAAATTAACTTATGTCATACCTGTTCTTGGGATACAATTTCTGTGTTATAATCCAGTACATTGCTAAGCACATAACAACTCATGCTCTTCCTGGACTCATAATCAAAGTATTCAAAGAGTGGATGAAAATGTTTTAGTTTCAGAACTGTCAGGATGTTGTTGTAAGTATCAACAGGGATTTTCAAAAGTCTTGTCAGCTCCTTTGAAACAGCACTGCTTGTTGCAATACTAAAAAAAAAAATACATGCAAAACACAAAATTAATTAATAGTTCACACATGCAGACAGATTTAAAGTCTGTCTCAATATCAATTCTGATGTATAGCACAACACCTAAGCAACTTGCTGACATGGAGAAAGGAAAAGGTATCAAAACAACTTTTATCTTGCTCTTTAGGACGTACAGTGGAAAATGCATGTTGTAAGTTGCTGATGGCAGAAGCAGAGATTGTGGCTGCAAATTCAGCAAGGGGAGAGCTCAAATGCTGTAAGGGATGAACAGATAATGACTACGTGCTGCTTGGCATACACATTGTTTACTGTAGAGTAGCACAGTAGGATTTATGCACAGGTGAGCAAGTCCTGGTTAGTCAGTAGTGTATCATGATCCTCTATAGCTTGGACCAAAGGCACTAATCTTACACATCAAAGTATGTTTGCTATTTTGCTAAATATGAAACGTAGGAGTCAAGATTTTAAAGTATTAATCACCACACCAAAGAGAATGCAGGAGACATTTACTTACTGTTCTAGATTAAGTTTGTTGAATATTTCCACGGTTGTCTCCAGCACCTTATCAACATAGTCAACACGGTCTGGGTAGCATTTCATAGCCAAGTTAATGAGAGAAACTTGCAAAGATACCACATCCTCTGAGGGCATGTCTTGACGAGACTGAAATTTAAGACAGCACTGAGTGGATTAAAAAAAAAGCACATAACTTGCAAAACCATCCCAAAACTGCATGCAAGAATACCCAGCATACCTGTATAACAGTAGCCACCTGCTGTGAAAATATGTCAAACAGTTTGATATCTGCTGGGATACCAGGTCCATCTTCACGATGTGCAAATAAAGCTAACCTGGTAACACATAAAGGAAAGCAGCTTGGTCAGCGAAGTCTTTCAACTTCTCAGACACAGGCAAGAAAGAGATACTGACAGCCAAAGCAAGCCCTTTGGTATATTTGCAAGCTCCATTACAAGCAAAAAGAAAATTAATGGAAGTTAGAAATCTCAAGAGCAACTGAGCCTGGTAAATATCAGTCCTGGAAGAGAGTGTTGACAGAGATGGCAAGCTGAAGAAAGAGCAAGAAGGACGTTTCATAATCCCATGGTTTTCAGCTAGGAGCAAATATTCTGTTCCAGCAGAGAAAGAAATATTCTACTCAGCTGATGGAAGAGCAAATATCCTGCATCTATTCAGTGACACTACTGAAGTCAGATATCCAGTAGCATTCTGTGCAAGGCAGTCTCTGGAGGAAAACCAGAAGAAATACGCTGACTTAACTATGCTTTGTCTCCAAAGACAGACCAACATGTTTGGTACTTCCAATGTTTGCAAAGAGCAAACTACAATGCAAATTTGAAGTGGAGAAGAATACATTTTTTTTTTGGGGGGGGGGGGAACCAAAGCAAGAGGTCATTATCCAGCACGCATCCAAAGGATGCTGTAGACCTATCTCTATCCGTAATAAGAGAAAGTCACTCCAACCATCGTCTCTGCAAAAATCAGACACAGCATAAGAAACACAACAGGAAGGCAAGCAACTTACCAAGGCTGCAGCACAGAAAAAGCTCAGCATTGCTATCTTTGCTTTCTAATTGCTAAGAAATTATTCTATACTGAATTACAGAAAGACCTACATACTTTCCTAAATACTTTTGTACTTAGGAAAAAGCACCTGATTAAAATTTTTAAGTTATTAAACTTTAATTCTGAATGAACTTTGGGTCTGAAACAAAAAGGCAGGTAAGAAAAGCCTGAGGTGCCAAGAAACTTCACTGCCAGTTAAAAATAGACATTGAACTACTACTGTATTTCATTATGGTGGTAATAAGAAGACTTCCTAAAGCCAGGAACAATCACTGCTTTTTCTCAAAGGGACAAGGCAGCTTTTCTTGGCAACAGCTCAGAAGGTAAGGCCAGCATGCTACAAAGTACGATAAATTGCAGGCAGACGGCAGCATAATAAAAAGCTGTGAATGGCTGAGTAAGGCAAGAAAGATCCCAAAGTAGCAAGACTATTTGAAGAAAGATTGCATAATGGGAAAGCCCCATAGCAATAGGGACTACAGCTTCACAAGCTTTCTCAACAGTCACGGATGTTCAGTTTCAATTATCCTATACCAGCTAAAATAAAGATGAGAAATGCCAACAGGCACTACCTCTATGGGGCAGATTCGTACCTTAACTACACAATACTGAAACACACAACAATTGCTCCTAACAACTCCAACCTAAACACAAGAACATCTTCCCTACATACATAGGACAGATCCATCTTCCAACACTTGCAGTAACATTACAGACAAAAGCACAGCTTGCCATAGTACAAAGATGATGAACATCACACCACCACACTTTTACCTTTGTCCTATAGCCAAATGGGAAAGCTCTGGAAGACACTATTAGTGGCCCAACAAAACACAGTAGTGGTAAGTCTAGGAGGACAGCAGGCTCAGTCTTAAGTCAGTTGCTTGCTGTTGTTTTCAACAGTGAAAACTTACTGTGGAGGTAATACCAAAGCTGTTTAAGTCTTCTAAGAAGTCATGACTGCAAAAGCTACTTGAGGAAAACCTTGCAAGAATCACATTGCTATGCACTAATCTAAGTAAGAAGCTAGCAAAAGGTTGTGACCTGTGTTGAAAGCAGTCACAAGACAGACAGTTTCAGAAATTAGACTGTTCTAGGCAATGCCTTTGGGATTTGGAGATTTTGTGGGTTTTTTTGTTGTTGTGGGGTTTTTGGTTGGTTTTTTTTGTTGCCTTTTTTTTTTTAAAAAAAAAGCTAACTAAATTATGAAAACCCTCACAAAACCACAGCTGCAAAGTGTAGAAAAGCAGTTAATTCCTGTGAACATCTCTGGATGAAGGCAGAGCTGTTTCTCTGCAAAGTGCACAAATACTGAAAGATACTCCAGTAAGACTGAAGTCCTTAACAAATACATCTGATGTAACTTGAAGAAAACAAGCTACAGATTTGTTTTTACTACAAGATCCTAAGTTATACCATTCATGCTTAATATATACATGTTCCATCTCCAGACATTAGAGAAGAAACAAAACCACAACAACTATACTCATTGTTGAATGCCAGTAGGACGCAAGATCCCTATAGCAACTGAAGTCCATATATCGGTACATAGACCAAATACACAAAGGAACATACATTTGTATGCAAATGCAAGGACAAAGCTTTTCTGAGGCTTCAAAAAGCCAGGAAAGTGCACTTCCTTTCCACACTACGAAAGTACAGGCATTCACTGATAATTGCTTTATTCAGGATACAGATCAAAACTTCAGTTTGATCTTAAAGGTCTTTTCCAAACTAAATGATTCTATGATCCCTCCCCCATATTTGAATTCAGTGCAAGCAGTTTTAAGCTGAACACTTTGATGAACAGAGCAAAACCACTTTTGGGAGAACAGGCAGGAAGTTAGTGGTAAACTAAAAAGTTAAGAAGGTAGTTCCATTTCCTACTAACTCCTTTATGAAGAGGTGTTATGTTATGCTCTCATCAAAATTGCAAGGTAAAGTATCCTTGATATGTGATTTAGCCATGATGATTTTCAGGGTTTGAAGAGATACTTATGATCGATACGGCTGTCAAAGCAGAGAAACATGAAACTGGTCAATACTAAATGGGCTGTTTTTTGGCTTAATCTGTTTACAAGTTTTAATCAGTCCTTAAAGCAGGTTTCATTGGAAGCTGTAAAAGCAGAGTCCAGAGGGCAGAAGCTATGTTATTCACAGCTTACTTACAGCTGATGGAAATACACAGAAACAGTGAAGTCACATGATATCAAAAATGGAAAATTTTCAAATGCTGGAAGAATTATCATCTCCTTGTGCACAACACAAACTCAATTTTGATCCAATTTCCACCCCCATGGTCACTCACCTGTCAATTAAAGCAATAATTATATTTTTCACATTCACATTTTGGTGCAGCTCAGCACAGGCTCTGAGAAATGGGTTCAGGGTTTGGAGGTGAAATTCATCTGGAAAAACCTGAAGTTTTATATCAATAGTCATTATTAGTTACCAAAAAAATAAATCAAATTGAATTTGCCAATTGTTACACAGCAGTAAAATGCAACAGAGTAATTCTAAAGCAGACAGTCACACAGTAAATACGGACTGGCCTACCAGTGTTTTAGCGCTCCCCAAGCTGACTGTGATTGGGTAAATGCATGAAGCAAGGGCTGCAAGACAAACAGGTAACTAGAGGGACCAGCTATCTATTATAATTCATACTGTGGGCACTGCAGCTCAGATGTTTACAAGCTTCTGCAGCAGAAGGAGCACAAAATCAATTCATTTCCACTTTGCTCATCTGTTAAAAAATATGGGATAAGGCACTAGGTAAGACTGATGAAGTTTTCCATTTCATGTGGAAGAGGTGAAAGCCTGAATCTAACTAAAAATAGAGGAGTAAGTGACCCTGTGTCCCATCACTGAAATCGAATTTAAGCAGCTCACCTGTATGATGCACTCCATGAGGTACTCCTGAGCTAAAGCATCTCTACAGTTTACAACTTGCTCCAGTATTCCAGAAAGAACAATCTGGAACAGAAGAAAGAGTCTTGCAGTGATTTGACAATTACTTTCTAAGTTTATATTCACACTTGCGCATTTAATCCAAGCAGACCAGTATTTCTAACATTTCTCAAATTTTTCCTCACTTTTTCTGATAAAAAGTCCCAGTTTTCAGCAGTTCCATCCTTCAGAAGGAAAAAAATAAAACCTCCTGGTCTCAGACATCTGTCCCTTTCATACATTGTACAATCTGCAAACTGATTTAGAACATCAGTGCTACTAGCTTTGCTGGCACATACTACTACTCAGTCTCAGCAGCTATATGGTAGAACTTTCAAAGGACAAACTTCTAAATAATGTATTTGCTTGACTATCATTTCATGCAGTAACAGTTCTCTTGAATGCTTTGGGAAGCATAGCTTCGTTTAACTAGCAAAGTCTACCATAGAACTTTGTATGTGTACATATCCGTTCAAATCAACTTATTCTATAAGTAAAATGGGAATCAAGAAGGAAAGTTTTACAACTTCTTGCCAACATTACACACAAACTTAAAGGAAAAATGCATGAGTCAACCTCAGCCTCACAACATGTTACACAGCTTTATTAGCCTTCAGAACTTTTACTCAGGTGAAGAGTTTGAGAAGCACCAGGATTACCGAACTTTCAGCATAGCTGTAAAGCTTCAAGCTGCCTATCTGAAAGTCCAAATTGGTTTCATTTGGAAAAAGTAAAAGAAGTCAAAAAGGATGGACAGACATCCTACCTGCTTGTATCGCTCCACATTAACACCTTCCAACTGACTGAGGCGAACCAAGTTTGTTCCCACTAGGATTCTGAGTTCCTGCCTTTCTCGCTCCCTTTTCTCTCTGTCCCGACTATGGCCCTGGTGTTGCATTCGCACCCAAAGTTTGTTCATCTCAGCAAAGTTCAGCAGCACAAAATCCATTGAATCACTAATGTCTCCAGTGGTTTCTTCACTGCAATTGAGGAAGGTTAGGAACAGGAAGTCTGTCAGAGGTATTCATCCTTCCATCTGGTGAACATCCCATATTAAGAAGGCAAGAAGGTACAGAAGTGTACAGTGGGCTCGTAAGAAGGTTTCATACCCTCCCTTGTGAGAAACCTTAGTTCTGAAAGAGAATTCTGTTGTGGTTTAAGCCCAGGCTGTAACTCAGAACCACGAAGCCACTTGCTCACTCCCCCTTTTCTTCCCTCCCCACCGGCTCCCAGAGGAATGGGGAGGTGAATTGACAGAATGTAAATCCCATGGGTTGAGATAAGAACAGTCCAGTAACTAAGGTATAACAAACCCACTACTGCTACCACCAATAATAATAATGAGAATAACAAGGGGAGAGAATACAAAACTAAAAGGGGAAAACAATAAATACAAGTGATGCACAATGCAATTGTTCACCACCTGCTAATCAATACCCAGCCCAACCCGAGCAGTTATCTTGGCCTCCTGGGGAGCTCCCCCCAGTTTCTACACTGGGCATGATGTGCTATGGTATGGAATACCCCTTTGGCTACTTTGGGTCAGGTGTCCTGTCTCTGCTTTCTCCCAGCTTCCCATGCTCCTCCTCACTGGCAGAGCATGAGACTGAAAAGTCTTGATCAGAGTAAGCAACACTTAACAACAACTAAAAACACTGGTGTGCTATCAGCATTGTTCTCAGACTAGAGCTGAAAACACAGCACCACACCAGCTACTAGGAAGGAGAAAAATAACTGCTACAGCTAAACACAGGCTCATATCCTGCTTTGTGAGAAACCTTAGATCTGAAAGAGAATTCTTAATGGACAAAATACCCACTAGAACTCTACAGACTTGACAGATCTACTTATCTCAAACCCAAAGAGAGTCATACAGAAAATTTAAATAGGTTATTTTTAAACAATTTTTTAAAAATTTTTCCCTGTGAGTGTGCTGAGGCACTGGCACAGGGTGCCCACAGAAGCTGTGGCTACCCCATCCCTGGCAGTGTTCAAGGCCAGGTTGGACACAGGGGCTTGGAGCAATCTGCTCTAGAGGAAGGTGTCCCTGCCCAAGGCAGGGCTGGAACTGGATGAGCTTTAAGGTCCCTTCCCATCCAAACCAGCCTGGGATTCTATGATCTTACTCTGCTTGCTCGCCTTCATCTGGTAAGATATTCCTGGTACACTGCAGGAGATAGTTCCTAAGAAAGAGGCCTCTAAGAGGATGCTGTACTCCGCGGCACATCTCCACCAGGTCTTTCAAAATATCTTTCCTGGACTGTGGAAATGACTTGACATAGACAACACCCACTGTTATCAGGAGATATCTGCAAAAGGCACAGAATCAAATAATAAATTATAAGTAACATCATACTTTAAGGTAACAGTTCCTTTCTTTCATCCTGACAGTACTACCAAAGCACAGAAAGCAATACAACATCATCTAAGTCCCATAACTTTGCATATTAAATTAGCTTTCAACTCCCGTTTTCCTCTGCCAGAGAGCACAGAAAGTCTGAATAGCCACCTAGCCTCATCACAAAGCTTTATGCATTGAATCTTTAAATGCTTGGCATACATCAAGTTCTGAATGCTCTCAGATTAGCTTGTCTATACTTCTAGCACCCCACTAAACTGGAAAACATCTCCAACACATATAGATAAGTAATCTGTTATGGTGAAGCAGTTAAGCCTCTTTCACACTTCAGCAGGAGAGGTGTTACGCTCTTCAGAAATCCCCAGGCCTGTACTCATTCTTTCAGCATCTCTGTATTAAGTGAAAGGTAGAAGGGACACGCCAGACACAAAGGACTGATGCTCCAGTGTACTGGAGTCCCCTTCAGCTTAAGAGAAAAAACTCACAACACTCAGAACTTCCACATATTCCGTTTAGAGGCCTCAAGCCTCTGACGCCTGTCTCCTGCATGGATGTGCACAGAACTTTCATGAAAGCACCAGAAATGCTCATGAGGGATAGTAAGAGTCAACACCAAGCAGGCAGGAAGACAACTCAAATGATTATGCAGAGGGTAAAGACATCGTGGTAGTCATTAGCTAAACTCCAGAAACTGCATGACAATGCAGCCTTGTGTCTCCAAAGCCTCTTCCTGGCATGAACATGATGTCAGGAATTAATAACTGCATTACCAAACAAAATCCAAGCCCTGAGTCTGACTGTCTAGATCTACTCCTGCCCAATCATAATATATTTAAAGATACGCCTTCCAATAGCATCTCTAGCATGCTACCACCAAAAGCACATACTCAGAACCACAAAGCTTTCTGAAGTTAAGTCACAGAAATTTTCAGCTTCCTCTCACATTTCTTAGCCTCCAAGAGACAGAGAGTTATGAAGCATCTGCTCTGTGTGAGAATCTAAGACTTGGATCCTCAGGTACAAGTTCATTAACGGATAATTGAAAATGTTAATAAATGCATAATCAATCTTAAGTCATCAGAAAATGGTACTTTTGTGGTACTCATCTTCCACTGACCAGCTCTTTACTCAAAAGTCAACTTTTTTCCAGTATCAATGTGCTTCCATCTTGGTCATGTGCAAAACAACACACTGGCAGGAAGAACTGACCTTCTAAAGCTGCACTCTTGGCCTAAATGTCAGAAGTCTCACAGCAATCCTCTCTTAAGATATGCAGAAATATTGCTCACCATTACAAACTGCATTCTTGCTGTGAAGCAAGAATGCAGAGTCAATCATTATCTGCACCCAGAGCCTGACCACTACTAACTACTTTTAACACACAGTAACATATACACACTTACAGTCTTGGAATAATATTTCCAGCGTACTGTACTAGCTCATAAAGGTCTGCCACTTTCCTTCCTTTGGCAAATTCATCTGTCAGGTAGACTTCCAAGTAGTGCAGCTCATCAGAAATTGCCATGTCTTTCTCACAGTTAAGGATTTTAATATAAAATATCTACAACAGATTTACATGCTAATTTGCTCATTCACACCAAAAAAGAAAGATGCTGTACCAAGTACAACCATGCCCAAGTAGGTAGTACTTCTGAAACAATAATCACTATTGGGATAAACATGCACAACTAACCCCAAGCCTTCAATTGTCAGTTTTAGCATATTAGAAAAGGGAAAAAAACCCTAAGTTAGAAGAGCAAACAAATGAATGTGATTGAATAGAGAGAGTATCTAAAGTAACTGCATACTATGTCTTTAGAAGAACACCATCCACACCTGGAGAAAGCAGTATTTGAATATATTCACATTCTATTTTTAAGTTGCATACACTCCTTCAGATAGTACAGTATGCACAACTAAACATACTGAGTAACTACTTGCGATTAGAAGCTAATAAAATAACAAAGGGCAAAAAATAAGTTTGCTTTACAGATTTTTTGGCTAGCATAGTGCAAGCAGAGCTGTTTTACAGAGCTGATATTCTTTATGGAACTAGACTACTGAAAGCTCCCAAAAAAAGACAGAAAATACATTGAAGACTTGCTTTATACCAAACAGAAAAGACAAATTTACACAGTGAGCAAATAAGTGTATCTTCTCCTACAATATATTCAGGTAACTAAATACTGAGGAAAAAAGGGCTAGCAAATTTTGAGATAGATGAAATGCCATTGTACCAAAAAAGCAGATGAACATTTCACTCAGCACTTTAACTATTTGTTTCCTCTTCAAAGGATACAGAGCTCATAATAGCTCTTTGGAGATAACATAGAAGTCCGCAGCTCACCAAGCATGTTGGAAGCATGTTTCAGAGCATCCATGAGCTTGTTTTTGTCCTGTAGAAGAAGAAAGAGAGAATATTCTGTAAGAAATACCAAGCAACCACAGTATTTTAGAAAGCTACACTTTTAGCCTTTTAAAAAAGCAGATGGAGAATACACACTGCCAGCAGACTACTGTTAGAATTCTTCTTTCCCTACTTCTTGCCCAACACCACCACCCTACTGAAAGCCACAGTTTATTAGGCTGCATATAACTTAGACTTAATGATACATATAATCACCTGGCATCACAGGATACAAGGCAAACTTCTAATCTACCACCTATATATACTTGGGTTATTTCTCTTCACAGTACTGGAGATTAGCATTGATTTACTGGTTTACTCCTAGCAGACAAGAAGCTTCATTGCATTTTAAAGTCACATTTTTACCAAGCATCTCTTCATCTGGAAAGACTGCACCTTCACAGCCTGTATGGCTTCATCCAGGAGTTTTTCCTGTTCATCCTGAGGGGATTGCTGTGTTATAGGCTGGAAGGAAAAAAAAAACAAAAAAACAAAACAACAAAACAAACAAACAAAACCAAACAGAACTCAGTAATTTTTATGAAGCTGTTTATGACTTGATTCAAACCAGATTCCTGCAGTTTAGAATACAGTGCAAGAGACACTGCAGTGTAAACACTCGAGAGTTATCAAACAGCTGCGTGATATGTAAGGAAGACAGCTCCCAGGACTTCACAAAAACCTCAGGTCAGGGGTGAGATTGGTTATGAGTAGCCTGTGAACACCACTGCTTCTCGGAGTGCAGAGCCAAGGGGACAGAACAGGGTCAACTTTTCCCTTCTAACATTTAGAGGTCAAGAATCCAGTGCAAGATCTGACAAGAAAAATCTTCAAGAGAATGCAAAGACATCACTATGCTGAGAGGAAGCATTGTTACTTCTTTACACAGAGCTTCGAAGCAAAGCCCAAACTGCCCACACCGCAAGTGCACAGATGCTTTTCTGTACTCACAATTCTCAACTACCTGCTGTCTGAGCCACAGGACTCTATTAAGGACAAGCTTCAGAGAAGCAAAGGATAAAGTACAGCCAGTATTTTCTGGAAGGTAGAAGTGACCTACAAAAGGCAATAGAAAACTGAAGAGAAGCAACAACTCTTCATGTCTACTACTAATCGCAGCGATCTCCTCCTCTTACCTCTCCTCAAAGGCGACATCAACATCTTTTGCCTTTCCAAGGATCATACTGCATTTCTTTATGATTCAGAGAGTATCCTCTTTTTCAGCATATCTCAGTAACAAGCTAGTAGGCTATGAGCTACATCATCCTAACATTCTTAAAACTAGTATCCTCAGTACTAACTCCTCCCACACAGCCCGCAAGTGCAGTCCCCACGAATGTCTCCTGAGCACTGAGGTTAAAACTGAGTTAAAACTTCATTACAATCTAGAGGTTTTAACTTATCAGAACTTCCTGGTTATAGAGCACTGCAGTCTCGGTACACCCCTGTTATCTCCCATACTTAATTACATTCTTGTTCTGCAAGTGGAATCTCCCTAAAGAGACACAGACAGTATTTCCCCCTTGCTCTCCCCTGTACCCTTTTCCACATACAGATTGCCTCCATCACACCCAAATAGGCAGTGAAACTGCCCTGGAAGACAAAACAAAGGCTGATCCAACATTCATGATAATCCCCCTTCAGGGAGGAAGTTATAGAAGATAAAGGTTCCTTCCAACCAACACTTCCATGTCTCAATGTGCCTCAGTAATACTCAAACCATGCACAATAACTAATTAACAAGTCTATTTAGTCAACAGAAAAAGCCACTTATGCTAATTAGAGTGACTGCATGTCTTACAAAGCTCTCTATAATTAACAACAAGGTGCAGCTCTTTCAAGAAAGAATTTAAGCATAAAGCAACAGTAGCATCCATGGCTAGATGACCCTACTTCCCAGGCCATTCAGTAGGTACAAACTCTTAGAAAACCTCCATCTGTGAAGCAAGAATGTTCAGCCAGCAAACTTTGCTGCAATTCCTAAGCTTTATTTATTCCACAACAGATTGGAATTTCAAGGAACAGAAGATGACAGGGCTGGGACTGGTGTGCAATAATATCAAAACATCTTGTAACAGACTTGCTGAATTATGCCTATGACAGAACATTTGTCACACTCTACCATCCCCTGAACCTACACTCGTGTTTTAGAGAAGATATACCACTACTAAGCTGAGTATCATATGCTGCAACCACATCAGATATCTCTATGTCAAAGCACAGCCAGAAACAGCACAGTAACATTGACACTAACCACAACTTCCCATGTCCCCTTTTTCTAACAGGCGTTAAGCGTACACAGTCACCAGTCCTGCTCTGCCATCCCCAGTTGTCCACCGGGCTGAGCAGTGCTGGGAAAGCTGGTTAGGCTGTAAAGCATCAAATAAGCCAGAAGACTAGTCCAGCTGATCCACAGTTTACCATTCATGCTACAACCACATAAAACATTGCAAGCAGGACTGTGAGAAGGCAGCCTTTTGAGATCAATACCAAGTTAAAGCATTTACTGAAACACTTACTTGCTACAGCCACAAGAAGTAGTTGGCAGAGTACACGTGCATCACCTTCCTTACTTTTGGTGTGAAAAACACTGGTTAAAGATCAATGGTTCCTATGAGTTTGAGACTATGCTTTACATGATACCAATAATAATCTCATCAGAAATATCTAACTGAAGGTATACACTTTCATATGCAACTTTAACCACTTCCTTTTACAAACACCTAGGGAACTAACAGAGTTTCAGAGTCTTGCTGTCAGACCAAGCTTTCACATTTATACTGAACCAGAGCCAGCTTTGTATCAGATTCTGCCTGCACCAACAGAAGACATTGACAGTATTTCCATTTCTGCTCTAAATTTGAGCAGCAAGGTCTCACGCTGTATTCAACACTGGGAATGTATGAAGTACATGACTGAATTCATTGACAAGCATTTCCACAATACCACAAGTGATCAATTTTTTTCTTCTGTATCTCTTCAAGATTAAGACTAAAATCACACTTGCATCTGTTCCAGTATAATGACTGAGAAGGTGACTGGTCTAAACAAAGATGTCTGTACTACAAGGGTACTGTACTTCGTGTCTAAAGAAGATGGTACTGGCACTGTACAGCCACACAGGTAGTGAAATAACCTACCACTGCCACCAGCATATAAAAGAAGCAGTATAAAGTGGTGTTTGTATCAGCTTCACTTCTATATGAAGAGAAAACATCTTAACAGCAGCAACACTGAACAAGTTCCAAATCTTTCTTACTTTTCAAACTTTGAGTATTTATCAGCTTACCCTTTTCTTTCTACCTCAGAAAGAAAGCTACTTTCAGATTCAGAATGACAGGTTTCCACGCACGGTTATTATCAAGTGGCACACAAGCACATCAAGATACACATACCCTGATACATGCACCTGAAGTTTGAGGAAGTTGTGGCAAAAAAAACAGATGAAGGAAAGAGAACACACATAAAAAGCCTACCAACCATAGTTAGCAGGGCACACACCAAACTGGAAACTAGTTCTTCTGTCAGGTACAATGTTGAATAAAGCTGGTTATGTTCTCTATCTCCCACTTCAAATTAGGAACTTAATAACAAAACATGGCATTTTCAAGTGCTATTTTATCAAAAAAATGCAACTGTGCTGTGGAGTCCTATGCCAACCTACAAACAAGAATCTGGAACATAAGCTTTTGAAGCAGAAGATTTTGACACTGGAGAAAAGCAGTACTCCATAATCACAGCACAGAATGTTCTGGCTTGCCAATAACATATACAATAAGGCATAAACTCCTGCTTGAACACAAGATAAGTGATTTACAGGCTTTTACAAATATCTAACCCCTGTTAGATATACTGCAAATGTTGAAGAAAAAAGAAGAGTTGCTGTGAACACAATTTTCTGCTTCACTTGCTCCCTAATCTTTTTTCCTCTGAGAAAAGGTTTAAACCATGACAAGTGACAAGGACAAAGAACTGCCTCATTAGCTGCAGTATCAGCAGCTGTTGAAGGAAGCTGCTTTTGGTGTGTCCTGTGTGGGGTTTTTTGTTCCTTTCAGGTTTGTTTCTGTGGTGTTTGGGTTTGTGGTTTGATTTGGTTTTATTTTGGGGTTTTTTTTATGTTTGTTTGCTTGCTTGTTAATTTGGGTTTTTTTGTTTGTGTTTTGTTTTGTTTTGTTTTGTTTTTTAATAAAGGCTGGTGATCTGTAAGTTGCCTTGGACTTGGAAAACAAGATTTATTTTTTTTTAATCCCAAACTAGCCTGGGAGAAGTCTACTGCATGGCTGATCAGAGTGGACAATACGAGCTATTTTGCAGATAACAATTAGAAAAGTGTATTATCACAGCAGCAAACATAATTCTGGACCATGCCTTTCTCCATAATAGCTTTAACAAACATAATATTCTTCAACACACAAAGTAAATATTACACCTATTGTGTAGGACTTTTTCATTTTCTAATAGTCTTTGGAAGACTTCATAAGATCCATACTTAGTTTCACACTTGATTTAGCTGCACTCTGTAGATGGTTATTATTTTGAGTCAATGCGTGACTAGTAATAATGCTCATTTCACTGACAAATTTGGTAACTTTCAGTACTCAAGAGAAAGAATTACAAAGTACTGAAATACAGCAGAATTCATGGCAAGCTTACGGAGCCCACCAAACAGCCTGAATTCTGGCTATACCGGTACGTAACGCTGGATACAGAGTACCAATAAAACAAGCGGAAGGTTTTGCTTCTGTTCCATTCTAAAGCACATTTTCATCTAATCTCCAAATGATTAAATACTTTTCTTTAGATAACTCGTGCTCACATCTTGTTCCACACATGACTTTTCCTTCTGTTTACTCACATGCTTTTGCTTAGTACATGTAAGGTCCTACACCTGGGTTAGGGCAATCCCAGGCACAGCTACAGGTTGGTTGGAAAAGAGATTCAGAGCAGCTCTGTGGAGAAGGACTTGAGGGTGGTGGCTGATGAGAAACCTAACACGAACCAGCTTTAGTGCGCTCACAGCCCGGAAACCAACTGTGTGCTGGGCTGCATCAAAAGGAACATGACCAGCAGGTCAAAGGAGGTGATCCTGCCCCTCTACTCTACCCTTGTGAGACCTCACTTGGAGTATTGTGTACAGTTCTGTTGTCCTCAACATAAAAAGGACATGGAACTGTTGGAACAAGTGCAGAGGAGGGCCACGAGGATGATCAGGGCTTGGAGCACCTCCCGTATGAAGACAGGATGAGAAAGTTGGGGTTGCTCAGCTTGGAGAAGAGAAGCTGTGTGGAGACCTCAGAGTAGCAGAGGATGCTGGAAAGAGACTCTTCATTAGTGACTGTAATGACAGGACAAGGGGTAACAGGTTCCAACAAACAGGGGAAGCTCAGGTTAGATATAAGGAAGAAGTTCTTTACTGTGAGGGTGGTGAGGCACTGGAATGGGCTGCCCAATGAAGTTGTGAACACTCCATCCCTGGCAGCGTTCAAGGCCAGGTTGGATAGAGTCTTGGATGACATGGTTTAGTGTGAGGTATTCCTGCTCATGGCAGGTGGACTGCAACTAGATGATCTTAAGGTCCTTTCCAACTCCAACTTTTTTATGATTCTATACTGAATGAGGTTTATCCAAGGTTTTTCTGCCTTCTCCTAGCTGAATATATTAGGACTACTACCAACCAGTCACCCTTGAGATATTTAAAATGAACACAACACAAGACAGAAGATGGGTTAGCTAAGGAAGCAGATCAGGACAGCTGCCAGCCTACAGATGAAACCTGGGTACACACAAGGCAATTCTGTAAATATCACTGAGCTGCCTGGAAGTCACCAAAAATGAGTAAGTATTTTGTATCACATAGGAAGCATTACTCTGCAATAATGAAAGCAACTCCAGAACTTTACATATAGGAGCTCAAGCATGAACCAGAGAGAAAAAAATATTTTTCACATATATAAACTGCTACTTACTGCCACAGGAAGCCACGAGACATTTACAAGAATTAAGGGCTCGACTTTGTATTCAGGGAATGGTCAAGAACAGCCAGCGCCCTTTTAAAATCAGTCTTGTTAAAGGCACTTAAACATCTACGTAGAGTTAGCATATCACATCACCTAATGAATTTTTTTTCCATTCATCTCTCAAGTAACATGCAGATTTTGCCTCCTCCACCTCTACAAGATGTAGTATTAAACTGATAACAACATATACATAACTTGAAAGAGAAAGTCTGTTCCAAAAGCCTAAGAACTGTGCAATTCCTGCTTTATGAAGCTTGCAATTAGTTTCTGCGCCACTGTCTACATACTACTGCTACAGTTTATACTCCGCACTTAGCTCAATTAAAATGCTGTGATAGCTACAGCAAGTGCTGCTTAAAGTTTGATTGATTATTAAATGCTGCAGAAGACACACTAAACAGGCAGACTTTCAGTTTTACCAGGAAACTTGGTTGTCCCCTTATTTTTACTGGAAACTGAAAAGTATTTCTCAATAAAAGCTATTTCCATGTTGAAATTTCAGGTTTGCCTCTCTAATAAACACCATCATGTGCTCCAGAAGCTCTATGGAGATGGGCTCAGCAACGCAAAGCCACTTTCTCTGCAGGAAGAGAAAGGATGTTTGCTAGGACAGTCTGAAAGAGCAGCCCTGGAGGGCCAGGAGAGGAACTGCCCCGGGGGGGGGGGGGTGCGACGCGGACAAGAGGAACAAGTCTGCCAGCGCTGCAAAGGAGCACAGCCTGGGCCCGGCAGGAGCAGCACGCTACACCAGACAACTCAGGCCACAGGTGCGGCAGGTGCTCCCCAGCCAACACACCGACCTCCCCTGCGGCCCCACAGGCGACCTCGGTGCAGCCCAGCACTGCAGCGACTGCTCTGACGCGGGCAGCGGCGGGCCGCGGGCAGCCGTCACCACGGCGCGAACTGCTACCGCGGGCATCGCAGGCACAGCCCTCGCGCCAGCGCTGCCCACGCCCGCCGGCGGGCTCCGAGCCCGGCTCCGACCCCTGTACCCGGCCAGGCGCGCCCTCATGGCCACCGGGCGCGGCCGCTGACGGCGCTCCCCAGCAGGAGCCCCCGGCTCCAGCCCGGCCCCGGGCGGACGGGCCTCCCCTCGGCCACCGGCGGGCGGGGGCCGGACCCGTCCCAGCCGCAGCCGCACTCGCACCCAGCGCCCCCGCCGCCCGCCGCGGCCCGGCCCGGCCCCGCGGCCCTCACCATGGTCGCGCCGCAGCCTCCGACCCCCCCCGTCAGCCACACCCCGCAGCGCCTCGCGCCCTCACGCGACTGCGCCGCCCCGCCCCGCCCTTCCCATTGGTCGGCTCCGAGGAAGCGGAGCGCTCCCGGGCGATTGGCTGAGGGGCCGATGATTGGCGGGCGGGCCGGCCAGTCCGCTGCCGGCGCCTGAATGACGCCGGTCCCGCGCGCTGCGGCGGCCGAGCGCGTGTGGAGGCGGCGGTATGGAGCGGGCGGAGCTGCGGCGCTTGGGGTCGCGGCTGGGCCTGACCCGGCCCGGCCTCATCAGGTACCGCAGGGTAACAGCAGCGGGGCTGCCGCTCGGTCTATCCCGTACCGCAGGGTAACAGGAGCGGGGCTGCCGCTCGGTCTGTCCCGTACCGCAGGGTAACAGGAGCGGGGCTGCCGCTCGGTCTGTCCCGTACCGCAGGGTAACAGGAGCGGGGCTGCCGCTCGGTCTGTCCCGTACCGCAGGGTAACAGCAGCGGGGCTGCCGCTCGGTCTGTCCCGTACCGCAGGGTAACAGCAGCGGGGCTGCTGCTCGGTCTGTCCCGGCTCCGCGCAGCCGCGATCGGGGAGAGAAGCCGCAGGCCTGAGGTGTGGCGGTCGATGGAGCCTCTGCCGCGGGTCTCGAACTGCCGGCGAGGAGGGAAGGGCTGCGTGAGCCTGTATCGCCGAGCTCTGCTGCAGCCCTTTCCCTTGAGCGCACTGCAGCCGCGGTGCTGGGCTGGGTAAACCCGGGATCAGCCCCTATCCTGTCGCTCTCACGGGCTTGTAGCTGGCTTGGCTGACAGGGCTTTGTACCCTGGGTGTTTTGCAGAAAAGCAGAGGAGTACCTGCGGCTATCCCAGGTGAAATGCACAGGATTGATGGCTCAGATGACAGCTACGAGTGGTGCTGTGATGTGCCTGGACCTAGCAGCTAGCTTCATGAAACAGCCAGTTGACAAAGTAAGCTGCAATGTGTGACTTGGCTGGCTGGTGCGTTCTCTATAAGTGCACTGAAATCACTGTTCTGCTTAGTGTGTGTTGGGAGCAGGAAAGGGGTAGTAATGATAGCTGATGTTACCCTAGACCCAGTAGTGTGCTGCTAGACAGTGCTGGAGCTTTCACTACTCAGATTTTGAAACAGGGCAAATTGAGCCCAGTCACTTTGCAAGCTGAGATTGCTTTGCTATAACTTCAGCGGTTTTAGCTGAATAACTGCACAGCAGAGGTGTTAAATTTAAGATTTGTCCCATTTACTGTGGAATGGAAGCAGTGGCTGTAAGGAATCCCTTTCTCTTGTGGTACCTGTAAACCTCCATCTGCAGACCTGCAGGTAGATGGTAATGAGCTGCCAAAATAACATCTGGTACAAGTTGTTTGTGACAGTCCAGTCACAGACAGAGGAGAATTTAATTGAAGCTGACCAATGAGGAGTACCATGAGAGTATTGCTTATCTCTTCAAGTTGTCCAGATCTTGGTTACCTTTATTTTTAACCAAATAAAAGGTTTGATAAAGGGCCATGACATAATATATGGAAAAGACAAGCCTTACTTCCAGGGAAACAGTCTAAAAATACCACTGAATTAAGAGATGTGGCATTCCTAGGTTGTTAATCTTTCTGTGTACAGTCAGACTTACATCATTCATTGCACAAATTTGTTTAATGTAGCAATTGAACTTTATGGCACTGTGTAGTTTCTCCCTAATCTATTTTGGTTGCCTGAATAAAATGTTGGGAGGGATCTTGCTAACTCTTGTGGTTTGTTTTCTTGAAAGAGCTGTTTCGTTAAACTCTCTGGCTTGAACAAGACTACCTACCAGAGCTCCATGAAGTCTTTGGAGTGTTTGCTAGAGGTGAACCCCAGACTGAGAATGCGAGACTTGGCTGTGCAGTTCTGTTGCACAGAGGCAGTGAACACTGCTTCAAAAATACTCCAGAGGTGAGGAAGCTCTCGTGAGCACACTGGTATCCGCTAGTAAAATTCTTTGTTAGATGTGTAAAAATCTTGATAGTTGGAAGGGCCAGGTATCTCCCACTGATGAGTGGTGAGGTGAGTTCTTAGTACTGACAGTCCAGCCATTTATCTAGGCCACTTTTTTAGAATGCATGTTAGAAGGACTTAGTCTGTGAATCTTAGCATTGTCTAAGTGAATCCCAATTCTTCAATTGGGAATAGTTTAAAAAATACAAGACTCTTAGACCCTGTATTTGTCCATACCATCACACTGTCTTCCATTTAACTTCTGGTCATGTCACAGTTGAGGAGCAATGCTCAGTAGAAATAAATCTTCCCTTCTGGAGAAGCAAATGTCTCAAAATGTACATTACTGTAACTGTAAGAACAATAGGTTGAACATATTAGCAGAGATCCAACAGATTTAACTAAAATTTTGCGCTCTGTAATATGTACTTTAACAAGAGCAGTCACTGAAGAGCTCTGGTCTGGAGTGCTGTCATCCTGATTGCACGTATTTAAATACTGTTAGGTAGGTGAACAAAGCCTGGGTATGCCTGTCAGTGCTTAATACAAGCAAAACTAATATATAGCCTGGAGACAGGTGGACAATAAAAAATTAAATTCTTGAGTGCTGCACATTCACTTTGTCTTTTTCCATATTTCCACATTTAAGTCTTCGTATACACATATGTGTAATACACAGAGGAATCAAAGAACTGTAATTCTGTCCTCTATTATAGGATGGATTAATACAAAGCAGCTCATTGTAACTTTAAGATGTAATGTAGAGATAAAGATGCTGTGTAGATGGGGAGCACAAGAATTAGATTTTACTGGCATGCCTTGATCCAGATCCCTAATTTTAAATACCTTTAATTCAAAAAGAGGAGGTGATCCCAAGGGCCTTCTGTTCTCTATTCTCTTTTGCTCTTCTCATCCAGTAGTGGCTGTTCCTGCTTCACTATGTTGCAAAGGACTAAGTGTTCCAACAGGAGAGCTGTTCAACTGCTGAGTACCACATGGCAAATTAATGTCAACAGCTTCATCTGAGGCAAGTGCATTATACAATTATCACTCATATTGTTGTTCTTTAGGTATGAATCCAGCCTCTCTGAAGCACAGCAAATGGACCTTGATTTCTCAAAACCACTCTTTGTAACAGCTGCACTATTCACTGCATGCAGGTGAGTAGAGCTTGAGGGATCTTTATGGGCTTAAATGCTTAGTGAGATACCAAACATAAATAGCACTTACAATGTAAGCAGCTGATTCATTCAGTATATCTGAAGGGTCTTGCTTAGCCCATCCTCCTGGAGATGGAGACAGCTGTAGCAAACCAGGCGTTTCTTTACAGTGAAGTCTCCAGCCTACGCTGTATTTGCCTTCGGGAGAAAGCAGAATTAACTGATGCTGTGATAATTCCATTAGCATGTATACATGACAGTGGCTGAAAAACTTTTGTTAGTGTTTAGCATTTCATTCTCCTTCCTCTCAGCCTAACCAGCATAACATAATCCCTTAGTAAATGTTTTCAGATTTAATGGTGGTGTGGTTTAAGCCCAGCCAGTAACTCAGCACCATGCAGCTTCTCACTCACTGCCCCTCTTCTTCCCTCCAGCTCCTGCCAGGATGGGAAGGAGAATTGATAGAATGTAAACCCCATGGGTTGAGATAAGAACAGTCCAAAAACTCAAGTATAATACAAACCACTACTACTACCACTAATAATACTGATAAGGGAAATAACCAGGCGAGAGAATATAAAACTAAAAGGGAAAAAGGAAAAGAAAACAATAAACACAATTGATGCACAATGCAATTGCTCACCACCTGCTGACCCGAGCATGGATCTGGGCCTTCTGGGTGACTCCCCCCAGTTTCTCTACTGGGCATGATGTGCTGTGGTATGGAATACCGCTTTGGCTACTTTGGGTCAGGTGTCTTGTCTCTGCTTTCTCCCAGCTTCCTGTGCCCCTCCTCACTGGCACAGCATGAGAGACTGAAATGTCCTTGATCACAGTAAGCGTTGCTGAGCAATGACTATATCATTGGTGTGTTACCAGCATTGTTCTCAGACTAAATCCCAAATACAGCACTGCACCGGATAAGGAGAAAAATACCTGTTACAGCTGAACCCGGGAAAAGTGGGGTTTTTTTCTTTTTTTCATTGCCAGGATAGATTCTGAGCTGGGCACAAGGCAAAACATTGCACAGCTTTTGGTGAGATGCTGTTTATGGTGCAAGCATAGCAACTAGCTTACTGTTGAGCACCAAGAAGCAGCCATGCTGAAGAAGAAAAAGCCCTAAGCCCTGCACCATCATGCCCTGAGGGTACTCTAACCTTTGAGCAATGGATGCATTAGGTGTAGGCCTGTATCAGCTTGGAAGATATGCATCAGGGGCACCTAACTCAGCCAACCCTTTGTAACAGTTTTCTTGCATGCAGATGTGTTCCCTCTTCAGTATTACACCTTTTAAAAGTCTTATGAAGCAATTCAGGTGGTGTTGGTTGCACAGCTCCTGACAAATGTTCTTGTGACAGGGGTTCTATTCAGCTTTTTGCACTAGTAGGATTTTATTCAGGTTCCTTCAAAATCTGAAAAGTCACTTTTCTTAATAGAATTTCCTTATGTAACCTCAGCCAACCCGGACTCTCAATTCCTGAGCTGTATTGATTTCATAGTGGAGGGGTCTTTTTTTAAGCAAATTTGGGACAGACAAGGATTAGATAGGACAAACGAAAATCAGGCCCATCTTCATCATTCTCACAGGCAGTGTTGGTATAGTAAATGTCTCCTCACCTGACTAATAGCTGCTGGAGTTACAAAGATAACTTTCTCTTGTAGGTGTCTGAAGCTAAAAGTGGACAAAACTAAGATGTTGGCTGTATCTGGGGTGAAAAAAGCAATATTTGACCGACTCTGCAATCAGCTGGAGAAGATGAACCAGCAGCTCAGCAGTAAGTTTTCAGCCTTATCCCTGTAATACAGCCCTTTCTCTAGTTTCCACTGGCAATTTCATTCTGATCACCCATCTGTCCCCTGCCAGCCCAGCCATTCCAACATCTCCCACAGTCCCAGTCACAGTCATTGCTTCTGGGGATGTTGCAACAGCTTAGCGCTTGACAAGGCCAGAAATAAGTATTTTCCTCTCTTACCAAAATCTCAGTGCTCCTTATGTCCTCTTCTGTTGCAATTTATTTCTCTGCTTCTCCCATACTACCTGACCTTAGATTCCTCCTTCTTGCTTGCTTTCTGCATCCTGTTAATTTGTGTGCCATGTTGCCATGTTAACATAAGCATCTTTCTGCCTCTCTTGCTTTGACTCACTTCTGCGTTTTCCTTCCCCCACTGCAGGATTAACAAGCCTAAGCCTTGCTTTCCTGATACCAATTCATCTGTTACCTGTCACCATCCCTCCTCACCATTTGAACCTGCAGTTCTCTTCACTCCTTTTTGTGGAGGTGGAAGATTGAAATACGATACACATCTCCTGTCCTTGAATCTGCTCCTTCCTACTTGCCTTCTTTTTCCTTTCCCAGGCTTTCATTCTTAGTCTCCCACAGACAGTGTGCCTGTTTCACCCTGCCTTCATGCTTCATATTGTGAAGTCGTCTAGATTGCTGCATGAACCCAAACGAAAAGCTGCTGCTCTCTCCCTAGGCATGGACATTTCCATAGTGCAGTGCCCTACAGAAACCCCAAAACCTTACTCCACCACTGAGGCAGCCAATGACAGCTGGGAATTTGTGTGTCAGTTCAAGGAAGAATGTGCATCTGCATGTATGGACAGCCCCTGCATGTTGTGGGCATCTGAAAAACAAAAGAGTGGAAATAGGATAGAAGGAGAAGAAATAACTAATCATCCTGCCTGAGCAATGGAGGGCAGCAAGTGTGGGTTGGGATATGAACATAGTGGATCACTGTGATTACAAATGCAGTGGAAATACAAGTTAAAGCAGCCAATCAGTCTGTGCAACCCTTGAAGTGTGTTGGCATCTCTGCATGTACAGCTTGAGCATCCGTCTGGACCAGGGAATGCTCTGAATGGGAGACAGTACTTTTGGAGGGTGGCCTTGCTGTTAAAGAATTCCTTCTAGAGCACCATCCTTGGGGCCCCAGACATCAAGCAGCTTTGTTATTTTTTTTTTTAGAAGAAGATGTTCCAGTGGTTGCAGAGACACCTGAAAGCTTTCAGACCAACCTGAAGCACTATGAGAAAGAAGATGGTAAGTTGTGTTCAGCTATGAACTAAAACTCACCAGTGCAGTTCTGAGCTTGTCATGGGTTCAGCAGCAGCAGTCATTTTTCTCCTTCTTGGTAGCTGGTGCAGCGCTGTGTTTTTGATTTTGGGCCTGGGAACAGCACTGATAACACCAGTGTTTCAGTTACTGCTTGGTAGTGTTTTGGTCTGACCAAGGACTTTCTGAGTCTCATGCTCTGCCAGGGAGGAGGGGAACCCGGGAGGAAGCACAGATAGGACACCTGACCCAAACTGACCAAAGAGGTTATTCCATACCACAGCGTGTCATGCCCAGGATGTAAAGCAGAGAGCAGAGACCCGGAAGGTGGGGGGGGGTGCACTACGTGGTTGGGCTTGGTATTAGGTGGTGAGAATTGTATTCTTTCCTTGTATTTGCCTTGTCATTATTATTATTGGTGGTAGCAGTAGTGGTCTTGTGTTATACTTTAGTTACTAAACTGTTCTTATCTCAACCTGTGGGAGTTGCATTCTTTTCAATTCTCCTTCCCATCCCTCCGAGAGGGGGGGGAAGAAAGAAGGGGAAGTGAGTGAGAGAATAGGCTGCGTGAGTTAGAGAGGCTTAAACCACGACAGAGCTATATTGCTGCTTAGTATTTTAGTTGTGCAATATGCCATAATAACTCAGTTCACGGCAGCTTACTCCATTCTGCAGACTACTGGCTCATGAAAGAACAAAGAGAAGCAGCAGCAGGACAGGGGTGTTTATGCTGAGTAGTCCTAGTAGAATTCAGGAATACTATTCCATTCAGACACAAAGGTGAAGAGGTGACTGTTCTGGCCGTCCAGGAGCAGCAAACCATCCACATAACGCAGTGACAGACCCTGTGCTTGTGTCTGTACATTTGCTCACTGCCGTGGTTATTCCCAGCAACATATGTATTGTCCATGGTGGCCTGTCATGGACTTTCTCCTTCTCTTATAGGATCTGAAGATGATAAGGAGATGCCATGTAAACGGCCAAAGACTGAAACAAAGCAAGACTATGAAGAATGGAAAAAGAAAATCCTGGAAAACGCTGCGAAGGCACAAGAGACAAGTAGGAGTACTGTCTGTAGCACCACTTAGAAATGTAACTTCTGCTTGCTCAGAATTCTAACTCTCCCTCTGCTCTAACAAGAGACTGTAGCATATGAGTGATGGCTGTATGGTAGCCAGCTTATTTATTAGATAGTTTTTAAGAATGTTATTTTTAGTAAATGACACCAAAATTGAGGTGATCTTACAAGGAACGTGCCTGACTACTCACCAGGCTGGTACCTGAGCAGCTATGGCATTGGGTGGTAGGACAGCTTCATTCTTTCATTGCAAGAAGCAGATAATATTTTAATGCTGTAAGTTCTAAGTTATATGCACCTGGGTCCCTGCCTGGAAGTAGTAGAAAAAAAAAAAAAGAGGGAGGGGACTAAGTGCCTTGTTAGTAGAGGAATTAAGACTGATGAATTTTTATTAGATTTTGTACTGTTGAAGAAATATTGTTTAGTCACTAAATTTGATTTATTTTTCATGACCTATATGGGACTGAAGTCTCTTGTGCTTATAAGGGGTCCCAGATATTCCAAGAAACAATAAAACCAGTAGAAGGAAAAGCATCAGGTTCTTGGCACTTGTCATCTGTAAAACTTAGAACGCAAAATAAAATACAAACAGGTGATGTCTTCGCTTTAAAGCAGCAGATATCCGGAGGACAAGGATCTTGTCTGGGCAATACAGGTTTTCACATCTAACAGTCATAAACTTAGCGAAGAGGTAAGTGCCCTGTGCTGTAGTCCTTAGAGGCAACTTCTGTGGTCCTACACATTCATCCCAGCTACTCAAAATACAGTTTTGAAGGAAAAGTGTTACTTTTAGCAGTACAGTTACACCAGCAGGGCTGGCAAAACTATAATGAAACGAATCAAAGTCCATTTCTCTTGCTTTCTTCAAAACAATCCAGAAAACCCAAGTGTCCATAAGAAACAAGATAAATTATCTCCTATCTGAGCATTTAGATTTGAAACGCTGCCCCACCTGAGCTTTTTCTCAGCAGTATTTCAATGGTTTGCCAAAGGCCTCGCTGCTGTGCATCCGCCTTCTTGCCTAGGTGGCACCACACCAGGACTGCAGTAGTTGATGCCATTAACTGCTTTAGATATTAGTGTATGGGCTAGTTTTTTTGTCACAGTTACTGTTCCAGTGACTCACAGGTCACATGTTGTTTGTCCTTTAAGCTTTTTGTAGACCCCAAAACAAAATACATAGCATGTGGTGAAACATCCTATAAGCCTGCAGAGGTGGGTTCCCCTATACTGCAGAACCATGGGATGGCTGCCAAATCTAATGAGATTTCTATTAGAAACAAAATAGTAATCCTGCTGGCCAGATGCACCTTTGTTTTGTAGCAAATGGAGAAGAAATACATACAAGATTGCAAAGAGCATATGTGTGTTACTGTCTTAGAAAGGCAGGAAGAAGTACGCAATAATTGGAAAATTAAAACTTACCATTCTCCATTCACTTCTCCTAATACATGATAAAGGAGATCACTTGATGCCAACTTTAACTAGCAGGAGCTAATTTCATTCCAGAGGAGAGTTATGAAACGTAACAGTAACTACTGGGGGAATAGACTCCAAACTAATGCTTGATGTGCAGAGAAAATATTGGATAATTAACCCACACTGAATAAAAGCTGTAACAGAATGTCTGGTGTTGAAAGGCTGATGTAATATATACCAGAGGGTTCTCAGCATGGGAGAAAATCCAGCCTACTACCATTAGCATTCTGCCGTTAAGATCTTCTCAAAGATGTTTTTGGGTTTTTTTGGTGGGAGGGATTAAACCAAAACTGAGGAATAGGCTTGTTCCACCTTAGTGACATTTATTAGTATTAATTCAGAAATATACAAACCAATTAATACAATCACATTTAGCATGAAGAACCACTGTGGGCGAAAAACACGGACAAAAGTGGGCCTTCACAGAAGGTGATACACTGTCAAGATTATTACACTTGATTTTGATAATGATCTGTCTCAATTCTGGAAATGCTGAAGTCCAGAATTCATGACTTTGCAAAGTGAGAAGCACTAGAGTGGAAAAGATAACCACAGTAGGGTAAGTCGTCTTAAAACCTCTTCATTAGCAACCAGTACTTTTGCTAATTCAAGGAGCATGCAAGTCCATAAAATTTAAGGGAATTTTACAGCTGTTTGACACCTTTGCTGAAAAGCTAGTTTTAGCAGAATCATAGAATAGAATCATAGAATAGTTAGGGTTGGAAAGACCTTAAGATCATCTAGTTCCAACCCCCCTGCCAGGGGCAGGGACATCTCCCACTAAACCATGCCACACAAGCCTCTGTCCAACCTGGCCTTGAACACTGCCAGCGATGGAACATTCACAACTTCCCTGGACAACCCATTGCAGTGCCTCACCACCCTTACAGTAAAGAATTTCTTCCTCATATCCAATCTAAACTTCCCCTGTTTAAGTTTGAACCCGTTACCCCTTGTCCTATCACTACAGTCCCTAATGGTTTCTCATTTTGGTAGGGAGTCCATCCAGCTCATGCAGTGTTTTGCAGAATCTACAACAGGAATAAAGGAAACCAGAGGCTTAATAAATAGTTTTATACTTTTAGCTGAGAGATTGCAAGTGGCTCCAGCTCTTTATTCATCAGGAAAAAGTTTAAAATACAGAAGAAGTTAGTATTGTGAAGAAAACATTTAATTTTCAGGAGCAAAGTGGGAGGGGAAAGGGCTTCAACCTCCTAACTGGGCCGAATGCAGATTCCAGCAGCACACTATGTTGCTGGCACTAAATAGCAATAAAACCTGTTTTGCACATCACACTATATCAGTTTCTCAGACTTCATTAAAATTGTCAGAGAGGAAAATCCTCAAACTAAAACTTACAGAACTAATGGCTGCAGTTGAAGCCACTTAAGTTTAAATACATGTAAAGGATATCTGGAGTCTTGTCTTTTCTGGACAACATGAGATCTTTTTGCATAGACCCAGGGGTCATTAGGTGATTTTGATTTGTGGCAGTTTCACCCATCTCCTTCCAAAAGTTCAATCCATTCAGCTCAACTCAACCCACCATAAGAAACAGCAGCAATGGCCAACTGACTTAAGTTGCTTCAAACCAAGATTCCTCTTATTTCCTAACTATGGAGTTACAGGATATGACTATATTTTTTAAAAAAGAGTAGAATAAAAAAAGCCAACAAACCCAAACCATTCAACTCCGTGTAGTTGCACTGAATCATCATCATGTTTTGGGGAAAAAAATAATTTTTCTGAAAAAATTACAGAAGAAAAGATACTTGGTATCTTTTGTTCTACGTAACAAACACCAGGGGAAAAATTGTGCCACTATTGTGGCAGTGCTCTTCAGTCAAGAAGAAAGTCTTCAGAGATCCCATGTTCACTGTGAGAAACCAGAAGACTGACAAGGTGTATGGTATGAATATCCAAACAACATTCTGCAGTATCAAAGCCTTCAGCAAGAAGTCAGCCCCAGTAACAGCCATGTTTTTCCATCACTACATACAACAACTAAAAACTTGTAAAAACAAAACAAGGTAACTTCTGCTTTTAGAAAAAATTCCAGTACTTCTTCCTTGAGGCACTTCTGGAATCTCTGCACTACGCGCACTATATTTGAGGACAGACCCAAAACCTTATATTAGAAAACAAAGGGGTAGAAATGACTGAAGATACTGAGTTCTTCCATGTTTTCATGTCATGTCTTCCATGGCTCTGGGAGTAGTGGATGCTTCACACAAGCTTATGCAAGCTTGACAGACATAGTTTGAAATCTCTTCAGCCTGTTAGCAGCAGCCACTACATAAAAATGTTTCTGTGAACAGAACACAACAGTCCAAATGTGAGTACAGCTGAGGTAAAGGACCTTTTCTGTAGCTGACAGATTTTTCTCCTTGATAAATGAATTTACCTCTAGTGACCCACACCTTGTGTGGATTGCAGTGCAGAACAGCTTTGTACTGGTAAATGACCACTGCAGAACAAGAGTGATGGCACCGTGAGCTTCTGCAGCATTATTACAGATTCTATAGTTATATGTCTTTAGATCATGCGTTTTGAAACAGAAGTGCAGAAGTCTGCAACCAAACAGCTGGGCTGCAGGAGTGGGAAACGTGTAAGCCTCTGGTTTAGCTCCTTGGCAAGGAGCTACAACTGTCCAGTGACAAAAGGAAAGGAAATGGTCCTCACTGAGTTTTCTTCACATTTGCACAGGCTTCTTTGTACCAAAAAAGATCACTGTGTTCACCTTTCAGGATCCATTACTTACAATCCAATAGAGACTCCAGTAAAAATCCTTATCTATCAGTCCCTCATATAACATTTAGTTCTGAAGGAGCATGAGGTGATCAGGCAGATCCTGGGAGTTCTCTGGATGGGTTTAAGCCTAACTTTTTCTCTCTCCCACACTTCTACTAGATGCAACAAGAGACAAAACTGCCTTATGTTGTGTCCCTACTCCATAGTGACAACAGAACAATGGAACTGTTGTCAATGGAAAAAATGTCTCCAATATCAAGTGAAGAACATTTAAAGCTAAGTAGTACCTGAAGTCTCTGAACTTGTAAAGAAAAAAAGATGGAAAACTTTTAAACACCAATCAGAAGGAGTAAAAATTGAAACCAAACTTGCTAAAACCAGAATCAGTATAACTGTGCAGGAGAAAAACCCATAATTTACCAGTGAAAATATGCTTTCCAAACTCATATTTACAAGAAGCCTGTGGACAGCAGTGAGCCACCATACAAAAAAAAAAAGAGGGAATGGCTCTGCCTGTGTTGAGCTCATTTTCCCTCTACAAGTAGATTTGCCAGAGTTTGTCTATTTACCTTCCATTTTCTGTGAGCCATGTAACTCTGCAGCAGCAACTGGGACTTCAGGCGAAGCTTGAACTTCTTGGCTTTAGCAGGTAAGTTGTTTAACCAGTCATGTTTCAGACACTGCATTGCAGTCATCCGGCAGCTGCGGAAGAGGAAATCTGCCATGTAAACCCAGCTGCCCTAGCTGCCATTGTCTCAGTGCCCTGTGCTTCTCAGCATTACTGATAAAGAAACTGCCTTAAATGAACCAACACAAGTGAGTGGCAATTCCTGCACTCTCCAGTTCAAGGAGGGAGTGGTGTGAAAATCCTGCAGTGGGTTGATTGAGCTGTGGTTACATGCTGGATTTTGCCTTTTTATGGTTTGGGTGTGTGTTCTTCTCATGTCTGAAAAAATCCCTTTGTGGTCTCTTGCTGGCAATATGGAATCATAGAGTTTGGGTTGAAGGGACCTTAAGATCATCTAGTTCCCGCCCCTGCCATGGAAAGGGACATCTCCATGTCACTCAAGACTCTGTCCAACCTGGCCTTGAACACTGCCATGAATGGAGCATTTACCACTTTTCTGGACAACCTGTGCCAGTGCCTCACTACCCTCACAGGGAAGAACTTCTTCCTTACATCCAACCTGAATTCCCCTGCTGATGTTCTTTTTATGCTTTTCAAATCACTTATTGTTCAAGTGTGATTAGTACTAGAACTGATTTGTCTGATTTAGATGATGATCTAGCAGTTATTAGTATTCTAAGCACTCCTCTGAATTCCCCTTGGACACACAATTTGGTTTACTGTATGCCTCATTTCCTGGCTTAATTAGTATTATATCACTATCAGCAAAAGAAAAATACATCTACTCACTCACCCAACCCCACTGCCACAGTCTGACATAAATGTCATCCTCACTCTCCTGTTGTTTCACGTTGTGCAATTACTTTTTATTTCAGTGGAGCCAAGACTGAGAAGCCACATACAGTTAAGTCCCAAATGCTCCTTAATATCTACCAAATGCATGTAGAGTGCTTTAGAAGAGAACAATGTGCATTTTTGCAGCTGCAGCTTCCATTCCAGAGACATTTTTGCCATTTGTGTCAGGCTTGTGAGAATCCAAGGCAACAGTAGAAACAGCTTTTGCTCAGAGAAGGAATACTAAAGACATATTTCTACAGAGAAAAGTCCTCCCAGATTTCCTCTGATCTGCCTATATTGAGGCTATTGTGAAAAGAAACTTTTTCAGTCAAGGTACATAGACATTTTCCTTTTAAATAGGGGCTTTTGAATCGCTGAGGAACTGCTCACCAAGCACAGATACAGCATAAAGTGTCAGGTAGTGACTTCTCATTGCTGCATTCAATCAACACAGTTGGCTAGGATAAATTTAATGATGTCATTAGGTGCTACTGTCCTCATAATCGGACAAAGAAGTACCTTTTCTCCTTCACGAGTAATCTGGAAATAAAGTCTTTAGCTTCCTCTGATAGCTGTTCAAATGCTTCTGCATCAAAATCCCAGCTGCAATTGAGTACATAATTCATTGTCTCTGCATCAGTTTCTCCCAGGAACGGGGACAGGCCACTAAGCCTTAAAAAAAGAAAGAAGGGGAGGGAAATCAGTAGTTGTTAAATGCAAGGTGTGTTTTTCCTTCTGTGAATCCTCTGCTTTACAACTGTTGTTATCTTATGGAAAGGAAAAGACTCAGCTGTGGGGTGTTCCACGCAGTCCGTACCAAGAGAAGCCAACAGTTTGGAACAATACAGCATTGTAACTGTTAGCGCTACTCTCTAGCAGTTCACTCAGCTACGTCAGCACTACTAATAGAGTCCAAAGGAAACTCATTCCCTTGGGATCTAGGTATGTACATCAGTGCCTTCCCAGCTGGGACAGCTAGGGGGACTCAAGAGCTTTCCTGAATCAAGGCCCCTATCCTTACGTGGCTTGAATCAAATGCAATTTTGACCTATAGCGTACTTTTTTCAATTAGCCTATAAGCCCAGATTCATTGCTTCAGTCGTTTATTACTTCATTCATTTGGCCTTTGGATCACACAAAAATTTAAACCAGAGATGTATGCAGTTTTCAGAAAGCATCTGTGAAAGATTCTGGGATGCCAGAAGGCAGACAATTTGGACAGACAAGCTGTCCATGGCCACCACCCAGATACCGAAGAAAGTTTTAGCCCTATTTGTGACATGATATTTTTTAAACCCACAGCCTAACACCCAACACTAATTCCTCTGTGGAGATGCACACCATGTCCAAGCTACTAAAATGATCAGACTGCAAATCCGAAAATAATCCATGTCCTCAAGAACACCATCAAAAACGAAAACTGACATGCTTGTGGCAACTTTTCTGAGTAAAAAGAGCCCTGATCCATTTTACCATACTGCGTAAGGTGGTGAGAAGAACATGTACACATTTATCAAAAGGATTATTTGTTGTTTAAAGACTTAGTATGCACAGCAAGGTGCCTTTGCATTAAGGGCTGGGTTTTTAACAGAATGAGTTAGGAGTCGTCACAGGCAGATGGGCTCAGGGGCAGCCATATTCTTCCTTGGCAGAGCTCCCCCCCCCCCCCCCCCCCCCCGCCTTTGGCAGAGCCCCCAGGTTTACTCACAACATGTACGTGATAACACCGACACTCCACATGTCTGTTGGGAAGGAAACAAAGTCATAGTTCACCACTTCAGGAGCCAAGAACTCTGGAGTTCCAAAATTAACCTTCAGTTTCTCACGAGGTTTGTACCTTTACCAGAAAGAGAAAGAAATCAGTGCTGAGAGCAGGTTGGGAAACACATCACATCTGTAAAAACTCAAGGCATGGCTTTTGGCCATGCAAGTACAACAGAGCAATCATAGCAGACTCCACAGGCAATCAGGACAGTAAAACAGTCTTTAAAGAATAAACTGACTTCAGGTGAATATACCATCAGCTATACCCTTTGCGAGAGCAAAGCCAGAAGGAAGACCAAAGGCAGTAAAACCTGCAAAGGCCTGCCCACAGGCTGCTGTCAGCTTCTCTCTCTGCCAGGCTCCATAGGACCCTTTCCAGCAGATACTGTCCAACATAAACCAAATAAAGCAGCTTCCATTGAAACAGGTTTGGCAAGCATTTGCTTTAGTGGGATGTACCTACCTACGGCTCAGGGTAAAAGTCTGTATAACAGATGTCAGCACAACATAACCACTGAGGTGGGACTCTGGAAAGGATTACTTGGGCTTGGTAACAAGTTTAACAGTGATGCAATACAGGGACAAAATGATTCTGTTCTATTGCTTAAAACGGAAAGACTACAAAACTGAACCACTGTTGACTGTGGCTGATGGGACCTGGTGTTACATCTGTGTACAGACAGAACAAACCATTAAAGCATTGCTTTTACATCTCTTTTTTCCTGGAAGATCTGTTTTTCAAAACTGCTTTAGTAGAAGTTTGTATGTCTACTTCCCAAGAAAAAAAAACCAAAAAACAAACAAACGTGAAACAAAACAAAACCCACCCTCAATGTGTCCATTTATTTTTAGAAAATACTTCTGAAGAAGTCCTTGGACAGATACATGCACACACATTGGTACATATATTCTGTTGGGGGGGGGCATCATTCCATCCCAGCACTCCCAGCCAGTTGCCAGAACCTATAAAAAAATACTCGGGGCAATGTAGAGATATTCCAGCCACTCCAGCCAATGAGCCGGCTTCATTTGGAGCTCGGCTCAGATGCCTCTATACAAACGCCTGTAGCATGGGGAACAAATAAAAGGAATTAGAGACGAGTGCCTGTCTGCAGGGATATGATATAATAGGCATCACAGAAAATGGTGGAATGGCTCCTGTGACTGGAGTGTTAGAAAGGAAGGTTACAGGCTCTTTAGGAAAGACAGGCCTGTCCGACAGGGAGGGGGAGTTGCTATTTATGTTAGGGATAGGCTGGAGAGTATGGAACTCTGTCTGGGGATAGATGATCAGTTAACAGAGAGTTTGTGGGTCAGGACCAAAGGGAGAACAGCGATGGGGGACATTACTGTGGGCATCTGTTACAGACCACCTGGTCAAGAGGACTCAGTGGATGAAGTGCTTTACAGACAGATAGGAACAGCTTCATGCTCGCAGGCCCTTGTCCTCATGAGGGACTTCAACCACCCCGATATCTGTTAGAGGGATGGTACGGCCTGGCACAAGCAATCCAGGAGGTTCCTCAATTGTGTGGAAGACAGCTTCCTTCTGCAAGTAATAGAGGAGCCGACAAGGAGAGGTGCCATGCTTGACCTGGTGCTCACCAACAGGGAAGGGCTGGTTGGAAATGTGATGCTCCAGGGCAGCCTTGATTGCAGCAATCATGAGATGGTCGAGTTCGAAATCCTCAGGACAGTGAGAAGAGCGTGCAGCAAGCTCACTGCCCTGGACTTCAGGAGAGCAGACTTTGGCCTATTCAGGAACCTGCTCAGTAAGGTTCCATGGGATATAGCCCTAGAGGGCAGGGGGGCCCAAGGCTGTTGGTTGATATTCAAGGATCACCTGCTGCAAGCTCAGGAGCGATACATCCCTACTAGAAGGAAGTGCTGCAGGAGGGCCAGGAGACCTCCTTGGATGGATAAGGAGCTGCTGAGGAAACTTTGAAGGAAAAAAAGAGTCTTATAAAAGGTGGAAGCAAGGACAGGCGGTCTGGGAAGAATACAGGGATGTTGTCCGGGAAGCTAGGGACCAGGTTAGGAAAGCTAAGGCCCACTTAGAATTAAACTTGGCTAGGGATGTTAAAGATAACAGGAAGGGATTCTATAGGTACATTGCAAATAAAAGACAGGCTAGGGACAATGTGGGCCCCCTCTGCAAGCTATCAGGAGAACTGGCTACCCTGGATTTGGAGAAGGCTGAGGTTCTTAATGACTTCTTTGCCTCAGTCTTCACTGGCAAATGCTCTGACCACACCACTCAAGTCTTGGAAGGCAGACACAGGGACTGTGAGAATTAAAACCTTAGGCCCACTAGTAGGAGAGGATCTGGTTCAAGACCATCTTAAGAATCTGAACGTACACAAGTCCATGGGACCTGATGAAATCCAACTGTGGGTCCTGAAGGAGCTGGCAAAAGAAGTTGCGAAGACACTGTCCATCATATTTGAAAAATCATGTCAGTCAGGTGAAGTTCCCCATGACTGGAAAAAGGGAAATATAACCCCCATTTTCAAGAACGGGAAAATGGATGAGCTGGGGAACTACAGAGCAGTCAGCCTCACCTCTGTGCCCGGCAAAATCTTGCAGCAGATTCTCCTGGAAGGCATACTAAGGCACATGAAAAACACCAAGGTGGTTGGTGACAGCCAGCATGGCTTCACTGTGTGGAAATCCTGCCTGACCAATCTGGCAGCCTTCTATGATGGGGCTATGGAACTGATGGACAGGGGTAGAGCAGCTGACATCATCAACCTGCACTTGTGCAAAACGTTTGACACTGTCCCACATGACATCCTTGTCTCTAAATTGGAGAGACATCAATTTGATGGATGGACCACTCGGTGGATAAAGAACTGACTGGATGGCCGCACGCAAAGAGTTGTGGTCAATGGCTCAATGTCCAGCTGGAGACCAGTAACAAGTGGTGTCCCTCAGGGATCAGTCTTGGGACCGGCCTTGTTCAACATCTTTGTCAGAAATGTGGACAGTGGGATTGAGTGCGCCCTCAGCAAGTTTGCCGATGACACCAAGCTGTGTGGTTTGGTTGATACGTTGGAGGGAAGGAATGCCATGCAGAGAGACCTTGACACACTTCTGAAGTGGGCTGATGACAACCTTATGAAGTTTAATCATGACAAGTGCAAGGTCCTACACCTGGGTGGGAGCAATCCCAGGCACAGCTACAGGCTGGGCAGAGAAGAGATTCAGAACAGCCCTGCAGAGAAGGACTTGGGGGTGTTGGTTGATGAGAAAATGAACAAGAGCCGGAAGTGTGCGCTCGCAGCCCAGAAAGCCAACCGTATCCTGGGCTGCATCAAAAGAAGCATGACCAGCAGGTTGAAGGAGGTGATCCTGCCCCTCTACTCTGCTCCTGTGAGACCTCACTTGGAGTATTGTGTGCAGTTCTGATGTTTTCAACACAAAAAGGACATGGAACTGTTGGAATAAGTCCAAAGGAGGGCTACGAGGATGATCAGGGCTTGGAGCACCTCCTGTAGAAAGAGAGGCTGAGAAAGTTGGGGCTGTTCAGCCTGGAGAAGAGAAGGTTGTGTGGAGACCTCATAGCAGCCTTCCAGTACCTGAAGGGGGGCCATAAGGATGCTGGGGAGGGACTCTTCATGAATGACTGCAGTGACAGGACAAGGGGTAATGGGTTAAAACTTAAACAGGGGAAGTTTAGATTGGATATAAGGAGGAAGCTCTTTACTGTAAGGGTGGTGAGGCACTGGAATGGGCTGCCCAAGGAAGCTGTGAATGCTTCATCGTTGGCGGTGTTCAAGGCCAGGCTGGACAGAGCCTTGGGTGGAACGGTTCAGTGTGAGGTGTCCCTGCACATGGCAGGGGGATTGGAACTTATTGATCTTAAGGTCGTTTCCAACCCTAACTTTTTTATGATTCTATGATATATGCACGAAATGTACCAGATTTGGGCTTAAGAA
Source organism: Ara ararauna (assembly GCA_028858755.1). Taxonomy (NCBI): domain Eukaryota; kingdom Metazoa; phylum Chordata; class Aves; order Psittaciformes; family Psittacidae; genus Ara; species Ara ararauna. The sequence goes on along the minus strand of CM054410.1, from coordinate 1,093,972 downwards.
AAGCCTCAAAGGGTTTAGAAAAGAAATTGAGAAAGGCTGTTGTTCTTACTTTTATACTAACAGGAGTTATTCCTTTTTATTTTATGGGAATTGGCTCATGCTTTGACAGGTTTCTTTTAACACAGTCATGTGAACAAAGAAAGAGAATGGACAAAAGTCCATATTTCTTTGAGGGTTTCACATGGGATGGCTCAAACATAACTGAAGGAAAAAAGCAACTTTTCTATGTAAAGACATTTGCAGAAAATCTCCAGAAGTAGAACTTGCACAGTAAAACCCAGCAGTCAAGAAGTCAAAGGGCCTTCCTGGAGTCCCTGGAGTAAAAGCTTTACATGGGGAATCATTTTGACATAATTAGAACAGCTTTATCCAACAGAAATGGTATTTGAAAAAATAATTAGATAATTAATGCACACAGCAGAAAACTCACACCCACAGCAACATACTGCTTAGTTCATTCACATAGCAGAATTACGTTAGAGCCACCAAAATGCATAACGCCCCCCCTAAGAACTAACAAAGTCACATCAGAGGTTTGTGGGGTTGCTTTGGTTTTGTTGTTTTGGGATTTTTTTAATAAATTCATAACTGAACTCTCTTACCTCCTTGCTAATCCAAAGTCAATAATTTTAATCTGGTTTCCTGTGTGATTTACACATAATATATTTTCTGGCTACAAAAAGAGAAGAGGGTATTTTGAGTTAAATGTCTAACTGTTTGAGAGATCTAGCAAAACAGTATGAACACGTCAGATTGTAATGGTACTTTTTAGTATAATATTTTTATTTCTATTGCTATCATGGGAGAGAAGAATTGACTGGCATACAGAGTTAGTGACAGATTTGGGTTTCAGCCTCCCATAAAGAAGTTTAACTTCTATTCCTGTACAACAACATTCCATAGATGACAAAGATTTTAACATGGAAAGGCCCTTCTGTGTAAAATGGTAGAGTCAGTCAGACTGTTGAGGTTTACCCACTGGATTTACTCCTTAAGTACAAGAGTAACTCCATAAAAAGCTTCATGAAACATGTGAAATGCATCCTTTGGTTTGCTCATGAAGGCAAAAAACTTTTTTTTTCCAATGAGAATAATTTTTAAGGTGCGAGTGGGGGACAACGGTGTCCAAACTTATTGCAACTGCAGCACTGTCTACAGGCCAACCAGGTCTAATATCATTGTGCAAGGCACTATATAAACAAGAAGGAAAAAAATCAGTTCATATTTCTGTTTAAAAAGGCCATTTATTAAGGGGCCATAATGAAGATGATATCTGAACACAGCTACAAGGGGCTACGGGGAAGTGAAGTGAAGAATGAAGGCATCTCTAGCCAAAAAGGGTTTGAGGTTTGTTTTTTTTTCATTAATGACAAAAGGGCACTGTTTAATTTCACACAGAATTAAAAGCTTCTGATTTGAGAGAGGCAAAAGCACAGAATCCCATTCTTTTCACTGTTCTCAGCAAGCTACTAAATAGACATTAAAAAAAAAAACAGTGAATCTCTAGAGCTCCATTCATCATGGCTGTTGAATTAAGTAAGTCTACTCCTTTATGACATAGTCCACAGATTGGGAGATTACTCCTGTAATTAGAGACTGTGGTGGTCCAAGTCATAGCGTCATTAAAGAGCAGAGAGTATGAACTACTGACCTTCAAATCCAAATGGAGAATATAATGCTGGTGCAGGTAATGGACTCCTTCACAAATCTGCTTGGTAAATAGGATTCCATCCAACTCAGTCAGATTGTAGTTTTCATCTGTGATCCGGTCAAATAATTCACCACCATCAAGACTAAAATTTTGCCACAGTAAAGTGTTAAAACCCTGAAATTTCTCATTAGCTCAATTAATTTCCAAGCTGCGAACCTAAGTGCCCCAATTTAGCAAGGGTCCTAACACTTATCCAGTATAAAGTGTATCAGTAGTCTCAATGACTTCAAGCAAATTATTTCTGAGTGTGAAATTAAGTATCAATATAAATTAAAATTGAAAAGTTGTCACTAATATCTGGGGGGGATATGTGTCAAACCCAAACCCAGATGACCTGGTGATCTGATGGGGACCTGAAGAACCTATAGCAAGTTCCAAAGTATCTATTATTTGATTGTCTTAGTAGTCTAGAAAAAATAAGTCTTCAATCTATAGAATTCACTAAATGAAACTGAGAATTAAGCTTAACTTAAAGGAAAAGTGAACAATAATGGTGCTCTGTTCATTAACAATCTTGTCATTTGAGTCATACTTTTGAGGACAGTTGCCTTTCTTATCATTTGTTGTAATCTTGTAATCATCTTGTAGTCCTGACAAATAATTTTTAACCTGAAGAAGTTACTTTTAAAATATGTACTTTTTTTTTCTTTTCCTTCTGAAAGTGAATCCAACTCTCCGGCTGGAACACTACTCAAGTCTTTCTCACACCTCAGAATCATCATTCCCTATTTCCTCTAGTGACCTGAAAAACCCCAAACATATAACAATCCCTGAAATAATTTAAACTTACTATTCCATGATCAAGGTGATGCTATTTTTGGCTTCAAAAGCATCATAAAGCTGGATCAGATTCACATGATTTATTTGATTCATGATATTAATTTCATTTTTTACTTCCTCCTGAAAAAATAACAAATTAACAAAAAATGTGCAAAATACACCCCTTAAATTCCAATATATTCAAATACAATCATTTGTAAACCCAATGACAGCTATAACACAGGTCTCCTGTGGACAGATGTTTTAATCACAAACACAGGAGCTGACAGTCATATAAAGGCCAAGCTTCTACTTATTAAGACAGATTTTACATTATTTGATACTACCCAATGCTGATTGAGTGAAGTGGTGTTAAGGTGCTTGCAATGAGGCAGGTTTACAGTGTGCTCACTCAAGTTCACAGCAGCTCAGTTAGTTACCTTCTCTCTTGCTCCTTTCACTTTTATGATTTTGGCTGCCAGGTTCAGCCCAGTTGATACCTCTGTGCACTTGTGAACTTGTCCAAACCGCCCACTGTGGGTATGAAGGAGATGGGAACACAGCTTAACACAGTTCACCAGAAACCATGCATGCAACTCGTCCTCTCGTCCGTTAAAAATAGCACAGTACAAAGTGAACAGCATCAGGTGGCCAGCAGCATGAATCTCCTTTTTCTGTCAGCTTATGAAGGATTAGTTTTATCTTTCCAGCCAGTTGCTCAGTGCTTACATTAAAATATTATGCCCTTTCTGTATTCCCACATTTCACTGTGGTATGATGACTGGATGATGTTCTTTTTTTGCTCTGTAACTGTACCCACTTCCTGTCCAGTGATGCATTTGTGGGTATATTAACAAGGGTATTTCTATGCTCATCTCCTAACGTTTCAAATGATTTTAAGACCAGTAACTGCAGCCACTCCACAGACTTCATCTCTTATGCACTGTAAATTCTCCCCCATGTCACCCAGACACGTCAATGGCCCTTGGGATGATTTCTGAACATTATCTTCTCTGCTATGGCATCATATTGCTTATGTTATTAAGCTCTATCTGTACTTGGATCAACCCGTAAATTAAACTTTTTCAGGTAAGTAAGGACACAAGAACAGAAAGGCTGAAGCAGCTGCAAACTTCTTTTCCGTGAAAATGAAGCACAAGGTCAACATAAAAATTGCTCCTTTAGTTTTTTTTAATGTGCAGTTCAGCAGGGTAAAGAATATTTGGAATCTGTCTGATTTCAGATGCTCGGTGTTTGCCCGAAGGGCACAAGTTTTCTTCCTGACACCAACTATGGCCAGGATCATTGTGAACAAATACAAAACCAGTCATCCCAGATCTCCGTTAGGGATCTGAAAAAGGACCCGGGGCAGCAGCCAGTCACCTAAGGGACACTCCACACATGCTACCCACAAACTATAAAATGTCGATACAAGGAACCCAGTAACTGCGATGGCCCAAAAGGTACCAAGGATGAACCTGCTTGCTCTGGCTGCAGTGACCCTGTCGCACCTCAGCCACAAATCTTGGGGCTGTCTGAAGAAGAAAGGTCTAGCTCTCCAGCTCATTGCATTTCTCCATGCTTAGCTACCAATAGCAGTGCAGCATTAGGAACAGGGATACTTACCCTCCCAGTACTTCATGACGACACACTGAATAGAATGTTGTCACCTCTGTTTGCTTGACACTCACCATGCGATGTTCAAAAGGAGCTGGAGGAGAAGGACTGTCATCTAAAGAGGAGACAAGCTGGTCATTGAGATGTGTGCAGATACGTTGAGATGTATCTGCATGTATCACTGCACTCGATTCCATCTTCATCACACCAGTGATTTCTATCACAGGACATACACATCACCTTGCTGTGTTTGCTAAATGTAATAAGAATTCTCAACTGCTTTCTGTGCTCCTAGTATCCACAGCTCTACCAAACTACACCCTTGTGCTCCTCCTACCCTTGGCATCACTGTTCCTGAAGGGATGAGCCCTTTTTATCAGCCTGGCATTGCTGATGCAGCCCTCGGTGCTTCTGTGGGGCTCTAAGAGAGCAACTCCGGCACTGACACAAACACAGATAAGCCAGCCTGCCACTGCTGCCAATATGCTGCCAATGCAAACCCTCAAAACACAACTTTATACTCAAGTGCACTGCCCTCTCCCAGCTTTTCTTTTTGCTTTGTGTTCTCTACCGTACCAGCGTTATTATTTCTGCTTGAATTCAGACAGGCACTGAAGTATCTGGATAACATTAAGCATGTGATTCTTTCACTATTTTTAGAGTGGCATGCAAGTAAAATAACCATTGTATTTGCAGGAGCTGCAAAAAGGGATGTGCTGAAAAGATCCAAAACTACCCTGTTACTTCAAGTGAGGGACTTTTACTGCTAAGACCCTTTTATAGATGAGGAATAAAGTGCCAGAGAACAGGATCCCACCTCCTGAATCTCAACCCTGGTTTTATAACACAGAAGCTAAATCAGTTAACCATGACGTACTTAATGTCCAAGTTTTTCTGGGATGAAGCTTCCATAAATGCACTTTTGGTGTCTCCCATTCAAAACAATTTTACAAATAACCTCCAGATATCTTGGGCTGCAATTTAACATGTACTCAACTAATCTCCAGTTGCTGCTGAGAAAGCCAGATTCAGGTCAGGACATCTACACATGGAAGTACATTCTGAGACATATACGGTGCCTGGAGAGAGTACTCCCTGAAACTATGCAGTTGAGTGTTCACACAGTAACTGAAATCTACAGCCAGCAACACAGCAAAGACTACAGCAAGATACTCCTCCTGCAATATTTTGCTGCTCTCTGGATTTCCAGTCCATAGCTGCTAAAGCATACCTGGTTTGCATATCCTATCTTAAGGAATAAATGCTTTAATCTAAAGAAAATAGATTTTTTTCAAAATGGCTCATACTTCTGGTCACATGCACACTTCAACCAATTTTATCTTAATGGAACTTCTTTTTTTTCCCAAAAAAACCCCAACACTTTAAAAGAAAAACTACTGTTACAAGCATTTGTACAAAAGTTAATTCAGTTATTTGCATAGTCAAAGATATCCATGGCAAAATGCTCTTGAATTGTAATACACAGGTGGTCTACTGAGCACTCCTCCAGCTATTATTGTACATGTAACACAAGAGTAGCACTAAATCCTCAGTGTAGAAGTTTCTGAGAGTAACCTTGAGTAACTTACCGATGATCGTTTCATCCTGAGTGGGCAACTCTTTGGTAGCTTCCAGTATCTCAGTCTTCTCCGGTGTCATTCCTTCACACATGAGTTCTCTCTTCTCAACGCTGGCATCTGTTTGGGATTCTTTTGCTTTTGCTGTTTCTTGGTGGATTTTCCCTTCTACCCCCAGATCCTTCAGAGAGTCCTTTGCAGAGGTATTCTGTGAGGTCATGGGCTTGCATTTTAATTCTGATTTCTCTTCAACCTTTTTACCTGATTTGGGCTTGCTCAGTAATGGGTGTTGCTTTCCATTTTGAGGTGCAGGTTCATTTTGCTTATTGACCACTGTCATTTCTTGATTTGGATGACTGCTAATGTTTTTAGGACACTGTTGAAATTTTAATTTGTCACGCAGCTCTTTGACTCTTTCCACTTCTGCTGTTGTGAAGGGTGGGGATTTTACTTTGGGATCATTTAAGTTTTCTTCCTTGATCTTCTCAATCTTTTCTTTCACTTCAGTCATATGTACATTGATGGATATCCTGCAGAGCAAACAGTTGACATTTTATGCAGATGACTAGCCTTGCGTTTGTAACTTGGAGGGGAGGGGAGGGAGGGGAAGAAAAATCTGTAAGAATCTGTAAGCTCCCAAATCACAGATTTCTACAGCATTAAAAAAATCTAACTGTAACAATCCTTTTACAAAATACAAGACTAAAGGAAAAGCACCGTAAAGTATGCCAATGTGTTTTCTGTGTCCTCATCTGTGTGTATGCCTGCTTTCTGCTGAACACAAAATGTCTCACACTGAAAAGTGTTAATCCCACATTTGAAAGCTTACCCACTTTATGTGACTATTACAGTTGGTCTAATAAAATGTCACTCATCTGGGCTGAGAGGGGGTAGTGATTCCTTTCACAAATTACAGGCTGATCATCTAAATGGCTGACTGCTCATATGGCTCTACAAATCCAGAGGTTTGCATCCAGTCCAGTCCTCTTCCATTTGGCTGACCTGCACACTCGGACATCTGTGTTTGTGTCTTCTGATGGGACAGCATTTTTTTCATTGCCTTCTGTTAAAAATGTAACTTCCATAAACCCTCATTCCATCAATACTATTTTCTTGCCATTCTAGCTACTGTAAAAGTTTAATATTTTTTTCCTCTTCTGTTACCTAAGAAGAGTATGTGTTAAAACCAATTGCCTAAAACCCAAAGACATTCAAGGGCCAATTTTTGAGTCAACTGTTACTGCTCCAACTGTCATGAACACAGTCTGATTTCAGTGAGGCTGAATTGAAACTTGTGAAGTTGTAAAGCAGATTTTATACAACAGCAAGTAAAGAAAATTTCTGATGTCTGGTAAAGAATATATCTCATTTTCACAAAACTTACTGCTTCTTTTGGTGGACCAATGTTGTTACAAAAGATGTTACAAAATGCTACTGCTTTCACATAACAAGATTCTGAAGTGTCCCATTTTCAGCACCTTGAACACCACTGTGTTATGCTATGAATCTAAGATGCACCCAAATGAGCCATCAGAGCAGCTCCAAGCAAACACTTCCACTGCTATGTGGTCAAGTCCGAACTCGACAGGACTCATTACTCCAAGCAGGGGAACACAATGTCCTTCTGACACTTCTGCGTGGGCTTACAGACGCCATTGAAAGTTGCATTCATTTTAGAGAAGTATTCATCACCCTCATGTGACTCCACACACAAAAGACAGGTTTCCTGTGCAGGAAGGCTGCAGCTTCCTTCCCCAGACCAATGTCTTTAGGGCTCATAAACCCGTGTCCCATCCAAACCAACCAGCTGCTTCAGAACCTGCTGCCTCTCCGCAAGTTCATCACCACAATCGACAAGCACTGACTTCCACAGGTAACAGCAACTGTTCCCCCACTGCTTCTCAAACACCTTAGGCCATCCTCAGTGCACATAACAGGCAGAGCCTCTAAGGCAGCGCTCCGTGGGCAGCTGGGATTGACCCAGGTCACAGCACCTACAACTGCCAGCCAGAGCCTAAATCCCACAGGGAAAACACAAGGGGGTCCCTGAGTCCCTCTGGGTTTAGCGCCATTACAACAACCAGTTTGGAGGTAATGCTGCCTATAAACTGCACACAAAGCTGTTCCTGAATGCTTGCAAAGAAGCCACAACAGTGAAGGATTCTATGCTCTAATGCCACATCCTGACATTCTGCCTCTTAGGAGAAAAATATCCATGTGACAAAAGTAATGCCATGTTCTTATCTGTGCTTCAGACACCAGTTTGTATACATGAACAATGGGGAAATTCCACACTCAAAGTGGCATACATATATATTTATGTGCATGCGTGACTGCATCACCCCACCCCTACATTCACATCTATAAACAGCTCTATACACACCAGCCCAGATAGAGAAGTCATGGCAGTTAAAATTTGCCACAGAATTTCCATCTGTGGGGGTTTGGTTGGAAGGGTTTTCAGTTGTAGGGTTTGGGTGTGGTGGTTTTTGTTGTTTTTTTTTTTTTTTTTGCTGTTAAGTTGTTCGTTTGGTTTTTGGTTTGGTTTTGTGGGGGTTTTTTGTGTTTTCTGGGGTTTTTTTTAATTTAAATACATGGAATTAAAATCAAATCCTAAATAAATAGTTCAAAATAAAATGGCCTATGAAAGGCATATTACTAAACACCTTTATAAGGAAAAGATTGGGGTAAAAGAGATTGTTAATAAATGAAAAATCATTAAAGGTCATACCTTTAAGTGACTAAGGCATATAAAAACCATAAAAACAATGAGGACAGCAAACAAAACAAGTAGTTCAGTTTTGGCATATAGTAGCAAATGCCTCAAATTCCTTTCACCCTCATGGTTAGAGAAACAGGAAAGGAATGAGTGGTTTATAAATGTCCAAATACTTGAGCTCTACTAGGTTGGTCACTTTCATCTCTAATACACAGGAACACCGATCATACAGAAAAATCTCCCATACACCTAAACACTCATTGGCTTCCGGGGAATTTACACTGGACCCTTGCTCCTTTGGTTTTTTTGCCTCAGCCATTTGTAAGGTCTCATCACTCTTATCCTAGCATGGTTGTTTTTTTCTTGGATCATGTCTCAGCAGGAGCTGCCTCCTTTAATGATCTGGCTTTCTTTTTTTTTCCTCCTAGCACATGAAATGGTTTCAGATCACACAGAAAGCTACCAACAAGGCCATTACCTGGTATGTGTCACTTCACACCCTGTGTCAGATATAGCCCGGGATGTGGAGGGCACAGCTTCCCAGGATGCCACACTCGACAATGAAGGTCTGTTTTCATCCTCTCCAAGTTTCTGATGAACAAGCTGTCTCTCGCACTCATCTAGGTCCGTATCGTGTGCTTTAGCAGGAACATTTTGGTTGCCCGCATGATCTTGATTTACGAAGGGAAGACCGTTGTGTTGATTCAAATCTTTGACACCAAGTTCCTTTCGCTGTTGACAGCTCTTAGAGCTGCATGTTTTGCCAGTACCTTCTACTACTTGCTGCTGTGCTATTCTCTCCTTAACTTGGAGTTTGGAGTCAGTTTTGTGGGTTACAGCATTAGAAATGTTCACCATCTCACATGCTCCCTTGTTTTCATCCAGTTTTTTCCTAATTTTTGTCTCTGAATAAAATAAGCCATTAATAAACTATCCTTCATAAAAGCGACAACAAAACAGAGAAGGAATAAAGTAACGCACCACTCAAAATTACCTACACAGTTACACATCTGAAAATCAAGATTTTCAACACCAAGAAATCCCCCAAAAGGTTTAAAATTCTTACATAAACAAGCTTGAGACAGCCATTGTTAATGCTCATGGCTTAATCAGAGGTTTAATTGCTCTGATGGCTTTCCAGCACTGTTACATATTGAACATGGAGTTCCATAAAGCAAGCAAAAAAATTGCAGGGCTCAAGCTCACTGCACCTACAATCTGAAATCACTCTGCAGGCAAATATAATGGGTAGCTCTGGCAGTGCAGACCCATCCAGGACCCTCCTCACCCTGATACACCCTCTGTCTGCTTAGAGGACAGAGACAGAGTGAGCAAGACTCCAAGGGATGTCTTGAGGCAGTGCCTCTTGGGTTTTCCACAAAGAGACAAGAAGGCAGTGCCCTAACAGATGCATTCTAAACAGGAATCTAGCCCTGACACAGCAATGAAACTTGCTGATCAAGAAAAGATATTCCCAATGCCAATATGCCCCTTTTTCAGAGAGTGGAGGAGGGAGGGCTGGTTCAGATTTGTTAAAGGAAAATAATTTATTAGGTTTGCTATATGATACTGCCACTACCTTTGTGGCATCTCTGAATGGCTACTGCTCTCAGTTTGGCTCATTGTAATTGCAAAGCAAAACAACCACAAAACTATGCACCCAAAGGTGCTGCTTTTAATGTCTTCATTTTCTAGCATTTTGTGGCATTTGATCCAGGGGACAATCATCTTTGAGGAGATGAGAACAATTCTGTTTTTCCAGTACTGGTCAACAAAGGTAGTTATATTTGAGTAATTCAGGTAGTGGGAAATAGCAGGCTATTAACTTCCAGGTTGTCTGCTACACATTCAAGAGTCAAAGCTTGAGCATGCTTGGAGGAATACATACCTTCCAGAGGCTTCTTGCTTTCAGTTTGGGTTCCTCTGTTATTAAGCACATGCTTGGGTTTTGTGCCACTCTCCTCAGGCTTATCTTTGGCCTAAAAAGGCAGGGGAACACAAAAATAGTAGTTATGGCCAAGAGTGTTTATTTCTCACTAGGTTCCTCCAACTACGTAGGTATTCAGAGTCTGTAAAATGATATCAACACCTCTGATTTTCTGAATTTTTAGTTACTACTGTGTTTACTGCTTTTTTTCCAATCTCTCCCCACTTTGCATACAGGCATAAAACAAGATGACACAGAATACTACATTAGCTCACTGCTTTCCAAAAATTTGCCTGTCAGGTTTTCCCTCCTGTCATATTTACTCATATTCATTAAAAACCATTACATATAAAACAAGAAAGAGATTAGAAGAAGAAATTATATGCTATTTCTGTTGCTTTTTCATCAGTGACTGAAAGATAAGAAATGTCTCTGAAGATATTGTTAATATATTTGTCTCAAGGCATTTAAAGATTCATGGTTTCAACTATGAAAGAGACTCTTTTGTGACCGAGTGGAGTAATGGAAAGAGGCCAAACCTATATAGAAAGAATCTAATAGAAATAACCCAGTGGAAAGAGACCAAAAAAGAGACTCTGGCTTTATGGCAACTGTTGTACATGTACTTGACATTACATGTTTCACCTCTGACATGGTTAAAACCAGCCTTACTCTCTTTCAGAAATCAATTCTGATTTTTAAGCAAATGTTTTCCTCCAATTTAGAAAAGAACAGAGGAGGGATATTTTGTAATAGCCCCACTAAACACTTCACACAGCAATACACTTAAAATAAAAGAACTAGTATTTAGCAAAAAAAAAAGAAAGCATTGCACAAAAATAGAAACAGGCTTAATATATTTCTTGGATGGTATATAGTTAAAAATTCAGTAATGAGCAGTCTCCTATCCTTATTTGTACAAGTAAGTCACATTTAAAATATTTCTGCAGACAGCTGATTGCAAGACTGCTGCAAAGCAGCCCCTTCATTTGTTAGTAAAAATGCTTTAGGATTTGATGCTTCAATCATATATATCCCACAGAGCCCCCCAATATCCCCTTCACAGAAAACAGAACACCCAAAAAGCAGTAAAAAAATCATTACCATTTTTATTACAGCTCTAAGCAAACCTGCAACAATAACCAGGGGGAACATTATTCTTGCAGAATCCTACACGCAAAAAAAGCCTTGGATAACTGAACGTCTAATGCTGGTGGGTTTTTCCGACTGTTTGGTTTTTATGTCAGAAGTTAGAGGTTTGGACCCTGTGAGCTCAACTCATAGTCTTTCATCAATTTGACTCCAACCCCACAAAATTTCTTCCATAAGCATTCCCATGGCATCCCTGGAATGCTGTCATACCATCAACAAACAGCTTCACCCAGCAATGAAAACATGACCTCCCCATTCCCATCCCCATACTGGGTAATGCTGCATGAAGCCAAGTTCGTGACAAGCAGCACACTGTTACAAAACAGCAAAGGTTGGAACACAGAAACAAGCAGGTAGCAGACTCTGTTCATGCGCAACCCCTGTGCTACTGTGGAGCTCCCTGGACATGTCTGTATTGCTATCACAGAACAGGCTGCAAAAGCTCGACCAAAGTTAGCACATGGCTTGGTGCAAGCTGATTTGTTTTTAAATTCACTCAAATTCTGCTCCACATTACTCCAGCTTGGTCACATACTTACACTACCTCATTAATTCAAGCCTAGTTCAGCAGCCTGACATATCCTAAGGTCTTTTAACTGTATTTTCCAATTTCAGAAACTGCTCATGACTAGAAACAAAAAAAGGAGAAAAAGGAAAAAAGGAAATATAAGTAGTAACTTATATTACAAAATGAGTTAGCCATAAAACTCTCCACCTGTCCAATACACATTGCCTGTTCTATAGCTGAGGCAGTGGTTAGAGCTTGCGACACAGACCTCCAGCCCATCCTAGTCTATCAGGTCACCAACAGCAGGTCATTTCACCTATAGCTCTCTATCATTTCACCTATGGCTCTATATCCCCCTATCCATAAAACCTGGATGAACATCTGACCTCCATCAGCCTCCTTTTTTGCAAACACAGATGAAGAGGCAGTGCTAGGTTGACAACTAATCCTAACAGTATGCTAGAAGTCCACGTGAAACATTCCTCTAGTATCACTCACGCCACCTCCATTTACATCCCTTCTTACTGGTCTTTTCACTTAGAAACCGGCAGTCTGGAAACAAAATTAGTTTGTCATCTTTACGCTCCTCGTCACCCGGTCACACCATGCACTGGCAGCTCAGCTCAAGGTGTAAACCCTGCGAAGGGCTTGCCCTGTTTCCAGGCAGAGACTTGTAACAATGCAGCTTTAACCAAAACATACCAAAATTTTTCAGATCTTCAAAAATCTGTAGAACTGAAATCGAACTGCAAGTAGAAGCTATCATCGCTATCCAGAATTAAGATAGATACCTAATGTATGATTTATAGTTCTCAACAATAATTGAAACTCTATAAATTCTTTTGTCTCGTAACAGTCTAACTCACTTGTCAGCCTCTGGCCCTTAAAAACGGAGACAACAAAAGCAGCACTCAAGGCCTGAAAAAACTTGCCAGCTTCTAGCATTGCTCTATTCTTATAAAAGTTTAGGTGTACCTTCCACAAAAACATTTTACAGTTTTGGCAAAAAATACTTGGATTAAGTTACAAATAGACATTTCTATTTAAGCCAAGCTCTCCTTACTCCAATCACACCTCTGCATACAAGGAGGTTCTTGGAATGAACAAACCTATCCCAACTCTTGCAGTTTCCTCTCACTTTCTTACTACTGCAGGATACAAGCCATAGGGAAAACTGAAAACTTCTATTAGCTAAATCTAACTTCAGAAGTCTGTAACTTTTAAAAGCTACATCAATCGACGCCAAAACACCGTATCAACTATGTACCACTCTTGCCTGTTCCTCTTTCACTGCCCTCAATAATTAAGAAACTTTCAGGAATTGATGCCTAGAAACTTGCAAACACAAGAACTATTTGATTTGAGAAGTAAACAATGTCGATGGAGTTGATAAAGTCAATGTTTCATCATAAAGATGTAGCTAAAGACAACTTGGATGTCTAAGGATATATAAATCAGCTCTGTAATATGACCATAAGTCAGCATAGGTTTTAGTAACTGGTGTTATGTTCAGAACTCATGATCAACCAAGCAAATAGAAGCTTATTCCAACAAAAAATGCTTCCAGTATGTTCCTTACACTTTTCACTAAGGCTTCAATTCAGTCACTAATTTGAATGACATCATTGATGATCTTCAATCACTGCTAGAAGCTGAATTTCCCTTTACAGTAACAACCTACTCCTCATACTTGTTACATGATTGCCTGGAGCACTTTAGGAACCCCAGGCATCAAAGCATGCTTTGAGCCTTGGTCTTCGCCTTCAGAGCCTTGCAACTCACAGGTCACAGCAGTACTCTGTAACAGGATACTGAAAGGAAAACCTGAACTATATGTTATGCAAGGAGCCAGAAGGAGAGCCTAAAGCCCTGCTACATCACAAAGAAAAATGTGAAGAACAGGAAAACAAAACCAACCTCAACAAGGATTTCCAGCAGACTCCCCTTCTTCCATGGCACAGTGCCTTTGAGAATAAAATCCACTACTTTAGAATTTTTTAAGACTTCTTCTACAAATGTAATAACTTTATCCAGTGTATCAACCCTTTTCTCTATTTTTGCCAGCCTCTCCTTATGCTTCGAGGCATCTAGCTGGGAAGCTTTCACCAATTTCAACACTTCTGAGCATACACTCTGGACGTCAGTCTGATGAGTACTGTCCGATACTTTTAGGCCTATTTTCACTGCATCTGAATCATCATGAGGTGCTCGGGACACTGTTAGCTTCTTAATGCCTTCTTCTACATCATCAATGCCTTTGTTAATTCGCTGCAGCTTGCCTGTCAGATCTTCTTGAAAATGCAACAGTTTGTCCATCTTTTCATTCAAGAGGTTCAGTTTTTTGTCCACCAAACTTAAATTGTTCACTTTTGTAGGCTGCAACTTTGTCAGGGCATTTCCTTCTGCAAGGTCTGAGCTACCCGCAGACATTTTGTCCAGACAGCAGGATGTCAGATAGATTAGGCTGGCTTTTCATTAACCATAAATTAGAAAATGAAGATCTGAAAGTTCTTCTTTAGCTATTCCTACACCAGACATCCTCACTTACTGAAGTCGCTAGAGCATATCATGAGATAGGCACTGCACTAAAGATTTATTTCTGTGTTATCTATTTCTTACTGCATGCTTGCAAAGATGGAGGTAATTTGGCAGCAGGCTGTATTTTCTTGGGCCTCCTTGATGTCACAAAACCATTTAAAATTCTTTCTCGAGAGGCTGTTGATAGGCAAGCATCTAACAACTGCCAATGCCTGAGCAGACCTCTGGAGGGAGGAGGATTGTTTTTATGACCAGTTTTAGTCCTGTGATAGTGAAAAGAACTTGCTAGAGTGTTTCTTGTCATTAAATAGGAAAAATGTAAAAGGAAATCTGGTCACTTTGTGCTAAGGCTTGGAAGAATTCAGCTTTGCAGCATGAATGCAGAGGACCCACGACAGACACATAGTGTGCTCTTTAGGCTGGCTTGCACTTCAATTTAAAAATAGAGTACAATGACAAGGATCTGAAATATGTATCTAACACCAGCATGTCTTTGTCAACTGAAACGTCTAAAATTAAATATTTCTCCCAGTCTATCAAAATTAAGAGTAAAAAAATCTTCATGAAGGCACAGAAGAATTAGTCCAACTACTAGACACAAAATTATTAAATCATAAATATTAAAGGATTTTGTTACTCAGTTGCTTTCATTTCTGAATCACAGCATGTCTGCTACAGAAATTAGTCAGTCACTACAGAACAGAAAGGTAGCCACTTGCACTGCCTTGTCTGCCCCAGCTCTGATCGCTTCAAAACCATTAATGAAAGCATTCATAAAACAGAGCAGAATGACAGACACTTCCAAAGGGGATGAACTGTGGCATTAAGAGATAAAGCAATTTGTCCCATCCCAGGCACAACACTGTCTAGTTCCCCTTTTCACTGCTGTATGAATGCGGACCAGAGCAGGGAAAGCACTGGGAAAATCCTGCTGCAGCAGTCTTGGCGCAACATAACATACCGTATCAAAACCATGGGCTTTGCGATACAGAACATCTCTTTGCCTCCAATCCCTTCATTTTTTAGAACAGACATGAGAGAAGAAAGTGCTGTTCTTAGAATGAACTTGCATGAAATAGGATGTTCTAGAAATTACAATCCTACCTCTACACGCTGCAGAGCAGTAGCAACACTAAAATTACCCTCTCAAGATGTTAAATTCTTGCCACTTCTGTAAGACAAGGGTTTTTCACCTTTACAACTGAAAATAACAAGTAATGTTTTTATGTCTACCAAGGCCAACAAACAAGTGTAACTAACTTCTGTGACATTTAGAGGCCAGTAACTGGCTTTCCAGAACATCAAAATCTTTGAGTCTTGGACTGTTCATCACCTTGAAGGGAGAGGTTGAATATCAAGCAATGATTTTAGAAGACAATTCAGCTTGTGAAAGCTGATGAGAGTCAGCTCCCTGATAAAAAAATGTTTTAAAGTCACTGGTATTTTCACAGTGGTCTGCAATAGTATGGCACAAGTGTTATGATATCCCATATAATTTTATTTCAATAATCAGCATACAATGCTGTAAAATATACAGCTCTAT
This sequence comes from Ara ararauna, assembly GCA_028858755.1. Lineage (NCBI taxonomy): Eukaryota > Metazoa > Chordata > Aves > Psittaciformes > Psittacidae > Ara > Ara ararauna. Next base: position 1,077,921 of record CM054410.1, on the reverse strand, counting down.
CTTGAAAGTATAGGACATTGGCAATGAAAGCTTTGCATTGTTACTAATACAGTTAAATAATCAGGTTTTGGCCAAATGCCTTTAAGTAATTAATTATTTCAAGTCTACAAATAGGCCTAATGATAAATAAAACATTTTTATTAAATCAAGAGTAGCAGCTGAATGTTGCCCTCTTAGGACAAAAAGAAGGCAGATTCATTAGATTGTTATATTTAAAGTCAGACAACTTGCAGCAAATATTTCAATAAGGAAACCTAGCCAAACAAAGTCATCTGCAGTTGCATATTTGGAACTTCAGTTGATACCACCAGTGTGCTATTACAGGCACAGCATGCATGGTCATGAAACAACGCAAGTACAACTGAAGTGCACAACTGGCCTCTGTGTGTATTTGTGTGCAAATGGGAGTCTTTGGAAATCTGGAACCAGCTTTTTAGTCATTTAACAATTGAGAGCAAAAAGCATTAACGTTGCCCCACTGTTATTCACCAGTGTGTAATTCATGTAACTGATGATTTAGTCATACTCACATACCATGGACTCTAATGGTAAATGCTATTGCTATGTAAAAAAAAAAAAGGGACTCTCTGAATTTGTATTGTAACTGCAGCTTGACGACACAGTCCGTCTTCTTCTCCTTCGACTTGGTCACACACACAGTGTATTCCAGCTATACGGTTTTCACCACCTAATACCTACCTACACAGTACACTGAGATGTGTAAGATAGTGCACTATGAAGAATTCTTGCTACATGCAGCAAATATTCCTTGCTAGTGTGTCTGATACACATATAGAGAAGATACAGCCCAGACTGCCTCCTGCTCAGATGCAGCCCTTCAACTTATAACACTACTTACATGATACTGTCAATCCATGACAGACTGCAAAATCATGAGTGGGATGAAGGCTAAAGAAAGAGGCCTCATTTGGCCCACGGTGGGAAGTTTTAAACATGTGTCACACAGTTGTTAAGGTCACTTTTTCTTTTTTCTTCTAATTTCCTCCTCCTCTCTCTTCCTTTTAGAACTGCTGGGAAACACACAATGAAAAAATGGCTCCAACAGATCTAGCTGATTGTTTTGTCTTCAGGATGATAATATGCTCCAATACTGGAAAAAAATCTTTTATTCTTTTTGCTTTGAATTACAATAGAAGGCAATTTTTGTTCAGAACATTAATTTGGTGCCCCCAGTTTGCATCTTGCTTGAGCCCTCTGAAGAGAGCATTTAGTTCCATCGACAGTGTCAAGCCTTTCAATACTTACCAAAAATAGGAGAAAAATTCCTTAATTGCTTGACTGTGTATTACAGATCATAGTATAACCACCCTTAGACAGCAAAAGAAATACAGTAGCAAAAGCAATAGCCTGTTCCATTCACTTTTTTTTTTTTGTGAGGAGCTATTGCTTATAATGACATTTTGCAGTTACATATTGCAAAACACACATTGCTTCATCTTCAGCATCCCTGAAATCACTTCTGAAGAACTTGAAGTGTTGTATGAGATACAAATACTAGTGAATCTTGCAGGAGCTCTGTAGATTGCAGAGCCATACTCAGTTACCCTGTGTTATCACTGGCAAAACAAACTGGTGATCCATGAGACCTCATCATAGTCTGGATGTAATTTAAAGTTTCTGATGCTAATTGGTCTCCTGTGGATTTCTGCTTGTTTCTTTCAGGTAACAAAAAACCCAAGCACCTTGATATGCAGCATGTAGGCAACTGCCTCCATTCCATTAAGAGATGAACTGAAATTAACTTCTAAGATATCTTCAAAATCTCCAAGGTATCAAGTATCCCAGGAGTGCAGGAGAAAAGGAACACAAACCCTGGAGAACCAGAACTAAAAGTGACATTGAACCAGTGATGCCAAACACACTTCTATTCTCAAGGGGGAAATGAGAGTTTATTCTTCTTTGGTTTCAATCCCATGCATACTCTCACAGTTACAAAAGAGAGATGTCAGAAAACGAGAGAAAAATTCACATTCAACACAAGGAATCAATGGTATGGCAGTTCAGTTCTGATCCTTCCTTCCTAGCTCTGACCCAAAGGAAGGAAAACAACAAAGATTTGGGGTGAATAAAAAAGTGAAAAGAAAAAAAAAAATCTACAGCATGTACTAATGTAAACAAGAAATGTCACAGAGGTTAAAAAATATGTAGGTAAGTGAAAAAATAACCTTTTATATGGCCTAAACAAACACAAAGCTTAATAGAAAACTTGAGGGCTTTGGGAGAACTTTGCAGTGACTGCAATGCACAAAGTTCTAAGAAGATGAAGAATTCCATGAGGTAAAACATCAGGAGCTTACACAAAGAAAAAAAAAAAACAAACAGCAGGTAAGTTCAGAACGATCTGGCTGCACCTGCTGGACACTACTCAGGCAAAAAGTATCTTCTAAGTATTTACAAAACAGCTATCAACCTTTTCCAGTTACACTGGAAATCTACTAGTTGCTGCAGCTCATTAACATGAGCGGTTGAGTTTTCCCCCAGCAAATTAAAGGGTAATTAGACTTCTTTGGGGCACCTAAACTTTTGAAAAATTAAGCCCTACACTACTGAGTAATTTCTCATGAACGGCATGATTCTTAGACACAGAAAAGGTAATAAATCATGTCCACAGAGTAATGGTGCAGCTACAGAACAATTCTAATGAGAAATGGCAAGCACTGAAATTGATATTGGCTCTAATTTAGAGGAATAACTTCCAAGGGCAAGAAATACCATACAGTCTGGGTAAGTCTATTCAGTCCAACAGTTCAGTTTCCTGCTGAGGTACGATCTTACTAGGAACTGGCCTATGCCTGGTTTAGAAGGACAAGAACCTGAAATTTAACACATCACTTATTTTGACCTTGGTTGAAACTCACCTGCACAGTAAAAGTGTCTATAAAGCACTCTCAGTCTCCCCAGCTGACTCTGGCATGATATATCTCAATATTGCCTACCTCAAACAGCACAACATTACTGTAGGACCAGATCATCTCAATCTTAACAATCACTATATAAACATGTCCCCCCCTTTTTCTATATATTTAATGACAGAAAACTTAAACCCAGTAAGTTAAGAAACACTCCTGCAAGTTCTGACTTCTTCCACCCCTTCTATTTTATTCTTTTCCAAACAGCTGATTCTAAGGATAATGCTCCCAGGCAGTGGCACTGGGCTAAGGATAGTTTAATGAATCTGAGATCATGTGTAGTACTGTAATGCATCTCTGTCAAGCAGCTGACAGCAGATAGCTGAACAGATCAATTGTGACATTTCATTTACATCAAAGTGATGAGATTTCTAGATAACACTGTTTACCATTTGTCTACATGGCTTAACAAGAACCTTTGAGTCTTTCCTCCAGGTTACTTTGCCTTTCAGGAGGCCAAGAGAGCACCTGTTGCCCATCCACAATCATTCACTCCATCCCAAGTCTGTCACTCACAGAAACTGCATTAAGACTGTCTCAATAATTTGAATTTCAACTCTTCCAATTTTTTTTTTTTTTGTTTAACCCAAGCACCCTCCCACTCCTCCACAGCCTCTAATGAAGACTCCTCTGGAAACGGAACAGAAATACCATTTTGCTCACTCTGCTTTCCCTGAAATTCAGTGATCTTATAACTAATGCAGTAAGTTCCTTGTAAAGCCTCCTGATTTCAACAGTCAGCCACAAAAGCTACACTTGGATTCAAGAAGCTTCAGCTCCTCATCTACAAGATGCTTTCTCACTACTACTAGGAAGTCAGCAGAGAACACTAAGGCACCTTTTACACCTGCCAAAAGCTCTTGTGTCTACGGCAGTTTGCTCAGGTAGAAGGAATTGTAAGACAGTTGGGATCTGCCATAATGTAGAAGTGTAGCCTTGGCTGTGTCATAATGCCAATAGGAATGAAATCAGTAAAATCAAATTCTTGTCACTGAAGTGATTCAGCAGGCCTCTCAGTAGAAATATATACAGATCTGTTGCAGAAGGAAGGTATATTTCTAAACAGGCTACTTTTCAGAAAAACCCCAAACTTTACATCACCCAGAGTTTGCTCCAAAACACATGGGAACTAGCACAATTGTCCTTGCTGACTTGAAACATGACTGGCTTCAAACCAAACCCTTCAGAAAAGGTTCTCCTGTGCCAGCAACATGCTTTTGTTTAAGAAGATGAAAATACCAAAGTGCTCTGTGCTTTGCACTGCCTTGTTCCCTTCCTGCTTCAGAAAATCTTTTCAGCTTCAAGTTTGAAAAATCACCACAAAAATGAGCATGTAGAGCTGTACTAACGTATTCACTTGAAACCATTGTTTCCAATTTCACCATTCTAAATACCATGAATAACAACTGCCGTAAGAATTTATTTGGCTTTTTTCTTTGCTCCTCCACTTATATTTCCAAAGTTAAAAGGCAATAACACCATTCCTCCAGTTACCCTTCTGCCCTTTGCAGTCACTGACTGAAATGTGATCACCTTGAGTACAATTCTACACTACATTGATTCAAGTGTTTGAAAGGTAAAACATACAAGCAACTCAAATCATGGCACTGGAATTAAGGAAGCGTTCCCAGACACTTACTTACAAGAGCAGCAGCCTCCAGCTACTCACACACATTCTTGGAAACTCTTCCAAGTAATTGCAAAATCAGTCACTGACATCATTTCAGGCTCTGTGCAAACTGGACTCTCAGCTATTGATTTTTATTTTCCCCTCACGTTTTCAGCAGACAGTTGCTGTTGCAGCACAACAAATACCAAGTACTGTGCTCACTGTTCCTTGCTAGCAACAGTCTTTAAAGGACCATAAAAAAAAAACCCAAAAAAACATTGTTAAGTAAGAATGCTCCTTGACATTACTATTCCCCACTAATATCCAGAACACTATATTAAAGAAATTCTAGATCAAGTAAATAGTCATCTGTCCTACAATAAAGCCTGTTATGTGCTATGTTCACCTGCTGATTTAGATCTCTGACATTTTGCTTTGACGTCATTCACAAACACAGGAATAACTTCAACCATTCAGGCTTAGCCTCAATACAAACTCTGCTTTGAAAAGGATTCAGAGTAAAAGAGTTTGTGTACAAGAGCTGGTGGTTTTGCAAACTCTTCTCAGTAATCAAATACTGAGAGAAGTCACTTGCACTTCTTCAGGTGAATGTTTAAATGTCTGTCAAAAAACTGCATCCACTTCAGATGTGCAAAAGATCTCCAGCTAAATTTATAATGGTTTTCATCAAGTTGGAAGAAAGATGCAGGAATTGAAAAAAAAGAACGTCATTTCCAGAAAAGCTCGTCTAAAAGAAAATTTTACTACATATCAGTGGAATTGCTGAATGCAGCTAAAAACAGGCACAAAGCCTTCCACAACAAGGAATAAGAAGGCAATTTTTAAAAGTTTCTCTCTCTAAAGCAGATAATTTAAGAACAGTTGGGTGTGAATTAGAAGCCTTGTATTAGGACACCAGGGGTATGACTAAGCACAGTGATCCTTTTTTTCCATCTGAAGTTGGTATCTTAGTACAAATCTCTAGTAAAAACAGAAATCCAGAGGATGTTCGGTGCAGCCATTTCCACTCACAGAACAGTCTACAAAGCTGCTACCAGAACTCATGAAGTTTTGCTTCTGAATCACCTTGCTACCTTAAATCAACAGCCAAAAGATTCCAGAGTGTTAACTTTAAACAACCATACTGAAGGTTCTCTGCAGGCAGAAAAAGCTCCAGAATTAAAAATACAAACCCATCAATTTTGCAGTTCTGCTATTAGATGAGTGATAAATTAATCTCCAGATGCACTGTAGAGACAGCTGTATAAACCCAGATACACTGATTATCAGCACAAGACTAAAAAAAACAGCACCAAGTCCTGGCATCGTAAAGCAAAAATCACTCAGAGAAAAGCAAGAAAATAATACTGTTGATAAAAGAGCCAGGATATACATGGTTTGGATTTCATATCAGGTGATATCAGGGGTATTTCGTCACTGAAGAGTAGTACGGCAGTGCCAGCCACAAGTCTAGTAACAGTACATCAAGATCTTCTGAATGTGAGAAATTAGGAGAGTATTTAAAATGGTGGGCTGAATGTTGGAAAAGACTGCAGAAACATTCTGCAGAGGTAAGCAAGCTACAGCTGGCAAGAATATCCACATACAGTTCATGAAAATGGGGGATTGAAGAGCTCCCTGGCTCTTGTTCAGTCACAAAAGCAGGAACAGGAAAACTTTGCAAAAGTTTCTCTAAAACGAATCTAGTGAATAAAAGATCTGACGAAATTCTGCATTGACCATATGTCGTGGGTTCAGCAGCAGCAGTCATTTTTCTCCTTCTTGGTAGCTGGTGCAGGGCTATGTTTTTGATTTTGGGCCTGGGAACAGCGCTGATAACACCAGTGTTTCGGTTACTGCTTAGTGATGTTTTGGTCTGGCCAAGGACTTTCTGAGTTTCATGCTCTGCCAGGGAGGAGGAGAAGCCGGGAGGAAGCAGAGATGTAGAGCAGAGAGAAGAGACCCGGAAGGGTGGGGGTGCACTGTGTGGTCAGGCTTGGTTTTAGGTGGTGAGAAATTGTATTCTTTCCTTGTATTTCTCTTGTCATTATTGTTATTGGTGGTAGCAGTAGTGATTTGTGTTATACCTTAGTTACTAAACTGTTCTTATCTCAACTTGTGGGAGCTGCATTCTTTTCTATTCTCCTTCCCATCCCTCCGGGAGTGGGGGGCAAAAAAGAGGGGGGAGTGAGTGAGAGAGACTCTGCGTGAGTTAGGCTTAAATCACGACACCATCACTCACTGAAAAGTGCGCTCAAAAAAGTTCAAGGCCCCATAGCAGTGAATGGCAGCTTTCCACCTGGCTTACTAAGCCAAACAATCACTGATAGCCACAGTACGAACTTCCTCACAGAACAGGATGACCCAGTCAGCCATTTGGCAACTTGCACCAATGTTTTCAGGCCTTAACACTGATAATTCTGTATAAAACAAACCCAGGAACAAGGTCAGGCCATAGAATCATAGAATAGAATCATAGAATAGTTAGGGTTGGAAAGGACCTTAAGATCATCCAGTTCCACCCCCCCTGCCAGGGGCAGGGACACCTCACACTAAACCATGCAACACAAGGTTATGTCCAGTCCAGCCTTGAACACTGCCAGCAATGGAGCATTCACAGCTTCCCTGGGCAACCCATTCCAGTGCCTCACCACCCTCACAGTAAAGAATTTCTTCCTTATATCCAATCTAAACTTCCCCTGTTTAAGTTTGAACCCGTTACCCCTTGTCCTATCACTATAGTCCCTCATGAAGAGTCCCTCTCCAGCATCCCTATAGCCCCCCTTCAGATACTGGAAGGCTGCTATGAGGTCTCCATGCAGCCTTCTCTTCTCCAGGCTGAACAGACCTAACTTTCTCAGCCTATCTTCACACGGGAGGTGCTCCAGTCCCCTGATCATCCTCATGGCCCTCCTCTGGACTTGTTCCAACAGTTCCATGTCCTTTTGATGTTGAGGACACCAGAACTGCACACAATACTCCAAGTGAGGTCTCACAAGAGCAGAGTAGAGGGGCAGGATCACCGCCCTCGACCTGCTGGTCACACTCCTTTTGATGCAGCCCAGGATATGGTTGGCTTTCTGGGCTGCAAGCACAACTGCTGGCTCATATTCATTTTCTCATCGACCAACACCCCCAAGTCCTTCTCTGCAGGACTGCTCTGAATCTCTTCTCTGCCCAACCTGTAGCTGTGCTTGGGATTACTCCAACCCAGGTGTAGGACCTTGCACTTGCCATGGTTAAACTTCATCAGGTTGGCATCAGCCCACCTCACAAGCGTGTCAAGGTCCCTCTGGATGGCATTCCTTCCCTCCATGATCAAATCTGTAGCAAACTGTTCTCTTTTTACAGCAAGAGAGGTCAAAGAAAAAGCAATTCAAGCTGTGCCAATTCCGTAAAGTGGTGCTGAGAATTAACCAGCACCCTGAAGCTGAAGCTCCCCTCACCGGGCTTCTGGGGGCTTCAGCTGGAACTGGGAACAGGAACCTACCAAGAAAATATCCAGAACAAAGCTATTTATACAAAAGGGGCATTTCTTTAAAATTCTGCCCAGCCCCAGACAATGTCACTGAGCACTGAGAATGCTGGAAAGAATCAGGTCCCTGAAAAGAAGCATTCAGGACCTAAGTCAGGCATACATTAAGTAAGTTCGATGAGCCAGAAAGCACATGTACTGCTTAAACCTGAAACTAAAATTAGGACACAAATGAGAGTGAAAGGTGAGCCACAAATATAAAGACAACAGGAGGACCTGCTAGCTCTTGCTATCACAACTCAACCCGGGGAGAAGGTGTAAACAAACCTGTTTATAGTGTCAAGAGACTATACATAGTTTACTATTCAAGTTTCTGGGATATGAACTGTCTGAAAGGATACTCAGCAGAATATATTTAGACTACAAACCACTATTTATAATATATATTATATATATAATATATATAATATTATAATAAATAATATTTATTATTTAATAAAGCAGTGCATATGACATCTTTCTCTTGAGTTCCCACAAAGCCTGGGAAGACAATATTAACAATAAAGATGCTCAGAAATTTTCCAATCCTGTATTTTATTAAAACTCCCAATCCTTTAAAATGGCTTACTACTTCCATTGATCTATTCTTTTATTTTTCAGATTGTCTGCCTTTCTACTAGTTCTCTGGAGCAGTCGGCTCTTAGCCTGCCAAGGCTCTGGACCCACGGATGGCAGTTTGGGCCTCTGCAGTACACAGCCTGCCCCAGAGCCTGGGATCCCAAATCTGTCTGCTGAGTACAGGAGTGAATCCCCAGCTAAATGTCAAAGCTGTTCAGTTCATGGGAAGGAAAATCTTGAAGGAAGTACAGGCAACTTGGTCTTCAGGCACGTGTTAGAACAGTCTCATCATTGCCTCTCCTAACAAAGAGTCCAATTAATACGAAAAACACAAAATACCTCATCTGTAGCTAGAGGTATGAACTACACCCTTCACAGACTATCTGAGCAGTAACAAACTTCCAAGCAACTTGTAAAAACACTCAGGCCACTGCTTACAGAGCTGCCTAGTGTTAGCAGTCCTCCCATAACACTAGGGTCAGCTGAGCCAGCCACTTACATGAGTACAGGCAAGCAGATCATAAAGTACTATACCGGAAAGAGACTGTGGTCAAACAAACATGCAAACAACACGTTCCACACTGCAACCACTGACCTCAGAAGTGTATATACTCATCAGCTCCTGCTGGAATAGGCTCAAACCCACTTTACAGGCTCCCATTCCACATGGGAAAAGGGAGCTGTCACTAGGGTTAATATTAAACTTACAGATTAGACCAATTCCCATCATTTTAGTAAGAACTGCACACAAGGTCCAAGACACTGTTTATCATTATATGCTTCTCTACTGGTCTTACCCTGCAAAAGCACCACTCCTTTTATAATGTTCCATGAATTTCAGTGCTAACTTTGTGAACAAAACAAAGAATGATTTTCCAAGACAGAAGCATAAGGGGTGTAGCAAACTGGCCGGAGTGACGCAATCCAAGGCAAGACATCCAAAACAAAGTTATTTTTGATTCTTAGCTCACTGAGGACTAAGAAAGCCAATAAATCAAACTAAATCTAAGACAGCTTTTACCTGTGGGTGACCTTAAAGTGTGGTCAGAAGAGAAGTAGCATTATCACTAGTTTTACAGAAAGGGAAATTGAAGCAACGAGTACAAAAGAATTACTCAGTCACCCAGCAGATCAATTACAGAGAAACAAGATACTCTGAATCTCATTATAGCCTTTGTATTACTACAAAATACTAACTGATCTCACAAAGCCAAGCCATAGAACACGGTGTAGACAGATAACTGAGACATGACCCGGGGAAAAGAAAAAAAAAAAACAAACCTAAAATGGAAAAAAACCCCTGGGTCATTTGCTAAAGATACCTTCTGTAGTCCTTCTTGAAATACCCTTCATTTGCACTCCTCCAGCAAAAAGCAAAAGAGCAAAAAAGCCTCTTTCAGGCTTTAATCTGGCTTTAATATCTTAAATGAAAACCTGAACATCAACAATTTAAACACATCATCTGTTCAGCACAAACAACAGTTTAGTAGTATATTAAAATTAATAGACCAAAATGTTTTTCTGCTATGCTGCCATAAATTGACAATAAATCATGTGGCCACAAGGGTATGAAATGTTGCTAGTCTTCTGAGCCATTCTGTTTCTTATGTGATAAATTACAACAAAAAAATAATGTTATACTCTTGGCTATATTTAAATCCAGTACATGACATGACATTAGATGAATTCAAGGCTTTGTAACAACATCCTGCTTCTTGAAATTAGTAGAAATTTTGTCCTTTTCTTCAACTGGGCCAGAATTGGGTTTATTACTGTTGGTTTAGTTCATCGACTCCACTGGCCCTTTAAAGGACAAAGATGATTACAAATATACACTATTATTGAAGAAAATATATATGGAAATACTTTATTCAAAATTTTGAAAGAGAATGGTCTTAAAATGACAATCTGATCCACTCCCATTTAAAATACAATTTCTACAGCTTTTTTTTAGTACTTGAACACTATTATATCCACATGGCATTCTTTTTAAAATTGCTTAAGTCCATTTTCTGTTTCTGTCTTTTCAGCAACTCAAGAAGTAGGCAAATGCAAACAAACCAAAGAAAAGGGAAATCGCATTTCCCCAGACTTCCTGCCACTGTAGCAACTAAAACTTAACTCCAAATACATGTTTAAAACATGGTGTGGTTTGATGAATAGTTTACAGTAGTAGAAAAGTAGACTCCTATTCCTGTTCCACCAGTGACATCTCTATGCCTCTCTCCTCTTACACAGTTTGTGGTCTGTTGATCCATGGTTAAGCTTTCAGACTCATTTTCTTTCATTCTGTTTCCTCAGACCCTTGCACAATGGGGTTCTGATCTCACAACTTTAATTCTTAGCCAAGAGCACACATTTCAGGTGCTGAGTGCCCACTGCTCTAGTCAATTGCACTGCTTTTACCACAAATCAAATGGCTTATGGAGAATTTGGCTCCTTATTAAATCAACTCAGCCCAACAGTTCATTTTCTGAAAACTCTCAGATATACAACAGCTAAAGTAAAAAGCTGTAACAATCAACCTCCACATAATTGGAATGACAGTCTGCCATCCAATACTACAAATACACCACTTAGAACAGAAGTTTTAATGTGCCAAGGCTCTCACAAAAAATAAATTTCTTTACAAAGGCAAAGCCTTCACTCATCATTTCAGAAACACCTCTGACATTGGCAGGTGCTTTGCAAGCCAAGAGACTACTCAACCTGGCCAAGAATGTCAGACATGTATAGCTCTTTTCAAAAGTCACGGAAAACAATACTGCTCCATCTAGGAAGTTTTTACTTCCTAACTAGGCTCATAATAAAACACTAAGGAGTCCCTTACCGTAAACCTCTTTATGTAATCAGAAACACAGAATCCTCCCATGCTCAAACAAAGGGATCTGCTCAGGGAAGATTCTTGATATAAAGTTCCCATCCTGCTTGGCTTGTACAGTGGTCAACCAGGTAGCCTGCAGCCTTTTACTGAGTAAAGCTGCTCAGCCTCCCTGGATCTTGCTAGAATTCTGCTTGTGTGATAAACCAGGCATTTCATCTTATCTAACAATGCACCAGGCATTTCAATAATTTCACTTTCTTATCAGCAGTACTAAGCTCTATCTGTATCCCAGCAGCTCACTTCCTGAGCTAGTGATAACAGCTACTGTAAGGTATGGAAACAATGGGAGACGACAGACAAGCCTCTTGAGTCACAAAGAGTCCCTTCTTTGCATTTCTCTGTTCCTTACCTTATGTTGCTCAGTTTAACTTTGCTTTAGCTGTAACTTAAGGACAGCATGCTTGCTTCAGCCAAGCACTTGCAAGACTGTCATTCATTTGACTGTTCTTTTTTTCAGTGACACTGACTACTGCTGCACGATGTTTGCCTTAGCATAACATGATTATTATTTACTTCTTTTATTTCCAATTTCTTCAGCATAGGAACAGAAGGACCAAAAAAATGAACAAAAAAGGACAAATATTCATCCTCCACCAGAAGTCACATACCCATTTACGGCTTTAAGCACTGTTTCTACAGCCTGATGCTATGCACACTGAGCCATTTACTTCAGTTTGTAAAATACCTTTCAATCTAACAGAAGTCTTCACACAAGTCTCCTACAAAGTCCATCCAGGGGTTCACAAATATGCCTACACTGAGAATCTTGTAATTTTTTTCTACCTACTAAGCAGACATAACGCATGTAAATAATGTCCTTCCTCATGCATTTGGTCCTCAACTAGTGAATTCCTTTCTATTTTGCCCTGTGTAAAATACATATAATCTTTGAGTTCTTACCTAAGTGATCATGTCAGTGGAGTACAAATACACAAAGACAACAGATACCGAGATGCTGGATGACCAAAGAAGGAAACCAAGTTCTGGAGATGTAGATGCAAAACAGTTTTTCACCTGTGCTGTGCATTCCTTTCCCACTTTGCGAACAAGCTGCAGTAGAATTAGCCGTTTGATTACTAGCTACAACTGATCTAACATTAACAGGAATCACATCAGGTGTGGGTATACAAAATGACAGCCATTCACTATGGACCAGAGGCCTCTGAGCAGATGGACAAGCACATCAGACAACAGAATGTGGGCTAAGCATGGCCCATGTCTTCACTGCATAAATCAAAACCAAAAGTGTGTTCTACTACAGGATGAGTGCACATGCATTCTCCGCTAAAATAATCAAGGGAGCAATGGAGGTTAAGATACTGTACCTTTATCATTATGATCTAAGAGAGTCAGGTCCAGAGGCGTGGGTATAAATCTGGCTAGCCCTCTCACAGTGAAAATGAGTGCTTTGTTTCCACTTGGGTATGCTCTGCAAGATAACTAATATGCTGTTAAAAACAAACAAACAAACAAACAAACAAAACAATGTGAGTACACACAAAACCAGTGAGTTAAGGTGAATGACAACTTCTTACAGGGCAGAAGCCAGGGAGGAGATGGCCATGCTTTCTGTGCTGCAGGTATTTTCTACTGCCTGGCATGGAATGTTTCTCAGGCCATTCACCAAACAACTGAAATGACTAGGGGTGGCCTGTGGTACAGGGGGATTTGACGGTAGCTCATAGAGGTGAGAGCTCTACCAAGAGGTTAGTAGTCTAACATCCTGATAAAGGGACACAGGCCACCTGAAGCTGCCAGAGACACTACACACAGACCTCCACAAATGTGAGGCCAGTCTCAACTGCCAGACTTTGGCCTAATTTCTGACTCCATCTCTGTGCCTTGGCTTTGCAACTCTAAACGAGTTAAACTCTCCCTAGCTCACAGAACATTTTCAGAGCCTTAAAATCTATTATTACTATTCCCTCTTTTAAAAGGTAAACCCAGTCCATAAATTCTACATCAAACTGTCCGAAAAATTTAAAGATGCATCAGCTAGCTCCACAGAACAGTGCAGGAAAACTGGTGTCTCCCAGGCATTAAGCAATGAGACTGCTGCTGAGCCATTTTGCCCGGACAGGGTAAAACACCTGGACGCTTTATGGCAGCAGCTCCAGTATTCCTGGCATTCGCACAAGGAACACTATATCCAGCCACTCTCAGCTGGAGAGGAGATTATCCACATGGGCATCAAGCTCTTGAACTCAGCCGTAAGCTTTTATTAACATGTAACTGACTGTATGAATTAGAGACCCCTAGTCCAGATCCTATGAAAACAACAAATACCACTCCTATTCAAAAGGTGTAGTGCTTAACAAATGAGTCGGGAGATACTTTTTTGCCCTCCCTGAGTCCAGTTATTTTTAATACTCCAATAGCACAAATAATTATGTTGTTACTCCAGGGTTAATAAAGAGACTCTATTATTTAATGTGGCAGCAGAGGCATGTACAGCATGTAAGCACCATGCTACAGTGGAAAGCTTGCATGACAAAGAGAATCCTTTAGGAAATTTGGCAAGCCCTCCAGAACAAGCAATGCTCAGCCTTCAACCTTCCATTATCAGATCTAAATACAGGACTGTAGTGAAGACAACACCATCTCTGCAGTATTTTCAGTAATTATTACTAAGAATATAATTATTATGATTATGAGCTTCACTGACTTTGCTTTTTCTCCATTTTAGCTTCAGAGAAAAACAGAATTGGAGCTTTTCTCTCCCCCACTTTAATTTCATATCTTACAATACCCATTCTGGACTGCGTTTTCAGAAGAGTATTAAAAGCAACAGACCAGGAACAACTATGTAACATCCAATCCACAACAATGAAATAGTTTCCTTTCTACAAAGTTAAATGTATTGCTGTGGATAGAAAACAGGCAATGGACACTGGACTACATTTTCTTTAGTACCAGGGAAAAGCCTATTTGATTTTACATACAAGTCAAAATAGAGTTTGGTGCCCTGCCCTAAAATACTAAGAGTTAGAGGCAACAGAAGTGCTCCTTTTGAGCAGAGGTATCCAGTACAGGCTTTGCAGATGTCACAGGACATTATTTACTTACAGAGTAAATGCAAAGGTTTTACAAAAATCATGAAAGCTAACATCCAACAAATTACATGATCACGGTTACTACTTCAGCTTTTAGAGCAACTCTTTGAACCCACTATGCTTAAACTCCAAAACTCCTCCTTCAAACCAAGAGAAGTGTTTGACAGCTAGATCAGCTCATTCAAAGACCAAGAAAAGGAAAAAGGTAATATTAAGAGGCTAGCCACTATTACTAGCTTCCCCAGCCTGCCCCTGACAGATATGCCAAGTCCTTGCCCTAAATACAGAGCAAAATGAAGGGGCTCAGCATTTTCGGGGTGACCTCTCTCATCCCCCAGCATCAGCCTCTGTGAATTGCGAGGAGGTGCACTCCACAAGCACATTCTATTTTCAGAAAATTTATAATCTAAACAACATTCCTTAGCTGAAATTGTTAATACAGAGAATTAGCATTCCTGAGAATAAGGAGAAGCTTTAGTCTCCTGGCACATTACTTTCAAACACACTTAAAAGTTAATAAATTACTTAAGTATTTTAGATCGTTTTGTCACCAGTAATCAGGGACAGGAAGCTAATAACACTGATGTCAGCCAGTTTAACCCATGACTATGCCCAAAACTTCTAACTGAAGATTCACAGTTCTCTTTGAAAAGGGATTTCCAAATTCTACGAATAACTTACCCTTTCATTATGCTTCCATCCATGCAACAAGCTAGAACTGAATGCCAGCATACAGGAATGTTCCAGGAAAATGCACACAGAATCAGCAGGCAGGGTATTGATACCAGAAATGCTCAAGTCCCTTTCTGTATCTGATCAGTATTCAGGAGTCTGTGAAGACTTAGACTGACGAGGTATTTCAAGGAGCAGTCAATTCCTGATTGTCCCTGTGCCAGTATCAGCGCATTTCTAGAGCTGCTCCACTCACAATGGATTAGTATTAAAGGCCAGGTCTGAAAGCTCCCCCACGCTCCTCACCTCATTAATATTCAGTCTAGATTTTAAATCCCATTTACACAGGAACTCATCCCCAAGGCTAGATACCTCAAATTGTATTCCATTTTTAAACCTGCAGCATTCATTACCATTGTTTCAGAAGGAAAACCCCAGCAGCTTTAGGCAGGCTGCTGTTGTTTAAAAGGACAGTATCTAAAGCTCTGCATTAACTTCATTAGCCCACAAAGATCTGCACTAGAACGAATCCTGCCTGCAAAGCTCAAACACAACTGTCAGCAGATTTTCATTCTTTCATTATTCTGCTCTTGTTCCAGCTGCCAAAGCTGGTAGGTATATCTGCAGTGGAACAAAGTCAATAAAAAGGCAGCTTGCATAGCAAACACTTCGAAAATAGTTACAGACACCATAAAAACAAATTCAGAGAGTGACAGTAACCTAGTATCTACTTGGTCTCTGGGCAAGCATGGGTAGAGGACTTTTGTAACATGGTATGCATTCAAAGCATATCACATTACATAGCAAAACCTGGCTTTCATCGTCATAAAAAAGGTCCAAAGGAGAACAGATTCAAACCTTCTCTGTAAGGATGGGGTCCAATTTCTGGGTAGTACTCCTTTACTTTTGTATAGCTCAGAGCTTTGTTACACACAGGTGAACCCTACAGGCAGCAACAAGTTCAGGACGTGAGGCAGACACCCTTCTGGTCTCCACTAGTGAAGGAATGAACAACAAAAAGATTAATTCTAGTTTTGCCATATTCTCTTTTACAAAGCATTTTTTGGTAACAGATTTACTACTCAACAGCCTGCTAGTTTTTAACATGGAGAGGTAACCTTTTGCAAAAAAAAAAAAAAAACACCAAAAAACCAAAAAACCCCCCAAAAAAACCAGAAAACAGAAGAATTTTACATCATTCCTCCACTCACCCATCAGAAACCTACCGCTGTGAATCAGATCAAGCATCTTTCCCAGAAGATGTGATAAGGAGGATGCCATTTGCATTGGATGATAGATTTCTATCAAGTTACTCCTTTGCACACTCACCATTCTGTATTTTTAGTAAAGAACTAACTCATACCTTCTTGCCCAGACAGAGGCAGCCACACAGCATAGTTGGTCATTACAAGCTCTCTTTCAATGGTCTATTAACTTGAGAAGACATAATTTCTGTAAGCCCCCTAAAATACAAATGCTGCACCAAAATTGTATGTCCAATGAACATATACATGGAAATCAGATTTATAGGATTTTTTACATTTGAGTTTGAAATTCAGAGGTTAAGTATTTTAGATGTATTTCAACTTCTGCAGTCTGGACTGCTGGCTTTATTTTTTATTTTTAAATCAGTGTTCACTAACTCGATTCATTCCAGTCCTCAAAAATCTTCCTTACAAAATGTTTCCTTACTTTCAATCAGCTCTGAAGAACAAGGATTAACACCCTCAATCCCTCTCCCAGTAGTGGGGAGGGATCTTGCTGATCTTCCACATTGCATCTCAATGTTTCCCACAAGAAAAGCCCAGTAAACTCACAACTAAGGATACAGATGGGGAAGCCTCTACAACAGAGGAAAAAAAGAATCTAGCCACTGGAGAATTTATTTCTCAAACTACCTAATTTTTAGGTAAAAGGAAAGCTCAACTATGAGAACAGCTTGAGTAGCAGTATCGTACTTCTCCCACAAATGCAGCACCTCTCCATTCACCTTTCCATTGTTGTCTGAATTGCTTTGCTCCTTCTCACATGTTCAGTAATCTGACACACGTGCATTGTCTTCACCATCACAATATTCTACGGGAGGTCTCCATGTCTCTCTCCAAACAGCCTTTACACACACATCTTTAATTCTCATCGTTATACCCTTCTCCATTCTCTAGTAAAGTCTAACTTTTCTTCTTAATCTCCTTACCATTCCTAGCTTGGTCCCTTCCTGCCTTGTCCCCACGTCTGGAGTGAGCTGCAATTACCTTCCTCCCTTTGCTATAAAATGAAACTCCACTGCAGCTAAAACACTGGCTAACAATGAGAACTGCATGACTGAGTTTCTTCTTTTTCAATGGAATTGAAAGGTAAAACTATAGCATCAGGCTCTGAATCAGACTTAGACAAGACTTGATATATCTCAATGTCTTAAGCATTTCATGATTTACTCTATTGTTCATTGTTCAACTGGATTCAGCTGTAACAGGGTTCAGCTTTGACAGTCATTTTTCTCCTTCCTAGTAGCTGCTGCAGTGCTGTGTTTCAGCTGTAGTCTGAGAATAACACTGATAACACACCAATGTTTCAGCTATTGCTCAGTAGAGCTTACCCTGATCAAAGACATTTCAGTCTCTCATGCTCTGTCAGTGAGGAGGGGCACACGAAGCTGGGAGGAAGCAGAGACAGGACACCTGACCCAAACTAGCCAAAGCGGTATTCCATAATACAGCATGCCATACCCAGTACACAAACTGACGGGAGTCACCCAGAAGGCTCAGATCACTGCCCACATCGGGCTGGGTATCAGTTGGTGGATATCGAGGAATTGTACTGTGCATCACTAGTGTTTATTGGATTTTTTTGGGCTGGGTTATTTTTTTCCCTTTCCCCTTTTAGTTTTATATTCTCCCCCCTTGTTATTTCCCTTATCATTATTATTAGGGGTAGTAGTAGTAGCTTTGTATTGCACTTTAGATTTTGGACTGTTCTTATCTCAACTTGAGGGATTTACATTCCTTCCATTCCCCTCCCCATCCCACCCAGAAGGAGTGGAAGAGGAGGGAGAAGAGGAGGAGCTACCACTGGGTTTAAACCACAACATTCATTCTTTGGAATCGCTCTGTCTTAAAGAATAGAGATTTGTTACTTTTTCAAAATAATAGGAAGCAATCATTATCCTCCACTGTTTCAGAAAGCTAAAGTAAAAGCAATTATATCTTAACCCTCATTCTACAGTAACACAGGTTCCCTAATGAACTAAAAAAAATTAAGCCTTGCATTTCTAACCTCTTTCATTGGAGGTCACAAATCAACATTTCTTAGTTTTAATGCAATCCCCCAGCTGACAGTCTCAGGCAAAATAAAGAGCCATTCAAGAGTTTCTTACATTCATGCCTTTTCTTTGACTTCTGTCTGGTGTTCTAAGATAAAACCTGTGCTACCTTCAGGACATGCCGTTATTTCACAAGATAGGTTTAATACCTAGTGCACCTCTTAGGACACATTATGATCACGCTAGATCTAAAGATTCATAAACTATGCTGTTAATGAAATTAACTTTTACTTCAACAAAAATGTCCTTTAACACATCAGAATTAATTTATTTGTCAAAGTAAACTCCATAAACAAACATTACTTTCGAATACATTACAAACTACCATGCAGTGCCAGTAAGATCAGTGTAGGACTCAGTCTCATTTACTCGTTTTACTGAAAACCAGAACTCCTGGTTCACCTCCTGCTCCAGCTACTTCAGTGACCTTAGATGAAACACTACATTGCTGCTGTTGAGGATCAGGACCTGGGGCACAGATCACCTACACAGACTTCAACCATTCATCTCATTGTTACATCTGCTCACATGTGCATTTACACACACACACACACACACACACACATTCTGCTCCACAACTTCTCCAAATAATGCAACTTTGATCTCAATCTGAAGTTTTTTCTTTTTTTTTTTTTTTGCAAGCTATTTTCAATACAGCTGAAAAGCTGTTTATTCCAAACAAACCAAAAAGCACTGAGCCTTGGAAAATTGCCAGACTGTTAATGTTTGCTCTCCTGGTATCTGGAGCACTCACTGTCATAACAGCATTTTATGGTCTTCAACACAGTCCAGGATTAAATATAGTATTTATTAATACTTACAATAAAATTGAAGACAGCTGCGTTTGAAATGGAGTTCAGGTTCTATATGCAATGCTAAGAAGCACCACGAAAAGCAGCTTATGGGGGATGAGGAGAAGATGAGGGAGGGGTACCTGACTCTTTGCTGGGGGATATGCTGCATGATGACACCAAGTAATTCATGAGCTTGAAATTAAATAACTTCGGTGAAAGCAGGCTTAGGTTTTCTTCTGGGAAAACAAACAAACAAACAAAAAACCCAAACTCACAGATTTATCAGTTTGCACTGTTTTATGCCTAATACGTTTCTTGCTTTCTATTTAGATTGCACATGCCAACCAACAACCAGCAGCTATGAACAACTTTTTTTAAAGTAAGAGTGGGAAAAACAACCCAAAGAAACTCAACACTATGACACTGTTTTGCAGATATTTTCAGTTCATTATGAATTCACAATATCTATTGAAATCATGCAGTGTATTGCTGCAGTGCCTGATTAGACATAATGCAGCAAAATTGATCATTCTCATCTCAACAGAAAAACTGCTGAATCAGATACAACTTTGGGGCTGCCAGACTGTTCAAATTCTGTAACTACTAGTGAGTTTTGAAAGTGACAACCTAAACAAGAGAGGGGGGTGTCCTATCACACTTCCATCTATGTGGCAACCTCCAAAAAGGCAAATACATAAAGGCAAATATATAAAGAGACAGCAACAACTTGAAATGCTATGGTTAGATTCACTGGAGGTTTATTTGCCAGAATCCACAGTGAAATAAAAAACTAGAAAGTCAACTACAAAACACTCATGACATTGTTAATACTTTAAGGGATAAATTGTTTTATAGACTCACCTGAAAGCATTGGTTAAACTTGTTAAAATTTGCTCTGCTGCATTGTCTTTAACAAGAAGTGAGGCACAACAGGAAATCTGTAGAGTGAAACAGTTGGTACTCAGGGCCCAACACCTGCTACAGGTAGTCCTGCTCCGACAGACCAAGCACCTACTAACAGCTGAAGGACATCTTCAAGGTCAATTTTTTTGTAAAAGGAATCTTATTCCTGCTCCCCAAGACCATTCCAAGATGCAAACATAAAAACTGGAAGTATTAGGCTATTGTGAGATTTGCTTGAAACACACACTTCTAAGCCGAACACACTTTTTCAGATGCACCCAGATATATAATATTGGACACCAACAATACCTGCACATGTTCATGCATGCAGAGAAACCATATTCTAGACAACAGCAACTCAAAAAGGCTTAAGCTAAAAAGTGGCTTAAGACAGCTTTCTGATTACACTATTTAATTACAGGTTATCAGTACCTGAAAGATCATCAATATACTCAAGAACAAAAGTCAACCACCATGCCCTGTTAGGCAGTAAGATGCTAAGCATCCTTGATAATAAAGTCCAAGATACAAGGAACAGATACAGTGCTGCTAGTAGCCTACATGAATCACTGTTCCACCCTAAAAAAAGCACTAAAAAAAATCTAAGAAATAAAAATAAAAAGCACTAAGTCACACCAACCCAAGTGCCTAGTTTGGGACCTGATATTTGAAGCAAGCATCTTAATTCCAGTCTTCCTCTCTGTACATCCTGCTGGCCAACCACAGGGTGATGATAATCTGTGAAGTATTCCCTAATATCTTGTCCCATTTTCAACTTTTTTTTTTTTTTTAAATCAACTATAACAGTATTAATAGGAAAATTAGAGATGTTGGTAAAATTTCACTCACATTATGGGACTTCAGGGCAGGTGAAGAAGAGTTTCCTAAACCATTTTTTATTAAAGTGCCAACTGTAAGTTCAGAGTTCTTTGGTCTTGACAAAATATTCATCTACCAATTTTCACAGCTCAAAAGCTAACTCCCCACTCTACTACTACTACTACTACTACTACTACTACTACCACCTACTTTTAGCCTAGATAGCCAGTAACACCTTAGCAGGATTTAAGCTTCCATGCTATGAGTGATGTTCTAAGAAAAAATAAACTTTCAGCGCACGTTCACGGAAAACTGAATACTGTCAATAGTAAGAAACCCTGACTAGACAGTAAGCCTTATCCCAGCGTCTTTGGAACAAGGCTGCCATCTAGTAGCAGATGAGAGTAAATGCAGACAAACCTCCAGCCAGAATTCGAACGGCGAACCTGCTTGACAGTCTGGCATGCGGCTATCACACAGTTACAAACACCGGCAGCACAGTTCTTCGGGAGTCAAAAAAAAAAAAAGGAAAAGAAGTGACAGAAAGCAGAATTTTATAGATAGTGGTTTATCACCAGACTTATCCAGTACAATCTGACACTATTCAGTTCAAAACATCATTTATCTAGTCAGACAAGTCAGCATGTACAGGCAGTATAGAGGTGGAGTGGTATTTTTGTGATGGTGAGATACTTCATCATCTTTCAAGCTAACTACACTGAAGCTCAATTCACTTTTTGTGAAAGACCACCACTTTTCTGTGTGAGGCCTCATACCAAAAAATGCAGTGAAACAAATTAAGTTAGACTGAACCACAAAGACATTCAAAAGCAGGGACTAAAATCTTACATTGGAATTGGAACCATAAAAAAACCTGCATAAGCAACTTCCTGAAGTGTTACCACATTTATTCAAGCTTCTTGGAAACCATGCTTTTGTTTCTGAGTAAGTCAGAGCTACATTAAATAGAATTTTACTCTCTCCTCATCTAGCTGTGCCAATACATTTTACAACCATAATCTACACTAATTTGCCAGTGTTTCACCCATTGATCATTTCTAACAGTGAAAGAGCTCTTCACATGCCTTCACATTGCGGCCTATTTCAGACAATACAGGCACTTTCCAGTTCAGTCATTAACTTCCAAGAAACCTGTATCTTGGTGCTCGAAAGCCAGAGTTACCAGGGCTTTTAAAAGATGCTGAAGTATTGTGTCTATATGGGAAAGAATGATTAGTTTCAGGTTGGTGGGAAGAGAAAGCCAGGAGTCTGCTTTGCAAGATCCACTGGCAACCACTCTCTCCCTAAAATATTTTCAAGGCCACCTGCTTCCACCATAGCTTTCTCAAAGAAACTAGAAGAAAAAACAGCATGATAAGGGATGTTAAAGATAACAGAAAGGACTTCTAAAGGTATGTAGTAAACAAAAGACAGACTAAGGAAAATGTGGGCCCCCTCTGGAATCTATCAGGAGAACTGGCTACCCTGGATTTGGAGAAGGCTGAGGTTCTCAATAACATCTTTGCCTCAGTCTTCACTGGCAAATGCTCTGACCACACCACCCAAGTCTTGAAAGGCAGACACAGGGACTGTGAGAATGAAGACCCTGGGACCACTGTAGGAGAGGATCTGGTTGGAGACCATCTTAACAACCTGAACATACACAAGTCCATGGGACCTGATGAAATCCATTGGCGGGTCCTGAAGGAGCTGGCAAATGAAGTTGCGAAGCCACTGTCCAGCATATTTGACAAATCATGGCTGTCAGGTGAAGTTCCTGATGACTGGAAAAAGGGAAATATAACCCCCATTTTCAAGAAGGGGAAAATGGATGAGTCAGGGAACTACAGACCAGACAGTCTCACCTCTGTGCCTGGCAAAATCTTGGAGTGCATTCTCCTGGAAGGCATACTAAGGCACAGGAAAAACAACAAGGTGGTTGGTGACAGCCAGCATGGCTTCACTAAGGGGAAATCCTGCCTGACCAATTTGGTGGCCTTCTATGATGGGGCTGTGGAACTGATGGACAGGGGCAGAGCAGTTGATGTCATCTACCTAGACTTGCGCAAAGCCTTCAACACTGGCCCCCCGTCTCCAAATTGAAGAGATATCAATTGATGGATGGACCACCCAGTGGATAAAGAAATGGCTGGATGGCTGCACGTAAAGAGTCGTGGTCAACAGCTCAGTGTCTAGTGAGAGACCAGTAACAAGTGGTGCCCCTCAGGGATCGCTGCTGGGACCGGTCTTGTTCAAAATCTTTTGTCAGTGACATGGACAGTGGGATTGAGTGCGCCCTCAGCAAGTTTGCCGATGACACCAAGCTGTGTGGTTCGGTTGACACGTTGGAGGGAAGGAATGCCATCCAGAGGGACCTTGACACGCTTGTGAGGTGCCACTGCCAACCTCATGAAGTTCAACCAATCCAAGTAGAATGTCTTACACCTGGGTCAGGGCAATCCCAGGCACAGCTACAGGTTGGGCAGGGAAGAGATTCAGAACAACCCTGCAGAGGGCTTGGGTGTGTTGGTTGGTAAGAAACTGAACATGAGCCGGCTTCAGTGTGCGCTTGCAGCCCAGAAAGCCAACCATATCCTGGGCTGCAGCAAAAGGAGCGTGACCAGCAGGTCAAAGGAGGTGATCCTGCCTCTCTACTCTGGTCTTGTGAGACCCCACTTGGAGTACTGTGTGCAGATCTGGTGTCCTCAACATCTAAAGGACATGGAACTGTTGGAACATGTCCACAGGAGGGCCATGAGGATGATCAGGGGACTGGAGCACCTCCCATATGAAGATAGGCTGAGAAAGTTGGGGCTGTTCAGCCTGGAGAAGAGAAGGCTGCGTGGAGACCTCATAGCAGCCTTCCAGTATCTGAAGGGGGGCTATAGGGATGCTGGAGAGGGACTCTTCATGAGGGACTGTAGTGAGAGGACAAGGGGTAACAGGTTCAAACTTAAACAGGGGAAGTTTAGATTGGATATGAGGAAGAAATTCTTTACTGTGAGGGTGGTGAGGCAGTGGGATGGGTTGCCCAGGGAAGCTGTGAATGCTCCATTGCTGGCAGTGTTCAAGGCTGGATTGGACATAGCCTTGTGTGGCATGGTTTAGAGTGAGGTGTCCCTGCCCCTGGCAGGGGGGTTGGAACTAGATGATCTTAAGGTCCTTTCCAACCCTAACTATTCTATGGTTCTATGACAAGGAAAGAGTTGACAGAAGAGACCTGGGGAAGTTGAAGGGAGGAAGTGCAGAAACAAAAATCAACCACTATTTCAAGAGTCTCCAGCAACGAAGGAGAAAGAAATAGCCTTATGCTTTTGAGAGGTATGAACGTATTTTTAAGTCCTTATCAGAGGAGGCACCAATCTATATATAAAAATCCTAATTTAAATTTTCCTATAGCTAAGACACATCTAAGTGATATCTGAAGATCACTAACTCCATGTACAGAGCAGAAACAAAATGATAACTGTAGAAACGCAGGTCAGAACACCAAACGGACTGCATTATTAGTTCTCTTTGTCCCTTAATACAGATCTCATTCTAGCAACAGAAGCAACACAAGCCTGATCATATCCTTAAATTTTCAAAATTAGAACTTCTCTTTTGTCATTCTGACTTAATAACTTACCATGCAAACACATCCTCTATCCTTAAGAGTTACACGTGTCCTTACTACTGGTATCTGTGACAGACTACAATTGTGGAAAGCAGAAACCTACATGATGTAGTGAAGCAGATTTCGTGCTCACAATTCCTCGCTTACTGGAATAAAGACAAGTGTGCATTAGTGGTTTCAGTGTGTTTCCACAACCATCCCTCTCATCCAGTCTTAAAAGGACCTCAACTACTCCTTTAGAGTTAAGAACCAGAAATCACTTTCCAAGTTTCCTGATGCTGCTTACAAAGAAAGCTTCCATCTGATCAGTCAGTCCCTTGTGGCTTAACTCAAAACTATCATAGCTCTTCCCCTTCAACAATAACTAACAGTCAATATCTGATAGTCTAGCTTTAATAAAAACCTCTGCTTCTACCCAGAGATCAGTTCTGCAGCAGAATCTCATTAGGTAATTCTCACTACTCAGTAATGCGATACTGAAAAGCATGAGTAATACTGAAAAAAAGCAAATAACATTTAGTTGCATTCCCCTTCTTAGAAAAGAGTGAATGAAAGGTGACAAAAAGCTAGTATGACAGGGTTTATGAATGCAATTACCCCCTACACCTGCTCTCCCAGGTTTTTACAGGGCTTGAGCGCTTTTTTCTTTCTCCTTGGCAAGACAAACCCTATATATTTACTAAAGTAAGGGTTTGGGCTAAAACTGCACTATACCATACAAAGATGATTTTGTTGAATGTCTTCCCCAAACCGATCCCTATCAAAAAGCACATTTTTTTTACATTCAGGTAGACTTTTGCTTTGATGTTCACAGTCACCAGTTCAAACGACAATACTGCTAAGAATTACTTTCAAAAGACAGAAAAGCTATTGAGAGTAAATGGCACTAACATTCCCCTTATCTTTTGGCAATATCCAGTAAGAAGATGCTAGCTGCAAATCTGCATCTCTGACACCTGCTTCTCTCCCTCTCCAGCAACGGGCTGAAAAAGAGTATGGGAGAAGTACTTACCACCTGGACAAGGCTGACACCCAGCAAATAGTTGTTACAAAACAGCACTTAGGTCTCATACTTCCATGTCTGACCCCGAAAGTTAGGTAATTTTTAAACAACTCTGTGTAACAGGGAATCATTTTCTAGACAGAATTAATGAACAGTTTGAAGTTCTCAAGCAGAATAATCCCCCAAAGTGAAACCACTTTAGTTTTCTATCAATTATATCACACCTTTTAAAAAAATGCAAACCTAAAGTCACACTTAGGAAGAATACCAGATTTCTAAGAGGATTAAAACCAACACATACTAAATAGCACACATGTACTTAATGCCCAGTTCAATAAAATATTGGAGTATCAATTTATTAAAAAGTTATGTGAACTATACATACATAAACTGCAATATAGTTGAAAATCTGAAAGATATAATTTTAAAGGAAAATCATTTCTGGAAATATTTAAAATATTGCATTTCTGGCAGGAAATTTAAAAGAAGTGCTCTGGAATGGGTGCAGTCTCTCTGGGCATTTGTCTTCAAGGCGTATAAACATCTGCTTTATGATTTTTCATAACACAATCTTGTGAACTCTTTCTTTCTGACTTGTAGAGACAGATTTCCAAGAACAGCAGCAGAATTTTAAAAAGAAATACCATGGTCCTTGTCAGTACAGACAAAACACTTTCCGAGAGCCCATGACACCTTGGAAATACACTAGCGATTCTGCATATAAATGCATCAGATTGTGCTTACAAGTTACAGAATAAGTCTTTGATTGATAATTTTTCTGTTTATTTCCGCCAAGGCCACTGAAAATACAAAGGCCTTTTCATCTGAAAGGTTAGCATACATGTCAACTTCTTTTTCTTGTTTCTCTGTAGAAGAAAAAAAAGTCACTATTAGAAGCTTTTTCCATTTAAGTTAATGCATGTTACACAAAGTTTAATAAATTACGTGGAATGGAGCATTGGAATTGAAAAGAAGTTAACAGTCAACTCCTATGCATGGAGGGATTGAGAAAGAGGAGGAAGGAATGAACAAAAGTGCTAGAACAGCCACAGAATTAGTCATCCAAAAGCATGAGTGAATTTCTGGTTTTTAACAATGAAGAAAGAATGAGTTGTTACAGTATACTGATTCCTGACACAAACAAGTATCCAAGCTTCCTTCCAGGTTTTTTGGTGGGGTTTTTGAGGTTTTTTGGTTGTGGGCTTTGTTTGGTTTTTTTTTTGTTGGTTTGGGTTTTTTTATTTGTTTTTTGGGGTGGTGTGTGCATTTTGGGGTTTCTTGGTTTTTGTTTTTTTTTTTTTCTTTTACATAAACACCTCCCATCCTAGAAAACAAAGGTACTTTATTATATCCTCATTATTTATGACATTTGTCCCCCTATTTTACATCTAAGTAGCAGAAATCCAAGGTTTATTTACAGTTCCCAAAACTAACAAGCAGATACATGGCAGAAGTCAGGTTCCAAATTTGTCACCATGAACATTTCTGGATTTTCTATACTGCAGACTTTCAATCTTATCTCAGATATAGAACAATGACAATACCTCCCTCAGTGAGCAAGTAAAAGCCTCTGCATTCCCTCTGGTCATGGTGGCTTGCTTCAATGCTACAGACATAGAGCAGCAAGCCATCAAGAACTTTCCATACTGCAGCGCTCAAGTCCACTAAGTTAGAGTAATATACAACAAACTCAGAATAACAGCATCTCATCTCCACCTTCTCACACAGTCATCCCTCCAATGGGTCCACATTCACAAGAAAACTTTTAGATTTGGCTTCACATTTGTGTTACAGCTACAGACACCATTCCAATAGACAGCCTCCCCTGTGAAGTCAAGTACTTGTATTGGACTACTAAAGGGGGAGAAACTGAAAAAATCCTTTACCACCATGTTCTGATTTAATATGGAAAAGTATTAAACCAGAACACAGCACAGCAACAAACACCTCTACTTAAAGATTTCTAGACAACTTAAATCACACTGAAGCTCAACTTTCTCTGCAAGTAAAATTGCTTAGTGACAGCCTGGACACACAAAGATGCATCAGTTTTTAATGTGAATACAGGACACCTACTCAGCAAAATAAGGCAAGTTGAACCATGTTTGTTATTTGGAATCTAAGTGATTTCTTCCTGATCCCTTGCTATACAAGACAATATTCTCTAGCGTACTGAGTTTGAAATGAAAGCTAAGAAACTGAGTTTTGCTATTCCTACCCTGTTGCGTAAGGTAACTCAGTTTCTATACATACAGTCAGTCTGCACTGCTCTACTTCCTCCCTCCTATTTACAAATTAACAATGCTGGGAGCTGTTCTGACTACAGACACTACACACACTGGTTATTCCACATTAGCCTTTTCCGTTTTCATACCTAAACCCCTGCCCTTTCTTCATTTTTTCCAATCCAAACACCACCTGAATATGTCAGCACCCAGCAAGGTTAAAAATCATTAACAGATTGTAGAATTCTTCGCAAAAAAGATTTCTCAGGTTTCCCATCCACTCTGTCCTCCCACAGTACTAGCTCGTTCTGACAGACTTCAGCTTTGAAGAATTAAAATCTTGATCTCAAACAGGATCAGGGATTAACACAGGTTTGCAAGCTTTAAATGTTCTTAAAACAATCCTTCTCATCAGTAACTAGTGAAGTGCTTGCATCTGCAAGACATTTTATCATTTGCTACTCATGGGATAACATGATTTCTACAGACACTATTCAAACTTTCCACTTCAGTCTTATCTAGAAATAGTTTTGACTAATTTTTCTATTGTTAGGAAAAGAATGTCTTACAGAATTACAATACTATTTTTGTGAGACTAAGTATTTTGCTATACAACTAAGAGGCTATTTAGGTGAAAATACCAGTCTTTCTGGAGCATGTCTCACATCCCCAGATCTCCTGCAACCCACTAGACCCACAGCCCTTAAAATATGATTATGTACAGATCAAAAATGGACACTCCCCCCTCACAAATTTTGTATAAATCCAAAATCCGAAGTTCTGAGATTCACTACCCAAGACAGTAAGTTACCCTGAATGCATACATTGGGCAAGAAAATGTACAAATCATACAGTCAGAAATTACTGGAAAACTTCAACTTAAGTACTATCAAGATACTGAAATGTATGTAATCTTATAAAGATTCACCCCTTGTTAAGTATCAAGTATGCTTTAGGAAGACTCCAGGCTACTCCTACTTAGTCTCACTTGATGGTATTCTCTCTCTGAACAATCAATACCACTTCCTCCAGCATCTGAGAGGTTTTTTGTTTTAATATAATCAACATAACAAGGCAGCCTGGGAACAAGCCTGCTTGGTAACGCAGTCCCACACAGTACAATAAAAATAATACCATCTCCACAACAAAATCATAATCAAATTATTATGAAGTGTTTCCCTTTTCAAAATAGATTGTATAATTTCTGACAAAGAAATTAAGTGAAAATTCTGACAAGCCAAGTCTGCAGGGAGAAGTTCCTATTTTCCAGGGTCACCACTTGGCTGATTATCTGGGTCCCAGGAGTCAGCCATATCCCCTCAATGTCGGCTTCCTTTTTTCTCCCTCTCCATTCCTTCTTACTAAATCTGCAGGAAAGATAGCTTATTTTTAAAAGCCCTTTTGCTTCTCCTATTCTGCTTAACTGCTGTTGAATCCTGCAGCTCTTGCTCTAATGTGAGCCACTCACAAAAGATACAAAAGGATAGTTAGTCCAAGGCACAGACCTAACTGTGAACAAGCATGCTATGCATGAAAAGAGCATGACAAGCACAGCAACAAAGCTACAGATGTCATGGGTGTTTTTAGGCAGGAAATCTTCACTGGGTGATCTTCAAATTCAGCGATTTTCTGCTCTTGGGCTATTCTAATTCAGGTATTCCCTGCTCTCCTGTTTTTCCATCTACAGATACATCAGGCATTGTAGAAGCCCAAGAGACACTAAGCTAATTTCCTGCACTTCAGATCTAATTTTCAACACTATAAAATGAGTCATACAAAAAAATCACCTTAATTGTAGTAGAAGAATTAAAGTTGCTTAATATGCTTTTATGTAAACACCACTATCAAGCAGCAGGTTTGGTAAAGGAAGAATATTTATAAAATTCCCAGTGATTACTCCACACACAGTAGTCAGGTCAATTTTAGAAACGACTTGAAAAGGGAGGAGTCAACATCAACTCATTTTATGATAATTACTTACCAAATTATGGGTTCTCTACTGAATTTATAGCCATGACAGCCATATATATCAACTTTTGGGCTGATTTTTTTTTGGTGTTTGTTTGGTTTTTTTTTTTTCAATCGGCCCAATAATCACATCAGTGGTCTACACACATTACAGTCTGACACACCCAGAAGTAAGTCAGAAGTAAGAAAATATCCTCATCTGACTTATTTCTGTACAGTAAGGTCTGCTGTACTGGTGACTGCAAACCCAAGTCTGTACCAGCTTTGCAGAAGAGGTTAAGGCAGAAGTAGTAGCAGTAACCACACCACCAAGTAAATGGGATGGTAGGACAGGACAAAAAGGTGAAAGCAATCTTCTTAAGTGCAATTCAACTTAAAAAACCCAAACACAATACCAAACACCAAGAAAAGAACACACAGTGAGGTCTCATGCAAAGATCTCACTGCATCGGTATTTCTACCTCAGAACACTTGCATACTGCCACACTTCAAAGGAGGCAGCAAAAGGTTAAAAAACATTAAGCCTAGGTTTGGACAGACAGACATTCTCTAAATATCCCCCATGTTTTCAAATTCTTGGGGTTTGGAGACTATAAAACATGAATTTAGAGAATGGATCTTCTAATTGCTTAGACTGCTTTTCCCTTTTTCAGAGGGCAGTAAAGATTATTTATTTTTATAGGACAACCCAACCAGCTTGCAGAAATTTTCAAACCAAAACTACGTGTGAACTTGACCCACAGTTAAATGCCTAGAAATGATTCCATTGGTGCCAGTCAAAGTATAGCTTCAATCAATAATAAATAGGGAAACCCTGTATTCTGTGAAGCTGCATACATCAATAAGTCACATGCAACACTGAAGAGATTAGGTATTATAAGTGTATTCCTATTACAGTAAAGCAATCACCATCCAAAAAACATACAGAAATTAAATTCCATCTCCTCCTTCCACAAAGCACTAAAACATGAAAAAATCCCAATTTGTACTTTGTTTTTATAGAAAAGAAACTTTAAGAAAGAACAGATTTACATTAAACAGCAGAGACAACAAAATTAGACTTGAAAAGTTAGAATTTAAAAGAATTCACTCTGCAACATGGATTAACACTCGTTTTTTGTTAGCAAGTAAGGTGTCACAGGAAAAAACAAAGCAATTCTGAGTTAATGCCACAAGGTATGCTTGAAGATTTCAGTAGTTTTAAGAACAAGATCTGAATACTTATATAAAGTCTTGTTATTCCCCTCCTGTCTGCCTTCCAGCCTTTTTAAGTCCATGCTAACTTTTGGATACACTATTCAGGCCTAAAATGAATACCCCCAAAATCACAGAGAGCAAATGCAGTGTCAACAGGCTTCCAAAAAAAAAAAACAAACAAACAAAAAAAGGAATCATAGAATAGTTAGGGTTGGAAAGGACCTTAAGATCATCCAGTTCCAACCCCCCTGCCAGGGGCAGGGACATCTCACTCTAAACCATGCCACACAAGGCTCTGCCCAACCCAGCCTTGAACACTGCCAGCGATGGAGCATTCACAACTTCCCTGGGCAACCCATTCCAGTGCCTCACCACCATCACAGTAAAGAATTTCTTCCTCATATCCAATCTAAACTTCCCCTGTTTAAGTTTGAACCCGTTACCCCTTGTCCTCTCACTACAGTCCCTCATGAAGAGTCCCTCTCTAGCATCCCTATAGGCTCCCTTCAGATACTGGAAGGCTGCTATGAGGTCTCCACACAGCCTTCTCTTCTCCAGGCTGAACAGACCCAACTTTCTCAGCCTATCTTCATATGGTAGGTGCTCCAGTCCCCAGATCATCCTCATGGCCCTCCTTTGGACTTGTTCCAACAGCTCCATGTCCTTTTTATGTTGAGGACACCAGAACTGCACACAATACTCCAAGTGATAGTCACATACTTGAAGGGCTCTCAGATTATTCTATTCCATGTAACTATCTATTTATTGTATACAGGAATATCAGCTGGTCACCTTAGTAAGTCAGAAGGCATTTTTTCCTCTAGAGCATTACTCTGTAGAAACTCCTACTCAGTAGGACAAAATTCAGGTCAGAGTAGTGACCCAAGATGCCATTTTTATTTTGGTCCTCCAAAAGCTTTCAAGGAACTTCTTGAGCAAGCCAGTCATCCTAATCACTCTCACAACAGACATCATCATATTGTTTGTCCCCATGATACAGGGCAGCAGTACTTAAAAAAATAATAGAAACCAAAAAAGCTACTAAGCCTTACTACGGTGCAATGGCTTTCAAAGATGTTGAAACTTGATACAGTGGCTAAAAATACAAACTAGTTCTCTGCAGTCAGTTCCAATCAGACACTGAAACATAAAACCAAAGTTCTCTACATATGTGCAACAGCCCCTTCCTCATATTAAGATATCAAGTACTGGCTGAACTAGTCTACTTACTTAAATGGTTTGAATGGTATAAAGATTTATTGATAAAAAAGTCTTTATGCAAAAAGAAAACACAATTAACATTTTTCCAGTTCTCATACCCCTTTCTTCTTCGTGTTTTTTGGCTGAAGCACTCTTAGGTCTTCCTCTTCCTCGTCTGCTATGATCTGAATGGCTGTTAGACCTGGATCTTTTTCGGTTTTCTAAGTCTTTATTTACTGCAGAGTTTATCTTCTCTCGCTTAACTCTCTCTGTTCGTCTCCTTTTGGCCTCATTCTTGTTTTCTGTGCAAATTAAAACAGATGATATGGTATTATCTAGGGTTGTTTTCATCTTTTTTCATTAATTTACTCTTCACACTTGCCTCTTCCCCAACCACCTTTCTTTAATTCTCTCAGCAAAAGCAGTTAGATGACTTCACTGAACAATTAGATCTGCACAGAAATTTCTGCCCCATGCACAAATTAAAGTATCGTATCCACAATGACACTTAATTTCTTGATTGCAAAGGCCAAGCCTTTTAATTACTTCAAATGTATTTTGCAATGAGACATCTGTTAGCACAAAAAGTTGGTTCCCATAGTAAGATGAAAAAAACTGTACATATCACAAACATCAAGACAGCCCATTGCATCTGTTTCCACTAGCCAAAGAAAAAGTTTCTCATATAAGCAAACAGCAGGCAAACATCAAGGAATTCGATCTGTTTTTGACACTACAAATGAAATCATTCCTGCTGCTCACACAAATTGAAATGCTGAGTCAATGCTGCAGTCAGTAAATGCCACATTACATAGTCCATATGTCCCACCAAGTGTAGCCTATCACAAGGCATCAGAATACTTCATGCTGAACAGGCGTCTTGTCAGAGTCAAAAAAAAGAAAAAAAAAAAAGAGTATTTACATAACTTTCACCTGTTAATTAAGTACAGATTAGTGAGCTTGGGTACAAAAATAGTAGTCCCTACAGCACACTATTAACACAGACTAGATGCACATTTGCAAGGCTGCAGCATGATTCTGCAGTAGCTATTATTGTTGAAAATACTGGAACAATGTTTTCTAAAGGAAGCTGCAGTTACGTTATGAGCACAATACAGATACACACGGTCTCTCATTACACCTTCCTGGGAAATGTTTTCTTTTTGCGGCAGTTATCCCATTAATCTTGTGTAGACATAGGGTACACGCTGGACAGCAGGGTAACATGTCAATAATGTCAATACAAAAGCTGTACTTCACATTGTCCCAAAAAGGCTGAGGTAGCAAGAGACCTCCAGAGATCAACCTGTCCAATGCTCCTGTTCAAGCAAGGTCACCAAGAGCCAGCTGCCCAGGACCGTGTCCAGATGGCATTTGAATATCTCCAGGGATGAAGACTCCAAAATGTCTCTGGACAACCTGTGCCAGTGCTTGTCACCCTCACAGTAAAAAAGTGTTTCCTGATATTCAGAGGGAACAGCCTGCATTTTTTTGTGCACATCGCCTCTTGTCCTGTCACTTGGCACCTCTGAAAATAGCCTGGCTCTGTCCTCTAAGCACCCTTTCTTCAGGTGTTTATATACATTGACAAGATCCCCCTCGAGCTCTGATTCACCAGATTATGGCCTTCAGCTTCATTTAGTAACTACTTTATCAACAACTGGGGAGGGGAGGGGGGAGAAGAAAACTGACCAATACTTCCAAACTACCACAGGCATTGCTTAACCTCCACCCTCCACCTTGAAAGCTCAGTTATCTGGTAAAATGGTTATGTAATTCCTATGTGCTGGTAAACTGCAAGCATCCTTCAAAATAGTAATGTAAAATACCAAATACTTAGCTTCCATTTTGTAGGCCTGGTAGGTAATTTTAAAAAGCAGACACTACAGATGAGATACTTTTGGTTGTTGGAGTTTTGTTTTGGTTTTTTTTTTTTTTTTTTTAGTATCTTCCCTGACGGGTGCTTGTTCTGATTCCGACTAGTATTGGAGGAAGTGATAAAAACGAACACAAGGAGACTGTTAACCATGCCAGAATGCACATTCAACCAACTTCTTACTGTGCCCATCTATAACAAAAGACATGTAAGTGAGACACAAAACCCACACTATTTTTTACTTCAACCCATGCACAGAGAAGCAGATGCACATGGTTTTAGATTGAACACATGACCAATTATTATTTTCATAAAATTCGTCTTCAATCAGCATGTACTCTGAAATCTGACCCCTTTGGCACCTCTAGACTTTAAGCTTCAAAACAGGATTATCAGAAAGCTTTCTGTAAGGAGCTGTTACCATAAAAGTTGGTCGGAGAAACACTCTAAGACTCAATCTGGAGTTTTAGAAAGCAGGCACTTTATTGCAGAGCTGGGCACACACATGAATAGCTTTGCAAAGGTGATGTCATGGGTTCAGCAGCAGCAGTCATTTTTCTCCTTCTTGGTAGCTGGTGCAGCGCTATGTTTTTTATTTTGGGCCTGGGAACAGTGCTGATAACACCAGTGTTTCGGCTACTGCTTAGTGATGTTTTGGTCTGGCCAAGGACTTTCTGAGCCTCATGCTCTGCCAGGGAGGAGGGGAGCCGGGAGGAAGCAGAGACAGGACACCTGACCCAAACTGACCAAAGAGGTTATTCCATACCACAGCACGTCATGCCCAGGATGTGAAAACGGAGAGCAGAGACCCGGAAGGTTGGGGGTGCACTGCGTGGTCAGGCTTGGTGTTAGAAGGGGCGAGCAATTGTATAGTTTCCTTGTATTTGCCTTGTCATTATTATTATTGGTGGTAGCAGTAGTGGTCTTGTGTTATACTTTAGTTACTAAACTGTTCTTATCTCAACTGGTGGGAGTTGCATTCTTTTGATTCTCCTCCCCATCCACCCTGGAGCGGGGGAAAGAAAGAGAGGGGAGTGAGTGAGAGAACGGGGTGTGTGATTTACAGCTTAAACCACTACAGGTGAGCGCACCTGTTACTTGCTGGCAGCAGCTATATATTTAGCATACTCATTGATATTCACAGGAATTCCAGGAAACTGTGTACACATTCATGAGAATTCCAATAGCTCATTATCATATTTACATCCTAATTAAGCATGCACTTTCTTGCTGAGTGAGGGTCTTTGGTGGTTGCCAATAGTCTTCCTCACTGTGTTTACTGAATGACTTCAGTGCTTGCACACGCTTGCAGGGTCCTAGTGCCAAGTTAGCAGTTGGTATGTCCTCGCTTCTGTCCTGTTACAGTCTCACTCCACACTGGGCACCACTCTGCTATCTTGAAGGCTGGCATCCTGAGTCTTACTTATTGTCTCCATAGTTGTTATCAGTCCTGTGACGCTCCTTCCCCCATCAGCCGAACATTCCTTTCTCGCTACGTGTTAGTAAGTTGGAACAGTTTGCTCTATTCTGCTATGTTAAAAGCACACAAACTATTGTTAGTTTAAAATTCAAACCTACAGTTATTTTGCATACTGACCAATGAGTGTAGCCAGACTAGACAGAGAATAAATGCCAACATCGCAAGTATGAAGCAAGTAAGACTGAAAACACCAGCTTTTTTCCATCCTCAAAATTCAAGAAAAATTAACATATTCAAACTAACCATGCACACGTTCAAGGGAAAGTGAACTGACAACAATCAATTTACACAGAAAAGCAAAATACTCTATCTTTTGCCTACAAGTAAGAAGAAAGAACTGTTGTCCCCCCTTCTTCCCACCTCTGTAAGTATTACCTGTGATGGGTGGTGATCTCTCAGCACGTTTAGCATGCAACAGTTTTCTACTAATAAATATGTAGCCACAGGGACATGATTTACATGCAACAGGAACCTGGGAGAATAAAAGACAAAGATTTCAGATCATTTCAAATTATGACAAAATTCCTGTCCAATGAAAAAAAAAAAAAAACCTAGTAACTTCCATTTTGTCCTTGGAGATACCTCTTCAAATTCAGTCTGTTCTGCAAACTATGGCCTATACTACTATATAATTGTATCTAAGCATAGTAAAAACAGGTTCTGCTGTGAATCACCTATCAAGCCTTTTCTTTATGCAGTTGTTAGAAACCAAGCTTGAAACTCAAGAGTTTGTGAATGCTTTATATTACAAACCCTCTTCCCTAGACTGTCAGGAAGAAGGAGAAGAAAAGTAGAGAGCAGTAAAGCAAGGCTAAATTAGAGTAGAAATACAATTTCCCTTAGAACTCTCAAATAGCCCCAGTCAAATCAGGTAGACATTCTGAGGTTTGCTTCCTTCATTTACTTCTAAAAAATAATTAAAGAAAAAGTGTGAGTTAAAAGTGTCAGTACATTCTGAATCCATTCACTCCGAGAAGCATCTGAAAGCAATCCCTCTACAGAGCAGGAGCAGCTTTAAATAGAAGGTACAAGAGACCTGAAGCAAACCAAATGCATTTGTACCACACTCCACAGCAGCCTGCATAGATTGTGTGGTTACCCAAGGGCCAACTTAATGCAAAACTCAGCCTTTCACAACTAGACAAAGCTGACTGCAGACTGAAAGGTTTGAGACTCCAGCGCTTCTCCTCCTCAGCAAAGCTGTCAGGAGCAGTATAGTCCCCCAGAGTAAGACAACTTAAAACAAGATGAGGACAGCTAGAAATGCCACACATATGAAAAACGACAAAAAACCTTACTCTGAGCAATTAAAAAAAGGGATGCTGATAAACTACTTTATTAAAAGTATTTAATAAATTGCTTTATTAAACTTCATTTGCTTCACTTAAAGCTAAGATTTTTTAAAGAGTAAGGAATACATCATATTGCTTTGATTAGGTTTAAGACTGAAAACACAAAGCAAGTTTAAACAAAGACCTGGAAAGTCAATGCATGTCAAAGCACAACAGTGGGGGAGAAAAAAGCAGGAGATCATTTCTGAAAAGTAATTCTTTAAGACAGGTCTCTGCAAGTTTGCCAGTGTCCACAGAAACAAAGAGTACAGAACCATGACTACCTGCTCAGTTTTACTGGTCACGTACAAGAACCAAGATCCAGTGTCCTACTGGCTAGGAAAAGACTTGCCAAGTTAGTACATGAATTTGAAAAGGGGAACTTAACTTCTACTCAGAATAAACAAGTCATTTTGCTTTCCCTAGCACATCTTAACTCTTGTACTTCACCATACAAACAGCTTACAGACAGGATATTGATACAGGTTTTCTCTAACTAGAGACCTTTTAATTCCCTTTATGGAGACAATGACATAATAATAAAAAAAAAACCCAACAAACAAACCTCTAATCAAGTTTTATTGAACATTAAAGCTCAGAATTTAGCTGACTCTGTGCATGCTTATCTCCTTAATCATACGTCAGTATAAGAGTACTAGGAAACACTATTTAGCAGAGAGATAGTATCTTTAAGGTGACAGAGAAGTATCCATTTAAACACAGCTTGGAACACCAGGGTCACTCCAGGAATTATGTTTCCAGAGCCAGCCTAGAATAATTTGGTGAAAATTACCCAAAGGGGTTGGAACAGATGCAGCATTTCTCAATGAACTTAACTGTACATAACAGAACAAGACTGTTCTCATGTTACAGGTTCAGCACATAGGCGGTGAGTGTGTGTGTTTGGCAGGCGTGAGATTAGCTGGGAAGGGGCTTATTCACTGAAATGTACCAGTTATCCTTCAAAGACCTATACTGACAGTGCAACATAGCCCTACAAACACTGGTTTACTCTGTTTAACATTTTTGTAAACAAAAGGAAATTAGTTTCTTGTACAACAAAATTTACCTGAAGCTAAATTAAGACGTGATAATTACTTCTTCTGACTGCAAGTACTTCACGCTCCCCAGTTAAATGGAGCTGTGCTTTGTGAAAATATCAAAACCCTTTTTTATTAATAAAAAAGAAGCCTAAATGGCAACTACATATGATCTAAATTACAACAGGCTAAGTAGTGTTACTCAATGTTACACTCCGATATTTGTGGTTGTCTAAATATTTCTAAGCATGCCACTTCTAGCAAAGAAATCAGAAATAAATGCTTAGCTCTTTTTTATGGAAGAATTTAAGAAATGCTAGCATAGCACAGCCACTTAAGAATCACACAGGAGCTTTCCCACACGACTTGTACTAAGGGTTTAGTTTCTTATCTTCCCTCAAACTTTTTGGGACTGGACAGCAAGGCCCTATAAGCAATGCTTGTGCCAGGGCAGGACACATGCAATGAACATTAATTCTATGTTAGCCATAGAAGCGCTGCTAACAGAAAATCTACATTAGAATCGTAGAATCCGCTCAGTTGGAAAAGACCTTTAAGATCATCAAGTCCAACCATTCCCCAGCACTGCCAAGTATTTGCCAAGGCCACCACTAAACCATGTCACAAAGGGCCTCATCTACACAGTCTGTAAACACTTCCAAGGACGGTGACTCCACCACTGCCCTGGGCAGCCGGTTCCAGTGCCTGAGTACCCTTAGGAGAAGAAATTGTCTCTGATTTCCAGTCTTAACATCCCCTGGTGCAGCTTGAGGCCTTACCTCTTGTCCTAAATCGATACATGTATACCATGTATTTCAGTTTTAAAGCACAGAACAATGTGAAAGGCTCAGCATTAGTTTAAGGAGCCTGCAAGAGCCTGTTTGCTTCCTTGCTCTTCCTACTGGTTGTGGTTTGACATTCGCCACTGTTATTCCCAAAAAAACCCAGCACCCCTCGCATATTCAATTCTTTGCTCATTTTAATTTCTTCTTTCACCAACTGAACAAGCAGAACTTGGTACACTACTTGTGTCTGAGGAATAGTACTTCAGTGGTATGTTCAACACATGAGCATTTGCAAGGGTTCATCTATTGCTTAAAACATGAAAGGATGGCCCTACACAGCTTACCATTCCAAACTGCTCCAGAATGAGCAGAAACACTATAAAATCTATGCAGGGCAGAACAAATGACTTTTTTTTAGCCCTCGTAATTTAAAAAAAAAAAAAAAAAAAAAAAAAAAAAGTTTTTTGTTTTCTTTTTTTTTTCCTAAATATAGCTTCAACAGTGTGCACCAGCTCAGTTCCGGAGTCCAGCAACAGAACTCTGTTTCCCAGGATCACACACAGAAACCCCTGGCAGCCTCATGCAGCGGTGTGCTGCTGCTCCCATCACATGACCTGGTTTTAACAGCAGCATCCTCACCAGCAAAGAGCACAGATGAAGACAGCTCCTGATATTGTAACTGTGAAAATCAGCTGCTGTTAACTTTAAGTGTAAATAGCTGTATTCTGTACCCATAACAACACCGCAGTAAGGCCAGATCACATCTACATCTGCATAA
Organism: Ara ararauna; assembly: GCA_028858755.1. Classification (NCBI taxonomy): domain Eukaryota; kingdom Metazoa; phylum Chordata; class Aves; order Psittaciformes; family Psittacidae; genus Ara; species Ara ararauna. The sequence continues at coordinate 1,038,346 of CM054410.1, read as the reverse complement.
CAGAAATGGCAGCAAAGGTCTAAATTTTGCTGTTTCTGAGGTACTCCACGAGAAAACTGAAGGCTCTCCCAGGTAGCCTTAGGCTCATTATTCATTCAAAAGGCAAAATGCACTGCACAAATTACCAAGCTCATTATATTCTTAATATCGTTTCTAAACAATACTAGCACATAAACAATCATGCACATCACATAGAAATCCTTCAGCATAATATAACTATCACACTACCCTGCAAGAGGAACACGGTGTTTCACCCACATTCCAGGCAGAGACTACAAAGGCAACAATTATTTACCTCATACAAACGTTGTTTCACAGAGGCACGGAGACGGTTTAGCGCGTTCCCCCACCTCAGAACCAAGCAGCTCGGCTGACAGCTTCTCGCCTCGGTGCTACAGAAGCTTAGTTTGCTCCGGAGGGTGTCACACGGCAAGGAGGAAGCAGCACGCCCAGCGGGGTGCGCGGGGCGCGGCCGGGCCCGGTGCCCCGGGATCGGGAAGCCGGCAGCGAGGGGCCCGAGTTCCGCTCGGCCCCGCCTCCCTCACCGACCACGGCCGACGGACGCGGGCCTCCACCGGCTCACATCCCTCCCGTCAGCCGCGGCGGCACCTGCTCCCGCTAAAGAGGCCGGCGAGCCCTACGCCACATGGCTGCCCGCCGGCCTGGGACAACCAGCCCCGACAACGCGCTGGCGAGGGCATTCCCTCGCCCCGAAACAGAAGCAGGGGCAGTGAGAGGCAGCGCCCTCCCCACTTGAAGGGCCGCCCTTTGAACCCCGTGGTCACTAATCCCCCCGCCAGAGCGGCCGCCTCACCTGCTGGTCGCACTCCGGGCAGGACTTGGTGGCCATCTTCACTTTCTTGGCCCTGCTCGAGGACATGCTCGCTGCTGCTGCTGCTGCCGCTGCTGCTGCTGCTGCTGCTGCCGCTGCTCCCGCCGCTGCGCCCGCAGCTGCCGCCAGAGCGCCGCGCGGGAGGGCGGGGGCGCGGCGCCGACCGCCGCCTGCAGAACCTCGGCGGGCCCCGCCCGCGGCGCGCACCCCCCCACAAAGGCGCCACTCCCTGGCGCAAGATAAGCCCCGCCCACCGCGGGTTGGCGCCGCGCGCGGGGGGCGGGGCGGTGCAACGGCGCCGTGCGCGCCCCGCCCCGGGGGTGGGGCAGCCCCTGGGAGCGGAGGGGGGGGCTCGTGCGGCGCGTTTGGGCAGAGGGCGGCAGTGAGGGGCGGGGCGCGCCCTCAGCTGCGGAGTCACAGATGGCGGAGGGAGGAAAAAGTCGGGTGGTGTTTCACGTCCTTCAACGCAAACCACTCCAAGAAAGTTCCTCCCAGATACAGCTCTGGGAATGAAACTTCGAATTTGTATTCCTGCAAAATGTCTGTGTGTGAATCGTTTGACAATGCTGCCAGTAACAGGAGCTGGGGGATTTTGTTGTTTTTTCTGTACGACAAAATGTCTGCAAGAGAAAAATGCAGCAAAGGCTCAGCAGAAAATTGTTTTTGAAGATTGTTTCAAATAGCCTAGAGTACAGCTGCCAGCTAATATCAATTGTAATGGTTGCACTGTAATGCTTCCACATGGGTAGCAATGAATGAGTGCATCTGTGAGGCTGCCACAGCAGTGTTTAATATTTGTAGCTTAGTCTTGAATTAAGTTTACTGCACCAGCATACTGAGGAAAAAAAAAGCCACGAGGAGAGGCAGTTTTAATAAGGCTTTTGTCTAAACTTCTCCTTCAGGGAAATTAACCAAAAGCAGTTTGGAGGAAACTTCTTAAAAACTGACTTTTACAGCTATTGAAACGTTAAACCGTCTACTAGCTTTCTCCTGAGTTACTTTGATGTATTTACCAGTTCTTTGTGGTCAGGAATCTAGAGAGCTTATTCATCTGTCAGGACAGCCCAAATAATTTCTCCCTGACAGACTAATTAAAAAGTTCTTCCTTCAGGCACAAAAGCACAGGCACTTGTCATAGCGTCTCATACAGTAAGTTTCTACCTGCAGCTGAGGGCCCTGTGATCTTACCTTCCTGTGGCTGTTGACCTGCTCTGCAGATTGGAGAGCTGACGTTATCCTAGTTGCCAAATAAGCTTCCCTAGAGTCCCATACTGCTTATTTTTTCAGCTTAATTGTTGAGGCTAAGTTATTACAGGTTCTGTGAAATTTGAAAATGGAGTTTCAGATTCATAAAAGACCACGCATGCTGTAGAGAAGCGATATGTTTTGATTACACATTTCAAAGTGAAATCATTGCTTTGCGTACCTTAGACTGTAAAAACTGAAACATCTTCTGAAAGGCCACATAGATTAACAAATACACATCTATTCTGAACATTTAAGACAGGGAAATCATGTGATACCACAAAATTAACAACAGTGAAGAGGCACATCATCACCTTAATGATTTGAAATGTGGTTTCTCTTAGTAATCTTTACTGTTAACCTTCACATGACAAAGTCCACAGGCAACAATCTTAGGATAAGATTTTCCTTTTCTAAATTTTAAAAACAAATCTCTTTCACTCTAACCACCATATCCTCAGAGTAGGTTTCTCACATTTACCATTTGAAGTGGGAGGTTGCAGTTCTGGCTCCAAGTACAATCTCTCCAAGTCATTCACTATCTTTTGTTGATAACTTGCAGCTATGATTATCAAAATCAGGTCTTCAATGAGAGCTCCTGAATAAAACAGAATAACAGGATGCTGGACTATGCTATTTTACACATGCAAATGAGGAAATGCAAGGGTCTTAATCACTTCTGATCAGTTTAGGCTTCACTTTTTGCACCTGCCCAGGAGAAAATATTCCCACCCTTTAGTAGTCACCCTAAAGATAGAGAAGCCATCTCAAAGCATCTCAGCAGAGAGGGGCATACCTTATTATGGACAGAGCTCCATGAAGACAACCCCTAAATGAAGAAGTTTGTGATCTATATTTGTACGAAATACTGTCCTTCTCATTCTACTTCTCACTGTACTGGATTTCACAAGTCTTCCATATAAATGTTTATAATTCACTAATATATGCAAGTTAATTAAAAGACACTGAAAAACCTGCTTTGGTAATAGACCAGCTGTGCTTTTTCTTTGTTGTTGTTTTGCACTCTTCTTAAAGGAATTGATTTAATGTAAAACTGTTGTAAGATTTAAATGACCAGAGGATCTGTTGTTTGGTAAATATTTTTTCTACCTGTTTTCTGCTGGAAGCTCTATATGTCACAGCTGACTGCAGTGGAAGATTTTGTATTACTGCAACACAAAGGATTTTGATTTCAGGTGATAAAACAAATGCTGATAGAGGTAATTGCTCCAGATAGCTTTATATTTTTGCCAGAGTAAAGAGTAAAGAAAGTAAAATACCCTCAGCATTTTAATTTTAAATTATTTGCATAAAGCAAAACAGAATTGATGCTTAATAAACTGTTCTACAACTAAGATTTCCACCAGTGGAACATATCACAGTTAGACTTAAAGTGCAAGTCTTGCTTCATGGACACTGTCACAAAATGGAAGCAAAGCTGGAATGGATATATGAATTGCAGGCAAGCAAAAATACACTCATAAAGTACATATGCTCAGAAAATAATTAGAAGTGGTCTGAATCCTGAACATTGTTATTAGGGGAACACGGATGAAGTCTTATTATCATGTTGCCACTCTGAGCTCTGGGTATCTAGATGCCATAAGTTACAATGACCAGGTTAGGAAAGTTAAGGCCCAGCTAGAATTAAATTCGGCTAGGGATGTGAAAGAGAAGAGGAAGGGATTCTGTAGGTACATAGCAAATAAAAGACAGACTAGCAACAACGTGGTCCCCCTCCGGAAGCTATCGGGAGAACTGGCTACCCTGGATTTGGAGAAGGCTGAGGTTCTTAACGACTTCTTTGCCTCAGTCTTCACTGGCAAACGCCCTGACCACACCACCCAAGTCCTTAAAGGCAGATACAGGGACTGTGAGAATGAAGACCCTAGGCCCACTGTAGGAGAGGGTCTGGTTCAAGACCATCTTAGGAACCTGAACACACACAAGTCCGTGGGACCAGATGAAATCCATCCGCGGGTCCTGAAGGAGCTGGCAAATGAAGTTGCGAAGCCACTGTCCATCATGTTTGAAAAATCATGTCAGTCAGGTGAAGTTCCCCATGACTTGAAAAAGGGAAATATAACCCCCATTTTCAAGAAGGGGAAAATGGATGAGCTGGGGAGCTACAGACCGGTCAGCCTCACCTCTGTGCCTGGCAAAATCTTGGAGCAGATTCTCCTGAAAGGCATGCTGAGGCACATGAAAAACAACAAGGTGCTTGGTGACAGCCAGCATGGCTTCACTAAGGGGAAATCCTGCCTGACCAATTTGGTGGCCTTCTATGATGGGGCTACAGAACTCATGGACAGGGGTACAGCAGTTGATGTCATCTACCTGGACTTGTGCAAAGTGCTCGACACTGTCCCACATCACATCCTTGTCTCTAAGTTGGAGAGATATCAATTTGATGGATGGACCACTCAGTGGATAAAGAACTGGCTGGATGGCCGCACACAAAGAGTTGTGGTCAATGGCTCAATGTCCAGCTGGAGACCAGTACTGAATGGTGTCCCTCAGGGATCAGTGTTCGGGCCAGTCTTCTTCAACATCTTTGTCAGAAACATGGACAGTGGGATTAAGTGCGCCCTCAGCAAGTTTGCAGATGACACCAAGCCGTGTGGTTCGGTTGATATGTTGGAGGGAAGGAATCCACCCAGAGGGACCCTGAAACGCTTGTGAGGTGGGCTGATGCCAACCTGATGAATTGTAACTATGACAAGTGCAAGGTCCTACACCTGGGTCGAAGTAATCCCAAGCACAGCTACAGGTTGGGCAGAGAAGAGATTCAGAGCAGCCCTGCAGAGAAGGACTTGGGGATGTTGGTCGATGAGAAACAGCATGAGCTGGCTTCAGTGTGCTCTTGCAGCCCAGAAAGCCAACCATATCCTGGGCTGCATCAAAAGGAGTGTGACCAGCATGTCGAGGGAGGTGATCCTGCCCCTCTACTCTGCTCTTGTGAGACCTCACTTGGAGTATTGTGTGCAGTTCTGGTGTCCTCAACATAAAAAGGACATGGAACTGTTGGAACAAGTGCAGAGGAGGGCCACAAGGATGATCAGGGAACTGGAGCACCTCCCATATGAAGACAGGCTGAGAAAGTTGTGGCTGTTCAGCCTGGAGGAGAGAAGGCTGCATGGAGACCTCAGAGCAGCCTTCCAGTATCTGAAGGGGGCCTATTGGGATGCTGGGGAGGGACTCTTCATTATGGACTGTAGTGATAGGACAAGGGGTAACGGATTCAAACTTAAACAGGGGAAGTTTAGATTGGATATGAGGAAGAAATTCTTTACTGTGAGGGTGGTGAGGCACTGGAATGGGTTGCCCAGGGAAGCTGTGAATGCTCCATCGCTGGCAGTGTTCAAGGCCGAGTTGGACAGAGCCTTGTGTGGCATGGTTTAGTGGGAGGTGTCCCTACCCAAGGCAGGGGTGTTGGAACTTTATGATCTTCAGGTCCTTTCCAACCCTAACTATTCTATAATTCTATATGTAAGTATCAACTTTATATCTTACAGATAAATGTAAGATACACAGGTGTGCAATCTTCTTTGATCTAGATTTCATGATTCTATGCCTAATGCCTCAACTATAAAACCATCCTTACTGCAGTCTCATACACAAATTTTCTTTTTTGAAGACTGCAGTCGGTGTTCTCGGAGTGCTGCTACCATACCACTACCCTACTAGGACCAAAGCAATGGGAAAAGCACTGATTTCTGCTGTTTTAGAAAGCCTCTATCTCTGAGAAGTAAGATACATTTATGCCCCAGAAAGTATCCTTCAGATTCCCAGTTTGTCATGCCAGCCCTCTTCATCCTTATTACCAATATTGTATGATGAATAAAGAATCACATCTCTTATAATTTGCAACATCTTTCCTGTGACAGGAATAGATATTGGGGGTTTTTTTCTGTCCTTCCTCCCCTGGGAGACTCTACCTGGAGACAAGTTGACACGCAGGGCATGAGAACATATTCTTCTATTCTTACGAGTCTCTCGGGCTCCCCCGTGTGTGTGTGCTGTGGTATCTGTGCGAGTACAGAGTTACTGAATGGGCAGATTTGCCCTTTTCTTCTCAGTATTTATATCTCGGTGGGGTTTGTTTCCCCTTTGTCTCTGCATGTTGTTTTTGGCCCATACCAATCCATTGCAAGCAAAGGTCTTGCGCCAGCTATACAGAAAGACAAGTCAGATTGGTATTTTTATATAAACTGTGACTGTTGCCAAACCACAAACATGTTCTCTGTAGGAAGGACATTCAGATTTCATTCCTGAATCAAGACCAAATCCATGCAAGCAGGATACTGAGGCTTCTTTTGGATTATTTTTTTCTGTCTTAACTGAGACATAGCAAAACAGAGACTCTTTTAATATTTCAGAGGGAAGTTATAACAGTAGGGGGCTCTGCTGGGTATATATATCTAGAAAAGAAGTTAATAAATATACAGGAGAACTATATTCCCCGCCTTTCTTTATGGAGCAAATAAACAAGTCAGTGACAGCTATTTAACAATTTAATACAAACAAAAATATTTTCCATATTGAATTTCCTGATTGAACTAGAAGGAAGTGCTGCAGGAGGGCCAGGAGACCTCCTTGGATGGATAAGGAGCTGCTGAATAAAATTTGAAGGAAAAAAGAGGCTTATAAAAGGTGGAAGCAAGAACAGGCGGCCTGGGAAGAATACAAGGATGTTGTCCGGGAAGCTGGAAACCAGGTTAGGAAAGCTAAGGCCCACTTAGGACTAAACTTGGCTAGAGATGTGAAAGATAACACGAAAGGATTCCATAGGTACATTGCGAATAAAAGACAGTCTAGGGACAACATAGACCCTCTCTGGAAGCTATCAGGGGAACTGGCTACCCTAGATTTGGAGAAAGCTGAGGTTCTTAATGACTTCTTTGCCTCAGTCTTCACTGGCAAATGCTCTGACCACACCACCCAAGTCTTGGAAGGCAGACGCAGGGACAGTGAGAATCAAGACCCTAGGCCCACTGTAGGAGAGGGTCTGGTTCGAGATCATCTTAAGAACCTGAACATACACAAGTCCATGGGACCAGATGAAATCCATCCGCAGGTCCTGAAGGAGCTGGCAAATGAAGTTGCTAAGCCACTGTCCATCATGTTTGAAAAATCATGTCAGTCTGGTGAAGTTCCCCATGACTTGAAAAAGGGAAATATAACCCCCATTTTCAAGAAGGGGAAAATGGATGAGCTGGGGAGCTACAGACCGGTCAGCCTCACCTCTGTGCCTGGCAAAATCTTGGAGCAGATTCTCCTGGAAGGCATGCTGAGGCACATGAAAAACAACAAGGTCCTTGGTGACAGCCAGCATGGCTTCACTAAGGGGAAATCACACCTGATCAATTTGGTGGCCTTCTATGATGGGGCTATGGAACTGATGGACAGGGCAGAGCAGTTGACTTGTCCAAAGTGTTCCACACTGTCCCACACAACATAGAATCATAGAATAGTTAGGGTTAGAAAGGACCTTAAGATCATTAAGAGCCTTGTGTGGCATGGTTTAGTGGGAGGTGTCCTTGCCCCTGGCAGGTGGGGCTTGGAACTAGGTGATCTTGAGATCCTTTCCAACCCTAACTATTCTATGATTCTATGATTCTATGATTTTATCCAGGACTGATAAAAACGCAACAAATACACTTCTAAGAGTACATGTACCTCCCCTCTTAAGACAGTAAAAAATAAGTGGTGTTTTGCAAGACCAAGCCTAACTTAAAATGTGTTTTAAACTCATTTGAAGAGACTTTAGAAAATTAGGAAATACCAAAGTTATACCATTTCTCTATTTTATGAAAAGCTACACGTTTGCATTTGTGTCTGTTCCTGATGGTTTTTTTTTTCTCTGGTGTCGTAATGAGAGTCCAGCTGACCTGGGTGATCTGAGTTCTCAGGTCTCCTTCCCCCTTTCACTGCCACTCTAACTTCCTACACACTACATTATTTTGGCATGCAAGTGGAATTTTACAAGAAGAAAGTCTCAAAGTAGGTACAATTCATAGATCCACAGTAGAGTTGGAGAGAGAAGCATTTTACATTTCACATTTCTGCTCAGCACTACAGATGATTTGGAAGCATTTGCTCTCTGCAGTGGATCCACTGAGGGTGAACACAGCCTCAGACTTGCCCAAGAGCTGACAACGTGCAGCAAATTGCAAACTTAAATTCCTAAAATGCTGTGCAACTTTGTGTCAGCAAGGCTATAAAATGCATCCTGATTAATTAACAACTTCATTATTAGTCAGCTATATTCTGTGGAGTTTGTATTATTTCCACAGAGAAAGTACTATATAGAGAATTACTATGTTTCATCTAAAATACATGGGTATTCATGCCAACAGTGGAATGTATCAAGGGAAAATTGCAAAGAATAGAAACAGCTAGATGATAATATTTGCAATGTTACCATGAATTAATTTAATAGTTGCAGTGTTACAGTATACAACTGCTAAGAGTTGTATATACAGTTGCTAAGTTAATTATACAGACAAGCTTTAATCCTGTTTTCTATGATTTTGGTTTTGGCAATTTTGGCAACCATAACAGTGTGCAATACTTAATATTGTTACTATGCTGCTTCTTGGTAGGTTTCAGAGCAGCTGTAATCTGAGTACCCTCTGTGTCCTTTCATGAAAAGTTGAAGCTGTAACTAACAAGTCCTTTGAGATCCTATTACTCTGAACTTGGGCAAGAACAACATTGAAGTGGTACAAATGCTTGCTTTGTTCTCCAAGTGCAGCTAAATATTGAGCATTTCTCAATTACGAAGCACTTGGGTCTTCAAAATGTGGTTAAACATCAATGTCTTTTGGTTTCATGAAGCCCACATTCCAGTTGCCATTATTGTAATTATGGGGCTTAAACCATACAAAAGGTCTGTCAAAATGGAAATACATAGCAGCAGCTGTTACTCTGTTTACCAAGGTTTTTTTTCCAACCCTCTATCTGTCCTTGTATGTATTCATGCACTTGCTATTGTTCTGTATCTCCAGCTCCTCACTATTAACATGAAATCCATCACTTTAGCTTCTTATGACTGCAAGAAAACCATCCTAGGTCTTTATGACTGAAGGTGAAATGCAACACAGGGATCAAGGAAGTGCCTGCCCTTGGTAAGCAAGACTTGCCACTTTCTTTGTCTTCTTTGTCTGAAGCTTGTGTTCATATGATATGTGCAGGATACATAAACTGGCTGTTGATCAGGCCAATAGATCACCACAGGCCAACTTGCAAAAGCAAACATCTTGGAAGAATATAGCATGAGCCTGCAATTATGTGTGCTGCTTGCAGCGCAACTCCAGGGGAGAGAGAAAAGAAATTATCTGTCAGGACATACAAAAAGATACTTCACCATTAATAGATAATTGCACAAGATTGTTACAAACATCCATTAACTAATTTCACAGCTCATGAGGTAAGTTTTCGTCTCCTCATCTAATAGGTAGATATGCCAAGCCACAGGAAGTGGCATGCTCAAAATCTCAGTCACTCTGACGCTAGAGTGCTGACTCTTGAAGTCATCAGGAACTTTGCTGCTAACTTCAAAAAGCAAGAAGATTGCCATGACTTTGTCTCAGCATTGCAAACTCATCATACACCATTTGCTTTCCTGAAGGTATCTGCACTGCAATAATGTTTGGGTATGCATTTATCATAATTAAAGCAACAGATACACCCTCTATGACACAAACACTACTTCATATTACATTGAATGTGGAAAGGCTTTTTTTTTCACTCTATATATTTCTTGCGTGAATTTCTAAACTTTGAAAATTAATCAGACTATTGAATTTCAAGCTCACAGATATACATTCAGGTATTTTACCAAAAACTTATGCTTTAGCTCGTGCAATGCACATTTTACGATTGTTAGTTTCTTGTTCCACTGCTGCTGTGCTATGTTACATGCTAATGAACAACACTGCAGCATTTGTAAATAAGGTCTGAGGTCTTGCTTGGATAGTCAGCTGGAGGCAGTCTGTACCCCTGATTTCTTGGAATCAGATATACAGTGGCAGTAACTGGTTGGAAACTTTCTGCTATGCCAGCTGTTTCTGGGGGGTGGATTGGGGGGTGGAACAGCAGTGTTTGGACCAAGAGCAAAGGTTTATTTGTGTTCTTGCCACAGCAAAATTTGTGGTCCCAAATCCATTAGGCTTTGATTTTTAATTGGCTAGGTACCATTTCAACCTTGCTTCTAGTGAACCCTGAAACACACTCAAACCAAGGGGTCTGGGAAGTGTGCTTGCATACACTGAATGTAAACGCTACAGTTTAAAATAAGTTGCACATTTCAGGTGCCCTGATGAAAGCTTACTGAAAAATCAGTTATGGTTTTGGTTTTGTGGTAAATATGACCTTGGCAAGTCTTACCAAATTTTTGCTTCTGAACTGCATTTTATCAAACCTGGAAAAATAGTACCATGACACTGCTTGTTAATTATCCATCAAAAAGCCACATTCAGGTAACACTGACCTTTCTAGATACATGACTGATAGCAACTTCAAAGGAAAATTATCAAAATATGTAGGTTCTGGAAGCTGAAATTTACAAAGTTAAAAAGGTTTAAAATACAGGGTAAAAATAAGTATGAAGGAGACGCAGACTGCAATGTACTGTCTCTGAATTGGAGAGGCATGTATTTGACACATGGACCACTGGGTGGATAAGGAATTGTCTTATGGTAGCACTGTTGTGGTCAACAGCTTGAAGTCCATGTGGAAATGGGTGAAAGGTGGTGTCCCTCAGGGGTCGGTATTGCAACTGCCACTGTTGGTTCAACATCTTTGTGGGTGTCCTGGGTTCAGCAGTAGCATTCATTTTTATCAGTCTTAGTAGCTGCTGCAGTGCTGTGGTTTTGACTTTCAGCCTGGGAACAGTGCTGATAACACTGATGTTTCTAGTTGCTGCTCAGTAATGTTTCGGCTGACCGAAGACTTTCTGAGTCTCATGTTCTGCCAGGGAGGAGGGGAAGCCAGGAGGAAGCAGAGGCAGGACACCTGACCCAAACTAGCCAAAGATGTATTCCATACCACAGCACGTCATGCCCAGTATAGACACTGGGGCGGTTATCCGGAAGGGCTAGATCTCTGCTCAGGTCAGACTGGGTATTGGTTGGTGGGTGGTGAGTGGCTGTTTTCTCTTCCCTTGTTATTTCCCTTATCATTATTATTAGTGGTGGTTGCGGTAGTGATTTGTGTTATACCTTAGTTACTGGACTGTTCTTTTCTCAACCCGTTGGAGTTACATTCTTTCCATTCTCCTCTCCATCCCTCCAGGAGGTGGGGGGGAGGAAGGGGGAGGAGTGAGAGAGAGACTGCATAGTTTTCTGAGTTACGGCTGGGCTTAAACCACGACAGTTCTTTTTGGTGCCCAACGTGGGGCACGAAAGGTTGAGATAATGACAGATCTGACTGGAGTGTGTCTAATCGTATTTGTGATAAGCATTCATTGTTTTGGATTAATAGTCACTTCTCACAATGCTGATTTATTGGCTCTCAAAGTCGTTGCTCTTGATCTCGGAGTTTCAGCGTGTTATACCTCACTTACAGCTGGTATTTGCTGTGTTAGTGTTTATTGGCTGAGGGCCTTGGGCTAAGGTACTTGTTTCATTGTACTTTATAGTAATGACTTGTAATACAATAGACTCATTGATCATGAAACTGATCTGGCTTGTGTTCCCAGTGTGATCACCACTTCTATACTTTGGGAGGTATATAATAGAAGTGCAGAGCAATTACACATCTTTTTTCCCCTCCTCGGGTGGTCAACCTGTGAACGAGACATTCCCTTACATTCCCAGCTCCCCCACCAGACCATTTAGAGCATCATTTGAGAGTTCTGGGGGTTTTGAATGGCCTTTGAGTCCCCTTGAGACCTGTCTGCTGACTGTGATGGGGATCACCATGTTGGCATGCATACAGAGTGTGTTTTATGCACAATCATTTTGTCTGATCTCAAAAGTTATGCAGAGTCGGGTTTGGGCCTTGTCTGGGGTTAGACAATGATATAGGAGGACCAAATGATTTTCCCTGAGGCTGGACACTCATGAGTGGCAAGGTGTGTGGAATAGTATGGGCAAGTATCTAGGCCAGTGGGCGCCTCCAGTGCTTTGGAACTTCAGCACCGAACAAGTGCAAAATCCAGAAAAATTAGTAAAATTTTTAAATTATGTGTGTTGTCATCCTGATCGTACCAGAGAGGGACAAATCATGGCAATATTTTTGGGCTTGGCCTACGCTTACAGAGCCCTGTTCAACACCATCCAGCACCTTCAAAGGGAAAAAAATATCTCTGGATCTGATGACAAAGCAACTGACAATGCAGCTACTCCAACTCCAAATACAGCAGCTACACCAACAGCAACCCTAGTGACAAGTACAGTGGCTACTCAAACTCCAATTGCAACAGATAACACAGCTACTCCAACTCCAAGTACAGCAGCTACACCAACCCCAGCAACAAGTACAGCAGGTACTCAAACTCTGACCACAACAGGCAGCACAGCTACTCCAGCTCCAAGCACAGCAGCTACACCAGCCCCAGTGACAAGTACAGCAGCTACCCAAACCCTGACAACAGATACTGCAGCCACTCTGATCACAGTGATAATCACTGCAGCTAAACCAGAGGACCAATATTGGTTGCCCCTGTATGCAAGGGGAAAAGCGAAAAAGAGGCCAGAAAGATGAAGCAAGATGAAGAAACAATGTACTCACCTCCCGGGACAGCATCTGACCAGGAGTTATTAGTACATGAATCACAGGAAGAAGAGGAAGAAGAGATGACTTCTTGACCCTGGACCTCAACTGAGCTACGGAATATGCGAAAAGATTTAACCATCAAACAGGGGAGTACATCATCACCTGGTTGCCCCAGTGCTGGGACAATGGGGGCTGATGGTCATGAACTAGAAGGTAGAGAAGCCAAGCAGCTGGGATCACTTGAAAGGGAAGGGGGAATTGACAAAGCAATTGCAAAAGAGAAACAGTCCCTCAGCCTTTGGAGGCAGCTCTTGGCAGCTGTGAAAGAAAGGTTTCCATACAAGGATGTTATGAGTAGTTCAGCCAAGTGGACTACTCTAGAGAAAGGCATCCAGTCTCTGAGGGAATCAGCCATTGTGGAAACGATCTATCACAGGCAGGATGCCCAGAAAGGACCCATAGATCCAGATGAAGTCAAATGTACAAGACCCGTACGGCGGAAATTTACACGGAACGCATCATCATCATAGGCCAGCTCATTGGGCGCCCACGACAACGGGTGACATGGGCAGTGGGATTGATGTGCCCTCAGCAAGTTTGCCAATGACACCAAGCTGTGTGGTGCAGTTGACACTGTCGGGAAACTACGGGATAGGGAGGGACCCTGGCAGGCTTGAAAGGTGGGCCCATGAGAACCTCTTTAAGTTCAACAGGCCAAGTGCAAGGCCCTGACTCTCAGTCAGGGCAATCCCAAGCAGAAGAATTTGGGATACAGAGACTGGATGGAGAGCAGCGCGAGAAAAAGGACTTGGGGGTGATAGTTAACAAAAAAGCTCAACGTGAGCTGGCAGTGTGTGCTTCCAGCCCAGAAACCAGCAGTGTCCTGGGCTGCATGAAAAGGGGTATGGCCAGCAGGTCAAAGGAGGGGATGCTCCCCCTCTACTCCACTCTGGTGAGAACCTCCCTGCAGTCCTGCATCCAGCTTTTTGGGCAACAACACAAGAGGGATGCGGACCTGTTGGAGCAAGTCCAGAGGAGGCCATGGAGATGCTGTGAGGGCTGGAGCAGCTCTGCTCTGGAGCCAGGCTGAGAGAGCTGGGCTGGTTCAACCTGGAAAAAGAGAAGGCACCGTGGAGATCTTAGAGCAGCTCCAGTGCCTAAAGGGGCTATAGGAAACCTGGAGAGGGGCTTTGGACAAGGGCCTGTAGGACAGGACAAGGAGGAATGAGTTTAACCTGCCACAGGGGAGATTGAGATGAGCTCTTAGGCAGAAGTTCATCCCTGTGAGGGTGCTGAGGCGCTGGCACAGGGTGCCCAGAGAAGCTGTGGCTGCCCCATCCCTGGCAGTGTTCAAGGCCAGGTTGGATGGGGCTTGGAGCAACCAGGTCTAGTCAAAGGTGTCCCTGCCCACGGCAGGGGGTTGGAACTGGATGGTCTGTAAGGTCCCTTCCAACCCAAACCCTTCCATGGTTCTATGAAACAGCTATTGAAGCTGCAAATAAACTAAACTGTCCTTGGACCTTGAATTCCTAACATACAGTGCTCCAGTGGGTCTTTTTGTGAGCAGACTTTTGGAGGGAGGACAAGCAGAGACACACTCTGCTCAGCCTGCACAAGCTGAGGATTAAATAGGAAAATGATGTCAGTACAATCTGTATGATTCCTGAGTAAAACAAGGGGATTCGGCACCACCTCCAGACAGTTCCTTCAGCACAAACCCCATCCATTTCTGTTAGTTTAACTATGATTTGACTAAACGTCGGAAGTAGCAATTATTTTTAAATTGGCACAGAGCAGAGCTGAAATACTCCACTTGGGAATGGGGACTAGAACAAATTACTTGTGAAACTGAACACCATGGCGAGCAGAAACTTATTAGAAATAATAGTAAAGGCAGAAAAAAGACTGAAGAAATGACTGTATGGGGCAAAATAAAATCAAACGTGGCAAAACCAGCTTGCTTTCTCTTCATCAACAAAGGGAGATACCAAACCACACAGAACAAAACCCAAGTCTCAAACCATCTAATTTAGGTACCTAAAATAGGAAGCTGGTTTTCTATATTCTGTGTGTGGAGAGAGTAAAAAGAAAGAAGGTTCTGCAAAAACAGTTCATAAATAAACCTGATTTACAGCCCAGGCTCTTCCTTGGGGAGGTAACATGAGGCCACAGGAATATTCCTGAGTGAATGATCCCTTTTTCCACCTACTGAGCACAAACAAGGGAGTATCTTCTGGTCACCCAGGACGGGCAGATGGGCCTCCCCCTCCCCCGGGACCGTAAAGAGAGAGCATTTACCCCACAGTATCCTGACTTCTACTGCTCTTTCATTTGATGGCACATCTCCAGGCATTTGCTATGAAAGGTGGACTGAACCCGAGAGGTAAAAACATTTTCATCATCCAGAAACGACGAGGGAACCGTGAGAGAAGAGCGGGTTGCTTCTGCAGGAGAGAGGACGGGGAGGACGCGCTCCTCTTGGCAGGGGGACAGCCGAGGGACACGGGTGCTCGCTCCCGTTTACAGATGACCCTGCGCGGCCCCGCCGCTGCCGCTGGGGAACGCGAGCCCGCGGACAGGGGCTTCCGGAAGGCAAAGCTCCGATCTCAAACCGCGGGGCAGCAAAGCGAACCCACAGGAAGGCAGAGCCCGGTGCCGGGCGGGCGGCGGCAGCGGCACAGCACCAGCGATACGCTCCCGCCCGGAACGCCCCCCCCCCCCCCCCCGACCTCCTGCAGCGCCGCGAGCGCGCGGGCACGCGGCGGGAGGGCTACGGGCGCGGCCGTTCCCCGCCCATCACCTGACGCCATGGGCAGGCGCAGCGCGTGGCCGCCGGGACTACAAAGCCCGCCGGGCAACGCGTGGCGGGGAAGACTGCGCCTCGGCGTGCGGGGGGACGGCGGTGCAACGCGGGGCCCCGCCACAGCTGGAGCTCGGGCGCTGGGGTCTGCAGCGCTGAGCTGATGCAATAGCTGCATCTGCGGTTACCGCGGCGGCACCGCAGCCCTGCGGGATCGGCTGTCTCCACTGCGACCAAGTTTGTGGGATCTGAACATGGGGAGATCGAGCGTGTTGGGGTGACTGTGCCGGCTCCTCGCGTTGCTCTGACCGCTTTCCTTGCCCGCCCCGATTACAGATCGCACCGACCAGGGGCACCGACATCCTCAACGGCGCGTGGGGCGCTACCCGAAGGGCTATGCACCGGTTTGTGCTGACTGCCAAGCAAGCGGCGGCAAGCCTAGGCTGCCGGAACCCGGGGAGCGGTGGGAAGAGCGCGGCTCTGCGATGCGCCAGTTCGTTGGCGGCGGACCGGCCCCCGCGGGGTCCCCGGCTCCCGCGGCTGGCGCGGGAGGGGACGGTGCGTTGGAGCAGCGCTGCCGAGGCCTCTGCGGTGAAGATCAATGAGAAGGCGAGCAGGGAGAAGATACTGACGCTGGAGTCCATGAACCCGCTGGTGAAGGCGCTGGAGTACGCGGTGCGGGGGCCCATCGTCCTTAAAGCCGGCGAGATCGAGAAGGAACTGCGGAAGGTGAGGCGGGGCCGGGCGGGGTAGGGCGCCCTTTCCCGCAGCGAACGCGCCACCGCCGCCCGCTCGGGCCCCGCCCCCAGCACGTTGTCGCCGCTGCATCTGATTGGGGCGCCCGGGGGCTCGGCGGGGTCGTTGCCACCCCGCGGGGGCGGCCGGGGCCTCGGGACGGCGGCGGAGGGGGTTGCGGGGGGAGATGCAGGGGCGGCGGTGCTGCCGGCGCGATGCCTCGTACAAAGTTCACAACTCGCGGACCACGCATAGCGCCCGTCCGAGCCCCTCCGCTGCCCGGAGCTGTGGCCGGGGCACGTCGGCCGCCCCTCAACCCTGCCCGGGCAGGCCTCGTTCCCTCCTGCGGAACACTCGGGGGGGAGGCGGTTGGAGGGAAGAGAAGCCCAAAGCAAGGAAACCCGCCCTCCGGTTGCTGTTGATCCGGAGTCACGAGCTGCATCAGGCAAACACCCCCACAATGCAATGTTTGCATTTCTTCAGCTACTCTGACCTTTTGGTCAGAGCAATCCCATGTCCACCGGTTATACAAAAGAGTGATTGACAAGCTTCTGTCCCTGGAGGTGTTCAAAAACCGGGTAGATGAGGCCCTCAGTGATGGGGTTTAGTGGTGGCCTTGGCAGTGGCAGGGGAACCATTGCACTTGATCTTTCCCAACCTGGTTGATTCTGTGATTCTGTGACAGAGCCTTTAAAACATTCACAAGCATTTCAGAAATGCTTCCTTCACTGGGGCTATACTGGTGAGCCCAGCTCTTCCCAGGCTCCTCTGGCACATCCAACATCCCTCTGGGTTTTCCAGACCTGGAAGGCTAGGGCTCTCTGTGGAGACCACCAGTATTGTGCCAGTGTTTTCTTCAGTGCAGGAACTGAGGTACTCTGGGGACAAGCCCTTGGAGCACAAACACAGCCCAAAGTTGTAGGTGGTTAGTGCTGTATCAGACAGTAAAGCCTGATACTGGATACTCCTGAGGGTCCGCACCAGAAAGTACTAAATAAAGCCAATCAGTCAATGCTTGTGTTTTGTTCTTCAGATCTTTTTCTTATTCTTTACTCCAGCATTGGAGAAGCCCAAACCTTAGCACTGCAGGCATGGCTTTGGGCTTGCGCTGTCAATACCATGGCCTCATCTGGCAGCACAAGAACTCACTGGATTTTGGTTTGAACAAAGCTTCTGGAAAGCTGATTTTCTACGACTGAAAGTATTATTCCCTGCCTTCACTGTTTCAGAAAGCCTTGCTACTGCAAGACCATTTTCATTAGTGTATGTAAAGTGCTTTAAGCAAAAACAGTGCCATAGCAGTGCTAACAAGAGTTCATTTTAATTCTTTGGTCTTTGTGCTACTTGGTTCCTCTTGGTTTAGAAGGTGAAGCATGTTGTCAGCTCACTGTGTATTACATACATCAGTTACTTACATCTAACTTAATAATTATTAAAACCACCTTTTTTAGAATTCTACTTAAAAACTTCAGAGTGGTGATGGAGATTTCATTTCAGAATGTTTGATTTTTGCCTTAAAACTTGTTTAAAAAGGTGTCATCGTCTTTATACAACTAGGTTCCCTAGTGGGTGCATTTTCCAGAGTATAAAATCCTCCCATGTACTTGCTGAGTATATTTGATTTCAAGTTAACCTCACCAGGCAAGAAATAGTACTTGACAAAACAAATAATGCGATTTCCACTAGCTCCTCCCAACTTCCCTGTTTACTTCAGTCACCAGCTGAGTCACTGCAAAGACAATAAATAACCTTCTGTGCATTTTTTAACAATTCCAAGAGCAAGTCATTGCCAATTGCTTTACTAAAAGATTATTATGGCAGTTTTGTGCCCACTTTCCTGGCATTTTCCATTTAAAAGTTGTTACTTTGTGAACTATTCCATGGGATAATGGTAGCCATTATCAATGGCTACCAGCACTCAGACACGTGACTATGCTTGGCAGTGACTAACCTGACCAAAACCTTCCTGGCTGGAAGGGAAGGAGGACAGTAGTGCTGTGGAAAATGATGGATCTGTAGAGAATACTAATTAACTTAATGAAGCAGCTTGAAGACTTTATTTTCTTCCACACTGCTCAAGTTAGTCATTCCCCTTTGCCTTTCTGATATACTGTTACTCCTACTGTTTAATCAAACTGTCTGGTAAAGTATACAGCCTTGAGTAGTACCTGGGTTCTGTATAACTGAAATATTATAGATTGTCTAAATGTCCATTTTTTTGGTCTAAAACTGACATCTGTGTGATCACATGTAAGTAAGTGCCACTTATTTGATTACTTTTAACTGAAACTGGACAATTTCATCCCTCTCAACCGTAAGCTCATAGAGTTATGTCAGTCACTGCCAGCAGAACTAACACTGCCTGATAAAAGAGGCTGAAGTGGTTGTCAGAGAAGGGTGATGCTGCACAGCATCTTTAGATCCATGATTACTTTTCACTGACAGCAAAATTGATGCCCCATAGCAACTCTACTACATATGATGGGGAAGGAGATCTCAGGCATGAAAGCATGGACTCCACTGCCATGGAAGCACTGCACTGATTGCTAGTAGCCAGAGCTGGCAGAGGTGAAGCAATGATAGTAAATCTGCATTTGTTCTGTTCTGCCGAGGCACCTAGGTGCCTTTGGATCATTTATTCCCAAACTAAAGGCGTCTGAAATGCAGACATTGTCTAATCAGATACAGTAGAGGCTCTTCCTGTTTAAACTTGGTTCAATTCGATTAGATGTAATTCATGTGTAACTTACAACAGCTTGCCTTGCAGGCTATATAAGTTACTTGAAGCTGTTTGCACAGCGTAAACTTTCATCTTTAAGTTTTGTTCTGCTGTCTTGGATTCCAAATAGCAGTTCCTCTTCTTTTTTATATTACCTGCATATGATTACAAAAGGAGCTCTAACTCCGCAGTGCACAGAGAATAAGGACTAAAATGTTACTTGAGAAGTTGCTGACTAGGCAATTGAAGAGATAAAAAAATAAATAAAATTGGAGCATTGATTTTGAATAATGAGCTCAGGATTAAGGCAATATAGGTCAAGTTAGAATACTCTTTTAAAGCAGAACAAGATTAATTGCTCAGGAGTACAGATAAGGCATGCTGTACTTGGACCTCATGAGTTTTGTTGGCCTGTAACCTGTATTCATGTAGGTGGAAAATGAAGGTTTTGATCTACATTAAGTCTTTCCAGCTGGAAATTTTCTGCAAAATCACTGAACTTGAATCACTTCTCTGACTATTTTTCTTACAAGTTTGAAATTGCATTAATCTTTCAAATGTGAAAACTTGACTTCTCTTCCCCTTTGCTAATAGTAATAATCACCTGATTCTGGCTTACTAAGGTGATAGAGAATATATAGAGACATTTTCTTTGCTGTTTCTGGGAACTTTTTAAAGTAAGCTAGAGCACAAGCATATCTTAATAAATAATTATATTCTCAATAGAATTTAAACAATTTTCTTTTTTTTTTACCCTTTTGTTTTAGACTTGCTAACAGATGGCCACCGTATCAAGTATTGACTTATTTACATTTCAGATTAGAAATTTTAGCCTGAACATGAATTCAATTCAAGAATGTCACCTCTGGACAGAGCACTTATTTTTACTTAATTAGTGATAACAAGCTAGCTTTGTCTTTACATGGGCAGCACACATACCTGATTTGTTACTTCTGCATTCATGCTAATTGTAAGTGACCTGCTATGTAAAGTCCCTTCTTATCTGTTACTCTGACATCTCTCTCCACTCACGCTTTCCTTTTGTCTCCATTTCCTGCTTAGCTTTTATATAATGTCAAGTTGTATGTCAGGTTAAGCTGGCTTACACATACTTGCAAGGCATGCGCATATTAAGCAGCACTTCAGGATCTACAAGTCAGCTCATGTAACATTGGAAACTGTGCCTGGCTTAGTGTAAGTCACACAACATTAGGTCTCTGTGCAAAACTAAAGTTACTGAAGCAACGGTACAGGACAGAAAGGGGTAGAGGGGTGGAATGTATGCAGAGGTACACTGGTAGCATCTAGAAAGTTCCTTCAGATCAGCACAGGTGGTTAGAATATTCCACCACAGAGTCTGAGCTTAGGTGCCTTTAATGCCCAGTTAAGGTGTCTACACACTGAAGCCTTTTTTTTTCTTTGCTGAGCAGCTGCTGTAGTCTGACTTCCTTTGCTGTACACTGGTCTCCTGTGCTCATGTTTTTAATTTGCGTTACTGTTGCAAATAGATTCCTGTTGCACGTTTACTCTTCAAGTCACGGGTTCACTCCCTGTATTTCTGTTTAGATAATAAAACTACCCAAGTCCTTATGTAGCTCTAGCGGCTTTTGCGAAAGTGTTTTGGTTAAATGATTGTAGACTGTTTTTGTTTGTTTGTTTTGGGTTTTTTTTACTAATTCTTCAGGCTTTTAAATTGAATAGAAAAAAATCTGACTTAGAATCCAGACTTCATTGTAAATATGAGTTGACCATGTCCCTGAGAGTTCTGGAAAGATAAAACAGTTTAGAGCATAACATGCAGAAATATAATTTGACATGCCAAGAAAAAGATACAAGATTGACTGGTATACCCAGTAATGAAAGTTTTAATTTGCTGTACCATAATTTCCTGCCTTGAATACGTGCCTGTGCGCACGCTAAGAAAATATCTTCCAGGCAAGAGCTATGACCTCATTAAGACAGAATTGTTGTTCCTCAGTGGCCTGTACATGTTGCGTATGGAAGAGAGTCTGTAGTAAACCCCCCATTTTTTAGCAGGGTGAAACTACTGCAGATGAAGGTGAGGAAAATCAGTTATAAGAGTACAGTTGCCAAAATCATATGTTTGAAAGCACACAGTCCACAATATCCAGACATTTAATATTTTTGTGTTGAATACAGTAACAGAATCTATTCCAAAACAGCCCTTTTCCCATAGGTTTTCAAGTTAAGGGGGTCCTAATGTCTAATCTCCTAATGATCATTATTTTAATGCTGACATTTGCAGTCACATTAAAATCAAGGGCTCTATTCATACAGGCAAAACTTTAAATGTAAATGCACTTTTAACACTGTAGAAAGCAGAAGTAACTTGAGGACATGTCTTGTTTCAAAATCCTTGAATCAGATCTGCCAATTAATGGTCAGCTCTGCTGCTTTTCTCATTTGATATTAGGGAGCATGCAAGTCATCACTGCCATTTCAAGTCAAAATCCAGAATGTGCCTTCTCCTTCATTCCAACAACAGCTCATGTCAGCTTGAATTACACATGCGTAACACAAACTCAAAGCCTTACTCTGTCTTGAGCAGGTTAGATTTATTTTTTCTGCTGTGAGCTGTTTTAATAAAAAGATTGGAATGCTAATTCAGGTCTTCAAGCTCCTATTAGTTCAGAGCCTTGGGGTAGTGCTTTCTTGGCCCTTTGATAAAGGGGGCACAAAAAAAGCAAGCAACTTGGCTACTACAGTGTAGATCTCAACTGTGGTTTTGCCAGCACTCTTATTATACAGCTTGTTTGTGCAAGTCCAGCATAACAGACTCAGCTTGTGCTAAGGAAATAGCACAGTGTTTCATAGTGTGATGTTATTGCCTGATAACCATCAAAAGGAGGCACAAAACAATGGCAATGAAAATGAAACAAAGAGAAGCAGCCAAGAGTGAACAAATTCTGAAATTTAGAAATAGCTGAAATAACATATTGCTCTTCTGGGATTAAAAGCGCCTCACATTTTTATTGCCTCCTCCAGTTTTCTTTTACAATTTTTTGAGAATTTTCAGTTCATTCCTATTGTCGTTATCAAATCCAAATCACACAAGCTTCTCTGCAGACTGAGGGCTTCCCTTTAAAATTCACTGAAGACTTCAGCAAAGACAGCTTTAGGTCAGTTCGCACACTTTACGCTTTCTGGACTCAGTGTTATTTGGCAATTTGCCAGCATTTGTAGATGGCACCATTGTAAAGGGGACTTCCAGATATGCTAAAACTCCAAAGAGACAAGCCAGCTCCTGGCAGTGCACAGTCTTCGTGGTAGTTCTTTGGAACAGTGGTATGTTCTGGCATCATACACGGTTTTTTGATAAAACAATTCTCCCAACAGTTCTTGCTTGGTGACTTTCTCCTTGAGAGACCGCTCATCACTTGTTATGGTACTCTGGGCCTGCCGGGTTTGTTGAGGCTGTGGAGATGTCTATGGGAAGCTTCCCTAAACCTGATTATCTGTGTAAAGGTTTGTGTTGACTTTGCACCAATGAATTCTGGTTCACATATGAAAATCCCTTTGCCTAGCTTTCTGCGATAGTCAGAGCATTGACGCAGTTGTTAAATAATCCTGACTGACCTGCTTCAGGTTTCACAGGCTTTTCATCATGTCTCTTTAAAAGACTACATTTCCTCTGAGGAGAGTGACAGAACTAACTGCTGAAGGAACTGATCTCCAAAGAACTTATTCCAAATCTGGGAAGAGACCTTTATTCAGTTAAAATCCTTTCATTATCAAGAAAACGGCAACTGAAAAAAAACAAACCAAAAACAAAAACGAAAGCATTTTTGTATTTTCTACTTTACAACTGAATTTAAATGTGCAAGATGGCTTTTTCTGCAGTTAAAATGGCTATTACAATTAGTCCCTTCACTTACAATTTAAAAAGAATGGCAGCAGATTGGCTTTGTTTCCAAGATGAGGATGAATCATGTTGTTAGAACAATATGAGGTGCCACAAAAGGCAGAATGTTGTAGCAGTGGTTGTTTTGGAAGTCTGGGGATGTTTTTTCCTCCTTCATGTGGTTCATACCCTCTTCAGCAGACATGAGTATCAATCTGGTACTTACTGCTCCCAAGTTTGTTATTAGAGCTCTTGTTCTGCAAGCTTCACTTTTCCAAATCTCTGCCTGCTGGCAGAGAGCTGTTACAATCCAGTCAGACTACCTCAACAACACACCTTGAAAGCCTGATCATACTCCAGAGAGCAAGAGGATGTAAGAGACAGAATACGAGAGTGCATGTATGGGGGAGAATATGGGGCGGCTCTCTATCACTAGAGGAAAGCGAAACAATTTAATGGAGTAGTTTCTGTCCCCCTGTATGTTCCTTGGCTTGCCAGGGGCATAAATTGTCTTGGCAACGGCATGTTGCTGACATGTTCAAAGACTGCTTAGCCTTCTACAGTGAAATAAATCTTGCCCTAACAAACTATGTCCTGTTGAAGTATGTTTCCAACTGTTCTGCAACTTGAGGTTATCAACATTGCATTCATGCTTCCTCCTTTCATACAGATCTTCCAAAAAATATTTGATGGTAATCTTCCCTTGGATACTCGTGCACACTAGTGCTATCACTGTAGGAAAAACAGTGACACAAGCAACCATTGACTAATTGCCACTCTATCTTAAGGATTTCAGTGAATTCCACCTTGAACTCATCTGCGGAGTCATAGGCACATCTAGACTTCCCTTGACGCCAGCTTCTAATTTGCTTTGAAACTTTGACTCATTAACTTTCAACACTTGTTCTTGCCTTCTGTTGTTTCCTGTTCCTTCTTTCAGAAATACTAAGATGTTTTTTTTTATTCTGAAGGAATCAAACATAAATCTGTACAACTTCTGATATTCTTTTCCAGAGAAACACTGGGAATCAAGTAAGAGAAGAAGATGAGAAAAAAACTAAGCAGTCAGAACCGTTTTTTTTCTAGGTTTCGCTAAGAGGGGATATAGGGAATCCCGTGAAGACAGTTCTAAACAATTACTGATACTAACACATGACAGGGAAGGCAAAGGTCCCAGTTATTTAAAAATGTGTCTCTGTTTTGAAAGACAAAAAAAGCCATACCTCTTGTAGCTGAGACTAAGAAATATAAGTTAGTCAAGAGGACCACAGGCCTTTAAGCAGGTATGTAGGAGCAGTGTCTATAGCACAGAAAACCTCATTATTCCTTCTCAACCAGGATTTTACAGTAAGATAACTGGTATGTATGTTCTGCTATTTTCTCCAGATCAATCATTTTAGTAGCAAAGGTAGTATGGGATTTATGAAGTACGTGCTGACTATATACCTGCAGAAGATGCCCGAAGGCAGTCATGGCATAAACCCAAGTTGGGCACTAGCAGAGATCTGCATGATATCCATGCCAATCAGCTGTGAAATAATTTACAATAAACCTGACACAGACACCAAAAAAAGGTCTGCTACCTTGTTGTAAAGGCTATACCACTATTAAAACTCCAAAGGTGCATATGAAATGCAGGTACCTTTCAGCATTTCACTAACCAAAAAAGCAGCTATTTTTTATTGCAGATCACAGTAGTATTTATTTGAGTGCAAAACACGTCTAATTTGTCTAACATAATGTATTTATGTTGTTAAGAGGTTTGTTCTGGTTTTGATAAAACAATTTCTATCTATTTCATCTATTGCTGAGAACTGCTGTGGCTTTTTAGACTGCCTAATTTAAGGCAAAGAAAGTATCCCTTACTCTTTACCAAATTCGTTTTGCTATGCAAATCTAGTGAGACTGATTCTGTTTGCTGTAAGAAGGACCAAATGCAAACACAAGCTGTGGGAAGTTTTCTTAACTTTCAGCAAACTGAATTTGTTCTCCTTTTGCATGTATCTTTTCTTTCTTATTTTCGAATTAAAATGAAACAAAGTTGAGCTATCAGTAGACCCCAAATAGTTTGAAAAGAACCTATTTCTAGCTGCTTGCTTTGCTCACAAATTACGAAAGTTCAGCTGTAATCTTTATCTGGCATCCCTATTCTAATTTCCTTATTTAAGATTGAAATTCAACACTTATTTAAGCACTCAGATCAGCAAACATAAAAGCAAATGACACGATGGAATCTCTGTGTCATTTTCAGTTACTGTAAGTGAATGTTGATTTGGATTTTTTTTTTCAATTCCTGCTAAATTTAAGGCTGTATAAAAATAATCCTTTTGAGTCAGGATCACGTAAGTCCAACTGTCGTGTCATAATGCCATTTCTAGCTACCTATTTAATTTCAAAAGAAAAAATCTAAATGCTATCAGTTAAATGATGGACTGGATCTGTAGTGAGGACCTGAATCACATTATGATTGCAGCTATCATGAGATGGTCAAATTTGAGATTCTCAGGACAGTGAGAAGAGCGTGCAGCAAGATCACTGCCCTGCACTTCAAGAGAATACACTTCGGCCTCTTCAGGAACCTGCTCAGTAAGGTTCCATGGGATATAGCCCTAGAGGGCAGGGGGGGCCGAAGACTGTTGGTTGATGTTCAAGGATCACCTACTACGAACTCAGGAGCGATACATCCCAACTAGAAGGAAGTGCTGCAGGAGGGCCAGGAGACCTCCTTGGATAGATAAGGAGCTGCTGAGGAAACTTTGAAGGAAAAAAGAGTCTTATAAGAAGGTGGAAGCAAGGACAGGCAGCCTGGGAAGAATACAGGGATGTTGTCCGGGAAGCTAGGGACCAGGTTAGGAAAGCTAAGGCCCACTTAGAATTAAACTTGGCTAGGGATGTTAAAGATAACAGGAAAGGATTCTATAGGTACATTGCAAATAAAAGACAGTCTAGGGACAATGTGGGCCCCCTCTGCAAGCTATCAGGAGAACTGGCTACCCTGGATTTGGAGAAGGCTGAGGTTCTTAACGACTTCTTTGCCTCAGTCTTCACTGGAAAATGCTCTGACCACACCACCCAAGTCTTGGAAGGCAGACACAGGGACAGTGAGAATGAAGACCCTGGGCCCACTGTAGGAGAGGATCTGGTTGGAGACCATCTTAGGAACCTGAACGTATACAAGTCCGTGGGACCTGATGAAATCCATTGGGGGGTCCTGAAGGAGCTGGCAAATGAAGTTGCTGAGCCACTGTCCATCATACTTGAAAAATCATGGCAGTCAGGTGACAATCCCAACGACTGGAAGAAGGGAAATATAGCCCCCATTTTCAAGGAGGGGAAAATGGGTGAGCCGGGGAACTACAGACCAGTCAGTCTCACCTCTGTGCCTGGCAGAATCGTGGAACAGATTCTTCTGGAAGGCATGCTGAGGCACATGAAAAACAACAAGGTGGTTGGTGACAGCCAGCATGGCTTCACTAAGGGGAAATCCTGCCTGACCATTTGGTGGCCTTCTCTGATGGAGCTACGGAACTGATGGACAGGGGTAGAGCAGTTGATGTCATCAACCTGCACTTGTGCAAAGCATTCGACACTGTCCCACATCACATCCTTGTCTCTAAGTTGGAGAGACATCAATTTGATAGGTGGACCACTCGGTGGATAAAGAACTGGCTGGATGGCCGCACGCAAAGAGTTGTGGTCAATGGCTCAATGTCCAGCTGGAGACCAGTACTGAATGGTGTCCCTCAGGGATCAGTGTTCGGGCCAGTCTTCTTCAACATCTTTGTCAGAAACATGGACAGTGGGATTAAGTGCGTCCTCAGCAAGTTTGCAGATGACACCAAGCCGTGTGGTTCGGTTGATATGCTGGAGGGAAGGAATCCACCCAGAGGGACCCTGAAACGCTTGTGAGGTGGGCTGATGCCAACCTGATGAATTGTAACTATGACAAGTGCAAGGTCCTACACCTGGGTTGGAGCAATCCCAGGCACAGCTACAGGTTGGGCAGAGAAGAGATTCAGAGCAGTCCTGCAGAGAAGGACTTGGAGGTGTTGGTCAATGAAAAAATGAACATGAGCTGGCAGTGTGCGCTTGCAGCCCAGAAAGCCAACCATATCCTGGCCTGCATCAAAAGCAGTGTGACCAGCAGGTTGAGGGAGGTGATCCTGCCCCTCTACTCTGCTCTTGTGAGACCTCACTTGGAGTATTGTGTGCAGTTCTGGTGTCCTCAACATAAAAAGGACATGGAACTGTTGGAACATGTCCAGAGGAGGGCCATGAGGATGATCAGGGGACTGGAGCACCTCACATATGAAGATAGGCTGAGAAAGTTGTGGCTGTTCAGCCTGGAGGAGAGAAGGCTGCATGGAGACCTCATAGCATCCTTCCAGTATCTGAAGGGGGCCTATAGTGATGCTAGGGAGGGACTCTTCATGAGGAACTGTAGTGATAGGAGAAGGGGTAACAGGTTCAAACTTAAACAAGGGAAGTTTAGATTGGATATGAGGAAGAAATTCTTTACTGTAAGGATGGTGAGGCACTGGAATGGGTTGCCCAGGGAAGTTGTGAATGCTCCATCACTGGCGGTGTTCAAGGCCGGGTTGGATAGAGCCTTTGATGTCATGGTTTAGTGTGAGGTGTCCCTGCCCCTGGCAGGGGGGTTTGAGCTACATGATCTTAAGGTCCTTTCCAACCCTCTCTCTTCTATGATTCTATCAGTTAATCTCTCATCCACATTACACAGCTGTACATGCCGAAATCTTGATATACCTGGGAACTTGCATCCTTGGTGGCTATTAATATTTTGGTGATTGTTACCTTTCCACATCTGGGTTCTAGTCTGTCATAGAAGTCTTAACGCATAAGCCATGATAGAAAAGCAAAAATTAGTTAAGGCTGGCAAGCCACATGTTCTATATCCAAATCCAATAACTTGCTGTAAATATACAAGCCAGGAAAAGGCTTTGTGAGTTCAGTCCACAGCCAGAGCAGGATGTTATAGGTAATTGTGTACAGAAAATGAATCAGTCTAATTTTGCAGTTCATTAGCCCACATAAAAAATCTGTTACTATTAGAAGGCCTTTCTACTATCTCTCATACTTAAATATATATTAGAAAAGCTATAAATTTGTTTTTGCCTATCTGTCTCATTTATTCATCGTGTAATATTGGCTTTTCCTTTCACTTAATTTTTTTCTTTAAATCAGTGCTGTGGTTGTTTTTTTTTCTACGAGTCAGTTCATTGTCTTTTTTCCCTTTAATTTTGCTGTTTAAAGAGCACTGATTGCTGATCAACATTCATCAACTGTTTTCCCTCTATTTTCATGATGCATCCAGTCCTTCATAGCACAAATAGCTGTCTATTCAGATTTCAGAGATTTAAGAAGCTTTTAAGTATTCATGGTGATTATTTAGCACTTCTGCTGTTTTTCATATAGGGCCTCACTATGATATACTTTGTAAAACATATATATATATGTAAAAGTGGGGTCATCACACAATATCTAATCTAAACAGAAAACAAATAA
The DNA here is from genome assembly GCA_028858755.1 of Ara ararauna. NCBI lineage: Eukaryota > Metazoa > Chordata > Aves > Psittaciformes > Psittacidae > Ara > Ara ararauna. Next base: position 1,009,905 of record CM054410.1, on the reverse strand, counting down.
GCAGTAACATTACTGGTTTTACTCTAGAAAGCACTAAAGGTCAGCATTTTTTTCTGTAAAACATTTAAGATTTACTGGCAATATTGTATAAAAAATGTGTTAAGCTTTACATTAAACACACTCTTTGTTCTGGGATTAGGCACTCTTTAGTTACAGTCATATGACAGATACCAAAGAAGAGGAATTCCTTAAAATCTACTTCATCCCTAACAATGCACTGGGAATGATCTCTTTTTAGGGAATCAAAAAACCTTTTACTGAAGTAATTAAAGCCAACATTGGAGATGCACATGCAATGGGACAGAGGCCAATCACCTTCCTCCGTCAGGTAAGGGTATTATAAAATAATTGGTTTTGATTTTTTATTGGATTACCAGGAATGCCTTAAAATCTGCCTGGTATGTGTATTAGCATAAAAGATTTCCTACATGCACTTAGACTTAACATAGTTCTTTTGTAAAGAATTACAGATTTTGATTTCTGAGCTGAAGTCCTATACCTTGCTTGCTGAGTGTCCTCTTTCCACACAGTAGCTTTCCTTACATTTCATATTATTCCCCAGTGATGCATTCTCCTGCCACTTCTCCTATGCTATCAGTCTGCGCATTCATTACCAATAATGCACTTACTTCAAAAAAGAAAGTGAGTGTCTTCAAAGTAAAAAACAAATTCTTTTTCTTCATCTGACAGTTTAAGATCTGCACGCAATTGGGTGCAACTAGTTGTACTGTTGCTGATTTTGCACATATTACCTCTGGATGGTTAACTTTTAGGAAAGACTACAACAGAACTCACCTTTGTGTATTATTCCTAAAACACAAGCAAGGTTTAAAACTAGTCTTACGCTATTTACTGAGCATCCCTTAGACACACATGTAAAATCCAGAGTCTATAATAATGTAAATTCAGAATTCCAAGACAAACTGAAGCCCTCTCAAACCGGGGGTCCAGGTGATGAGATTATAAAATTGAGCTATACAGCAAACTTGTCAGCAAACTAGGAAGACCAGAGCTTCTTACAAATTATTCGGATCCAATGTTATTAGATAAAGTACTGGGTAAATGGGAAATTCTTCCTTTCCATGATTGGGTGCACACATGAATTAATTCTTCAGTCACTGTCCCACAAGATGACAACAGCCTATCCATATTACACCATGTAAGCATAAAAATGAGAGAGACTGGAACAAATTAAGCTGATCTCAGGTCTCTAGATATAGCTTCTTTGTGTCTTACATTCCTTCATAAACTTAATTCTGCTAGGTCATGTATCTACTTTTACTATGTTCTATATCACCCCTTCTTTTCTGATTATTTCACACAAATCCAATTTAGTAATGAGTTATTTTTGGGAAGGATTATTGGAACATGCAACTGGGGCTTCAAAATTCAATCATATTTCTCAGTTCTGCTCCATTTTAAACTCATGGTTTCTGTCCTGGGTTCAGCTGTAGCAGTTATTTTTCTCTTTCTTAGTAGCTGGTACAGCTACTAAGCTCTAGTACAGAGTACAGCTCTAGTACAGAGCTGTTTTTTTGACTTTAGCCTGAGAACAGCGCTGATAACACCAATGGTTTTAGTTGTTGCTAAGTAACGTTTACTCTGACCAAGGACTTTCTCAGTCTCATGCTCTGCCAGGGAGAAGGGGAAGCCGGGAGGAAGCAGAGAGAGGACACCTGACCCAAACTAGCCAAAGGGGTATTCCATACCACAGCACATCATGCCCAGTATATAAACAGGGGGGAATTACCCAGAAGGCTCTGATTGCTGCTCAGGTTGGGCTGGGTATCATTCAGCAGGTGGTGAGCAATTGTATTCTCTCCCCTCATTATTCCCCTTATCGTCATTATTATCCGTGGTAGCAGTAGTGGTTTTTTATTATACCTTAGTTACTCGACTGTTCTTATTGCTCAACCCATGGGACTTCCATTATTTCACTTCTCCTCCCCATCCGTCCAGGAGCCAGGAGAAGAAAGGGGGAATGAGTGAGCAGCTGCGTGGTTCTGAGATGCAGGCTGGGCTTAAACCTTGACAGTTTCTTGTCAATACAAAAATGGGCTAGTAATTCACAAAGAGTGGAGGATAGCGCTGTTTAGAGATAACATGAGTAATCAGCTGTGTTTTAGTGTATTTGAGCTATGCATAGCTCACCTTGATGACAGTCTTCACTGTTCATAATACTAATAGTTAATAATTCTATAGCTTTTTATGATCAGAACTTGGGTCCCAATAAGTTTTCTTCACTTCTGTAAGCACTAGCCTTAACAAAACAACTGCAAACTCTTCATCAATAACCTTACTTTTAAATTAGCTAGGATTTGTGATTTTCATTTCCAAGGAAAGTTAACAGTAATATTATCAACTTAATATAACCATTGAAAAGTGGCCAATTTACATTTTCTTGGCACTTTAGGTAGTAGCACTGTGTACATACCCAAACCTGTTGGACAGCCCAAGTTTTCCAGAAGATGCCAAAAAGCGGGCCAGACGGATCTTGCAGGGCTGTGGAGGAAACAGCTTAGGTAAGCATCTTAAGTTTTAGTTGCTGCTGTTGATATTAGAATCAACAAAGGTAGTTTCTATATCTGCAGTGCTGAAAATTTCTTAATCATATTTTATAGGATTACAAGTCAAATGGGAGTAGTCTAGAGCAAAATGATAGGGGGAGAGTTTGTGGTGTGGCATACTGTTAAGCAATGACTAACAGCACGAATTTTTGAAAACTAAAACCACTGTAGACCTTACTGATCTGCTGTACTGCTTTATGTCTTCTTTCCACCCTCCGTGTCTCTAGTATCATTTATCAGCCCCTTCTGTTGGTCTCAGTTGCTCATCAGCCTCTGTACAGCACTCTGTAAACATGTAGTCTGAGGCCAGTGGATGCGCAGGTGAACGGAGGTGACTCCTATCACTTTCTTGTTAGCCTGACATCTTACTGCTGTTCTCTTCATGGCTGAGAAGGAGATATTGGCTTTCTTGGGAAAAAGCAAAGGACAAAACCTGATCTTCCATGTAGCTTGATGTGTTATGTTCTAATAAAACCTTATTTTCAAAAACTGTCCATCTAGCAAAAAAGTGGCTTTACTAGATATGCACAAGCCATTTGAAGCATTGTTCCCACACCTATATTGCCCTTTTAAAATGTCTTAATTGCAGAGTTAATATGAATGTCTTGACTTCTGGATGTGAACTAAATAACCTCAATACCAGTGAACTTCATTTGGCAGAACTCTACTTGTAGTATTGAGTCTTGCTACTCCCAGCCTATGTATGAAGGCTCAGATATGTCCTCAACAGCTGTTGTGTTCAATCAATACTCTGGCACTCCTTTGACAACAGTTACTTTGCATGTGGGATAACTGTCATGTCTTTCCAGACAGTTGACAAATTTTCCCTCTCCTACATACAGAAATATCTAATGTGTGCACATGCAGTTTTTTGGGTTGGGTTTATTTATTTGCATTCTACAGTGCAAACAGTTGGGTTCTGATCAATAGTATCAGTTGAATACAATTAAGAGTAGAAGACCTGAAAATTGAGTTCAAGTCTTCTGTATATCCTCACTGAATCATGGGACTTAATGCTTAATGGAGCACAAGACAGAATGACAGCTTAGGTTTGTTCTACTTTAACAGCAGCTCCTAGCTGTGGTCAGAGACCCCTGCATAGACCCAGTATAACTCTTAGACCCATAAAAGTAAATGTTTAGGACATCAGGGAACTTTGTGCCCTTAAGTACCATTTTGTTCCATGCTTCTTTGTCTTGATGAATTATGCTTTCACAGAAGTATTATCCAGCAGACTACTAGCTTATAACTGAGTGAGAAGATTTAAGTCAGGCAAAATTATTCCACTCCACCCAGTGAGCACAGAAGATTCTACAGCTTCATGACAGTGTTCTAAATTAGACATACACTTGTCACTTTGTTGTCCGTCAGTCTTAGGCTTCACAGCTTGAATTCATTCTTCACCTTGGCTTAGGCTTATTTTTACTCTTTATTGCACATGCTCAGCAATGATGTATGCAGGCATCTAACATCTTGCTTTATATAAGATTATTAGTTGTGCTCTGTAAACTGCATAAGGCCTATAGATTGGGGTGATCCTAAACATTTCTGATACAAGTAACTGAAAAGCAGTTGTGGGAGAGGCTGTGAGGGGAGAGAGAAGCAGTTTTAAGATTTTTGGGGTTTCAGACTGTGGGAGAAAACGGTATTATATTATTTTCATAGTGCAAATAGAAATCTTATTTCTGTCATGGATTTGTGCTAAGGTCAGTCCAAAGAACTTTCTCTTGCACATGCTACCTGCTTGCCTTGTTCATATTAGTTAAATAGGTGTTCGTTGACATTCTGCAGTGGTTTTCAACATAAAGCAAACAGTAGGGAGTTAGTCAAAATGGTATTGCTGTCCCAGTTTGCAGAGTAGCCTTTAAACCCTAGTTTTTACCAGTCTAGTTTATTTTGTTTGTATTTTAGTAATAATTATATTTGTCTAATTTCAAATGAACTTTTTTGTTCTGGGAACAAACCAACTCCCTTTCCTACTCCTTGGAAAAAAAAAAAGCAAAACAAAAAAACCCACAAAACCAGACCCCCCAAAAAAACAAAACAAAACAATCCTGGAGGTCCAAAGCCTTCATACATATGAAATTCTTCATACAATATAAGTTCAGGACTTTTGCTAGCAAACAGAATATCTGATTGTTCATTCTACACAATTCTCATCTCATTTTTCACAGGATCTTACACTGCCAGTCCAGGTATAAATTGTATCCGTGAAGATGTTGCTTCATATATTGAAAGAAGAGATGGAGGGGTTCCTGCAGATCCAGATAACATATATCTTACCACTGGGGCAAGTGATGGTATTACTGTAAGTGTTAAAATAAAACCTGTCTCTTCTTGGTGTAATTTATCAGCTACCTTTGGAAATACAGATCTCTGTTGAACATCTGGTCTCGCAATTCCTGTGAGTTTGATCTAACAGGTAGTGCAGTCACATTAAGTGGATATGTGATACATCACAGTATGTGGATTTAAGATGCCAGCTGAGAAACAGGCAATTGGAAACAAAGTCTCTTAATATACATTAACGTGTACCTTTTGTAAAAGTAGTATAAACTGCATAGGGGCCTGAATATAAATCTAGGAGATTCAGACTGTTCAGACTAAACAATGGTGTTTGTTCTCAGTGGTTAATATACATAAGCACTGAAGATCACAAGGTATAAGACTGTAGCAGAGAGAAGTGGGAATGAAGAGAGAAGTAGTGAAGAGAATGAAGTGAGAAGTCCAGCAGCTCTTCTTTCTAGTAAACTCTACTAGTGCAGATAAATGCCAGTGAAAATCCCCAAAATCTCTTCAGTAGCCAGCTTGTTTGGAAAAAAGACATAAGGTTTTGGCTTTAAGCAAGGTTCAGAGTTTGTCCTCAATTAAGACAGGAATAACTGTCTCTATTAAATTTTTCCTTTCCACAGACACATTCACATTACACAGAACAACCAGCAGTTCTTTACTTTTATTAAGGCAGCCTCTTACAGCTTGTTTGTAAATGTTCGGGTTTTGTTGTTTTATTAAAAATGACATCTAGTGGCAGAGTTCAGAATGACAGTGTTCTGATACAAGCAGTTCTCCAGTTGTCTGTAGTGAATTGGCTTTCCAGAGTTTTTGATACCAAGCTTTAACCTGGTGGCTTGTCAGGAATAGCAGTGTACCATGTAAAATCTGTCCCATGCTTGTTTGATTTCACCAGTGTTGCAAAGTCAGCAGTACAATGAGTCTCATTATTTGGCACTTCCAAGGATAAGACATCTATTGCTTCATAATTTGAGGGACAGAGGGTGTTAAAGGGTTTTTAAATTTGCACTTTGTCTTGTTTATACGTTTTGGATAATTTGTTTTTTTAAACTAGTGGTGGGTGCAAAATTATGTTGATTATAAATACTTAGCTTAGCAGCTAAGTTAAGTGTGTGGCAAGGGGCACAGAAAGGCAGATTTCATTTTAGAACCAACAAGAAAGTTCAAGGGTACTGCTATTATATCTGAAGAGATTTTTTTTTGTTTTACACTATGAATTACCTATTGATAGGGATGCCTGTTTCGATTGCACCTGTGCTTCCTGTGCACCTGTACAAGGGAGTTCTCCCTTGATTATGAAGGCAAGAAATCTCTCCATTCCTGTACCATCTGCACTCTTTTATTTAATTCACATGTAAAAAGCCTACACAGACACACAGTCGCTGGGCACAGGCAAATCATCTGCGCTGACGTCAGCACAGGCATTTCTAACTGTATCTTCTGAACATAAACTACATACGATATATTGGTTTTCCCTCCCAAGATGTCTCTTCAGTTACTTGAAAGTGAAACTATAATGTGAGTTTCTAGCTTTGTTCCCACCTGGACACAATTGCTGCTAATCTCTGTATGTCTCTGTTCCAATGGAGAACCTCCACAGGCCCTAGTTCTAATTTCTGGGTTTATTCATTGGCCTTGTGTGGTTGGTGAGGTGAGTGGAAGGCAACAAGAACTAGCTGAGTTTGTTGCTTGCTTACAACTGGGGACAGTAGAGGAATCATGATCTTGATATTACTGTCTCAAATTTTCCCTCTGGTTTGTGCTCAAAATATTATTCCTAAATCTTGCAGTTGATCTGACATGATCTTTAGAAGCCATGACATTCAGAAGAATTCTGTTTTGCTGAGTTAGACCATCCTCCCTCAGTCAGTAACTTAACTTGAAATAAATCAATGCCTTTTGATATAAGATGACTGGATGCTTCTGGATGCTTTAACTGTAGATTTTTTAAGAAGGAAGATCAGTAACTTACTCTGGCATATACTATTAATTCTGGTGTGTGACTTTTTCTTTCTTCTTCTTTTTTTTAAATTCTTACTTTTCCCCCAGACCATTTTAAAGATCCTGGTCTCAGGAGGTGGAAAATCCCGAACGGGGGTGATGATCCCTATACCACAGTATCCCTTATATTCAGCAGCCATATCTGACCTGGATGCTATTCAGGTGAACTACTATTTGGATGAAGAAAATTGCTGGGCTCTAGATGTGAATGAACTTCGCCGTTCCTTGAAGGAAGCTAAGGCATACTGCAATCCAAAAGTCCTCTGCATCATCAACCCCGGAAATCCCACAGGTCTGTAGCAATTTTGGTTAATGGATGGGTTTTAACACTGTTTTGGGGTTTTTCCTTCTTCCATTCAGTTGACATCACAGGCAAATTCTGAAAACCTATGAGATATGTAACACTGAATTCTAGAGATCAGTGGTTCAAGTAGGACAGCATGTCTTACTTACTTACTTCAGCATCATGGAACTCCAGGGATTTGGAAAGAGAGGAGGGAGCAGGTTCACTTCACTGGATGCCATTTGAAGCCGCTGCTTCCAGTAAACTTTGCAGACTTGTGGAATCACTTTATCCTTTTGGTCTTTATTAAAGATCTTGTCTCTGATGTAGCCTGTAGGCTCTTGCCACTGAAAGGCAATGACTAAACATGACTAAACACTCTGAACTCTGTGGCAACCACTGCTGCACTCAGAATAATTTAGGGGTTTGAGTAGCTGAGGTTGATTAGTGAGAAACTAGCTCCCACTTAACCATCATGCATGTATTTCAACTGATCAGTTGTATACGGAGTACTCTTAGTAAGTTAAATTACTGTATCTCACACTTCCTCTGCTTGAGATAGGCTAAGTTAGCTTGAACCATAAATCCTCCAAAAATGTTCCTTAATTTCACACTTACTAAATTGAATTATAAAATTCAATAGCACTTTCCTGAGAAAGAAGGATATCTTACTGAAAAGCTAATAGTCTAACTAGGTCTTGGTGAAAAGGTTTGTGTACATATAAATGCTCCGCTAACTTTCTTCTTGCTTTAAAAATCAAACCATAGGACAGGTGCAAAACAGAAAGAGCACTGAAGATGTGATACACTTTGCTTGGGAAGAGAAACTTTTTCTTCTGGCTGATGAGGTAATGGGATATTCTGTTCTCCCTAATGCACAGCTAAGAGTACGCATACAAGGTGTAATTTTTTTCCATGTGTGGAATTGATGTATTTTAAGTACAGGGAACAGATTCTCTATTATTATTTTAAGCCATGAACAACATGCAATATTCTTAATATCAGAGGATTAGTATGAGAGGTATCTTGATCTGGATTTGAACTAAAAAGAGCAGGGGACATGAGCAAGGACACACAAGGAGGAACTTTGCTGGAACTGACCTAAAAACGTATGTGATACTCAGACTACTTCAAATGAAAGAAACAGAAGAAAAATCAATTAAAAAATACAAGAAAAGATTAAGTTATACAAAGGCACTCACTGTTTGCCCAAAGACTAAACTATTAAGAATGGCCACATGAGATAAAATGCATCATTACAGTAACTATCATTAAACAAATAATTAACTATTATTAAACAAAAAAGACACAAGGTTCTTGTGTCTTTTAATGGGTTTAAGTTTTGAGTGTTACTACTGTTTCTTCAGACCTGGCTCTCTAAAAGGTCATATTTTATCTTTAGTTGGGGGAACAGAGCACATTAATGTCTTCTGACTGTTCAGGTTTACCAGGACAATGTGTACTCTGAAGGATGCCAGTTTCATTCTTTCAAAAAGATTCTCTATGAGATGGGACCCGAGTACTATAACAATGTTGAGCTGGCCTCTTTTCACTCCACCTCTAAGGGATACATGGGCGAGTAAGTCTGCTTTAGTTTTTTTTATTTCATTTTCCTCATTAATATGGTTGGACAGCAGTTCATGTTAGTGGCCTGAAGGTAATCACCATCTGTTATAACTAAAAACGATTAAAAAAAGGAAGACAAGCATTTAAAGCACAAAGTAATGGATTAGCTCAGTGGTTTTCAAAGTACCAAATAACAAGTGTATTTATTTCAGACACCTAATGCTTCAGTTCCACAAAGGTGAAATCCTACAGTCCTCAACTGGACCTGTGATAAGGAAAATACAGTCTCCAACAGTCAAAGGAACAGCTCAAGAATGACTGGGATATTTAATATTACAAATCCTCGGATTTGGTTGTTCTGAGGAGGAAGAGATGGAAGAAAAAGAATTTTCTGATTAAATGAATGCTGCTATAGCCACGTGCTCTTGTTCTTAAGAGCTAATAGTCCATGCTAATTCTGAACTTGCCTAATGGGGAAGCTGCATGTACACCACCTTCTCTGGATGGGATACCAAAACTTAATGATAATATAATTTAATTCCATTTTAAAACATCAGTATAGCAGCTGTTTCAGCATCTATGTGTTACAGATTTTAAGATCCTCATTAATTGTCTTTCCAGTTCTGCAGTCACTTTCATTGCTTTTCTAGTACTTTTACACTTGAGGTTAACTAAACTTTTCTGTTCACTTTAATCACAGGTGTGGCTACAGAGGAGGTTACATGGAGGTCCTTAACTTGCACCCAGAAATTAAAGGACAGCTTGTTAAGTTGCTTTCTGTTCGCCTTTGTCCTCCAGTCTCAGGACAAGCAGCAATGGACGTTGTAGTGAATCCTCCAATACCTGGAGAAGAATCTTATTCACAGTTCATAAAGGTCAGCAGTAACGTTCTTGTTCTCTTTTGCATTTCCTAAACCTAAGTACTGTGCACTCATGATTTGCAGAGACCAGTCTCCTTTCGTTTCTTCTCCAACAATCCTGTAATAACACTAGTTTACAGCACTCTGCAGGGTATTTTATATTAACTCCATATGACTACCTTTCCAAGTATTTTTTATTTCTTTTACCGTTCCTTTGTTTAGAAGCCAAACAAAACTAAGAAGGCATTATCAGATCAGCTTTCTTGCTTAACTTTTCTCCTGTGTTTAGCAAGACATAGGAATTACTAAGTAAGATTTGTTTTTACTAAAATCTAAACAGGAATGCAAGTTCAAATAAAGTTGTAAATCGGCCTTTTTCTTGGATATCCAGTGCCTCTAAAAACTGAACAACATGGCATTCTGTATTACATTATAAATAGAGTTTCTACTTGTAAAAATGAAATTGAATCTGCCTTAAGAAATTACAGTATTGCATCAGATCAAAGGTTCAGCTAACGTGGTTTCTAAAAATAGCCAAGAGTGGATGCTCTGAAGGAAGAATGTAAGAAGAGGGCATGCAGATAGAGACTTCTGCAGCCTATTGGCTGTCAACAATGCTTTGTAGTTGTATCCTGCTAATGCATTTTTGCATTGATATCTTTAAGAGTATGACTTGAATTAGGAACATCATTTGCTCCAATAGCTCTGCAAAGCCCTAAAAGTGCTTAATCTGGGGAGGCTTCTTGAAGTGTCATAGGTTTTTCTGTTGTTTTTATTGCCATTTCAAATACATCAAACTGAACACCTTCCTTTTAAACAGGAGAAGGAGTCTGTTTTGAACAATCTTGCCAAAAAAGCCAAACTAACAGAAGACATGTTTAACAATATACCAGGAATGCACTGCAATCCACTTCAAGGAGCTATGTATGCTTTCCCACAAATCTTTATTCCTTCCAAAGCCATTGAGGAAGCTAAGGTCAGTCAGTCATTTTTACCCCAATCCATTTTAACCTTCAAATATTTGTGCCTGCCACTTCTAATGATGAATTTTTATTCTGGAGATAAACTCATGTAGTTCCAAAGCAGTACTTTATTGACTATGTATGATCTTAAATATAACATGACCTTTATTTTAAGAAAGGAAAACAAAATGGAGCATTTCATTACAGTGGTAAGGCTTCCAGGTTGAGAATCCTGACGGAGGATGTTAGTGTTAATAGATTAAGTCATACGGTGGGCAAATAGCTGGACCTGTGCAAAGTCCAAGCTGCTGCCTGTACTTTGGTTAGGTAGGCCAGGATGTGGAATGGGAATCATAGAATCATAGAATAGTTAGGGTTCGAAAGGACCTGAAGAACATCTACTTCCAACCCCCCTGCCAGGGGCAGGGACACCTCCCACTAAACCATGCCACCCAAGGCTATGTCCAATCCAGCCTTGAGCACTGCCAGCGATGGAGCATTCACAACTTCCCTGGGTAACCCATTCCAGTGGAATTGTGAATGGCAGTGTACTGCTGACGCTGCAAAAGAAGCCCAGTCTAGGAAGCGTGGGAAAGAGGGAGGGAGGCTTCCTTACTATTTGCATCTTTATGTATTTGGGCCAGTAAGCTACATTACTGAAAGACAAGTCTTTTTGATCCTAACTAGAGCTGTATTTTCTAACATCTAATATTCATTTTTTAAAGGGAAATTTATCAGCATAGCTGAGGATAAATAGAGCTGGTTTTCAGCTGATTACTTGATTAGGCATATAACCTGCATCTGTTTAAGAACTTCCATAGTTATTAATCAAGGGACTTTCTAGTCAGCAGATAATTCAGTGGAAAAAACATAGCAACTGCCAACAAAAGTGGAACACACACCTCTCAAATTAATTTCATCTCAACAAATGTCAGGTGCTTAGATTTTTGTAAGTCAATTTTGAGACGCTTGACAAAAAGCTACAAGCAAAGAGAAAACCAAGAATATCTAAATCCTTTCTTTTGAATCTAGCGTTTTGTGTGAGTTCTTCAGTCTTGTTCCTCCATGAGATAGATACTGTTATTTAATTCACAATGTGAGCTGTCCTACTAGCAACTGCACTTCATTCTCTTTAGGAAATGGAGTAAGAAAGTAATAATGTAAGATAAAGATTCAAGAAGAAAAGCAGTAGTGAAATTCTGTATATTGGGAATATTTTTACTTCAAATAATTCAAAAGCATCCATTCCCTTAGGTTCATAAAATGGCACCTGATATGTTCTATTGCATGAAACTTCTGGAAGAGACTGGAATATGTGTTGTACCTGGAAGTGGATTCGGCCAAAGAGAAGGAAGCTATCATTTCAGGTGCAGTTTCTGTTTCTTTAAAATCAAACAAACTGTAATAAGCTAAGTGCCATGCCAGTATTTTCTCTTCTGATTAAATATAAGGATTTTTGTTTCAGTTTACGTTGTTTTAATTTCTACTGTACATTTTCTGTGCACTGACAACTAGGTCAAAGACCTGTTCCGCTAGATGAGCTATTCAGTCTTTTACGGTGTTTTCACAGATTGCGGACATAGTTTTGTTCTATTTTTATACACTGACATTTGAAATGCCTTCTCTGTGAATACGAACAATAATAATAGCTAATCCTGTAATCTTAATGTTGGCTAAGGCATTACAAAAATTGCCCTGCTTTCTTTTGGTAGGGTGCTTTTAAACAGTGTTTCCATAGGGAGGAACTGCATGAAAAATGCAGGATCATCTTCCCTATAAATCTGCTCCTTAAACATGCTGAATAATTCTCCACTTTACCAAAACAAGATGTTGGACTAAATCTTCTAATACCAAAACTGTAAACATAAACTCTATTGCTTTTGTTTCCAACAAACGGCAGTTTACACCAGCTGACACTGACAGCTAGAATTTATCATGGATTTTAGTCTTATTTGGTCTGAAGCAAAGTAAGAGAGGCTTAAACCACGACAGTCTGTTTTGAAGATAACGTGGGTTTTGTTTTTATCTTTTAAATATTATTTTTCAGAATGACCATTCTTCCTCCAGCAGAGAAGCTGAAGATCCTACTGGAGAAAATGAAAGACTTCCACATAAAGTTTCTTGAAAAATATGCATGAAACTACTGTGGCTTTTTCTCCTCATCCCCCTGCCCTCCTTCAAAGTGAATACAGAAAATGAACAAAGATGTGCTGAAAATGTGCTGTTCATTAAATTTAACTGAATTCAAAATAGGTAGAGCCAATCTCTGATACTGCTACAACGTATTGGACTATTAAATTTAATGTCTGGTGTGGAAGGTGTTGTTACGCCAACTTTTTTTTTTAAGGGAAAGGGAAGGATGTGAAGAAAGCAGTGAGAAGAAAGAGTTAATGAAGGATTTTGTGCCTTGATTGGAAGCTATATTCATGAACTTTTGACTCAATAAGCTGGGGAAAGGAGTTGATCATAAAAAATGCTACTGTTGGGGGGGTTTAACAAAACAAATGTCAAGAGCAATTGTTTAGCTAGGAACATGTTTCTCACCTTAAAATTCTACTAAACGAAAATTCAAAATCCTACATTATAGGTATTGTTTTGTTTAATTTTTTTTTGGGGGGTGTTGTTAAATATGAAGTGTTCTCCAGATCTGATTAAGCATGTAGGTACAGTGTGCTTATTAAAAAAAAAAATAATCTTCGGCAGATGTGTGCAGATACCTTTGAACTTCTGTTAAAAGAAATCCTGCCATTGCAGCATAATCTGACTGGAATGTACAGTTCTGATCAGAGGAGTGAACATGATGTCTCCTTAAACCCTATTTTTATGAAACTGAAACACAATAAGGAATAATAGCTTCATGTTCATGCTGTGCAACACGCTATCCCAGCATAAGAACACTGAACACTTCCTTAAATAACAACTCCATGAGTCTCCTGTTAGCTCATATCTTATATATACATGCAACACAGTAAGATACTTTTTCAAAGCAGATGTGAGTACTGTCAAGCCTTTCAAGTAGGGTGAAATTTGACACTATTTCAGAATTGCTTTATCTATGGAGAACATTTGTTTGGAAACACAAGAGATCTGTTAGCTTGCCAAAATCCTGCTCGAATGGCAAAGACTAACAAATGTTCTTTAACAGGGGGAAGGCTGGGGGTGCTTCCTAGTGAAAGAAAAGGTATTTAAAGGAAAGTGTCCTGCACCAAGCATGAAGATAACAATAGTACAGCTCACACTTATATCTTCCACAGTCATACTTCTGGCTGATGACCCTGAGTGCTTATTAAAACCCAGTATTAAAAAACAGGTCACCGTCTAGGAGTACAGCTGTATTACTCTACTAATCTGTGCCGGTTTCCCTGCACAGCAAAAGAAGACTTCTGTTTCTCTAGATTTGGAAGCTGGACACCTTCCTCTAGCACTGATAAAGGACTGAAGGAACATAGCTTCCAGTATTCAGCCATGAAAGTATTAGTATTTGTCAGGCTTAGGCTCAGCATTTACAATGTTTACTCATTAAGAATGTCGCATTTAATCCAGTCATTATTTTTAAGTTATTTAGAAATAAATTCATTTTTATGTCTACCAGCACTTTGTTAGGCTGCCTTTGTAGCTGGCTGAACTTCCTATGCTGATCCAGATTACTAAAGCCAAGGGCTAGAGAATCACCATAGGGGTTAAGCCTGTGTCAGTCTATTACATGTGGAGGACGAGATGTTGCCAGTAATTGTCCTGGCAACAGCAGCTGCTTCTCAACGACATAGCATTAGCTGCTGGTATACTTCTCACAGGTCTTTACTGAAGTCTGTGAGAAGAATTTAGTACTTCTTAATCACCTACCGGAAGTCCCAGGTTCATAAATTAAAATGGCGCACTGCTACATAAAGTTACTATGGAGGCATAGAGAAGAAATTATCCTTGTAGAAAAGGACTTCTTGTAGGGCAGTAGACTGAGAACACTTATGTTGCTACTATCCATTGATAAATACAGCCTTTTATCTGTTAGTGCTCTCCACATCCTTAATATGCACTAATAAAACAAATCCAGAAAGCAAAACCATTCTAAGAGGTCAGAATATCGATGTAAAAATAAGGCAAACACCACATTCCTGTTGTAGGAATGTGGCCAAATCAGATCTGGCTTTGGATTCATGATGCAGTATAGACTGAAGCTAAGATCTAACAACAGGAGTTAGAATATTTTTTTATATTTTTGTAATTGCAGCTTTTTCATGGGGTAGTATTTGTAATCTTCTAAGTCAAGAGATTTTATATTTGCCTTGGATTTGCACCTGATACTTCTGGAAAAAAACATAAAGGTTTACAAGTTTCTAATAATTTACAAGTGTGAAAGGCTTTTTATTTTAAATTGGGACAGCAATTCTTACACTTTTAAATAAAAATATAATGGCATAAATTAAGTTTTTTCTAAACATTCTGTGATGGTGCCTTTTATGTTTCTGACATTGTAAGGGATAAATATTTGTTCTTGATGTATCTCATATGGAAGGGTGGTGATTTCTATTATCCATCCACAATATTTGTATGTACTGTGATAAGGTTAATGTACATTTTTGTGGAACAATCCTGTAACGCTAAGAAAAGATGCTTATTTTCAATGTCTCTGAAATATTTAATTGTTAACAAACAATCCTGACTTTCAAATGCATGCTTCTAAGTTTGATTCTCCTACAGGTGCTCTTCATAATGATACTTCAGATGTCCAAATAATAAAGCACATGTTAAAACAAAAACAGGTAATAGTTCTCCATTTCCTCTGTCACTGAAGCAGCACTTGCTGGATTACAGTATGAGGAATTAAACTTCATGTTCAAAATAGTATTTAATCCATCTACCTGATCATTAATTTCTGCATCACTCCAATTTAAGGACTTGAAATTTGTCAAACTTGTTACCACAAAACTATTCTCTGTTGATAGAGATGGTCTTGAGTATGTTTTATGCTCATAATTAATCATATATTTTTATGTAAGGAGTTGTAACCAGGAGTTAAGCAAGCCAGACTTCTCTCTTCACAGAGGAGATCAACTGGTCAATTAAGGCTGATCAACTGTGGCTCGAAAGCTTTGGTGAGGGGTTTATTTGGTTTTATCAGCCATTTCCTTCTAAAAAACCTTATGTGGCCTGTATGAGGCTAAACGTGCAGAACACCACAGTGTTGTTTTTTCGCAGTGACACTTCAGGTGACTTTGGTGGTGTTTGGTAATTCAAAAGAAAATTAAGTTTTCCTGCTTCCCTATATATATGTGCATGTGCCAGCACCACTAAAAAAGAAAAAACAGAAAACCAGCCCAAAGCAGGCTATTCTCTTCTTTGTATTGAGTGATTTCTGGGGCAGAAACATTTTCCTGGTTTCTTGAGGGATTGGTTGTCTTGTAAACAAGAACATTGTGGTCTGATTTTAATTCATAATCGATATTATGATTTGTCAGTCAGAATTTTTACAGTGATATTTGAGTGACATGGGCTGTCCCATCTGGATCAGTAGATAAGGACACTGTGCCAGACAAGTATGAGGCAGAGAAAGCTAGTAAGTAGAAAGCTTGAATCATCAACTAAAAACACTGTGTGAAAACCACTAGTGTTTTAAAACATTATTCAGGTTCCCTTTTACATAGTTCCTTGGTCAATAAAGAATATAGGTTTGATCATCTCTACAAAATGTGCGATACTTATACCTCTGGTGTGATTTTTTATTTGGATGCATGCAAGATAATAAGTTTTTGCAAGGAATACTACTTCTAAGGATATAACTTTGAATGGTTTTATGCATTCAATAAGACATAGTCATGCCTTTCTTATATGCTGCATTATTACATGCTTATTAAATACTGTCTTCACCTGATTAGAATTTACATGACCTGTAACCATTTGCATCAGGCAGAACAGTTTATTCACTTTGCTGGCTTTGAAGCACTGCAGACACCAAACAGCAGTAAAATAACAAAAGCCAAACCTCAACTCTGAAATAAGAGTCTTTCCTACACAGCAAGACGATTTCCCAGTGCCTGTCCAAATTCTGGAAGCACAGCCCCTGCCTGCCCCAGCCCAGCACCTATGTCCAACACCTTCCTGTGCCGGGTACTAACTCACCTCTGGGATGAAAGTGGTCATCTGAACCAATGCAGATCCTCACATGCCAAGGTCAGCAGCAGCTGCTTCCAAGCGATTAACAAAACAGCACAACTAATTTGGTTCCACCAGGACAGAGCCCGTGTGCATCTATGTAAGCCTGCCCAGCTCCTGTCAGGACACGAGGGTCTCAGCTTCGTGCCTGTCCCTAAGCACCCAAGTCCATCCTGTGGCACTATCGAGACGGGGGACCCCAAAATGCTCACTCTCACCGCCTCACTTTCGTCCCTTACAATTGAAGGCCAAGCACTCCCGGGATCTCTTCTCCCGGCTCCCCGGCAGCTCTCGTCGACCCAGGGGCCAGGCCCTCCTGTGCCGCCCCGTCCTCTCACATGCAGCTTCTCTCAGGGGGTTGGAACCCCTGTCTCCCGCCGTGCCAGAGGGTGTTCCTGCCGTGGCCCGGGAGAGGAGGAGGGGAGGGAGAAGCCCCGCTCTCATAAAGCCTTCTAGGATCAGCGCATTGGTCCTATGGGGTGGCGGCGATGCTCCTGAGGAAGCCGGAGGGCAAAAGGCGCAGCACCGACTTGGGCATGGAGCCCGACTGTGGGGCTGTCTCCCAGAAGGGCTTTCTCTCCACCTGTACTCAGCGCTTCCCCTTATAGTGAGTACTTCCGGGGGTGCTCCTAGAATACTGTGTTCAGTTCTGGACCCCTAGCTACAAGACATTGAGGTGTTAAAGTGCGGCCAGAAAAGGGCAACAAAGCTGGTGAAGTGTCTGGAGAATAAGTCTGATAAGAAAGGCTCAGGGAACTTCCTGGTGTTTAGTCCGGTAAAGAGAAGGCTCAGGAGGGATCTTACTTCTCTCTACAACTCCTGCTCTTCTACCAAGTAACAGGCGGTAAGACAAGAGGTAATGGCCTCTAAACCTCAGGGGAGGTTTAGACTGGATATTAGGAATAATTTCTCCACCAAAGGGGTAATCAGACATTGGAACAGGCTTCCCAGGAAAATGGTGGAATCACTGTCCCTGGAAGTGTTCATAAACCTTGTAAATGAGGCCCTCGGTGACATGGTTTAGTGGTGGCCTTGTCTGTGCTGGGAAACGGCTGGACTTGATGCTCTTTATGTCCAACCCAGTCGCTTCTATGATTCTGTGAATCAGCACATAGCACTCAGCAACTTCGAGCAGTAGGGTAGGGGTGTGGGCGGCGGTGAGGGCCTCGGGGCTGCCCCGCGCCTCACTGTGGCGGACGCTGTGGCGTTACCGCTGGTGCCCGCAAGCCTGTCATTGCCTGCCCGGTGGGCGGGAAACGGTGGGTCCCGGCGACGGGAGACGCCATGCCGGAGCCGGGTTAAGGCGGGCTGTGAGGAGCGGGGAACGGCCCGCTTCTCCTTGAGGGGCGCCGCGCGGCTCCCGAGCCCGCACTCGGGCAGGTTAAGGGGCGCCCTGGGGGCCAGCGGGTTCTGCGGAATGCGCCGGCCGGGCTGAGGCGCTACCCTTGCTGCGCGCCATGCTCCTGTCAGCCTCGGTAAGGCTCCCTCGTCAGACTGTCCGCATAAAGCGCTGTTACTTTACTTTTGAATGCAGTCTAGCAGTGCTTGTACTTAGAAACATGTAACACATATGGCGGTAAGAGCCTCTTTTGTTTTAAAGCCAAGGAAAATACCCGGGAAATTCAGAAAACTTGATTCGCTCTTGCAAAGAGCTGAGAAGGTGTTTACGGTGGAGCTGCTAAAGGTGCCAGCTGCCATCCGGAAAATCAAAAGACACAAAAGTGCGTGTCCTAGTTTCAGCTGGGAAACAGTTAATATTCTTCCGAGTAGCTTGTACTGCGCCCCTTTTTGGCTTTACCCAGAAAACAGTGTTGAGGACCTAGGCGTGGTTTGGTTACCACGGAGCAGTGCTCACAGAGCCAAAGCTTTTTCTGTCTCTCACCCACCAGCAAGGAGGGTGGAGGGCCCAAGAAGGAGGAGAGGACTCCGGGAGTGATGGCATTTGTCTTCCTGAGTCACCCTGAGGCTTTATTTAGCCCGGCTGTCCTGGGGATGGCTGAACACCTGCATTGGGAAGTGGTGAACCAGAAATCAACGTGACTGCCAATGAGTGTGTAGCTGCTTTGAACATGGAGCAAATTAAGCCACTGTCTGCTTTGCCTGGCAGTGTGCGCAGCTTTATATTTATGAGGCATGCAGACATCATTATAGCATGTTGCACCCTTTACTGATGCAAGAAAACCTGTAGACTTGGTGACTTTTATATAAAAGTTTGCTTTGTGTGCTGTGTTAGCTAACCAGCAGTGGTATTGCACTGTAGGTCTTCACCCAGTACATGCCCTTGTTCAAGAAGACTGACCCACCCGCAGGGTGTTGAGACAAGGAGGCACCAAATGTAATCAGTTCTAAGTAATGTAAAGTCTGGTGGCTTTGTAATGGAAAATAACCGAGACGCTTGAAGGTAGCTGCCATAGTTTTAGGTCCTTAGGACCTCAGTACAAAAATGTAGAAAAACAGGACCTGGGGATGGTGAGCATCCGGGACTAGCAGATATCCAGGATGGGAGCAGTGAAACTATCTGCTCAATAGATGGACAGGATGATTGCTATGTCTGTAATGTTAATTAAGCTGGAGCTCCAAAGACTGCCCGCGGTTATGAATATTGTAAACGACTCTCAAAGACCACCATCACATTTTTGTATATATACAGGAAACTTTCTGGAAATTCATGTGTAACCTCATGAATATGTATGTATGCCCAGTGACTGCATAAGGATGGCCTGTGTGGCAATACGACAGACACACTTGGAGGAGCCATCCCTTGTGTCTCCAGGTGCCGCAATAAAGACTACCTGCTTGTCAACTTAAAACTTTGTTGGCGAGTTTGTTCCTGGAGTTTTCTCCGAATCAATGTAGAATTAACTGGTAACAGTGTATAGAGTCCAAACTGTATTTCACATGTGCCCTTCAGTCATCTTGCTTAAAGTCTGAAGAGACAAAGAATAATTACAAGTCTAGTATTTTCTGTGTGCAAAAATGTGAGCACTTCTTCCCATCTGAATCTGTTTGTCCCAGCTGCAGAAATTATTTTGTCTTTCTGTTAGGTCACAGTCTTTTACTACTAAGCCTTTCTTATCTAGTCGTTTACCTGTAGTAATGAGCGAACAAGTTCAGTTTTAACCTCACATTTATGCAGTAGTTTAAGCTGCGGTGTACAGTTGGCATCAGAGGTATATTCTGGTAAGAACTGATGTTTTTGGAATCTATCTTGCAGCTGGAAGTTGCAGGGGCTGCACAAAGGTCCAACGTAAGACTCTTGATGAACCTGAGTTCACTGTAAGCCTTTGCTGAATATACAGTTCAACATCCAGCTTGAAAACTTCTGCCTAAAACATTAGCTTTCAGCTGTGCAGTGTATGGGGGATTTTCTTCTTGGAAATCATGTTATATACTGTGTGAATATGCTGAGTATCCTTTCAAAGATCAGACATACTGAAATGGCCTAAGGTTTTCATTGTTGCTTTGCAGGAGTGACTATCCTGCAAGACTTGAATCTTGTTCAAATGCAACATACCTGCTAGCTAATGTTAGCTATTAAAGCAACTGTCATACTGAATTACTTGCATAGCTTCATAGCTGAAAAGAACCTGCAAATAGTAATTGTGGAGGCAGAGAATGAGCAGGCAGCCTTAGACGACCTTGTTGGCTGACCTTGAGAAAAAGGGGAGTGGAAAGTGAACTGGAGGGGAACAAAATAACCAATCAGAAACCAGTTTGAGGCACGTGGACAGCAGACATCAACCAATCATATATTGTTATAAAGCGCGAGCACAGAATGCATGTTATAAAAGAATGTGAGACACGTGAATAAAGGTATTCGCTTGCAACTGCATACGGAGTCCGTGTACTGCATCTCCACAAGTAATTATGCAAGTAGTAGTATATAAATAAGGTATACTTTCTTGAATTACAGAGGAGGTGAGGAAGTGGTTCTTCCAGCTGCAGTGGTAAGTGGTGATAAAATTTTATCACAGTTTATAGAATAGAAGTCTTGCTGTAAACATTTCAGATGAATGCTTTTGTTTGGCTGTCTGTTTAAAGAAAAGGTTGTACAAGAAGGACAGACAGACACACATGGTGCAGTTATGAACATTACCTAAAGCCTTAGGGTTATCTGCAGGCAGAAATCCAGATGTTTCTGGAAAAAAAATAACTGGTGTTTAGTCAGTTCCACTTCTATGACTTCTGGTTGACTGCCTTTTGTAGGATAATGGGCATTTAATGGGTAAAATCTGTTAACTTTCCCTTGTTGGATAAACTTTGTTTTTAGACTGACTGCTCTCTGGAAGGCATAGCAATCCAAAACTGGTGAGGACGAGCAGCAGAAAAAGGCAAGTCAATACATTAATAGATAGCTTTGGTTCTTAAATTTTCTTCTTTTTATTGGTTTGAACTGAGCATTTGTAAAGTGAATGTAAAGCCTGAAGAATACAAGAGGGAAAGTGTCTAGTTAGAAATGTAACATACAGGTCCCGTCAGCATCCAGTGTGGAGGATCATGAGCTTTGTTACTCTTGAGGTACTTTCAAACAAGAGGTAAGAATTCCCGCCCTCTGGATTTATCACAGAAAATGGCGATAAGAGACAGATTTAAGCAACTTGTCAGTGCTTTACAGTATAGCAGAAGAGCTAGGAAAGTCACCCCTATTTTCTCATAGGTCCTTCCTGCCTCAATATTTTCTTTGCAAACACTGAGGTTTGTAAGGAAAATACCATTTCTCTTCACACTGCAAAATATGCACTAAGAAGGATGCTGCCTTATACTAATTCTATTTTGTGTGTGGGTTGAAGGGGAATCTAAGTGTCTTCTAACTGTGCTGTGTGTTATCATGTCTGGTGAACACACATAGTTTGCTTTTAACTCTGATACAGGTGAATGGCCATCAGGCAACAGAACTGATAGCTGTCAGTAGGTAAATAAGCTTCAAACAAATGACTCTGAAGTGGTCTTTTGTGGTCTTCAAGAAACTTCTTTTCATTTTCCTTGTTTTTCTAACGTATTTCTAGTTAAGGTAACCAGATTTGTTGAATATGAAGAAGCCAAGTGTATTTCTACAAAGAAAACATCTAAAATAGCAAGTTTATTCTGAACAAACAACATAAGGGTTTTATCAGTTCTGACCTGCTATGAACCCTGCTAGATTGATGACTGGGCAAGGCAGTGTCATGCTGTTTGTTTGAAAAATCAGTTGTTTTAAATTCGATGTATTTTAAGTTAAGCAGGGCTGACCTGTGGAGTAAATCAGTTTTATAATGAGGTACAATGTCTGCACCTCTGGTAACTAATTCACACAGATTTGCGAACACTGGCATAGTCTTTCTCTCTTGACATGCCAGTAAATCTTGATGGTTTGAGGATTCATTTTTTGCTGATTAAAAAAAAAAATCAACTAAAACAAAAAAAAAAAAAACCTGAACCTCAACCTCATTATTTAATACATGCTCATGTATTTGAATGACTTGAGCATTCTTGTCACCTTGATCTCAAAAAAAATAGTACAAGTGTATTAATTTTGTCTGTGAAATGCAGTGCCTTAGCCAGACACTGAAGTATGTAGCAAGACAACAACAAAGACTAAAAGATTACATGCGGAATTACAAGCATTAATTATAACAGAGCTTAGAAGTTGCAAGGATGTATATTAGAAAGGTGGTTGTTTGTACAGAACTTCAGTATGAGTTTTGGCATTATGAAACTTTCCATTTTATGTGCATGTAGAATTTTTTTTTGGGGGGGCAGGCTATTCTTACAGTATTGTTCTGTGGAAATATCTATAATTTTGTCTTAAAAGGGCACTTCTTTTAACTGTAGACTTACATATGCATTTTCAGATTTCCAAAACAAAGTCATAGGTTTCATTGTTGTCTGGTTTTAAATGGCAAACTGAACCCTCTTTCTAGGTAAGACTGATCTTTGATTGCTGAACTCAACTGAATCTGTGAATGCTGAATAAAATTCTTTTCAAATAAAGTAGCTGAGATTTGAGCCCAAGAGGAATACATCTGATAAAGATGTCTTCCAAAGACTGAATCAGATGCATTGTAGTGATATGAACCTGAACAAAGAAAGCACCTCTAGCTGATGAAGGGATGAGTGGTATCTCTCGCTCACTAAATGGCACTATAATAAATCTATGGTATCAGTATCTATTTCCAAACAATACTGAATGGAAGAGAGTCTGGAAGGGAAACATCTTGCTTGCTCTGTTAGGAGTAATGAACTGTTCTGTAATAATTATTACATAGCTGAAATCGAGGTGTCATTAGTAGGAAAATGCACACTTGCGAAAATGCGCACTTGAAAAAATACCTTAAAGCTGCTTACAGTCACGATGAACCAAATTCAAGTCTCACTATAGGATCTAATGAATTATAATCTTGGTGGGTATCTGTATGAAATTTTTTTAGAAGCTCCTGCTACTTCTACAGCTCCAGCATGCATACTTGTATCCACTGACACTTACTTGATACATTCAAATTATCTTCAGAGAAATGCAAGTTAAGCAACCTATCAGTGTTTAATGTGCCTAAAAGTAATTTCAATTGCTTACTTGAATTAGGATTAGAGAGGTTTTGACTCAACAAAATCTAACCAGAGAAGGCTGCTTTGCCTGGGGAAGTCTGTAACTTCTCATTCTTTGAAGGTTACTTTTATTCGTGTGTACTAACACTGGGCCAAACCCACATGCCCTTACAGTATCTCCAAAACCTGTGTGGGGAAAGGGAGATTAGAGGAATCAGTGAACTTCTGTCATCAAGATTTCTGTGAACTGAGTTAAAATCCAAAACTGGAAAAATTTGTTCTCCGGATTCAGGTCAACCACAGGACAAATACCCTGAGAACTAATCAGAAAAATTAACTCCTGCTAAAAAAGATACTTCCCAGGAAACTTTGCACACTCAGATAGAAAGCTGTGGGTGCTACCTTAATTATATGCAACTTGGGTGTTGCAGCCCTCTCTTACATTCCAACATAAATTACTTTAATTCTCCTATAGTGTTAGGTCCCATTATATAATGCTACCTCAGGAAGGCTTTTTTACATGTATATACACTAGGCCTCTGTTGTAGAGCACTACAGCATTCTCTAATCCACCAGCTGTCTGCCTTCATCCTAGCTAAAATGCTACCGTAGATGTAGATGAGGAAATAAAAGAAATAAACAAAAGTAATAACTGCTTTCATTTTCCTTTTTTTTTTTTTTTTTAAACTAGGTCTCTTCACTCTTCTGCAAGTGTGACTGAGACTGTTATGCCTCTTACTTCTGATTGCAGCACCACAAATTTCAAAGCCACCCCTAAGGTATCTAAAATGTAAGGTTTTTTTTGCTTGTTCTTAATAAATAACTTTATCAAATACCAAGACACTGTACATTAATCTTAATCATCATCAATATAGACTTAATAGATCTTCACGGTATGCCACTGAATTTGGTAGTGAGGATATGAACCAGTCACACAACTCCTGCTCTGAGTGTGCGTGTTAACATGTTCTTACAGAGGTAAAGGATTTGATGTTGTAACTGAGCCAGTTTCAAAAAAAAAAAAACAAAACCCCAACAAAAAACAACCAAAGAAAAACCCAACCAAAAAACCCAAATAGATATAGAATATAAATTCTACTCTCACTCACTGTTGTGTGAAGGTATAGTTCATAGCTTAAAATAATTCCTGAACCCAGAAGAGTATCCACACCTTATACCATACCATTCACATCATGCTCAGATCCTACATTTTTCAATATACCATCACACTTGTCTCATATATATATATACATACACACACACACACACAAAGAGAGATATCATTTGGTGCATGGTAGGGGATGTGATATACCCACTCAATATCATGCTCTTTGGTCCAATTGTCTATAAAGTTGTTCCGGAAATGAGTCCCATTGTCTAACTCAGTTCTCTCTGGGGTGCCATGTTACCGCAAGATTTGTTTCTCAAGGCCCAGGATAGTGTTCTGGGCAGTGGCATGGGGCAGAGCATATGTTTCCAGCCATCCCATGGTTCCTTCCACCATGGTAAGCACATGGCGTTTGCTGAGGCGGGTTGGTGGGAGTGTGATATAGACAGTCTGCCAGGCCTCACCATATTTGTGCTTCAGCCAGCATCCTCCATACCAAAGAGGCTTTAACCGCTTAGATTGCTTAATTGCAGCACGTTTCACAGTTGTGAATAACCTGTGTAATAGTGTCCATTGTTAAATCCACCCCTCGATCACAAGCCCATCTGTATGTTGCATCTCTGCCCTGATGGCCTGAAGTGTCATGGGCCCACCGGACCAAAAATAGTTCACCCTTATGTTGCCAATCTAAGTCCATCTGAGCCACTTCAATCTTAGCCGCTTTATCTACTTGTTGGTTTTTCTGGTGTTCCTCAGTGGCCCAACTCTTGGGTACATGAGCACCTACATGGCATACCTTCACCACCAGGTTCTGTACCCCGGCAGCAATATCTTGCCACAGTGCAGCAGCTCAGATTGGTTGACTTCTGCTTTGCCAGTTGCTCTGCTTCCATTGCTGCAACCACCCCCACAGGGCATTTGCCACCATTCATGAGTCAGTGTAGAGATAAAGTACTGGCCAGTTTTCTCGTTCAGCAATGTCCAAGGCCAGCTGGATGGCTTTCACCTCGCAAACTGACTCGATTCACCCTCTCCTGCAGCAGTTTCTGCAGCTTATCATCAGGGACTCCATAGAGCTGCCTTCCATCTCTGACGCTTACAAAGCACTGCAGAGACCCACTGGACTAGATACTTGCCCATACTGCCCCACACACCCTGTCACTCATGGCTGTCCAACCTTGGGAAAAACCTCTTGGTGGTCCTCCTATATCATCGTCTAATCCTAGACAAGACTTGAGCTGGTCCCTGCTTAGCTTCCACAATTGGACAAGATCAGGCGTTCTCAGGGTAGTCTTGCCGTAGGCAAAACACAGAGAGCATATACAGCAACAAGCTGGTTCCCAGCAAGAGGAGCAGGGTGCTTTCAAGGGCATTGAAAGCATATTCAGGATCTTTAAATCTTCCAGAATATACTGCCACTGTAAATAGCCTGGTGGGGGAGCAGAGGGTGGAAGGGAATGTCTTCTTCATAGGTTGACCACCCGAGGAGGGGAAAAAAGATGTGTAATTACTAAACACTTCCATTATATACCTCCCAAAGTTCAGAAGTGATGACCACACTGGGAACACATACCAGCACAGATTCATGATCAATGAGTCTACTGTATTACAAGTCATTGCCATGAAGTAAAGCAAAAGAATAACCCTAGCCCAGGCCCCTAGCTGATAAACACTAAAACAGCAAATACCAGCTGTAAGTAAGGTACGACATGCTGAAAGTCTGAGATCAAGAGCAACAACTTTGAGAGCCAATAAATCAGCATTGTGAAAAGCGACTATTATTCCAAAACAATGAATGCTTATCACAAATACAATTAGACACACTCCAGTCAGATCTGCCATTATCTCAACTTTTCACGCCCAACATTGGGCACCACAAAGAACTGTCATAGTTTAAGGCCAGCCAGCAACCCAGAACCATGCAGCCGCTCGCTCACTGCTCCCCCTTCCTTTCCCTGCCCCCAGGGGGATTGGGAGGAGAATTGAAAGAATGTAACTCCCATGGGTTAAGATAAGAACAGTCCAGTAACTAAGGTATAACACAAACCCACTACTGCTACCACCAGTAATAATAATTATAAGGGAAATAACAAGGGAAGAGAATACAACTGCTCACCACCCGCTAACTGATACCCAGCCCGACCCAAGCAGTGGTCTAACTCTTCCAGGTAACTGACCCCATATATACTGGGCATGACATGCTGTGGTATGGAATACCTCTTTGGCTAGTTTGGTTCGTTTGGTTCAGGTGCCCTGTCTCTGCTTTCTCCCGGCTTCCCCTCCTCCATGGCATATCACAAGGCTCAGAAAGTCCTTGGTCAGAGTAAACATTACTGAGCAACAACTAAAAACGTTGTTATCAGTGTTGTGCCCAGGCTGAAAGTCAAAAACACAGCACTGTACCCGCTACAAAGACTGAGAAAAATGACTGCTACTGCTGAACCCAGGACAGTGACATGCTTGACCTTGTGCTCACCAACAGGGAAGGGCTGATTGGAAAAGCTACGCTCCAGAGCAACCTTGGTTATAGAGATCATGAGATGGTTGAGCTCAAGATCCTCAGGACAGTGAGAAGAGCGCACAGCAAGATCACTGCCCTGGACTTTAAAGAGAGCAGACTTTGGCCTCTTCAGGAAATTGCTCAGTAAGGCTCCATGGGATACAGCCCTAGAGGGCAGCGGGGCCCAAGACTGTTGGTTGATATTCAAGAATCACCTACTACAAGCTCGGGAGTGTTTTGTCCCCACTAGATGGAAGTGCAGCAGGAGGGCGAGGAGACCTCCTTGGATGGTCTGAGGAAAATTTGAAGAAAAAAACAGGCTTATAAAAGGTTGAAGCAAGGACAGGCAGCCTGGGAAGAATACAGGGATGTTGTCTGGGAAGCTAAGGACCAGATTAGGAAAGCTAAGGCCCAGTTAGAATTAAACTTGGCTAGGGATGTTAAAGATAACAGGAAGGGATTCTATAGTTCAAATATATTTACATTACTGGCTACCCTGGATTTGGAGAAGGCTGAAGCTCTTAATGACCTCTTTGCCTCAGTCTTCACCAGCAAATGCTCTGACCATACCTCCCAACTCTTGGAAGGCAGATACAGGGACTGTGAGAATGAAGATCTTATTCCCACTCTAGGAGAGGATCTGGATCAAGACCATCTTAAGAACCTGAATGCGCACAAGACCATGAGACCTGACGAAACCCATCTGTGGGTCCTGAAGGAGCTGGTGAATGAAGTTGCTGAGCCACTGTCCAGCATATTTGAAAAATCATGGCAGTCAGATGAAGCTCCTGATGACTGGAAAAAGGGAAATATAACCCCCATTTTCAAGAAGGGGAAAATGGATGAGCCGGGGAACTACAGACCAGTCAGTCTCACCTCTGTGCCTGGCAAAATCTTGGAGCAGATTCTCCTGGAAGGAATGCTAAGGCACATGAAAAACACAAAGGTGCTTGGTGACAGCCAGCATGGCTTCACTAGGGGGAAAGTCTGCTTGACTAATGTGGTGGAATTCTCTGATGGAGCTACGGAACTGATGGACAGAGGTAGAGCAGTTGATGTCATCTACCTGGACTTGTGCAAAGGTTTGATACTGTCCCACACAACATCCTTGTCTCTAAGATGGAGAGACATCACTTTGATAGATGGACCCCTCGGTGGATAACGAACAGGCTGGATGGCTTCATGCAAAGAGTTGTGCTCAATGGTTCAATGTCCAGTTGGAGACCAGTAGCGACTGGTGACCCTCAGGGATCGGTGTTGCGACCGGTCTTGTTCAACATCTTAGTCGGTGACATGGACAGTGGGACTGATAGCGCCCCCACAAGTTTGCCGATGACACCAAGCTGTGTGGTTCGGTTGATATGTTGGAGGGAAGGAATGCCATGCAGAGGGACGTTGACACACTTGTGAGGTGGGGAGATGCCAACCTGATGAAGTTTCACCATGCCAAGTGCAAGGTCCTAAACCCAGGTCAAAGCAATGCCAGGCACAGCTACAGGTTGGGCAGAGAAGAGATTCAGAGTAGCCCTGCAGAGAAGGACTTGGGGGTGTCAGTCAATGAGAAACTGAACATGAGCTGGCGGTCTGCACTCGCAGTCCAGAAAGCCAACCGTATCCTGGGCTGCATTCAAAAGGAGAGTGACCAGCAGGTTGAAGGAAGTGATCCTGCTCCTCTACTCTGCTCTTGTGAGACCTCACTTGGAGTATTGTGTGCAGTTCCAGTGTCCTCAACATAAAAAGGACATGGAACTGTTGGAACAAGTCCAGAGGAGGGCCACGAAGATCATCAGGGGACTGTAGCACCTCCTGTATGAAGCACCTCCTGTATGAAGTTGGGGCTGTTCAGCCTGGAGAAGAGAAGGCTGCATGGAAACCTCATAGCAGCCTTCCAGTACCAGAAGGGGGCCTAGAAGGATGCTGGGGAGGGACTCTTCATTGGGGACTGTAGTGATAGGACAAGGGGCAACGGGTTCAAACTTAAACAGGGGAAGTTTAGATTGGATATGAGGAAGAAGTTCTTTACTGTTAGGGTGGTGAGGCGCTGGAATGGGTTGCCCAGGGAAGCTGTGAATGCTCCATCGCTGGCGGTGTTCAAGGCCAGGCTGGACAGAGCCTTGGGTGACATGGTTTAGTGTGAGGTGTCCCTGCCCATGGCAGGGGGGTTGGAACTTTATGATCTTAAGGTCCTTTCCAACCATAACTGTTCTAGGATTCTATTAGTTTAAGAATGAAATCTAGATTACTTTTTCTTCTTTTCTACTTCCACCCTTGGTCCACATAAGGAAAGAGATCACAAGTTTCAAATAAGGGGGAAAACAAGAAAGCTTCCTGAGGCATGGAAAACAAAATTGGTAAAGAACATGAAGTTAAAACCACTATTAAACATAGATTAAAAGTTTGCTCTCACTTGATAACCCAAAAATACAGGAATAAACCAATCATTTGGATTATACCTGAAATTTACAGTACATTGATAAACAGTTTCTCTTAACTAACTCAGTAGGTTAACCTGAACTAATATCCATTTTCCATTAAATTGATAAGAGCATCAATGTGGCATCAGCTTTTGATTACTGCAAATGGACACTTCAAGATGAATGGATTTAATTTTTCAAGGTAAACAAAATGGCACTGCAGTACTGATATTTGGGCAGATTAACAAGATGTGCACTGTAATGAAGCGCAAGGACTTTCCTAACAGCTGAAGTCATTCTTATAAATTATCACCAAGCTAGGTAAGCCTTTAAACTCCATTTGGTTCTTTGAAATTTGGTAAGCATACAATTAAATGCCCTACATCTCCTTTACAGTGACTGCTTGAACTTTGTATTTGCATCAGCCTATGACTATAGTGGAAGGTTATAGGTTAATAATCAAAATACAGTTTTCCTATTACATCTTATTTAGATGCCTGAGCAATTGCTCCATAGGAAGAAGTCTGTGGCATGGTGTTTCGTTTTATTTTTCTTTAAGCAATAGTAATCTTTCTTCCACTGATTACTTCTAACTTCTCTGCAAACTTTATTTTCAGAAGAACATAGTCTCCTCTTTTACATGAACAAGAACCACATGACTGTCAGTATTTTATGTGTAATTGCAGTGTGAACACCTTAGTAAATTAAATGCACTTAAGAGGACAGATCAGACTTTCTGTAAGTCACATTTAGGTCCATTTACACCACTGTATATGCTAAAAGAGGCGTCACAAAATAAGCTGGATGAGACTTCAAGTCTGTTTTGGGTTATTTTTGGGTGTGGGTTGGTGTCATCCCCCTTTTAGCTTCTTGAGATCAATATTAAAGACTAAATGCCAATTAAAAAAGGGGTTCTAATACAGCTCTGGTGATCACGTTTTCTTCTTCTCTCCACATACAGAATGCTCTTCTGTTTATAGTACCACCTTTACCATAAGTACTTCAGTTGCAGCTATTTACAACTGAGAACACTCAACTAGTGTTTATTTGATTATTCACAGGAGTCATGGTGGCCCAGTTAAAGCATTGATAGCTATGTTAAACATTAAGCTCCATCAGTAAACTACTGAAGCATTAATAAGTGTACTAGTATATTACTTGCAACAAATATTGAAATCAAGACACAAAGTTTTTCACAATACAACTTTGTAAAGGGATACCTTCTTGTTACAGCACATCTTTACAGTAAGGGCAACTCTGAAGAACAGTCACCAGTCACTGAAAGATGCTGCTGTGAGGAGCCTAAATTAATGTAATCTCAGAACTGAAACAACTGATGTTGTATACTCCTTCACTTCAGCATGCTAGCCAAAAGGTTACCACTAATCATAGCATAGTTAGGGTTGGAAGGGACCTTAAGATCATCTAGTTCCAACCCCCTGCCAAGGGCAGGGATGCCTCACACTAGACCATGTTGCCCAAGGCTCTGCCAAACCTGGCCTTGAACACTGCCAGCAATGGAGCATTCACCATTTCTCTGGGCAACCTGTGCCAGCACCTCACCACACTCATCACAGTAAAGAACTTCCTGAGCTTTCCCTGTTTCAGTTTAAACCCATCACCCCCTGTCCTATTGCTACAGACCCTAATGACGAGTCTCTCTCCAGCATCCTTACAGGCCCCCTTCAGAAACTGTGAGGCAGCTATGAGGTCTCCATGCAACTTCTCTACTCCAGGCTGAACAGCCCCAGCTTTCTCAGCCTGTCTTCATCTGGGAGGTGCTCCAACCCCTGATCATCCTCCTGGCCCTCATCTGGACTTGCTCCAACAGCTTCATCTCCTTCTTATGCTGGGGACACCAGAATTGCACAGAGTACTCCAAGGGGGGTCTCACAAGAGCAGAGCAGAGGGGCAGGATCACCTCCTTCAACCTGCTGGTCACACTCCTTTTGATGCAGCCCAGTACATATATTATATGTATTCCTGAAAAGAGGAATTTTTAAAGTAAGGTGGTAAGTTCAGAGCACATACTCTGTTTTCCAAGGAGGTAAATCCTACTACTTACTTAAAACACCTGTCCTCTGCTTTAATCTTTACAGATTAAGATGCCTTCTTTGGGAAATAAATAAGGAAAAAGCAGCAGTATGTGACAATAATCTTGTGAAAAGCAACCTGAAGTTTTAATAAATTTGAAGAGAGATTCACTAGATGAGAATGCCACAGCATAAGTAGTCAATACTGAAATACAGGCCAAACAGAATTTATTCTTGCTTGTTTTAGAGTCTACAACAACAATGTTCACCAATACTCAAATACCAATGCCTACCCAAGCACATGGAAACACTTATCAAGTTTGTCCCTCCAACCTCATTAGTAAAATGTCAACAACTATCTGAGTAATACTAAACAAGTCACACTTCATATTTGTAAAGAAAATCAGAGGCATCTTCCAAATTCCTCACTTCAACAGGGAGAGAAAACTCAGAGAAGCAGCTTACCAACCAACATTTGTGCAGAGTTCCTTAACACTGTAACTAAATGTTTAGATAACTAACTCTATATGGTAGTTATTGAAGGTCATATTTTTGCTTTGTTGTATTATTTTTACCAATTAAAAGCATATAGAAAGGAACTAACTGGAGAACTTAGTGTCTTAAGTTCAAACAAAAGTGCAAACTATTGGAAAAGTAAAAAATCCATCTACATTTAGTATGCTTCCAGGTCAACAAAGTTTTTTGTCAAGTACAGTATTAATGTTCACCTTTTCATGAACTGTATTATTGTAACCACAAGTTGTCAAATGTCATGTTCATTTTTGCAAAGATATTTTAAAACTAGAAACAGTCCTCTAGGAAGTCAGGCTGAATCAGGCTTTGAACAGGATGCAAAGCCTAAGAGAAAGTCACCATTATGTTGGGATTTGATCATCTTCATTTACAAGATGATTAATTACAAGTTTGGTTATCTTCTGATTGAATTCAGATATCCATGTGTTTTCTTTGTAGAAAAGAGACATGGCGGCAGCCTTCCTGTGCCCATTTAGTCATATCTCAGTTCTAGACTTTTACATGTGGCACACAGTTATCTAACTGCAACCTCATCTTACAATTTCAGCCTCTCTGTTTCTAAACTGTCTACCATCTACACAGTATCTTTGTACAGAAGATAGTTACAGCCACTAGAAAAGTAAGAGCTACAAGGCAAAGGAAGTATATTATACACCAACTGCTTTTATTTAATTTCAGAAACCGTTCACAAGATGGTAGAAAAAAAAACCCCAAAAAACCAAACTTACAACCACTTCTAATTTACTCTTCCATTGTTCCCAGTCAGCTCTAAACCCATTATGTGCAAAGCCCATTTACCATGCATCTAAGATAATAGATACAGGCTATGAAATTCTTTATTCTACTTGTAGCAGCTTATGCAGGTGCAGCCAAATACCAAGCCTCAGGACAAATTGTACACAAACTTTACAATGTAGAGTTTGAATTTAAAAATGAAACTTAAATTCTACACAAAACTGGTAAAAATCAAGCACAGATATGAGGCCAAACTTAAAATCCATGTGAAAAGGAGTCTTGTCTTCCTTTCAAGTGCTTTATTCTGCTACACACTCAAAATGAAAATGTAAGCTTGTGGTTAGTTTAAATTACACTCTGTAGATACTATAGACCAATTTAAAAGTTACACATACAGCAACAGATGTCCATTGGTTTATCTGGATTACTTATACAATCCAGCTGGATTGTTGAAAACAAGTCAGGCAAAATTTGAAATAAAATCCTTGTGCAACTTTTTAGACAAACATTTACTGATGGGCACACTGTACCCCAGGTCCATGATGGCTGCTTTCTTCATCAGAACTATCATTATAAGCTTCACGTCTCTGGCCACCACCTGAACCACGAGTGGTATCAAATTCCTGAAGATCTACCTCTTCTGCATCACCAATTACATTGGGAAATTCTGGTCTAGCTGGCAGAAGATCTTCAAGTTCCTGCCCCAAAAGAAGAAGTGTATTCAGTACTGCATCTACAACTGTCAAAATAAAGTGGCCGGTTTCCCACAACTTCAAGACTTCCCCTCAGCATAGGTTTGGTTTAGAAATAATAAGCTGATATAAAACCTGACAGGTATACTTATTTAAAAGTACCAAAAGTATTTGTGTCAACTGGAAGACACCACTTAAGGAAAACACACAGCTCCACATACCATCAACACAAGGTGCAATCAGTAAATACAGTTGCACTCTGAAAACTTATCACACAACAGCAGGAAGATTCTTCCTCCTGCCCTTGCCTGCCTAGCAGCTGCACAGCTGTTAAAACACAACTTCCATAAATCAACATTTCAGTGGGTATGTTCAAGTTATGTGTTGCCCATAAACTATGGTAAAACAATCATACTTGCATCTAAATTTAAGCACTGAAAGCAAGCATGTGAGGTATCCCACGCACACTTTGCACACACTGTCAAATAAGACCATGGCATCTGTGCCTGTAAAACTACTTACTGAAAGCTTTTCTGGGCTAATCCAGTTATTTTCGGGAAACTGAACGTCAAATTTTATGTAGAGATCACCCTTCTCAAAAGGATTGCGATACTGTGGCATTCCTTCACCTCTGACTACACGAACACAACCTGCAATTCAAAGAGAAGTAAGCAAGACAGGGCTCTTCAGAACAATTCTTTCTCTATACAATTTTCTCCATTTCTCTAGCCTAGGTTCAGTTAACAGGACAAAAAGAATTAAGTTTTAGAGGATCACAAAAGCATAGTCAAAGAAGTCCTTATCAGGTCAAGCCTACCTGGTTCAATTACTTTTCCAGGAGGATATTTAACCACAATTTGACGTCCATCAAGGTGCTTAAATGTGAACTGAAATCCACACAGTGCTTCAACTAGTCCAATCTTGTGTGTCATATGCAAGTCATTCCCATCCCGCTGGAACACCTACAACACAAAAATCTGGGGATGCATTTTCTAGTACCATAATCATAACCCCATGAGATTTAATATTTAGAATTATTATTTATTCTTAAAATTCAGAGCCAGAGCAAAAGCCTTTGTACAAAGTTAACTTGATTCTGTTAATTCAAATAGCACAGCATTCTTGGGAAGTTTCTGCCTGATCAAAGTGTCACCCAAGACAAGGCAAGCCATACTACATAGTATGAGCTAAGGTTCAAAACAAACAAGGAGGCCAGTATAGCAGCAGTGCTCTTTCAACCCTAAGATCTTCCATACAAGCAATCTTATGAACAAAAATTAAAACAGTTTGACATCACTTGCCCTTCACTGGAGTACAAAATCCACATCTCAACATCCAACTAGTTATCATTTATATCTCCTTCAGCTAGCTTCATCTACGGCAGGGCTTTGATCAATTAGTCCACAGCTGTCATAAGTAGTCTTTAAACTGTACCACTCAGGAGTCTTAATCAGAGTAAATCTAAGCTTTATCCACTGGTAGAACTATCACTCCCACCATCAAGGGAAATTAAGAACACTGAAAGCTTCACTAAAAGTCAGCCTAACTTAACTCAATACGACAAGTTATGGTATTTTTTCCGAACTGTTAATATTGTAAAACGAGATGTAGTTCAATAGAAGACTAAAACAGAAGTGGCATCCACCAGCTGGAATCTGACGCCATTATGACCCTTTGACTGCTCTGTGCGCCTACAGATGGTTTCTCCCTTATCATAGTCAAAATCAACTGCGATGACATATTTTAACCTATGTTACAGAAGAGAGAAGAGAGGAATGTGTGACGAGCTATGCAAAACTAACAGACAAATTAGTAGTCTTTGGCACGGGTTTGAAAAGCTTACAAAATACCTAATTTTCAGATAACCAACATTATATCTTTAATACATGTCTGGAATTTAAATTTGCACTCAATGCTATACTTTGTCACAACAGAATTTCCCAACACCACCATTCTGTTCAACACTTTTTCCAGAGTATAACACAATTTCTTATTTCATCATAATTATACCTGGCCTTTCTAAACAGAAGAGAAAACAGAACAAAACAGAAAAAAAGAAAAAAAAAAAAGCAGCAGCAGTCGCCTCAACTCTGCCCTAAGGGAGTCTTAACACAGGAAAAGGTAATTTGCAGTACTTAATTCAAAAGTGCTAGTATACAATACAAGTATAAAATACAAACTAGTATACAATAATCACATTTCCTTGTTCCGTTAGGCGAATCGGTAACATCACCACTCTGTGATGTATTTCCAGAACCACAATAGCAGAGACAGAAAGGACCATTTGGGGATTTTAAAAGGAGTTCCCTGCCATGTCACAAGACACTGAAAACAAAGCAACACTTAGCATTTGTTAGTGTCACAAGCAAAGCACACTGAAGGTAACATCCTGAATGGCTCTTCACAATGTCCACTGTATCAAAGTCAGCCTGAGCTGATCTGAGAAAGCTACCTTTTATTAGCATGAGGAAACACTAGAATCTGCATGCACTCTGGCCACAGACTTGCAAAGTTTTTCTGGCTCACCGTGAAAACCATGTTACTAGCTATAAATCTATTAAAAGCTATTCACCATGTCTCCCATAGCTGCAACTATATTAACTACTTTAAAGGAACATCCATCTACATTAATATTGAGGACTAGGATAAAAGGCATTTAAAATACAAACTCAAAAGCATTACCTCATTCTCCTTTTCTTGGAGTAAGAGGACAATATCACCTGGTTCCACACCTGGAGCCTGATCTGCTTCTCCACTGAATGTAATTCTTTGCCCATGCTTCATGCCTTTGTCTACATGGACTTCAAGTATTTTTACCTCTTTGATCACCTTCTTCCCTTCACATTTTTTACAGCGGTCTTTTTCATTAATTACTTCACCTAAAGAATGACAAATTTTGCATTTGGAGATTTCCACATAATTGCATCTGATTCTGAAAAGAAACTGTTTTATAGTAGGCCAAGGAATTCATGCAACATGCAACACAACTAGTGATTCAGATGTTTTATGAATTCCTCACAAGAGGAAAGCCAAGCTCAATTTACCCTGTGAGAGGGGGAATTAAAAAAGAAATGGAGTAAGGTGGAAGAAATACAAAGATACACTAAGTTTGAAAAGTGAGAGTGCTTTAGAGAAAGGCAAAACAAGACTCTGTCTACCGCCTCTAGTATTCCTTAAGTCTGAATTTAACTCCAGTATCCTTACCACTCAACTTACAACTCTTAAAAAACTAACACCTACTTTTCCATTCATTGTTATGTTAGAGAACGACAGCTATAAAAGAAAGGATGAAGCCAAAACCAAACTGAAGCACCTCCCCTCCCCCTTAAAAGTCACAATAAATTCCAAGTTCTTTCAATGAATTTAAGAAGCTTAGTTCCAGTTTTGTTAACAGTCAAAAAAGGATTACCAGGTTCTGTTCACCGATAGCCCCATTTTCCAGTATACCACCACCACATACTATAGAGATGCAGTTAACAGAAGTAGAGAGGCTTGCATACAAAATGGGGGCAAGATCCATGGTCAAACTGGTTTCATGCAAAAGCATAATATTAAAGTTTTCCCATGGAAGGGATCTAACATTTTCTGACACATAATGAAGTTGACTTTTATACTCTTAAAACTGAACAGTTTTTCACAGTCTGTCACCTCTAGGAAGGCAATTACTTTTTCCAAACTGAAAAATGACTACCAAAATGGCTTAAATTTTCTGCTCCACCTCATCTTTATTTTTCAAGTAAGCAATTGGCTTTGTACAGAGTAACCAAAATACTAGGCCACATGCACCATACAGTTTCAGTACACATCCACTTTTTTAAGTGCCAGAAGCAGATGCAATCCACTTAAAACATTAAACCTGCCAGCTTAAACTACCTTTCTGTGAAACAAAGCAATACATTATGATGCAGTTGAAGCTACTAAATATGCAGGTTAGTTATGTAAACTGTGAAAACAAGACAGTC
This sequence comes from Ara ararauna, assembly GCA_028858755.1. Classification (NCBI taxonomy): domain Eukaryota; kingdom Metazoa; phylum Chordata; class Aves; order Psittaciformes; family Psittacidae; genus Ara; species Ara ararauna. The sequence continues at coordinate 972,724 of CM054410.1, read as the reverse complement.
AAAGACAACACCTTTTATGACATGTTTTGAGTAGTCACAAAACGCAACTCTTAACTTCTGAGTAGTGTGAAGAGTAAAATCACCCACAATGTGGCAAACTGCAGAAGATGTAAAAAGGAATTGCACAGGGCAGATCACGAGCTGAAGTAGCTCCCCCAAACACAACCAATTCAGAAAAAAGTATCTTCTTAATTTGAAGAAATTAAAATCCAACTTTAGGTTTCCACTTTCAAGCTTAAACTTGTCCTTGGATGTTAGGAGACCACAAAAAATAAAAAGTTTCTAAAATAAGATCTTGGGTTTTACTGTCAGTAATAGCAATAAGTAATATTAACACCTAAGTGGTTTTAACCCTTACTGTGCAAGCTTCCAGACTGCTTTTCAGTACGTTAAAAACTGTAATTCTTGCGGTTGTTCCAAGTAAAATGATTTCTCCATGCTGACACCAGACTGAGACCTAACTAATTAGATGGGAGCAACACGGTCCCGGATATATTCCTCCTGAGATTTAACCAGGAGGTTGAATCCAAGTAAATGTATTTAGTAACACAGAATAGCTTGTCCTACCTTCTCCACTGCAGTCAGAACATACAGACTGCATCTGCTGAACCATTCCAGGAGCCAGCTGTCTGATCATGATACGTACACCTCTACCCCGGCAAGCATTACATTTCTGAACGGCTCCAGCCTTCCCTCCCTGCCTAGAATAGAAAGCACCAGTTGCATGAAAAGTAACTTCCCCTTGCCCCGAAACACAGGACCAAAACACCCCTACATCAGTAGATTAAACATGCCTAATAGTACTGCCAAGTATAATTTAGGTTCTTTCTTCCCTGCTTCCCCCCAGAAAAAGCCCTTGAATAGTTCCAGTTCCATCAACAATACCACTCAAGCTCAACAATTTTCTGGTTTGAAAGCAGGCTCCAGTGAGTCAAAACACCTACAGAGATCTGAAATGGGAGATGCTTCTTCACACTCTATGAAAACAAAGTAACCAGAGAACTCAAAACTATAAACAAACTTACCCGTTACATGCACTACAAAGGACATTCTTGCTAAGTTGTAGTTTAGTTGTCTTGCCATTATACAGATCTTCTAAAGAGACTCTACAAAATAAAGCATTTCTACTAGGTTATCATTTAACAACTTACTTTCCCCATGTAATAAGAATAGTTGCCTAGGACAAATTTAAAGAAAAACAGATTTTCTTCATAAAAAAACCTATATCTGCTATTTAAATAGAATATTACAGCACCATTTCAGCTTTCACAAGGAGTCATTAAAAACTACTGCATACAGGCGAATATACATATGTAATTCTGAACATAGTTTCAGACGAAACTAGACAGGATTGCTTGTGCTTCTCAGTAGGATACCAGCTGATTCAGCAATTTTGGGTTTATTAGTCACAGTTGATTTTTGTTTGTTTTTTTGTTCTACCACTCAGGTTAGAAAACCACCCCTCTAAGACAGTCCTGACAATATTTATAGCATGCATACATAGGAATACATACAGAATACTTACTATTGCACTGGGCTTTCCACAAGAGAGTTTAGAAGGGTGGGCTTAGCATGCCCCTAAGGCCACTCAAATCTTTAGATCTGTTCATGTTTCTTTTTTTTCCACAAGCTATTGAATACACTATCAAACTCCAATAACATTCACATATTGATAGATGTTTATGAGCCCATTTAGCATTTCTCCTAAATAGATTTGTTAGTGGATAGAAATTTCAACTCCATGTATTGAGAAAAGGTTGTCTGTAAACACGGATGCCAGGCAACAATAAAACCAAAGGTAGTTAATGACAGAACATGCAGTACTAGCTACTGAACTAAGCAAGCATATGAAAGTTGGTAGACTTTACCAAGCATGGTTTGCCAACCACAAAAAAGATAAAAGCTTTACTCAGAAAGAACTTAGAAAAGACCTGATCAGCAGGTAAAAAAGCCAATCATGATTGTAAGCAGAGATCTACAAAACCCAATTAGACATGATATTCAAGCACGGCTCTAAAAAAACACCTCAACAAAAAAACCCCACCCAAACCAGCCACACATGCTTTTCCATTAATTATGCAGTTATACTTCCATTCCAGTTGGTATGATGCTATAAATGCAAGTCAACTTAGAGTACTTCCAGAGCCTCAGTACCTCTGCTTTCCTAAGAATCCAGAAAATGAGTAATACCTGACTGATGTATACTTTTTCAGATTACAATTTCTGAGCATAATTAAGAAGTAAAACTGAGAAAATAATACTAACAAAGTATATACAGATTACTAACTATGCAAAATATTAGGTATTCTGTAAGGGTAAGTTACTCAAGTTGACTGCCTTCTGGGCTACACATGACATGCAGGTCTGAAAAGCAGGTGCAGACCACAGATTACCTGAACTAGGAAGCATATAAAGAATATAATTAGCAGAGTCAAGTACTGATCAGGAAAGCCTGAAATTACAAATTTCAGCATCAAGATACTCACTTGAGTGGATGCATCATATCTTCTCCTCTTCTTCTACCATTACGACTTCTGCTCTGACCACCCATAAAGTTGAACAATCCACCACCAAAGATATGGGAGAAAATATCGTCCATTCCACTGCTTCCACCACTACCTTCTCGAAGGCCCTGTTCTCCATATCTATCATATAACTCACGTTTCTCTGGATTTGACAATACTTCATAGGCAAAACTTATTTCTTTGAACTAGAAGAGGAACAGAGTCAAAACAGTGCATGATAATTTAGAACTTCAAGAGAGCATTTTACTACTGTTTCTTGCCCAGCATAAACACCCATTTATGAAGGTATAGAACAGAGCAGTTTTCTACCTTCATTCTAATATGCAAGACTTAAAACTCAAACTTGGGCTTACTGTGTTACGTCTTACAAAATACATCAATTTTTGGCAAAACTTCATTGACTTTGTTTTTTACTGTGCCTAGCACAAGACAGTTTTCTTACAAACAACAACAAAAAACTCCAACCAGGAAAGAAAACCCTCAAGTACACAATATTGTAGCCTAATAGTTGTGCAACCTACTAAAATGCATATTCATGTGTTTGTCCTGAGACCAAATGAGTACCTTTTTAGTCATCTCTGCTTACCTCTAAGCAACCATTAGACATCAGTTCTGTTAGAGAATCAGCTGCGTAAACTTAATAGGTATTTTTTAATTACTACTAGCATAACAAACCTAATTCAACCTCCCCACATATCTAATTTGTTTTATGCTGCAGCAGTTTCAAGAACCTCAACACATACATTTTTCCACATTGGAAAAACTTGGAAAATTGACTATCTTTCCCAAATACCTCTGTAGATGCCAATGCCAATCAACATCATCTCAGCAGATGAAGACAGACAATCTTCCCTCAGCAACCAATTTGACTCAGTCACCTGCTGCATTTTTTCACAAGGTATGCTGGTAGATTTTGAGGTTGGGGAGAAGTAGACAAGACTGCATTCCCCTCTCACAGTTATTTTCAACAACTTGTAACACCACCTGTATTTGGTTCCTTGGATGCTATTTTAATAGCAAACATCAAGAGTTAAAAAAAAAAAAAAAAAAAGTCTTACTTTGTCTCCTGCATTTGGATTCTTATCAGGATGGTATTCCTTGGCCAGCTTCCTGTAGGCCTAGTTGAAAGAGGTACAAAAGTAGTTTAAATACTGATTAACCACTACTTTTCAGACAACTCAGTGATGTCTTTGGGAAGAAAGAAAATCCTAATAAAGCAAAGTCAGAAAATTTGCATTTTGAAATCATTCATACATTGAAATGCTGACATACATAAAAAATTCTGACATTGTTACATGCATAAATTAGTTGCACTTACATTTAAACACAACTACATCACACAATAGCTAGACGTAGTTTTCCTGCTTATCTTCGTTAACTTATAGGAAGAATCACATTGGACCTTCATGAAAATTACTTACTCTAGAGAAGCTACTCAAAATCTATAATACAATTTAAGTTTCAACCCATTTGGCTCTCACCTCAATCACAGCAACACACTAACAACAAAATGGCTGCCTCAGCTCCTCATTGAACCCACTGAACTCACAACACGCATTTTATTTTTCCTTACCTATCAATAACCGAAGATTTATTCTCATTCTGAACTAAGTGTATGAGAAGTGTACAGATCATTGCTTTTATTTAACGTAATTGTTGTAAATCAGCAGGAGGAATTGCAGCTCGGTCTCCAGAAGAGATTTTTCAAAATGCTTATTTTAGTTCTTTGACTCTCAGGACCATCACTTTCTCCACAGTACTTCATCCATTTTGCTTATACTTTAGGGGATCAAAGCAAAGAACAGGCCAGGCAAAGGCTTTTCCTACACTTTGAGTTTATGGCAGTAAAGACTTCAGCTCTTCACCCCACTCCACCTCAAGACCCCCCAATAACAATCAGCGGACAGATATTAATAAATTACATGGTATACAGCCTGGGTTTTAAATTACACATATAAAAAAGCCACACTGATGAAACTGCAAACAACTGAAACACTGGTTCTTACAATGGATCCTAGAATGGATATTTCAAAAGCTCTATTTCTAAAGAGATAGTTTAGATGCTCAGTGCTAGAACTGCAACATTAAGAGAGCTTTAGACAAAAAGCTTTACAAAGCTCATAACTTTCCATTTTGTACTGGAACAAGTAAGATTCCTTTTTTGTATCTTCATAGTTACTTCTCTTTATTAATCATCTTGTAATACTCTGTACATCTGCATGCATTCAAGAAATAAAGTTTTATAAGGAACGAATAAACCCCAGAACATTGCAATTACAAGCCAAGTATTCTAAATCATGGTAAGCACAAAACCCAAAAATCATAGGTCTTATAGAACAAATTACCCATCATTAACAAAACATAATCTTCCACAAACGTATATATTCTGTAATAAAAATGTTTCCCCACATATTTAAAGGATTCTGTACAACAAAAACAAAACAACCTGCACCAAATTCTAAAAGTTAAAGTGAAAATCTACATAACATTACCTAATCAGTTAAAAAGGAGTTTGCATGCTGATCTTTAAGAAAAGCAAGCACTTGTGTCTTTGCTGAGAACAGCATTCCAATTCAGAGAAATTCTTAAGACTAAGCATGCCCAAAAGGAAGCTACCATTAATCAGAAACAGCCTACACTGGCACAATATAACAACTTCAATAAAAGTTAAAACTCACTAACTTCTTGTCCTCTTTCGACTGACCTATTACCTATTTGTTTTCACTTTTCTATACTGCTATATAGATTAAAATATATAAGAATAGATTAAGTTCTTGCCGTTGCAGGCAGTTGGAAACCTTACATTCCTTGGTATGGCTAATCTATAGCAAATTAATATTGAGCAGTGCAAGTTATCCGAGTGGAAAACTGCTGTCAGTTTTTCATTCTTACAGGGTACAGACACCTTTAAGAGAATTCAGCAAGGAGAAGGAAAAAAAAAAAGTTCTACTTAACTGTGTTTATTATACAGCACCATCCTCTCACTGAATGTCTTCCACCTCTAACAATACTTCAACATTGCTATTGCCCGCGCGGGCATGAATTAGGCTGCCACATGCATGACGGGTAACCCACAGTTGTTAATACCAGCACCACCCATCAGCGGAAGCAGGTCATCGCTAGTAAACTGCCTAGTTCATTCTCCTCCCTCACGTGTAAATGGCCATTAAGTCCTCCCAGAAAAAAGTTGTTTCTACACTACAGAAGGGAACGGAAGCAGTGAATTTTTGCTCTCATAACCCGGCTCCAAGTTTTCATCTCGCTTCTTTGTTTACCTTACCGAGTCACTTTCGCTTGGGAGGGATCAAATACAAGAGCAAACAGAAAACCAACCGAGGCCTACACACGGAACAGACAATGGCTCCACTACTCACGAGGATTTAAACGCCCGGCCTTCACTGCTTGGGAAGGGACGCGACACTGCGGGGACCAGGCGAGCGGCGCCCGAAGCCAGGCGGGTCCCGGCGGTGCCGGGCCACGGGCAGGGGCAGGCCCCGCTGCGCCCTCTCCTGCGGGCGTTGCCCGCGGCCTACCGCGCTCCTCCGGCGCCTCCCGCCCGCCAGGACGCAGCAGCCCCGCGGCGCGGCCTACCTCGGCTGGCTGCAGTGGCCCCAGGCGCCCTCCCCCGCCGGCGCACCCGCACCCCGCGGGCCTCAGCCAGGCAGGCCGCCGCTTTCACACCCCTCTCCCCGCGGCCGGGGCAGTCCCTCCGTCCCGCTCACCAGGTCGGCCCTGGGGCCGCCCACCTCCGCTGCCCCGTGGGACGAGCCCACCCTCCCCGAAGCGCCGCCGCCCGTTCCCCGCACCTTCTTGAGCTCGTTGTCGGAGGCCCCGGGCGGCACCCCCAGGATGTCGTAGAGCTTCGTGTCGGCCACGTTCGCCATGGCAGCGGCGGGCGGCGGGCGCGGGCCGGAGCGAGCGCGGGAGCGGCGGCGGCAGCGGCGGCACCGGGAGCGGGACCAAAGCCGCCGGACGTCACACGCAGACGCCGGACGTCACCACGCCGCGACGCGGGAGGAGTCAGCCCTCCGTCCTGTTCCGGCGCCGTGAGGCAGGGGGCGCTCAGGAGCCCGGGCTGTGCGCTGCTCCCCGCGGCGGCCGCGGCTGAGGGGCGGGCGGAGGGCTGCGGGGACCCGGCGGCGGGAACGAGCTCCTTACTGCGGCGCCGGGAGGCGCGGGGATCGCTGCCCTTAGCGTGTCTCAGCAGAACCTCGAACGCACTGTGGTTATATTGCTGCCCAACGTGCGTGTTCATTAACCGTCACACGTATTCGCTAACCATCCGAAAATCGCTTTACGTAATTCCACGCCCATTTTCACAACAACTTGGTGGTGGTCTTTTGGGGGTCGTTTAATTCTTCCAACAATCTTCACTTGTGGAAGTCTTTGGAGCACTCGCAGTAGACAATGCTTACACCAGCTTAATTGGTTCAGTTGCGCTGCAAACATAATCATCCTGTCCTATTTATCAGTTACCTTAGCTGCAGCCCATCCTGGACATCTGCTAGTTTCAGATAGTCTTTATCTACACGTCCTGTTTTTCTATCCTATTTTTCTTACACTTATTTTTGTACTCAGGTCATAAGGACCTAAAACTACATCAACTACAACAATTTGTCTTATACAAGGATTCTCATTATGTTCTCCAGCTGCATTCTATTTCTTTTTTTCCTGTGAAACAAGCACCTCACTTATATTCCATTGCTACTGTCACAAAGCCATCAAACTTGATTTTACTTAGAACTGATTCTACTTATTTACAAAGGCTTGTATTTCATTTTGTGCCTCCTTGTCTCAAGAAGCCAAGGGGAGGGGTGGGAGGAAGGTACTGGGAAGGGGCAGAAGGAAGGGGCAGGCTGAGGGACAGGCTTGAGGGGCTGCATGCTTGCATGTCCCAGGCCACGGCTCTCACCCTTACCGCTGACCCAGTGTGGCGACAGAGGGGCACTGTGTGTGAGAACAGGGTGCTCGGCTTTCTTCCCCGTCATCTTGAAGCCTGAAATCCCACTGCTTGCATATACCCTCAGAGCCCTCCACCTGGCGCAGCTTCTCCTGGCTCCAAAAGTATGTCACTGAGGTTTGTAGGGCAAAGTGGCACCCATGCGCCAGCCTGCCACCTTGCTGCAAGCACCCGTGCATTTTTCTTCAGGATGTATTCCTAAGGCTTCAGTAGTTACAAATAGCGTTGGTACCCATCTGCTCCATATTTATCTTTTGCTCCACTTCTGGGATCTTAAAGCACTAGTTCCCATGCCAGGCCTGAAGTGACTCACGGGCACAAAGTCCCAGGGCCCTAGCTAGGCTCCACTTTTGTCAGGCAAATAAAAAGCTGAGTTGTGTTTAATCTGAGGTTTGTCTATTGAAGCCTGGCCAAGAGAGCAGCTGCAGAGCTTTCCTCAAGTGTGGTCTCTTGGTCATGAGCTGCTGGTTGGACAGGAGCTGCCAGAAGGCTCTGGAGCTGCGGCAGGCGCCTGGCTAAGAAAGATGGGGTGGGGTCTCCGAAGGGGTACACAATGAAAACCAGCTTCCTGCCCCCTCTGCGGGCAAGTCCAGGGCATACTTCTTGGAGGGTGCTCCCTGAGGAGGAAGAAGAGGAATAGAAGAGGAGGAGGAGGAGAAGGAGGAGGAGATGAGCAAGGCTGAGCCCTGAGGAAAGTCTGCTAGGAAAAGATTAGTGACCTGGCGTGTGAGAGAGCAGAAAAGGCTCTTTGAAGTGATCAATGGATTTGTGGGGTAGAAATCTGAGCCTGCCCCTTGCTTGAGGGGATGAGATCTGACTGCTCAAAAGCTTCTTCCTGTTAAATAAGGACTTTCCATTTCTAGTTCCTTGGCACTCCTTGAGGTTGCAATGGCTTGTTGGAAAATGCATCCTGGTGAAACTGGTGACTTCTCAGCTCCTTCTTAGGCTCATGTTTATGAGGCGCTAAATTTCATTGTTGTGGTTATTCAGCCTGACATCCATAATATCTGCCTATGGTGTTGCAGGTGTGGCACCAGTCAAGAGTTTCAAAGGATGATGAAGGCTAGTTTTGCCCTGCTAGTGGCAGGGCAGAGAACAGCTACTGGAAGGTAGTCCCATGGACTGTAATTACTAGTCTGGTTCAGATCTGCGCAGAAAAAAAAATCATAAGAAGTACGTTTCTTCGGTGTTTACAGAGACTGTGTATGCAACGTTTGGTAACTGCATGATTTAACCTATGTGGCTAAAGCCAATAAGGCTTCACAATTTGGTTTACCTGTGTTCTGTACTGCTTGGCTTCATCTTTTATGTCGGCAAATCTGAATTCATCTACTCTAAGAACTGTCTGGCATGCGCACCTGGCTTGACTGTTTTGGATTGTGGGATTGTGCTTGCTTACAGATTGATACATTTCTAGAGAAGATTTTTTCTTTTTTTTCTGTTGTTGTACAGGCTTTTTGTTTTAGTGGGAAATCAGGGAGGACGTGTGTGGAGGAGTACTTCTTTGACCTATAATTCAGACTTATAGTTTCAGGAGCTGAGCAAAATCAGCAGGACAGATATAAGCCGTATTTAAAGTATCATAGGATAGCTTTTTTTTTCTTTTTTTTTTTTTTGTGTCATTACATTAAAAAAAAATAATAAACCTAAAGATCTGAGAAGGTTAAGCTAACTCAAACCAGTGGGGTGTCATTCATATCTCTGCCTCTAGGGATGAAGTTCACCAAATGTGTGATTCAGCTCAGATGCCTGTCCTGTGAGCTGAGAGGTTCCTTTGCAACTCAAGACAGAACGTGAAGCACCAGATGGATGGGTAGTGGGAATGGTAGGTAAATTTGGTGTATCAGCTTGAGCCCAAGTGGAGGAGGCAGTTCAAAAGCAGTGTTTGCATACTTCTCCCTTGCAAAATATTGTTGTCACATCAGACCTGTTTTAGATTTTACACAACCAAACCATACAGTAAATAATAAGAAAACTCCTCTGGGATGAAATTCCACATTTTATTTTCAAATGGAGCTAAAGAATCACAAGCTTGGATGATTACCTTTTTATTGAATTGAAATGCGGATGAATAGCAAGGTAGAGTTTCCTTTTCCTGCATAATGAATTTACCATAGAGTTGTGAGTTATACTGACAGAACATGTTAGGCACGCAGCTGAAGTGGTGCGTCCTCCCCTTTTTTTTTTCATAACAATTGCAGATTGTCCTTGGCTTTTTGTATGTCTTTTTGCTTTTTCAAAGTATTTTCCTTTTCCCCCTCCAGATAAGAGCTTTTCATTCAGTTTGTAATACTACTGTTACACACTGTGATGAAAATCAGTTGCCATATAAAGTTTAGCTTGTTTTTAAATGGACTGCACAGTTCTCATCTCTATGTGGTATTGTTTTGGCCTTACACAGACACTAAAAGTGATCATTCAAATTCAGTTCTTGTTTCAGATCTTTTTTTGCATTCTTTTTATGAAACGAATTTCTTTTTAAGATGAAGTATTTTACAATGGTTCTTTAGAAACCAAGTAAGTATGGATTGTGTTTATCACTGGAGAATTGGAAAGGGATCTGTTTCATGTTAGTGCAAAAGAAAAATAACTGCCTTCCTTTAAGTTTACTTATGAAGTTATTTTATGTATTTAAGATGGTCTTATCATGAAAATATAAGCAGGTGTCACCGACTCCTGCTTAAATCTAATAGTATATAATGAAGTTTGGATCTTAAAAAAAAGTGCTCTTTTTAAGCACTCGTGAAAAAGAATGCAGTTACTCTGAAGAAATTTCAGAGCCTACATGGCCATTGCTTTGTACCTTTTTGTTATCAACTTTCACCAAATAAGGCAGTTGGTGTATTGTGCACGGTCTGTCTGATTTTTAGACTTTTTCAACTATGGAAAGAAAGCAAACCACTGAAGAACAAAAACCCAGAAATTTTTAGAGAATTTGAGGCTAGCTAACTGAAGAGCCTGTTAGGAAGCGGGTAGCTGTCTGCTGGCAGGTGTAGAAGGCACAACAACCAGGACTCGTGTGCTAGCCAGCTGCCCCCTTGCTGGACAGGAAAAGCAGCCTGCCTGCCCCTGCCTCTGTTGTTCTGACAAGGGAAGCAGGCTGGAGGTTTCTGTTACAGTCAGAACAACAGGTTCGTTTTATAGTCCTGCCCCAACTGCAGTGATGAAACCCAGGGCTGCCTGAGAGGTGCCACTGCACAGCACCAGTAACACAAGTTGCATACCTTATTCCTTTTGCCCTTTCCTGGCCCTCATTTTTGCTGCCCTTACACCTCTGTTTTTCCACCCCAGTCTCCTCCCAGATAGTGAACCCACCCCCAGCTACTTATTCCCCACTGGTCCCAGTTTTGTACATCTGTACTCAGATTTGAGTTACTTAGAAAATCTCAGCCTTATATGGTATTGCTGATATGGTTACCTAGGTGCTGTTGACCTTGCATGACTTAGCTCACTAAAAGGTCCATAGTAGTCCCTTACAATCATCTCTCATATCCCTTAATTTCTCCTGTAAGTGCCCCTTAAGCACCTGTGTGATCCAGCCACCCTCATAGCACTGTCTATGACTTTTGTCACCATCTCGTAATGTTATTTTTAATTCCTAATGATATTTTCTCATGTCATGTCCAGTAGCTTTCCACGTCTTGCTCAATTAACTGAATCTCACGCTGAAACCTCTTCCGAGGCCTGTCATTTGCTTGCAACCGTAACTGAGCATAGCTGATAGAAACACATAGTATTATAAATAATATATTTAAAATAAAATCTGAATTGAATAAAACTTCCTTTTAACAGAGTGCTATGCGCTTTTTCATTAAAATGAAAGTAGATATCAGTGAAGAGGGGAACACTGGCAGATAGGAAGCTGAGAAGACTGTACTGTAGGAATCAGTTAAGGAGAAGGGGGATAGCTTAAGGGATTTCCCTTCTAGTTAGCAAGAACCTAAGAGTTCCACATTTTTAAATGCCAAGATACACAAGCAGTTAGGCTCTACTAGATTTTTCCATCTGAAGGCTATGTCTAAATCTTTTTTTCCTTGCAAGTGGAGTGTTCTGAGTTTGGATTTAGGTTTTGGGATGTAGTGTCACAGATCATAGAGCAGCATGGGAGAAGGGAAAGAGGTTTCGTTTCCCTCTCACTAAAGAGATTTCTGTGTGATCAACAGTGTTTAGCATTATGTGTAGACCTTTTTGAAAATTGCAAGTGGATAATAGAATCATAGAATAGTTAGGGTTGGAAAGGACCTTAAGATCCTCTAGTTCCAACCCCACTGCCATGGGCAGGGACACCTCGTTCTAGACCATGTTACCAAAGACTCCGTCCAACCTGGCCTTGAACACTGCCAACTATGGAGCATTTGTCCCTTCTTTGGACAACCTGTGCCAGTGCCTAGTAACCCTCACAGTAAAGAACTTCCTCTGTAAATCTAACCTGAACTTCCTCTGTTTAAGTTTGAACCCATTACCCCTTCTCCTGTCACTACAGTCCCTGTATTGTGGTTTAAGGCCAGCTGGCAACCCAGAACCATGCAGCCGCTCACTCACTCCCTCCCTTCCTGCCCCCACTCCCAGAAGGATGGGGAGGAGAATCGAAAGAATGTAACTCCCATGGGTTGAGATAAGAACAATCCAGTAACTAAAGTATAACACAGACCACTACTGCTACCACCAATAACAATAATGAGAAGGGGAATAACAAGGGAAGAGAATACAACTGCTCACCACCCGCTGACCGATACTCAGCCCTACCTGAGCAGTGATCTAGCCCTTCCAGGTAACTGACCCCAGTTTCTATACTGGGCATGACGTGCTGTGGTATGGAATACCTCTTTGGTCAGTTTGGGTCAGGTGTCCTGCCTCTGCTTCCTCCCGGCTTCCCCTCCTCCCTGGCAGAGCATGAGACTCAGAAAAGTCCTTGATCAAAGCAGACATTACTTAGCAAAAACTAAAACCATCGGCGTTATCAGCTTTGTTCCCAGGCTGAAAGTCAAAAACACAGCACTGCACCAGCTTCTAAAAAGGAGAAAAATGGCTGCTGCTGCTGAACCCAGGACAGTATCCACCCCTTATTCCATAGAATCATAGAATCGTTAGAGTTGGAAAGGACCTGAAGATCATCTAGTTCCAACCCCCCTGCCAGGGGCAGGGACACCTCACACTAAACCATGCAACACAAGGCTATGTCCAACCCGGCCTTGAACACTGCCAGCAATGGAGCATTCACAACTTCCCTTGGGCAACCCATTCCAGTGCCTCACCATCCTTACAGTAAAGAATTTCTTCCTCATATCCAGTCTAATCTTCCCCTGTTTAAGTTTGAATCCGTTACCCCTTGTCCTCTCACTACAGTTCCTCATGAAGAGTCCGTCCCCAGCATCCCTATAGGCCCCCTTCAGATACTGGAAGGCCTGCTGTGAGATCTCCACGCAGCCTTCTGTTCTCCAGGCTGAACAGCCCAAACTTTCTCAGCCTGTTTTCATAGAGGAGGTGCTCCAGTCCCCTGATCATCCTCGTGGCCCTCCTCTGGACTTGTTCCAACAGTTCCATGTCCTTTTTATGTTGAAAACATCAGAACTGCACACAATACTCCAAGTGAGGTCTCACAAGAGCAGAGTAGAGGAGCAGGATCACCTCCTTAAACCTGCTGGTCACGCTCCTTTTGATGCAGCCCAGGACACGGTTGGCTTTCTGGGCTGCGAGCACACACTGCCAGCTCATGTTCATTTTCCCATCAACCAACCCCCCCAAGTCCTTCTGTGCAGGGCTGCTCTGAATCTCTTCTCTGCCCAACCTGTAGCTGTGCCTGGGATTGCTCCCACCCAGGTGTAGGACCTTGCACTTGTCATGGTTAAACTTCATGAGGTTGGCATCAGCCCACCTCACAAGCGTGTCAAGGTCCCTCTGCATGGCATTCTTTCACTCCAACGTATCGACTGAACCACACAGCTTGGTTTCATCAGCAAACTTGCTGAGGGTGCACTCAATCCCACTGCCCATGTTCACATCGTGCTCAGATCCCAAATTTTTCAACATACCATCACTCTTGTCTCATATATATATATATATATACATCCACACACATGCAAAGAGAGAGATATCATTCTGTAGTGCATGGACCAATCCCTATAGAACTGCTGAGTTCATCTGTTCCATGATGTCGGGCTCCATCTCTTGCAACAGTCTTTCAGAGCAGAAGAGTGTGTGCAGTGTTGGATTGTTGCCTGCTAATGACACCTTGGAACTCATCTGGCCACTGCTGAGCTCGTCTGATTTCATCAGTTCATTCTTTCTTTGAATGATGGTCGGAGGGAAGTCAGGGCCAGTCACTGGTGACCTGAAGACGCTTAGTTGGTGGGCTATAAAAGTGCTACATAGCAGGCAACAGCATGCAATTGAGTTCATTGGCTCTTTTCCCCTAAAATGAAGTTCCCTTGAAGTACACATTGGACTTCCCCATCTTCCCGCATTACCCACGAAGTATACCTGGGTCCCTGAGCAAAAACAATCCCACGAGTATGTTTGCCTTTACCTGAAGCAGGAATAACCCAGACTGTCTTCCCCAGCAAATTCTTTATGTGCAACACAGGAACTTTATCCCTTCTACAGTATGTAAAAGTTCTGACTGAGCTGGACCAGCCCAGTTGGCAGATCCTCTGGTGTTGACCAACCAGGTGGCTTTTGGTAGATGTGCATCTCAATGTTTGAAAGTCCCACCACCCATTGCTCTCAGTGTAGTTTTTAACAGCCCATTGTACCATTCGATTTTCCCAGAGGCTGGTGCATGGTAGGGGATCTGATATATCCACTCAATGCCATACTCTTTGGCCCAAGTGTCTGTAAGGTTGTTCCAGAAATGAGTCCCATTGTCTGACTCAATTCTCCCTGGGGTGCCGTGTCACCACAAAATCTGTTTCTCAAGGCCCAGAATAGTGCTCTGGGCAGTGGCATGGGGCAGAGCATATGTTTCCAGCCATCCCGTGGTTCCTTCCACCATGGTAAGCATATGGTGCTTGCCTTGGTGGGATGATGGGAGTGCGATGTAGTCAATTTGCCAGGCCTCCCTATATTTGTACTTTCAGCCATTGTTCTCCATACCAAAGAGGCTTTAACCGCTTAGGTTGCTCAATTGCAGCACATGTTTCATACTCCTGAATAACCTGGGCAATAATTAATAGTCCATTGTTAAGTCAACACCTCGACCACAAGCCTGTCTGTATGTTGCATCTCTGCCCCGGTGGCTGAAGTGCCTTGGGCCTACCGGGCCAAAAATAGGTCACCCGAATGTTGCCAATCTAAGTCCACCTGAGCCACTTCAATCTTATCAGCTTTATCCACTTGTTGGTTTTTCTGGTGTTCCTCAGTGGCCCGACTCTTGGGTACATGAGCACCTCCATGGCATACCTTCACCACCAGGTTCTTCATCTGGGCAGTAATATCTTGTCGCAGTGCAGCAGCTCAGACGAGTTTGCCTCTGCTTTGCTAGTTGCTCTGCTTGCATTGCTGCAGCCACACGCACAGGGCATTTGCCACCACTCATGAGTCAGTATAAAGTACTGGCCAGTTTTCTCGTTCAGCAATGTCCAAGGCCAGCTGGATGGCTTTCACCTCAGCAAAACTGACTCGATTCACCCTCTCCTGCAGCAGTTTCTGCAGCTTATCGTTGGGGACTCCATAGAGCTGCCTTCCATCTCTGACGCTTACAAAGCACTGGAGGGACCCACTGGACTAGATACTTGCTCATACTGCCCCACACCCCCTGCCACTCATGACTGTCCAGCCTCAGGGAAAATCTCTTGGTGGTCTTCCTATATCATCTTCTAACCCTAGACAAGACCCAAACTTGACTCTGCTTAACCTTTGAGATCAGACTAAATGGTCATGGGTAAAACATGTTCTGTATGTGTGCCAATATGGTGATCCCCATCACAATAAGCAGGCAGGTCTGAAGGGTACCCAAAGGCCATTCAAAATGTTCAGAGCTCTCAAACTATGCTGTAGAGGGTCGGAGGGGTGGGGGGAGGGGGGGTGTGGGGCTGGTAATGTAAGGGAATGTCTTTTTCATTGGATGACCACCCGAGGAGGGGAAAAAAGATGTGCAATTACTAAGCACTTCCATTATACACCTCCCAAAGTATAGAGGTGATAACCACACTGGGAACACATACTAGCCCAGATTCATGATCAATGAGTCTATTGTATTACAAGTCATTACCATAAAATACAATGAAACAAGAACCTTAGCCCAGGTCCCCCAGCTGATAAACACTAAACCAGGAAATACTAGCTGTAAGTAAGGTATGACATGCTGAAAGTCCGAGATCAAGAGCAACGACTTTGAGAGCCAATAAATCAGCATTGTGACACGTGACTATTAATCTGAAACAATGAATGCTTATCACAAATATGATTAGACACACTCCGGTCAGATGTGTCATTATCTCAACACTTTGTGCCCATGTTTGGCGCCACAAAGAACTGTCATCGTTTAAAGCCAGCCAGCAACCGAGAACCATGTAGCGGCTCACTCACTCCCCGTCTTCCTCCCCCCACTCCCAGAGGAATGGGGAGGAGAATTGAAAGAATGTAACTCCCACGAGTGAAGATAAGTACATTCCAGTAACTAAGGTATAACACAAATCCACTGCTGCTACCACCAATAATAATAATGAGAAGGGAAATAACAAGGGAAGAGAATAGAACCACTCACCAACCGCCAACCAATACGCAGCCTGACCGGAGCAGTGACCTAGCCCTTCTGGGTAACTGACCCCAGTTTCTATTCTGGGCATGACGTGCTGTGGTATGGAATGCCTCTTTGGTCAGTTTGAGTCAGGTGTCCTGCCTCTGCTTCCTCCCGGCTTCCCCTCCTCCCTGGCAGAGCATGAGGCTCAAAAAGTCCTTGGTCAGAGTAAACATTACGGAGCAACAAATTTATTTTTTCTCTTCCCAACAAACTCTTGATCAGGTACCTTCCTCTGTGAGCTAGAGCAAGATAAATTGAAAGGTTCAACACTGGTTTGGTGCACAATTTCTGAGTTAAAGTCATGAAGTATTAAGTTATGTTGTAAAGCTGAGTTTGGTCTTTAGCAAGATGGAAAGTTTTTTTTTAAGAAGTTCATGAGAAGTCTCTAAAGAATTGTTAGTTTATCCAATAGTAAGAGCTGGATGAATAAAGTTAAAAAAAAAAAAAAAAAACAACCAACCAAAAACTTGTGTAGGTACAAAGCAAAAAAGTCTACACGTGTATGTACTGAAAAATTGACTTTGGAAGAAGTTTCCTTCTCCATTTGAGTTGCAGCTACTTGGAACCAATATAATTGATTTCTTTGTGATTTTTGTATTGTACTAAGGAATGTCTTGTCTTTGTCTTGTACTTCGTATTGTGGTAAGCAATGACTTAGACTGCGTATTTGCAGCCATGCATGTCTTAACACTGGATTAGCATTTAACACACTAAGATTCCAGCTCGTTACTCTAAAGAGTTTTTCTTATCTGTTGTTCTTCATGTGCTGAAACTGTGCTTCTGGGGAGATTTTTATGGACTACAGAGCTAATTGCAATGGGAGCTTGATACAAGTAAGTTATATGAATGTTAGTAACAAGCAAAGATGTGAAAATTTTGGCAAAGACAGCAAAGAATGAATAGTATAAAAACTTATTCACAACTCAGACGGACTCTTAATTTTTGGCAAAATAATTCCTAAACTTCAAAACCATCATTTTATTTAAAAAACAAACCAAAGTCTTGGAAGAAAAGGAATAATCATTGCAATCACTGCTGAATAAAATCAGCTAGCCCTGTTGTGGTCCCTCTATTGTTTAAGTTCCTGAATGAGGTCCAGATTCCCTCTTTTTCTCATGTAAATATATCAGTGTTACTGGGAATCTTACTAGACATAATGTTTTTAATAAGATTTGCTTTTGGCAAAAGTGTTTCAGTTTATTAGGTGTATAGTGCATGTAACAGCTGGGATTTAAGACCCTTGACATGATGTGAAGTAGCCTTGTCCTGAACTTGTCTTTGAACTGAATGAAGTCAGTGAACTTTATAGGGACTAAGGAATGATACCTGTCTCTCTGTGTGTATTTATTTATTTATTTTACAAAATAACCATGATATATTGACAAAAACTGCAGCACATGTTTGGCATACATTAATAACCTGGGTGATAGTGTCCATTGTTAAGTCCATCTCTCAGTCACTAGTCCATCTATAAGTTGCAGCTCTGCCTGGATGGCCTGAGGTGTCATGGGCCCACCGGGCCAAAAATAGGTCACCTGAATGTTGCCAATATAAATTCACCTCAGACACTTCAGTCTTAACAGCCTGATCCACTTCTTGGTGGTTCTGGTGTTCCTCAGTGGCTTGACTCTTGGATACATAAGCATCTATGTGGCATACTTTCACCCCCAGGCTCTTCATCCGGGCAGCAGTATCCTGCCACAGTGCAGCAGCCCAGATGGGTTTACCTCTGTGCTGCCAGTTGCCCTGCTTCCATTGCTGCAACCACCCGCACAGGGCATTTGCCACTATTCATGAGTCACTGTAAAGTGCTGGCTGTGTTTCTCATTCAGCAGTGTCCAAGGCCAGCTGGATGGCTTTCGCATCTGCAAACTGACTCAAATCACCTTCTCCTTCAACAATCTCTGCAGCTTGCTGTAGAAGACTCCATGCAGCTGCCTGCCATCTCCGATGCTTTGCCACACCATGGTAGGACCCATTAGTAAACAAGGCCTGTTGCTTCTCACTGTCTGGTAGCTTGTACAGTGGTTCCTCCTCAGCAAACATCATCTCCTCCTCTAGTGACATTCCAAAATTTTTGCCCTCTGGCCAGTCCATGATGACTTCTAGGGTTCCTGGACTACTAGGATTTCCTATTTGAGCTCGTTGTGTAATCAGTGGACCCCACTTACTCCATGTAGCATCAGTTGCATGATGTGTAGAGGAGGCCCTGCTTTTGAGCATCCATCCCAGCACAGGCAACCAGGGTGCCAGGAGATGTGCTTCAGTGCCAGGCACTTCCCAAGCAGCTCAAACCCCTTCATAGTCTGCCAGTATCCCTTTTTCAGTTGGTGTATAGCTGGCCTTTGATCCTCTGTATCCCCGACTCCAAAAGCTGAGGGGTCAACCTTGAGTCTCCCCTGAAACTTTCTGCCAGAGGCTCCAGGTAGGACTATCCTCCCCACCTGTGGTGTAAAGCACGTTTTTCACATCTTGCCTGGTCCAGACTCATCCAAGGGCTACTGCGTGAACTATCTCCCGTTTAATTTGTTCAAAGGGTTGTTGTTACTCAGGGCCCCATTTGAAACTGTTCTTTCAGGTCATGTGATAGAGAGGGCTTACAACTAGACTGTAATTCAGGATGTGCATTCTCTAAAACTCCACAACGCTTAAGAAAGCTTGTGTTTCTTTCTTATTAGTTGGTGGTGACATTGCTGTTATCTTGTTGGTCACATCTGTGAGGATCTGATGATGTCCATCTTGCCATTTTATTCCCAAAACCTGAATCTTCTGTGCAGATCCCTTGACCTTACTTTGTTTTATGGCAAAACCGGCCTTCAGAAGGACTTGGATTATTTTCTTCCATTTTTCAAAAACCTACTCTATCATCCCACACAATAATGTCAACAATATATTGCAGGTGTTCTGGAGCTTGCCCCTGTTCCACTGCAGTCTGGATCAGTCCATGGTAGATGCTAGGGCTGTTTCCACCCCTAGGGCAGTCAATTGCCAGTGTACTGAATGCCTCTCCAGGTGAAAGTGAACTGTAGCCTGCACTCTGCTGCCAAAGCGAATGAGAAAATGCATTGGCAATGATAACGAAATGTGCCATCTCATTTGGCACCTCTGACTTCGGTTCAGATTGAAGTTCTAGCATGTCTGATATGGCAGCACTCAGTGGCAGCATGACCTCATTCAGGCCACGTTAGTCTACTGTTAGTCTCCACTTTCCATTAGCACAGGCCATATGGATCTATTAAAGGGTGAGTGGGTCCTGCTGGTCACTCCTTGGCTCTCTGATCAATGGATCAGCTCATAGATGGGAATCAGGGAGTCTTGGCTGTTGCGATATTGCCACCAGTGCACTGTTGTGGTTGTGTTCGGCACTTGTTCTTCTGCCTTCAGCAGCCCCAAATCAGAAGGATTCTCTGAGAGACCAGGCAAGGTGGACAGCTGTTCATTTCCTCTGGCTCTGATTGTCTTCAAACTCCTGGAGCAGATGACCGACTTCATCCACTGATGGTGCTGCTGCTTCTCTCCAGCTCATTCATGCCAATGAGTTGGCATATGATGACAGCTCACTCCATGGATGTTTCCGCCTCATGGGTTGTGTGCTTTTTACTGCATCTGGATCTATGGGTACATTCCTGGCACCTGGCCAACAATAGATCATCTCTAGAATGGCTGATTCTCTCAGATACTGGAGGCCTTTGTCGTGACCCACTTGCCTGTGTGGCATATAACATTATCGTTGTAGGGATACCTTTCCTTCACAGCTGACAAGAGCTGCCTCCAGAGGCTGAGGACTTGTTTCTCTTTCACAGTCACTTTGTAAATTCCCCCTTCCCTAGCAAGTGAGCCCAGCTGTTTGACTTCCCTACCTTCTTTTCCATGACTGTCGGCCCCATTGTCCCAGTATCAGAGCATCCAGGTGATGATGTGCTCATTTGGAAGATGGCTGAAATCTTTCCACATATTCTGCAGCTCAAATAAGGGCAGAGATAAAGAAGTTACTTCTTGTTCTCCCTCTTCCTCTGTTTCTTGTACTAATTCTTCTCATTCAGGTGTCACCCCCTCTAGCTCTGGCTATGAATCTTCATCTTCCTTCACTACATGAGTTGTTTTTCACTTGCTTTTCCTCTCGCTTATAGGGGCAACTGACTGTGGCATGGATTAGTCCTTTGGTTCAGTTGCAGTGCCTGCTACCAGGGTTGGAGTGACTGCAATGTCTTTCACTGGGGTTGGAGTGGCTGCTTTGCTCGCTGCTGGCGGATGGAGAAGCCATGTTTTCTGTTGCTTTGCAATCCGATCCGTAGACATCTTTTTCCCCTTGAGGTTACTGTATACTTGAGGGTACTTGAGGGTTCTGTAGGCATAGGTCAAGCCCCAGCATGTTGTGATTTCTTCCTCTCTGGTATTGCCAGGATGATAATACACCTTGTCTAAGAGTTTTACTAGTTTTTTTGATTTTGTGCTTGTTCAGGGGTGAAGTTCCAAAGCACTGGAGGTGTCACTGGCATAGGTGCTTCCTCATATGATCCCACACACTCTGCCACTCATGAATGTCCAGCCTTGGGGAACACTCTTGGTGGTAATCTTAGTTGTTTAACCTTAAACAAGACCTCAATTACATTCAACAAAATGCTAGTTCCCAGCAAAAGAAGCAGGCTGGTTTCAGGGGTATTCACGGTCTTTAAAATTCTCAAATGCTACTGTAAATAGCCTGGTCTGGGAGTGGAATTTCCAGGAGGATGTCCCCTCCATAGGTTGGCCCCCTGAGGCATGGGAAAAAAAAGAGGTGTAATTGTTAACCATTCCTATTAGATGCCTCCCAAAACGTAGAGGCGATGACCACGCTGAGAGTACATACCCGATCAGTTTCATGAACAATAATTCTATTGTATCACAAGCCATTACCATAAGGTACAATGAAACAAGAACCTTAGTTCAGGCCAAAACCGAAAACACTAAAACAGCAAATACTGGCTCCAAGTAAGGTGCGACGTAATGAAACTCGGAGACCAAGCTCAACAACTCTGAGAGCAAATAAATCAACATTGTGACTAGTGGTAATTAATTCAATACAATGAATGCTTATCACAAACTCATTTCGACACAGCGGTCAGATCTGTCGTTATTTCAACCCTTCTTGCCCCATGCTGGGCACCAAAAAGGACTGTCGTGGCTTAAGCCCAGCCGATAACTCAGAACCACTCAGCTCTTTGCTTACACCACCTTTCCGCCCAGGAAGGTAACTGCCTTTTTACAGTTTTTTGAGGCTATGATAGGTATAAAATGCAATAAAAGTATTTTATACAAACAATTGGCTATTCACTCAATAGCTTGTTTATTCTATGGAAGAAACCGCAACTGTTCATTAGCTTACAACAATCCATCAGTCAGTGGCTGTCTTAAAAGAAGCCAGTCCAGCTTTTTACAGAACCTTGCTCTTGAACAAGATAAACAGATTCCTGAAAGCTGTTGCTGAATTCCAGCTTGAGGATGGCTTGGGACAGACCATTTCCTCCATGCTTTGAGCTTATATGTAATTAATCTCACTTATTAATTACACTTATATGTTCAATTAATTACAGCCAGAGTCAAATTATTGCTATATAATGACTTTTATAATCAGTGTTCAGGAAATGCATACAAAATTTATTAGAAACTGTTGAATATCAGCTTTTTACAAATATTTCCATTGCACATGCTTTCTCCAGTTATATTGTGTTTCAGATCAAATCATTCACATGAAATATTTCACTACAGTTATTTCTGTGAGTTCAAAGACTGCAGAAGAAATAAGAGAAAATAATGCTTTACCTTAAGTTATCTGCATTTTCTTTCTTCCTTTATGTAGACAAAATTTCAATGTCTAGAGTTACATTCAGGCAGGATTTCCCCTTAGTGAAGCCATGCTGGCTGTCACCAACCACCTTACCGTTTTTCATGCACCTTAGCATGCCTTCCAGCAGAATCCTCTCCAAGATTTTGCCAGGCACAGAGGTGAGACTGACTGGTCTGTAGCTCCCCAGCTCATCCATTTTCCCCTCCTTGAAAATGGGGATTATATTACACTTTATCCAGTTGTTGGGAACTTCACCTGACTGCCACGATTTTTCGAATATGATGGGCAGCGGCTTAGAAACTTCATTTGCCAGCTCCTTCAGGACCCGCCAATGAATTTCATCAGGTCCCACGGACTTGTGCACGTTCAGGTTCCTAAGATGGCCTCCAACCAGATCCTCTCCTACAGTGGGCCCAAGGTCTTCATTCTCACAGTACCTATATCTGCCTTCCAAGACTTGGGTGGTGTGGTCAGAGCATTTGCTGGTGAAGACTGAGGCAAAGAAATCATTGAGAACCTCAGCCTTCTCCAAATCCAGGGTAGCCAGTTCTCCTGATAACTTCTGGAGAGAGCCCACATTATCCCTGGTCTGTCTTTTTTTTGCAGCATACCTAAAGAAGCCCTTCTTGTTATCCTTAACATTCCTAGCCAAGTTTAATTCTAAGAGGGCCTTGGCTTTCCTAACCTGGTCTCTAGCTTCCCGGACAACATCCCTGTATTCTTCCTAGGCTGCCTGTCCTTGCTTTCACCTTCTATAAGTCTCTTTTTTCCCTCTAGTTTTCCTCAGCAGCTCCTTACCCATCCATGGAGGTCTCCTGGTCCTCCTGCTGCACTTCCTTCTAGTGGGGATAAAACACTCCTGAGCTTGCAGTAGGTGATCCTTGCATATCAACCAAGAGTCTTGGGCCCCCCTGCCCTCTAGGGCTATATCCCATGCAACCTTACTAAGCAGGTTCCTGAAGAGGCCAAAGTCTGCTCTCTTGACCTCCAGGGCAGTGAGCTTGCTGCATGCTCTTCTCACTGTCCTGAGGATCTCGAACTCGACCATCTCATGATGGCTGCAATCAAGGCTGCACTGGAGCGTCACATTTCCAACCAGCCCTTCCCTGTTGGTGAGCACCAGGTCAAGCATGGTTCCTCTCCTTGTTGGCTCCTCTATTACTTGCAGAAGGAAGCCGTCCTCCACACAATCGAGGAACCTCTTGGATTGCTTGTGCCAGACCGTACCATCCCTCCAGCAGATATCAGGATGGTTGAAGTCCCCCATGAGAACAAGGGCCTGCGAGTGTGAGGCTATTTCTATCTTTCTATAAAGCACTTCATCCACTGAGTCCTCTTGACCAGGTGGTCTGTAACAGATGCCCACAGTAATGTCCCCCATCGCTGTTCTCCCTTTGGTCCTGACCCACAAACTCTCTGTTGACTGCTCACCTGCCCCCAGACAGTGTTCCATACTTTCCAGCCTATCACTGACATAAATAGCAACTCCCCCTCCCCGTTTGCAAGGCCTGTCTTTTCTAAAGAGCCTGTAACCCTCCATTCCAACACTCCAGTCATTTCTTCTTATCTTCTGGTTACTATGTTGTTCCTCTTAATTTTGACTCCTTTCATTAAAGGAACTATTTTTCCTCTGTCATTTTTTTTGCAGCTCCCCGGAAAGAGAGTGGCAATCGGCAAATGAGGGAGAAGGTGCGTGCTGTAAGAGTGCATCCATTTTCTTTGCTTTGTCACCGGCTGCGTTTCTTGTCGCTAGAGGGAGCATTTACTCGTGAAATTATTTTGCTCCCACTCGCGCTGGCCACTAACATGCCCCTGCTTTTTCGTTTTCTTTAAAAATCAAACCAAAACAAACCCTTCACTTTGCCAGACTAAACAGTTTTCACTAAAATTACTAAATAACAAAAATAACTGTCTGTCAGTTATGGCAGAAATATCATGATTTTGAGCTGTTTCCATAGTAACTTGGAAATAGATGTTTAGGAACGCAGCCTACTAAACTGAGAGTAAATTAAATTTGGGAAAATCTTCGGTAATTATAGTGAGTTTAGTGGGACTTCTGTGAATTCAATAACGTGTCCGTTTGAGGAAAATCTATTCCATTCTGCTTGATCAGCCAGCTCAGGTAGTTTGCTATATTGTACTATGTCGGAAACCTTTTTGAATACAAGCCAGAGCTTCCACTTGGCAGCTGGTAATAGAAACAACAGGAAGAAGATGAAGGTCATGCTTTCAAAAAAATGTAAATAATACCTTTTGAAACTTATAGGTAGCAGCTGAAAATGAGAGGAAAACAGAAAAGATTTGTAGAGCCAAACTTTAAAATTAGAGGCTGACTTATATTTGCTATACATCTTGCAGTAGAAGGAAAGTTTAGGTAAGTGCTGTGTTGTGGGGAGTGGCAGCCAAAGCTGCTTTTCTGTTTTATTTAATGCTAAGTGTAATCATCTCTCATGATTATCTCATGAAAGAAGCTACGACTTGTGACACTATATTGTCTTTAAGTATTGAACACAGCTTTGTATGTTAAAGGACTTTTCACTTCTTGATCAATCACTGAGGAAACAGAAGAATTGCAGAGATTATCTCCTAGGGAATGAGAAGTAACTTTGCAAAGACACCTGTAACTCTTAGTCCTCTTTTATGTTACTTAGGTGATCTTTATATGGAGTACTTAATCAGAAGATAATTTTGAACACCCAGAATAAAAATTTTCTATTTTCCTACTGGTCTCTTTGAAAAGCTTAAATGAAGAGAACCTATTCCATCTTGCAGTTCTATAAGCTGTAAATAAATATTTTGTGGTGACTTCAATTTAAGTTGGAAAATAAAACTAAGCAACTAAATGGAAGACACAGGAAGATTTTGCCCAGTATTCAAGAAAATCATTTGGCAATAACTCTGGAGCTTCTAATTGCTAGCTGAAAGGAGAAACTTAATCATTCAAAGTACAGCAGAAACTGAGAGGAGCTTTTTCTGTAGTATTCTTGATTATAGGAATGTAGTCTGTCAGTTAACAGAGATAAAGCACTCTGCTGTCAAACTATTTGAGTTGTAAAAACAGAAATTATAGAGTAAAAAGTGTGAGGACAAAAGAGGATTATGCACATTTTTTGAATTCTGTTACTCTGTGTGTATTTTTAAAAAATGGACAAAGGAACAATTTCAGTAATACTTTGTAGAAACCATATTGCTTATTTCTGGCCATTAATATCAGCAGATCTTTAAGGCAGCATGCTGAGTGAGTTATGCTTGCTAAGAAATGTGGCCTTTTGATTTTAGTATTACAACATACACGTTGCTGTGAGAATTTTTATTTGTAGTTGAGTAGGTTAGCATCAACTCAGGTATAATTTCAAGAGAGTTCTGATATTGTGGACAGACTTCCAAAAATACATCCTTTTAAAAGAGTCAGCTTTAATCTTTCGTCTTTCACAACCTATATAAAAATGCAGCTAAGATTTGTGCACAGATCTGGGTTTTTTTCAATATTTCAGCATGGAAGTAGTGTAGTAGTGGTTGCAGACTGGTTTTCTAGCTACATTCACTTGATAATGAAGAATAGCTTTTTTCATCTGCATATGAAAAAAAGTATGTGTGTTGCTAAATGTTTGTTAACTTATAAAGCTTAAAAAGAGCTTTGCTTTCTATACAAGAAAAAAATCCAAAAAACCAACAAATCCCCAACATCTGAAAGCAGCTTGAGGCATTTAACGCTTCAGTTTTAGTAGCTAAAACCAGAAACAATCACAATTAATCAAACAAGCTTGTATTACTAAGTCAATAAAATTACAGTATATAGATTTGGTATATGGATTTGGCGTATGGATTTGGCATACTCACAATTAAGCAAGCAGCTGACTTACACCGAGTATCTTGAGAGTCTCAGAAATAAGATGCCCTGGTGGAGGTAAGACCTCATAGCAATAGACACTGTTTCCAGATGAAGAAGTGACTAACGAGCTCAGATGCCCTTCAGCATTGCTCCAGCTCACGTTCTACTTCAGCATTGCCTTTTCCTGGCAAGTGTAGGAACCTCTGGGAAATAACAGTTCAGTGCTCCTGATAGGAAGCAGATCAGCTAATGATGTATGACAAAGGGGTGTATACTAGCGCTGCCATAACATGTAGGATAATGAGACTTCATTACCAGTTCTGAGCTGACAGGGAGAGCAAAGGGCTTAGCTACAGCACAGCGCAAATATGAGCTAAATCAAATAATAGTTTCCTACTACTACTGGCAAAGGCTGTATCAAAAGAAGGGTAATATAACTAGGGGAGATAGATACAGGAGAGAGTTCATCCCTGACAAAATGATTTAGTTATTCTTCTGAAAAAAAATGTACTGTGTTAGACCTGAAGACAAGGTACAACATATAAAATAGAAATGTGAAACATTTCTAGAAAATACAAACACAAATGTGAAAAAGGTGGTTATTTTTGGTTTGGTTTTTTGTTTGGTTTTTTTGTTAATTTTTTTCCCTTGTAACTGTTTGCATGAAGTCTTGCAAAGCTGAAGAGCACAATTGGAGCATGTCTGCATATGTGGGTTCTCACTTGCCCCTGCTAGGTGCACAGCGACGCTGAACAGACATGAAACTACTCAGCTGAACTGAATGTTGAGCAACTAGGCAGGCTGTCATGAGGTAAAATGTATGAGAACCTCTGTTTCTGGAACTACTATATTAACCAAGTGTTCAAAGCAGAGGGTAATGTGGATTGTAGACTACTTTACAAGCAAAATAAGATTTTGGGCTTCATAAATTTTTAGTAAATGCTTATCTCCTACGATTGTGGTGACCTAAAGGATGAGAAATCATAACACTGTTTTTTTGGGTTTTTTTCCCCCGAACCAGGATTTTAAATCTAGTGTAATGCTGCTATCCTGAACAGTTACAGTGAGCTCCTTAGGCTTGTACACTAAGGTTCCCATCACTTCTACCCAAGTAGTAAATAACTTATTTTTCAGAACAGTAGTGATTTAAAACAGTCACTGAGGGAGCTTATGATCCCTTGCACAGCCAGCTACACTTCATTTTCCACTCTGGCCCAATATCATCACTGATACCAGTAGCAAGATTAACAATTTGTTTAGTAAGAAGGAATGATGTTATACAGATAGATACTACATCAATTATAGTGCAGGAAACCTGATGGTAAATACCAGTTACACGCAAAACTGCACAAATAGTAGAATCTAAATTTCTTCTTCACATAAATCCAAACCATGTATTTTTTATACACTTTTATATATGTAACACAAAACCTAGCTAGGGTCAACTCAATAATGAGTTTCATGTAACTTAAAGTAGTTCATCAGCTGGTTGATTCTTTGGCTTCATTTCATGTTGTTAGACTCAACAGTGGAAAATTGTCCGAAGACTTATGGTCATTTATGACATCCAAAGATCCTAGTGGCTTTGTGTCTTTGGGAAATAGGTTGGGAATAAGATTGGTTTAGAATATTTTTTTCTTCTTTTTTCTGTTTACAACAAATAAGTTTATGATCTGGAATGGTACTTAGAACTTACGTAGAAGATCTGGAATTCATATAAAAATATGTATAATTGTGTACCTGTGTTACAGTCTGCATGTGTTATACTCTTCTCAATTGCACTAATAGCTATCCTATTCACTTTTAATGGGGAGGTGAAGACTATAGAGCTTATGAGGAGATTTACTTTTTTCCTGAATGACCTATTTTCTTTCAAATACTATTCAATAACCTTTCTTTTACTGTGGTTTGCTTTGTACTTTAAGACAAAATTGATCCCTGAACAGAAGGTTGACAAGAGAGTTACATGCCCTTTAAATTCTATGTAAACTCCACCTGGTGAATGGGATTTATAATGATATTTTGCAAGGAACTCCACTTCACCTTCAAGACGTGGTTAAAGCTTTCTTGTCTTGATATAGTAGGCCATTTGTGAGGAGAGACACTGCTTAATATGAGTAGAATCAAGCTTCACCTTTTTCATCCTGAATTTCTTGAAATTTTGAATAGGAATTGTAAGCAGTAATCCAATACTGTAAACAGTATTTTCCACTTGTCACAAGACTTCTTTCTCAGCATCTGTTACCTCATTCCTACCTATTGACAGCAACTAAGTATCATCTCTATGTTTAATGTCATTGTCATACTAGATCAGACTATCATTTTGTTGTCCCTAAGTCCTGTTTGTTGTGATGCCTATAAACAAACTCCTGAAGAATGTGTATCCTTAAAGGCTGAGTTTAAATATATAAAATTTGGAGATTTAATAAAATTTTAAATGAAAGTTTTTACATACTTTGCAATCCACTTACATTATGAGTGTTTTAACTTGGACTCTTTATCTATGCTGTCATTCAGACATCCTTGATGTGCTTAACTGTTGGTCATAATAAGTAAGTTCCACAGCTGAACAATCATCTCTTCTTATAAATATGGGCCGATTCTTTAAACAGGACATGTTTTTCTGCTTTTCTGTTTTAATTTATTAGGGTGGAGATCTTTGGTCTCATTTTTCTGTTAGTTTTTGTACGCAAGGCCCGAATTTAGTCCAAATATGTATTAGTATTAATTCCAGATGAAAACAGTGTGGAACAAAGTAATGTTTTTTTTCACTTAAAGACTCCAAGTTGTGCAATATTATCTACTATTTTAATGTACTGTCATTATTCAGGAAATAAAGTTTGTGTTAGCTTTTAAAAACTAGCACGAACAATCATATTATAGTGAAGGAGTTATAGATGGCATGGTCTTGGCTTCCAAAAGCATACTAGAATTTATTTCCAATATCTTTATTTCTTCAATCACAAACCAGTATAAACGCTGGAAGAGTACACACAGTAGCTTTGCAGGCAAGAAATTTAATTTGAACTGTGTTTCAGAAGTTTAGACCTGTGCCTGTATACACTTGTATATTAATATGTATATATTACATGTCTCTTGTCATTATTAACAAAACTGTCTTTAATAGATTTTATAATCAGGGGAAGTTTAGATTGGATATGAGGAAGAAATTCTTTACTGTAAGAGTGGTGAGGCACTTAAATGGGTTGCCCAGGGAAGCTGTGAATGCTCCATCCCTGGCAGTGCTCAAGGCCAGGTTGGACAGAACCTTGAGTGGCATGGTTTAGTGGGAGGTGTCCTTTCCTGTGGGAGATGTCTTTTCCCATGGCAGGGGGGCTGGAGCTAGATGATCTTAAGGTCCTTTCCAACCCTGACTATTCTATGATTCTATAAAACCTAAACAAGCTACGATGATTATCACTTTGGTTAATTTGGACAAATGCATGAGTATTTATGTGTATTTGCAAAAATAATTATTTTAAAGCATAACTGAGTTTATGGTTCTGACGATGTTTTTAAAACAGCATTCATGTAAGGCTTTACTATCTGATCTAATGTCTAAACCACGAAAAGTCTTGCAGCCTTCCAAGACACTTGCTCAACTTGTTTCAGGGCAACCTCATTACTACTTTTCTACCTTGGTCTGTAGCTAGTTCTGAGATAATATCTTGAAGGTTTGCTGGCTAATACATCTTTTTGATTTAGCAGGATATCCTTGGTGTTTCAGGCTTTTTTTGTGGCTATTGTTGCTGTTGTTGGTGGTTAATTTTTTTTCTGTGAGCTATCCCAGCAACACAACTGCCAACACAGCACATTTTAGCTGTGTACAGAGATATAACCATTCTTCTTGCTTCTGCCTATTTACTGTGGAGAAAAAATACTTGTCTGATTCGTATAACTTAGTTCTTAGGCTCAGTTTGTGAAACTGGCAGCCTTGATGTCTTGGAGTTCCAGATCTAGAATCAACTAGATAATGCAGATCAGAACTGAAATGTGTGGACAGAATTTGAAGATGAAACTTGTATAGCACCCATCAGCAATTTGCCTGCTTTGAAAATGTCACTACATTCATTAGTGCTGATCTGATAGTTGAATAACTGCAGTTAAATGTTACGATAAAGAATCAATCATCTTCTCTAACTTTCTGTAAAAACCTAGCTCAGAAAATGCATTAGTGTTTGCATCTCTGTTCTTTTTGGACTGTATGACAGCATAGAACATAGAGTTACAGGGATAACTTCAGAGTATAAATCAAATATATTCTGAAAATTATTAATGCTTTATAAATCTCTATTGACTTGATAACTTCTTATGCTAAAAGGGAATTCTTATTTGTATAAGTATTAGTGGCTTAGAATTTAAACTTCTTGAAGTGACTGCTTTGGGGGAACAGCAAGATCTAATTGAGCAGTAGAGGCCTTTTATTTTAGCAGAAGTTAAAAAAACTGTACTGAAAAATACTCACAGGATTGCATCATCCTAGCCTGTGATAGCTATAGATTAATGTTACAATTACCTTCTAGTATATTTATTTTCTGTCTGTTCCAAATCTGAATTTATACCCTGCAGGAGGAAAACAGCTTGGTACTTTATTTTTGAAGGTACTGTCAGTAACTGTACTAGGCTTCTAGATTATCTGGGAAAGGTGAGACAGAAGGTCTGTTGTGAGCTGGCTTTGCAGTCATGTGTCTGCTGACTGCACACTTATGAATAACTTTCTCCAGCTGAGTAGCACAGATAGTGACTGTTCATATCTTTCCACCCCATGTGGACTTCGATAACTATCACATTCTTTTCTGAATCTGCTTGAAATCTTTAAAGTGTATTTTCCCAGCATCCTATAAATTCTAGATCTCTTTTAACTTGAATGAGGTAGGGAGGGAAGGCACACAGCTATTGCTGATAAGCTGTTTACTGTCTTATGCTTTGTAAGTTCAGCTTCCTTTTTCTTGTCTCAATATTGTTTGCAGCTTATCTGCAAATAATGGTGAAGCATGAAAAGAAAATAGAGACAAATAGCAAAAGATTTTACCCTTTTTTGGTTTAAAACATCATATGTATTTTGGGCTTGCTTATGCTTAGGATACATTGCTTCACAGTGTACCATTTGGACAGATGTGATATATGCTGCTCTGCTCTATTACAAAGTCTGTAATATTCAACTATCTTCTCTAAAGCTTCTGTTGGAAGGTTGGATAAAGTAGCATTGAGACAATTTTGTTTTGTCAGGGTTGTCTGGAAGTAAAATTTTTGAAGTTATACGGATGGGGAATGTTGTACTTTAAGTGCGTGAAAGCAGCATTAGTAAAATTTGCTTGAAATAGCTTATGGTAGTCCATCTTTTGTTTTCACTTTATACAGTATAGTTTAGAGGCATTCTTTTTACAGGAAAAAAAAAAAACCAAACCAAGCAAAGAACAGAACCACCTCTAGCACCCAGTTTTTCGGGAAGAAAGAATCCAGGGAGGCGAATGGGAGGCAGATACTGCCTGTTTTCAAGGAAGTAGTGCTGAATAAAAGGAGCAGGAGAACCCACAACATTACAAATGGATTTATACTTTTTGTTCAATCAGTGTAACATATTTTGTTACACTAATCATGCATGCAATGTTATAACAGAATTATAAACTCCATGAAGAAATAGCAAACTGTTACGACAAAAGCAGTCATGTAAGCAAAACATCACTAAGCTATTTTCACTTCAGAAAGACAATAATTGTGTGGCTTCTTGCTTGGAGATGTGGGTAAGAGTAGGGTAGGATAATGTGGGCCCAAAATGCCTGCTGACAGGAGAAGAAAGCCTTATCGTTTGCCTTCCTTCCTTCAGTCTTCCCCAGAAGCCACTCCTGCTAGGTTTTACAGAAGCTGACAGATACAGGTAAAAAATGAGAGACTTGAGAACTGCCAAAGGCATTAGATTACCATAAGTGATTGAGACAATAATTATTATACTGTCTTGTATTTGTCCATTCTGTCACTAGAAATAAATGTAGAAGGATGCAAGAATTATTATAGACAGATAGGAATAGCCTCATGCTTTCAGGCTCTTGTCCTCATGGGGGACTGCAACCATCCTGATATCTGTTGGAGGGATGGTACAGCCTGGCACGAACAATCCAAGAGATTCCTCGATTGTGTGGAGGACAGCTTCCTTCTGCAAGTAATAGAGGAGCCAACAAGAAGAGGGACAGTGCTTGACCTGGTGCTCACCAACAGGGAAGGGCTGGTTGGAAATGTGATGCTCCAGTGCAGCCTTGCTTGCAGCCATCATGAGATGGTCGAATATGAGATCCTCAGGACAGTGAGAAGAGCATGCAGCAAGCTCACTGCCCTGGAGGTCAAGAGAGCAGACTTTGGACTCTTCAGGAACCTGCTCAGTAAGGTTCCATGGGATATAGCCCTAGAGGGCAGGGGGACCCAAGACTCTTGGTTGATATTCAAGGATCACCTGCTGCAAGCTCAGGAGCGATACATCCCTACTAGAAGGAAGTGCTGCAGGAGAGCCAGGAGACCTCCTTGGATGGATAAGGAGCTGCTGAGGAAAATTCAAAGGAAAAAAGAGGCTTACAAAAGGTGGAAGCAAGGACAGGTGACCTGGGAAGAATACAGGGATGTTGTCCAGGAAGCTAGAGACCAGGTTAGGAAAGCTAAGGCCCACTTAGAATTAAACTTGGCTAGGGATGTTAAGGATAACAGGAAGGGATTCTATAGGTACAATGTAAAGAGAAAACAGGGGAGGGACACCATGGACCCTCTCCAGAAGCTATCAGGAGAACTGGCTACCCTGGATTTGGAGAAGGCTGAGGTTCTTAACAACTTCTTTGCCTCAGTCTTCACTGGCAAATGCTCTGACCACACCACCCAAGTCTTGGAAGGCAGATATAGGTACTGTGAGAATGAAGACCTTGGGCCCACTGTAGGAGAGGATCTGGTTGGAGGCCATCTTAGGAACCTGAACGTGCACAAGTCCGTGGGACCTGATGAAATCCATCCGCAGGTCCTGAAGGAGCTGGCAAATGAAGTTGCTAAGCCGCTGTCCATCATACTTGAAAAATCATGTCAGTCAGGTGAAGCTCCTGATGACCGGAAAAAGGGAAATATAACCCCCATTTTCAAGAAGGGGAAAATGGATGAGCCGGGGAACTACAGACCAGTCAGTCTCACCTCTGTGCCTGGCAAAATCTTGGAGTGGATTCTCCTGGAAGGCATGCTGAGGCACATGAAAAACAGTAAGGTGGCTGGTGACAGCCAGCATGGCTTCACTAAGGGGAAATCCTGCCTGACCAATTTGGCAGCCTGCTCTGATGGGGCTACAGAACTGATGGACAGGGGTAGAGCAGTTGATGTCATCTTCCTGGACTTGTGCAAAGCGTTTGACACTGTCCCACATGACATCCTTGCCTCTAAGATGGAAAGACATCAATTTGATAGGTGGACCACTTGGTGGATAAAGAACTGGATGGATGGCCGCACGCAAAGAGTTGTGACCAGCGGCTCAATGTCCAGCTGAAGACCAGTAACGAGTGGTGTCCCTCAGAGATCAGTGTTGGGATCAGTCTTCTTCAACATCTTTGTTCGTGACATGGACAGTGGGATTGAGTGTACCCTCAGCAAGTTTGCTGATGGCACCAAGCTGTCTGGTTTGGTTGATACATTGGAGGGAAGGAATGCCATGCAGAGGGACGTTGACACGCTTGTGAGGTGGGCTGATGCCAACCTGATGAAGTTTTACCATGGCAAGTGCAAGGTTCTACACCTGGGTGGGAGCAATCCCAGGCACAGCTACAGGTTGGGCAGAGAAGAGATTTAGAGCAGCCCTGTGGAGAAGGAATTGGGGGTGTTGGTCGATGAAAAACTGAACATGAGCTGGCAGTGTGCGCTCACAGCCCAGAAAGCAACCGTATCCTGGGCTGCATCAAAAGGAGCGTGACCAGCAGGTCGAGGGAGGTGATTCTGCCCCTCTACTCTTATCTTGTGAGATCTCACTTGAAATAATGCGTGCAGTTCTGGTGTTCTCAACATAAAAAGGACATGGAACTGTTGGAACAAGTCCAAAGGAGGGCCATGAGGATGATCAGGTGACTGGAGCACCTCCCGTATGAAGATAAGCTGAGAAAGTTTGGGCTGTTCAGCCTGGAGAAGAGAAGGCTGCGTGGAGACCTCATAGCCTTCTTCCAGTACCTGAAGGGGGCCTATAGGGATGCTGGTGAGGGACTCTTCATGAGGAGCTGTAGTGATAGGACAAGGAGTAACGGGTTCACACTTAAACAGGGGAAGTTTAGATTGGATATGAGGAAGAAATTCTTTACTGTAAGGGTGGTGAGGCACTGGAATGGGTTGCCCAAGGAAGTTGTGAATGCTCCATCCCTGGCAGTGTTCAAGGCTGGATTGGACAGAGCCTTGTGTTGCATGGTTTAGTGTGAGGTGTCCCTGCCCCTGGCAGGGGGGGGTTGGAACTAGATGATCTTCAGGTCCTTTCCAACCCTAACTATTCTATGATTCTATGATTCCATGTGTCTGGCCTTTTGAGCCCATCGTGGCTCAGGACATGCAACAGTGGAACTTGCAGCCTTTCATCATCCTTTTTTTTAATCTGTTTTCATAGCCACATGTATAAATGAAGCCTTTTTTTCCATTTTCTCTAATTTTCTGCTTAGTTTCCCTCAAAGCAAGCTCTTTTTAGAGCCTTTAAGTAATCCATTACTCTGATGCTTTTTTCTTGAAGCTTTACAGGCTTTGTTTCTCCAGGGAATGGACTATATGTTTTGTTCGGTACTGTAACCTGTAAATTACTTTATTTTTGGAACTGCTTTTTTTACTTTCAACTGAGATGCCTGGGCATTAGATATAGGCAATCATTTCCTGCCTTATAATGTTACAGTCCCAAAACAGTGTTACCCAAAGGCAGCCTTGTGTTTCACAGGCTTCTTAGTCAGCTGCCGTACACCTGTGGAACAGCCCTGTGCCAAGTGCTGCCTCAGCATGACTCTCCTGAGTGAAAGCACTGCCACGTGGCTGTCTGGTGGTAGGTAGTATCTATTAGTTGTAGTGGAATATTTCACCCCAAAGTAAACATTTTTTTAGACATTATCCTCATCTATAATCATTGTTAGGTGTGGAAAATGAGATGGGAGCAAGATATGCATAAGAAAGATCCCAATTAAAATTTTGCAATGAGTTTCATATGTAGTATGCTACATAAATTTAGTAACCACGTAGATTTGCGCAGTGTTCCCATGTGGTACTTACGTTGACCATAGATGAGCTGGATCTGAGCATAAGAAAAAAACCAACCCAGCAGCTGAATGGATTTAAGCCAGCAAAGTGAGATTCTTCAATTTAAGATCAACTGTAGTAACTAACCCTTGCTGGCATTCTCTGTGACCATTCCAACCTTAATGGAATTGTGTTATTTAAATTCAATAAAAATGCAAAGTTACTACAAAGCCTGGAGTTTTCGATTATGCTGTAGACAAGATATTTGGGTTGTTTTCCCCACCTTTTTGCTGGTTTTGATGGGTTTTCAGGTTATTTTGCTTCTGAAAGACAAAGGAAACACAATTCCCTTGACTTTATAAGCTACCTCTGCTTCAGAACAGGTTTTTCTCATTACTGTTATTCTCCTGTCTGTGTCAAAATAGTTTCATATGCCTTAGGGTATTTCTAATATCATGCCCATTAGAAGTGGGAGGAAGGTGACATAACCAGATTACATTAGTGTATTCTTAGCCAGGAAATGGCGGTGTAAACAGTAATTTGCTTACAAATATTTACTCTAGAAAAACATGACCTGAATAATGAACATCACCTGTTCATATGCTGCCAAAAATCTACTCTCAGCGTCATCCCTATAGCAGTAACAATGCCAGTTATTCTGGTTTCAAACAACTTGAAAAGATCTAACACTAACCATATAATCATAAAATCATAGGATAGTTAGGGTTGGAAAGGACCATAAGATCATCTTGTTCATACACCCCTGCCAGGGGCAGGGACACCTCACAATACTCTGCTCACATGAGACCTCACTTGGACTATTGTGTGCAGTTCTGGCGTCCTTAACATAAAAAGGACATGGAACTGGTGGAACAAGTCCAAAGGAGGGCCACGAGGATGATCAGGGGACTGGAGCACCTCCTGTATGAAGATAAGCTGAGAAAGTTGTGTCTGTTCAGCCTGGAGAAGAGAAGGCTGCATGGAGACCTCATAGCCTCCTTCCAGTACCTGAAGGGGGCCTATAGGGATGCTGGTGAGGGACTCTTCATGAGGAACTGTAGTGATAGGACAAGGGGTAATGGGTTCAAACTTAAACAGGGGAAGTTTAGATTGGATATGAGGAAGAAATTCTTTACTGTGAGGGTGGTGAGGCACTGGAATGGGTTGCCCAGGGAAGTTGTGAATGCTGCATCGCTGGCGGTGTTCAAGGCTGGATTGGACATAACCTTGTGTTGCATGGTTTCATGTGAGGTGTCCTTTCCCCTGGCAGGTGGGTTGGAACTAGATGATCTGAAGGTCCTTTCCAACCCTAACTATTCTATGATTCTATGATTCTATGTCACCCAAGGTTCTGTCCAACCTGGCCTTGAACACTGCCAGGGATGGAGCATTCACAACTTCCCTGGGTAACCCATTCCAGTGCCTCACCACCCTTACAGTAAAGAATTTCTTCCTCATATCCAGTCTAAACTTCCCCTGTTTAAGTTTTAATCCGTTACTCCTTGTCCTCTCACTACAGTTCCTCATGAAGTGTTCCTCTCCAGCATCCCTATAGGCCCCCTTCAGATACTGGAAGGATGCTATGAGGTCTCCACGCAGTCTTCTCTTCTCCAGGCTGAACAGCCCAAACTTTCTCAGCCTATCTTCATATGGGAGGTGCTCCAGTCTCCTGATTACCCTCGTGGCCCTCCTTTGGACTTGTTCCAACAGTTCCATGTCCTTTTTATGTTGAGGACACCAGAAATGTACGCAATACTCCAAGGGAGGTCTCACAGGAGCGGAGCAGAGGGGTAGGATCACCTCCCTCGACCTGCTGGTCACGCTCCTTTTGATGCAGCCCAGGATATGGTTGGCTTTCTGGGCTGTGAGTGCAGATTGCCAGCTCATGTTCAATTTCTCATCAACTGTCACCCCCAAGTCCTTCTTCACAGGGTTGCTCTGAATCTCTTCTCTGCCCAACCTGTAGCTGTGCCTGGGATAACTCCGACCCAGGTGTAGAACCTTGCACTTGGTATGGTCAGACTTCATGAGGTTGGCATCTCCCCACCACACAAGCCTCTCTAGGTCCCTCTGGATGGCAAAATGTACTATGTGTATTTGCAGTTTTGCATGGATAACTTCTTTTTTTTTTTTTTTAATCTAAATAGAAGTTACTAAATACACCCTGAAATATCATAGTTCAGAACCTGGATAAAAGAAAAAGTGGGGAGAACTTAGAAAGAGCTACATATCATTAGCAGGATCCTGCTAATGTCCTCAGACACCTTAACAATTTGGCAGAAAGTTGTCTTTACTGCCTTGCTGTTTGGTTGCTCACTTTGGACAGTTTTAAATCTAATTTCTAGGAGATTTTCTGTTAGTTACTTTCCCCACTGATTTGTCTTTTTGTTTCTTTAAACTGTCAATTTTCTACCTGTGATAGAGACTTGTTAAAAGCATCATGCCTTGCATCATGAAAGAGACATTGTGGTAAGATTTTTTTTTTTCTCCTCTTTGTTGCTTACGTGCCACAAAACAGTTACAATTTCTTTTTTTTTCTTGGCACAGATGAGAGCAGTGGTTGCACTTTGCCCAGAGACAGCAGGCAGTAGTCATACATATCAAGTGGAAAATGGTTAGCTTTTTGGTAACTGTCAAGCTTCTATGTGTTGGTGGAGTTTTTTCTTCCCTTCCCTCTAGTCTAGATAAAGTAATTATTTGTATGTGTGTTTTAAATCTTCCTCTTTATTGCTGTTTTGGTTTTTTTGTGTGCTGGAAAAGTAGGTCTGGCAAATTGACACAATCTTGGTTTTGACAAAAATATAATGAGGAAAAATGCAGTTTCTTTTCAGTGATGTGCATGCTGTCTTGTTTCAGGAGTACAATGCAGTCTAAAGTTGAAAACACTAAGGAGAATCTTTCAAGCCTGCTGTAACATTGAGAAATTGGATCACTTGACCTGAAATGACTAAACCATGAAAATACATCGAACAATGGTAGAAATGGGGAAAAAGACATGAATCCTGACAGAAAAGTTAATGCTCTATCTGTTGAACCTGGGCTACATTGGTATCCCTTTCCAATCAGTATGATTTTGTTATTTGATTATAGTATAGTTGTGAGCTCAAAATTACAAACAAAAATAATCTTGAAATTGAAATAGTTGTTGCAAAAAGTCACACATAAATTCACCTTTATTAATGACCTGTAGTAATTAGTTTCCATCATAGGTTCAGCAGCAGCAGTCATTTTTCTCCTTCTTGGTAGCTGGTGTAGCGCTGTGTTTTTAATTTTGGCCTGGGAACAGCGCTGATAACACCAGTGTTTTGGTTACTGCTTAGTGATGTTTTGGTCTGGCCAAGGACTTTCTGAGTTTCATGCTCTGCCAGGGAGGAGGGGAAGCCGGGAGGAAGCAGAGACAGGACACCTGACCCAAACTGACCAAAGAGGTTATTCCATACCACAGCACGTCATGCCCAGGATGTAAAGCAGAGAGCAGAGACCCGGAAGGGTGGGGATGCACTGCGTGGTCGGGCTTGGTATTAGGTGGTGAGAATTGTATTCTTTCTTTGTATTTTTCTTGTCATTATTATTATTGGTGGTAGCAGTAGTGGTCTTGTGTTATACTTTAGTTACTAAACTGTTCTTATCTCAACCTGTGGGAGTTGCATTCTTTTCAATTCTCCTTCCCATCCCTCCGGGAGGGGGGGGGGAAGAAAGAGGAGGAAGTGAGAGTGAGAGAGAGACTGCGTGAGTTATTCTTAAACCACGACAGTTTCTAAGTCCGATAATGTAATGGATACTGTAATTATGCACTTGACAGATAAGACTGACTTGGAGTATTGTGTGCAGTTCTGGTGTCCTCAACATAAAAGGGACATGGAACTGTTGGAACAAGTCCAAAGGAGGGCCACGAGGATGATCAGGGGACTGGAGCACCTCCCATATGAAGATAGGTTGAGAAAGTTGGGTCTGTTCAGCCTGGAGAAGAGAAGGTTGCGTGGAGATCTCATAGCATCCTTCCAGTACCTGAAGCGGGCCTATAGGGGTGCTGGTGAGGGACTCTTCATGAGGAGCTGTAGTGATAGGACAAGGGGTAACAGGTTGAAACTTAAACAGGGGAAGTTTAGATTGCATATGAGGAAGAAATTCTTTACTGTGAGGGTGATGAGGCACTGGAATGGGTTGCCCAGGGAAGTTGTGAATGCTCCATCGCTGGCGGTGTTCAAGGCTGGATTGGACATAACCTTGTGTTGCATGGTTTAGTGTGAGGTGTCCCTGCCCCTGGCAGGGGGGTTGGAAGTAGATGATCTTAAGGTTCTTTCCAACCCTAACTATTCTATGATTCTATGACTCCTCTTCCATATTAATGCTGTGACTTAGTATCTGTTATTACTAGAACATCACATTAGTGCAAATAAGTTTTTCATGATGTTCTTTGCTTAGTTGTGTTGCCCCCTGTGTGCTTCAGCTGGTGTTAGTGAAGGAACATAAGCCTTTCATTTGTATGCTTATCAGGCTTTAAAGAATGTTCTGCTCTCATTTTTACCACCATAAGTTGTGAGCAGTCTAATGAAATAAGTGAGGTATGTAACTTTAGTAAATGAAGTCTTGTTAGTAGAATGAGGAATTTCGACATATAAATTATTTTTCCACAGTCAGAGATGGGAAAAATCATTAATACAATTGTCAAGGGGGCACAGCATGACTTTTTTTCTTGATTCAGTTCTACCCTAGTCCCCTGACTTGAAAGTCTCAAATGTACATTGGTGTAACAATTCAGTGACCTACTGTCCAGTGAAACAATTTTCTAAAAATTTTCTCTGTTTTGGAAGGGGTGTCATGGATGCATCATTCCTCCTTCCAGAGTAAATCAGAATTAGTGGAATTCATTATTGTTGTTGTTATTATTTTCTCTTTTTCCCTGTACAAGCTGTGTATCCAACTTAAAGGATTTATTAAGAAACCTTTTCACTTGTGTTTGGGGTGTGTGTGTGTGCTATTTCTTTGATGTTCCGAAGTCTGAAGTGACTGCTCCGTATCTTTTGCGGTTTTAGCATTGTTAGTTTCTGTGTAGTCCTATGGTAAGGATAAGTTGTGATGTTCTTTTCCATTTCAAATGAAACTGGATTCAATTACATATTTTTCCATTGTTCACTCTGTGTTTCTGTTTGTTTTTAAATGATGCATGAACTTCTTAGGAAGAGGAAAGCTAATGTAGAAATACCTTCTACAATCTTTCTACTTCTCATTAATGTTCCCCTAGGCCTTGAGGGCTGCTTGTGAGTTTGAGCTCCCTGTTTGGTACTGTTGCTGAAGAACAGCTTGTCATAGCCTTTAGTTGTGTTCCGAGGGGAGGAGAGAGTACTGAAAAGAGCTGGGTTTGTGCTTTTTATTTCTGTTGTTGAGCATTCGTATTGGCCAAATGTACCATGGTAGCATTATAGGTGGTGATGAAATGTTGTCAATAAATCCTGATGTTAAACATCTGGCAACTTGCTGTAATGTAAACTATTCCATGAATGCATGTAATGTAGCTTTTGATGCTTCCATAAATTGGCATTAAACCCAGGTATTTTATAATTTTAAACACTGTAATGCAATATTTAAATCTACCTATTATAGCTCTTTCTAGGCAAGAAATCCACATGCTTACTTTAGAGGACATTTCATCTTATGGTGTTAATATTGTTAACCCAAGCTACTTAATATGTGTGTTCTAACAATTAATAAGAAATAAATCATGTTTGGATTCTGCTAGTCCGAGTAAAGAATGTGCTTCCCTTATGTTAATATCTGTCCTTGCTCTCCTTCTGGCATGGAAAGTGCAGTATAGTAAAGCTCTCTTCCAAATTTGTCAAAACAGATATAAATGCAGAAATGCCTGGGAAAATATAACCTTAAGAATCATACAGAGCTCTAAATATTACCTAATATTTAAGATTACTTTAAGTATTCATTACTTTTTTATTTGCTTACTACACACTTGAAATTTTCATAGATATTTTGTACTGTTCTTGTATATTTCAGAATTCCCTTCACTATTAATGATAAAATGTAACCATGGCAGAAGATGAAATAGCCTGTAAGAATCTTTTGCCTCTGGGAAGTGCGAAGCAAACTTCTTCACTGTACTAGATCTGTCTGGTTTTTGTTACTACAGAAAAATGAAAATACTTTGGCTTGGCTTCAGGTTTTCCATTGCTCTGTTGGGTTATTAAACATACAGTCGAGAGCCAGTAATGACACGTATTGCTTATGTACTTTGTCCGTTCTTTACAAATAGAAGATTCATTACAGTGTTTAAGACACTTGGGATTTATTGACTTGTCTTTCTAAGAATCTCTTATTCTCATAATTGCTTTTGAGAGTGTTTTCCTGCTTTCTTCTCCCACATTAATCATTGAATCATCTTTTAATATTATAATCAGTAGTAACTGAGAATGCTATCCAGTAAACTTCGTACTAACAGCTGGCTTCTTCCAAATTATTAGGAGTATTAAAGGTGTTTATGGATGTGAGGGAACCAAGCATATTGATTAGGTAGAATTGAGTGCTTTATTACCTTGAGAATAATTTGAGAATGTTGACGGGTGAGTTAAACATTATGTCAGAAATGTCCAGTGGTTAGTATTTTACTGTATCCATTTTGTATTTAAAACAAAGAATTCCTTAATTTTCAACTCCTCTCATGACTCTGAAAATAATTTTCTAAAATTTTTGTGCAATTTGATGTGCTTTGCCAGTGGGACTGAAAGGAAGCTTAGCTCTGGATTCCTGTGTTATTCACAGGGAAATGTAGTAATTACTGAAGACAAGTGTTATGAGCGAACAGTGTGACAACCAAGGGCAAACAATCCTCTCATACAAAACATATGCTCTTTTAATTCTGACATTACTTCCACATAAAGTACTAAACCTTGAGTATTGGAACACTGATGTATTCTGTTCCAGTTTAGCCATATTCAATTGAGGCTTAGGAGATAATACTGTGGGCTTTGAGTTTTCCTTGTTTTTTCTTTTAGGGTGAAAAATAAGCTGCAGTATAAGCTCAGAAATTAACATAATGCTTATACTCTGAAATGTTGTATTTTAATGATAAATACCACTACAATATAATTCTTGCTTCTAAATGCATTTGGAAGGATGACAGAAGAAACCCTTACATAGGTGATAATGTACCTTGAGTTTAATTATAAGATGTAAATAATATATTTCTACATATAAAACAAATAATGAAATCAGATTTAACACTTTAAGGACATCTAGGAAATCTTTGCTTGGGAGAAGCATTTGTTCAGATAAGATGATATGCTGTGCATCCTTTAAGTGCACTGGCTGCATTGACCAGCTATTGAAAGATATTAAGTGATAGAAATGAAAAGACTTCAAAAGACCTCATGTTCTTACTTTGTTTCTCCTTCAGCCCAGCTCTGTAAGAACAGGCTTATAAAAATTAAGTTGGTTTATCTGGTAAATGGGAGATTATCTTCAATAGCTAGATAAGAGGGAACAAATTGACAAGTCACAAATAATTTGGTGATTTGTCGAACAGATGGAAACCAGATTTTTTTTAAGCTGATTCTCTAAAATGTAGTGTAGCAAAGGAATTTGAATGCAAAAATAAACTTGGAGTTCCATGGTGACACAGAATCACAGATTAGAACACACTGACATGAGACTTTTTTGTGCATTTATAGGGGGATTTATGTTGTACAGAGATGGTGGTTAGAAATTACAGGAACAGAATTCTTAAAGATAGTAGCTTTTATATTGTTAGATCGAGATAGATGCTAGAAATACTCATTTTCAAGGCATGAACCAACTCAAAGAAACACAAGATTTTTAAAATCCTTTTCCTCATTGTACTAATACTCAGTTCTAGCAGTATGATCTCAAAAAATGTAAAATCAACATCTTCAAACTGATGTAGATTTGGAATTTTGTTTTGGTGAACAATCTATAGACCTTCTGAGTAATCATAGGGCTCAACATAAACACTGAAATAAGGACATGTAAAAATAAATGGATTTGACTGAGTTTTACTGTGAACAGAGACCGACCATACAGGAAGATCCAGCTGTAGGTATGTTTCAGCATATCCATATGAATGAACTTGTTCTATTTCAAGCAGCAACTTAGTCTTATTTTGGCAGGTATAGGTGCTAGGATCTTTTTTAATTATTTTGCTGTTGGTAGCCTTTTGATAAAGGATTATATTTAAATAGTTTCAAAAATTAAATGTCATTATGATCATTGTTTAATAATCTTTTTTAACAACTAGATTTATTTGAAAATAGTGCCATCCTTTTTTCTCATTTAGAAGACTGGCTGTTAATGCCAAGAATTCTTTGTACCAAGTACAAAAAAGAGCAAAGTGTATTTGAATGACTTACTTCAAAATTCTGCGTTCACATGACAAGCACCTTTTCTTGTAAGTCAGTGACAGCTCTTTTCATAATAAGACAATTTCATGCACTTTAAGTATAAATTAGTATTTCTGTTACCACTGACCTCATGCTTACCAACAGGAAGGGGCTGCTGGGTTACTCGCAGGGGAGACTGTCTCCTGGAGTAGGGACACTCTAAGGTGTTGCGGATGCAAAAGAAAAGAGGGGTATTGTTGGGGAATGGCTGCTGGAGAACGGACACGATGAGACCATAGGCCCAGCAGTAGTGAACCAAAGGCTTTGAGGCCTTGGCTGAAGGTTACTAGAGAACGTGTGTGTGAGAAGAGTTTGAGAGAGTTGGCAGAGGAGCCTGAGAAGTCGGGATATGTAGGGAGGAACTGATAACTGCAACCTTGAAGCACAGCTGCAAGCTGGAAACCCCCTGGAACATAACCAAGAGGAAAACTACAGAGGGCGGTGGGATGTGAATGTAACCTTTGAGCTGTGATCAAGCACGTACCAATCATGTAACCAATCATGTATCAATTAGTAGCATAAGTGGCCAATCATATATTAGCAAGTGTGCCTGCATAGAGTATATAACTGGAACCCTCAGCTGAAATAAACCGAGTCTGATGAATGATCATATTGATCGTCTTCATTCTCCCACCACGGAGGGCAGGCAGGGGGGCCTGCCGCAGGCAGAGGAGCCTGCAGTCGTTGCCTACCGCACAGGCAAGAGGAGCCTGTGGGCCCCGCCCACGACATAAGGAAGCCTTGGCAGCAGCGATTGAAATAGTCAAGTTTGGGTTCCTCAGGGCAGTGAGAAAGGTATGCAGCAAGCTCACTGCCCTGGACTTCTAGAGGGCAGACTTTGGACTCTTCAGGAACCTGTTCGGTAAGGTTCCATGGGATAAAGCCCTGGAGGGTAGGGTGGTCCAAGACTGCTGGTTGATACTCAAGGATCACCTGCTACAAGCTCAGGAGTGTTGCATCCTGACTAGAAGGAAATGTGGCAGGAGGGCCAGGAGACCTCCATGGACGGATAAGGAGCTGCTGAGGAAACTTAGAGGGAAAAAAGAAGCATATAAAAGGTGGAAGCAAGGACAGGTGGCCTGGGAAGAAGTAGTCTAGCAAGTCCCGCTGACTATTACCCACTTGTTGGGGTCCATGTAGGTGGTAGTGATACTGACAGCAGTAGGCTGGGGATCATTAAGAAGTACTATACAGCCCTGGCAAAGGTGGTTAGGGGCTCTGGGGCTCAGACAGTTTTTTTATTGATCCTCCAAGTCAAACGGGAGGACTTTGAAAAGGTCAGATGGGCCTGTCAGGTTAATACATGGTTAGAACAATAATGGCATAGTCAGAGGTTTAGGTATTTAGGACATGGCACTTGATGTGGGAGGCCAGGTCTACTGGAGGCTAATGGTGCTGGTCTGACAAATAAGGGGAGGAGCTGCTTTGGTTGGAGG
Organism: Ara ararauna; assembly: GCA_028858755.1. Taxonomy (NCBI): domain Eukaryota; kingdom Metazoa; phylum Chordata; class Aves; order Psittaciformes; family Psittacidae; genus Ara; species Ara ararauna. Next base: position 927,783 of record CM054410.1, on the reverse strand, counting down.
CTTGCCAGGCTGGTCAAGGCAGCTTTAAACTAGATGTTGTGGGGGAAGAGGACATCGTTCCATCCCAACACACCCAGGCAGTTGCTAGAACTGTAATAAATGCTTGGAGAGGTTCAGAGATATTTCAGCCGCTCCAGCCAATGAGCCAGATTAATTTGGAACTCAGCTCAGATGACCCGATACAAATGCCCATAGAATGGGAAATATACAAGAGGAATTACAGATGAGTGCACAGCTACAGGGATATGATATCATTGGCATCACAGAAACATGGTGGGATCTACTCCAATACGATGAGAAAGTTGGGGCTGTTCAGCCTGGAGAACAGAAGGCTACGTGGAGATCTCATAGCAGCCTTCCAGTATCTGAAGGGGGCCTATAGAGATGCTGGGGACGGACTCTTCATTATGGACTATAGTGATAGGACAAGGGGTAATGGGTTCAAACTTAAACAGGGGAAGTTTAGATTGCATATGAGGAAGAAATTCTTTACTGTAAGGGTGGTGAGGCACTGGAATGGGTTGCCCAGGGAAGTTGTGAATGCCCCATCGCTGGCGGTGTTCAAGGCTGGATTGGACAGAGCCTTGTGTGGCATGGTTTAGTGTGAGGTGTCCCTGCCCCTGGCAGGGGGGTTGGAACTAGATGATCTTAAGGTCCTTTCCAACCCTAACTATTCTGTGATTCTATGTTTCTATGGCTCCTGTGACAGGAGTGTTGGAATGGAAGGTTACAGGCTCTTTAGAAAAGACAGGCCTTGCAAACGGGGAGGGGGAGTTGCTATTTATGTCAGTGATAGGCTGGAAAGCATGGAACCCTGTGTGGGGATGGGTGATCAGTCAACAGAGAGTTCGTGGGTCAAGGTTAATGGGAGAACAGCAATGGGAGACATTACAGTGGGAATCTGTTACAGGGCTCTGTGGATGAAGTGCTCTATAGACAGACAGGAATAGCCTCATGCTTGCAGGCCCTTGTCCTCATGGGGGACTTCAACCACCCAGATATCTGTTGGAGGGATGGTACGGCCTGGCACAAGCAATCCAAGAGGTTCCTCGATTGTGTGGAACACAACTTCCTTCTGCAAGTAACAGAGGAGCCGTCAAGGAGAGGAACCATGCTTGACCTGGTGCTCACCAACAGGGAAGGGCTGGTTCGAAAAGCAACGCTCCAGTGCAGCCTTGGTTGCAGCCATCATGAGATGGTCGAGGTCAAGATCCTCAGGACAGTGAGAAGAGCATGCAGCAAGCTCACTGCCCTGGACTTCAAGAAGCAGACTTTGGCCTCTTCAGGAGCCTGTTCAGTAAGGTTTCATGGGATATAGCCCTAGAGGGCAGGGGGGCCCAAGACTGTTAGTTTTTATTCAAGGATCACCTGCTGCGAGCTCAGGAGTGCTTTGTCCCCACTAGAAGGAAGTCAAGCAGGAGGGCCAAGAGACCTCCATGGATGGGTAAGAAGCTGCGGAGGAAAACTAGAGGGAAAAAAGAGAAGCTTATAGAAGGTGAAAGCAAGGACAGGCAGCCTAGGAAGAATACAGGTATGTTGTCCGGGAAGCTAGGGTCCAGGTCAGGATTGCTAAGGCCCAGTTAGAACCAAGTCTGGCTAAGGATGTGAAAGATAACAGGAAAGGCTTCTTTAGGTATGCTGCAAAAAAAAGACAGACCAGGGAAAATGTGGGCTCTCTCCAGAAGCTATCAGGAGAACTGTCTACCCTGGATTTGGAGAACGCAGAGGTTCTTAATGACTTCTTTGCCTCAGTCTTCACCGGCAAACGCTCTGGCCATGCTGCTCAAGTCTTGAAAGGAAGTTACAGGGACTGTGAGAATGAAGACCCCGGGCCCACTGCAGGAGAGGACCTGGTTCGCAATCATCTTAAGTACCTGAATCTGCACAAGTCTCTGAGACCTGATGAAATCCATTGGCGGGTCCCGAAGGAACTGGCAAATGAAGTCGCTTAGCCGCTGTCCATCATATTTGAAAAATCATGTCAATCAGGTGACATTCCCAACGACTGGATAATGAGTAATATAACCCCCAATTTAAAGAAGAGGAAAACGGTTGGCCCAGAAAACTACAGACCAGTCAGCCTCACCTCTGTGCCTGGCAAAATCTTGGAGCAGATTCTCCTGGAAGGCATGCTGAGGCATATAAAAAACAAGGTGGTTGGTGACAGCCATGATGGCTTCACTAAGGGGAAATCCTGCCTGACCAATTTGGTGGCCTGCTCTGATGGGGCTACAGAACTGATGGACAGGGGTAGAGCAGTTGATGTCATCTTCCTGGACTTGTGCAAAGCATTTGACACTGTCTCACATGACATCCTTGTCTCTAAATTGGAGAACCATCAATTTGATAGGTGGACCACTTGGTGGATAAAGAACTGGCTGGATGGCCGCACGCAAAGAGTTGTGACCAACGGCTCAATGTCCAGCTGGAGACCAGTACCGAGTGGTGTCCCTCAGGCATCGGTGTTGAGACCGGTCTTGTTTAACATCTTCGACGGTGATGTGGACAGTGTGATTGAGTGCGCCCTCAGCAAGTTTGCTGATGGCACCAAGCTGTGCGGTTCGGTTGATATGCTGGAGGGAAGAGATGCCATCCAGAGGGACCTTGACATGCTTTAGTCGTGGGCTGATGCCAACCTGATGAAGTTTAACCATGCCAAGTGCAAGGTCCTACACCTGGGTTGGAGCAATCCCAGGCACAGCTACAGGCTGGGTGGAGAACTGATTCAGGGCAGCCCTGCAGAAAGGGAGTTGGGGTGTTGGTTGGTGAGAAACTTGACATGAGCCAGCTCCAGCATGCGCTTGCAGCTCAGAAACCAACTGTGTGCTGGGCTGCATCAAGAGGCATGACCAGCAGGTCAAAGTGATCCTGCTTCTCTACTCTGCCCTTGTGAGACTCCACTTGGAGTATTGTGTCAGTTCTGGTGTCCTCAACATAAAAAGAACATGTAATTGTTGGAGTAAGTCCAAAGGAGGGCCACGAGAATGATCAGAGGACTGGAGCACCTCCCATATGAAAATGAGAAAGTTGGGTCTGTTCAGCCTGGAGAACAGAAGGCTGCGTGGAGATCTCATAGCATCCTTCTAGTATCTGAAGGGGGCCTATAGAGATGCTGGGGATGGACTCTTCATTATGGACTATAGTGATAGGACAAGGGGTAACGGGTTCACACTTAAACAGGGGAAGTTTAGATTGGATATGAGGAAGAAATTCTTTACTGTAAGGGTGGTGAGGCACTAGAATGGGTTGCCCAGGGAAGTCGTGAATGCTCCATCGCTGGCGGTGTTCAAGGCTGGATTGGACAGAGCCTTGTGTGGCATGGTTTAGTGTGAGGTGTCCCTGCCCATGGCAGGGGGGTTGGAACTAGATGATCTTAAGGTCCTTTCCAACCCTAACTATTCCATGGTTCTACGATTCTATGATTCTATGAAACATTTTGTAGTCTGTATCAAGTTTGACTCTCCTATAGTGCTGATGTCATATCTGTAAATGCCGACCTATCCTGACAGAACTCTCAAGTATCATGGCTCTCAGTTGCTTTCATTTTTGTCTTGGCTGTAGGTTTATTTCTACAACTTTTATTTACTACAGATCTTTCATGTTCTGTAGTCTGACACCTAAGCTACTAAAATAAATGGATTATCAATATCAAAAAGTAATGAATGCTGTTGGCCTTTTCCTGGCCCATGGGTGTCTAGGGACCAGGTGTTAACTAGGCAGGAGTATCTGGTCTGTATTTATCCTAAAGACAAAAAAAACCCTATTAAAGAGCAAGAAAATGTGGAAAGAGAATGTTGTAGAGCTGGGCTTCTGGATACTGGAAAAAGTTCTGCACAGAATTCATGATGGGCTATCAGAGCTCACCTCTATCCTTTGGGGTATAAAAACAGCCAAAAGCAGCCGTGTTCTAACCATGTAGTCAGAAAGTTACAACAGAGACTGAAACATTATTCTGGCCATTTGGGAACTTCTTCAATAGAGCTTTCCCCCTTTTCTCCATGAAATTGGACTTTGTAGGCTTGCTATTTATTTTATTGTTACTGGTATACTGCTCAAAGACAACATAACTTAGGAAAGAATAGGGATCACATTATTTTTATCACATGAACAAATATACCTTAAAGAAAACTTAATCATGCACACCTAGCACTTACAAGAGTTATATGGATAAAAATGACCTGTGCAAAACTGCATATTACTTGTAGAAAGAATCCAGAATTAACAGACTGTCACAAATAACATTCTGTACCATAAAGTTTGTGTTGAAATATTTATTACTGAAATCAATGAGAATTAAACTAAATCTATCAAGAAATGTTTTAATTACATACTCAAATATTGTCAAGTAGATTTTTTAACACATCTTCTACATGAAGTGCATCTAAAAATAACGTCCATTTTCATTCTCTCAAATTGAAATACACTCTGGGACCAGCACAAAAACTGACACCAGGATACAGCCTTACGGGTCTGATTTTTGAGCTTCTAATTAAATTCTTTCTAGACATCTGACTGGGTTAATTTTTAAGTTGGGAAGTGTTGAATGTGTGCAATTCCCCTCAATCCTCTTTTTTTCCCCCTTAAATTTCTTACATTCTAAGCATTTGTAAATATATTAAAAAAAAAATTATTATGGAAATCTGTGATTACAGCTGCTGTTAATTTTTTATTTTAAAGAAAAGATTTTTTAGTTTCTAGGGTTGTATATTAAAGTTTTGGGTTTTTTTTTTGTACAATAGTCACACAGCAAGCATTATGGTTTTACATACATTTGTAAATAAAGGATATGTCCAGTACAGGCTGGTTGATCACCTTTAGTGAAAGGCTTCCTGAAAACAAAATACCAGAATAAACTCAAACAAACCAGGGAATAAAACGTAGGCTAATGTAGAAGTCATATTAAGTACTCCTGGCAAATTGCAATGTACACAGCAGGCACTGCATGTTACTTCGAGCTGCAAACAGGGACGCTGAAACAAGTCTGCTGTACAGCTGTTAGATTTTGTTTCAATAAATAGTCTGTACAGTATCAAACTGTATAAAAAGTTTAAAAAACACAATGAGAATTATTTTATTTTAAAAAGTTTTTTATATTGTAAAAATTTTAAAATTAGGTCCAAACCACTATTAAAAAAGTTATGAAATGTGCAATTTTGCAAGTGGAATCAAGGGGTGTAATAAATGTTCCAAGGGCAAATTCAGAGTTGCTTTGTGATTTCTCTGTCTCCAGTATCTTCATGTACCTGGTAGTCACACAGACCTCAGAGCAGTTCTCTTCAGGCAAGTAGGACATGAGCTAAAAGTATTACCACTGATTTCAGTAGGGAAGATTTGCGGCAATATGGAGGAAAAGGCTATTTAAGGAACAAATGTACAGTACGGCCTATTTATGACAGTACTTGGAAAAGGCAGGAACAAAATTGCTTTCTAACTACAGAGCTGTGAAATCAGTGAGCCATATGGATCTGTAATATATGGCAGAATATTTTAAAATCCCAAACCTTCTTGAAAAAACATTACTGTGAAATTCTGCATCTAGACTAACATGAGTACTTTACTTGTGTTTAAAGCACAAGCTGCAAAATTATGTATGTTCAAATATATTAAAATTCTTGTGACTCAGTATTTTAAAAGGCAGTAATCCTTTTCACTTCTCAAAAAGCAGAGTGAGGAACTCACAATTAAAAGCAATATAAATAGTAGGCAAGATGAAACATGGCTGTAACACTATTCTTGATTCTTAACTGGCACTTAACACTACTTTCAGTTTGACAAATACAATAAGACACCTATGTTGACATACACATGGTGCACTTTACTTTTATTTATATAACTGAGGTATTAAAATTGTCTTGAAAAGCAGATGCCTAAAGAAGAGAAAATTAGATAAGGAGGAGAATAGTAATCATTGTTTTCAGTCTTCAGTGATTAGTAGCTGTTGGGTTTTTTCTTCCAATATCCTTTACTTACAATTTCCATGCAAAGTCTGTCTTACTCATCCACTAGATAGGTATCTTGGGAAGATTGGAGGAAATCCACCATTTCTCAGCAAGAATTAGTTATGCAGACTTTTTTAAAATGAAATATAATAAGCTAAAAGTGTGCGTATCTCACACACTGCGTATACTACACTTTTAATATATACACTGTCATTGTACACAAGCATCTTGTAGACACTGATACCACCTTCACTAGGAAATCAAAAATCAATAGATAATGAACCTTGTGCCGCATCTTCTCTTCCTCGAACATAAATTTCACACGGAATCTCCTCCATCACCCTGTCTTCTATGACTTGCTCAGGGCAGTCATGCGCTTGTTTAAAAGTGTAACTACTTTTCTTGAATGTGCTGTTAAATGTTTTCATTGGCTGAGGCTGTGCAAAGTCATTGCGGAAGGGAAGCTCCACAGAGCTGAGGTTTGTCCGGCTTTGTTTTGTATTAGAGGCCTGGGAGCCACAGTGATGGTCATGAATGCATCTGGAAGCTGTTGAAGGGCGTCTCATTTTCTGGTAGTTTTCAAGTTCCTCTGATAAATCTGCCAGATCTGCAGAAATTTCTTTGTCCCTTAGTGAAAATAGTTCGTAATGTGGAGGATCAAAGACTTCCTGGAAGCCAGTTTTATTGAATGAAGTCTTGCAAGCCATAACCTTTTTGCGAGGTTGCTTCACTTGTACTAGAATTGAGATGACGAGAAGTACTAAAACTATTCCTGATGTGATGCCAATGATTGTTCCATGAGTTCTGGTAATTTGTTCAAACAATCCAGTTCTTTTCTTTTCTGCAAAGAAAAAATTAGGATTATGATGTTGTCCAGGAAGCTAGGGACCAGGTTAGGAAAGCTAAGGCCCACTCAGAATTAAACTCGGCTAGGGATGTTAAGGATAACAGGAAGGGATTCTATAGGTATGCTGCAAAAAAAAAGACAGACCAGGGATAATGTGGGCTCTCTCCAGAAGCTATCAGGAGAACTGTCTACCCTGGATTTGGAGAACGCAGAGGTTCTTATTGACTTCTTTGCCTCAGTCTTCACTGACAAATGCTCTGACCACACCACCCAAGTCTTGGAAGGCAGACGCAGGGACTGTGAGAATGAAGACCCTAGGCCCACTGTAGGAGAGGATCTGGTTGGAGGCCATCTTAGGAACCTGAACGTGCACAAGTCCATGGGACCTCATGAAATTCATTGGCAGGTCCAGGAGGAACTGGCAAATGAAGTTTCTAAGCCACTGTCCATCATATTTGAAAAATCATGGCAGTCAGGTGACAACCCCAACGACTGTAAAAAGAGTAATATAACCCCCAATTTAAAGGGAAAAATGGATGAGCTGGGGAACTAAAGACCAGTCAGCCTCACCTCTGTGCCTGGCAAAATCTTGGAGCAGATTCTCCTGGAAGGCATGCTGAGGTACATGAAAAACAACAAGGTGGTTGGTGACAGCCAGCATGGCTTCACTAAGGGGAAATCCTGCCTGACCAATTTGGTGGCCTGCTCTGATGGGGCTACAGAACTGATGGACAGGGGTAGAGCAGTTGATGTCATCTTCCTGGACTTGTGCAAAGCATTTGACACTGTCTCACATGACATCCTTGTCTCTAAATTGGAGAACCATCAATTTGATAGGTGGACCACTCAGTGGATAAAGAACTGGCTGGATGGCCGCACGCAAAGAGTTGTGACCAACGGCTCAATGTTCAGCTGGAGACCAGTAACTAGTGGTGTCCCTCAGGCATCGGTGTTGGGACGGGTCTTGTTCAACATCTTTGTGGGTAACATGGACAGTGGGATTGAGTGCGCCCTCAGCAAGTTTGCCGATGGCACCAAGCTGTCTGGTTCCGTTGATATGTTGGAGGAAAGAGATGCCATCCAGAGGAACCTCGACACTCTTGTGAGGTGGGCTGATGCCAACCTGATGAAGTTTAACCATGGCAAGTGCAAGGTCCTACACCTGGGTTGGAGCAATCCCAGGCACAGCTACAGGTTGGGCAGTGAAGAGATTCAGAGCAGCCCTGCGCAGAAGGACCTGGGGGGGTTGGTCGATGAAAAAATGAACATGAGCCGGCAGTGTGTGCTTGCAGCACAGAAAGCCAACTGTATCCTGGGCTGCATCAAAAGAGGCATGACCAGCAGGTCAAAGTAAGTGATCCTGCCCTTCTCCTCTGTTCTCGTAAGACCTCACTTGGAGTACTGTATGCAGTTCTGGTGTTCTCAACATAAAAAGGACATGGAATTGTTGGAACAAGTCCAGAGGAGGGCCATGTGGATGATCAGGTAACTGGAGCACCTCCCATATGAAAATAGGCTGAGAAAGTTGGGGCTGTTCAGCTTGGAGAAGAGAAGGCTGTGTGGAGATCTCATAGCAGCATTCCAGTATCTAAAGGGGGCCTATAGGGATGCTGGGGCGGTACTCTTCATTATGGACTGTAGTGATAGGACAAGGGGTAACAGGTTCAAACTTAAATAGGGGAAGTTTAGATTGGATATGAGGAAGAAATTCTTTACTATAGGGGTGGGGAGGCACTGGAATGGGTTACCCAGGGAAGTCGAGAATGCTCCATTGCTGACGGTGTTCAAGGCTGGATTGGACAGACCCTTGTGTGGCATAGTTTAGTGTGAGGTGTCCCTGCCCCTGGCAGGGGGGGTTGGAACTAGATGATCTTAAGGTCCTTTCCAACCCTAACTATTCTATGATTCTATGATTTTTCACATTTTTGATTGCGCATTAAAACAAAACAAGCTTTATTGTGATTGTCACATAAGTGCTGTATTCATGGAATGACTTACTAGCATTGGAGACTAAATCTGTGTGTCGATGAGATTTATCATCCTTGTTCAGCGAGTCTAATTCTCTGTCTGCATTAGTGGCCACCGCACAGTATTTCAGCGGCGGGTGGAAATCTGTGGCCACTGTAGACTGACTCAGCTGGGATGTGGCTTCAAGCCTGAACCTCTACCCATCAGTTCACATTCCAAAATGTACAAGTAGGCTTAAATTAACAGCTACAGATAATGCTTCTCTTACAATGTTTTGCTCCTGCTGGTAACATTCCCATTGATGTCAGTAGAAGGAAACCCAGATTTCAAAATGTTCTTTTTTTTTTCTGTAAAAGGGAAATCTATTATCCTAATAATGATATGCAGGGGACTGTACTATTTGCTTTTGAGTCTCCTGGAAACTGAATGATTGTCTATTATGGAATTCAATGTCTAGCTGGAGACCAATAACGAGTGGTGTCCCACAGGGATCGGTGTTGGGATCAGTCTTCTTCAACATCTTTGTCAGTGACATGGACAGTGGGATTGAGTGTGCCCTCAGCAAGTTTGCCGATGGCACCAAGCTGTCTGGTTCCGTTGATACGTTGGAGGGAAGGAATGTCATGCAGAGGGACCTTGACATGCTTGTGAGGTGGGCTGATGCCAACCTGATGAAGCTTTACCATGGCAAGTGCAAGGTCCTACACCTGGGTGGGAGCAATCCCAGGCACAGCTACAGGTTGGGCAGAGAAGAGATTCAGAGCAGTCCTGCAGAGAAGGACTTGGGGGTTTTGGTTGATAAGAAAATGAACATGAACCGGCAGTGTGCGCTTGCAGCTCAGAAAGCCAACCGCATCCTGGGCTGCATCAAAAGGAGTATGACCAGCAGGTCGAGGGAGGTGATCCTGCCCCTCTACTCTGATCTTGTGAGACCTCATTTGGAGTATTGCTTGCAGTTCTGGTGTTCTCAACATAAAAAGGACATGGAACTGTTGGAACAAGTCCAGAGGAGGGCCACGAGGATGATCAGGGGACTGGAGCACCTCCCGTATGAAGATATCATATGGGATAGGCTGAGAAAGTTTGGTCTGCTCAGCCTGGAGGAGAGAAGGCTGCGTGGAGACCTCATAGTAGCCTTCCAATATCTGAAGGGGCCTATAGGGATGCTGGTGCGGGACTCTTCATGAGGAACTGTAGTGAGAGGACAAGGGGTAATGGGTTGAAACTTAAACAGGGGAAGTTTAGATTGGATATGAGGAAGAAATTCTTTACTGTGAGGGTGGGGAGGCAGTGGGATGGATTGCCCAGGGAAGTTGTGAATGCTCCATCACTGGCAGTGTTCAAGGCTGGATTGGACATAGCCTTGTGTGGCATGGTTTAGTGTGAGGTGTCCCTGCCCCTGGCAGGGGGGGGTTGGAACTAGATGATCTTCAGGTCCTTTCCAATCCTAACTATTCTATGATTGTATGAATTCGGTTATACCTTTTTCAATAGAAGGAGCTTTAGCATAGATGTATTCCACTTTCAACAGTCCAGTAACCAAGACAGATGCACAAAAAAAAAAAAAAAAAAAAAAAAAAAAGAGATGGGCTGGGGAGAACAGGTACAAAGTAGCCCAAATCATATGGCACTTCATATGAAGTTCACATAGTACTTCATATGAAACACACAAGATGGCAGCATCGGAACAAGATGGTTTTCATACTAAAAATTCATATTTGAAGATTAAATTTTTCCAGTTGGATTTCAGTTCTGTAAACGTACTTGTTTAGCAGTGTTTAAGTCAAGGTTGGATGGGCCTTGAGCAACCAGGTCTAGTGGAAAATGTCCTTCCCCATGGGAGGGGATAGGAAGTGGATGAGCTTTAAGGTCCCTTTCAACCCAAATCAATCTGTGATTCTATGATTGTCCTAGGGGACTTACAGAATTCTATACTGAGACTCTGCAACGTCCTCTGCTGGGGGAGGAAAGCATTTAAGACGACATAGAAGAAAATACAGTAGCCTAGGTGTTGCATACTATGTTCACATATCTGTCTCCTGGATATCTGTATTATGCACCTAAGTACTCTGCACACAGTGCTTGGAGAGAGTCTGTACCACCCTATACTGTTTGAAACAATCCATATACTAAACAGACTCCCAAGGAGTTGGCTAGTAAGAAATTATGTCTGAAATACGTTCTACTTCACAGCGTTGACTGTCTATTCTGAGTTACACTTGTATCTTTAACGTGAAGGGGGATATGTCCCTTCTCCTGGTGTCATGGTTTAAACATGCCTAGCTTACATGTCAGTGTTACCATATGTTGTGGGAGGTATGAATGCACTATGGCAGTTTTCTCGTCTGTGTCTAAGTTTCTTAAATCTCTGGTGAAAAAGTTGTCATGCAAAAGGTGATGTCTTCTTCAGTCTGTTTAAATGAATAACATACAACTGACTTTCCTATCAATTTTTGTGCCACTTGGCTTAGTTCACAATATGCTCAGGTTTTGTTAGCTATCCGTATGGACTACGTGAGAACTCTGGGTGCTGGCAGAAATTTTACACAACTGTGAAAAGTTTCTTTATAAGGATAGATATAGATTATTTGGTTACAGCAGCCTCCCTTCAGTCTGCCTACACTGGCAATACAGACCCAGTCTTCAGCTGTCTCTTCATTATTTGCTGTGCAAGTATTATAGCAGAATTTTGTTGTATTCAGCATAGAACATGGTAGGTTATTCAGCACCATATACAGTAATTTGCAAATACTGGGAAAGTCACTTTCTTCATGCTGTGACATGGTTTTAATGGAATTCATTTTTTAAATGCTGCAGTATGTGAGTGAAGTGTGAATTCTAGGCAAGATTCTAGAAAGTGGTTGGGGAAGATGGGAAAGAGATCTGGAAATTGCCCTTAAGAAGGAATTCTGAATATTAACAAAGCTAAGCATTGTTTAGAGGAGCTCACTTTTACATTGAAAACTTGGGAGTTGTGGATCAGCTTTGTTAACTGGAAAGCTTCCAGAATATATCTTGCATTTGAGTATTTATTAGTGGTGTGCACTTTTTTGTTTGCTCCAAATGAAATTTCAAATTAAGTTTTTTAATATGCATTTACTAAATATTTAAGCAGGATCTGTGTGTTGAAAAGCCATCTGATTTCAAGATTTTCTGTAAAGAAGGTTTTGACCCTTCCTGCAGGGTCAATTTTTCTTTGAAATGGAGTTAGTATTTAAACATTTCTGGAGTCACGTGTGCAGACCTGTCTATGCCATTCTTTTCCAAAAAAATCCCAAACCAACAAACAACCCTGCTCACATGTGCTCTTTTCTTTGTTTCTTTTACCAAGAGAAACTGTTGACCTTAAATTTATTTTGTTTCAACTCTGAAAATTCAGTGATTGTTGAAGCACAAATGAACGCATTTGCACTTTAGCAGAATAACAGTTTCCTCATGAGAAATTTTCCTACAAAAGCTGAAATTGAGACACATTTTTCCTGTAGCTGCAATGATTTAAACAATACTCCTATGCCCCGTGTTCTAAAAGCAGTGATTTACATCTCTTTTCCATAAAAGATCACTTCTGCTTCCTAAACAATTCTTCCTACCCGTTCTCACACCATAAGCAGCAGCTGCATTTACTCTGAGATATCCTGTGATTAACAGCTTAAAAGAAGTGTTTTAAAATTGTCTTTCGCTTTGAAGACTGTTGCTTGAGAAAGGGCTTTTATGCTTGAAGGCTTGTCTATCTTTTTCAAGCTCTGTATTTTTTTCTCTAACACGTATTACCTCTCCCTACAGTCTTTGCTTCATTAAGTTCAGAAATGGATAGGTTGCAACCTGGCAAATACTAGATTCTATTTCCTATTTAGCCGACATACTTTTAAAATAAGATACTTCATGCTGAAGATGAAGTAATATAATTATAAAGCAGCAAGATCAACATTCAAGATGCCTGCACATGTCCTGAGTTTAAACAAAAAAACTGGAACACCTGGCTGTCTTCAGCATATTTCCAGGAAAAAGCGATTTCATGACTTTCCTGAAAGGCAAACTGACCAGCTTAGCTCACAAAGGCTATACTTTGGATAATACTCACCTCTGCAGTGATTTTCATCCCAAGGGTATGCACAGTTCTGAATGCCATTGCACACTAAAGAATTATTGATGCACATGTTGCTATGGCAGAAGTAAGTGTTGCCTGAGCAGGGAGCTGCAGAAGAGAAGAGAAAGAAAACATTAGGAATTTTCAGTAAACAATGCACAGCAATAGAAATTGTAAATTCCTGTTCTGTTTTTTTTTATTATGTGTACTCATGTTTTAGAAATCAGAGAAATCATAGAATATCATAGAATCACAGAAATCATAGAATAGTTAGGGTTGGAAAGGACCTTAAGATCATCTACTTCCAACCCCCCTGCCAGGGGCAGGGACACCTCACACTAAACCATGCCACCCAAGGCTAAATCCAATCCAGCCTTGAACACCGCCAGCGATGGAGCATTCACAACTTCCCTGGGTAACCCATTCCAGTGCCTCACCACCCTCACAGTAAAGAATTTCTTCCTCATATCCAATCTAAACTTCCCCTGTTTAAGTTTGAACCCGTTACCCCTTGTCCTATCACTACAGCTCCTCATGAAGAGTCCATCCCCAGCATCTCTATAGGCCCCCTTCAGATACTGGAAGGTTGCTATGAGATCTCCACGTAGCCTTCTGTTCTTCAGGCTGAACAGCCCAAACTTTCTCAGCTTATCTTCATACGGGAGGTGCTCCAGTCCCCTGAGCATCCTCGTGGCCCTTTTAGCCCTTTTTAACACTTTTCTTGCACATCACTAATTGTGGGATGATTAACTCCTGTCATATGATTTCTGGCAAGGGCATTATCAATGCTACAAAAAAAATTCTTGCTCAGAATGGGTGGCAGATAGAGACAGTCACATACCACAGATAACGGAAGAAGGCTTTAATACTTGTCTTTAAAATAATACTTTAATACTTCACTTTAAAATACTTGCCTTTAAATACGTAAATATCATATGTTCATCGCCAATTATATATTTATTCAGTCTGCTGTTCATCTGCTATGTAGATGTTGTGAAGCAGTTTCTGAACATAGGCATTTTAGAGCCCATTAATATCTTAAGGCAAATCAGATTTCAGCTTGTGGAGGACTGTTTCAGTAATTGCAAGAGATTTCAATAACTGGAGGCATCTAAGTCATTCTTGCTTGTGAATCAAAGCTCCTAGATCCTCCCATTAGAGCTAATCCAGAGATTGAGAGAGTACAGTTTACCTTTTTAGCTATTTATCTATATATAGTTAGAAATTTGCAGAAATAAATTAACTAGAAATTTTCCCTAAAGATTTTATGTTTCTGTGAACATTTGGTACAGCTCCTTGACATTTAAAAAAAAATGTATTAAAAAATAGTAATAATTCTTTTCAGAATGTTACTTAATGTGCCTAGGGAATTCTGGGCACTGCTCAAAAAATTGTTTTTCTCTTTGTCTTTGTAATGTAACATTTTTTATTATATAAAAGTCTATTATCAGTGAAGTCAGTTATACATTAAACAGCAAAGATATATGGTAGATATTCTCTTTGATTACATAGAAAGAATTTACTCTTGAGCAGTCTGGATTCTCTGAAAAACAATACAAAACCCAAAGGCTACAGCAGAGGAGGGTGACTAAGCCTGAATAAAGCACTTCTCACTCCTGTGAGGCTTCAGAATCTCAGTGACAAAAAAAGGAGTAGGCAGGTTCTCCTGAATTTGGAAAGAAAGATTGCACAGGCTTTACTTTGTAAAGGAAAAATAGGCTCATCATTTAAACAGAATAGCTTAAAAAGGCTATGTATGTAATAGGCTATAACACCTACTGAAGTATTTCTGACTGACGTAAAGGAGGATCTATGAAATTCTTATCCAGAGTGGTTGTCATTGATCCACGTGTATCTGCTGGTGTTTCAGTATGGATCTGTATGGAGTTGTAGTTCTTTTGAAGGCAGGGGATAAATTACGATGTAAGACAAATTCCCTTTGCTTCATATATTCGGATGATACACTCTGTGGCTGCTTCTCCATATGCCAGCTCAGTCTCTATTTTACATTTCTGTGTAGTCTCCTTAAGATTTTTTGGATATGGCTTTTGTTCAGAAGTTCATAAAGATGGGAGAAATAGACTTAATTTTCCTTTTGTTTATCTGCGGATTACTTAATCTACAAGTTACAAGAATTGACTGGTTCCACTCCAGAGCTTCAAGAACGTAGCTGGGCTTATAACAGCTGCCTAAGACTGGCGCAGTGTTCGCAGTGTTCACAGTGTTCTTTGTATCTAGCATTATTCATGCACTGAATTGAGCCACAAATCAAATACATTGATTTTTAACATTTCTATTAGCTGAATTAGTCAAATCTGCAAGCAGAACTAGGTGTGTGTTAGGTGGCTGTCACGCACAGTTTGTTCATTTATGTAAATCTTTTCAGAAATACTGATTGTTTTTCATGGTTGACTTCATATAATTACAAATCATTAGTAAGGTAGAAAAGAAAAATAGTCTACTGATCTGAAAATAAGATAAGCAAGGACTCACTTTTTTCAGTTAGAAAAATTGCTTATCACTAGATAATTTAAAAATACATGAAACATTTTTCGAACACATATCTTTCAATTACCCTATCCAACAAAGATGGTATCTCAAATTAGAATATAAATTAAAAAAAACACGTACCTTTTCAGGTTTTCCTCCGCCAATGACTCTTGAGTTGCTTTAAAATTGTACGTTGGCAAAGTTATCTAGCTTTAGGAATAGTTAGTATTTCTACCTCTTGCACTCAAAAAAAAAAAAAAAAAAAAAGGCACAAAAAGAACCCCCAAAACCTCAACTCAACAGGAGAAAAACCCAACCCCACTTCAATATTTGTAATATAAACTGATAATTTCCCTTGCAAAGTTCATAGCATTTTCTAGATTGAAAGCTGGAATAACTTGCACTATCACTAATATCAATAATTATATTGAAATAAATGCTACAGAAAAAGCAGCTCTCAATTTTGCAAGTTGTGAATTGCAGTAAGCACCAGTTCTAAGCACAATATCTGTTATTAAATTGCCTCTTGTAGCTTAAACAGTAGACTAGTTTGATCCATGCAATTGTTTATTACTTCATCTAGGCAACATAAGCAATTAGCTATTTCTCTTAAGTCTCTTAAGTCTAACTTTTAGCTTGTGTTAAAATTTTACTGTTTTATGGAACAGAATATAAAATACACTTGTTATCTATAACCTAAACTTTTTGCAAGGTGGTGACCAGGATTCCTTTCAGGATGAGCTACAGACATGTTAGTTCTGTCAAAACCATACTTCTTTGAGAGCAAATCTATACTAATTATTCTTCAAGCAGAGCCTTTTGAAAACCTTTGGCTTAAGCATAGGTCTGATTTCCTGAAATGGCAGATGAGCTTTCTTCAGCTCTGTCCATGTATTACAGATCTGCTCTGCAGTTCTGAACTTAGTCTACTTTAGTCCTGAAGATGCCACTTATTTTCAGGCTGTGCAATATGGACGATGTCATCCTTTGTAAGTATGAGAGGCAATATATTCCAGTAAGTTCAGAGAGAAAGCACTTCAAAGAAGATCTCACAAAAAGCACACTTTCAAGAAACAAATTTATTTACAATGGTAATAAAGACTATCTATCTCCACCCCAGGCTGTCGGATCCAAACAGAAATCCAGTTTGCATTTACAGCTCTGCTTTTAATATAGCCTTCTTAAATAGTTTGAATTTAACCACTTATTCATGGTTGTGCAACACAACTGGACTTTGCTAAAAGAGCACGTGTGGGATTGCTCCAAGCCAGGTGCAGCTGAGAAGGAGGTAGCAGCTTAGGTGTAGCTGAAGTGCATGTACTTGCAGATCTGAAACTGGAAGTAATTCCAGACACTGTGGGGTGATATGTGTTCTCTAGCCTTCTAAACATCCTGTGAGAGCTTGAGAAAAACCTTTTGTGGCAGCTGGCAGGAAACTGGAAGTTGAAGGCTAGTGGGACAGCACACTTCAGTCACACTGCTGTCTTTTTAAAGTAAGTCCGTGCTCATCTGTAGAACTCTTTGTGAGTATGACATAGCCTAAGGCTTCATTATTACTGACTTAAAACAAAAAATAAAACTTTTCAGAATGGAGGAAATCCTTTCTTCAGGAACCATGCTTATAACTGTAATAAAGCAAGTATTTAATTTAGATGCCAGTACATGAAGGAAATGGAAACAACCTTTTTCATGTGTTCCTGCTGCATAATATATAGCTGATGTTTTTCCTGAAATTCCTGAAGTATCAGGGAGAACAGACACTTAAAATCTACTTACGATCCACAAATGAAGTGAACAGCATTCTGAATCTGCTTAGCCTACTGCCTTCGTCTGCCCACATCCGCACCACACCTGTCCCAGTCTGCAGCATGACATCATTTGCTACAGTACTGCAGAATTTTGCCTTCAGATTTTCAATAGAACTACTTCCATCATACACAGCAACAAAGTTTCTTTTGCATTCATTTGAATGCTCCATTTGATAGTCGAGAAATCGCATATAAATCTGTTAGAAAAGAGAAATTAATGTCTCTAGAAATAGTAATACAGAAAAGACAGTCTTTCTCAGCAAATCTTGGAGGTGTTGTGTCCCCTTACACATGTGTAACTCCCAATGCACAGCACTTTTAAGCTTATGTTTTCTCATTAAATGTAAATGTGGAGTACTACTTGAAGTTTGTGTCTGTTTCGCTTCATCCCCTCCCCAAAACAATCTCTACTTAATAATTTACTCTGATACATTTCTAATCCCCTTAGGGGAAAAAAAAAAAAAAGGTAAAAACCAACACACTTGCTGAAGAAAGCCCTAAAGAGCTCTGTTACATGTGCAGCCTATTACTCCAGAAGAGATACGAGAAACATGTGAATGTGCTGAAATAATTTTAATGGTATTTTGACTTTTCTCCTTTCTTCCTTTTTAATTTCTAACGTTAAAATATGAGGGAAGGAGTCTAGTCAGAAAGGCTCTGAAGAAAAATTAAGGAAATTAAAATTTGTTGCTTCAAAATGAAAGCTAATTACTGAACCATAGCACTGTTACGGAAGACACAAGCCATGAAGTCAGGAGTCATTTGAATAAAAATGGAAGCAGGAGAAAAGCAAAAGCTGGCTATCTAGGATGTGTTAATAAGCCAAACCACTCTTAATTCCTCGAAAACTAGGAATCTAATTCAAGAGAGGGCAGCGTATGTGTTAGAACATATGCAGCAAGGAAACTGGAAGACCAACACGGCACTTGGAAAATAAATAATTTATTTTGCTGGAGCAGGAAACTTATGCAAGATTGTAATTCAGCTAGAATTACATGCAAAATCACAGGCCTTTTTAATCTCTGGAACAGTTGGATTTGGATTCTCAAAATTCTAGAGGAAGTTAAATAAACTGTGTAACTCAGTCACCTAGGCATGCTGCAAAGGCCATTCTTAAACTTCAAAAATTCCTCAGATAACCATTATTTTGACAGAGAAGAAATCTATCTGTGTGAAAGCAGAGGTCTCCTGCTCTGTGGGAGAAGAGATGCTTCTCCTCTACCCACAAGGTGTTCAGAATGTTCCTCAGATAAGGTGTGGACTGGATGTATTTTGAGTGAGTACAGCCTACAACTACCACTCAGGCTGCTATTACAGGCTCTAAGGACCTTTTGGACAGTATGCATTTTCATGCATCTGCCTAATGATAAAAATCTCCAGCTCTTGTTTAGCTTGTGAAGCAGGGAAGACAACAGTAGATTAATACCATGCTTATAACTTCTGTATTACCTGTTTTTCCTGCCATTTTGCCATATCTCCCTTTTAACCTCAGCTACAGCCAAAGCCTTTTAAAACGGAATTGTGAAGAATTCACTGAGCCAAAACCAACCAACTTAGTGTGGGGAAATATAAAAATATTCCCCCCCCAAAACACATTTAACAAGCTCTATTGATAACATGGTAAAATAGTGAGCACAGGAAAAAGCAACACTTGCACATCCTGACTTTCCAATGTTTTCCAGAGGCAGGTTGCCAGCTCTGCCTCCCCTTGCACACTATGAAAAGGCGCAGCTTGTGCCGTATTATCTCATGCTTCATCTCACTATTGTGTGATTTTCAGTACACATTCTTTTCTTCAGTTTTTTTTTACTTGTTTTATCTCACAAAAAGAGGTGTGAGCTGTTAAGTGATAGTATATGAGCTGAAAGATGGTATTTTCGTTTAATGATTGACTTCATGTATCTGGTGTGAAATTACAAGGGAAGTTATAAATAAACTAGGACACTTTTAGTAGAACTATTCTCTGTTATGATTTTTAAAGTCCTTTAATTGCTGCAGTTGTGTCAGTTTTAAATATTTATTTTCATTACAAAATCAAATTAAGGAAATTAAAAATGTCTGTTTATTTTTCTCAAGAGATTGTACCATATCAGATCTAATGGATCTTATCATTATAATTCTGCCAGAATTGAAGCTTAAAAAGCTACTCTCAGAATACTAAGAATTAGTTTTCTGTAATGTTTTAGCTCTGTAATTTAGGATGTTGATCTAATCGCAGGACTGACCCGGCTATAACTCTGCCTTCTGGCAACATTCAGTAGTTTATTAAAATACTTAAGCATAAGACCTGGTGCACTCAAGTGGCAATGTAGGGTGAAAATGATTTCATTATTATTTCTGGAAGAACTGCTACTATTAATTTAGACTAGTATAGGGCTCCTGGGAGTTGAGTCACTTCCTCAAAGGCTCAAATATATTAATAAAGTTTTAGTTTCTGTTGTGTCTTGTCCTCTTACTACCATCTTTAAGGTTGCTGGTTTTGAACTTTTAATTTGGAAGTTGGTTGATAGGACTGGTTAGTTAACCATTAGGGGTACATAAGAGGCATAGAGTAGGTTTGTCATCTTGGCAGCTACTGCTTCGAAATATTTTTTAATTTTTATGTACATACGAGCAGTGATATGTGCTTTAATACACATACAGGAGCAAAATGAAAGATGGGTATACTATATGGAGAAAACAATATGTATTCTTCAGTGCAAGTCCTAAGTTATTAGCCATTCTATGTCTCTGAAACATATGGCTATTGTTTTTTGTTGCACAGGCTACATTTGGAATAATGAATAGAATTTTATCCTTCTCCCTAACAATAAAGCTCAAGTTGTTTTTAATGAGCATGATAGTGATGCTTTTCTAAGCAGTCTCTAGTTCTGTAGGCACAATCACAAATACCAGGTACCCAGGTAATGTATGCTGATTTTTGGCTTGAACAGCTACTAGGGCTTGGGCAGAAAAGCTCTAGCAAAATTTATTGCGTCACTTTGAGAGGGTGTGATCCTATAGCTAAGTCAGAAAAGAAGGAGTGACAAATCCTCAGCTGCTTCCAGCTAAAGCTTTTTATTTTAGCTAAGGCTACTGTTGAAAGTGAGGTTTAAGATGCTGGATTGTGAATTACACTGGGGAGGAGCAGGTACATGTTCTTTCGACTTTGAACAAAACCAAATTTTCCAATAGAACCACTGGAGGCAAAATTTTTAAATGTGACATCAAGATTTAAGGAAATTGATCAAAGCTATTAGCTAGCATCTTTGCCTGCCGTCTTCCAATAAAACCAGGGTACAAGTCAAATGCCCTTGAAAATTGTTGCTTGAACAGTGTTTCATTATTTCATATTTTAAGTTTCAAATAACAGGAAGACAAGACTGTTGACTTGCTCTATAAATTTAATTTCAGGAACAATCCTCTATCTGGATTTCGTAAGCCACTGATAAGTAACTCGTTTCACTGCAAGTGAGACATTATGCAAATCACAGCTAGCGACTATTACCTGTTACTAATGACTTGGAAACCCATTATATGTTGAATGATATGAATGAAACCCACCTTAGCATTTGGAGTAGCTTTAATTGTCCAAATGCAGTCAACTGCTTGTCCCGGTTTTGTTTTTCCTTCTTGTTCTACTTGACTAGAACGTACTATTCCATCAGCTCCTGAGAGCTCAAACTGGCAGTCTAGGGAGAAGATATACCTTGCAGTCAAATACAGCCTGTTATTAATCTAAAATTCAATGTATAAATAAATTGTTACTGTAATACTTGACCTGGGATGGGATTTAAAATACCTCCTAGGTAAGTGAAGTCAGGATCTGTAATAGAAAGAAGTCATGAATCATATGGGCTACAAGCACTTGACAATCACTTCAAGTTTTAGTGTAAGCTGAAGATTATGTCTATTACCATATCACAATAAAAATTGTTTACTGAATTGATTGCAGGGCACAGAGACAGACTTTTTTTTTTAGACGTTATTCCACAAAGATTGACCTGATCCGAATAAGGTAATGCTATACTGACAGCACAGATTTCCAGCATAATACAAAAATTGCTATTTGGTACGTTGTTCTTAGATTATATTCTGAAGCTTTCACTGAAAATTATAACTTCTTTGTGAGCTGAGGGGGGGTGTATGTGCATGTCCCCTTCCATTTTTACAATCCCAAAATATTTTACCACACTCCATGTAAACGTAGAGAAAAGGGAAAAAAAAATAATTGGGCCTTCAGTTGCTACGATCTATTGCAAAAATAATATACAGCTTAAATGTATACTTTAAGTTCCAGCCTGGAACTAGGCTAAGTTAATTTTGACAGTGATGTTAACAAAATGGCTTTGGAAATGAACTTAACAAAATACATAAGTACTGACCCTATGAAAACATTTTAGTGTGTTACTCCCAGTGGACCATTCACTGGTCTTCTTAATCTGAAGTTTCCAAGTCTAAATCCC
This sequence comes from Ara ararauna, assembly GCA_028858755.1. Taxonomy (NCBI): domain Eukaryota; kingdom Metazoa; phylum Chordata; class Aves; order Psittaciformes; family Psittacidae; genus Ara; species Ara ararauna. The sequence continues at coordinate 906,199 of CM054410.1, read as the reverse complement.
TAGTAAAGTATACAGTTCTGTGAGCAGTAAGACATAATCATGTACAGTGTTTTCATGTGCTGCAGGAGTAAAGGCCAGTTGAGTAAAGGTGACATTAAAAAGTTATACCTGTGTATACATTTATAGTAGTAGTAAAGCTGACATTTGTATACTGTCTTTTGTCCCACAGGGCAATAAAATGCTGATAACTACACATGTAATATTTAGGAAGTACAGCAGTCAAGCACTGCACAAGGACGCCAGGTCAAACTTTCCTGTAAAAAGAATGCCCTGCCAGGTTTAAGTGGCCCCACAGAGCAGAAGTACTTTTGCTTTAATAAAGACACTGTCAGCGTATTATCTTCTCCTCCATACCCTGTAAACTACACAGTACTTTAAGCAAAGAACAAGTCTGTTGTCTGAGCCTGTGGGTTGAGAGAATCTAGTTATTCTGGGAGGTGATGCTTCGACTGTGTAGGTATTTCCTCTGGCTTTTCAGAATGGAGATTTAAAAGGCTTTGCATCTGTCTGGAAGTGCTACTGTAGATGCGCTTCAGGTGTTTTTATCATAGTATCTTATATTCCTGGATCATAGGCTGTTGGAAACGTCAGCTATTTTTCTACCTAAATGTTCTTTCCATTACTAGCACTGGTGAAGTACTGGTACAAGTTAGAGTAGTAACAAAGAGGGAAGCTGGTAAAGCCTTCAGCACAAACAAGGCCAACTGACTTCTTCTCTAGCAAACTGTAGACCTGCAATTTCCTTCAGTCAGTTTTTGAAAGTGCTTTTAGTTAAGTATGCTGTAGGATTAGCAAGATTGAGACTGTAACTACTGCATTGTCACTTTGCCTTCATAAGCGCTTAGTATGAAATACAGCTCTAGACAGCCAGCATAAACACATCACAGAATTCCATGGGAGGGCACAGTTATTAAATCCGTCAGAATGTTAGGCCTCTTTACCTGGTATAAATGAGTACTTTGCTTGAAATCCCTTTCCTTCTAGCTCCTCATCAGAAGTAAACTTGATCCACATAAATCTCCCTGTTGATCTAATTAGTGCAGGACTTTTCAGACCACAGTAACGATTAATGAGAGGGGAGAAACCAAAAGGTCCATCTCGAACCTCCAGATGATCAAAGCGACATTCAAATGAAGGTTCTATGTAATAAGGTTCATCAAAGGTCAACTCAATTCTCTGTCGTGGAGCAGCTAGACATAAAAAATCAGGCAAAAGACTAAATGAAGATCTATGCAAAAAACAAATGAAGACATGAAATAATGAACAGACAGGCCTCCAAAACAGCAAGATAAGAAGAGACTGGAAACTTCTCAAAATACATCTAGCAGTCTGCTACAGAACCTCAGATACACTGTAATAATAATTAAAAAAATTATTGTGTCTGAGATAATTTTTAATGGATTTTTTTTTTGCTTGCTGATCTTTATTGCTGAAAATTCAGAAACAACAAATTGAATTCAGCACATGCAACAGATACTAATATATATGCCAAAGTATTCAAATATGGTTTAATATTAAATATAAATTAAAACCAGCATTCTGTAAAAGCAAAGTACATTAAAAAAAGGACAAAACATTGAGGGATACAGAAAAGAATGGAAAAGAAAGAGATATGAAGAACTACTTACAGGTACATTTCCAAACCATCAAACCCAAATTTGGAGACCCTTTGGCAGGAGACATCTTTTATTAGAATATTCAGAGAAGTGTAAATGCTTCATATACATTATTAATATGCAGGTGACTACTAAGTCTGAAGCAGTGGCAGTCTGACATGAGGACCTGGATCATAACCCTAAGCCCTGAGGAGATGCAGCTATGGCTACTTTGTGACTAGACTTCCACATCTCTACTTCAGAACTGTGACTTTGTATTGTATGAATAGCTTAAGTGTTTTTTGCTCTTGTCATCTATTAAACTACATGAACTTTCAGATACTAATTGCTTACCTGGAATGATAGCATTAAAGGACCACATGCTGTGTGTTGCTTCTGAATGCAAAAAAAATTTACTTGTATGTCTGCAAAATTTTGTTTAAACCTTATACATGAGTTAAGAACATTTGTAGCTGCCCATATTGGCATAGGTCTGCAGGAATATTTGAGCTAGAAATTGTGGAGGACCTTGGTCTCACTCAGGTAAATATGTTTCTGTATGAGGACTGTGAGGCTTTATGCCCCACGGAAACTGCCTCCCACCAGGGAGATCCAGTATTCGATCTGGTAGGTGTCAAGGCTGAAGGTGAACACATCTGCCTCCCTGTGCCTTCACTGGCAGGAAAGATACAGAACTTCAGATGTGCATGCATACAAGCAAAAATGAGGGTCTGTGAACCACTACTGTACATATAAAACATCACTGAAACATGTTACTTGAAATATTTCAATTAATTGATATGTATCTGATCATTAAGCCAGCTAATGTTTTTAGCTAACTTCAGTGGGTTTTGGATGTACTCTAATAAGGAAAAAATAATCAGTGTGTCCCAAGTCTTGCAGCCTTTACCCAAGATATTCTAATTGGAATGTGGTTTTATTCTAGTTAATTAATTTTTTTTTGTCCTCATCACGTTATTTTAGTAGTGACTTCTGCCGTGCTAACAAATCCCCATATTTTTAGTAGTTTCATGGCAGTCAGATGTGTCTTTTTTTATTAATAAAGGATAGCAAAAAGATTTTCTGCTTGTGGGATACACTTTGAATAATACAGTAAGGCCTCGTAAATGCTGAAGACAGTCTTCATGCATCTTTTGCTTTTTATTATCAGCAATATTGGAAGTGATATTAAAATAACAAGCTACAGTTTCAATTTTAGTAGTTCCGTGTCTTCATAGATTACAGTAGATCTGATGCTGCTTTTTCTGGCTGTGAGGGTATGTATTATTTTATACAGCTAATTCCTGAATGATTGCATTTTCTATTAATCTGTTGTTATTAGTTCAGAGAGCAAATTTAGTTTCTTCGTTTAGTTTAGTTTGTTTAGTTTATTTAGTTTAACCAAATGACTGCAGAATTGATTATTTTACCAGCATGGCTATACAGTATTTGACAGTATTTGACAGTATAGTAGGGTGACACAGTTTTAACAGTTCAAGATTATCCAATGAACAGTAAAATTACAACACAACAAAAGAGAAAGACATCATGTACCTTCTAAGATATAGATGCACTCTTGATTTGGTGGGTACACATTAGGGTAGTTTGGTGAAGCAAAATGTCCTCCATTACTTGTCCGTACCCAGTTGTCACACTGGGCGGGAGGAATACGATTCATGCCAATATTTTGCCCACCTTAAGTGGAAAAAAAAGTTATCAAATAAATTCCTCATGCAAGCAAGCAAGTTTGATTTTGAAATAAAGTAAAACACTGATATAACCCATATCTTATGAAAAAAGAAAGTAATTTATTTTGATTGAAAATCCTCTTCTATGCTGCTTGCCAATTCCTAACAAGGAAAATCTTTTGTTTAATTTAGTGATGTGGTATACCCTAAAGAGATCACAATTTCAGAATATCAAATATGTTGAGTAATCCTTGGGAAGGAAAGAGAGGGAGTAAATTTATTTTTTTTTATACAAGTCAGTTTAGACTTTTTGATGCTCTTCTTTCTAAGTCAAACAGAGTGGCTGCCAATGCACCAGCATTATTTTATGGCTTATGCCTTCTCCACTCCTACACAAATAATATAATCAAAAATACTTGTTAACTTTTACTATTTTTGCCCTGATTCCAGATCATACTGAAATATGTGGCCCTTAGGCTAAATATTTATTTACAGTATTTTTTTAAAATACAGAATGCTTATAACAGAACCAATTATGATTTGTAGAATACATTAAATGCAACAATGGTAGCTAATAAAATTATTAGCAATAGGTAGATTGCACTGGTAGCTAAGGGTCTCATTTAAGATCAAAGCTCTTCTGGATGTACAGAGAAATATGGTCCTTGAGTGATATTATGCAGTTTACTAAGCTACTGCACCATGGTGGACAATTTGCAGGAGCTTTGTTTGTTCAGATTTTCTTATCCAAAGAGAAAGGAGTTGGGAATAGTATGATCTCTGACATTCTTCTCAAATACCTTTGGCCCTTCTCCTTTTTATCTGCAGAACTGGAGTAAGACACAGGATATTTTCCTGAATATTACAGGGTGCTCTCATAATGTTATTTATATTTAAACAGTTTAAATTTGCAGAGCTTTGAGAGGGAGTCCATGCTGATACAGATTTTGGCTGCCTCCAGTAAATAATATCACCTTCCAGTGGTACCTAGGCAGCTTTTGGATTTATGGGGGTGAAAACTCATGGGAGTGAAAACTTAGTCTCTCTGGCAGAAATTGTTAAAGGAAATTCTGTAGGTGTCAGTTCTAGGAATTCTTCTCTCCTAAGCGTGGGTTAATCCCACATGTAAGAAAATAAGTTTTCTGAAACCGATGTCTTCCCCACTCAGCAAGCTTCAAAAATGGTTGTGGGTGGACTATTTGAAAAGCTTGACAGATATAGAAAACATGCATTTCCGTGGTGCTTTTTTTACAACTTCTAAGGTCTAAACCCATAGAATTTTAACTCGGTAAGTGAACTTTCATGTTCTTTGTGACTGGATGGCTTTGTTAAAATGGAAGAAAAAAAAAAGTAGTAAATAGGGAAAAAATTGAAAATACTGGAATTCATATTGGTAATTCAAGAGCTATTAATATTTGAACACAAATACTTTCAGTTATATTACTTGCTTAAAAATAAGAAAACCATTGCATTTTTTGAAAGAAAAACATCAAATTGTACACAAAATTGTACCTTGTGTCTTCTGTGCAACAGCAATCCCTTCCACTACAAAGATTGTTACTAGTAACACTGATGAGAGAAAATGGACAGGAAAAATATCAGTAATTCATCAAAATTATAGACCATTTTCTGAAGTCCTGATTCATACAAATCCTATAAATTACTAACAACAACAACAACTTGGAACATACAAAAATACATAATGTGCTTTCTTAAAATTTCAACTTTAGGAAACTAGTGCAGTCTAAATGCAGTGTCAGTTTTTCCAGGTTCCTTAAAAAAGCATATATAAGAATAGTAATCTTTATTGTTTGAGGGAACTTAGAATCATAGAATAGTTATGGTTGGAAATGACGCTAAGATCATCTTGTTCCAACCCCCTTCCATGGGCAGGGACACCTTGCACTAAACCATGTCACCCAAGACTCCATCCAACCTGGCCTTGAACAATGCAGAAAGGTCCAAACAAATTATTGAAAGCCAGTATGATTTCACCCCAGATACACTAGAGAGAGCACAAACACTACTGATCATGTTTTCACTGCATCTGTGATGCTGCTTTTCATCCCCATGTCCCCCACTAAAGGCGTGACAAGATCAGCTTGATAAGATCAAAACAGCTGAGAACTTCAAGAATATTTTCTAGATTATCTACTGATTTGCAAGCGTTTTATAAAATTATATGGTACCTCTGCTATATAACTTTTATATCCTGAAAGAAGATGCTTCTCTGCTATATCAAACCATATTTATTCTAAACCTCCATTTGTGTAATGTGTACAAATGACTTCTCCAGCTTCCCAGAAATTAATGAGGACTACAAGAGACACTTCATGGTCTCACCCCTACACAGACTTCAGGTTCACAACAGAATTGTGCTCATGAGACTGGTGGCTGAGATGCAGTCACAGTGGCATAGAAATTCACTGATTTCTGTGAATGATGTGTCAGTAGAAAACAAGCCGACACAAGTTCTAACAATGAAGAGACTTACTCTGAGCAGTCACAACAGCTAGGATGTGGACAATATTTGGATGTACGCTGCTGCAAGCACTCTGGTTTGCTGGAGTGTTGTTAGTCCCAGGTGTTGACTGGCTAGTGTTTTCTAGATTTGAACTGACTGAATATTAGACCTGTTAAAGATTCTGTTATAGTCTTTCCTCTAACCCTCTTTCTTCCTTTCCTAAAAAGAAGCTGTGTAGGTGATTTTGCATTTGGCCTTTACCCTATGCTTACACTTCTCTTGCACCCAAGAAGCATCAATCTGAACAACATGTAGTGAATATTACCATATTCCACTATTCATCAAGTGTTACAAATCAAGTTTAATGTCCCGATTTTCCTAAAATGCTTTGTCCCTCCAAATTATTAGGGATTACCAGGAAGGGAAAAGAGAATGAAGCAGAGTATATTAATTATGCCAGTCTTCAAAACTTTCACTTGCTTCTGTCTTGAGTATCTCTACAATTCTGGACAGGTATTGGAGAACTTGATAAGTAGGGCAGCATGCTGTCCTGCACAGTAGCTGGCTGAGGGGAGATAGGATACAAGTAATAAAATACAGGTTGTCCTTGAGATGATGAATTGACAGCAGCTACTTGTTGCCTGTTCCAGTACAGAAACTAGGGGTATCAGACAAACCCAAAATGAGATTTTTTTTTTTTAATGCTTATACTTCATAATACATCCTTGAGATAGAAAATTCTGTTTCACAAACCCCTTAAGTCATAAGTTGTTGGAACTCCGGAATACTATTTGGGAAAGTATAATTTGCTCTACTTTTATACTCTTTCTGCTTTTCTATCTCTATGAAGGAAGAGATCCAGACTAGATGGACCTTTGATTCAAGCTGGTGTGGCCTTTCCCATGTTCTTAATCTACTTGCTAATACTAAGTCAGACAGGCATAGCCTTACCACTGCAGGGAAAAAAAATCAGCAGGAATTTTATTGTCACATTCAAGAAGTTCATTTTATTTTTGCAGTTTTCCACTCTCATTGCTCAGGCATTTTATTGGCTCATGCTGAAACGGCATTTTCTCTGTGATTTTCCTGAGTTGCTTTTAGACTTTGAGCCCTTCAGAGAGTTACAGAGTAAGCATGCACTCACTGTGCACTACAGTGATTTCAACTGAACACATCTAGACGCAGTGTTGCATCTTGCCATAGATACATTATCTTGGGGAAAGAAATCAAAGTCTCCCCCTGAAAGTGCTCTTCTAGCATGTGTGGTTTATTATGTGTGTTTCTGATGCCCTTTTTTCTCTCTCCCCATATTAAAACAGGCTGCATGTCATTGTAACACTTTCCTCCCTTGTACGTTGAGTTCACAACTGTGAGTGTTCTAAAATACCATATGGGTCTTGCAAACAAGTAATACGTTCCTAGAAGTTCATTTGATTTTCAGGGATGGATTATGAGATAGGAGGTTAAGACTTAGGTATATTTGCAATAATTCTGCATTTTTATTATACTGAAAAACATACTCCCTCACCCAATATAAAGTATCAATCATTAATTGCTGCTGATACACCCTAGATTGAAAATTCATCCTTCAGAAGAAAGTACCGTTATTGGTCTTCAAGTTACGGATGTTCACTTGTCTTTAAATGTATCAAATAAATATCCCATCTTTATTAACATATGAATGTCATTATGTTTCAGATATTTTTATTTAGTATTTCTTCTATAGAAGCCACTATTTCAAAATAATTACTTGTCGTTTATTTTTTCAGCTTCTGTGGTTGAACTGTGTGCTCAGAAGATCAGAGTTTAAGTGCATGAATTTGTAATGCATTTGTACTCCGGAGAACACTTGCCCCTAACAATCTTAACAGTGGTTATAAATTTGTCTATGTATTTTCTTTGGGTTTGTTTGTATGTGGCTTTTTTTTGGTGGTTTTTTTTTTTTTTTTCCTATACTGATTTTGGAGCAACACTTCGAAGTTGTTTTTTATCATTGAAATAAATGCAGTTTCCACATGTAAATGCAGTAAATGTGAATGCAGTAAAGTAAATGCAGTTTCCTAATGTAAATCAAGTGTCACTATGTTTTTAAAGAGAGATGTGCTGTGCCCACCCTCTGTTCTGCTAGCATATGGCAATCTCTACGTACTTGTGATGCTTCTAAAAATGTGAAATGGATTTTGTCTTTTTTTCCTCAAACAAACCCAGAAATGTGAGTGAAATAAATATTTTACTGACTAGCAAAAGTAGTGCAGGTAATTCAAATGAAAAATGTGGGGGTTTGTTGGTTTGCTTGGGGTTTTTCTAGTAAAGCTATCTACATGGCTAACACTGTTACAGTATACCTTTTTTTTGTTTTTCCTCTTTAAAATACCAGAAAGCATCTATGTTTATTTCAGTGATTGTGTTCTCTTGCACAGATAGAGACAGTAAGAACAGATGTTCAGTTACACTAACCAGTGATTTCCCTTCTTAAAATTATGTGGATACTAGAACAAAAATCCTAAAAGGAATTGAGAAAATCTGATTGGCTTTCACTAAAGAAAGACTGCAGTTTCTATAAATAGTCCAGAATTTGTGTGTGTAAGTACAAAGGAATAGTGCATGTTTCCTGCTGAAAAGCATGGATATGCAGGTAATTACAGAAGATAAATGAGCTGAATATTTGCCTTACTGTCTTCCTTTTGTCATGTTATATGGATGAGTGGATATTGTAAGAATGGGCTGCTACCTCTTTTTTCGCTGCCCTTTTCATTCTCTTAATTTTTAATCTCTTCCATCTCTTTCCTTTCCTTGGCAATTCCTATCCTTCCCATGCTCTCAACAACCCTTAAAATGTATTCAAGGCAGGTAGCAAATATTTAAGGGCCTTTCTTTGCTATTAGTTTTATCCCAGAGGATAATATGATAAAGAGGTGAATCTGACTAAAACTCTGTATGTGTGCTGTCGTTACCTCTGTGACATTGGTAGCAAATGGGTGGAGAGAGGAATTGTATGTGCTCTTCCTGAAAGACAGGGAGCCTGAGGGTAGTATCGCCTTAAACATGCATTTACACGAAGCAGTACGGATAGCAGACAGGAGGTTTCTGGCTGAGAAAACAAGGATGAAAGGAAAATAAAGAAGGGGGAAAAAAAAAATGAAGTTTTTAAACTGCTCCATTAAACCATTTTTGTGTGTGTTCTAAAAACAAAGTTATCACTTGGTGTTCTAAATCCATACCACTTTCTGGAAAAATATTTTTGACTCTCAAAGACTAATTTGGATTATACAAGTCAGTAAGAAGAAAGGAAGATGTCTGGGAAGTGCTAGATCCTTTAGCATGGTGCAGTGAAGAGCTAGTGCTGAACCACTGTCCTGCTACACTATGCGGGAACACAGACACAGTTAGAACAAACATGAACTACTGAACTACTTTCACCAGAAGTATTGTAGCACTTTGAGAAGATGAAGAGTGATCTTATTATTTCTGATGAACTTAAACACAAGCAGTCATAATGCTCCTTTATTTTTCCTCTTTTAAAGTCAACTTCATATCACTGTGACATGACTGTTCTTCAGTGTGGATAAAAGGTAGACTTTAGCTCCATGTTCTACTATTGTACAGGAAGCAGAAGTAGTATCTAAACTTGCACATGACTTGCTAATGTGAGCAACAGCACAAACAGTGCAGGATTGCATGACTGCACTGAGTATCAAAAGGAGAGAAGACTGGGTTTGATTGTTTAGTTCTTTTAATTGTTTCCTTCATTTTTAGTGGAGGAGTGTATTGAGAGTTCTACTAGAGGACACTGAAATTTGGGAGACTGACCTTATAAAGTCAGAGATATTTAGCTGGTAAATACAATAGTGGTTAGTGTTTCCACACCTTATATTTAATTTCTGCTTCATGGTATTGTATGTGCACTGTAGAAGAGGCTGTCATTAAGCCAACAGCAGCGCAGTCACTGGGGCAGAGACAGATTGAGAGGGGCTTCTTTTATTCATGAATCTGCTATTTGCTACAGACTTTTATCCTGTGAATTATGGTGCATACTTTTGTCCTACCATTTAAAGCTCTGATAGTTTTTACCTGTGTGAACATTAACTAGAAATAAAGAAAAACCAGCAACCTTCTGTCTGTGTTTTTAAAAGAACTGATTTCTCATTTTCTACACTTTTTTGCATGAAATATTTTAGATCACATAGCCTGCAGACAACTGTGTAAATTTTTAAAAATGAAGACAGTAACCATACTTTGCAAATTCTTATTACTATTCTATTGTTGAAATAGGCTTATGGAATAATATAAAAAAATCCCCTGAACTGGTGCAATAAACTCTGCATTGTTTGCAGAAGTCAAGATTTCCTTTGGTAATATACGTATTGAAGTATATATATACAGATCCATAAATGAGTGACTTTTATTTCTCTTTAAATTAGAATAATATAGCTTGTTTTATAGTAAATGGGTACTCAACCCAAAATTGAAAAATCAGTGTGCTGCTTAAGAAAAACAAGTGCTTTAGGCTGCAGATCTGACATATGCTTGTACTTCCTGGCAAGATGAATTCTTCAGATTTCATGGGGTACAGTACTGCTCTCAGCTCCCTATGGCACGTCTTTCTTCTGCTTTTGCAGCATGCTTTCAGGATCTTCACATATAGAGAGAACAGACTAGATTTGCTGTGTAGCTCAGAGCAGTGTCTGTCTTCCGTGATGACAATGAGGGATTTGTGCATGCAGAGCAAGCTGAACATCAAACTGGGGAGCATCATGCGTAGCTGAGAAATAGAGGGGAAAATTCCACCTATTGTTTAAATAAAGAATTAATCATTTCAAGTATTATACATTCTTAGTGTAGTGGTAGTCAGAATCTCAGGGATAAAGATAACAGACATTGCTTAAAGCTGGGTTCACTGTTCTATCTCTGTGATGTATTCCCTGGATTAGGCAACACCTTGTATACACATAGTCCAAATAGACAGTAATTGGCAACACAAAGGTCATGCATTTTAGAAAATCCTGACAGGATGCCCGCTCCTTTCTGGCAGACACAGCCTAGAGTAACAAATGTTTGATCTTAACTATATACTGTGTTTTGCCCTATGGGAACAATTCCTTTTCTGTGTACTACTCTTAAACCTATCTCCTAATTTGCCCTGTGTGCTGAAATTAATGTTAAATTCAGTAATTGCTAATCACAGTATCCCAGCTTTTACATAATTTTTTTTTATTCCTCTCATATGTCTAAACATTGTTAGCTATTAATGTGGTGGGAACATTTGTGAGGTCATATCCTATCTTATTTTCTGGCCAAGATTATATGAACAACATAAATAACTTCCATATGTTTTGGTTGCTTTTAAGGACTCTGATCAAGTGTAGGGTCCCACGCTGTTAGACGCTGCAGAATTTCAAAGTGATTGACCAGACTTCTGGTAAAGAACTTCTGCAGTTAGGTAAATAAAGTGTCCAGACACTCTGGGTTTTATGTAATTCTGTGTGGATGGTCACATCCTTTTCTTTCTGAAAGCTATTTTAGGGTATTTCTGGTTTAAGACATTTTCAGCTCAGAAACACAAACTGTAAGCTCCAGGGAATGAGATTTTTCTCTCTTCCTAGCATTTGGTGACATCTGCTAATTGATAAAAGGAAAACTAGCTTGCATTGCTGCTGCCTTTTCAAATTTCAAAATAATTCTATTGGTGAGGATGAAAACACAGCAATTTTTGAATTCCACATGTTCTTATAGTTCATAATCTGTGTAGATACCCTAATCTCTTGAGGTCTCAAGAGGACATCTGAAGACTGGTAAAATGAGTATCAATGAGCAGTTAAGGTGGCTGCCTAGAACTTTTTGCTTCAGCAATCTCCTCATATTGGAATATCCTGCCGGACTGTCACAGAATAAAGTAACAGTGATGAAAGGTGTGCATCAGGCAAGACACATTTAAGCTGTTTGTATATCCCACCCAGAGCATGCTAGAGGAGCTGCCAACCCATTTTTAATCCTCCTCACAAAAGCCTGATAGCAGAACTGAGCTTCACAGAACTGAGCTTCACCAGCTATTATCAGTGATTCTAGCTCCTTTCCAAGATACAAATCTTGTTAGTCATTAGCATGACAGCAGGATATCTGAATGCACTCAGGTCTATTCTCAGATATAACAGTTTCATCGCACTCCAGCTGTTTCCAGTAGGGATTCCTCTCTCTAAAATTGCCGAAGAAACAAAATAGGAGTCTGTATCTCTGCAGAGAAACCAGTTTAACTAATTCAGGAAGTAAATGCAGTTCTCCCACATCCCTTTGATAAGAATCCTCTGCAGAAGAATTCATGCTTGGATGGATCTGTGACAGAGTGCCCTCCAGGTTTGCTCAAAACATTTAACATTTCTGATCTCTTCCTCCATTAAAAAATGTACAAGCAGCTATGGGCTGCTTCATTTTAGTTGCTCTACATCCTGTAACTTAGAATCCATTCCTGGCTATGTCTGCCAGAAGAATGATATCTTTCATTTTTAAAATGCAGCTTTCCTTTTTATATGGAAGATCTTTTTTCATCTCCAAGCTGTGTGCAGCAATAGGCTGATAAGAAGGCTGCATGTGCAAACTATGTTGATGAAGGGCTCCAAAAACCTTATTATTACTAAATTTTATTTTATTATTAAAATATTATAATTATTATTACTTATTATTACTATTAAACCTTATATATACACTGACTTGAAAGTTCAGATGGTTTCCCTGCAGCTGACAGAACTGATCCTGCTGTACAAGACTATTTTGAATAGATCTTTCCCAGTTATATTCTACCTGTTCCTAGAACACTTGGATAGTGATATTTTGACTTTAAAAGAGACCAGACTACACCAAACTGTTCTTTATTATCAATATAGTGTATTTTTCAGTTGATATATTTTCAGGAATTTCTGCTGTGGAATTAATCTGCTGTCTTCTCTCATGACTGACAACAATTTGTGTGCAAAGTATTCTTTTTTTTTTCTAGCTTTGTATTCTCAGTCCCTTCAAAAGAGGCTTCTCTGTGTTAATGGATTTTATTGTAAGCTAAAGGAGAAGGTTTTGTGAACATGAACACACTGGCAGTCCTTTCCTGCTGCAGAGTGGGTCAGCTTTGTATTAACAGAAGATGCAGGGAAAGCTAAACTAAAAGAAAATGGGATTTTTTTAACAAAAAAGTTACCTGCTGAGTTTTTCTTGAAAAATTTATACTCCCCCACCCCAATTACTTGCAGTATTTGTGGTAGCAGTTGTCAGTCATACATCAATGAAGGTAGCAAGCTATTTAAAGGTAGCAAGCTATTTAAGTTGATCAAGACTCTAAGTAAGTGCTTTATCTATAAAAAAAAAAAATGGAATATAAGGCAAAAAAGCAGCAAGTCTGTTTGCAGAGCTAGAAGGCCAACTGTATCCATGACACCATATCTTAGGTTTTGCTTCAGTCTAGACGGGCATGTCCATCACTATGTGTGGATCTTGTTTCATATGCAAATGTGTAGAAGACTTTACGCACTTTCTGCTCTAATTGCAGATGTCTGTCAGCACTCTTTGTCATTCCTGCAATAAATTATATTGTGAATTTCTGATATAGGTTCTTAAATGATGAATCGAGTATGAAGTTTCATTCTGAGCTTAATTTTTCTCTCTAATCTCTCTCCATGAATTAAACTTGAGGCAAAGGGCTGAAAATCTTGGCTTTTTCATTACATAAAGATACATAATTCAATAGCTCCTTTAGCTTCAGTCTGGTGTTACTCTGTACTGCACCTACAACTATATGCCTGATTTATGCACTAAGTTTTCTGTTAGTACTGATGTATTTGTAACATATATTAATACTTTTAATTTATGCTACTCTGGGAGCAGTGCATTTTGGGTGTTATGTTTGCATATGTAGTAAAGGCAAGGCACAGTACATATTACCAGATACTTTCCTTGTTTGTAACACAGCAGCTTTTTGAACCCTGTTCAACAGTTACTTAAGTCACTTCTATGTAACTGCTTAGCAGTGCAAGCTGTTTGGGGCAGCAGAAAAGGCTGTCAGTAGATTCTGTTTTGAAATAAAAAATAAAATTCTGACTTACACTTGATACTGCCTTCATTAAGGCCACTGTAGCTTCTACAGTCAGTACTTTGCTTTTGGTTTCAGTGGACAAATAATGAAAGCATTAACACACCTTTAAATTATTGTTATTCTCTGCTTGCTTTCAGTTTTTTGAGCCATTGTTATACCTTTTGATTTTGGAAACAGAAGACTATGATTCCTAGCTTTTTTGTGGAAGGAACTATTACTTACTAACACTATTTGTTTGTGATAAATTAGTTGTTAAAATCATGTCAAAATGAAATGAAGGGGCTGAGCAGAATGGCAGGAAGTTAATCATAGTAGTCACATTCTTGCAACCTGCCAGAGTTGGAAATAATTCTGTAGCTCATTGGAAGGCTGGGAATGTCGACTTTCCAGAAGTAGAAGTGATTTCTTCTAGTCCTGGCTGTTTGTTGAATTATCAGGGCAGAATTACAGAATTTATATTTTGGCTTCTAAAGTTAATCAAATGTAATAACTGAAATGGTCCAAAACTAGCATGCAGTTAGGATTTAACAGTTTGTGGTTTTGATGGTCTTTTCTTCTTTTTCTTAACCAAATATCAGCACATGGAAATGAAAGAAGGGGCACATTTGAAGAATGGGAATAAGCTCTTAGCAATCACATTTTGGGGGAACAGCAGATATGAAAAAATTTCAGATGGATTTATTTACTTCCAAAGCATAACAGGAACATAGGTTTATTAAGAAAGCAGCTGTTTTTCTCCCATATGAAGTACAGGATTATAATGCTTTAGTGTTGTGGAGCAGTTGCATCTTGCTAGCTGTGTTAGGATTAAAGAATGATCTTACTGTGTTTAAAATCTCATTGAGACCTGAAGATGGGAGGAAAAGGCTTTGTCTTTCAACAACCGAAACACAGTAAGCACCTTGGCCTCTGATGGGTTACATCCACTGCCAAGGAAACAGGTGGGCCTAGGCTGGGCTCCACCTCGGCAAAACTTGCAGCTACTGCAGGCTCAGAGCTGTAGGGACCCATCACCGCTGCCAGGCAGCATAGCTGGCTGTGAGAGCTGCATGGGAGCACATCCTCACTGCAAGGTGATGGGATTCAGCCAGGAGACTTCTACAAGTTTTGCTGAATCCTTTGTGCAGAAGCAATAAGAATTATATTAAGACATTTATTTAAATCAGACTGTATTCTTGATAGCTGAGGAATAACATAGTGTAGTTCTGAACAAGCATTACAGAAGAAATCTGAATTGCCACAAAGTGAGTATGATGGGCTATCTTCTGCCTGAGGTACAGCCAAAAAATACCACCTCTCTGAATGACAAAAATGTATATATGCATTCCATGTTAAGAACAGATTTAACTGTTTCTAAGTGTTATTAAAAGGTATATGACTTTTCCCAATATACTAAGCTTCACTGCACTTCATGTGTAGTTTAGTGGAACTACCCTAGATCTGCACACATAGGTCTTTTTGAATGGAGAAAAAAGCAACCCACCACTGTAAGTACAGCTTCCATTCAAAACTTGAGACACAGCTTGTAAAATACAGGGACTTGCTTTGAAAGTGATTCCCAAGAGTTTCCTTTGCGGATTAAATCTCTGTGTCTATTTATAGGAATCTTTTTCTTTTTTTTTTATTCTGATTAGATGTAATAATTAGACTGTATGAAGACTTCTAATGAAGAAGAGATAAAAGGGATCGCATGATGCTAAGTAATGATAGGTCGTTTCTGTAGTCATGGCAAGTGATGCATTTAGAATACTAACAGCTTCTTGACTAATGGTTTTGTGCAATTTACAGATTATTAATAATAAAAAACTTCTGTAGAGGGAATTAGTATCTGGACTCTATTGTGATTATAAAAGATTAGCATGAGGTCTGGTCAGGAGGAAACCTGGACAGTCAAATGTGCAGCAAACACGTATTTCTGAAATGCAATTAAGTCTGCAGATGTAGAAAGTAATCAAAAAGTAGACATGTGAGTTGTAATTTATAGGTGCTTTACAGTGGTTTAAATGCCTTTTTTCCCCATGTAAGCCTTATGTTCCTATGTTATCTAAACACCGCGGATGACTAAAAACGCCTACATAAACATTTATTGAGAGCAAGTATCTTCTGTCTCTCAGTTATTGTGGCAGTAACAAAAAAAATTTATTTAAACCCTCAAGACATTTGTCGTTCAGACCAGAAACATGGGCTTTTATGGGCCATGGAAACATTCTGGGTTTAAAACAGACTTCTGCACAAGTTTCGTATGTGAGGACATAAGTGCATACCAGAAACAGTTCTCCTGCCTACAATAACGCCTTGTTGTCTTCAGTAATACAAGCAGACACTCCAGAATTTCCTAATGAAATAATGATTTTTTTTTTAAACCCCTGATGGTTCAAGTCTGCTACTGCCGAAGAAGATACTGAATGCTAGAAAATAATCTCTTGAGGCACTCAATCAACTGCCGTATCTAGCTTTACTTCCTAAGAGAAAATCCTCGCCCATTGTCGAGCTATACAAGTGATACCACAGACAAAGAAATGCAGGGCTGAGGAGCCTTCCTCAGTTGTTTACCTTCGAGCCTAAAGAAGTTAGAAACAACATTTAAAAGCCTAGGGAGAAGCACAGATAAACACGGGTCAGGCAGCAGCCTGTCACTCAGGTGACTCATTTTGTGAAAACCTCGCTGAAAAAAGATCCTGCTCCCGCTCACAGCACGATAACCCGATCGCTGCCACGCAGCTCGTTAGGAGCTCCGGAAGCACAAAGAGCGTTTTTACTGTGAAAAGGCTGGAGCGTAGGAAGATCTTGGGAACAGACCGGGCTCTGCGGCTGCCGCCGTGACCCGCGGCGCTGCAGGAGGGACACCCCACCCGAGAAGCCTCGGTACTCCCGCCGCCCGCCCGCGCTCAACAGAAACGGGGCAGCCCGGACTGGCCGCGGGCTCCCAGCCCCGCGCTAGGCTCCGGGCAGAGCCAGCCCTGCAGCCCCTCGGCGTTGACTTTCGCGCGGAGCAGAGCTGCGGCCGGGAGGCGCCCGGCCGGGCAGCAGCGGAACGACCGCTCCCTGCACAGCCGCGTGCCCCGCGTACCAAAGTTTCGGCCGACGGTAGGAGGGCCGAAGGGTGGGTTCGAGCAGGGGGTGCCCGCACGGGGCAGCGAAGGGGCGGGAGCCTCCGGCCGTGCCGCGGAGGGCGCTGTGCCCTCCGCGGCTCCTACCTTCCAGCACCGAGCAGAAAGCGTGCAGAGCCATCATCTCCTGGCGGGGCCGCGGCTGTGACTCCGCGGCTGCGGCGATTACCGGCGCTCCATGGCCGCAGCTGGGCTTGACGGCGGCCTCCCGCGAGGGCGCTGTGGCCCGCGGCTACAGCTTGGCTGGTCCCCGTCCGTCCCTGTCCATGCCTGGGCCCCCGCGCCGCACGGTATCAGCCGCCGCGCTCAGCCACATCCAAAGCGGGGCGCGGCGGAATCCGTCGGGGCTGGCCTGCCTCGGGGGGCGGGTACGGGGGCGGGGGTTTTGGGGGGGCTCCCGAGGCCTCTGGTTGAGCGGAGCTCAGAAGCTCCTAACTCGGCTGAAGCGGCTGCCCGTAAATGAGGCTCATTTAAGATGTGAGGGGTGTTTGCCTGATGAGCAGTTGTACGCATGTGCCCGCCCCTCGCGGAGCACCGCAAGCAGCCGCAGACAGCGGGGTCGCCGCGCTCCTCCCGCCCAGCAGGGCACGGGGCAGGGGCCACAGCCGTCCTCGCCCCTGGCCCACGGTGAAGCGGCGGTGGCCCCGTTGAGGCACCCGCTTCGGTCCCATGCCGTGCCCGTGGCCAGAGGCCCCATCCTTCCCGCCCGCAGAGAGGGGCCCGCCAGTGCTGGAGACCCATGCTGCTCCTCTCCCAGCCACGGTGGCTTCGGTGAACCACACAGCCGGCTGCCCTCCTTTGTTCCGGATCTGAGAGGCGTCCCGGTGGGGCAAAAGGAGTCGTCGTTCCTCCCCTTTTCTCCGTCGCTCGTGGCAGGGCCTGTGCAGCTCCGGCAGTGCGCCGTGCTGCCTGCAGCTCAGGCTCTGGCGAGAGCCTTTCACATGCAATTGTGCGGCTGCTGTCTGACGAGACCGGCAGCTGAAACGGAGCTGTTACTTTACATGAAGTTAACGAAAAGGCGCGCTTACCCTACTGCCTGCCCCGGCTCCCATGCCCCTGGTTATCCATCGCATGGGGCTATCTTGTGAGGGCAGAAGTTGCCTATGGAAAAAGCCTAAAGCTGGGGCAGGTGCCGGTGTTGGGGGCCGCGTGACGGTGCTGCTGGGGGAAGGGCTTTCCACTGGGCTTAAGGGCACCTCTGAGCTGGCAATGGAGCCGCATAACGGCAAGAGCCGAGGCTATTCTGGATAGCCAGAGCACGGCTAGGAGAGGCTGCCGTGCTGAGAGGCTGGCTGCGTGTGAAATTACAGCGACACGTGTAAACCCATGGGAGATTCTTTCAACTCTCCCATAGGCAACATGGGCTGAAGAATCTCCAGGTATTCCATAACGGATGTCTTTCCCAGCTGTGATGCTGTGAGGCTCAGCGCTTTTGGTCCGAGTGCCGCAGCACTGGCACAAGGGGGTGTCCGACGCTGTGCGGAAGGCACTGCAGAGCCTTGCGCCGCCCGAGGGCACGGGGCCCTGTGCCCTGAAGCAGTCTCCACCAGGCTCTGGCCTTCCCCCATCACTGCTGTACACAACGATGCACGTCTGACTCCAGGGTGCCTCCCGTAGAACTGTGCTCACCGAGCTCAGATGAGTTGAGAGAGCCATGGGGAGCCCACTCGACAGAGCCGATAAGTTTGGCAAGCGGTGTATTAGATGCATAGTTATAACTCGTGATTCTATCTGCTTAAGGAATACGGCCGCCCACTGCACCCTTGAACATAAATGTGAGAGAAGAAACTCTGATTTCCCCATGGTTTGGTGCTATATGTTTCAATGGTGAACTCATACACTGTTCGAAGGTCAGCATATCCTGTTAGAAAAGAACATTCTCTTGCTTCAGGTTGTCAGTTGCAGGCTCTTCAGGTGTATATGATTGTCAGTGTCCTGACTTCAGCAGTAGCAGTCATTTTTATCAGTCTTAGTAGCTGGTGCAGTGCTGTGTTTTTGACTTCTAGCCTGGGAATAGCGCTGGTAACACTAATGTTTTCAGTTGCTGCTCAGTAATATTTAGTCTGACCAAGGACTTTGTGAGTCTCATGTTCTGCCAGGGAGGAGGGGAAGCCGGGAGGAAGCAGAGACAGGACACCTGACCCAAACTAAACGAAGATGCATTTCATATCACAGCACGTCATGCCCAATATAGAAACTGGGGGTAGTTACCCGGAAGGGTTTGATCACTGCTCGGTCGGGCTGGGTATTTGTTGGCAGGTGCTGTGCGGTTGTATTTTCTTCCCTTGTTATTTCGCTTATCATTATTATTATTGGTGGTACCAGCAGTGGTTTGTGTTATACCGTAGTTACTGGACTGTTCTTATCTCAACCCGTGGGAGTCACATTCTTTCGATTCTCTTCCCTGTCCTTCCGGGAGCTGGGGGGAGGAGGGGGGAGGAGTGAGAGAGAGACTGTGTGGTTTTCTGAGTTATGGCTGGGCTTAAACCACAACAGTCAGTTAAGGCAAACTGAGCCAGCAGGGACGGAGGAGCTGCTGGTCGAAATGGGAGTGGAATCCTCAGGGCCGGATGGTGCTCCTCGTCCTTCCTCCGTCTCTCTGGAGCTGCTGCACTCTGCTCAGCTATGAGTGCTGGGGAGCCCCAGCGAGACCCCATCGTAAAGGTCCTGGGCTTTTCTGGGTGTTAAAGATCCATTTCAGAATTCTAAGAATCTTGATGAAGTATTAAGTTTGATGCTCTGGCAAAATTCCAAATTACATAATTACATTACTCCACTTGCTTGAATTGTCCTTTCAATTCCAAATAGAGATTATACAGACCTTCTCAAAGAGTAGTTTCCCCATGAATTGTTAAATAGCTGCTGCATTCCAGCAGCGGATAAAGCAATTTCTCTGTATACACCTCCTAACTATGTATCTATAGTGGTGTGATGAACTGTTAAATTCTGTAGTGAAAACTCCCTCACAAAGAGAAGATCTCATTAGGTAGATCTACTTTGCATTTTTTTCTTACAGAACTGTTGTTAAACTCAAGAAAATACCATACAGACACATAATTTCTGCTGTATCTGTGCACATATTTTTGTCCTCTCTGCAAGCACATAAGCACATTAAAGTCTGACTATGCTTTGCGCTGATCGTTAGGAGGCTGGGGGTCGGAGTTTTTCTTGTTTTGGAATGCACAGTGTAGCTGATGGCAAAATTTGCCTTAGGTATTTTTATTAGTTGTGATGATACAAGAATGAGAGAACTAGCGTGATCCTCAGACCTCAAGCTGAATTTGCACTTGGGAAAACTATTTCTAGTCAGCTGTTTCCCACCAAAGAATAGGAGAAAAGCCTGTCATCAGCAGTATCTTGTGCTCAGTCCAAGTTGATAGGAGTTGCAAAAACCCAATATGCTACAGTCAATTTAACTGAAAAGTTGAACTTCTAGTTTGCCCATTAGGAGGTTGAACAGAGCTATTACCCACTTGGGAAGTGCAGTAGCTTTTCCATTCTGTTGTTTTCTGAGGTTTGTGTAAAGCTGTCAGTCTGGGAGACGCAGGTAGTGGCATCAGCTTGTAGATCTAGAGCACATTCTGTCAACGTTACTGCTGGTTTCAGTTTCCCAGGTGGATGTCCCTGTTGTTTTGTCTTGCTAGGGCACTTGTTATAGATGATGCTTTATAATTTTTTGCAGTGTACAGGTCTGAAGAAACCCTCATCTCCTGTTTTGTGAGCCTGCAGAGTTTCCAGGGAAGAAAATGCTGTGCCACCAGGTCAAGCCACCAGTAAGCTGGAGTGAATTGCACTTGAGTTTGGGAGTTAAGAACAGTTGGACACAGCTTTTGGACAGTAACCTGTGTGTGGTTCTGCTACTCTGTTGAGTCATTGCGATTATTTTTGACCGGCAGTAGTTGAAAGAAGGCAGTGGCACTGCTCATTTTGATGTAGGGAAATACCTGCACAGTTAAAAAATGAGTTAGTTACCGCAGATGCTCTGCTGCAGTAAAAGGCTTACACTTCCAATATTAGAACTGGTTTTGCCTCCTCCCAACAGTTCTTCCTTGAAACTTCTTTGGTTTGCTGTTCTGCTAGAACTTTCAATTTTACTATTACCAAAAGTATTTGCTGCTCTTGAGTAGCAGATTGTACATCAGAAATAGTCTTAGACCAGCAGTTTTTTACTATGTTTGAGGCTATTTGGATATTGTTTGTAAAAGAGTATCTATAGTAGAAGTTGCAAAAATATAGTAGTCAACAGTAAGTAATTACAAAGTTAGGAGTTAGTTACATTTTGACTGTTCTGGTATCTGGGTTTGCCAATAGGATTTAGGTGCATTTGGTGAATCCTAATTATATACAATTTCAAATTAGAAAATAATACAAGGTTCAAGTGGCTCTTAATGTAGCATAATATATAATCACAGAATCATAGAATAGTTAGGGTTGGAAAGGACCTCATGCCTGAGTAAGTGTAATTTGGGCTTTGTTATTTACTACTGGGTTAAGGCCACTCCAAACTTTCAAATAGTCATGAAGAATATTGATAGTCTTCAGAATGCTCCCTGTGCACTGCTTTATTTGCAAGGTAATATAATTAGATACAGGGATTAGAATATACCTACATTTTTCTGGCCTAAATTGGGACATTGAGGAATTTCAAAATAAGGTTAGCATATACTTTACAATTTTTATAAACTGTATCATAGATGGGATCACATTTTTCATTGAAGACCAGAAATAATTATAAAAATAGTGCTGTGTAGCACTGTTTGATCACTTTTCAAAGTGACAGTGGGGCTGATGTTTCTGATGCCTCAACAGAAACATCCTGCTGCCAAAATAAAATAAAAAAAAAAAAAAATGGATAATAGTTACTGAAACAGCCTAGCAATGTTCCAGATTTGACACCTCTATTGCTCTTGATTTAACATACTTCTCAGACTTTGATCAAATACTTTGGCCATCCATTTAGAATTAGTACTGCTTAGTTGCAAAGTTTGAGATTATTTTAAGCACAATTTTATTTTCTGGATTTTTTTTAATAATGCTCTTGATTATTAATACCTTCAAAACTGTCATGGTTAATGCTTTTACACTGTTTAAACAAAATTAAGCTCTAATGATTATAATATAGCAGAAACTTATGGATTGACTTCTATTTAGGTGTCATTTTTTGAAAATACTGAACTGACTTGGTAAAATTGACTTGGTAAAATGCTGAAAGTACGTTGATGGCAATTGCTTTTTTGTAGTAGATGTTTGTAATATGACTCTCTGCTCAGGAGAATGGCCTCATCATAGAAGGAAGAGCATACCATACAGAATTTGCCTATTAACTTGCAGCTGAAAAGTTGGTTCGTTTGGGGATTATAATGCACTAATGATAGATCTGGCAGGATAATTCAATCTTAAAGCTTCTCATGGAAAATGAGAACAAAGAAGGATGGTATTTCAACCGCCATCTGTCAGTTGGCATGTCAACAGTATTTTTATATAGGTGAGATTTCACTCTTGAGAAAGCCTTCCAACAGCATTTCTCACCAGAGCTGTGTTACGGGTGGATGTAGTTGTAACTTTCTCTCACTTCTCAGTTACTGTGACAATCACGCAGAACAACACTTTCTAATTGGTGTTGCTTTCTTAACTTACGGGTGGAAGGGCCTAGCCTTATCCAAACGTATTTTTGATACTTACAGAATAGAAAATCAAAGTACAACATGAAAACTTTGACAAGAAGCTTAACAATATTTAATGCCTTAATTCAACATATTACAAATATACTGTTGTGAGTGTCGTGGTTTAAGCCTCTCACGCAGTTCGTTCACTCACTCCCCCCTCTTTTTCCCCCCAGTCCTGGGGGGATGGGGAAGAGAATCGAAAGAATGCAACTCCTACAGGTTGAGATAAGAACAGTTTAGTAACTAAGGTATAACACAAACCACTACTGCTACCACCAATAATAATAATGAGAAGGGAAATACAAGGAAAAGAATACAATTGCTCGCCACCTACACCCAGCCTGACAAAGCAGTGCACCCCCACCCTTCCGGGTCTCTGCTCTCTGTTTTTCATCCTGGACATGATGCGCTGTGGCATGGAATACCTCTTTGGTCAGTTTTGGTCAGGTCCTGTCTCTGCTTCCTCCCAGCTTCCTCTCCTCCCTGGCAGAGCATGAGACTCAGGAAGTCCTTGGTCAGACCAAAACATCACTAAGCAGTAACCAAAACATTGGCGTTATCAGCGCTGTTCCCAGGCCAAAAGTCAAAAACACAGTGCTGCACCAGCTACCAAGGAGGAGAAAAATGACTGCTACTGCTGAACCCAGGACAGTCAGCCAAGTTATGACTGTAGAAACCTTTATTATAAGAAAGCTTTTAAAGCGCCAGTGATGTATTGTATATGAAGTGATACAGCAATGCACTACTGAGCATGCAAAATACCTTAAAGCAAGAGATACTGAGTTTGTTTTTCTGTTAACTTGACAACAGCCTAAATGTCAGCATTAGGTGACTTCATTCCTAATTGTTTACCCAAAAAACATAAGGAGGCTAATCTATGTTTATTATATTGTGATAGAGGGCTACAGACAACTGTGCTTTGCTGCCAGTGGCATGTGTTTAGCCTTATTCTCCAACCATCTGAAAAAGACTGCAAAATAATTTAAGTTGTGCTTCCTTTTAATTATGAAATCCATTACCACTTTTGCTGTCAGGAGCAAATTCTATCATGGGGTTCAAGAAGTTCAATAGCATTATTTATCTATCTAAAAAAAAAGCTTACTCTTTTATGCCACTCTAAGAAATATTAAGGGTGTGAATTAAGGACATGCTTAATAGTAACAGTAATGTAGCATGAAAGTCTCCTTCGTTGGCCTCTGAGCAGTTCGCATTAGAAACATCCAGTAAAACGTCACAGCTTGGCAGACTGCTCATCAGTACTTCTCTGATTTCCGGGTTGGTGCTGCTGTCTGAATGGGTCACTGCTCAGCACTGACATGGTAACAACCTGTTTGATGGTCCTTCAGGGTGAGTGGGATCAGTTCAGCATTGTATGTGCACTCCCTTTTCAGGTTCTGGGCTGTCAAGCAAAGCCAGTGTTACAGGACAGCCTGTGATGGGACAAGTGCCAGACCGGGGCACACTGCAGAGAACCCACTGCAGAGCTGAGTGCCTCTAAGATGAATAGTTTGTAGTTATTTGAGAAAGTGTGTCCTAGTTTCTCAAATGGTATTCATTAGGCATGCAAACTGAGAGATTTAAATGCACAATTAATCATGTCAACTTCTATCACTAAGGAATAACTATTAAATAAAAGCATGATTAGTTTTAGAGATTTTTCCAGGACCCTACACTGAGCAACTGTAACTTCATCACCATTTTAAATATATGAAGTTGAGCTACTCATCGTATAGTAGTGCACAAAGATAACATACATTGCTTATTCCAAGTGTCCTACTATATTCCTAATTTAATCTTTGTATATCTCATCCCTTACCAATAAATTTTGGGGAGTCAATCCTCATTCATCTTCCACTCCAAAATGTTTTCTTTTTACTTCTTTAAAAACAAAATCCCATACCTTTATTATTTAAAAAGAAGTTACTTTCATAATTACTTTAGGCTTTTCTAAAATAAATGTGGTTACAGTTTAATTATAAAAGCAGTTTATATAATGCTGATACATTTTTATGGTTTTAATTTTTGAATGCGTTGTCTTCTCTCTGGAACTAACACACATAAATACTACATCTGTCCCATGATGAGCTACGGAACAGCATTAACATTGCAGCTTTTTTTAGTTCTCCAGCAGCTAAATTCTTTAACTATTGTACATATGGATTTAAACAAAGAAAAATACAGAATACTTTAGGTTAAGCACCATTAAGATTACAATCAAAATAATCAATGATAAAGTCATCCGATAAATTGCTCAAGCTTAATTTTCAGAAATGTATGTTACTTTGCAGGAATGTGTAAATTACAAGACCAATTCAGGTGATACAACATATTCTGCTCACTGAAACGCTAAAATTTATTCACACAGGTTTCTTTCTATCGAATACTACTAAAGAATGGGTGGTACGTAAGCAATGATACATGCAATCTGATCCCTTTACTAAGAAAAATAAAATTACAGTTCTGTTAAATAAAGATGAAATGCTATTATATACAGTCTGTTAACTGAAAAGCCTTGTGAGACATTCAGGTCTAATTTTAATACTTTCCAAATAAATACCAAATAATGCAACATTTACAAATAGCACACCAGCAGTATTTGCACAGTAATTATTTTACAAACCAAAATTTAGTATTTCAATTAAGCAAATGAGTAGCATGCTCCTTCATAAATATTAAGGCATGTCACATAGCATCAAAATGGAACCGATGAGCCTCCTGTCGCTTCTCTCTGTCATCTGCTTTCTGAAAAATAATAATAAAAAAACACTTTGTGGGTTCTAGAGCAATGCTGTTACAGAAATGAGTTGTCAAATGTCAGAGAATGGTTGATTTTTACCATGTCACTCATTTAGCAAAACACAAAATGCTCAGTAAAAGCCTCAATAATTAGCTTTTAAATGATGTCAGTTTGAAATAGCAACAATCTACTCAAAATTGGCTTCTGCTGTCAATGCTCAGCTGTTTTAGTATTTATGTGCCATTATTTTCTATTATTTCTAATATTGCTTTTTTAAAAGCGGCATTTCAAAAATGAAGAATGCTTCCTAGTATGTATTTATTGATTTATTTAGTATGCATTATAAATATGAGATGAAGTTACCCTGGAATATCGTCATCTATGTATGTAAATCATCATGTAGATGTTACACCTCTAATGAAATTCTTTTTAAGAATTCCATCAAATACAAATTTCTACAAAGATGGCAGTTCAACCAACAATTAACAGCACCAAGTAGGCTAAAATCTTTTTGTGGTTTTGTTTGTAGGATGCATTTCCATGCTTATTTATGCAGAGCACACAGTGATCTGCTGAAAGAGCAGTTTGGATGGTGCCTGGCAAAAAGCAGCATATTTAAATTGTACTTATGATCCAGGTAATGCATAAAAACATGTCCTCTCCCACAAGCCTCCTCTTGTGTTCTAACGCAGTACTAGAGTATGAAAGTAATTTTTAAAGGATATTTTGAACACAGAATGTGAACTTTTCTAGAAAACTGTTTTTCTAATGACTGATAGTATGTGTAAATCCTAGCATAAGAGAATTTAGCAAAACAGATTTAAATGTTTTTTAGCTTGCTTAATCCCAACTTTCTTTTAACAAGTAAAATGAAGAAAAGCTCTTACAGTATGCTGTTGCAGGGGAATTCAGATTTGTATCTCAATGGATAAATATATATGACAATTTTCATAGAAATCAGTGCTTGTGTTCTGCCATGGAAGTTTGTTATCTGGTTTGGCACAAGGGCAAAGGTTTCTTTATCACACAATGTTTGATAGCAACTCCATTGGATTAACTATGGATTTTACTGCATATTGTGGCAGCAGCAGTTGCCAGTGAAGTTTAAGATTGTATCAGTCTGGCTTTTTGGAAGGGATTATCAATGTCAGTAGTATTCTGAATGTCAAAAAATGGAGTGTAAAGAAGGGAGTGCCATACTCTTTCCTACATTGAAATGCTTGTCACATTCAACAAAATTTTGTAGTCTCACTTAGAAGGCAATTTTCACTCCATTTTTTGTATGCTTCCTGAAAAAATTACTGCTTCAAATTTGACAGTAACTGATACTCTGATGAACCCATCAAAACTTCTCTAGCAGTGTCATCATCCATGTGTAGTGGTCACATGACTATCATCAAGACCACAGAGCCAGTTATAAACAATGAGAACATAGGAGTATCAAGGTCCTTAGCTAATGTAGCAGACTATATTTGCTGTAAGACATTGACACGCTTGTGAGGTGGGCTGATGCCTACCTCATGAAGTTTAACCATGACAAGTGCAAGGTCCTACACCTGGGTCGGGGAAATCCTGGGCACAGCTACAGGTTGGGCAGAGAGGAGATTCAGAGCAGCCCTGCAGAGAAGGACTTGGGGGTGTTGGTTGATGAAAAAATGAACATGAGCCGGCAGTGTGTGCTTGCAGCCCAGAAAGCCAACCGTATCCTGGACTGCATCAAAAGGAGCGTGAACAGTAGGTCAAAGGAGGTGATCCTGCCCCTCTACTCTGATCTTGTGAGACCTCACTTGGAGTATTGTGTGCAGTTTTGGTGTCCTCAACATACAAAGGACATGGAACTGTTGGAACAAGTCCAAAGGAGGGCCATGACATTGATAAGGGGGCTGGAGCACCTCCCATACAAAGACCGACTAAGAAAGCTGGGGCATTTCAGCCTGGAGAAGAGAAGGCTGTGTGGAGACCTCATAGAAGCCTTCCAATATCTGAAGGGGGCCTATAGGGATGCTGGGGAGAGACTCTTCATCAGGGACTGTAGTGAGAGGATAAGGGGTAACGGGTTCACGCTTAAAACAGGGGAAGTTTAGACTGGATATGAGGAAGAAATTCTTTACTGTAAGGGTGGTGAGGCACTGGAATGGATTACCCAGGGAAGTTGTGAATGCTCCATTGCTGGCAGTGTTCAAGGCCAGATTGGACAGAGCCTTGTGTGTCATGGTTTAGTGTGAGGTGTCCCTGCCCCTGGCAGGGGATTTGGAAGTAGATGATCTTAAGGTCCTTTCCAACTCTAACTATTCTATGATTCTAATGTTTTAAATTCTTCCTCAATTTCTCTTTCATTTGATGTATCAAAACTAAAAACTAAAAATGGATCCCAAATTTCTAAGGAATGACAGAGCAACATACTATCCCTAAATCCTACAGTTATTTAAACAATACAATACTTGGCTGGCAGATGAATTTGTAAGAACTATTGTAGATAAAGGGCTCCTACTATCATTTATCTGCAGAGGTCAAAGTACATGGTTTATTTTAACTGCTGAATAAAACACTGCATCTTACAGATATAACCTCTGGGAGAAGAGAAGACATTGCAACAGCCAGTACATTTCCCCTTCCTTTCTTTGCTATAGGTACTCTAGAGATCTGTAAAGGAAATAAGCATTTATGCAGAACAGTGTTTTTATAAGACTAGCGAAAGAGGCAGAAAACCATGAACAAGATCAGGAACATGGAATTTTGGACTTTAACTCCCAGTTATGTCAGTGATACACAATACAGCCTTGGTTAAGAGTCTTATTTGTTCTGTACCTCAACCATTCCTTCTAAAAATTGGGAACGTAAAAATCAATATGAAGGCACTGGAAAATTACAGGAATTAACAAATGTTTATATGGTAGTCTGAAAATACACACAACTTATCCAAATATTTATGCCTACTTTGACCAAGATGCAGCAGTTGGAAATGAGTTTATAATACAACCAATACACCATTTCATTCACATACACCTAATGGGATTTAAAATAGCTCAGAAAGCACTCTGGGCCGTGTGCTTCTTTATATTACAATACATGAATTATTATATGAGGAATTGTTTTAAACATTGACATTGAACTTCTATTTCTCCAGATGGCATTATATATAGTTAATCCTTCCCCAGCTCAAAGTCCAAGTATTTTTTCTGCTATTCTTGTTGCCTAGTATTTGCTAGAAACACAGTTAAACCCAGCCAGTACATAGACCTAGCTATCAGTTAGCAGTGCTTCCTCAGTACAGTAGGACATGCTAAGGACAGTCAGTGAAAGTTTGCATTTCTTTGCTTTGTGTATTTTATTCCAGCTTTTCTAATTTTTGGAGACTGTATTTAATATTTCAAAGAGTGAAGACTGACAGACAACATTTAAATGTGCAAAGCCTATGTGAATGTTTTACAAGGTCATTTTATTTCCACAAGCACAAAATAACAAACAGTTCTACCATGTCAAATTGTGCAGTAATTTTACTTGACAGTTAAGATTATGGCTTGGGTACGTAGTAGCATTTATTGGCAATTTTGCCAGTTGGATATGATGGAGAACTGAGAGTAGTCAAGAAAAATAGGAATGCATTTCTTTTGTGAAATGAAAGGCCCCATTCAAAACGCTTCTTCAAATCAATGGATTTTTGTACACTGCATGTATAATTCAGACACACAGAGGAAAGAAGCCAATATGTACATGATTGACTCTGTATATAGTCTTGAATGCTGATGCCAGTACTATCAACAAAGACAGATACAGAAAAAGAGACATTTTCCTTATTTCTAGATTACTAGCAGAACTCAAGATAAGTAAACTGATCTCATGTTCCATTTTCCAAAACAGCACCCCTTAGAACTCTGCATAATAGAAAGCTTAGATATGAAACAAAAATGTATCATTTACTTGGGAATAATAGCTTAATGGCAAAAGTTCATCCATGTTGCTCTTCATTCCCCTTTTTAAGTGTCTTAGAGCTTAAATAAAAACAATGCCAGTTTAAAAGCTTGCAGTAAATTCTGACTCAATAAGTTAACACCTTTAGGGAATTAACGCAGTCTGTGTCAGAAACTATACTGTAGAAAAATATGCAAAAACCCAATGTACAAGACTGTAAAATTTAAGGAAGTGTCAAAAAGTACAGAAAATACAGAAAATGATCTAGCTAATTAAGCTTACCTTTTCTTGCCAGTGTAATATGCCAATTATAGCCAGGATGAAAACACAGACACCAATTAAGGCTATAGCTGTTAGCAGCACAATGTTACTTGGGGTCAGATACAGCTTGGCACTCCAGCTATATGGAAGAAGAAAATCCAAGGAAACATTAATACTCTTCACCAGGAAGCAGAAAACAGATTTAACTTGAAAAGATAACAGAACTTGCTAATGTAAGGCAGATAACAACTTCGGCTACAGGAACTAGTGGCTATACTTAAAAGACTGAAGCTTAATGTTTTTTTACTTGAAAATATATGGCTTAATAGAATTATTTTCAGGGAATGCTATGTCTAAATTCAGTTTCTGTTTAACTTTTCAGGAAACTTATGGATATCCTCCGGGACTGACTTTTTTTTTTTCTCATTAGGAGATTTATCTCCTGTCCCTGCCCAGGACAAAGTAAAAGATGTAGCAGAATCTCCCACAGAACTGCCTGGGGCTTGGGGAGAGGGAGCATCAGGGTGAAATAAGCCTGTAAGATAGATTGTTTTCTGCAGATGAGAAGCTCCTCTTGGACAGGCTATGGAGCTCAGCTGGTTGGGCATTGCTCAG
Source organism: Ara ararauna (assembly GCA_028858755.1). NCBI lineage: Eukaryota > Metazoa > Chordata > Aves > Psittaciformes > Psittacidae > Ara > Ara ararauna. The sequence continues at coordinate 876,077 of CM054410.1, read as the reverse complement.
TCTGAGTTTAGCAGAGACAATGGTAGTTGTAGGCAAAATAACCATTTGATTATGGCAGGAGAATGCTGGAAAGCAAAAAACATAAACACCGGAAGGGCTTCTGGAAGTCATCCCTTGAATGTTGTGGGGTCCTGTGGCTCATCTAACACCCTTTCTGTACTATAGGCTTCCCGTCACAGGAAAGCTGTCAGCAGGAGGCTATGTATCTGTGTCAAAGAAACTGTAAATTCATAAAGTGTTTATTATGAAATCTGATTTCTTTTTGGGATTCTCTCCTCTGCTTTTCTAGTGTCCGTAAACTTTATAGGAAAGCAAAAATAATTTAAGGATAAAATGACAGGAAATCTTTTGCATAACACATACCTTTAAATATCTCAAGACTATAACTAAATTTTCTTCATCTGGCAGATGCTATTCCTGTCGTTCTTAATTAGCAACTTAAGCAGCATATCACTTCTCAACTGTTATCTGTCCTATAGTAAAATTAACTGCTGAAACAGATGTCAGAATCATTTCTGCATGATAAATGCAACTGAGCTCAGTAATACATCAAGTGGCAAAAAGCAGCTGGAACATCTGACTAATGGAAAAGACAGAAACATGCTCTCTTTCTGGGATAAACATTTTAATTGCAAAGTGAATTCCATGTTTAAGCTCTTGTGTAACTGACCCATTCACTTTTACTTAAAGAAAAGTATTAATGCATGTGGTAACAAATACTGTGTTCAGAAGGGCTGAACTAAATGTTCTATATGCAACCAGACAGCAATTGCATGTTTAGTGAAACAGAAGTGCTTGCTTAGATCATTACCATGCTTGCCATTTGTTAAAAGAATGTTGGTAAATGTAGCAAATATGTTACTATTTACAGGAGTTGAGCTGGTAATAGTCTGATCTCTTATGGGCACTACCTAAGTAGCTGTGTAAATACCTGAGAAGTATTCTGCCTAGTCACTGAGGAAACTACATCCACAGAACTTACCCCCGCCACTCTTCTTAAATTTCCTTGCTCTACAAGTGACTGATTTTAATCCTACTACACATAGAGCCTGATGTAAACTCTGTATTAATGTAATTTTTTGAAGTGCAAAACAAAATGATGAAGTTACCTTCGAGGAACATTATGAGGATAGGGAATGACTATAAGCTGGGAGTTTGGTATGATAGCTGTCCATTCTTGCTTTCTTGCGGACTAAAGAAAAACAAAGGCTATGTCAATTCATAATGAAACAATGTACTTTAAAGCAAAGAAATTCTCTGTTGAAACATACAAAAGGAGTGTGCTGGTTTTGGCTGGGATCAAGCTAGTTCTGTTCATAGCTGCTGGTATGGACTGTGTTTCGGATTTGTGCTGAAACAGCGTTGATGATCTGGCGGTGGTTTGTTTACCACTGAGCAGTGCTCACAAAGCCATGACCTTTTCTACCTCTTACCCGCCACTGAGGAGGCTGGGGGCACAAGGAGTTGGGGTTACCCAGCCAGGACGGCTGGCTCCCGCCGACCCAAGGAATGTTCCACACCATGTGCTGTCATGCTCAGCATATAGAGCTGGAGGAATAAGGAAGGGACTAATTACTGCCTGGATTGGGCTGGGCATTGGTCAGAGAGTGGCAGGCAACTGTACTGTGCATCACTTGTCTTTCTGAAGTGTTATTCTTCTTTGTTATTTCCTTTTCACTACTTTTATAATAATAATATTTTATTTCAATTATTGGGCTGTTCTTATCTCAACCCATGGGTTTTCCCTTTTCCTGGTTCACCTCCTCCTTCCAGCAGTGGGGGGAATGAGCAAGCAGCTGTGTAGTACTGTGTTGTGGGATGCGGTTAAACATGACAAGAAAAACACAAAACAAAAAAACCCAACCCACTTGTTTTTCATCTTTTTATTTTAAATACAAATGATTATTCCCTTATGTTTGTATACGCCTTTTATTCTGAAAGCTCCAAAGTGCTTAAAAAACTCAAAGTAAAATAAAGTACAAAGCAACAACATAATAAGGAAAGAAGAAAAGACTCAATTCAAAAAAGGAGGCAAGCAAAGCAATTATCCAAATCAGAATTTGGCCAGGATGCTAATTTGAATACCTTGCTTTTTAAAGTTGTACCATCAGATCTTTAAAGACTGAAAATTACTAGGACCCTACTTTTATGTTTCATCTGAAGATTAGATAATCACAGTAATTTCTACCTCCCACCATACTGATCCTGGTTTTATAACTGAGGCAGAGAGGATTATGTGCGTTTACAGGCTGGCCAGGTCAACCCCAGGCAAGTTTTACAGCTGAGACCATAATAACTGTGTGGAGAGTCATTTGGCTGAGAATGGCCACGTGAGCAATCCAGTTACTTGACATTAGTGAAGTAGTGAACCAAAGGCTTTGAGGCCTTGGCTGAAGGTTACTAGAGAACACGTACGTGAGAGAGTTTGAGGGAGTTGGCAGAAGAGCCTGAGAAGTCAGGATATGTAGGGAGGAACTGATAACTGTAACCTTGGAATGTATGCTACACAGTTAGTTAATTGCTAAGTTGTTACTAGCAAAACACTGTTCAATTATATCTTGCCAGCTGTGTCGTAAATGCTTTGCTGTCTGAGAGCTCTATAAAAGCTGCATGTGAGGGTGAATAAAGTTGTCAGCCTTTGATCATATTGGTCTGTCGTGCTGTCCGTGTGTGGTTTTGTAAACCCCCGCATAACTGGATCTTCAGATCTAATACACATTTATGAGATAAGCAAGCACTATATACCTGCCCAACATTTACAGAGAAATTCAGTCATCTTTTGGTCTTAGTGTTAGCTTCAGAGCTTACACACTCTACAACAGCCAGGCACACAGGTTTTTTTCTGGCTAATTTTTTTTCTATATTCAAACTACTATTTTTGATTTATTATGTACAGTTCCGGTGTCCTCAACATAAAAAGGACATGGAACTGTTGGAACAAGTGCAGAGGAGGGCCATGATAATGGTCAGGGGGCTGGAGCATCTCCTGTATGAAGACAGGCTGAGAAAGTTGGGGCTGCTCAGCCTGGAGAAGAGAAGGCTGTGTGAAGACCTCCTAGCAGCCTTCCAGTATCTGAAGGGGGCCTATAAGGATGCTGGGGAGGGACTCTTCATCAGGGACTGCAGTGGTAGGACAAGGGGTAACGGATTCAAACTTAAACAGAGGAAGTTTAGATTGGATATGAGGAAGAAGTTCTTTACAGTGAGAGTGGTGAGGCACTGGAATGGGTTGCCCAAGGAAGTTTTGAATGCTCTATTCCTGGCAATGTTCAAGGCCAGGCTGGACAGAGCCTTGGGTGACATGGTTTAGTGCAAAGTGTCCCTGCCCCCCCCCCCGGCAGGGGGGTTGGAACTAGATGATCTTAAAGTCCTTTCCAACTCTAACTATTCTATGATTCTATGATGGCTTTCTATGATGGACTATGGAACGGATGGATAAGGGCAGAGTAGTTGACGCCATCTACCTGGACTTGTGCAAAGTGTTTGACACTGTCCCACACAGCATCCTTGTCTCTAAACTAGAGGGACATAGATTTGATGTGGATGGACCAGTCCGTGGATAAAGAATTGGCGGGATGGCTATCCATGGAGATTGGCAATGAGTGGTGTCCCTCAGGGATCGATTTTGTGACCGATCCCATTCAACATCTTTGTCGGTGACATGGGATTGAGTATACCCTGAGCAAGTTTGCCAACAACACTAAGCTGGAGGGAAGGGATGGGAGCAATGGGGACCTTGACATGTCTGAGAGGTGGCCAGTGCCAAACTCATGAAGTTCAACAAACCGAAATGCAAGGTCCTGCACCTGGGTCGGGGAAATCCTGGGCACAGCTACAGGTTGGGCAGAGAAGAGATTCAGAGCAGCCCTGTGGAGAAAGACTTGGGATGTTGGTCCATGAGAAACTGAACATGAGCTGGCTTCAGTGTGCACTTGCAGCTCAGAAACCAACTGTGTACTGGGCTGCATCAAAAGGAGCTTGACTAGCAGGTCGAGGGAGGTGATCCTGCCCCTCTACTCTGCTCTTGTGAGACCCCACTTGGAGTAATGTGTGCAGTTCTGCGGTCCTCAACATAATAAGGACATAGAGCTGTTGAAGCAAGTCCAGAGGAGGGCCATGACATTGATAAGGGGGCTGGAGCACCTCCCATACAAAGACTGACTAAGAAAGCTGGGGCTGTTCAGCCTGGAGAAAAGAAGCTGCATGGAGACCTCATAGCAGCCTTCCAGTATCTGTAGGGGGCCTATAAGGATGCTGGGGAGAGACTCTTCATCAGGGACTTTAGTGCTAGGAGAAGGGGTAATGGGTTCAAACTTAAAACAGGGGAAGTTCAGGATAGATATAAGGAAGGCATTCTTTACTGTGAGGGTGGTGAGGCACTGCCACGGGTTGCCCAAAGAAGTGGTAAATGCTCCATTGCTGGTAATGCTCAAGGCTAGGCTGGACAGAGCCTTGGGCAGCACTGTCTGGTGTGAAGTCTCCCTGCCTGTGGCATAGTAGTTGGAACTAGTTGATCTTAAGGTTCTTTCCAACCCTAACTATTCTGTGATTCTATGTATATCCTTGCTTCTGGAGGAAAAAAAAAAGGGGGGGGGGGAATAAAAAGAAAAAAAGTCCCTAGCAGTATTTCTATCCAAACTCTACCAAGAAAGGTAACACCATATACAATGACAATTGTAATACTGACAATCATTAAATTTCAACTGACCTTTTCTCCTAAAGGACGAGGAATGCCAACATATAAATGGTCAAGGAAATTAGCACTACGTCCCAAGCCTAGTACGTTGTACGGCAGCTGCAGAGCATAATGTGCTGATTGGCTAAGCTGTCCAGCTGAAATAAAATAACGAAAGAAGTCTGAATAAGTATTTTGCAGGGGAAAAAAGCAACCCTAAAAACATTAACTTTCTACATGTATACATTCAGAGTTAGTAATGAAAAAAGTTAAAAAATGTTAATAAACTGCATGATTATTTAATTCTTAAATGCTCAATCCCACATTTCCAAAACTTCTTGTACATACTCAGTTGGAGAATAGCTTAAATGCTTTCGGTTTCTAGGTGAGATGATTCTTTTGAGCACCATTTCCAGTTAAACTGAATCTAGACTACTGTCCTGGATTCAGCAGTAGCAGTCATTTTTCTCCTTCTTAGTAGCTGGTGCAATGCTGTGGTTTTGACTTTCAGCCTGGGAACAACACTGATAACACCAATGGTTTTAGTTCCTGCTAAGTAATGTTTAGTCTGACCAAGGACTTTCTGAGTCTCGTGCTCTGCCAAGCAAGAGGGGAAGACGGGAGGAAGCAGAGACAGGACACCTGACCCAAACTAAGCAATTCTGCACCACAGCACATCATGCCCAGTATATAAACTGGGGGTAGTTACCCGGAAGGGCCAGATCGCTGCTCGAGTCAGGCTGGGTATCGGTCAGCGAATAGAGAGCGGCTGTATTCTCTTCCCTTGTTTTTTCCTTTATCATTATTATTGGTGGTAGCAGTAGTGGTTTTGTGTTATACCTTAATTACTGGACTGTTCTTATCTCAACCCATGGGAGTTACATTCTTTCAATTCTCCTCCCCATCCCTCTCGGAGCAGGGAGAGGAAGGTAGGGGAGTGAGTGAGTGGCTGCACGGTTCTGAGTTACCAGCTAGGCTTAAACCGCAACAGTTCTTTGTGGGGAGCGGCCATGCGCCTTACCTCAGCAGCGATCTATCCTTTCTGGGTTAACTACCCCCAGTTTATATACTGGGCATAACGTGCTGTGAAATGGAATACCTCTTTGGCTAGTTTGGGTCAGGTGTCCTGTCTCTGCTTCCTCCTGGCTTCCCCTCCTCCCTGGCAGAGCATGAGACTCAGAAAGGCCTTGGTCAGACTAAACATTACTTAGCAGGAACTAAAACCATTGGTGTTATCAGTGTTGTTCCCAGGCTGAAAGTCAAAAACACAGCACTGCACCAGCTACTAAGAAGGAGAAAAAAAAATGACTGCTACTGCCGAACCCAGGACAACTATTTTTTACAGATTGAGAAGAAATCAGCTATCTGCATTTGTTTTTATTTGAAATGGTGCCAAGTCTTTTGCCCAACTGATTTACAAGCTCATACTCAATATGTGAAAGTTCACTTTTTTCTGGATCTTAATCAGTAACTACTGATTTTTCTTGTGTTACAAAATAAGCTGAGTATATTTGCATGAACAAATTCTTAAATAATAAATTGATTCAATGAAAGCAGGATTACGGCGGTTGCAAGGTAGGCCCTAGTAGGAGCATGTAATTATAACTAACTAAAAGAGAGACTGTAGGGGAAAAGTAACACTCTGTATTTCCTGAAAAGGCAGCAGGGAAACAGATGGCTGCCACAGACAGTGTTGCAACTATCAACAGGTTTGCTAACATCCCATTTCCAAGGTATCTGATTTGTCCATTTAAATAAAAAAAATCGCAATCTTCTAATTTCTGTCAAACTGATTCAGATCCTATGATGATTCTTTGTTCGTTGTCTAGAAAGCCTCTTAGGAAGTGATTTGGATTTTAGGAAGCAGGAATAATATCAGCACCTCATAAGCACCACAATGAATTTAGCCCTTCACGAGGTTAACAGAAATGAGTGTGAAGAACACTTGACAAACACAAGCAGGTTTACGTGATCAGCAGAAACAGTTTTTCACAGAGATATGATGTAGTCTCTATTCTTAAAGCATTGAAATTTATCTCTGCTTTGAGATTATGCTAACAGATTATGCTTCAAATTGGAAAGTAAGCTAAGTTACAAAACATGATAAAATGTGAATTAAAGAACACAAATTCATAAGCACCTCCCATATGAAGGCAGACTGAGAAAGTTGGGGCTGTTCAGCCTGGAGAAGAGAGGCTGCATGGAGACCTCATAGCATCCTTCTAGAATCTGAAGGGGGCCTATAACGATGCTGGAGGGACTCTTCATCAGGGACTGTAGTGGCATGACAAGGGGTAATGGGTTCAAACTTAAATAGGGGATGTTTAAATTGGGTATAAAGAGGAAGTTCTTTACTGTAAGGGTGGTAAGGCACTAAAATGGGTTGGCCAAGGAAGTTGTGAATGCTCCATCGCTGGCGGTGTTCAAGGCCAGGTTGGGCAGAGGCTTGGGTGACATGGTTTAGTGGGAGGCATCCCTGTGCATGGCAGAGAGGTTGGAACTAGATGACAGAATCATAGAATAGCTAGGGTTGGAAAGGACCCTAAGATCATCCAGTTCCAACCCCCTTACAAAAGAAAGTGTAATACACTGTGTGCAATCAGCCTTAAAGAAGTCAGAGAGTCAGATAGTGCAGCTAGAATTCTTAAAAGCATTGAATAATTTTATGGCTACTAACTCTGCTTTTTCTGTTAGTACACAAGTTAGTAGTTATCTACAGAGATAAGGATAATGAAATCATGTGCTTCAGAATGTAAATAGATAATTTGCAAAAGTCAGGGAGAATGTTTTCTGCTACATTGCAGGCAGAAAATGTGCACATATCTTTTTTATTTGCCTTTAAAATTGGGAGATATTAGTTAAGCAGGATGACAGTACATAGAACGTTCTAGTTTACTTTAAGGCTGGCTACAAATATGAGATCTCCGGGGCTATTTCCTGCTTTACTCCCTGTGTATCAATCATAAATTCTGTCTGAGGGCTACTCATATGTTTCACTTGGAATTACAAACAAGTAGTTAAGAATGACAAATGTTCATCTGAGAAACATAAAAACCCAGGACAAAATTAAAAATAAAAGGAGAAATTACAGAGAGTACTGTCAACAGTTACCATATTTGAAGTTCTCAGTCACTAGTAATTAATTTACATATGAAACTATTTCAACTTTAATTGAAATAGCAACTCGAGAAATTTGCCCTGTTGTAAAACTATTGTGAAGAGTTTTCTGCTTGTTCCAAGAAGACTTGAAAATACCATTCCATCTTCAAGAAGGAAGGTGGGATTTATTTCTTATACTAAGATTGTTCTTTAAGCTTTTGGAAGTCTATGCAAGCAAGATGGAGAAACTGGCTGTTGCTGGACAGTTTGTTTTGCTTCATTAGTAGAACTGGAATTAAAAAGCCTTCTCCTGTCCATGCTATACATACTACCTTTTAACACTACTTCTAAGACTGTTTAACACCATGTCTTCTATATTATGCTGCTTGTTTCAAAAAAAGTTATTGGGAAGCACCACAGCATCTTTGGCTGTGGTACTGGGTATGGTACCTGCACTGAGCTCTGTGGGCAGAGAGGGTGCTAAACTTTAACTTGGTATGTGAATGAGAGGGCTGGAGCAGCTCTGGTATGGAGCCAGGCTGAGAGAGCAGGGCTTGTTCGGCCTGGAGGCGAGAAGGCTCCTTAAGGGAAGACCTTACAAAAGCTCCCAGTGCCTAAAGGGACTACAGGAAACCTGGATAGGGGCTTTGGACAAGGGCCTGCAGGGACAGACCAAGGGGGAATGGCTTTAACCTGCCAGAGGGGAGATCGAGATGAACTCTTTGGCAGAAGTTCTTCCCTGTGAGGGTGCGGAGGTGCTGTCACAGGGTGCCCAGAGAAGCTGTGGCTGCCCCATCCCCGGCAGTGTTCCAGGCCAGGTTGAACGGGACTTGGTGCAACCTGCTCTAGTGGAAGGTGTCCCTGCCCATGGCAGGGGCTTGGAACCAAATGAGCTTTAAAGTCCCTTCAACCCAAACCAGTCTGGAATTCTAGGATTAGTTATACACTAATGGTTAATGGTTGGACCAGATGATCCTTGAGGTCCCTTCCAACCTGGTGTTCTATGTTACTTGTCTATGGTATAGGTGTAACTTTTATTTTTGCTTTAAATCATAAGTCACTAAGTTTACTGTTTCAAAAACCTTAGGCAGAATAAAGAACCTCAGCAGTTTAAGACATGGTTTTCAGTGGTTTCAGCCTGTCAGAGACCAAATTTTTAAGAAATAGCGAATGACACTCGGCAGCCAAACTTTACACAATTTTGCAGAGTTTGGAATCATTCTGAATGCCTCTGAACCAATCATCTCCTTACTTTCGAAGTCTGGCATATAAAATTAGAAGCAGTACACATCATTAACTTTTTGAAAGTCTTGTCTGAGAAATAGAATTATGTGCTGTCTATAATACATACTGTACTTGTTCTTTTATATCTGAATTAAAGCATGTCCCTTCTATTTCTATTACATTGATGTAAGCTTGTTGAAAGTTTAAGAGTAGCTCACTCGGCCCTGGGTTAAACTGCAATCTCAACAGTTTATTTCAGGTAGCATAAGTCCGTAAATGAAGGCAGTTTACCTTTATGAAGGGAAAGTGATTGCATTTCCATGTAGGAAAAATGCTTTCTATTGTTTCTTTAAACAGAACTGATACTGTGTGATATGGGATTTACAATCAGTCTAGTTGAACCAACAAATAGATTCACAATACTGACATTGTTCAGTCAGTTTAAATAAGCTTATTTTGTAGAATAATAGAAGGGAACATATAAAATCATTACAGAGCTGAAAAACTAATGGAAACTGATTACAAACTTGGGGTCTCCTGAAGCACTTTATTTATTTTATTTTATTTTATTTTATTTTATTTTATTTATTTTTTTTTTATTACGCTTTTCTTAACGAAGTATCATTTACATTTAAGTAGTACATTAAAGCCACTCAGATTAATTCAAAATACAGCAGTATTATTTAGGCTTTCAAAAGTCCCCCAAATTCACTTTGTTAGAGGACTGAATAGTTAAATGAATAAAAATGTTGTGTCATGATTTTTCCCAGTTGCTATATTTTCCTCTAATTTGCAAAATCATGCATTTATCAGAAGCTTTAGTATGTTCACCAAAGTAGTACCTGAAGATATTTGTGGAATAAACCAAATCTATCAAGAGTTAGAAAATATAGCAAGGTGTTGCTTTGTTTTACACACACATTCTTTGTACCTGTTGACAACGCAGACAGCTCTTCTGGCAAAATATGCTTCACTGTGTAAAAACACAGGATCTGAGTTGTAGCCGCTAGTCTCCGATTTGTATCTAAGTTCTTCTGTACCATCATCTACCTCAGTACTGAGGTCAACACATGAATAACTGCTTTTTACAGATTAGAAATACATGCTTCCTAGAAAACCTGAAAATTATTCCAAAAAGCTACCTGCAGAAGTTACATTAGTTGCTGTGTAGCTGTAACCAACATGCCTGCAACAGCTGGAGTAGGACAAAGACAGTTCAAGAGCTGGGTGACATTTCACAGTGCACGTGCCCCACTCAAGCAGTACCACTACAGTGCTATTTTCTTTACAGAGATTATTGGAATTGTGCTACATTGTATACTGATGTGTTTCCACATCTTTCGAAGCTGGCAGCTCCTTAATTCATTTGAAATTATGCCAGAGAGAGTTACTGCAAAAGAAAGTGAAAATATAACTAACAGTAATGAAATACCCATGTAACATGCATAGGAATGTAAAAAGCAGCTTTGAGAAGGAAAAACAAAATCCCAACTCCTCCAAACTTGAAAGCTTGGAGAATATGATTTCTTTGGCTTTAGTTGAAAGCTTTACTTCAGTTGCCTTGTTACCACCTTTAGAGTTGTTTAATTTGTTAAATTAGTCGAAATTTGAATGGTTGCAGTTTGGTAATATTGCATGCAACATTACCAGATCACACAATTTTTCTAAACAAGAGTTACATAGAACACACTAGCAGGGTATTCCCACCTATAGCAACTAGAAAACCCCTTTTAACAAAATCCAGCTATTCAATTATTAAATTATTCCTGCTTGTTTCATGAATATATTCTTCTTTCTATATAGCAGAATTCTACAAAATGAATCTTGAATAGTCAAATGGCTATTAAAATTAAGCTTATTTTGCTTTTGTCTAGTACATACTGCAGTGTTTATTTTTAAATTCATTAGTATGATAGCTGCTAGACATTTGTGTTCACCTCGCAATCCAATTTAGCTTCACAGTATGAGAACTCAATGCAGCATCAGGGAAGAGCAAGCAGCTTTCAAAAAACCAGAGGGCACAACTTCACAGTATGTGAAAGGTCATTCTGCCAGGGAAGGCTTAAAACAAAACAAAGCAAAACCAGCAAAATGAAAGAGCTCTGAAGTAGCAATTGCAAAAGTTATCATTAATCCATAAAGCTTCAGTTACACAGATGCTTGAACAAGTCATGATTTGATCCATATAAGCCATTCAATGAATCTGTTCTTATGATAGTATTATGCCTATGTCTGGATGTTGATCTGAGAGTAAACATTAAACATTTATTGTTTTGCGGTTCGTGGCCCACAGGGTTAATATATTTGGTAAACACAAACTGCAACTATGGTCCTATTTATTTCAAAATCTATCAACATATTTTTACTTTAAGAAAATTAAGAATGCCTGTAGCACAGGCTGAAATATAGAAGATATTACCCCTTTCTAAGTTGAAGGGGAAAAGTGAAACAATACATTAACCTGAAGCTCTAGCAAGGCTCGGCCTGGTTTGTACAATCACAGCAGTTCATCTGGTACATCCAAGCCACATGGTACATAAAAAAATCTGGATATGGACACATTGCACAAAAAAACAGCCTTCCCCATATCACAAACCAGCCTTTGCCATATCACAGAGATGGCAAAAGGGAGCTGTGAGTGTTCATGCGTCAGGCTTCTCCACATGCCAAGGGGACAGGCAGCACTGCTGCAGTTATGGCAATGCACAGCTACCAGTCTTATCCTTCTGTCTGCCTGTGCAAACAGGCAGGCTTCCAGGCTAGGAATTCCTGCAGAAAGAAAGAGAAGCTATTGGAGGGCTCAGATGTTACACAGAAGAGGGAGAAAGCTACCAGGAAGACAGAAAAAATTGAGTTATGAAAAGGAAAGAGGTATCAGAAGGAAAACCAAGGTAAAAAGATGCTGACGGCTAAAGGCAGCCTGACGTTCATAGCATGAAGTCTCTACACGACTACCCCGTCGTTTGACTTGGTCAGCCCCTGACCAGACAACACTGTAATAACAAATTTAAAATGTCTGTCTTGCGCTGGTGCTACAATGTGAATCTGTCCTTGTGCACTTTCTGAAGACATTTCAGTAAACTATCAGCTGCTCCATATTAAATTTAAAATATCTGGTCTTATTTAAGCTGTTTTGGGTCCACAAGGATATTAGTTCTAAGAAAATAAGTCTATGATATTGGTAATAGAATAAACTAGGTAGGTAGCCTTCTAAAGAAAACACAAAGGATATTGAGGCACTGGAGTGGGTCCCAAAAAGGGCAATACAGATGGTAAAGGGCCTTAAGCATAAGTCTCATGAGAAACAGCTGAGGGAACTGAGGAGGTTTAGTCTGGAGAAGAAAAGGCTCAGGGAAGACCGTACTAACTTCTGCAACTACCTAAAAGGAGGTTGTACTGAGGTGGGGTTGGTCTTTTCTCACAGTTTACAAGTGGTAGAACAAGAGGAAATGGCCTCAAGCTGCACCAGGGGAGGTTTTGACTGGATATTAGAACAATTTCTTCCCCCAAAGGGTGGTCAGGCATTGGAACAGGCTGCTCAGAGCAGTGGTGAAATCACCATCCCTGGAGGCCTTAAAAAAACCCACGCAGACAAGGCCCTTATTAACATGGTTCAGTGGTGGCCTTGGCAGTGCTAGGGGAATGGTTGAACTTGATCTTAAAGGTCTTTTCCAACCTAGTCGATACTATGATTCTGTGATTACTGGGACCCTGCATTTTAGCCAAGGTTACAACTATTAACAAATAGAGCTCTATAGCTATTATCTGCAGTGATCTAGGCAGCACCACCCATTAAGCAAAATTCTATTCAAACCCAAAGAGATTTATAGTAGGGCTACTATTTCAACAATAACAATTAGTTTTTTTTTTTTTTTTTAGGATGCTGAAGTTAAAAAAACCCAACACCAAACGATCACAACAAAAAAAACCCAATAAAGCAAAACAGCTTGCATTTGGTTAGCTTTACTAAATTCATCTTGTGTCCTCCCCACCCCAAGAATAGGTTTGATTTACTCTATGCTCAGCTTTAAGTATTATACACTAGTTTATACTACGCATTGTTGCTTACAGGATTCAGCTGAAAAACACTGTGTCAGAATATTATTAGAAATTTCACAGAAGCCAATAAAAGACTGGAAATGCATATGTAGAGATTAAAATCCAGGCTGAAAAGCATTCTTAACTGTAGGGTCTCCTTAAAATAACAACTCCAAAAGGAATAGGGAGTGCAGAAGGCAGACAGCAGGAAATGGACCACTAAGCATGACTTCAAACTTGAGTTTGTGTGCTTCTCCCAGATTTTCAGCTGGCCCTAATCTGATCTCAAGCATAGGATTCCTTAAACATTTGAAGAAGCTGTTGCAACTGAATTTACTCTTGGAGAGAAGAGATCTGCGCACATGTTAACTGCAGATGTAAGACCCAGTACTTCTCAATTCTAATGCTCATTTTGGCAGTTACTATTCCTTGTAGCTAATTTAACAACATTTCTTGTAAGATTACAAGTGAATTGAGCAATGTGAAAGTAACAGCACAGAATGTAGTAATTATTTTTCTGCTATCTTTTAACAACGTAGTGGAGTGTTAATAGAAGAGAAAATAACAATGCTTTAAAAAAACCCCTTGTAATTATGCAAATTTTCTGTAGTTAAGGCTTGGTAGATCAGAGAACCTTACAGTGAATGAGGTAAGGACAGCCATATGGGCCTTTGTAGTTTACTCTCTGCAGAAATATTGCATACATGAAGGATACCAGAACTAAAGACGTGTAGAATTAGGAAGATCAGAATGATGGTGGACATTTCTTTGAGTTTGGCTGATTATAGTCCAGGCCTAGAAGGAAAACTTAGGGTGACTAGATAGTTTGGTTTTAGTGGTCCAGCCTACACCTGCTGTCCTGCTAAGACCAGAGGTAAAGACAACAAACAGCGTAAGCTGACGTGGGCAGGGGAAAGGAATAGCAAGCATTATTTTTGTCAGAAAAATCCTATGTTGCTATTCACCTTACTTCTTGGGAAAGAGACTAATTGTTTAAAAAATTCCGAGTATCAACCATCAGATTATCTATTTCTTTTATAGAATTAAAACCTTCAAATGAACATACAATTTGTCCATGATATTATATAAGGAATGCAAATAAGTTGATGAGAATTAGTTTTAAAATAGTATTTTCATGCCATACTTTTGAAAACTTAAATGAGGAAAAGATGTTTTTTAGGTTTATACGTGGCTCAAAAATGCATGTGGGTTTGGTATTGCCCACCAGTAGACATACAAAATGTGGCTTGAATTATTTCTTGATAGTCAAATAGAATATGATTCTGATGTAGCAGACTGTTTTTCAAGATAATTAGTCCTGTAATTCTAGTTAGAACACGTACCGAATGTTATGAGTAGCACTTGTAAAGGAATAGTTTAGATACAAACTTAATATAACTGTCTCAGATAATGTGACTTTGAAAAGTTCTTGCAGGAATTATACAGACTCAAAAAAAATCTATTAACATATTACAGCTGAGACAGTGATCAAAGACAGTATTAGAAAATTCCCTGTAGCAATACTATTAGGGTCACAAATGCACTTGGAATTCATTACTGTTACTTCCTAATGCCAAAACAGGAAAGGGAACTCATCATGATTGGACTCTGTTAGGTTCTTATTATTGTAAATATGGTAGCAATGAAGATGAATGGTACTAAAGCAGTATTAAATCGTATTTGATAGCTGTTTCTTAGAGTAAATTTTAAAAACATTGCATTCCTAAAAGTACTCTGAAAGCACTATCCATCCCCCCAAAGAACTCCACCAAACAACCCACGAAAAACCCAAACCCTAAAGATAATGGTTAATAAAACCATTTTTGTTCTTCGAAGAGAACTGGAAAACAGAAGCTCTGTGCATTCTTTTATGACACAGAGGTCTGTAGCTGGAAGAACATCTTTATTTTGTCGTGGGTTATTTTACAAGTTTGCTTAAATAGTAAGTGCCAAAAAGTCAAATATACACAAAACAAACCTGTCTGAACTTATATTTCCTCAAAGTGGGGTTTGGAATCAGTTTAGACTGCTGTGAGTTAATAGGTATTCTGCACTTGAAATCCACAAATCCATTATTTTGTCATACTCTTTTGACTAAAATTATGTCAATGTATAAAAAGCAAATTTATTTTAAAAAGCAGCATGCAACGTATCATTCAGGTATGCCAAACTTCAGTCTTCTACTGTAACTATATATATCCCAAATATAAATATTTCTAAAAATCTAATAATAGAAATTCTAATAGCTGTCAGACATGATTTTTTTAAGCTCATTCTGTGAGTTCACTTAAACCATCGAATTTCTAAGAGAGAAATTCTCTAATTTTGAGACTGTTAATTACAAGTAAGTAGCAAGAGTTGAAAAATTCTCTGAATTCTACATGAACAATGAATCTAAATTAGTATCATCAGGTCTAAGCAAAGCTTTTTTTGGTTTGGTTTGGTTTTGTTGTTTGTTTGTTTGCTTTATATATAACCATTTTATAGCACTCTGAAGAAAAAAAGTCAGTTTGATGGTTTTACAAATGTCTTTCTTCTCTTAACTAAGCCTCATCTTTTTTGTTACTTAGGCAGTTGTTCATCAGTACTCTGTATTCTGCAATAACATAGTTATTGGGGCCAGTAATAACAAAACAGCAGCACACTGAAGTAAGCTTTCCATCCATATGAATCCAGGCTTTTGAGGTCGGAGAAAGATCCTGTGAAGGCCTTTACTGGTGTCTTCTGACACTGTTAACAAGATTGGACTGCACCATGACTTGGCTGACAAAGCTCACAAGCCTTCATCTTAGTAACTGGCAATGAGGAGAGATGCCAGTTGTTACCCACCAGAGCCAGCTGCCTAAGGGTGTGGGTTGAATCCTCTAAGGGATCACAGTGTAACTAGAAATCTTACCATGGGAACTTAAGTGAAGGTGTAAGCTCTTTTTAAATTTAGCTTATGCAGAAAACCTTCAGACATACGAAACTGAGTATACAATTGGCAGGATGATTAGTTTATTAAAATTAATTTGTGCAATAATTAGGAAAAATACTCTGCCTTTTCCTGTTAGCATTAGTTATTTGTCTGATTAAAATGTAGGCTAATGTGTTCAAGCTTTCAAACCCATATTTCGGCATGCACAAATAGAGAAGTAATACAGAATATCAGGTTTGTGTTTCATAACATCTTTCTTTTTTCTAGGGTGGAATTAACAGACCTCAGCACAGTATTCAATGTGAGAGCATTATCACTGATTAAGGACCTTAATATGTTGGCAATTTTCTCCCTAAATTATTGCTATTCTTTAAATTAGTGTTATATGGAATACAGTTTTCCCAGAAAACTATGGGAATCTTTATTAAATCTGAGTTTAATTAGAAATAAGACTTGAGTGACAGATGAAGATGACTGCCACTATGGAGCTCAACTCAGAATGGGATAACTTACAGACATGCATACTCTAACAAGGTTTTGATTTAAGAGTTTGGGATTTTTTTCCTTAAGAAGTGAGTCCATTATGGTCCAAAGTTTACCAGTTATACATTAGACCAACAGAATACTTATCAGTCACCTGTGTTTTCTAGGAACCGCTAGGAAAACCCCAGAAAGCAGCATAAACCCGATATTCTAACATTAGACACTGCCTGAACCATGGCCTAATGGATTATTCTTTTTTTTGTATCCTTTTTTTTTTGGACTCATGTAAACTGTGGCATCTGCAACATCTCATGCAATTAAACCTCTAGTTAGGCTATGTCCTGGGTTCAGCAGTAGCAGTCATTTTTCTCCTTCTTAGTAGCTGGTGCAGTGCTGTGTTTTTGACTTCTAGCCTGGGAACAGCGCTGGTAACACCAATGGTTTTAGCTGCTGCCCAGTAATGTTTACTCTGACCAAGGACTTTCTGAGTCTCATGTTCTACCAGGCAAGAGGGGAAGCTGGGAGGAAGCAGAGACAGGACACCTGACCCAAACTAACCAAAGAAGTATTCCATACCACAGCACGTCATGCCCAGTATATAAACTGGGGGCAGTTACCTGGAAGGGTTAGATCACTGCTCGGTCAGGCTGGGTAGTGGTTGGTGGGTGGTGAGCAGTTGTGTTCTCTTCCCTTGTTATTTCCCTTATCATTATTCTTATTGGTGGTAGCGGTAGTGGTTTTGTGTTATACCTTAGTTACTGGACTGTTCTTATCTCAACCCGTGGGAGTGACATTCTTTTGATTCTCCTCCCCATCCCTCTGGGAGCATGTTGGAGGAAGGGGGGGTAAGTGAGCGAAAGGCTGTGTGGTATTGAGTTACCAGCTGGGCTTAAACCTCGACAGGCTACAAGTTGCATGTAGCACTGTTGCTTTCCCTTTATTTTGACCCTGTTACCTTAATGATTTTTGATACCTTACAGTTCTTGTGTTACGTGAAAGGATGCAGCCATCCCCTCTATCTTCTTCATGCTACTCATAATTTTATAGATGCCTGTTAGCCTGCCAGATATAGCGAACAACTTCAGAAAAACACATCCTGTGTTTACTAAATACTATGTTGGTTCTTTTTCACGTGGCGACAAGATTTTATTTAGGTATTTGAGGCCACTGTTGTTTCTTAGTATATCATTACTATGTAACCAATAGAAAAAGTAAGCCCTAGGATCTTAAGCTATTTTACAAACTCAGGATGTACCCAATGATTTTTCAGATTGGGTAAGATAAAGCCAACTGTTCAAACTGAAGTTGCATGAGACAGAAGAAAATATAATGCAATTGTACTGTTTCTAATAAATATGCAATCGGTAAAGAAAGAAGCGGAAGTTAGGGAGTTTTGGCCTTGTAAACTAAAGACACAATTCAAAACCAGTCCCATTTCACTGTGTAAACTTCTTTCCAACTCTTTAGGTTGCTGATATGCATATATAGACAGATCATGCCATGTGCATTCTCATTGTGAGACTATCTTACCTGACCCATTTTTCAGGTATCCATTTGCATCTACAGTAGTGTACATGATGTAAGGACCAGGCTGATTGACACCGAAAGGCTACAGTGGGGAAGAAAAAAAAACAAAACAAGAAAAAGACCCAACAGAACATGCAAAGTTTTAGGAACGGAGAAAGATATATTAAAGCTACAGTAATAAAATAATAAACCAAAGGAAAATTTTTCTAGATTAATCATTTCCTTTTGATATGGATAATTTCAAAATTTGGGAACCGTTTTGGTCAGAGCATTATATGGAAATTCATTTTCACCCTAACGCTGATTAGTTGGCTAAGTAATAGTTTCTCATGAAGAAAGCAGTCCTCTGGCAAAAGGTTTAATGTTTCTTTGGAAGTTACAAGTAAAATAGAAACCCCTAAAAATTCAAAAAAATAATTGCATGTTCTGAAAAAGCATAGGTCATTTCATACTGTATGAGAATGCACTATCCTGATTGGTTTTCCGTACTGAAAAATATTATACAAATTAAAAATTGTTATTATTTAGCCATTTTTTATTTAATTCATACAAGTGGCTGAATAATTACTTGTCAAGTACCAATGTCTATTTTAAGCAAATCTCTTGAGGCAGAAAATGCACTTAAACATCAAAGTACAGTTATAAGGAAAAAGTAAATTAAAAAAATGAAAAAAGAAATCAAAGGGAATTGTGGATTACGAGTGATAAACTATAAAAAACACACCTAAGGAAAAAAGGAGAGGGAACAAATATCTGCTGTGGTCTGGAAGGCAAGGGATGAGGGAGTTTTCCTTTTTTTTTTAAATGCTCAATTGAAGCTGATATTAAAGCATCAAATTCAGAAAAGATCTTTCAAATGAATTATACAAAGAACACTAAAAGAAGAGATGATAACACGTTTCACACCATGTCTCCAAAAATAGTAAGTTCTAAGCCATCAGGATAAGTGATAATGATGAGAGATGGCATTAAAGCCTGAAAAGCCATGATTAGAATGAAATGTATGGAGACTGCAAAGCTGATGTTAATGCGTATCTATGAACGATGGTTAAATAATGTGAAAAGTGGGGTGGTTGGTTGATAGTTTTGTGTGGTTTTTTTAAAAATTATTATTTTTGCACCAAGTTGCTGGTTTTGGCCATGACAGAGAATGTCTATTACAGTGGAGGCAATAATGTTTCAAACGAACTTAATAATGAAACTTTCATCACCATCTGTCATGAAGATTTGCTTTTTAAACCCTCTCTTTAGTTTTGTAATTAAGCTAATAATAGTATCAACCCTCCTTACTATTTTATATCAGAAATTAAACCCTGCCTTAAAGTAGGTTTCAAGAAAAGTAGGTTCCATTTGAAGCAGGTTTTGTATTTTCAAGTCAAAACTGAATTTCATATTTTTGCAGAGCTGCGGAGTTAACACTACCTTTGATTCCTCTAAGTTCCATTTCTAGGGAACTTTCCCAGTGAACTTACTTGAAACTAAACAGTAATGTGAAGGTACAGTTACACTTACTGTTATTTTCCGAGGACAGTCATTAGAACAGAGGCCGCTGAGAACTGGAAAAACAAAAAGTGAACTTGTAGTGTTTATAGTAACAAGCCATCCTACAAGCACTACCTCTGAATCTGTTACAGCATAGTAATAGCGTCAAGTATCCATTAAAACACACAAAGAAAATAAATATCTTCATATGACTTATGCTAATTTCGGTTAGATATTTGAAGGAAGTTCTTCCCTGTGAGGGTGATGAGGCCCTGGCAGAGGTTGCCCAGAGAAGCTGTGGCAGCCCCATCCCTGACAGTATTCAAGAAGGCCAGGCTGGACAGGGCTTGGAGCAACCTGATCTAGTGGAAATGATCAGGGGTCTGGAGCACCTCCCATATGAAGATAGGCTGAGAAAGTTGGGGCTGTTCAGCCTGGAGAACAGAAGGCTGTGTGGAGACCTCATAGCATCCTTCCAGTATCTGAAGGAGCCTATAGGGATGCTGGGGAGGGACTCTTCTTGAGGAACTGTAGTGAGAGGACAAGGGGCAACGGGTTCAAACTTAAACAGGGGAAGTTTAGACTGGACATGAGGAAGAAATTCTTTACTGTAAGGGTGGTGAGGCACTGGAATGGGTTGCCCAGGGAAGTCATGAATGCTCCATCGCTGGTGGTGTTCAAGGCTGGATTGGACAGAGCCTTGGGTGGCATGGTTTAGTGGGAGGTGTCCCTGCCCCTGGCAGGGGGGTTGGAACTAGACGATCTTAAGATCCTTCCCAACCCTAACTATTCTATGATTCTATGACTGTGGCAGGGGACTGGAACAGGATAAACTTTAAGGTCCCTTCCAACCAAAACCATTTGTGATAATATAAAAAAATTCCCAATCTGTTTGAAGCATAATTCTTTGCAGACATTAATCAGCTAATCACTGTTTTACCATATCTCACTGGTTAACCACCTTCAAAAGGAGAGATTTGCCATTTCAATTTCAGATGAAAACAGTTTTTTAAATAGTGGACTATACACTTTGTTCATTCTTCACTGCTAAACATTTAAAAATACTGGCAGAGATTCAGCTTCGCTGTTTGAACTGCAAAAAAGGGAAAGGCTTTTCCTTCTATAAAAGGGATAGTTTTACAACTTGTTTTAAAGCATTCAAAAAACCTATAACAAACAGAGCCCTGGGAGAGGTGGTTAGGGGCTCTGGAGCTCAGACAGTCTTTTCGTCAGTTCCCCAGGATAAAGAGGAGGACCTTAAAAAGGCTAGGAGGATTGGCCAGGTTAATAAATGGTTAGAACGGTGGTGCCACAGTCAGGGGTTTGGGTACCTAGACCACGGGACTCAATTTAGTGGGCCAGATATACTGGGGGCTGGTGGAGCTGCTCTGACAATGAAGGGGAAGAGCGATTTTGGTAGGAGGCTTGCCAGGTTGGTCAAGGATGCTTTAAACCAGATGTGTTGGGGGAGGGAGGCATCATTCCATCCCAACACACCCAGTCAGCTGCCAGCACCTATAATAAATGCTCTGAAGAATGTAGAGATATTCCAGCCACTCCAGCCAATGAGCCGGCTTCATTTGGAGCTCGGCTCAGATGCCTCTATACAAACACCTGAAGCATGGGGAACAAACAAGAGGAATTAGAGATGTGTGCATGTCTACGGGGGTATGATATAATAGGCATCACAGAAACATGGTGGGATGGCTTCTATGACTGGAGTGTTGGAGTGGAAGGTTACAGGCTCTTTAGGAAAGACAGGCCTGGTAGAGGGGGAGGGGGAGTCGTTATTTCTGTTAGGGATAAGCTGGAGAGTATCGAACGCTGTCTGGGGACAGGTGAGCAGTCAATAGAGAGTTTGTGGGTCAAGGTTAAAGGGAGAACAGTGATGGGAGACATTACTGCGTGGATCTGTTACAGACCGCCTGATCAAGAGGACTCTGTGGATGAAGCACTCTATAGACAAATAGGAATAGCCTCACGCTCGCAGGCCCTTGTTCTCGTGGGGGATTTCAACCACCCTGATATGTGTTGGAGGGATGGTACGGCCCAGCAGAAGTAATCCAGGAGGCTCCTCAATTGTGTGGAAGACAACTTCCTTCTGCAAGTTATAGAGGAGCTGACAAGGAGAGGTGCCATGCTTGACCTCGTACTCACCAACAGGGAAGGGCTGGTTGGAAATGTGATGCTCCAGTGCAGCCTTGGTTGCAGTGATCATGAGATGGTCAAATTTGAGATCCTCAGAACAGTGAGAAAAGCATGTAGCAAGCTCACTGCCCTGGAGTACAAGAGAGCAGACTTTGGCCTCTTCAGGAACCTGCTTAGTAAGGTTCCATGGGATATAGCCCTAGAGGGCAGGGGGGCCCAAGACTGTTGGTTGATATTCAAGGATCACCTACTACAAGCTCAGGAGTGTTTTGTTCCAACTAGAGGGAAGTGCAGCAGGAAGGCCAGGAGACCACCTTGGATGGACAAGGCGGTGCTGAGGAAACTCAGAGGGGAAAAAAAGAAGCTTATGGAAGGTGGAAGTGAGGACAGGCAGCCTGGGAAGAATACAGGGATGTTCTCGGGGAAGCTAGGGACCAGGCTAGGAAAGCTAAGGCCCACTTAGAATTAAACTTGGCTAGGGAAGTTAAAGATAACAGGAAGGGATTCTATAGGTACGCTGCAAATAAAAGATGGAATAGGGACAATGTAGGTCCCCTCCAGAAGCTGTTGGGAGAACTGGCAACCCTGGATTTGGAGAAGGCTGAGGTTCTTAATGACTTCTTTGCCTCAGTCTTCACTGGCAAATGCTCTGACCACACCACCCAAGTCTTGGAAGGCAGACGCAGGGACTGTGAGAATGAAGACCCTGGGCCCACTGTAGGAGAAGATCTGGTTGGAGGCCATCTTAGGAACCTGAATGTGCACAAGTCCATGGGAGCTGATGCAATCCATCCGCGGGTCCTGAAGGAACTGGCAAATGAAGTTGCTAAGCCACTGTTCATATTTGAAAAATAATGGCTGTCAGGTGAAATTCCTGATGACTGGAAAAAGGGAAATATAACCCCCATTTTCAAGAAGGGGAAAATGGATGAACTGGGGAACTACAGACCAGTCAGTCTCAACTCTGTGCCTGGCAAAATCTTGGAGCAGATTCTCCTGGAAGGCATGCTAAGGCACATGAAAAACAACAAGGTGGTTGGTGACAGCCAGCATGGCTTCACTAAGGGGAAATCCTGCCAGACCAATCTGGTGGCCTTCTCTGATGGGGCTACAGAACTAATGGACAGGGGTAGAGCAGTTGATGTCACTTGCCTGCACTTGTGCAAAGCATTTGACACTGTCCCACATGACATCCTTGTCTCTAAATTGGAGATACATCAATTTGATAGGTGGACCACTCAGTGGGTGAAGAACTGGCTGGATGGCTTCATGCAAAGAGTTGTGCTCAATGGCTCAATGCCCAGCTGGAGACCAGTAACAAGCGGTGTCCCTCAGGGTCGGTGTTGGGATCAGTCTTCTTCAACGTCTTTGTCAGAAACATGGACAGTGGGATTGAGTGTGCCCTCAGGAAGTTTGCTGATGACACCAAGCTGTGTGGTTCGGTTGATACGCTGGAGGGAAGGAATGCCATCCAGAGGGACCTTGACACACTTGTGAGGTAGGCAGATGCCAACCTGATGAAGCTTTACCATGACAAGTGTAAGGTCCTACACCTCGGTGAGAGCAATCCCAGGCACAGCTACAGGTTGGGCAGAGAAGAGATTCAGAGACCCCTACGGAGAAGGACTTGGGGATGTTGATCAATGAGAATATGAACATGAGCCAGCTTCAGTGTGCGCTTGCAGCCCAGAAAGCCAACCGTATCCTGGGCTGCATCAAAAGGAGCGTGACCAGCAGGTCGAGGGAGGTGATCCTGCCCCTCTGCTCTGCTCTTTTGAGACCTCCCTTGGAGTATTGTGTGCAGTTTTGGTGTCCTCAACAGAAAAAGGGCATGGAACTGTTGGAACAAGTCCAGAGAAGGGCCACGAGGATGATCAGGGGACTGGAGCACTTCCCATATGAAGATAGGCTGAGAAAGTTGTGGCTGTTCAGCCTGGAGGAGAGAGTTGTGGCTGCGTGGAGACCTCATAACAGCCTTCCAGTATCTGTAGGGGGCCTGCAGGGATGCTGGGGAGGGACTCTTCATTAGGGACTGTAGTGACAGGACAAGGGGCAACGGGTTCAAACTTAAACAGGGGAAGTTCAGACTGGATATAAGGAAGAAGTTCTTTACTGTAAGGGTGGTGAGGCACTGGAATGGGTTGCCCAGGGAAGTTATCAATGCTCCATCCCTGTTGGTGTTCAAGGCCAGGTTGGATGGAGCCTTGGGTGACATGGTTTAGTGGGAGGTGTCACAGCAGGGGGGTTGGAACTAGATGATTTTAAGTTTCTTTCCAACCCTAACTGTTCTATGATTCTACATCTTATTACCTATTTATACTCTAAAATCAAAGAAAAATCCCATTATATATTTCTTCTATGAATTCAAGGTATTATAAGCCGATGTGCAAAATGCTACTTAATATCTAGAGCCTACGGCAGTTGTTCAATTACTTGTCTAAAACTTAATAGTTTCAAAAACCAATTACATTACAGAAATACTTGCTAAACACTTATTTATGATCAACTGTATGAGAGACAAGTAAAGCCATCTGTTCTGTAACAGAGAATAATGCATCGCTTGAGTATTAGAACATTAGTACTAAAATGGCTTTAAAACAAAGAACACACACAATAAGCTCAGGTGTCACTCCAATCAGCAGCTCAATAGCTATGAGCAGGGAAGAGTATACAGACCAGGCAGTACAAAAGCCAAGTGAAAATGTAACCTCTCCATGAATTATGGTATCTGAAAGCAAGTATGGCAGAGAGGAAAAAAAAGATGTTTGGACCAGATCTGAGGGCAGGTCATCCTAACCACCAGTAGTTTTTAAAAGCATTTTATGTCTACTATAAGGCACAATGGAGTTTTGTGTACAAAATGTTTGGGCACAGTGAAATACTAAAAAAGCACACTTAAGATACTCACAATCTGATCAGAAATCATTCACTTCCAGGGTCAGAAATTACAGCGTTCTAGTGAAGGAACGTTTCTAATATTTTGTGTGCAAATATTAACAAGGAGTCCCAAATTATGATTCTTTGCCTATGATTTAAAAATGTTGAAATCTCCAAATACACAAAACCCTGTTGGGAATAGTTGATAGAAAATGGACACAGTAAGATCATAGGCCAACGGATGGAAAAAGCCTGACAGTAGTGAACCAGAGGCTTTGAGGCCTTGGCTGACGGTTACTAGAGAACGTGTGCGTGAGAGAGTTTGAGGGAGTTGGCAGAAGAGCCTAAGAAGTCGGGATATGTAGGGAGGAACTGATAACTGTAACCTTGAAGCGCAGCTGCAAGCTGGAAACCCCCTGGAACATAACCAAGAAGACCACAAAGGGGGGGTGGGATGTGAATGTAACCTTTGAGCTGTAACCAAGCACATACCAATCACGTAACCAATCATGTATCAATTAGTAGCATAAGTAGCCAATCATATATTAGCAAGTGTGCCTGCATAGAGTATATAACTGGAACCCTCAGATGAAATAAACCGAGTCTGATGAACGATCACATTGATTGTCTTCATTCTTCCACCACGGAGAGCAGGCAGGAGGGGCCTGCCGCAGGCAGAAGGAGCCTGCAGTCCTCGCATACCGAACAGGCAGAGGGAGCCTGTGGTTCCCGCCCACCGCAAAACCCTAGTATTTTTATACAGTCTGAACTCAAAGCCTGAGCAGGTAAGATGAATGTGTGACAAAGCAGAATTTGAAGACTCTGTGTATCTACAAACAGACTTTTTAAGCTCTAAGCTTATTTTGTAAGTTATACATAGGTGTGCATGCAAGTGGAAACAGCTCTTCACATTTTGATGCAAAACGGCACACTGCAATTTGCTATTCAATTTTACTACTGAAACAAATAATCTGGCCAAGTACATTTGACATCAGTTGTCATAAGCAAAACTGCTCTCGTCCATATGCCAAATAATGGAACACAACACATTTATTGATATAGTAACTTACACTAAGCATGTTTTGTTAGAAATACTCTCCAGAGTCATAGTAAAAATATTTTAAGACCACTTATTAATTCCCTTTTCCTGTGGTTTCTATGCAAACATACACCCTAAAAGGGTGCTGAAAAAAACGCTTGTTCCAATTTTTGATTTACACAGACTGAATCAAAAAGCATGTTGCAAAGTACTCCTTTCCCCATTAAAATATCACACAGCTAGTTACAATTGTAATATGGCTTTGTGAAGCGTGAGACTTTTCTAGAGGATTTTATGCATGCTTCTGTGAATTACACTACCCATACACAGTAATGTTTAAAAGAAGGCTTCCATCAATATAAGAAAACATTACAGGGTATTAATATCAAAATAAAGCTCAGGCTAAGGAGGAAGTAATAAATGCATCAGCCACCAGTAGTAGCTGCTGTTCTGTTTATCCTATGGCCTGCACAACATGTGAGAAGGATTAGACACATTTAAATAACATGAAAGAAAATACAGTTTTGATGGTGGTACTCCACTTGTTCTTACTTAGCTTTATCCCTGGAAGCTTATGAACAGCCTGATTTTTTACATGTTCTCAAAAAATCAAGGAAGACAGACAAGCAATCAGCTCAAAGCTTAATACCTTTGCAACTGAAGAATACAGCGGGGTATGTAGCAAGTTTCCAATCACACCAAGCTGTGTGGTTCGGTTGATACACTGGAGGGAAGGAATGCCATGCAGAGGGACCTTGACATGCTTGTGAGGTAGGCAGATGCCAACCTGATGAAGTTTAACCATGACAAGTGCAAAGTCCTACACCTGCGTTGGAGCAATCCCAGGCACAGCTACAGGTTGGGCAGAGAAGAGATTCAGAGCAGCTCTGCAGAGAAGGACTTAGGGGTGTTGGTTGATGAGAAAACTAGCATGAGCCGGCTTCAGTGTGCGCTTGCAGCCCAGAAAGCCAACCATATCCTGGGCTGCATCAAAAGGAGCGTGACCAGCAGGTCAAAGGAGGTGATCCTGCCCCTCTACTCTGCTCTTGTGAGACCTCCCTTGGAGTATTGTGCGCAGTTCTGGTGTCCTCAACAGAAAAAGGGCATGGAACTGTTGGAACAAGTCCAAAGGAGGGCCACGAGGATGATCAGGGGACTGGAGCGCACCTTCTGTATGAAAACAGGCTGAGAAAGTTGGGTCTGTTCAGCTCGGAGGAGAGAAGGCTGTGTGGAGACCTCATAGAAGCCTTCCAGTATCTGAAGGGGGCCTATAGGGATGCTGGGGAGGGACTCTTCATTAGGGACTGTAGTGATAGGACAAGGGGTAACGGGTTCACGCTTAAAACAGGGGAAGTTTAGATTGGATATGAGGAAGAAATTCTTTACTGTAAGGGTGGTGAAGCACTGGAATGGGTTGCCCAGGGAAGTTATTAATACTTCACCCCTGTTGGTGTTCAAGGCCAGGTTGGACAGAGCCTTGGGTGACATGGTTTAGTGGGAGGTGTCATAGCAGGGGGATTGGAACTAGATGATCTTAAGGCTCTTTCCAACCCTAACTATTCTATGATTCTATGTGATTTGAAAACCCAATTACTCTCAATTACAAATATCATAATCTAACTCTAGCCTTTTAAACCAAGTCTCTCATTACTTCACACACCCTTGCCGTGTTCACTTCCATTCTATACTTTTACAATGTGTTTTGTGCCGTTTGGTCCTTTAAGACTGAAACCACCAAACTGATTCACTGTGGAAATAAACTGGCTCTCATAACAGATCACATAGTATAAGTACAATATACACCATGCCAGTCATCACTGAAATTAAACCAGCCCATTTTGTACTAGATTCTGGATAATTTCCAGATGATAGAGAAAAGAACTCCAGTAAAGTAGGCTTGGAATGACAGCGGTAAAGCAGTCCCTGCTGGAAAAAAAATCTGCAACCACTGAAGGCACATATGAAAATAAGTGCAGTTGGCTATAGTTTCTTGCCAGGTTTCTGAAAACAGGCAAGATAAAAATGTAGTCATTGCAGGCAAACTAAGCATGTTCCTTCAAGTGAATATTGCTGGCATTTCTTCCTTTCTGTCTCGCTATGCCATACATATAAATACGTGCAAACATGATTTGAGGAAAAGTATAATTATCTATATATCAAATCTTCCTTCAAATTTTAAATAGCATCAAAAATAATAAAAAAATAGTATTGACGTTGAAGATAGATATGTGAAGATCTAATGCTACTTTCATAATGACATTATGTGAATGTATTGTACAAAAGGTTCATGGAAGGGGCCCCATAAGCTCGGTAGCTCAACCCTTTCCCTCAAAACCAATTAAAGACACTAACATAATTTATTAATCTAGCTGTCAGGACATCTAATGTTGGTTAACTGCAGTTTCTCTAGGAATTCAGGTTAGTACTTTGCTAGCTGCCATTGAGGAAATTATTATTACTGTTTGCTTTTCATAGTCTGTTTCTTTATGTTGTATCCTGCATGGACAGACAGGACATTCTTCCCCCATTGTTAGGCACCATTACGGGCTGAAGACATGGACATTTCTCCTTTAGGCTGAATAACTTGGTTTCATGTGGTTTTTCCCTGCAGACAGTATTTTTAGACACTTAAATTCTTGGTTCCTTCAGAACCCAGCTGAGAAATGAGTTTTTAAAGACCTAGTACCTGTCTTAAGCATTTTGCTGGGATGCAGAAGTAAAGGTCCAGGATGAAAAAAAAGTTTAGCCTGCCTCTAGCTATTGAGTGAAATCAGACATCTATATGTGCAGAAAGAAAAAAACAAAACAAAACCACACTGGGGAAATGATAAACACTTATTTAAAGGTTAACACTTATCAGGTCAACACTGATATTAAACATCAGCAAAAGTATTGAAAACAGCGGGCAGAATTACTTTGAATTTTAGTTAAGTACACTAAAATAAAAACAAGAAAAAAAAAAGGTTGAAATGAAACAAACCAAATTTATCTGACCTCAGATTCTGCCACAAGGCTTCTGCAATTCCTAATATTTTCCACTCTGTTTTTAGTTTTCTAGAATTATCAGACAGATCACTACCATAATGCCATCATACACAGAGACTCAAATGATCATATACTTCTCATTTTGACTTGATTATACAGTGATAACTTACCAATAACTTTAACAAAATAGGCATCTGCTTCGAAGTTATTTTTTAATGTATGGATAGCAAACTCCCTGTTGGAGTAGCCTTTGCTTAGCACAATGATATCCAAAATTCCCTAGAAGAAAAACGTTTACGTTAGAAAGCTGATTTACTCTAGATAATATCTAAATTCAGCAAAAAAATTCCCTTCAAGATACAAAGAAAAAAAAAAAGTGCAGCAAAGTTGTCACCTTCGATATTTTAGGATCTTTCAAATCTCACGAATCTATGGCAATCAAGAACAGAGTGCTCCATCCACATGTAACCAGGACCATGTATGTGGTCTGTGGCTTCTTTCTTGCTGTTGAGGAGGGCAGCCCAAGGAGAGTATATAGAGGGTCAGCAATTTTTCAGGCAGCTCCACCTGCCAGGGAGCATCTCAAGAGCCCATTTCCAAATGTTTCTACACAGAAGTCTGCCAGTGGCACAGACAGACACAGCAACACAGACAGACGGTAACTGCTGTAGGAAAGGGTTGAACTTACATCCTCGTATATGTCGAAGAAGGTTGCTACCACCGCATCCTTGATTTGATTTAGATCTGAGAGCTCCCAAAAAACTTTAAACATGCGACGTACACTCTTGCAGCTTATGTTATTGCATGGGACATTTTCTAGTAAAAATGCCTGTTGATTGCTGTAAAACACATACATATATATGTATAAAACAACTTACTTGCTATTAACAGTCTAAATAATACACATTACTAAAAAATTGTAATTAAGCACTTTAAGTCTCCAGAAGTTAAATATAAGCCTTGGGTGGCATGGTTTAGTGGGAGGTGTCCCTGCCCCTGGCAGAGGGGTTGGAACTAGATGATCTTAAGGTCCTTTCCAACCCTAACTATTCTATGATTCTATAATAAAAGCAAAGCTAGCAGCCACTGGATTTAAAACCCATTAGCATACACATTAACTTTACAGACAAAATTACAACCTGTATGTCACACCTAACTTACAACCAATGAATACACTAAATAAATGGGTCCAAATCAGCAGGAATAACTTCATTCACCATCAACTCAAAGGACTGAAGGTATATATACTTTCTTCTGAAACAAGTGTACTTACCTGCCATCTTCCTTAATCTCTCCATGGTTCTTCAGCTTAAACAATACTTAAAAAGTGTCAGTGCTTTTTCATTATGTTATGACAATCTCTTCCCACCCCAGCTTCATTAATAAATTGTCTTACACATTTCATGACGCTTTACACAAATTTAAGACAAAACCAAACCTCTGTTGGTATGTTTTCTGTTGTTTCAAAGCAAGATCTAAAACACAAAACCCAACCTACTTGCACAGTAAAAATAGGACATGATAAACCAAATTGGACATTCGCTGACATATAACAAATAGAGACAGAAAAATAGGCTGTAATACTGAAACAAGAAACAAACCAACCAGAGTATGAGGTCTAGTACAGCAAAATCGCCCTTCCAAAGAATTTATCTCATACATGCCCACCGGTCAGTGGTAGACTTTGAGTTTATTCATGCACCCCAATGACTAACAGCATTATCCACTGTCTCCAACACCGTAATGTAGCCACTCTCATTGGAACTGTGAAAATCTTCCAACTTTACTAACCAGGAGTCCCACTATGGTCTGTATCCTGGGAGCCTGCTAGAATCCATCACTGCCTTGGCAATGGGAACAGATGAAGTTTGAAGTTTCCTCCCCTCTTTCTGGTGGCAGAGCCACAAGATAAAGCAGACTGTTCTCTAAAGCCAGCTAAACATGGCAGAGCCCACGACAATAACCCAAACCAGTTCTTCATACTGACCTTGAACGTACTGCTATTTCATAGTGGAAGAAGGGTTTTTTCCTGTATCTTAAAGGCATCCAGTGCTTCCAGGATGCAGTGTCACAAAGGCATACACACGAGCATTCTCCTTAGGAAAGTTTTACTTTTCTTTGTCACTGTGGTATATTTCAGATACTTTGCTACTGGCAAGAATAATATCCTAAAACATTCATTTCTGAAAGTTAGAGAAAGGCAAAACATTTTCTCTGAGAAAAAAAATTTCTGACACTGAAGTAAAGAGTTTCTTTGCCTGCTGCCAAGTTAGTATTTCAGAACCTGCAATGGGAAAAAGGTAGGATTTCATTCCCTGTAAGATGTGTTAAAGGTAAATTGGGATATTTAAATATTTCTCTCAAAACCTTGTTATCACATTTCTTAAGCTTCTGTGAAAAATACACAAGTCAGGCTTTTATTTTTCTGCTATGTGCTTATTGAAGCTTAATAGAAATAACCCACTTTTTACTACTTCACTGTTAGAAGCAGGAGTATATTGACTAGTGTGTAGGACACCTGGGTACAGCTGTAGCAGTTACTTTTCTCCTTCTTAGTTGATGGTGCACTGCTGTGTTTTTGACTTTAGTCTGGAAACAGTGCTGATAACACACCGATGTTTTTAGTTGTTGCTCAGTATTGTTTACTCCGATCAAAGACTTTCTCATCGCATGCTCTGCCAGGGCAGCGGGGAAGCCAGGAGGAAGCAGAGACAGGACACCTGACTCAAACTAGCCAAACGGGTATTCCATACCACAGCACATCATGCCTGGTATATAAACTGGGGGGAGGTATCCAGAAGGCCCAGATCACTGCTCGGGTCAGCCTGGATATCGGTTGGTGGGTGGTGAGCAATTGTATTCTCTCCCCTTGTTATTCTCCTTATCATTATTATTATTGGTGGTAGCAGTAGTAGTTCTGTATTATACCTTAGTTATTCGACTGTTCTTATCTCAAGCCGTGGGAGTTACGTTCTTTCCATTCTCCTCCCTGTTGTAGTTTAAACCTAGCTGGTAACTACTTCATGGGCTACTGCATGAACTACCTTTTGTTTAATTTGCACAAAGGCTTGTTGTTGCTCAGGGCCCCATTTAAAATCATTCTTCTTCTGGGTCACATGATAGAGAGGCTTACAATCAAACTGTAATTCGGGATGCACATTCTCCAGAACCCCACCACACCTAAGAAAGCTTGTGTTTTTTTCTCATTAGTTGGTGGAGACATTGCTGTTATCTTGTTGATCACATCTGTGGGGATCTGGTGATGTCCATCTTGCCATTTTATTCCCAAAAATTGAATCTCCTGTGCAGGTCCCTTGACCTTACTCCATTTTATGGCAAAACCAGTTCTTAGCAGGATTTGAACTATTTTCCTTCCCTTCTCAAAAGCTTCTTCTGCTGTATCGCCCCACACAATAATGTCATCAATGTATTGCAGGTGTTCTGGAGCTTGCCCCTGTTCCAGTGCAGTCTGGATCAGTCCATGGCACATGCTAGGGATGTGTTTCCACCCCTGGGGTAGTCAGTTCCAAGTGTACTGGATGCCCCTCCAAGTAAAAGTGAACTGTGGCCTGCACTCTGCTGCCAAAGGAATTGAAAAAATGTATTGGCAGTATCAACTGTGGCATACCACTTGGCTGCTTTTGAGACTCCAGTTCATACTGAAGTTCTAACATGTTCAGTATTGCAGCACTCAATGGTGGTGTGACTTCATTCAGGCCACGATAGTCTATCGTTAGTCTCCACTCTCTGTTATGAATTTCGCACTGGCCATATGGGGCTATTAAAGGGTGAGTGGGTCCTACTGATCAATCCTTGACTCTCCAGTCTACGGATCAGCTTATGGATGGGAATCAGGGAGTCACAGTTGGTGTGATATTGCCACCAGTGCACTGTTGTGGTCGTGACTGGCACTTGTTCTTCGACCTTCAGCAACCCTACAACAGAAGAATCCTCTCAGAGACCACGCAAAGTGGACAGCTGCTCAATTTCCTCCATCTCCAAAGCAGCAATACCAGAAGACCTTTTGGGTCTTTGAAGTAAGTACCCTCTCCTGAGGCAGTCTATGCCAAGGATGCATGGAGCCTCTGGACCAGTCACAATGGGGTGCTTTTGCCAATTCCTCCCAGTCACACTGATTTCAGCCTCCAGTACAGTCAACTCTTGGGATCCTCCTGTCACTCCAGAAATATAAATGGGTTCCACCCCTTGACAGCTTGATGGCATCAGGGTACACTGTGCACCGGTATCTACTAGAGCCTTATACTTCTGTGGGACTGATGTGCCAGGCCATCTGATCCACACAGTCCAGTAAATCCGATTGTCCACCACCTCCACCTGGCTGGAGGCAGGGGCCCTCTAATAGTAATCACAACGTTGGACACTTAAGTCTTGTAGAAAGTGATTATTCTTCTTTACCACAGGGGCTGGAGTGAAATCAGCTCTTCTACTCCATCTGGGAATCTGCTCATCAGAGACTGAAGTCACAGTTTTCATGAGATGATAATCCTTGACCCTTGTTCTCCTCTTCAATTCACGCACCCGTTCCTCCAGAGCTGAGGTAGGTTTTCCATCCCACTTCCTCAGGTCTTCTCCGTTACTCCACAGGTAAAACCATAGGGTGACCCCTGGCATGTACCCCCTATATCTTGTCTCTCAAGCAGTAGGATGTCTTTTGTGAATAGCTGAGACTTGTGTTGGTACACGTGGGGAGCTGGATAGATCAGATAGATCGTTTCTCAACTGTTTGAGTTCCTGAGACAGTTTTTCCACAACTGAAATGATGGAAGGGGTGAGACTGTCTCCAAACTCTCGGAGTTTATGAATCATTTCATCCACTGTTGGTACTATGTCACTCCAGGTTATTGCTGCGAATGAGTGGGTATATGATGATGCACTCCATGTAAATTTCTGCCACATGGGTCATGTACATTCAACTTCATCTGGATCTACGGATACATTCTCAGCATCCAGCCTGTGACAGATCATCTCAACAATGGCTGATTCCCTCAGAGACTGGATGCCTTTCTCTAGCTTGTTCCAGTTGGCCAAACAACTCATAACATCATCCGTGTACGGAAACCTTTCTTTCACAACTGTCAAGAGCTGCCTCCAAAGGCTGAGGGACCATTTCTTTTTTACAATTGTTTTGTCAGTTCCCCCTTCCCCAGCAAGTGATCCCAGCTGCTTAGCTTCCTTACCTTCTTGTTTGCGACCATCATCCCCACTGTCCCAGCACTGAGGCAATCAGGTGATGATGTGCTCCCCTGGAGCACAGGTAAAATCTTTTTGCAGATTCCATAGCTCGGTTGAGGTCTGAGGTTGAGAAGTCACCTCTTCCTCTGATTCACGAAATAACTCCTGATCAGATGCTGTCCCATGTACTAAGTGCATTGTTTCTTCACCTTCCTTCACTGTTGTCATGGTTTAAGTCCAGTCAGCCACGTAGTTCACTCCCTCCCTCCCTCCTCTTTCTTCCACCCTGCTCCTGGGGGGATGGGAAGGAGAATCGAAAGAATGTAACTCCCACGGGTTGAGATAAGAACAGTCCAGTAACTTAGGTATAAGACAGACCACTACTGCTACCACAAATAATAATAATGACAAGGGAAACAACAAGGGAAAAGAATACAATCGCTCACCACCTATACCCAGCCCGATCGAGCAGTGAACTCCCCTCTTCCAGGTCCCTGTGCTTAGTTTTTACATCCTGGGCATGACGTGCTGTGGCATGGAATACCTCTTTGGCTAGTTTGGGTCAGGTGTCCTGTCTCTGCTTCCTCCTGGCTTCCCCTCCTCCCTGGCAGAGCATGAGACTCAGAAAGGCATTGGTCAGACTAAACATTACTTAGCAGGAACTAAAACCATTGGTGTTATCAGTGTTGTTCCCAGGCTGAAAGTCAAAAACACAGCACTGCACCAGCTACTAAGAAGGAGAAAAAAAAGTGACTGCTACTGCCGAACCCAGGACAACTATTTTTTACAGATTGAGAAGAAATCAGCTATCTGCATTTGTTTTTATTTGAAATGGTGCCAAGTCTTTTGCCCAACTGATTTACAAGCTCATACTCAATATATGAAAGTTCACTTTTTTCTGGATCTTAATCAGTAACTACTGATTTTTCTTGTGTCACAAAATAAGCTGAGTATATTTGCATGAACCAATTCTTAAATAATAAATTGATTCAATGAAAGCAGGATTACTTCCCCTCCTCCCTGGCAGAGCATGAGGCTCAGAAAGTCCTTAGTCAGACTAAACATTTAGGCAGTAACTAAAAACATCTGTGTTATCAGCACTGTTCCCTGGTCAAAAGTCAAAAACACAGCACTGCACCAGCTACTACTGCTGAATCCAGGACAATTGTACAGATTGCTTTTTGTGCCTCTTTTTTGCTTTTCCCCTTGAGTACAGGGGCATCCGATATTGGCACAAACTGGTCCCCTGGTTTAGCTGCAGTGATTATCACTGTGGTTGGAGTGGCTGCAGTATCTGTTGTCGGGGTTGGTGCAGCCGCTGTGCTTGGGGTTTGAGTAGCACCAGCAGCTGCACTGCCTGCTGCTGTTGGGGTTTGGGTAGCTGTTGTACTTGTCTCTGAGGCTGGTGTAGTTGCTGTGCTTGGAACTGGATTAGCTATGTTGTCTGTTGTAGTCGACTTTGAGTAGCTGCTGTACTTGTCACTCTGGCTGGTGTAGCTGCTGTGCTCAGAGCTGGAGTAGCTGTGCTGTCTTGTCTGCTGCTGTCAGGGTTTGGGTAGCTGCTGTACTTGTCGCTGGGGTTGGTGTAGCTGCTGTACTTGGAGTAGCTGTGTTATCTGTTGTAGTCAGAGTTTGAGTAGCTGCTGTACTTGTTGCTGGGGTTGGTGTAGCTGCTGTATTTGGAGTTGGAGTAGCTGCATTATATGTTGCTTTGACATCAGATCCAGAGACATCTTTTTCCCTTTGAAGATGCTGGATAGTGTTAAACAGGGCTCTGTAAGCACAAGCCAAGCCCAAGCACATTGCCATGATTTGTCCCTCTCTGGTATGACCACGATGACAACACACCTCATTTAAGTGTTTTACTAATTTTTCTGGATTTTGCACTTGTTAAGTGGTAAAGTTCCAAAGCACTGGAGGGGCCTACTGGCCCACATACTTGCCATACTATCCCACACACCCAGCCACTCATGACTATCCAGCCTCGAGGAAAATCTCTTGGTCCTCCTACATCGTTGTCTAACAGACAAGACCCAAACCCGACTTTGCTTAACCTTCAATATCAGATAAAATGGTCGTGGGTAAAACACACTCTGTGTGTGTGCCAACATGGTGATTCCCATCACAATAAGGAGGCAGGTCTCAAGAGTATTCAAAGGCCATTCAAAACCTTCAGAACTCTCAAATATGCTGTGAATAGTCTGTCGAGGGAGCTGGGAACATAAGGGAATGTCTCTTTCATAGGTTGACCACCCGAAGAGTTAAAAAAAGATGTGTAATTGCTAAACACTTCCATTATATACCTCTCAAAGTATAGAGGTGATGATCACACTGGGAACACACGCCAGATCAGTTTCATGATCAATGAGTCTATTGTATTACAAGTCATTATCATAAAGTACAATGAAACAAGAACCTTAGCCCAAGCCCCCCAGTCCATAAACACTAAAATAGTAAGTACCAGCTGTAAGATACGACATGCTGAAACTGAGATCAAGAGCAACAACTTTGAGAGCCAATAAATCAGCATTGTGACGAGTGACTATTAATTGAAACAATAAATGCTTAGCACAAATATGATTAGACACACTCCGGTCAGATCCGTCGTTATCTCAACCCTTCAAGTCTCATCTTGGGTGCCATAAAGAATTGTCATGGTTTAAACCCAGCTGGTAACTCAGAGTCACGTAGTCGCTCTCTCACTTCCCCCCCCCCCCTCCAGTTCCTGGAGGGATGGGAGGATAATTGAAAGAATCTAATTCCCACCGGTTGAGATAAGAACAGTCCAGTAATTAAGGTATAACATAAAACTACCACTTCTACCACCAATAATAATAATGATAAGGGAAATAACAAGGGAAGAGAATAAAACCGCTCACCACCTGCCAACCGATACCCAGCCCGACTCAAGCAGTGATCTAGCCCTTCTAGGCAACTGCCCCCAGTTTCTATACTGGACATGACATGCTGCGGTATGGTGGTATAGTTACGGCTACGTGGTATAGCTGTAACTTTGGCTAGTTTGGGTCAGGTGTCCTACCTCTGCTTCCTCCTGGCTTCCCCTCATCTCTCGCAGAGCATGAGATGCAGAAAGTCCTTGGTCAGAGTAAACATCACTTAGCAACAACTAAAACCATAGGTGTGTTATCAGCATTGTTCCCAGGCTGAAAGCCAAAAACACAGCACTGCACAGCTACTGAAACTGAGAAAAATGACTGCTACTGCTGAACCCAGGACACTCCCCATCCCTCCAGGAGTGGAGGGAGGAAGGGAGGAGTGATCAAGCAGCTGCATGGTTCTGAATTTGATAAATGGGCTGGGTTTAAACCACAAAACGAACAGTAACGGAAACCAGAAACTAACAGGGGCAGTTGCAGTGCCTTACTGTTTGCAAAAGGAAGAGAAATCAGCTGTTTGCTGCCTTCTCAGCTATTCAGTACTTTCTTGGAAGAACTCCCAACATCTGGCTTTGGCCTTTGAGCTGCCAGTTGAGTCCTTGTGTTACTTAGGGCTTTAATATACAAGCATCACTACAGTCAAAGTATCTACCTCCATGTTTTATTTCTGCTAAATTCTACAATTACCAAGAGCAAGTTAATGACCTATTATTATGAACCAAATTTTAAAGATTAACATCATCAAAAAAAATCATCTCCTTGTAACAATGAAAATTATGAGCATCGTTAAATGACAAAATGTCCCTGAAAGTCTACAGAAAAACACAAAACCAGACTCGGCTGCAATGATAAAACCTTAAAATCAATGCTGGAGTGCTAGAAGAACGTGTAACAGTACATCACCTTAAATATTGAGAAGAGGCAGAGTAAAAGAACTCTGAAATAAGACTAGCATATCACCCGTAACATGCTATTTGCAGTACTTGTAATATTTAGGTGTACAAACCAATATGTACACAGTGGCAGCTAAATTTTATGTACTACCTGCATAACTTTATCCCACAAAGCTTATGAGTGATGCTCAATAAAGTATAGAGTTGTCTATGGTTTGGAAACTTCTGATGAAGTCATCTCTGCAAGAAAGCCACATTTAATATATAGGCAAGGCTTAACACCAAAGACTGAAGACTTATCTGAACTTGATTTTAACATGTTTCTCTGCAATTAGAATTAAATATTTACTGCTTAATTTCATACATTTCTCATTCAAGTCAGTTTTAGGCTAGTTCATTTACAGTTATACAAGGGACATCTAAATGACTAATATCTTACTCCAGGCATTCAGAATAATTTAGTTTGTCTCTTTCTTTTAGATTTGCTCAATTACAAGGTGCCCATCAATCCTACATTTAAAAGAAGTTCTGTATCAAATCTTATATCTGACAAGGAACAATGAACAACGATCTAGGAAGACATAATTTGGTCAAGAGTCCTTTCAAGTATACACACATAAAGGATCAACACCTATACATGAATTGAAAACTGAGCACAAATACTTGGAAAATTGTCTAGAAGTCTATTACATTCAAAATTTTTCATTCAATTGACCATATCCAGTTGTTTGTTATTTCCAAGTTTCAGGCTTTACCATTATTTATCAGCAATGTCAGAGAGGATACTGTATCTCTAAGTTTACCACTGCTTTACCAGTGGAAAACATTTCCTTTGAATAAAAGCATAATTGGAAAAAAGTTTCCTTAAATTACATGTTTGCAGTGCAAGATTATTAACCATTACTAGCATCTAATTTGGAAACAAGTGGTTAAACAAAACTTATTCCATTTAAATAAGTGGGACAAAGAGAGGTATTTAAAAACTCACATCGAGTGCTTAGATTTCCACTGTTACTAGAGTCAATCTGCAGCCCAGAAAGCCAACCATATCCTGGGCTGCATCAAAAGGAGCATGACCAGCAGGTCGAGGGAGGTGATCCTGCCCCTCTGCTCTGCTCTTTTGAGACCTCACTTGGAGTACTGTGTGCAGTTTTGGTGTCCTCAACATAAAAAGGACATGGAACTGTTGGAACAAGTCCAAAGGAGGGCCACGAGGATGATCAGGGGACTGGAGCACCTCCCGTATGAAAACAGGCTGAGAAAGTTTGGGCTGTTCAGCCTGGAGAAGAGAAGGCTGCGTGGAGACCTCATAGCAGCCTTCCAGTATCTGAAGGGGGAGGCCTATAAGGATGCTGGGGAGGGACTCTTCATTAGGGACTGTATTGATAGGACAAGGGGTAATGGGTTCAAACTTAAACAGGGGAAGTTTTGATTGGATATGAGGAAGAAATTCTTTACTGTGAGGGTGGTGAGGCACTGGAATGGGTTGCCCACGGAAGTTGTGAAGGCTCCATCGCTGGAGGTGTTTAAGGCTGGGTTGGACAGAGCCTTGGGTGGCATGGTTTAGTGTGAGGTGTCCCTGCCCCTGGCAGGGGGGTTGGAACTAGATTATCTAAAGGTCTTTTCCAACCCTAACTATTCTATGATTCTGTGTGAAAAAACAAATGCAATTAGATGAGACAGGAAGTAGAGATGAACTAATTAATAACTACTGATAAAATCCCTCTACCTTTTGTTATTCTATATGCATACATGATTTATAATACAGTCATAACTCGAGGAAAGAAAAATTCATTTATGTATCTAGCCTGAAATAAAATCTGTGGACTGGAATTCTAATGTTCAGATTTTGACCTGATCCCAAGTCAGAAGTTAAAGGGATACATAATAGACAGATAAATATGTAAAAATCTACTGTGAATTTAGCATCATCACCTGCTTGAGTCTATGGGTTCAAATTCCCACAACACTTGCATCCACAAGTGAGATTTTTTTTGTTGTGTGGCTGTTAAGGATGTCTCCTTGCTGTCAGAACATTACATACACTATTAACAATTTTCCTGACTTACTCACTGGAAGGACAATAAACTAACATTATTCCTATCATATCTTTATTTCAGTGTTTTGTAGATATTTTTAAGGATTTGATCTGAAAGTGCTTACCTGAATTATGCTGAAAGCATAATTAATTTCAATCATATTATTCCATTGTCACATATACTTTCAAAGGAATAAAATAGTTTCTACCTCCTTTAATTTCTTTAAGTTACAGACGGCAACTAGAATCTAGGCTTCCTAGACTATAGCGCAGATTGAGGTCAAGAGTTCACAAAAATGCTTTTATCATTTAATCACCATAATCAATCACTGAAATTAAGGCTGCAGATGTAGCATGAAAGGCTTCAGAGAAAGAAATAAGCAGCTTGATCCAGAAGTGTTTAAAATCAATTAAATAAGGTTTTCATTTTAATTTGCTTTAATTTAAGAGGAGCTTTTAATTCCCACACTGTTTTAATTCTTTTCACTCTGTGACCCAGTTACACATTGTGAAAGAAAGAATTTCCTTAAGTTTCTCAGAAGCAATGAATTAATATTAATTCGAAAGTGACATTTCACAGGCGGTGCAAAAACTGTGATTTTCACTCCCATCCCAAAGTACAAAGAATCTGTTTCCATTACTTTTCTACAAATACTGGAAATTTACCATGTTAACATGCAATGTATTTCTTAATTTTTGGTTTACTTTTTTTTTTTCCAGACTTTCTCAGCTCTCTGAACTTCCCTTTTAATACCTTGTCAAATCATCCACCAGTACTTCAGCCCTGATGTCTTGCTATGTCACTCCACTCTGAAGTCAATTTTCAAAACAACTTCAAGATGCATCCAACTAAACAAACAACCAATTTCAGAAGCAAGGTGTACATCACAGTATTTCACGGCAACAAGGCATAGATAACTTCCTGGCCTTTTACATGAGTAACTATTTACAAACTAGTTAAATATTCACAATATTACACTGCCATATTTATACACCAGGTAGAGGAGAGAGGCTCCTAAGAATCTTAAAAGATAAAATAACTTCAAATAAATTTCTGAACTGTATGAATCTTCACAAAGTCTTTCCAAAGTGTACTTGCTATCAGCGTACACACTTAAAAATAGCCTACAGTACAGCTCAAAACAAGATTTGTGGGTCTACAGTAAAAAAAGACAAGAACAATGTTACAGCTTAGATGTCTTGGTATTCTATGGAAAAGGAAGGACTTTTGTTCTAGACTGCTCGTTAGACAGTCTACAGTCTTTATTCAGTGACTGCTGAACAGAAGATGTAACCTCCCAGTTACACAAGGCTATGGAGTAAAAACCTGACATTCAGAGCTCCAGTGCTTTAACTTCACCTATGCAAGTTCTGGTCACTAACGTATCACCCCCTACTCCTCTGCTGCATCTGAATACAAACAGCTGCTGTGCTAGTTTATTTTCAGGCTGAGAAGTACAGAGACAGAGCTCAGCTGCTCACTGCCTTGTCTCTGAATCACATCATGTAGGCTGAATACCAGCATGTGGCTCTTCAAACTGGGTCATTTTCAGATATGTGTCAGTATCAGAAGAACTCTTAATACAAAAATATCTGTGGGTGATTAATATTTAGGCAACCACTAGAGCATCTGTAACGACTTCTTTAACTTCAGCATCTAAATTCTGTCTGTATACCGTTTTAAGCACCAAAGTGAGCTCCTCAGTTCTTTTCTTTACTATTAATTCAAACAATGAACCTGCATGCAAGCTTACCAAAAATACCATACAGAGGAAGATAACAAATACATGTGTAAGAGACCTATTTTGTCTTTTAATACACTAGTACAAGTATTTATCCTAGATCTCAGTAAAGATGTTAAAATTCCATAAGGTATTGATTAAAATACCTTCTAGAAATGATAACACTTGGAAAAAAAAAAGGGGATACCATATCTAACTTCAGATCTCTTCAGATGCTGGAAACCCCAGTTTATGCAGCATCAAGCAGACCTTAAATCAGGGCATGGCATGCTGCATGTATCCTGCCTGTAGAGAGTGAGGTTCACTGGCGCTATGGTCTCTAGAGCTCTTTCAAGTTTTTCTTAGAAGTAAACAAGTCTATTCATCATTTCTACCATCAAGTGAAAGGATGTTCACATGAAAACACGCTGCTTCACTTCAAGGTAGAGACAAGGACATTCTAGTAGTACCATCACCAGGTGCCAAGTGAGAGCTGCCTGCCTACAGGCTTCTCCATTACAATCAGCTAGCTAAATCTATCCTGCAGGCAAGTGGTGTGTGCAGAATAGCACTGGTGTGCACCTACTTAGGTCAACTGTTATGTGGATCACTAACTCCTCAGTGTACAATGGCCTCTCTGTAAGCACCACTGCATGTTCTCTCCTACCTAACACAAGAAGGTAGCAATACAAAGTATTGGGAAAAAAAGTAATGAAGACAGACAAAAGAAAGGAGAAAGATTACACTGACCAATTTAATAGGAAAGGTTAGAAGCTTCCCCCCTTCCCTTTTTTTAGGGGGAGGGGGAAAGTGTATTTATTTGTATTGGACAATATAATATCACTGGTGAGTTATTAGGTATGTCTAAAATCCCTGGTTCTCAAAAGGGGCAAAACACTATGGCATTTTTCAGCAGTCAACAGTCGGTGTTCAGTCCATGCATGACAGCATGAAGCAGGCTCCCCAGCTCTCAGCAGCTAGTGTTACCAGCCAACACTTAAAGCAGAAGTCAGGATTATACAGATAATTTGGGAAAGGAAAGAGAGATAATCATCTCCTATTATTCAGGATGAGTGGTTAAAATGGTACTTCATACTCCACTCCCTGGTGTGATTCCCTGCCAAGAGTCCCAGCTCAAGCCTATACAATTAAGCGTTCAGAATATACCTTGTAAATGCACACCTTTTTAAAAATGAATCATTTATCAGAGATCAAAAGTCATGCTCACTAGATACAATGAACAAGATGCACTAAAATTAGTAATATGTATGCTAGATGATTGAACATGTATTTG
Source organism: Ara ararauna (assembly GCA_028858755.1). Lineage (NCBI taxonomy): Eukaryota > Metazoa > Chordata > Aves > Psittaciformes > Psittacidae > Ara > Ara ararauna. The sequence goes on along the minus strand of CM054410.1, from coordinate 833,547 downwards.
ATAATCTTTATTTCTAGGTTTACATATACTCTACCTTCCAGATGTGTTCTTTAGTATAGCAAGAGCATCTGGGTAGCCATCCATATTGTAATCTCCAATATGAAGTGTAATTGGAAATGAAGTTTCTGTTGAAGATTTGTCACTCTGATATGGTACAAAGCCCCAGAGTGTCTCTTTATTTCTGAAGTCTTGCAAGACTGGAATCCACTGTAAAAAAAAACAAAAACAAACAAAAAAACCAGCCAGGTAAAGAATTCCATTTTCTTCATTTAAACAACCTAGTTCTTTTTAAAACAGTTGACATACATTCACTGCATCAGGATTCTTAACCATTTACAAATTTCCAAAGAGGAAATAATGATTATTTCCTAGCTCTGTTACCAAATGAAAAAATTAATTTGAAGTTTTTTCTATGCAGTAAATTATTCCAGAACAGGGGAAAAAAAAAAAAGTTGCACAAATAAAGGACATGTGCTTTGAAATGTGTCCAGTGTATGGAAATATTCAGAAACAACTTCAGTGAAATTCAGTTTTGCCTGGAATCCATACTAATCCTCAAGTATAGGTAAGCCCAAATCACAAGTCCCATTATTTCTCCTTGAATGGCAAGCAATAGGCAGCATTAAAGCTGGAGGATGGGTTCACCTCGTTAAATTTGTAGGCAACACCAAATTGGGGGATACTATTGATATGCTTCAGGAGCAGATGGCCATTCAGAAAGGTATGAATGGGCAAACAGGGACCTCATAACAGTCAGTAAAGAAAGTCCAGTACAGGGGAGTAAATCCCCGCAACAGTATAGGCTGGAGACTCACCAGCTGGATAGCAGCTCTCCTAAAAAAGTCCCGGTGAGCAGTAAGCTAAAGCTGAGCATGGCAGCTATGACAGCAAAAAAGCACACCGCACTGTAACTGCTGCCTATGCTCCTGCTGACTGAGGTGAGTCATAATTTCTTTGGCACTTGTTAGTCTGCATCTGGATTCTGTATCCAGTTTTCTGCCCCACGGTTCAAGATTTGAGAATACTGAGTGAGTTTACATAAGGGTCACGAAGATGGTCCGACAGTGAACATTTACTCAAAGGACAGGCTGAGGGCAGAGGGCTTGTTCAGCCTGCAGGACAGAAGATTTGGGGGGGGGGGGGGGGGCTAATAGTCGTCTTCTAATGCCCGCAGCAAAAAGAACTGAGAAGATGAAGCCAGGCTTTCTACTGAGATACAAGATAGTAAGAACAAAAGATGATGGTCTGAATTCAGTTTTGTCCTGGCTTGAAGCAGGAGGCTGGATCTCCTAAGGTTCATTTCAGCTTGAATGATTCTATTATTCATGGATATTTAGAAGTTCAAGAGCTTCAATTCTTCTCCTACCTCCCCAACAGCACCAGATACTGAACTATTTGATAAGAAATTAAGATTACTGAATCAAATAGAAAGTACAAAAGAAATGCAAAGTATAATTTCCCCAGGACAAGAAATAGAATGTATCTGCACCTACTTTCCACCAAGTGCTGCAGAAGTGCTAAATGGCAATTTATCTTAATTAAAATCAAAAGTAATTTTAGGAGTTGGTATGAATCCAAAGTACCAGGGTTAACATTTCAATGCTACGGAAAAATTCAGTGCCATTTTTAAGACCAGAAGTAGTTGTATATGTCAACTAACTCGCAATGCCTTCAAAAGGACAGAAGGGTGCCATCTTAAAGGACCACTATCACCAGCATCAAAAGCACTTCACAGCATCTTAAATGTTTCTCATCCGAGCCTTAATTTAGCTATTTCAGGAACCAGAATGAGATCCCTGACAGCATGGTTGCCCGCTGTGGAAAGATTCGCTCACTAACACAGCTCAGTAATCAACACCATTCCTGCCATATGGCAGTTATGTGTGAGACTTGGACCAGTCTCTTGAGATTACCTACAGCCATGTGTATACTACAGAAGCCTGCAGAGTTATTTAGAAAGTATGCTAAGGTCAACTTCGGGTATCACATATGGCTTAGAAGCCTGGACCAGTCCTGCCAGACACTGCTTATACTTACTGCATGTCTGCCTATGTGAGTAGTGGCATGTGAGTTGCAGTGGTGACTTACACCACGCTTGATGAAAACTTAAAGCTGAAATTAAACATACTTTACCCTTGCTCCCCCCATATGCATGCCCATGTAGTTACTGCTATCTGCTAAAGGTTTGGAAAAGTCTAAGAAACAGAAAATAAGAAAAAGACTCTTAACCCAAGGGAAATTTTTCAAAGGGTTAGATTTCTTAGCACTTGCTTATCATGCAGAAGACAGATGAAACAGTATTATTGCAAAACACTGTAATTATGAAAAACACTGACTGAAATCAGAACCATGAAATATAATATAGCTTTTACTTTACACAGTACCATTCACACAGTCATTGCAATGAAATCCAATTATGTCCATCATATACTTTCTAAATGTTCCCATGTACAGTAACACTATTTTAAAGAAAAAAATATTAGTTTTTAGGCATAAATTTGAGTTTGTATTCTGTTTTTACTCAGTGATTCATAGGAGGCAATTTACAGTCATCAGGTCTACAATATACAAAACAACGGGTGAGCAAACCGGAAACAACCCCTATTGCAACCAAGTATCATCACTCTGCATGCTTCAGAATAAGACTCATCCATCCCATGAATTAGTTGTGGGACTCACAACTGCAGCTGTAGAACCTTTTAAAAACATCATTCTTGTTTGACATACAACCAGAGCATGCTCTAGCACCACATGTAACTTACTCTGAGAGTTTAAATTCAGAGTAACCCACATGTTTGGTAAAACTCATTCTGTATATTTCTTTAATAGATGGCAGTATAATGCAATGGTGTGCAATGCAATGCAAGAGCAATTTTCATGTGCCTCAGGACTGCATTTCAGTATAGAAGGCAAAAAATAAAAATATGTTTGTCAGTAATACAAATATCCTACTTCTTTTGTATTTGATAATCCAGATAATTACTTTAGGCTCTTGTTTGCTGTTATCATTTTAATAGCAAAGAGACTGAACCTAATTTTTTTCCTTTCACTATAAGATAAAAATAGATAGGTATAATGAGGACACACAAAGCTATTTTTTGCTGCTTTCTGATCAAATGATTTATGATTTCTATTACCTACATCAGACGCAAAAACATACTGAAAAATGGAACAAGTGCATCAAAATGAAAAATTAAATGAACACATAAAATTTAGAGAAAAGTTTTACTTCTTCCCTTTCTGCAAAATTTAATTGCATAGCACCACTAATGTTATTTATAACATATAGGTATTTTTAATCCTTCAATTAATGATTTTGTAGGCTAAAATAAGAAAAAAAATAATCTTTATTTCAGTGCTTCAAAATTTGTTTTCCAACTCTTGTTTTAAACCAAGCCTAAAACCAAAAACTGTTTTTCCAAGACACAGAAAAGAAAAAAATGCTTTACTGCCCTGTGAAAATAGGGTCTTTTTCATTTTGAAAAAGCTCTCAGGTACTGGAGAAAAACATAAAGCTTGTTGCACTCACCCTACTAAACTTGAAAAGGGCCTATTTCTTTCATTCCACCTTCTTCTAGACATTAGGAAATATATAAAAGCCTTGCTCTAAAGCCTTTCAGTAGGTCTTTGATCCAAAACTGTGGAATTAGCACATCTCAATTTTTAAATTATGGCTAAAAAAACTATGAGGCACAAAACCCTACCCAGCCAGCTTCCCTCTTCCAGACCACCTAGCTCGGGCAGGGAGCCAGCTGCAAATCAGAATGCATTTGGGGACTAGTAGCCCTTTCTTGGCCAATACATTTTCTGGAAAAGTCGGGGTCTCTTCTCCTTTCTATGACAAACACTTTGCCATCCTATAGAGCAATGAGTATCAAGAGTGGCCACAAACAACTGGCCACAGTAACAGAAGTCCTTTTTTCTGGGGGCTCCTGCTCTACTGTACACATGCACTGCAGTTGAGCTACACATAAAGAAATCCTGTGATTTCAGGCTGCATTAGGCTTCTGGTGCCTATGAAGGCCCCCTGAATTCCATATACAATTGAGCAGCTACTATTGCATAAAAACAAACTTAAGTTATCTATACATCACACCATTAACTTATGGAGTTCAAGCCCATAAGACAACAACCTAAAATATTAATTTAGCAAGGAAAAGGTAACCAGAGCAGTAAAAGTTGTATTTTTGATGTTGGAATGTGTCTCAGAGGCCCATAGCTGCTTTGAGAAAGATGAGCAACTTGGAAACAATGAGATGATCCTGTCAAATCTGAGATTTATGAAATTGCAGCTGCAGTATCTCTTCCCTGCCACCACCTTCTGACGGCCCTTAAACTGTTAAAGAGGAACGAGGAAAAACTTCTAACACTGACCAACTGCAGCTGATAATCAGTGCTGTCACAAACTTCTCTAGCCTAGAGAATGACATGACAAAGACCTGTGATTTGCTGTACGATGTACCACTGCGTTCTACTTCAGAGCTGCTAGATCTGGAAGAGGAATAAAGCTATAACCTTTCCATTGTACAAAGAAAGGTTATAAGAATCATCAACCATAAAGAAGCCCTCAAGTGAAGGCACTAAAATATTGCTGTCTGCTTCAGAAAACAAAGGAAAAATCATACTGAATACTTGGCAAAACTGCAAGAAACATCAGTCACCTCTAAGAATATCATAGTATGTAGACTTTCCACCTTTCCACAGTATCACAGACTTCAAAATATTTTTCAGGGAGAACTCAGTCTAATTTTCAGAATGTAGATGAGAGATCTGAATCATTCAGATGTCTGTAGCTGTTGCAGGTGAACTAAAAGAAGCCTGAAGTCCTAGCACCTACCACAATCTGAAACAGCACAGGGATTCTACTTCAGATCTGACAGCAACTCTTCTGTCACTATGGAAACATTCACATTTGCTTGAAACGTTAGTAGATCTGCATCTCCTGAAGTCACTCATGTGTTTGTTGGCCTTACTTTGGCTCCGTCATCCAAAGAAGAAAATCTATCAGCATTATTTTTAATACTCATAAAGATTAAATAATTAAATAAATTAAAACCTATGGTGAATGCTCATCCCTGAAAATAATCCTCCTAGGTCTGCTTGGCTTTCCAGTAGCCAACCAGCTGTGCCAAAGATGTAATGAGAAATATCCTGCAGAATGACAGACATCAAACATGACCTTACCAGAACAACTAGAAAGCCTGACATGACATTACATGCTTCTCCACAGCATAAGTTTTAGAATCATGTTCTACAGATGTGTATTTCTGATTGTTACACATTTCATCCAATAAATCATATCCTATCATGGAACTAATTTTCATTTGGTTTTATCCAACATCACAACAAACAGACAAGAAGAAATACGTATGGCATACGTTACAAATTCCTGTAACCCATTACCAGTGTTAACAGCCTCAAACTTAAACAGGGGAACTTTAGATAAGATATGAGGAAGAAGTCCCTTACTGTGAGGGTGGTGAGGCACTGATATGGGTTGCCCAGGGAAGCTGTGAAGGCTCCATCCCTGGTGGTGTTTAAAGCCAAGTTGGACAGAGCCTTGGGCGACACGCTTTAGTGGGAGGTGTCCCTGCCCCTGGCAGGGGGGTTGGAAGTAGATGATCTTAAGGCCCTTTCCAACCCTAACTATTCTATGATTCTGTTGTATGATTCTAAGTACACTACAGTGGGTTTTGCTGTCAGCTATAAGCAAGTACTTTATAGGACACCCTGGCCTTTACATTCACACTGCTGAACATGAATTTAGGAAAAAAATTTGTTAAGGCATCAAACAAATATTAAGTTAATTTATCATAAGCTGTAACTTTATTATAAAGCAGGACACTATAAATACTTAAAACAGATTAAGACATACTTTACAATAAATGAATACATAGTAATCTATAACACGAATTATGATCATGTTTCTCAAAACAAGTAGTGTTGTGAACAAAGCTGAAATAGTTAAATAGAAACCTACTCCTGAAGATATGCAGCCTAAAAACAAATCTTCGCATACCATTTGGAAATAATTTACTTACTTATTAAGAATCAAAGACACAGTAGCAAAAACGTGTAAGAGTTGTGAGCTGGTTCAACTTGATATGTGTGGATGCACATATATATTAATATAAATATATATATTTTATATATATATTATAAAATAACTTCTTTCCTTGAACTAAGTAAGACTATTTGAATTAATTAGACCTGTTTCCAACTCTTAACACAAACTTCGATTTTCATCTTGTGCTAGGGCAGTTAAGATGCTTTAAATACAGTGTTTTACAATCAAGAAGTGACTCATTAGAAACATCTGCAATTTTCTTGAGTAGAGTTATCCATTACATAGAATTCTAGGTATGCAACTTCTTCCACCAAACCCAGGGTTTTTTTTACTTATTTACTTGTTAACTATCAAAGTCTTATATGCAATGACTACAAGTGAGTAAGTCTTATTTTGCTTTCCTGTTTCACCTTATTTCATAAAGAATAGTATTTTCCTTTGTCTTTGCAATTTCAAACTCACAATACCTGATCCATTCCTAGCTTAGTTAAGTAGATGGCACTTTTTTGACAGGTTGTATCTTCACAGACTGGTAATAAATGTTCACTTTGTCCGTCCCCATCTGTGAGAGAAAAAACAAAACAAAACAAAAAAACCACACATGACTGTCAGCTTTGTATTTGCCAAATCAGAAACCCTGTTTCCCTGTTTGCAAGACATCATCAGCTATGAATAATGCACTGATTTTTAAAATGTAAAAAATTACATGAGAGAAACAAGACCTATTTAAAATCCTTAACTTGATAATCTAATTCGGGTATTTTGTTTGAAATTTTCTTAGTTGACATATTTTCATCTTGACCCATAAATATTTTATTTCTGATGATAATGTGATATATTTAGAAGACTAAGTGCTTAGTAATTTACTTAATCGCTGTGTTTAGTTGTGAAGAAAATGACCTTTAATATACATGTACCATCACAAAGTCTACCATACAAATATATTTAATATTCTGAACTAGTTTTAAACTCTTGTGCTGAGGTAAGAAGAGTAATGAGTTCACACTTAATATGTTAATCTATAACATAAGATAAAAAACAACACTGGAAAGTTGACTAACACAATGGCTAACAAATTCCAGCCTTACAGATTTAGGCAAACCTGAGTAATTTACGGGTTCTCAAAAATGTTCTTGAAACGCCTTTAATCCATGTATTTCCAAAACCTTTAATAGAATGGTGACCTTCCAATGTTTAAACAAGCGAAGTCTATTTGCATCTAGAATTCTGGCACACAGAGCAAATAATGCCATGGTGTGTGTGGGTGTCTGCGTGTGTAAATTTACTGCTCAATTCCTGCTCCATGAGAGATCCCTATGTTCACTTTTTGACCTTGCAGCCCTGCCTAGCATACTCAGAAATACACCACCTTCCTACATGGAGAGAGGCCACCACAAGTTATCTCGTATGGCCTGAGAAGGCAGATGATAGTAACTCAATGGAAGCAGACAAAAAGCAGCAGCTAGAATTCCTGCATTAATGACTACTCCTGCAAGGCCTTGACTACTGCAACCAAACTTGACTCACTGGAGAGATGGCATGCCCCAACTCAGGGGAAGCTACTCAGGGGAAGCTCAAGTAATCTGCTTTTCCAGGCTATGAAATCAAAGGTCATATTGTAATAAGAAAATTAATCTTTATAAATTGTTCCTTAACCCACACAGTTCTGAGGAGCTTATATTAACATTTTAATAGGACACAGTTCCCCCAATTCCTCTGACCAGAACCTAGAGGTCTATTTATCTTTTATTACAGGCTCATGCTTTCAGTTGAAGCAAATTTTTATGATAAGAGAAAAATCAGTTGGAAATTTACAGCACAATTTTAAGGAAAATAAATAAATAAAAATTTGTCAAGAAAAAGATGTAAAGTCTAAGGGGCCATTCTTAAGCTCACCTAGATCTCAAATTAGTTCTGTGTCCACCCTCCAAAAGTTTTTCAGATAGAGATATCCATCTTATGAATACTGAACTAGTGTTTTCTTGTGTAGTTATATATTGTATTACAGAAAAGTAACAATAAAGAGAAGGAAAGCCCAACATTGTTCATCTCTATCATACTACTACCTCATATTTCTTCTCTATTTTTTATTCCTAATGCACGTCTTATGATGTACAGATCAATCTTTTACTGCTGAGATTATTTGATCAAAATCACTTTTCTGAAGAAAAATCAGAGATTGTCAAAATTGTTAACCCACATTTTATAAGTCAAATGCAGCAGTCACCATTTCTCACAAAAATAAGGATAAACCCCACCTGGAACATTGGCTAAAACTGTAGAATAATTTATTGAAATGAAAATCTTGCATCAACCTTTGTTAAAAAAGCGCAAGAAAACCCTTCTCCAAAACCAGCACTATGCACAAAGCTAAAGCAGAACCTTTTTCACTATCCATTACCATCTCATACTGTCCTCATCTGTAATAACTAGAAGTACAATTTTTCTTGTATTTCTGAAGATTTTTCAAGGGCAGTATCTAAAACCAACAAATTGATACAGCAGCTTTTCAGTTTTGGAAGAAAATAATTTATTCCTAATCCTCATGCAATTCCAGCCTTGGAAGAATCTGAAATACAAACTTTTGTCACAGCTCTACTGATCTTGAAGACCACACAAAAAAACCTCAGCAGTTGCTCACAGAAGAGCTCAATCTTGCTAAAGGACTTACCTTACTAATGCTAACTCTTGTCACTATGGTTGGTTTCAATTTCAATTTAAACAAATACCCTTCAATTTCAAACTCTAATCTGGAATTTAAATTCCTCCACAAAGGAGGAAGAAAACAGAAATCAAAAAGGAGTATCATTAGCCATTTGCTCTACTGCAATTAGGCATCTATAGGTGGCAACACGTGCATTGGTGACAGTGGCTGGATGAACCCATCAGACCAGATGAAATAAGCTGCACTAGTTTCAGATTTAAAAACACCTTGCACAACATGTCTCTCATAGTGTATTTCAGCCTAGGTTTACCTAGGAAATCTGTTTCTTGAGATTCTCTGCAGTCTTCACTCAGCTCCCAGAGCCTACTTTCCATTACTACACACATTTTAAACAGTCTCAGTCCAAATTGCCATAAATCCCAAAGTTAATCCTTACTTGTTATTTCCATGTAATTTCTAGCAGTAGCTGTGGCTAAACATACCCTAGACTCTTAAGTGTCCTTCGCCACTACCAACTGACTGAAATGCATGTTTAACATGCAAATAAAATCTCAACCATTAGCTAGTCTGTTCTCAACACATGATTCCAGCTTAAACAGTGATAATAAAGAACTACATGGTTAATAAAGATCAAATTTTACAGGCAGTGGAAAAGGCTAGAAAAAGAACAGTCCCACATACTCATCAACTGCAAATCTGTACTTATGTCAAAACACACAGGGACAAAATTAGCAGTCTTATGCTACCTAGGAATCATGTCAGAATAATAGAAGAGTTAGGGTTGGAAAGGACCTTAAGATCATCTAGTTCCAAACCCCCTGACATGGGCAGTGATACCTCCCATTAAACCATGCCACTCCAACCTAGCCTTGAACACCACCAGGGATGGAGCATTGACAACTTCCCTGGGCAACCCATTCCAGTGCCTCACCACCCTAACAGTAAAGAACTTCTTCCTCATATACAATCTAAGCTTCCCCTGTTTAAGTTTTAACCTGTTACCCCTTGTCCTATCACTACAGTCCCTAATGAAGAGTCCCTCCCCAGCATCCCCATAGCCCCCCTTCAGATATTGGAAGGCTGCTATGAGGTCTTCACACAGCCTTCTCTTCTCCAGGCTGAACAGCCCTAACTTTCTCAGCCTATCTTCATACGGGAGGTGCTCCAGTCCCCTGATCATCCTCATGGCACTCCTTCGGACTTGTTCCAACAGTTCCATGTCCTTTGTATGTTGAGGACACCAGAACTGCACAGGAATGATTCCTTACAACTGCCTGTTCACTGTATTTTAAAGACAAGCCAGGGATACTTCAATCTTCCCAACATTCTGCCTCTCTCTGCAAAGCAATCCAAGCCAGAACAAGAGCAACCCGAAAGACACAGATTGTGCAGCTCACTAGAAGCACACCTCATATAGAGAAATTGTATGAGAAATATGACTCACAGATGAAGCTTTAATATTGATTGTGAATGTTCACACTTGGCAAAAGCATAGCTCAAACATTTTCAATCAATTCTGAGAGTAAATGAGTGGGAGAAAGCAGAAGAAAACCTTGTAAATCAGATGAAGAACAACATGATGCTATGAAAAAGTGTTATATGTTCAAAATGCTACACTAATGTACCATAGCATAAGCACATGTTTTAAAGTCAATGTACAAATAGGAGACTGTATGTTGGTGGTTACCAAGAGATTCATTGGCCCCAAGGTCTTGGCATCTCACTGAACTACTAATCTACACATAGATGTTCTGCTGTCTGCTAATGCATAATGGTGGTACTAGAGTTTGTCTAGTTTCAGCTTGGACGGCTAGGATATTGCTGTAGCAGGTCAACTAGCGTTTTAGCCTTTCAATTTGAACCAACTGGATTACCATCTCACAGTGGCACAGACCTCTTGGAATGGATCCGTTCTGTCTGACAGCTGACTTATCACCTACACCTACCCATAATTAAAGAGAAATATGCATAACACAGCTAGGCCGAATAGGCAATTAGGCAGCAGGCCCTACAGTAGGAAAGACAAAACATAACCCCCCACTCCCAAGTGGACTTTCTGAAGAGACTGCTAGTGAATTACAAAGTTCTTTAACACTTTAAGAAAAAGTTGCATACATGGTGGACTTCTTCCCAAACCAAGATGTATCAGAGCCAAGATTTTAAAGCAAACATGCACATAATTTACTTAGCATGAGTAAACATAGGCAAAACCTATTCAATTCAGATCTTCAAATTCCTTCAAAAACAGAAAAAGGTGTCAGAAGAGTGGTATTTTGCAACCAGTTCAAGGGTTATTACATTCATTGCACACACTTGTACAATGCACTTTCCAACATGGGCTCTGAAAGAAAAACAGAACCTGGGGAAATGGCAAGAACCACAATCACTCAATTAAAAACTGTTTTGTAACACAGCAAGATGAAGATGTAGTTACGATGAGCAAAAAAGCTTTTGGTGGGAGTATGATCCAAATCTTTTTACTTTAAACAGTTATCCAGTTTTGCTGCTGTGTAATCGTCTTCAAAACAAAAATGGAATCAACTTGGTTTTGGACTGATTATTATAACTTATTACAGTTGTGTTAAAGAAAAATAAATTGCTTTCTGGAGGATAGAAATAAGCTAACTATGCAGGCTAAGACAGTGAGAACAGTCTAGCTTTCATAATTCTGAGTCTGATGCTACATAGAAGCAAGACCCTTCATATACCACAAAGTCCTCATGCTTGGAGAACCAACTGTTCTGTCTTGAGAATACAGATTCTAGACAAGCTGCGGTCCCTGTATTGGTACAGATCTTCTGTTAGTGCAGTTTCCCCAGTTCCCTTCAAAAAGATGAGAAAAAAAGTACCCTCATCATAGTGTTATAAAAGCCAAGAAGTTTTTCTCTGCTGCTTGAAGTCCAAATACGCATAAGACATCTCTTGTTTGATACAATATGTCCTAATGAATATTTATATGCTTTTTATTTCACCATATGTATAACTTCCTCACATCTCTCTCTCATGGCTTTGCCCAGTTCTCATTCTCCTTCCTCATGAGCCTTTCATTTAAAGTTCTAATGAATAGGAAAATAAGGAGGAAAAAGCCCTGTTATGGTAGTGCTCAAAACAATACCCTTCTGAGGCTGGCAAGAAGACTACAACCAGTACAACTTAGTTTGGTACTCAAACAAAACGAAGGTTTGATTATCTTATCTTTGAAAGTAATAAAATTATTATAATTCTTCTGTCACACTCTGACTGTAGGTGTTCAACAAGATGGTCATGACAATTGTAATAAATTACTAAGACAATTATGCATTATTAAAGGAATCAGTGTTAGCTGCTTTTAGAAAATGTGAATCACAGCTTCAAAAATCAGATGCAAAGAGCTTTTTCAGATGATTCAAAGTCCTGTGGACATTAAAGAAACTCTTCTAGCACTCTCCTTTACACTCAATTCTGACTTTGTCTGCATCCTTCCGAAGAATCCCTATTCACACCTCCACTGCAAGAAAAGCATTTCCACAAAGTGCACCAGCAAACTGCACAAAGGGACCTGCAAGCTGCATCTGATCCAACAGGAAGGTCTTCTACCTTAAATGGGAAGACTGCATCAAATATACTAACCAGAATCCAAACCAAAATTAAATACAGAACAAGAACCCTCCTGCACACTAAGCAAGGAGTAGCACTGACATTCCTCTTGGAGTTAATGCTGGAAACTATTAATTCCAACTATCTCATATTGCTAGTACAGAAACTACAAAGCCCGACTGTATAGCTTGGAACTACCTACTGCTACACATTTAGACAGTTCATATGGCATTAAGTTATCACACACTAACAGATGAAGGGGATAACACTAATAAAAGAAAGCCACCTCTGTGACTAATCATTGGGTTGTGAGGTTTTGTTATATTAGTCATGCACATTTTCTAAGAAAAATTCAGTCACAGAATCATAGAATGGTTTGGGTTGGAAGGAACCTTAAGTTCATCTAGTTCCAAACCCCCGCCATAGGCAGGGAAATCATGAGGAGATTAAGCTGTTCAACAAAAAATGAATAAGCAGGTGGCATATGCACCACTCCTAATTTTAGTACTGGAAAGAAATCAAAGTAATTCTTAATGTACAAGCCCCTTTGACAAAAATTAATATTAAAAGACATTGTTGTGGTTTAAGCCGTAACTCATGCAGTTTGCTCACTCACTCCCCCCTCTTTCTTCCCCCTGCTCCCGGGGGGATGGGGAGGAGAATCGAAAGAATGCAACTACCACAGGCTGAGACAAGAACAGTCCAGTAACTAAGGTATAACACAAACCCACTACCGCCACCACCAATAACAACAATGACAAAGGAAATACTAGGGAAGAGATTACAACTGCTCTCCATCCAATACCAAGCCCGACCGAGCAGTGAACCCCCTCTTCCAGGTCCCTGTGCTTAGTTTTTACATCCTGGGCATGATGTGCTGTGGTATGGAATACCTCTTTGGTTAGTTTGGGTCAGATGTTCTGTCTCTGCTCCTCCTGGCTTTCCCTCCTCCCTGGCAGAGCATGAGACTCAGAAAGTCCTTGGTCAGACTAAAGATTCTAAGCAGTAACTAAAAACATCGGTGTTATCAGTGCTCTTCCCGGGCTGAAAGTCAAAAACACAGCGCTGCACCAGCTACTAAGAAGGAGAAAAAATGACTGCTACTGCTGAACCCAGGGCAGACATCAACTATTTTATTTTTTTTTTCCTTCCCCCAGGAGATGTTAGCATTTGCCAGCAACATATGAAAGAACTTGGCAAAATATGGGAAACAGATTTCCCTGCAGAAACAGACACTGCTTTGAAACTAGATTCAAAACTAAGCAGACAAAAATACCTCACTACATCCAAGCCATAATAAGTACCTGTACAGAAAGAAGTAACAGAATTAGTGTTTCTATTTTGGAGGGATTCAAGAACACACCTAAGATTACTTAAGAGTACTGAGTAACATATCATCTAAGGCTGCAACTACAGCCACTGTCAGCCCATCACACAGCACTCTCGGGTAACAGACTCAGCAGCACCTAAGAAAAAAAATGGTGAGTAAAAGATAAAGAACACAGGTGAAATTGGCTAAATGCTACCTTGAGAAAGAAAGGGCTGTGTTATATTTACTCATGAGGACTATGTCAACAGTATGATCAAGACTGATTAAAAAAAGCTACTTTTATTCTCTTTATATACGGACTACAACAATTTTTCTTGCCTAAACTAAGCAAAATTAATGACTGACTAATCAATCTTCTACATTTTTAGATCAGGTATTAGAGAGGATGATTTATCAATCTCCACTATTCAACTGAACCAATCATACTTGAACTGCAGTTATAACATCAACTTCCTATAAAAATTAATTAATGGGCTGGATAAACTGCACGATACTCTGTGCTAGTTGCTTCTGGGTCTCTACTTTAAAGGCATATTTCATGAATCTTCAAAGTAACAAGAAAATAGCAGGTTTGTGTGCCCAAGATATGGTTCACGTTGTTCTTGCTACTAAAAAAATTGGTCATGTTAAGAGCACCCCACTGAAATCCTTAAATTTCTTTAATAAATACAAAATTTTCCACTGTTTCAATTGACAACTATTAGAACTCTGTAATTTCAATTCTTTTTCAGGATTCTAGCCAACATCTATGATTTCCTTTTAAGACACTACAAGCAGATCTTACAAAAAGCTTCTGCTAGCATACAGATAACAACAACGGAGGATTAATCATTTTTGCTATAGCAACCATTGCACTGCAATTACCATAGTGACATGAGAAGAACAGAAAAAGTAATAATGAAGAGTTCTAACTGTTTGGAGAAATGTGTCAGCCAAATAAGTGCAGAATTCTCTAGTGCCTGACTCTGCTCACCTTAACTGAAATGCCATTTGTAATAACTATGCCATAAAGCATAGTTATTATTAAAAGGCAACACAAATATCAATTGTTCCCTGTCCTTTCATCAGGTAATGTACAAATCATTGCTATCATGTAACAGAGGGGAGTGCTACTTATTTTAGAGGGTCCAATTTAGAAAAAGTCTAAGGTCTCTTATTTATTATCATAAATCTATTCATATATACACCTACTTTTGCATATTTTTCCATTAAAATATACACACACATATACACAGAAATATACTAGACCTCATAGCTACAGCTGTACACAACTCACAGAGCTGTACGCAAACGTACACTTGCATTTTTTCTTCATGAGAAAAGAAAAAGAAAAATTATTTCAGTACTTCAGGAAGACTTGGTGCTAAGATTACTCTAACATCTCTGACAGTTTCTCAGGAGTCACGTAATTTCTGTTTTTTTCCAATTCCATATATCTAAATAATTTATACTTGATAGGTGTTGTGCAACCTACTTAATTTAAGAAAGGAAACCTTGCCCCAAAGCAGTTAGTTGCTTTGGAGGCTCTCAGTCAGGATCTTATTCAAACCTGCCCCCTTCTTTCAAATGATAGTTAAATACTTACGGCTGGAAATGGTACTTCAAATAAAACTTTTGGAAGCAGGAAATAATGCTAGACAAAGTCACCTTTTGAAACAATACATGGTTTGCTGAGATGTAGGTGAGATCAATAAAACAGAATCTTGGACTGCAGAAGTACACCAGTGTACAAACAGGTGGGTGCAAATAAGAAGGCAGCAGCACAGGTGACACAGTACTCAAGTGCGTATTAGGACCTGATATCATTCCAGAGTCTAATATGCACAAGGTTTACTAAATGAGAAGTCGCAGAGAGTGGAAGCACAGAGAAATACAGAATACTTTGAGACCTTTAGCAAATGGCAAGGCTGGCACATCAGCAATGAGGTACAGAAAATTCAAGGAAGGAGAAGAAAACAGAGGCAGGTAGCACAGAATTACGAATGTAGCTGGCTTGTGACTGTATATTGAGCTTGTTTCTAGTCACAACAGCTGCATTCCAGAGCCAGCAGTGAAGGTGCCTGCAGCATGCATAAAGGAGCATGAGTGCACTCTGAATGTTCTGCTTAGTACATATCACAGTTTGCCAAAAGTTACTTGGCACAACCTTCTAATGCCTCTCATTTTACATTTTCATTGTGGTATTTTGATGGGTTGTGCAACACAACATCTTTCAGGGTCCTTTACAAATAGCCAAACAGCAAACCATCATACCTTGACTTACTTTGACTTATGGCAATCATTATTTCATCATGTTTGAAGAGGAAAACTGAAAAAAGATGTTCATGTCTGACAAACTATTTCTAGCAAGGCATTTTCTTTAACCTCAGCTCACTACAAGCAGAACCTAGATGCTAAATGCTTACTTTCTGAAGTACCTAAACATATGCAGACATAGCTCAGTGGGTAAAAGCAGTTACTCTGATAGCATTATTCTAATAATGTGAGATTTTGACTTTATTGTTAGACTGGTGCAGAACAACAACAAAAAAAATAATGACAATGAACATGAGCAGAACTCAAGATCCCTCTTTGCATTAGAAATTTTTTTTCCTCCTACCATGCACTATATCGCCACTCTTACACAGGACTATTTAACGGTTGTTAGGGTTTTTTGATGGTGGTGGGATGTTATTTAACTTCCTTCAAATTGCATTTAATTAAGAACATGGCACTTAGAATTACATCCCTTCATTACTCATACATAGTTTTAGTACCATATTTACTCAATAGTCTCAAAAAGTTCATTCAATGAGAAAATAACTTTTTTGTCTTGATTACTTTAAATTAATGCTGGGAAGATGAAAAAAAAAATAAATTGATGCACTACTCTATTTCCTACCCACCGTTACAAGAGAAGAAAGATTAAAGTCATGATAGTATTCGATAAATTTGAAAACATAGTTATGAGTATTTCCGTAGCTGTCAGAATAAAATTGTTACTCTATCAACACACACACCTACATGTATAACAACCTTTTAACTTGCTTAGTAAAATTAATGGGCAGAAAGGCCATTAAACATTAAATTCCCTGTCCTTTACCCTGGATGAACCTGAGTGATCTGGAATGTAGCTAGAGATGAGAGTGTGTATGCAGCTGTTCAGGAATTGGAAGCAAGACCCTCATACTGCAAGGTGCTCTCTCAGACATGAAATGGCTGAAATCTTTCAGAACAACTAGCTCCGAAAAGTCAGTTCCTGAAAATCAGCATCTCCTCCCACAGATGATAATTATGGTTCCTTGCCTCTCCATCTGCTTTGTCAAATATGCTGTCCCTCTACATTTATTTGCATGCATTTGTTAAGTCCCTGCATGCCTCCCATTGTATTCAACCTTACCAGAAAGATTACTCCATTACTGCCTCACATTAGTGCTCTGCCGCTTAATTTCATTGCAATTAGCAGAGCAGAGTATTAAACAACTGGTGATGGAACTGCAAAACAGCAGACCCCCACAGCTAAGCAAGCTCTACCAGCCACTGTCTTTCAGAACCTTAGCAGTACCAAAACCACACAGTGCCCCACATTCCTGTAATCACTGTCCATTCAATTTATTCACATTTTCAAAATTTTAACTTTAATATTTGAACAGTTCAACTTCTCTTCACAAAGATATCCCAGGGTTTATTAAAATCCCATTAATTGTCATAATTTTCTAAAATTATGGTATGTCATCCAGGTTCATTCGCTACCTAACAGAGATAAAATTAGCCTACATGAAGATTGCTTTCCACATGGCCGTTGTTAAAACAAAATAAATCTAAAAAAACTAGATTTCTACTTAGCACCTATTAAGACACATTATTCAGAACATCAGCTTGGAAAATGGTTACCAAAACCCCAACACATTAACATTTTTTTTTTTTATAAAGTGCAAAACCTGTATAATCAGAGATTATATGCACAAGTGGTAGTATCTATAGATAAGCAGTAAAAGTTTTTAGAAAATGTGTTAAACATTTCACAGAAGAACGTAAAGTTCAGCTTCTTCCTTACTTCAGTTACTATAGATCCGTATACCTATTCTTAGTTGATAGATGAGGATGTAAGGATAATTAACTACCCAGCAGAGGTACCTTCTAGTTATGTGTCAATAAACCACTTTGCTAGAACTCTTGAGAATACTTCTAAATGGCACCATAGAGCAAGAATATCAGACTCTGGGCCCAATATAACTCCGGCTTTTAATTTAAAACACAGCAATTTTCTTTAAAACAGATTTTAAACCAACAAGTTTACCACTTGACAACAATTAAAGACAGGCTTAGTCTCACAATTAAAAAGTGTGTTAAACAATTATTATATTTATACAATAAATTATTTACATTCAATAGTGTTAGCACAATTAGGCCTGTAGCACTCTTCCTCGGGTTGCAAAATTCTTATTTTAATGCACAGAAAAAAAAGTTTTTTTTGAATACAAACACAAAATTTCTAGTTCTCCATAACATGACACACATTGATAAGCCACAACTGACTGAAAAAGTACATTCCACTAGAAAAATATAGGCTTTTGCTAATCTCTACAAAAATAGCTTTACAAATAAATTCAGTTTTTCTTCAGTCCAAAAGCCTTCCAGAATTTTCAATTAAGACCATTAAGGTTTTATCATGTTTCAGCAATATTTACAAGCAGTTTTTAATTAATTTACATTTTGGCTTTATTAGTTTGTACAACTGAAGACTTTATGAACATTTATTCAATATCTTCTGAAAAAGATTACAGGGAAAAAATAGTAACTAAATACATCTGATAAAAGTAACTTTGGTGTTGTACCATGGTTCAAAGCAACAGTCCTTATGTGCGGTACTCAAAAGTAGATACATGCGATGCAGAATGTGCTGGTATAGCCAAAGTTGAATCGAGTTGCATTTATTAATGGCTATTCCCAGACATTTCGAGATTTACAGAAAAACAGATGAATACCTCGAAGTAAAAAAAAAAAAAATAAACAAATCAAAATCAAGCAAACCTTTTAGAGCTAAACATCTTTATTTGCTATTTGATTTGGACTATTCAACCAAAAAATGCAAAAGAAACATTCATGATAGTTTACAAGAACAAAACTCACCAAAATCTGCAAACACGGACTGTCCAACAACTTTCACACCACTAGGAGCATTCTGAATTTTTTCAGCTTTAGAGAAGTTCCCATCCTATCAAACAGGACAAAGATGAAAGAAAAACTGAACTGCAGACTAAGGAATAAAATTTATCTCTGAATTAAAAGGCAATAAAAACATGCTGAAGCAGATAAAGAGACATCACAGCTATGGAAAAAAATGTGCTATTTGAAATTTGGGACTGAGTTTTCGCATTTCTAATCCTTCATGGAATCTTATGGAAATCCAGTAATAGTAATATAGAATCATAGAATAGCTAGGGTTGGAAAGGACCTTAAGATCATCCAGTTACAAGCCCCCTGACACAGGCAGGGACACCTCACACTAAACCATGTCACCCAAGGCTCTGTCCAACCCGGCCTTGAACACCACCAGAGATGGAGCATTCACAACTTCCGTGGGCAACCCAATCCAGTGCCTCACTACCCTTACAGTAAAGAATTTCTTCCTCATATCCAATCTAAACTTCCCCTGTTTAAGTTTGAACCAGTTACACCTTGTCCTATCACTACAGTCCCACATGAAGAGTCCCTCCCTAGCATCCCTATAGGCCCCTTTCAGATACTGGAAGGAGGCTATGAGGTCTCCACACAGCCTTCTCTTCTCCAGGCTGAAAACCCAAAACTTGCTCAGCCTATCTTCATACGGAAGGTGCTCCAGTCCCCTGATCATCCTCGTCGCCCTCCTCTGCACTTGTTCCAACAGGGTCCATGTCCGTTTTATGTTGAGAACACCAGAACTGCATACAGTACTCCAAGCGAGGTCTCACAAGAGCAGAGTAGAGGGGCAGGATCACGTCCTTAAACCTGCTGGTCACGCTCCCTTTGATGTAGCCCAGGATACGGTTGGCTTTCTGGGCTGCGAGTGCACACTGCTGGCTCATGTTCATTTTCCCATCAACCAACCCCCCCAAGTCCTTCTCTGTAGGGATGCTCTGAATCTCTTCTCTTCCCAACCTGTAGCTGTGCCTGGGATTGCTCCCACCCAGGTGTAGGACCTTGCACTAGGCATGGTTAAACTTCATCAGGTTGGCATCAGCCCACCTCACAAGCGTGTCAAGGTCCCTCTGGATGGATCGACTTGTGCACATTCAGGTTCCTAAGATGGCCTCCAACCAGATCCTCTCCTACAGTGGGCCCAGGGTCTTCATTCTCACAGTCCCTGCATCTGCCTTCCAAGACTTGGCTGGTCTGGTCAGAGCATTTGCCAGTGAAGACTGAGGCAAAGAAGTCATTAAGAACCTCAGCCTTCTCCAAATCCAGGGTTGCCAGTTCTCCTGATGCTTCCGGAGGGGGCCCACATTGTCCCTAGTCTGTCTTTTATTTGCAATGTACCTATAGAATCCCTTCCTGTTATCTTTAACATCCCTAGCCAAGTTTAATTCTAACTGGGCTTTAGCTTTCCTAACCTGGTCCCCAGCTTCCTGTACAACATCCCTGTACTCTTCCCAGGTCTCCTGTCCTTGCTTCCACCTTTTATAAGCCTCTTTTTTCCTTCAAAGTTTCCTCAGTAGCTCCTTATCTATACAAGGAGGTCTCCTGGCCCTCCTGCAGCACTTCCTTCTAGTAGGGATGCATCGCTCCTGAGCTTGCAGCAGGTGATCCTTGAATATCAACCAACAGTCTTGGGCCTCCCTGCTCTATATCCCATGGAACTTTACTAAGCAGGTTCCTGAAGAGGCCAAAGTCTGCTCTCTTGAAGTCCAGGGCAGTTTGCTTACTGCACATTCTTTTCACTGTCCTGAGGATCTCGAATTTGACCATCTCATGATCACTGCAACCAAGGCTGCCCTGGAGCATCACATTTCCAACCAGCCCTTTCCTGTTGGTGAGCATGAGGTCAAGCATGGCACCTCTCCTTGTTGGCTCCTTTATTATTTGCAGAAGAAAGTTGTCTTCCACACAATTGAGGAACCTCTTGGATTGCTTGTGCCAGGCTGTATCATCCCTCCAACACATATCAGGGTGGTTGAAATCCCCCATGAGAACATGGGCCTGCGAGCGTGAGGCTATTCCTATTTGTCTGTAGAGTGCTTCATCCACAGAGTCCCCTTGATCAGGCAGTCTGTAACAGATCCCCACAATAATGTCTCCCATTGCTGTTCTCCTTTTACCCTGACCCACAAACTCTGTCGACTGCTCACCTGTCCCCAGGCAGAGTTCCATACTCTCCAGCCTATCCCTAACATAAATAGCAACACCCCCTCCCCACCTACCGGGCCTGTCTTGCGTAAAGAGCCTGTAACCTTCCATTCCAACACAATATTCAGATACTAATTATCCATATATTTTGTTGTATTATGCAGAACAGACTGGGTTATTTCAGCAACACAATCTAGATCATAATTAAGTGATCGTGCATATTAATGTGCATTTATGCTTACTGACGTGATTTTATAGACATATACACACAAAAATCCCCAACGTGTTAAAAGTAACTTCTGATCTTTCTAATTAGTAAATAACTTGATTTTACATTAGGTCTGGTTTAGGTCTCATTTTATATGTCTATTATTAAAACCTAGGTCTGCAGTGAACAATATTCCAATACTTCATCAGAAAGACAAAAGAGGAATGTTGGCTAGATCCTTGTTTATCATAGAACTGGATCACAACTGAAAGAAAACCTTTTAAAACGTTAAGTTTTCATAGCCATTTGAGATGACCTAAGGCACACTTTTTTAGTCACTGCATTCAGCTCATATCAAGCTCTCTGCACACAGGTATACATGAAGTCATTGAGAAAAATGGCAGTTTTGTGGATTATGCTTAATTATCCATATTGCTTATTCATGGCATACTCCATCTGCAAACTCCAGAGCTGCTGAAGATGTAACTCTGGAAACTGTTATTACATGAATGTTTGACTATGTATCGTTACCTTGACATATGATTTACAATGACTCTGATGAGGAGGTGGAGAGGAGAAGATGCAAATCATCTCCAAACAGAAAAGATGACCACGCCCTGTGCTCAGTTGGCCAGAAAAGTATGTATCACATAGGCAAATATTTTTGAGTTCATTTTATGGTGCATCAGTACAGCGAAATACATTGCCTAGGTTTGTAGAGCCATTTAACAGCTTTTAATGGAATAATTAATTTATTTTAAAATTGATATATATACATATGCTTTTTATGTATGACATGTTTACTGTGTTGACTGATTCCATAAAATAAAATTCCTTCTTTCTAAAGACAGGAAAATCTATGCATACAAAATGTATCATGTAGCATAATATTTAGAATACATGAGGTTGGAAAATCCAAAAATTTGAAGAAAATTTTGAAAAAAACCTCACCTACAAGAGACAGGCCAAAAGCCTTGTGTACTCACTAACATTTAATTCCTTAAGAATGAAATTCATCAAAGTTAAAAACTGTTCATTTTTTAAGTCTCTATAAAAGCTAGAAATATAGAATTCATGACCCACTGCTGTAAAAAAAAAAAGAATGCGTCTAATACAGCTTTCATTACTTTTCATTACTTCTGCCTCCTTTTTCTTTTCTTCCTTTCTTCTGGTTCAGCAGCGCATTGAAGATAGTCATGCTGTCACAGACATGACTCTTGTTTTCTGCTCTACAGTGACTCACTGCCATATAATGGATAAATTTTTGGGCAAATAAAGCCTAAAAAAATAATTCCTTAACTAATAAGAAACACTTGAAACACCTTCTATTCTAACAAACAAGTAAACTTTTAACATACACATGCTAAGATTTTTAACTTTAGTCCTTTCAGATAACAGATTTAGTATAAAGTATACATTTAGTTTCAAATCAACTGATTTCATTAACTGTTAATGAGGTTCTTCACTGACCCTGCCCAAGTCAAGCAATGCAAAAGCAGAATCTCAATAAATAAATAAAAACAACCCATTGACCTATTGCTCCCCAACCCTGAACTGCATTTGTGGTGTTCGGTTAATGTAGAACTCAGGATTTTCTCAACTCTAACTTGTATACATACCGTAACAGTTAGAAGAGAGATTTTGAACTTCTGCCCCACAAAATTTTACCCAAGACATGAAGTCATAGCTCTAAGAAAGCTTAAAAGAAATCAGCTCTTTGAGATAGTAAGTATAAAGAAATCTGATCAGCTGTTTCTTCATAAATTACCATGCTAAGTATCAGTAACCTAGAAGAACTGATGACACAGCAGGAGTCCAGCTAAGGTGAATGAAAGCAGTCTGATTGAATTACATAACAGTCATGTTAAAAAAATCTGCAGAGGAGCTTATGCTGAGGAAAACATCTCCAGTGATATTCTGGAGTCTAAACCTAATACTGCAGTTAGTGCCTCAACATCAGTTCCACTCATTCCTGAAATAATAAATATCAGATAACTTTTTTCTTTTTTGGTAAACTTCTCTGTATTTTAATGATTATTAGAGTTTTCACTCTTACCTTATTTACCCATGTCTCAAACTGAATGTTTTCTGAATTTGGTAACGTAGTAAGGAACAAATCTACAAGGAAAATGTAAGAGAAATAAAATATTTAACATTAGACTACACACATAAAAATTTGATCACTTAATAAAGATCTATATTTAAAATACATTACCTATAAGTTATAAATATATTAAAACCTGGTGATGTTTAACTGTATATATATATTAAGCAAGAAAAACACAAAAAAACCCACAAAAAAACCCATCAAAACCCACTCCAAACAAAAAAACCCCAAAACTCACAACACCAAGCTATTTTTATCACCATATACTATTCTGTATAATCAATATACTTTCGGCACTGTTTTGCATTTTATGGTTTCTACATAAATTAATTCTGCGTCATGAGCTATTAAATGCTGGATATTACATATGCACACTGAAGAACATTTCTAAATGGTAAAGAGAGACAGACCTCAAAGCTAGAAAAAAGTATATGTATTTCTTACTTACTAAAAAAATTATTTCTTGACTTACTAACAAAATAAAATGCTACCAAACATATTTTATTCTGCGGATGCTGAATTAAGCAACAAATACACTGTTGACAACAGCAGAAAAGGAGATGGAGAAACATTTCAGGCTTAAGCCTAGTTTTGGGACACAGCCATTATGAGCTCACTCAAGCACTGGTGAATTACTCATAAGAGAGTGTGATGGTTACTGTATATCACACGCACGTCTTGTAAAAGCACGTAATAAATTTGCAATGGATTTTTCTTATGCACTAGAAAAAATAAAAGGGTTTTTTCCATTCTTAGTCTGAAGCACATTACATCAGATTTTTTTTGCCTCCCTCATTTAATCTGATTTTGTAATAACTGCAGAGAAATATTGAGAAATATGGCTGCACAGGGAACTGAAATGAGGTAGGAAGGTAAGGAATAACAGGTATACAAAATCCCAGATGTTGGGACCAGAATCAAAAATATCTTTAAAATAAACATTAAACTCAGTAAAAAAAAAAAAAAAAAAAAAGGGGTGAGAGAATCAAAGTGTCTGGGATGTCACTCAATTAATAAAATCAAAGAATACATTTAGCTAGCTGTAGTGCAGAAGAAGTAAGTCAGGATACTAAAATGCAAGTCAAACTACAAAGAGCTAATAGAAATATGACAATTTAAAACATATAAACTGTTTACAATGTTCACTATGTGGAGGTGCATACAGATTAAACATCTTTGTTCAGCCACAGTACCAACCAGGTACCTTAATGTGAACACTTGCTCCATGTTTTGAGAGAAAATAGAGCTATGTTTTCAGATTCTTATTAGAACTGCAAGAAAATAGCAATGAAACGTAACTATACAAAATCTGCTCCATGTTCTCTTCTGATTATTCTTGTCATTTTCCTTCATTTTTGAGTGTTATGAAAACTGCTACTATTTATAGATGGAGGGTTCATTTCACTAATGACTGATTTGACCTTTCTGTTTAATGTCAGAGGGCTTTATTTCAGAATTACACTCCTCAGCATCTATGGTTGTCTTCAGAAGCCACCAGGGCATAAGCAGCATTCTTAAGTTACAGCTTGGTTTCACATTTACATCAGAAGTTTTAGTTACTAAGTAGAGAAAAAACCCCGAACAACCAACCCTTTTTTAAAGGCAATCAAAATGCACAAAGTATTACCTGGTTAGCACAGGCAGACATGTACACTCCAAACATGTCAAAACATTTTTTTTAATTAATGTGGTAGAACAGGTGTGTGTGCACATGTTTTTTAACTGAAAGTTACTTGTGGATATGAGCTCGCCTGCTTGTATGTCTCGGTACACATAAATTAAGCGCTGATGTAAAAATCTCTGCATTTTAGTGTGCTGACAGCATGGGAAAGGCAACAACTGTATCAAAATCATTAAATGTTATAAATCCTAAAGTCAAGTAAAAGGTAGCTTTTCTCTGCAATAGAAATCTTCTATCTACATCACAGATTGACCCATCAGTAGCAAAAGAAGTATTTAAAAACTAGATTAAAAATGTTATTTACAAGTGTTTCAGTTGTATGCATACAATTAGTTGTACAGTAATTTTAATATGCACAATTTTATATAACAGTTATTGTAGTCAGTTTTATTTCTCTACTACATGGAATCAGAAAACCAAACCTGATCAAGAGAAGCACAAAACACTAAAGTTTTTCACGCAGGTAAAAAAACTCTTTACCATTTCATATTTAGATTGGTTTTGCAAGTTGGCATTAACACTGCAGTAGAGAAAATTAATATATGTACTGCCTACCAACAGCTACATGCAATATAAAGTACCAATGCTAAAGAGTTTGATGTTCACTTGTCATGAATTTTTGGTGCTAGTTACACCAAAACCTACTAGTGAAGGAACCACTCCTTCTAGTAACAACCTCCTCTGAAAAATTTAAGCAAAACAAAAGGACTTTATATGTTGATGAGTGGTTCGGTTGACACACTAGAGGGAAGTAAAGCCATCAAGAGGGACCTTGACATGCTTGTAAAGTGGGCTGATGCCAACCTGATGAAGTTCAACCATGACAAGTGCAAGGTCCCACACCTGGGTCGCAGCAATCCCAGGCACAGCTACAGGTTGGGCAAGGAAGAGATTCAGAGCAGCCCTGCGGAGAAGGACTTGGGGGTTTTGGTTGATGAAAAAATGAACATGAGCTGGCAGTGTGCACTCACAGCCCAGAAAGCCAACCATATCCTGGGCTGCATCAAAAGGAACGTGACCAACAGGTCACAGGAGGTGATCCTGCCCCTCTACTCTGCTCTTGTGAGACCTCACTTGGAGTATTGTGTGCAGTTCTGGTGTCTTCAACATCAAAAGGACATGGAACTGTTGGAACAAGTGCAGAGGAGGGCCACAAGGATGATGAGGGGACTGGAGCACCTTCTGTATGAAAACAGGCTGAGAAACTTATGTCTGTTCAGCCTGGAGAAGAGAAGGCTGCATAGAGACCTCATAGCATCCTTCCAGTATCTGAAGGGGGTCTATAGGGATGCTGGGATGGACTCTTCATGAGGAACTGTAGTGAGAGGAGAAGAAGTAACGGGTTCAAACTTAAACAGGAGAAGTTTAGACTGGATATGAGGAAGAAATTCTTTACTGTAAGGGTGGTGAGGCACTGGAATGGGTTGCCCAGGGAAGTTGTGAATGCTCCATTGCTGGCAGTGCTCAAGGCTGGGTGGCATAGTTTAGTATGAGGTGTCCCTGCCCCTGGCAGGGGGGCTGGAACTAGATGATCTTAAGGTCCTTTCCAACCCTAACTATTCTATGATTCCATGATAAAAAATTGGTTATTTTATTAGAGAATAAATGCAGATCTATTGCATAAAATAAGCCTTAATGATAATATAACATGCAGAGAAGCTACAAGCTTCCATCAAGAGGAAACTCACCAAAAATATAATCAGTTTATGACATCAAGCATTGCCATGTCTTCAAAATTCAGGTTTAAATGCTTACAACAGAAGTATCACCCATGATTTGAATGATTGGTGTTTGAAAAGAAAACTATCTACATTTATTCATTTAAACTAAGAAGTAAGAATTAAAAAGAAAACACACTGTAAATGTTCTGGTAAATTAGGTTTCTAGATTCCCAAAGCAAAACAACATAAGAAAATTAACCATCAGAAATCATGAAAGAGACTAGCAATTAGCTTATAGCAAGCTGTTTCCGACTCATGTCTTTTCCACTTAAGCTTTCGCAAAATCAAATTTATGATATTTCCTTCGTTTTGTATAAACAGTTCCTGAGTTATCTGCAATTATATACACCATGTGCTAGTCTTCTACACAAGGCAGGTTGTAAAAGCAGTATTTCCAAAATTTGGAATCGTGTAACCAAATAAGACAGATTTAATACATTAGCTATGTTTTTTAGCATTCAAGGAGACATTGCCAGATGTACAGTATGATGTTACAGTACGAGTCAGAGTCCAAGGCAGTTTGTCTCATACGTTTGAATGTTTTACAACTATCTGCAGGGTCATGGCCTGACTTTTTGGTAGGAGGCTTGTAACTTTTAGTGTATACAAATTTATTTTTTGATAATAATTACTTAGGAAAAAAAGATTAAGTACTACAATTTTGGCTTAGAAAGACTGCATTACCCCTAAACAAACATCTGATATTTTAGGTTTGAAATAGAAACAATCAAGTTAACTTATTCAAGTTAACTCATCAGAAAAAAATTTACATGTAGCAAAAATAATTGCTATCCTAAAAGTTAAATACTGTACAAATACTTCTTAAGTCATGCAATGTAAACTTTTCAGTTTGAGAACATGATGTTTGTAAGAAAGACCTCCTGAAGAGGCTGCTTTGGAAATGCTCACCTGGAATTTCATGCTCTATAAAATACACCTGCTGCTAATCTGTTCAGACAAGCCTATCAGTACTAGCTTCAAGATTATTTTCTTAAACTAGCTGTCAAAACCAGCTAATGACACATGTGAGTATTACTACTCTAACAAGAGCCACAACAGTACCTTCTTATTTTTCAGTCTCAGTGCACATACAGAAAGTAACATTGATGGTAGGTAGGCTGACTACACTGTTTCTAGACTTCCCTTCCAATTTCAGCCATTCTGTGAACTAGGTACTCCTCCCTGGAGCAACATGTTTAATACACAGGCAGAAGACACTTGAAAATGTTGCATTTACTTCATCTTTACCTGAAAAGCGTGCATCGACCCTTTGGTAAAAAATTCATACTGCAAATTTTTGCATGGATTAAAGAAAATTCCTGGCCTAACTCAAAATTATTTACTGATTTAAAAATTCTAGGAAGTCGGGATTCCTACATGAGGATGCTGTTTTTAAATAAAGCAGCAGCAGTATTACCATCTGAAACAGCCTAGGTTTTATCTCACCGAGAACGATTAGTATTATCTTTGTTCTGTTTAATGGATTTTTGCATTATAAAGTCTTTACACAGTTAGGCTTTCATGAAGCACTGTTACAGATTAAAAACATCTTTATGAACATGTTCTCATATAATAAAAATGTAACAATTCAACTTTATTTTTATGTGGAGAGAAGCATTCCAATTAAAAGCTCTCTTTTGAGGGTTTAATACCAGCAGGTTGAAAATGGGTTAGGCAATAAACCAGCAAAAAGATTCAGCCCAGAGATGATTTTTTCTTTTTTTATGTCAAGCACACTTTAAATCTTCCAAGCTTTTTATAATGATAGAGTTGCCAAAAATATTCCAGCTAAAAATCATGGAATTGGCTGCATCTATTACAGAATACAAAGAGCTCCAAAACTTTGCAGAATATTAGGAAAAGGTCTTAAAAAAAAAAAACAACCCAGAAACCCAACAAGTAAAGGTAGCATATTCTAGAAGTCTGATTTTCATCTGTAAGAAAAACAACAAAACAGTGCATCCATTTTAGGTACAACTATATTTCCATATTCATAAATAGTATAATTGCCTGTGTAAAAAGTACCACAGCAGCATCAAATGGACAACAGTATTTCACCATGCACACTGCTCCCCTGCATCCTCAATGTCTCCCTCTTAATTAATATAATTTTTATGTGTACCAGGACCTATTCTGAGTCAAGTTTTGTTCCAACTCAAGAATGGTAGTGCAGCTGAATACCATATCAAAAAATCCTCTTCTTTTCAGTAGTTCTACCTGAAACGAATTGTAAGTAATAGACTCCTCTGAGAAATAACAGTATGATTCACACTCCCCTTTGCTGGTGTAGTTAGGCTGCACTGACCCAGCTAAGCTGACAAGGAACAGAACTAAACAAAGATCACAGCATTTAGCAATCTTCTGCAAAGTCTATTCAGGCTGCAGAGCAAGACAGGACTAAACATAGGCATATTAAAGTAATATCAGTACCTTATTTTGGACGTGTTTGGCAGAACGCATTTAGAATCACAGCACTACCAGTACTGTAGAGATAGTTACATACAAGGCTGGGGGGTTGTTTTGCTTGGTTTTTTTAATTTGTATTAGCTGACTGCTTTTATGACTACTACTATGAGTCACTTGACCAACTCTGTACAAACTCAAATTAAAGAAGACATGGAGAGAACACTAAACAGGTATTTTTTGGAAAAGGCACAATGAGACTCAAGGTGCAATTTCATGCTTGGTTAAAGGCAGGCTACAGCTACTGCTACTGAAGGAGAAGTCAACTTTCTCTCTGTGCTTACATTAGCTCTGGCAGTCCTGAAGCTGCACAGCATGCTAGATCAGCTTAACTCAAGTGAAAATGAATTGCATTCCCTGCCAGCCACGGTTCTTCAGCAGTTACTATAGCTAATTTGAGGGAATTACCACAAATGTGTGGACAGGATCAGACAACTGGTGGTTTATCCTTTCGATAGCAGGTAGTTTTGCAATAACATGTCAGTCATGAAGTATCAGATATCACCAATAAGGTATTAATTTTTAGCAACATGTGCCTTGTGCACAGTTGGTCCAATTTTCACAGGGACAGCAAAAAAAAACCCAACAATCTACCATTCCCATCTTGGAAGAAAAAAAACATTTTTTAAGAAAACTATTATATTATTATTATTTTCTCAAGTTTCCTTCTCAGAATGACTTTTCATATAAACTTCTATTCATATCTTGATATATGAATATAAATGTGAATCTATAAAAGCTCCTACCACTCACCACACAAAGATCCAGACTTTCTTTTCTAGTTCATAGAGTAACTTCCATATGTAATTAGCATTAACTGGAACTCTCTGGACATTCCTTAGACTGTTAGCTGCCATAAAAACCTCTGTACTCTTGCAAAAATTGATCAATCTGTGAATGATCTATGGAAGCAACTATGAGTTCCTATCTTTACCTACCTATCAGTTTAGATTTCAATATATTAATCTTCAAATGCTACTTGGAATGTTCATCCATGCTGCCCATGCCACTAAAATAAAATTCCAAAGTATTTTTAGAACAAGATGTGTCAGA
Source organism: Ara ararauna (assembly GCA_028858755.1). Taxonomy (NCBI): domain Eukaryota; kingdom Metazoa; phylum Chordata; class Aves; order Psittaciformes; family Psittacidae; genus Ara; species Ara ararauna. Next base: position 803,371 of record CM054410.1, on the reverse strand, counting down.
ATTGGTTATAACATTACACTCATTATGGTAAGCAGCTGTATATTTAATTTTCCAGTTGGAATTTCCACTTGACAGCTTCATGCAGCAGTGTGCCAGAACTGAATATTAAGGTTTATCTATGAGCTAAAGTAATTAACTTACTCCCCAACATTTATAAGCATCTCAATTAAAATTATGGACTCTTTCCTCTCTTGCTCCCATGCTACTAAATAGGACAAAAAAATCAGCTCTCTTTCCAAAATTACCATATATGAATTGACATACATCGTACATCTAGCAGAAGATAAAGCATTTCAGAATTGATTTTGTGTGGAAAAAAAAAGTTTAACAAAATAACTAAATGTGCTTGGAGGTGTGAACCAGGTATTTAAGTGATAAATAGATTCACTGTGTTAATTGAAGGCTAAATTGCATTGTGTATTTCACAAAAAAACCCCACCCAAAATTAGAATAAAAATACCCAAACAAAAACCAAAGTAAAACCACAACCACCAAAGGAAGAATACAGTTTAACTAAAAGAAAAGTTGTCTACAGTACTTGTTTTTTGAACACTGAATTGTAAATAGCTTATTGGATTGCTCATACACTAAGAGAAGAATAAAGTCTCACATGCTATTTTCTCAGTGATAGAATAAACTACACAAAAGAGGACTGGAGCACCTCTCATATGAAGATAGGCTGAGAAAGGTGGGGCTGTTCAGCCTGGAGAACAGAAGGCTGCATGGAGACCTCATAGCATCCTTCCGGTATCTGAAGGGGGACTACAGGGATGCTGGGGACGGACTCTTCATGAGGAACTGTAGTGAGAGGACAAGGGGTAACAGGTTCAAACTTAGACAGGGGAAGATTAGACTGGATATGAGGAAGAAATTCTTTACTGTAAGGGTGGTGAGGCACTGGAATGGGTTGCCCAGGGAAGTTGTGAATGCCCCATCGCTGGCGGTGTTCAAGGCTGGATTGGACAGAGCCTTGTGTGGCAGGGTTTAGTGAGAGGTGTCCCTGCCCCTGGCAGGGGGGCTGGAACTAGATGATCTTAAGGTCCTTTCCAACCCTAACTATTCTATGATTCTATAGAATGAAGTCATATTGAGATTTTCAAGAAACAAATTACAAGTCAAGTCTTGAAAACATTCTTCTGAACAAACTGTAAGACTATTTTCAGATTCAAGGTGAAGAAAATGCAGCCCTGCTTCCGATTCCATTGCAAACTAGATACTAGAGTACAGCACCAGGAAGAGGAAAACGCTTTAATGGTAAACACAAAACAATTCAGAACAATAATTGCAATACCAGCTCCAATTAAATTACCATCAAGAATTAGAAGATGTTACTAGGTTCATAATTTTGGTAGTTACTGTTTCAAAACCCAGAATTTTCAAACCACAGGTATTAAAATAAAATAATTTAAAATAATAATTAAAAAATCAGAAGTAGTGAAATCATATTTATTACAACATTCCAGAAGTGACTACTTACAACCATCATAAGATATTAGAAGGAAATTGATACCAATTACATTGTATACTTAGTGATAAATATTCTTAGGAAGGTATTTAATGTTTTTAGGACTTACCAGCAGTGAAGTCATTATTTAAATCTATAAACGCATGAGAGTGTGGTATATACATTTTACTTTGAGTTTCCAATGCAGCATGCCATGATAAGTTCCTATAGACAAGAATAAAAAGCAACACATTTCATCAATGCTTAGGGATTGCTAATCACGATAACAGACTTCTTGAAAAAAATTTGAAACTTTAAATAAAATTGAACAGAAACCATGTTCTCCTAATACTAAGCTAAAATTACTACTTAGCTTACAATATACTAAGTGACTAGCATAATTGCTTGAAAGGTTCTGAGAAGGATGATTTATAGCTCAGGGGCTTCAGTTAGATTTTATTAACTTCCTAAAGGATTTTTATTTTTTTTGTACACAGAAAATTGTCAGTTCCACAAAATTAAATTTAGTGCCTAGACTTCAACTTCAAATCTTGAGACACTGATTGCTATCCTCCCTGGTTTCCTCAAGCAGTTTTATTATCAGTACTTCTGAAATCTACTTTAGGATTAATAAAGATGAGCAAAAATGGACATAATCATATGCTGTTAGAGCAGCTCATTGCTGCATGTAAATGGGCTTTACTTGGAATCACTTAAAAAAATCAATACAAGAATTAAACTCTCACATTTTGATGATCTGCAAGCTAATTATGTCATTTCCCACATAGGCAATACATTGATTTATTTATAAACATACTTGCCCTGATGGTTTATACTCTAAAAATGACTGAACTTCTACCAAACCTTCCTATTAGCAGCACATTGGAATATAACAAATCTGTCAAAAGTCACAGCGGTTGAATCATCAGATCAGTTACTTTCAGAGTACTTTGCTAATACACTCAGAGAAATCTCAATATGAGCTATACAGTAGCAGGACAGTGATATGACTGCAGTCTAGATTCCTTTCTTTATTCCAGTGACATTGTATACATATTACTGATGTTCTAATGACTTTTAAAATGAGCCTGTGACTCATTTATAGTAAGAAACAAAAAAGCTTCTGATCATAGAATTTACTCTTGAAAATGCTTAAAAGAATCACTTACTCTTAAAGAAATAATTAAATATTTTCTATAGGCTTTTCTATGCATTCCATTCTGAAGATAGCCAAGAAAGTTATATGGCTCTATAAATTTTAAAATGTTTTAGATTAAAAATAGAAACATCCTAAGCAGATGACATAAAACTGTTGTCCACAAACAAGAAATTGCTTATTCTGTTATCTATGACACTCAAGTCTTATTGAGCTGTAATGAATATTTGTATCCCAATACTACTGAAAGGATTTCTTTAACAAAATGAAACAAATCTCTCAAATTTTTCCACATCTTCAAAAGTTCATAAAACTTTTCAATATATAATCATTGCAAGGTGCTCACAAACACCCTTGTCAATTTGAAACCTGTGTTCCATAAGCAATCAAATTAAATAAAAGTAACGGTGATAAAATTCAAGTTGGGATTAATGATCAAAACCATATTGTCAACACTGGTATAGTTTCAATTTACACATTTAGATGTTGTTTACCCTACGCCCCTTCTGAACCAGACAGAAACAAGAAGAATAGATTTGTTAAACTCACTGATGGAGTGGGGGGTGGGGAAAGCCTTATTTCAACATTTCTTAAGGGCCATGGAAATCCACAGCAGAAAGCTGATACATTGTTGCCACAGAGACAGCACAATTATATTATTGATTTCTTCAGTGGTAACAGAATTCTTCTTGAAACAGTATCTAAAGGAAGCCACATAGGAATGCAAAGGTTTCTTAACACACCTTTGCTTTCAAAATAAATATAAGTGTTGATTTTATGCGAACCTAAAAAAGCTGTGACATCAACATCTGGATTTCTCCTGAAAGGCAATTTTCTGTTAAGGCTGCTAAGTAACAATCAAAACAATCTTATTAAGTTCCACTTAAAAGCTGCAAAATGGCAAGCCAGAAGGTGCACACTTCTTCAAACAACTGGTTTAAAGGCCCAATCTTCTAAGAAAACACAAGCCCAGTACTTAACTTTTCCAGTAACTCATTGGAAATTATCCATTACCAGTCAAAAGAAAATAGTTCAAAAAGAAAATGTTGAGAGTAATTTCCATATTCATCACAAAGCTAAGAACAATGCATTTATTTTGACATCTACAATCCAACTCTCAACCTAAAGATAATTTCTGCTCTTTTGAGCACATTCTTTGCCAACTAAGAGCAAAATCTCTAAATCACGGAAAGAATTCTAATTCAAGAATCCTCTCTTTCATGTTTTTTTTCTTTTTCAAAAAACTCCCAGCCCACAACACTATCGATCAAGTTCTTCCCTACAAAAGTTAAAGACTGAACATAAGCAAAGTTCAGTTTGGCAACAGTCACAGAAGATGTACAAACCCAAATTTTCAGTTGTTAAGAAAAAAAAAAAAAAAGTCATCTGGTTCAATAATGAAGCTTTCACTAACTCAGAGTCACACCAATTGGTGTCCTAATTGCTCACAGAAGCCAAAGCTTTCTGTTTTTTTAATCAGATTACAAACTTCAAAAGCAGTATCAGGAAAACTGAATAGAATGTGAACTGTCCTGCTCTAGGGTCCAGTAGTGTGTTTAACAAATAACTTCTTCCTAAAGGACAGATTCAAAGTTCTTTGGCATCTTGCCCAATATTAGAGATATTGCTACACTTTAAAAATTAGATGCAGAGTGCCACAGAAGGTTTAAAGATACACATGGAAATGAGAAAAGATTCATGCGTTTGCAGTTCCAGTTAAAACATGAGCTTTATGCCTCTAAGAATAGAAGTAGATGCCCAATGTGTAAGTCACAAAATTCACGTTAATAAACAAACATTTAGCTTACCCGCCTATCAGTATCTGTGGCTTACTTGAATCGCTTGTCACACCAAAGATATCAGGAATCAAGTCTCCATTAAAGCTGAAAACGCAAAACTATTTCAGTATCACTTTAGTCATTACAGGAGTTGAAATTAACTGTTCTTAAGTTAACTTGAATTTGTTTAGCTTTTTCCCTCCAAGTAATGATGACTTTTCAGCTATGTGGCCTTTTCTGAATTTTGGCTCTTGTCTGAGCTGCTGGTAGCTGTATTGCTTCTTTCTGTATTTTACACTACGCAATACATTTGATTTTCCACCTGTATTTTCCAACCCCCCTCTTCTCTCCAGCATTTAACAAAGAAGTAAGTGCACTGTGAAAGGGATTATTTGCTCAGTCTGATAAATCAGTAGGGCTTCTGCTTTACAAAACTCAACAAAAACTCAACGGCTATTTTTCTGCATAAAACAGAGTACTAAAATTAAAATTCAGTTACTATTGCCAGGATGATGTAATAGACAAGATTTGTAAAGATGGCTTATGTTTTGTCATCTTTTGTTACACCACTCAACATTACAAATACAATGCTACTCTTAAAGAGCATGTGATCTAAATTTCAGCATTAAAATATATTTGAGTTGGTCTTAGTCACCATTAGGAATGCTTTCTAAAGAAGTAGGCCATACTTACTCCATTACTAGAGGCTCATCATGAAAAGTCTTATTTAACATAGTTTTATGGTTAAGATCTGAAAACAGAAAATATTACTTTGATTCAGTTACCAATATCTTACTACATTTGTGTTTTTAACTTAGACAAAATTCTTCTATTAATTCACAACTGCAACCACATAGGCAAATGAAACTGAAATAGTTGGGCTGAAGACAGTCTAAAAATTTAACACAAGGCCTCTGTTTAACATTTTCTCACCATAAAAGCCATACTTAATCATATACACTGAGTGTCTGAAATAAGGATTAAAGGCAGACTGCCTAAATTGGAAGTGAAGATTTTAAGTCCTATTCAGGTTATATCACCTCTGGGCTCACCTTTACTTGTAATCCAAACTCCTTGCCACATCATCTGTGTTTGCTTCGTCTCTCCATGTTTCTCTTCTCTCCAGTTTCCACATTTTATGACAGTACCCTCTATTGACTTAGCTGTCATACTTCCATTACCCAAGTAGGCACCACATTCCTTCCCAGTAACCTCACTACATACCAACCACTGCCTGAATTTTTAACCTCCGACTCCTTTTCTAAGCACCATATGCTCATTTGTGCCTCTCACAATATTTGATTATCCAGAAACAAGACAGTATAAATTAATCCAAATCCTTCAAAATCTTCCCAGTGGTATAGATAACCCCTATTCTCTTAATCCTTGAACCAGTGCACTTTCCCAGGGTGGTTTTTTCACCTCTGATTAAAGCCAGAAGCAATGGAATCTAATGCCATTACTTGCCTGACCTGTAAATATTTTATAACAGTTGTTTATAATAGTGGTTATTCTTCCATAGTTTTTGTGGATTTAAAAGTATCTTCTTTTGCTTTCCATCCTCCTTGAAACACAGAACTCTTCCCAAAACACTTTCCTAGCAAAGTTGACAGAAAACAGGAGATTTCAAGAGTTCACACAGTTCATGACTCTACCCTAAGACAGAATCAGCTATATCTATTTATTTAGGTACGATATTTTTAAAGTTCATGAACTAAACTTTACAGCAGGTTGTCAGCACATTTTAAATCCAAGGTAAGTCTTTTGAGATAATCTTTCTGAGGCTGACATGCCCTACGTGGAAACCGCAAGTAGCTCTTCAGTTAGTAGGTTACTGTCAAACTGTAATAGTCTGGTTACGCCTTTTGCTCAATAGAGTTGAAAGAACTTAGCTTTGTTCTCTTTCCTTAATTATTGAATACAGTTTAACAGCAAGATAACAGCAAGGTATGAATCCCTATTTTAGTTGTTAAAACAACCACTATACTGCAAAGTGAGTTTTAACTTTCTGACAACACTTTGAATTATTAGGAAGTCTATTAATCTTATTAATAAGCAGTTTCAGCAACTCACCTAATGTTTGGTTGTGCCCCCAGAAAATAAACACTGAAAGTTCATCTCTGCCATGATTTTGTGCCCGGGTTGTCAGGAGAACATCCATTTGTGAATCACCATCGTAATCTCCAGGAACTACGCTGGTTATGACAACACTGAGAGATCTAGAATTTAAAACAAACAAAAAACTCACATGCAAATAAATGCATGAAAATGGAAATTGTATTTGTGTGTTCAAAGGCTTGCCTTTTTTATCCCAATTGTTATGAGTTGGTTCAATACAATCTGGGTTTTTATAAAGGCTTTATCTATTTCAAAAAGGAACTTCGAATCAATCATTTTGCAGGCTGTCTTCCTCTAAAGAAGGATGACATTAGCTCTAAACTTCAGCTAACAGGCATTCCTCAGCCGTATCCTGCTTAGTAATGCTATCTAGACTTCAGTAAACCTTCATTTGTTGTAGAACCAGTCTTCAAAAATGTGTTGTGGTTGCATTCCAAGAGCAAGACCATAACGCAACAGGAGCAGTTTAAACAGCAGGAGTTAGACAGGTAGCAGGATCTTTTTAAAGACAATATCATCTCCTCCTATCTTCTGCCACGTCCTGCCTCTCCTCCCTACATTTGGTTGTTCTTTCTATCTTTTTTTTACTTGGTTACCTACTCAGACTGCTTTACACTTGCAAACATTGATCATTCTCTTAAAAATTAGAAGCAGATAATTTCTAATGCACTAAACAAATTAGCTCCTTCCAAGATAGGAGGGAATAAGTAAAAATACACAGAACTACAGAAGATGAAGCTGAGCTATACGAGCAGTTTAACTATTTATAGACAAAATACTATTAGTAAGCATTATTCATAAGCGATAACATATCCTGTAATATTCTTACGGTTAAAATTATACATATATACATAAACACACAGATTGTTTCACATTTTTTAAAAAACAATGCTTTTCTTAAAGCTGTATTTAAAGTTTACAAGGGAACAGGTCTTCCCACAGAAACACCAGAACACCATCCTCTGTATCTCATTCTAAAGCAGATGATATTGCCTGGATTCCATTAGTAACTACAGCAACTAGAAGAATTTCCCTGAAAACACATTTGGGAACAGAGACTAATACTATCTGCCAAAAAGACCTAACCTATGACACAGAATAATAGTTTGCTTTACTAGGGAATAAAGTACTGAAAAAACAGGTCAACTGCAAAAATATTCCAAGATACTAGTACTTTTAATAGTAGTTAAAGGACCAAAAAAGAAAGATAGACATTCCATAAAGTTAATATGAATGACAAACTTGTCTCCACACGTTCTGTCACCTCTCCTACAAAATCCAAACCAAGTCAAAAACCTATCAGGAAATAAATCAGGAAACTGATCAAAGAACTGAGCTCTAAAGGCAAGTTGAATAATACAGTCAAACAGATAACAGCAGCACTGACAATTCTAGTCATGTTCCCACTGACTGCAGAGAGGCATGTCCAAGAAAACCAGTCACTTCCATTATTTCATCATTGCATATCAATACTTACTTCATTGGTAACTTAACACGGGGCTTAAAGTAGGGCTCCTTTTGGTCAGCCAAGAAGATGACCAACTCATTTCCTGCAAAAGTAAGTAAGACAATGAAAAAAAGAGGACAACTCTTTTTTTCTTACATAAAAATCCCAACATTTAAAAAGCTATGCACAAATAGTCATTTTTCTATTTATGACACAAATAGTCATCAAAACCTTTAAAAGACTTTCTATATAACAATTTTCTCCTCATTCAAACGGAAGCAAAAGGAACACTTCTTCAATATCACCTATAAATCTAATTGCATTTCAAATGAATGCTATTACCAAGAATATTCTTTGGGGCTTAGTGTTAGACCTTTCTCTCTGTTAAGTATATGACTTTCTGTAACAACTTAACAAACATTACCTGTGGAAAAGCAATAGGCATCAGTTCTATACAAATCATTAAAAACTAACTCAAATGAACTCCTTATGAACTCCTTTAATATTATGTCTGATATAATAGCATCCGATACCCCTTTCCTAACTCAGCCGACAAAAGCACTTTAAGTGAAACTCACAGAAGTAACTCAGTTTTCTGCAGCATTTCCTCAACTGGAGGCAAAGATACAAGCCACTATCATTTAATAATTTCAGGAAGATCTAAATAACAGCCCATCTTTTATGCTGCACAAATAATTGTATTTCGGGTAAGAAAAAAAAATTTGAACAATGAAATTATTTTCAGTCAGTAAATCACAATACATCAGCGCTTACTTCTGTAAGTAAAACAGCAATTCACAGCTAGAGAAAAACAAAACCCCAAAACCAAAACCCCAACTTTTTTACTCTTCCTTTACTGCACTTGTTTTCTGCATTTCCAAGGAACTCACCTGTAGCACCCCACACTGCACAAACTAGGTTATCTAATCAAAAATAATTCTACACTCTGAACTTGAGTTATCCTAATATAAGAGCATTGTTCTGTGGCAAAGCACACAGCTGTGAAACACCAGAATACAAGCTTCATGGCTATGACAAAAAAAAAAAGTAAAAAAAAAAAAAACAACCTGCTATAAACATATCTGCCAAGGAGAATGTGCCAACAAATGAGAAAATGAAAGCAAACCCTTTCAAAATCGTTTGGGGCAAGTACCACAGTCCCATCTGGCAAGCTAATAAAACCTGGGTTGCACTACACATTCACAGATGATCAAAAAAGTTGGCTTAAAGCAACATGAGGAAGTCTGGTGCTGGTTAAGCTCTTGATAATAAAGCCATGGGTTGATTGCTAAAACTTGTAATTCCGATTCCACACTATAGACTTTCACATGCCTCTGTATCATTTGTGTGGTAATGATGATGATAAAGCAGCAAATGTGTTTTTACACATACCAGTTCCAAGTCAATTATACCACTCCAAAATGAGATTTTTATGGTCCCTAAAAACAGATTCATGAAAACGTCAGCTCAGCGCTCACCAGTAGTCAAAACAAACTGACCAGGGGAAATTATTAGATGAACAGAAAACAAAATTACTATGCCACTACACCAATCCACAGTGCACACAACCTAGATGCTGTTTGCATTCGTGCCCTCCCATCTTAAAAAGAACACAGAAGAAAGTAAAAAAGTACATAGGAGGGTGTGAAAAAAGGGATCAGTTTCCATACAAACTATAACACAGGTTAAGTCTGAACATCTGAGGTTTTTAAAAAAACCAGAGGTTTTCAAAATTCTCCAGTGAAATGCAGAAGCTGAATAAGGGAACAATCTGCCTTGTACTATCAGAAGAGGCATCAAAAACAACTAGAAGGTGGTAGGTTGAACAAGCAAACAGAATGAGTTTCCCCACTTATCCCCATTTTGTACATAAGACAAAACATGGAAGTGTATGTACAGTACCATTTCTTTGCATACTTTTAGTTATAAAAATTGACTAAGCCCAGGACACAATCGCCAAGTTTGAACTGCTTTTCTAATAAGATACTTCTGGATCCAGATTACCTCTTATGTTCAACTAGTTTACCCTCTCCTACAAAACTCTGGGTACAAACTGATTTTTCTTTCACCTATCTGAGCATACGGAACATTACTCTCATTCAACCAAAGTAATTCAAGATCAGAACAGTAACATAAATGCAGCAAAAGGCCCAAAACATCACCCTTACTTCCTTACTAAGGGTCAGGATTATTAGGACTGGGCTTCTTTACCAGCCCATTGCTCCTCAAGGTCTAGCATTATTCCCAACACTCACTTCTTCAGCACTACTAAAAGAGTCAGCTACCATTTATTCGACTACTTAGAATTCTACCATCTAGAATTTCCTGTTACATTTTGTTTAAAAGGTACTCTGTAAATTCTTCAAGCTACTTTTTGACAAGACTTAAATGATGAAGAATAACGTTATCAAGTAGGTTATGCCCGTGTGCAGAAGCAAAGATGAAACCATGAGCTTCATTTCTAAAACTCTGAATCACATTTCTATATGTATTCTTCTGAAAGATAAGAAAATTTAAATTAAATCTCTCATCACTGACATTCATTTTAAATCTAATCTTTTGCTGTGTTTTTGCACAGGAGCATTTCCAAGGAGCCATGAACTTAAATATCTCAACTAGATGAGAAATCCACTCATGCTTTACTAAACCTACTTCAAGACCAATTTCTGAGATTGAAGGAATATAAAAAGGTTAATTTGAGAATAAATTTCTTATCTTAACACGTCACTTCAAGTTAGTAAAGCAATCCAAAATTAGCATTCGCAAATAACACCGCTAATAAGTGGTATAACACTTACAAATGATAACTGATAAGCAGCTCTGATTTGAAGTTATATCTGAAACTTTAACAGAAACTCCTGGCAGACAACAGATGTGTATAACAAATTTATCTAGCCTTCCACTTTAACACAATGCTCAAGGTAGGATAACATGCAATTTATCCTCTTCACAACTGTGAAATGTAGATCTTTTTCTCGAAATATTGTGAAAGCAGGAGACAAAACCTGATTTGTGGCCATCCAACTCTGTAGGATAAAGTCTTCAGATTATTTCATTATCATAAATTCAACTTAAAGAAAATATTTCTTCCTTTACATGAAATCGTATTTGAGTATAAACCAAAACCATCTTTTTCCATACAGGAAATTTCATGTGTAAATCAAACGTCAGTTTTAGTCTTGGTTCGCTACGTTCGCCCAAGCACTGACCCAAGTAGCAGACCAAGCACTGAACACGCGCTGCACTACAAGGCAAGAGGAGCAAGAGCAGCAGGAGATTCATGGAACCGAGGGGCACTGGCGATGGAACGGTTCCGTTGGGGTCTCCGAGCCCCGCTCCTCACGGGACAGCTCCCGCCGGTAAAGTCTTTCCATGTGCACCAAGAACGCATTTGTCAAATACGCAACCGGAGCCTCCCCCCGCGCCAGTCCTTCTCCAGACCGACGCCGGTAACGACGTCGGCCCCGCTCCCGCCCCACTCACCGCCTCGCAGCACAAACAGGTCCGTCTGCTTATCTGAGTTAAAGTCGCCGAATGCCGCCAGGGTCCCGTAGGCTTCCGGCCCGAAGAGCTGGGCAGTGACGTTCTGCAGAGCCTCGCCGGGTCCCGCCAGGGCCAGCAGCAGCGCCAGCCCAAAGCAGCGGCAGCCCCCCCCGCGGCCCATCCTGCAGCGCCGCGGCCCCGCACCCCGCTCCCGCCCGCCTCACTTACGGCAGCACGAGGGCGTGCCCCACGCAGCAGCGCCTCACTTCCGGGACCGACCCGATGGCTTTGCGACAATCGCGTAACTGTCTGCGCGGGTTTCTTTACGGCTGCCGCCGGTAGCGGGCGGTTGGTGGCTGCGTGAGGCGGAGCCGCCGAACGGACGGGAGCGCGGTGCACAGCAGTGGCGGGGCGTCACCGGCATGGCGGCGACGGCCCCCGCGGCAGCCCATATGGCTGACGTGAGCTGGAAGGTGCTGGAGCTGCGCGCTCGCTCTAAACGTTCAGGTCTGACCTCTTTAATTGCTTGCGAGGGGCTTCGGGTTCCCTTTTCCCGCCAGCTCCGCTGCAGTTCCTCGCGCCCCAGGATGTTTTGGCCGACCTCGTCCCTGTGGCTGTTGTGCCCGGCCTGGGGTGGGGGCCCTGCCTGCGGGGTCATCCGGGCTCCGTCATCCCCCCCCCCCCCGGCTCAGGCGGCCGGACTTCCCGCCGCCATACGAGAAGGCGGCCGCGAAGGACGGTCGAGCCTCGCGCGACGGCGGACTACAGGTGGCTCCTAGGCCGCTGTAGAGGTGTCTAGCTCTCATAGCCGTTTTGTAGCTGTTTTTGAGGCTGCCGAACAGGTGAAGTATTTTAAAATTGCAGTCACGTACGCCGAAGTGCCAGGTTTCCATTGGCAGTTATTTTTAACATGGGAATTTCCTGTTCTGAACTTTTGGACTGTGTGGCAGCTACATTCTGGCCTAAATGACAGGATGATTTTTACTGAGCTGGCTTTGAATTCCCAAAGTTCAAAAAACCCCTTTATATTTTAACGTTTTTTTTTTTTTTTAATTGAACACAGCCTTAATAGGGCTTTTATTGTTAATACTCTAATGGAAATAATTTTCCAAACAATTTCTGTGGTGTTTAATACTTGGTTGTAAAACTCAGTCGCTATTGCCTTATTTGCAATTAGTTCTGTTGTGGTAGTAACTGATCAGACTGTGAAGAAAACCTGGGGCTTTCTGAGGGCACTCATACAGAAAATTGCTTGATTGAAGGCTGGTTTAATTCATATGGCTTTAAAAATTCTACTTCTGTGTAGTATGAATTTTCAAAATACTGTGATTATGACTGTCCAGTAAATGAGTTGTTGCTTTGTGGCCGGTTATGATTGCATGGTATTGTTATCTGAAAATTGATTTACAAATGTAGCCCACAAAATAAAGTCTGCAACCTGCATGTTGGGTGTTTGTGAGCCCTGAGGCACAGGGACCATGCCAGCCTATGCACATTCAGACCCTGTGACTGCAGAAGGCATTTGGATGATTTTAAGTGCTTGAGTTTTCTACTTTTTTGTTAAATGAGTATGAAAGGATACCCTGTGAAAATGACAAGTTATTATTGTACTTCACTTTCTTCTTTTCCTGTTTGTAGAGATTTTTGTCACTTATATAGGAACTGAAGAGGTTTTTTTTTACTCAGGAAATAAAGATTAATTTAGTTGAAATGATTTTCTGATAAAAGACTTGATTTTAAAATCAAATTTTATACATAATCTTCCAGGTAACATTCTTGTCTAGATGCAATTCATGTTCTTGGTTCTCAAATTTACTCCTGCATCTTTATAAGTATGTTAAAATTGGTTTAACTTCAGAGCTTTTATACTTACTTTCTGACGCTATCAGAAAGCGACATGATTGGTGCAGTCATTGAAGGTGACTGAAACTCGCCCATAATGTTTTGAATTGTCTGGAGTCTGCGCTCCAGAGGCTCAGTTTACAAGCAGAACTGTTTGGTTTGGTTATTTTTGTATGACGCTTGGAGTAAGATGTAGTAAACATGGAATATAGACACATGTGCATGAAATGCATGTGTTCATATTTTGTAGTTGACAGCAAAGTATCTTTAAGACTCTCCTGTAGGAGGTAATCCATATCTTCATGTTTATGCATTACGTTTTTTCCAGTAAAACCAAATTGGAGAATTCTTCTTTTCCTTCCTTGAGCAATAAAATACTGTTTCATTTGTTGCTGCTGTGCTAATTAACTGTTAGGAACAGATAAAAGCGGCACTAAGTATAACCAGAATTTAAGCTCTCTCTTTACTGTTACTTAACACTTTTATGTGCACTAGTTAAATCAGTATTTTTATTTTATCTTGAAATATATCAAATAGATTTTATTCAGCACTCTTTGACATCAGTGCAAATTTCCCGTTGAATAACAAAGCTACTGTCTCATGTCCATAAAATGGACTTTGTGCAGATTAACTTTGTCATTTTAGTCTGGTAAGTTTTATGGAAGTAAAAGTAAAATAAAACAAATTTTTAGGGTAGAGAGAGAAATGTAAAATGTAATGAAACTTTCCTACCCCTTTTGTTTTCACTCTGTCATATTAATAACTACACTAACGTTGCTTTAACTTAATTTAATGCTGGTTGCCTTTAACATGTACTAAACACTTTTGAAAATCACTGTAGCTTAGCCTGTGACGTTTGTGATTAGCTGCACCAATTTGAAATGGCCAGTTTGGATGATGACAGAACCTTCTCTGCGCATGCTTTTTCAAAATTTGGTAAGTGTGCAGTTGTGTGTTTTGGTTTTGTTTGTGGCTTTTTAACTCAACAAAAAATAATTGTGTTTTGTGTTTCATGCAGTGTTTTGTGCTCACAGTTTTTAGGACTGTACAGTAGAACCTAAAAATTTGAGCTCTGTCAGTGGAAATTTCTGAAAATTGGAATCTACTGAGGTTTGAAATCTACTGCTCAGATCTCATTCTGTTTGTGGTTTTTGTTCTTGTAAGTGTCTCAGTGGAGCAATTTCTGAACTGAAGTTTCTCCTTTTAAGATGATTGTCATTTGAAAGATGCACCAAGAATGGCGTTCAGAATTAACTCCCAAAAAAACCCCTATGTGACTGGTTTGGTGGAAAAAAGTAAAATCTCCAATAAGTCAGACACTGTTCCAAAGCTTGATGTTTGGCAACCAGGTGGAAGCAAAATAAAGCTTCCTGGTACAGCTTCTCTTTAAGTACAGCACAAGCTAGAATATAGGAAGTTGTCAAGGCTGTTACTGATTTAGCTCAATATATATTAAAAAGAGTTTGACTGGAACAGATGCATCCACATGTGATACTGGCTGATCTGCAGAAAATGATGTAGGACTCTGGTTTAGTCTGTGTTGAAACAGGAGCAATACAGGTGCTAGTGAGAGTAGCCAGGTAAGGGGATTTTCAGCTGTCTCTTGCTAGAACTGAGTCACTTCAGTTTCCCTGCCCTGCCTGTGGCATTTCCGTTTTGCTTCTCTTAATGATAAAGGACATATGAAGTACTGACATTGTAATAAAAAAAATTTACTCTTTCCTAATTATTTTATTGGTACTTGACGTTTATTATGCAAAATTATCATTTTTAGTAGTTTTAAGAGCTACTGTTTTGGGTTCTCAGAAGTGGCAGTGACTGCCTTGAATATCCTGTATGGTTTCCTGCCTTGCTTGTAGCATTTACAGGCCTTGCTTGGCAGACTTAAGCATTTTGGTGTGTTTTGATTATGAGATGCTCCTGTACACTGACATAATGGTCAATGTTTTATTTCTTGTGTTCAGTAACAGGTGTGTTGTTAGTTATGGTAAATTCTGAAGTCAATTTCTGTGAAGTGTAATGTACTGTAGAGAGAAATCTCTTCATATGATTAGTTGAGAAAGGACAAAATAAATTTATACACATTTTTTCTTTTTCCATGAAAGTCTAGTTGAATTGTGTATGCAGTCTAACACATTATTTTTCTTGATAAATGATAGTTGAAAACTTTTGTACTTTAATACTATTTAAATGAAACTGTTACAAGGTTTTACTCATTTTTACCTGTGTTTTTATTATCACTCAACCTAGGTATACTTTGTACCTTGTGTTTATTCCCACTGTTTATGCAGATAGAGGAATACCTTAATACCTTTTTCTTCCTCCCTCAGCCCCTCTCCTGGAGTTTCTTTACCATGTTTTCACTGAATTGTAGAACAGTTCAGTTTGGAAGGGATCTACTCCAGGCTCTTTGCTCAAAGCAGAGTTAGCTGTGAGATCATAGTTTCCTCCTCTATGTAGTGATTAAAAATCCCCATCAGTAACAGCACAGTTGTTGCACATTCAGTTCATGGACTCAGAGTTCACATATTTGCATATGTGAGAAGTGAATTTTCCTTCTAGTGGAAATGCTTCTGACAATTATTTTCTGATATCACCTTGCTAATGGGTTTGGACTTAAAAGCAGAGCTATTTCATGGCAGAAAACTATTAGAATAAATTGTATTGTATCTCTGCAATACTGTATTAAGTCTGAGCTCAGGAGAGATTGAGGAGAAGTCTAGAGGGAAAGGAAATGTGATGTTGGTAAGATTTGATTTATTCATGTGATATCATTTCTTAAACTTTGCTGCGTGAAGAAATAAAATCCTCTTTAGTCCCAGTGACTTCCTGGGTAATGAAATTAATTGTGATCTAAAGTCCAGAACTTGTTTATGTCTCCTCTGTTGGCTTACATCCAGAGCTAGTGTCAGATTAAAGGGCTGTGGTTGGTTTTTATTCTTACAAAATCTAGAAAGAAATCTGGTAGTTGGCTCTTTTGTTTGTTTTTTGTTTGGGTTTTTGAGGGTATGTGCTGATTTAATTATGCAAGTAACCAGTTTCGTTCTGGGAATAAGATTCTTGTCATGTTGTTTCCATTTGTTTGTCAGCAAAATTCAGGCAGGTGTGTGTTTGGTTGGTATTTTTTTATACATTCTGTGCTTTGAAAAATTTGAATAATCAATTGTTGAAGTACACAATCTTATCCATAGACTAGGCCCGGTACTCCATTCTGATACATGTGTTTAATGTCTGCAGTTGATGCCATCTTGAAGAATGTGTTAGTGTTCAAAGCTTCCATATATATGAATATGGGAGAAGCATTTCAGAATGGTTGCCTTAGCTTTTATATCTAAACATCTAGGCAGCTCATAGCTCTTCTCTGAAGAGCAGTTATGCTAATCTCAAGTGTAGTTGGAATAAAAATGAAGTGAATGGGAAAATACTGTAACATCAAGGTAACATAATATTCTCAGCTCCAGAGGTTGTATATGCATAAATATTTGCACTGCTAATAGCTTACCTCAAGAGAACTTCCCACTATACTAGGTAGAGTGTATTTAGTCGGTGCAGTATCTGGAGACAATCAGTGATTTAACTGGACTTGTGGTAAAGGTTTTGAGTGTTCTCATATAAGACATTAAATATATTAATGCAACAAGCAACACTTTTGATTTCCTATCTGTTTGTTTTCTTAGTGATTTTTTGTTTTGGTTGGTTGGGATTTTTTTGTTTGTTTTGGGGTTTTTTTGTTTACAGACTTGCAGGAGTACACTGTAGGGAAGTAATGGGCATACTTCATTCTTTGTGGAAGGACCATGCACCCTATTTAAATATTGCATAGGGTTGTTACATTGGTAAACAGCTGAAAAAATAATAAATCAACAAAATATTTTGTATATTGCTTCCTAGCATATCTGCTTATTTATCTTCAGTAAAACTCGCACTGTATGGTTGCAGTGAAGTCAGATATTTATGAAAAATAGTATTTGAAATTGGTATCCTAGTTCTGTTTCTCAAGAATGCTCTTCAGGTACAAACTCAGAACTCGAGGATACTATTTGCATGTTTCATTCTTTCATGTTTAAGTGTTGCAGTCTTGCTGCTGTATTTTTTTTTCCTCCAGTTTGAAAACCTGCTTTAAATATCTAATTGAAAATAGCTTTCTGTGGCAGGTTTTTATTTTGTTTAAATGAGCTTTTAACTAGATGTTGGAAAAGAGCACAGATGGTCTTTTTTTAGCTGTCCTAAAAATAGCTTCCACTGAGTTACGGTCTCACTACAAGAGCACACGAAAAGAACAGCTAGCTTCATGTTTGTCCTGTCTGTTTCTTGAGTTCGATTAAATTGTAGTACAATGAAACATGATTTACCCAGAATTTTTCCAGCAGAGTGCTCTGGACACCCAAGCAAAACATAAACTATATAGATGCTAATGAGGAATTAATAAAGAGTATGCGGAACCTTTTGGTTTTGAATGTTCCTTGAACCAAGTTGTCCTATCTGTAGTAGGAGTAATTTAACAGATACTTTCAAGGCATCAAATTTTTTTTGGGAGGGTCAATTTTCTTGAACCTGGAATTTTCACATTTTTGTTTCATTATCAGTCTACTCTGGCTGTTTTAATTTATTTCTGCTAATAAAGTTTCAAGCACCTAAAAGAATATAATTTGTACATGATGCTTTGGCATTCTCATGCTTCTCATTCTGTTCATTGTTAAAAAGAAGATACGAAAGTTGTGACATACTGTTTTTCTTTTCCACTACAGAACAACTTCATTTCTTTTAGCTTTGTTTCTGTAGGCAACTCAGACAAATTGGGCTCTGCATGCTTCCTTCTCTGGCCCTTTCCCTATGTGCACCTGTTATTTGTAACGTAACCTCTCCCGGTGAGGAAAGGAGAAGCTGTGAGGAAGCTCAGATATGTTGGTAAATGTCACCGGAGAATCCAGTCACCACAGATCCACAGGGATCTGCTCAAGGAAGGGTGATTTTTTGTCGGTTTTGGTTTGTGTTGTTTTTTTTTTTTTTTAACTACTATGATTGCAAAGCAAAAGTGATACTAATTTGGAGGGTGAGGTTTGAGTTCTTGAGAGGCAAGGAGCATTTTCCAATCTCCCCACCACAGGACTTTGTAATAAAGTTTCTGTCACCACTCCACATGCACTCATTTCATTTAGATGAGACCTTGTGTATGGACAATCTCTTGTGTAATGCTTGGATATGTGTTGTGAGTGCAAGAGAGGCAGCTTGAATAGCAGCTTGCTGTTGTGCTGCATCCTGCCAGACTGCTTGGTTGGTTTGGCTTCCCTAGCAGTTGATTTCTGAGCTTGTCAGAAGGGCATCATGCAGTCTGGAAAGGGGAAATTCTCATTCTTCCAGTTATCAGATGGCTCTGGGAGATCTTGCCATCCAGAAAACCAGATTAAGCTGTAGTGATTTATGGAAGGAAAGCAATATGTTACTCTTAAATTAGAAGTTGGAAGTGCTTTACCCCAGTAATTTTTAAGAAACTGAATGTGTAGCTCATTTCAGCTGTCAGGAAAACAGGCTTTTCAGGTGCAAATAGGAAAGCAGTCAATTTGTGGGATATTTAGAAGGAAATATGTAGATTTGATAGCATTGTATTTCTCTGGAAAATAGGTAATTTGGGAGCTTTATGTGTTGAATAGGTTGTTTAAGCTTTGGTAGTACATGAGAAAAAGCTACCCCTTTTTTGATTCAGGTCATGAAATTAGCTAAGCTTATTGCTGGGATGGGTAAAAATGATGTTAGGATAGGTCAAATGTTAATGGTGTTGCACATCTTCACTGTTTTAGAAGGCAAGCAGGGAAGTAATAGCTAAATTTGGGCTACTTTTGGCCCTCTTCCTTCTGTTTTTCTACAAATCCTTAGGAATGCTGTATGTGGCATACTTGTAAGAAAATGTTCCTAGAAAATCCTTAACGTTTAATAGGCTGTCTTCAATAATTAAACTATCACATTTATGTAGTATGTGCTGTAGCTGAATATCTACAAGGCATTAGAGATCCAGATGGAGGTCTTGTTTGTGTGGACAGGTCCTATAGAATAAATGTATATAAAAATTATTCTCTGAAATGAGAAATATTGCAACTTGTTTGAATTGGAATGTGATGAGTTGTGCTTTTATATAACAAACATGAAAAAATCATATTGCAGTAATTGTTAGCAATAGTGCAATTATTAGACTAATTCTGGTCTTGATTTTGTTTTCTCTTCTCTTTTTTAGGTTCAATTTATGAGCCACTTAAAAGTATTAACCTTCCAAAACCAGAGGGGGGAAGTTTGTGGGATAAATTGGATCATTATTATAGAATTGGTAAGTTAGCAATTGTTCCTACCATGAAAGATTTCTAGTGTAACTGACTACAATATTTGCAGTTATGGTTATGACAGTAATTAGCTTTCTCTTAAAATAGTATCTGCAGCTTTTAATAAGGATTTTTATTTTCTGAGAGGTAAAGCATTCTGTCATTTATAATTCCTCTTAACATTCCTGTGATAATATAATGCATGTGTTTGGGTTGTTTGTATATAGCTTGGAAAATCATGACTTGTTGTCCTGGGTTCAGCTATAACAGTTATTTTAATCCTTCATAGCTGGTGCAGTGCTGTGTTTTCAGCTTTACTCTGAGAACAGTGCTGATAACACACTGATGTTCTTACCTGTTGCTAAGTAATGCTTACCCCAATCAAGGACTTTACAGTCTCTCATGCTCTGCCAGGGAGGAGGGGCACAAGAAGCTAGGCGGAAGCAGAGACAGGACACCTGACCCAAAGTAGCCAAAGGAGTATTCCATACCACAGCACATCATGCCCACTTTATAAACTGGGGGGAGTCACGCGGAAAACCCATATTGCTGCTTTGGTTGGGCTGGGTATCTATCTGCAGGTGCTGAGGAATTGTGTTTTACATAACTTGTGTTCATTGTTTTGGGCTTTTTTTCTCTTTCCTTTCCTTTTTAGTTTTATATTTTCTCACTATTATTTCCCTTATCACTTATATTATGGTGGTAGTAGTAGTGGTTTTGTATGGTACCTTAGTTAGTGGACTGTTCTTACCTCAACCCATGAGATTTACTTTTGATTCTCCCCATGGCACCTGTGTTCAAAATTATCATCTGCATTTGTTGAATAGTAGAATAACTTCTGTTGCACCTGATAATCTTGGATAGGGAGAGGTAAAGGTAATCTGCTGACAGTTTCTGATGTTTGAACTAACCCAATTATGGATTAGGGTTGATATTTACGTGTTAGGTATCATTGTTCCTACTTGAGGATAGTTTCCTAGATTTCTGCTGTGAATTTGGAAGACGCAAAAACTGAAGGGTTGAGCTGCACTTGTTGAAAATGAAAATGTATACTTGGAAATCCAGTCCAGGTGTAAGACGGAATTTAGAATTATTTTGGTTAAAGAGGTAACTTAAGATTGTGGCATTAGCCAGCTACAGCTGAGGAAACTTTAAATGGAAAAAAGTTTCTTGTAGTACTTGTAACAGTTGGACAGGTGATTTGGGAGAAGTTAATTTCTGATATTAATTGTAGTGCCGCAGTTTTATTTGTTAGCTAACTTATTTTAAGCCAATTTTAGTGGTTTTCTTTTCATTATGAGATCATTTTAAGCCAAAAACATGCACGTTAAAGAAGCGATGGTGTATTTTTATTGGGGGCTTGGGGGTTGTGTTGCGTTTTTATGTTAAAGGTACTGAGTTAAATAATCGTAGTCAGCCATTCTTCTTATTCCTTTCCTTTTTAAAAAAAAATGATGCAATCATCTGGCCTCAGTTAAAAATTTACTTTTTATAAATGTAGGATTTTTCAGAGTTTAACTGTTAAAATTTTATTCATTTATTTATTATTTTTCATAAAAAGGGAAGTTACTGGATTGCATTGTAGAGATTCTGTATGGAGTGGGTTGTATGAGAACAGAGGTGCATAAATAGTTTTGAATAAGGGGGGCTTTGGGTGTTTGTTTTTATAAAAAGGTCTAATTTGATTGAAAACCAGCATAACAAAAATTTGTGTATGTCTTTCTCCTTACCTTTCTCTGTTGTCTGTTTTATGTTGTGCATGCTGTAACAGGTTGTTTACATCTTGATTTATTCCTGAAAATTTATGTGGAAACTGAAAGAAGCATAAGTGTTGTTGATACTGTTTTTGGTTTTGGGTTTTTTTTTCCCTTTTTCCAGTTAAGTCAACGTTGCTGCTTCATCAAAGCCCAACCACAGGTCTGTTTCCTACAAAGACGTATGGGGATAACCAAAAGGCAAAAGTACACGACAGTCTTTACTGTGCTGCATGTGCCTGGGCATTAGCCCTTGCTTACAGGTGAATAACTTCTGAACTCACATCTCTCACATTCTGTTACGCAGTTCCCCAGGAATGTTTTTGAAGTTGAAGCTTCAACAAGAAAGTTTTGTAAGCTCATAGAGTAAATGTTTCAAATCTCAATAAAAATATTTATGTAGCTACTAGTTAAAATATGCCACTCTACTTTTGGTAAGTAAACATGTTTTCATATAATTTTATTGGTATCAGTATTCTGAAACAGAGGAATTAATGCATGCTATTAAAAATAAAGGTTATTGAGGCAAACTGTACTAAGGATTACTGCTTATTTTAAGTGTAGTAGAACAGTATGAAGCAGAAGCAGGTTTGTCTCAGGTAGTAACAATCTGGGTACTCACAGCAGACTGAATCCTTGAATGCTGAGAAAAGTGTATTCGGGGAATAATAGTGGCTATCTTCCTCTCTAGGTACAAAGGGTGGGCACTCTCAGTTGTTAGCTGCTCTTATTTTCTGTTTCTTCCGTTTCCACTGTTGACTTCTTAGAGAAGTAGGTTAGGAATTTGTGTGGTGTAGTAAGACCTTAAGAGCCTTGGGAGATAATTTATTCATAATGCCCTCTCCTTTAGGTCAAATAACTATGGAAATTGCTTTCTGAGATTTAGTGTTCCTTGATTCGAGCCTTGACACTTCAGCCACCCAGGAAAACACAGAGATGATAACTCAAATGTAATTTTGAGAAGTGATGATGGTGTGCAGATACTGGATAATTTCCTCTTTTTAGCAATCAACTACTTGTACTGAGGTAGTGATCATATTCATGGACAAAATTCTAGTATATTTTACAGAAGAAGGGCCAGAAACAATCAGAGGAGCTACTGTTGAAATAAAGATAATCTACTTAGCAGATAAAAAGTTTTGAGTTTCTTTTTTGTCTCCATTTATTGCTTTAGATTCTGTATCTGACACCACTCTGAAGAAAGTTATTAGAGTAGTCTTCTAGGAAATGTGACAAAGTTATGCATTTTGGAATAGAAGATGCAGAGTTCTGTGTTTACTTCTGGAGATGCGGTGCCTGAAATCTAATAGGTTTCAAAGTTTCAATAAAATAGCAAAAAATAAAAAAATTGACAGTCAGAATGTGTAATTAGTGCTTTATTTTGTTTTATTGAAATTTTTGCATCTTTCTTGTAATACCTCTTTATTGTTCTTGAAATAAAAACATTTGAAAACAAAACAGAAAAAAAATAGAAGGAAAAATGAAAGAGACAGGGGTAATTGTTTTGAATTTTCAGAAACTCATAGAAGAGAGCATGGTATGATGTTACCCAAGTTATTCAGTCTTTCGTTTCTGTTGTGTACTGTCATGAAAGATGATACATTAAATTTGTTGCAGGTTGAAGGATGGGCAAAGTAGCAAGGGAAATAGTTTGTTACTCCCAGTTATGCTTAGAACAGGGCCCTGAACTTCAGATGCTGTGCAGTGGACTTTGTTTGGCAAAGGTTGATGGTTGAATTTAAGTGAATGGCTAAACGAGCAAAAGACTTATGTGGAAGGCTGCATTATCTACTACATGCAGATTGCTGTGCTTGATTCATGCCAGCGCTGCTGTTGTAAATAGAGGAAAAATATCATACCATGAGCTTTCATGTGTGGTAGGAGGCTTGCCAGACTGGTCAAGGATGCTTTAGACTAGATGCGTTGGGAGAGGGGGCATCATTCCATCCCAACATACCCAGTCAGTTGTCAGCATCTATAATAAATGCTTGAAGCAAAGTAGAGATATTCCAGCCACTCCAGCCAATGAGCTGGCTTCATTTGGACCTCAGCTCAGATGCCTCTATACAAATGCCCATAGCATGGGGAACAAACAAGAGGAATTAGAGATGTGTGCATGTCTACGGGGGTATGATATAATAGGCATCACAGAAACATGGTGGGATGGCTCCTATGACTGGAGTGTTGGAGTGGAAGGTTACAGGCTCTTTAGGAAAGACAGGCTCAGCAGGCGGGTAGGGGGAGTCGCTATTTCTGTTAGGGATAAGCTGGAGAGTATGGAACTCTGGGGGCAGGTGAGCAGTCAATAGGGAGTTTGTGGGTCAGGGTTGAAGGGAGAACAGCTATGGGGGATAT
This sequence comes from Ara ararauna, assembly GCA_028858755.1. Classification (NCBI taxonomy): domain Eukaryota; kingdom Metazoa; phylum Chordata; class Aves; order Psittaciformes; family Psittacidae; genus Ara; species Ara ararauna. The sequence goes on along the minus strand of CM054410.1, from coordinate 779,683 downwards.
TACTGTGGGGATCTCTTACAGACTGCCTGATCAAGAGGACTCTGGATGAAGCACTCCATAGACAGATAGGAACAGCCTCACGCTCACAAGCCCTTGTTCTCGTGGGGGACTTCAACCAACTGGATGTCTGTTGGAGGGACGGTACGGCCCGGCACAAGCAATCCAGGAGGTTCCTCGATTGTGTGGAAGACAACTTCCTCCTGCAAGTAATAGTGGAGTCCACAACGAGAGGTGCCATGCTTGACCTCTTGCTCACCAACAGGGAAGGGCTGGTTGGAAATGTGACGCTCCAGTGCAGCCTTGGTTGCAGCGATCATGAGATGGTCGAATAAGAGCTCCTCAGGACAGTGAGAAGAGCGTACAGCACTCACTGCCCTGGAGTTCAAGAGAGCAGACTTTGGCCTCTTCAGGAACCTGCTTAGTAAGGTTCCATGGGATATAGCCCTGGAGGACAGGGGGGCCAAAGACTGTTGGTTGATATTCAAGGATCACCTACTGCAAGCTCAGGAGCGATACATTCCCACTAGAAGGAAATGCTGCAGGAGGGCCAGGAGACCTCCTCGTATGGATAAGGAGCTGCTGAGGAAACTTCGAAGGAAAAAAGAGTCTTATAAAAGGTGGAAGCAAGGACAGGAGACCTGGGAAGAATACAGGGATGTTGTCCAGGAAGCTAGGGACCAGGTTAGGAAAGCTAAAGCCCAGTTAGAATTAAACTTGGCTAGGGATGTTAAAGATAACAGGAAGGGATTCTGTAGGTACATTGCAAATAAAAGACAGACTAGGGACAATGTGGGCCCTCTCCAGAAGCTATTGGGAGAGCAGGCTACCCTGGATTTGGAGAAGGCTGAGGTTCTTAACGACTTCTTTGCCTCGGTCCTCACCGGAAAATGCTCTGACCAGACCAGCCAAGTCTTGGAAGGCAGACGCACGGATAGTGAGAATGAAGACCCTAGGCCCAGTGTAGGAGAGGATCTGGTTCGAGACCATCTCAGGAACCTGAATGTGTGCAAGTCGATCCATCCAGAGGGACCTTGACACTCTTGTGAGGTGGGCTGATGCCAACCTGATGAAGTTTAACCATGCCTAGTGCAAGGTCCTACACCTGGGTGGGAGCAATCCCAGGCACAGCTACAGGTTGGGCAGAGAAGAGATTCAGAGCATCCCTGCAGAGAAGGACTTGGGGGTGTTGGTTGATGAGAAAATGAATATGAGCCGGCAATGTGCAATTGCAGCCCAGAAAGCCAATCATATCCTGGGCTGTATCAAAAGGAGCGTGACCAGCAGGTTTAAGGACGTGATCCTGCCCCTCTACTCTGCTCTTGTGAGACCTCACTTGGAGTATTGTGTGCAGTTCTGGTGTCCTCAACATAAGAAGGACATGGAACTGTTGGAACAAGTCCAAAGGAGGGCCACGAGGATGATCAGGGGTCTGGAGCACCTCCTGTATGAAGATAGGCTGAGAAAGTTGGGGCTGTTCAGCCTGGAGGAGAGAGTTGTGGCTGCGTGGAGACCTCATAGCCTCCTTCCAGTATCTGAAAGGGGCCTATAGGGATGCTGGAGAGGGACTCTTGCTTAGGGACTGTAGTGATAGGACAAGGGGTAACGGGTTTAAACTTAAACAGGGTAAGTTTAGATTGGATTTGAGATGAAATTCTCTAGTGTTAGGGTGGTGGGGCACTGGACTGCTTTGCCCGAGGAGGCTGTGAATGCTGCATCGCTTTTGGTGTTCAAGGCCAGGTTGGATAGAGCCTTGGGTGACATGATTTAGTGTGAGGTGTCCCTGCCCATGTCAGGGGGTTTGGTGCTAGATGATCTTAATGTCCTTTCCAACCCTAACTATTCTATGATTCTATGATTCATTGGTCTGATAAAAGTGAAAATAAATCCTCCCTGCTTAAAAACGAATCTTATCCTATTAATTTTGCATTTTCTGTTTTTATTACATATGGGGTTGATTTTTCACTGCTTGTTTCAAACTGAAAGCAAGTACATTTCTTGAATTTAAGATTTTTATTTAAATGGCATGATTTCTGAATGTGTATGTTTTCTGAAGTTACCACTGCCTTCCTTATATTCAGTGTAGGTAGTAGAACCACAGCATAAACTACAGAAATGCTAAGTGTAGTGAAAAAGGCTATGCTTTGGTTGCAGTATGGTTATCATCCACTTACCTGTCATCAAATTAGTAACAGCTATGAAGTGGAGTGAGAAGTAGCAGAGTGCATATTATGTTGGTTTGCATATTTGTATCAGAGACATGTTGTTATAACTTAACAGATGTTTTTTCCCCCTGAAAGGCTCAATCAAAAATTGAGGACTTGAAAAGACAGAACACATGAATACAATGGTGAAGCTTACAATACACACAACACAGTTAAAAGAAATTAGGCTTTGGCATTATTTTTAGTATATGTTTAGTAATGTAGTGAGTGTTTGATTTACGGTGTAAAAATGATAGGACATCTTGAAACATTTCTGGACATTCAGGGTAGTGAACTTTTGAGAATCTTAAATGTACAGCTACAGTTTATCAGCATCATCAGGAAAGCGACTGCTTGATTATGAATGGCAGATATTTTGTCGAGTTAAAGAGAAGTTGCCTTGGTGTTTTGGATCTCTGAAGTAACACAGAATAGTGGCTTGCAATGTTAAAATATCAGAAAGGCCTATTTTTTTTTGTTTGGTTTTAAATTCTGAAATGTGAATGTTTGTGTAAGTTGTGACATAAACTAATTTTTAATTTTATTAAGGATAGATGGGTAGGACTGTAAATATGTTGATATGAGTATGGGCACCACTGTAGAACTGTGTTAGCTATATACTTAATAGTCCAAAGCACTAATGTGTCTTCTCACCCTCAACGCATTTCCAATATGTTTTACAAGTTATCTCTCTTATGCAGGCGTATTGATGATGACAAGGGAAGGACTCATGAACTGGAACATTCTGCTATTAAGTGTATGAGAGGAATTCTTTACTGCTACATGCGTCAGGCTGATAAGGTAAAACACTATTGTATGGACACAAGCTCTTACTTAATTCTAAGGAATTAATTGAACTGAGAAAACTGATTTCTAAATATAGATAAACTTCAAAAGGGAAATGCAGTATTACTGTGTTGCCCAGCTAAGAACAGCTGCTTTGTTATTGTCAGGTTGCAGGGTATAGAAGAGAGAAGCATTTTGCAAAGTAAACTAGAGGGTATATTTTAAACTTCTTTGGGTTCCTTTTGCAGTTATATATCCTTTTTAAACATTAAGTAATTGGGGGTTTTTAATGTCACTTTCATGCTTCAATGGAAAGATGTAGAATTTCTTCTGGCTAAGGTGGTATACTGTTTACTTGGTTATTGTACTTGCAGTTGTTATCCTTACCTACGTGATGGTTTTGATTATATTGCTTGATTATTTTAGCAGCCACTTCCCAGTATTCTTTGAGCTTATGAGGTAAATTCAGAAAAGTGGTAATCCAAAATGAATACGGAAACAGAGTAGTTTAGTTATAATGCAGTTGATTTATTCAGCCTGTAATCCTCTTGTGAGTATATCCTAAATATTCTTGGATATTCAGGGCTTCTCCTTATCAAAATTTAGATATGGTGGTTTAATTTTGCATAGTGGTTAGCTGTAATTCTTCAGGTAGTTAAATATCTACATTCCATGTGATTATTTTCAGTTTCATGTCACTGAGTTTTTAACTATTATTAAAAATTATTTTCATGTTATAATATAGCTTCCATCACTTCTAAGCATATGAACTACAGTGTAAAGTCTGTATATGTGTGCTATCAGTAATTATAACAGTAATACTAACGAAATCAGTATTAGTAAAAAACAATTGAAGTGTTGCTTTTTTTTTTGACATGCAGTAGTTTGTTTTGAGGATGATGAGTGCAAATATGAATAACGAGCATTAAATTAACACAGGTGTCACACTGGTGACATAACAGTTGTCAGGTTTTGCCTTGATTACTATAAATGCTTCTGTCTTCCTACAGTGTAGTAATAATCAGTCTCAAGTACCTAACAGGCCTAAGTCAAACAGGACTTTATTCTGAGAGACTCTATGTGCTGGCCTCATGTATAAGGAGGATATTTTTTAATAATGTTTATTATATATGCCCAAAGCATGACTTGTGACAAAAATTGCAGATGTTATATTGTATTGCTAACAAATAAATGAGTTATGACCTAAAATATGTCAAATGTGTTCATGGACTGGACATGAGAACTCCACAAAACATTACTCGCTTGCTTCTGGGGCATATACCTGTATGCCATATATGATTTGTAGGTAGAGAAGAACATGTCATGAAGATATGATCAGTGTTGAAAATTTTGTTAAATGTGGACCAAGTACTTGCAATCATAGAATCATAGAATAGTTAGGGTTGGAAAGGACCTTAAGATCATCTAGTTCCAACCCCCCTGCCAGGGGCAGGGACACCTCCCACTAAACCATGCCACCCAAGGCTATGTCCAACCCAGCCTTGAATACCACCAACGATGGAGCATTCACAACTTCCCTGGGTAACCCATTCCAGTGCCTCACCACCCTTACAGTAAAGAATGTCTTCCTCATATGCAATCTAAACTTCCCCTGTTTAAGTTTGAACCCGTTACCCCTTGTCCTCTCACTACAGTTCCTCATGAAGAGTCCCTCCCCAGCATCCCAATAGGCCCCTTCAGATACTGGAAGGCTGCTATGAGGTCTCCACGCAGCCTTCTGTTCTCCAGGCTGAACAGCCCCAACTTTTTCAGCCTCTCTTCATATGGGAGGTGCTCCAGTCCCCTGATCATCCTCGTGGCCCTCCTCTGGACTTGTTCCAACAGTTCCATGTCCTTCTTATGTTGAGGACACCAGAACTGCACACAATACTCCAAGTGAGGTCTCACAAGAGCAGAGTAGAGGGGCAGGATCACCTCCCTCGACCTGCTGGTCACGCTTCTTTTGATGCAGCCCAGGATACGGTTGGCTTTCTGAGCTGCGAGCACACACTGCCGGCTCATGTTCATTTAGAAAATTCAGTAACTGTTTGTTGGAGAGCATAACATGAGTTTAGGAAATACGGAGAAGGATCTTGTTTTGTTACCTTCATTTTTTTTTTTTTTTTTTTTTGGAAATTTAATTTCCTTTCTGTGCCCTACTGGCAGCTCTCTGAGAGTGCAAATTGTTTACTCAGATGGTTTCCTGATGTCGCAGACCTTGTATTTCGTGACAAAAAAAAGGAATCAAAACTACTTTAAAACCACTGTAGTTCTTGCTTCACTCCTTTATTGTTAACTTCTTGTATTAATACTTGGCTTACTGCATTCCATCTCTATTGTAAGGAATTCTGTATCATAGAGACTTGTTCTGAGGTCCAATGATGGTGTCCATGAATAAAAACTGATTTTAATCTGGGTTGCTGTTCTTCCTATCTATAATATTTTTGTTTTCTTTTTAAGCTATCAGCTTTGCCAGCTAGTATCTGTAAACATTTCACTGAACATCTGAATGTCACAAACTGTGCTCCCATGTTTTCCAGTGTTTTCGCATGTTCTCTTTTATACCAGATTCTTGGCTCTTACAGCTTTTCATTTGTTATGTGATCTGCCTGTTGTGATTTCTGGACACTTTGTACATCTATAACCCAGAAGGCTTAAAAATTATTAGTATTAATAACAATAATAATTTTTTGGTTTAAAACCTTTTTCACAGTGTCAAGTTGTACAACAATAATTATTAGATTTTATGGATTGTGATTAACAAAAATTATTAAAATTCTTGTTGCTAATATAATTTTTGCACTCTGGTAAGAGCTTTGCACTAGGAATGGTGAGGGGGAGAGAGACTGCTCAACAGTCAAGTGGTGATGGAGTAGGCAAGCAAAGAGTTTGGGGTGATGTGAACAAAAGGCACACAGCATTAACTGAAGTGGAATTGTCCCAAGAGTAGGTGTGAAAATAAGGAGGTACCTATGGGACAGCATTATGGAATAGAAAGCTCTTGTACCCTTTCTGGGAAATCAGCATATTTGGGTGCCTCTCAGCAATGCCCTTCAATAATGCATGCGGCATGGGGAATTAAAAGGAATTAGAACTGCGTGTGCAGCTCCAGGGCTGTCATGGGGTCACAGGTGTGTGGTAGGATAGCTCAGGTGACTGGAACGCTCTGGATGGATAAAGACAGAGCAGGAAGGTGAGGGGGGAATTGCCCCATATGTGAGTAAGTAGTTGGGATTCATGGTCCTCTGCTAGGGAAAGATGGTGATTCGGCTGAGAACTCATGGGTCAGAATTCTATATGTACATTTCAGACCTGTGAATTCAAAGTAGGAATGGTATGCTTTCTGCTGAGATTTCAGCACCCGCAAAATGAGATGGTGTTTGTCCAGAAGACGGAAGTGAAAAAGCATCTGTGCCTATCTATTACAGATTAGACAGATGTGTTGAATATTTATATTCTTTATGTATACTTTAAGTATATATTCTGGTAAGTTTCTGTAACTGTTTTTTATAAATTTTATATAGTGGTCATAGCAATAAATTTTGAAATACCTTAGTTACATAGTGAATTTGTGGTTGCCAAATGTACTGAAATTATTGACTCTGATTAATGTTTTGCCTTTAAATCCACCTTTAGGTTCAACAATTTAAGCAAGACCCCAAACCATCTGAATGTCTTCATTCTGTTTTCAGTGCACACACTGGAGATGAGGTCTTCTCTCATGAGGAGTACAGCCACCTTCAGGTAAAATATGCATGTGCATGTAAGTGAAAGTTTGGATGATTTTAAATGTTACTGTTGACTCCGTTCTTTCACAATGCAACTGTCTCTGTTTAGAATTGTGTTAAATGTCTTGTACTTGATAAAACTGAAAATCTTTCTGCATCTTTCAGTGAAAAAGACTTTGAAATACAACTCAGTGGTATGTTTTGGTCAGAAGGTACTGAAATAGCTGCGGGATTTGTGGAGGTAGATGGTTGGTTATGAAGTTGGTATTTTTGAGAGCAGCAGATGACTGTCAATAAAGAATCCTGGCACAAAAATGTTGAAATAGTAAAGCAAAGGATTTAGTGTAATCTTCCATTGGATATTCTATTTTTTATTAACATTCCTGACAAGACTGAGCAATTTTCATTTGTAGTAAAGATTTAATATGCAGTCAACAGCTTTGTCTGGTTACAAATTGTTGTTCACTATTTTGTATAGTGGTTTCTAGTCATATTCACTGCATAATTGATTGTCTTACTGGTTTTCAATTTCCAAAGTGTTGGTTTGCTCTCTTTTTCTCCTTCTCTTTACCTTCAGACCCTTTTTTGCATTCATGACCTTGTTATTTTGCATTCCATAACTCTGCATACTCCTTTTAGATCAGAAATTGCTGGTGAAATTATTCAGAAGTGACAGTAGATTGATAAGTATTTAATTCTATGGTGACATCACTTAAATAGTTTGTACAGTAGATGTACTGCAAAAAAGAATTTGTGGGGTTATCCTAAGTTAGCATTTTGAACTTTTATGTGAAGCTTCATGAAAATACACATTTTCTATCTGAAGGAGGAGACAATAATTTTGGGTCCCGGGGAGTACTGAGTAGTAGTTCAAAGTCTCTTGTGTTTTGTGGCAGCTCAGCCCTTCCCATAAACGTGAATGCACATTCCATTCTGTCTCTCAAAAAATACAGCCATTTCAGCTGGGTGGAGACAACAGCAGAGTAATTGAGGCGGTTCAGTTGGGAGGAATGAAATATATTACCTGTACTTGGTGCTTTTCATATTGTATGAAGAAATTGGAGTCAGTGGTCTTTAAATCTTTTGGAATTTTTAGAAGTTGGATTTTGTTCTTAATCTGCCGACTTTCAGATGAGAATCCAATTTTTTGTTCTGGATGTTTTCTCTGGATTTCATATGCTGGGATTGTGGTTTTATAGCTCATTGATGCACCTTATTGTTATAAACTTACTTTTCTTACTGGACAAATTCTCAGTTATACTAGAATTCAGTGTGACAAAAGCACTTTTCTTTGATTAATAAATAGATATTTTGGTGCTCATCTGTACAGCTGCTAAATGTGATTACTGTTAATAAACACTGTGTACAGCTACGAAAGAAAACAGTTTTCACAAATATAACCGTATTTGAATGTTGTAATTAAACTTCTGACAATTGATAATGCTATAATTCCAGTTATGGATAAAGTTACTTCCTTTTTAGGTATCTCAGAATCATAGAATGGTTAGGGTTGGACCAAATACGCTGTGTTCCTGCTCAGTAAGATTCCATGGGATATAGCCCTAGAGGACAGGGGGGCCAAAGACTGTTGGTTGATATTCAGGGATCACCTACTGCAAGCTCAGGAGCGATACATTCCCACTAGAAGGAAATGCTGCAGGAGGGCCAGGAGACCTCCTCGTATGGATAAGGAGCTGCTGAGGAAACTTCGAAGGAAAAAAGAGTCTTATAAAAGGTGGAAGCAAGGACAGGTGACCTGGGAAGAGTACAGGGATGTTATCTGGGAAGCTAGGGACCAGGTTAGGAAAGCTAAAGCCCAGTTAGAATTAAACTTGGCTAGGGATGTTAAAGATAACAGGAAGGGATTCTGTAGGTACATTGCAAATAAAAGACAGACTAGGGACAATGTGGGCCCTCTCCAGAAGCTATTGGGAGAGCAGGCTACCCTGGATTTGGAGAAGGCTGAGGTTCTTAACGACTTCTTTGCCTCGGTCTTCACCGGAAAATGCTCTGACCAGACCAGCCAAGTCTTGGAAGGCAGACGCGGGGACTGTGAGAATGAAGACCCTGGGCCCACTGTAGGAGAGGGTCTGGTTCGAGACCATCTCAGGAACCTGAACATGCACACGTCCATGGGACCTCATGAAATCCATCAGCGGGTCCTGAAGGAACTGACAAATGAAGTTGCGAAGCCACTGTCCATCATATTTGAAAAATCATGGCAGTCAGGTAAAGTTCCTGATGACTAGAAAAAGGGAAATATAATCCCCATTTTCAAGAAGAGGAAAATGGATGACCGGGGAACTATAGACCAGTCAGTCTCACCTCTTTGCCTGTAAAATCTTGGAGCAGATTCTCCTGGAAGGCATGCTAAAGGCACATGAAAAACAACAAGGTGGTTGATGGCAGCCAGCATGGCTTCACTGAGGGAAAATCAACCTGACCAATTTGGTGGCCTTCACTGATGGGGCTACAGAACTGATTGACAGGGGTCAAGCAGCTGATGTCATCTACCTGCACTTGTGCAAAGCGTTTGACACTGTCTCACATGACATCCGTGTCTGTAAGTTGGAGAGACATCAGTTTGATAGATGGACCACTCGGTGGATAAAGAACTGGCTGGATGGCCACACGCGAAGCCTTGTGCTCAATGTCTCAATGTCCAGCTGGAGACCAGTAATGAGTGGTGTCCCTCAGGGACTGGTGTTGGGGCCTGTCTTCTTCAACGTCTTTGTCAGTGACATGGACAGTGGGATTGAGTGCGCCCTCAGCAAGTTTGCCGATGGCACCAAGCTGTGTGGTTCAGTTGATACATTGAAGGGATGGAATGCCATCCAGAGGGACCTTGACACTCTTGTGAGGTGGGCTGATGCCAACCTGACGAAGCTTTACCATGACAAGTGTAAGGTCCTACACCTGGGTGGGAGCAATCCCAGGCACAGCTACAGGTTGGGCAGGGAAGAGATTCAGAGCATCCCTGCAGAGAAGGACTTGGGGGTTTTGGTTGATGAAAAAATGAACATGAGCCGGCAGTGTGCGCTTGCAGCTCAGAAAGCCAACCGTATCCTGGGCTGCATCAAAAGGAGCATGACCAGCAGGTCGAGGGAGGTGATCCTGCTCCTCTACTCTGCTCTTGTGGGACCTGTCTTGGAGTATTGCTTGCAGTTCTGGTGTCCTCAACATAAAACGGACATGGAACTGTTAGAACAAGTGCAGAGGAGGGCCACGAGGGTGATCAGGGGACTGGAGCTCCTCCGGTATGAAGATAGGCTGAGAAAGTTTGGTCTGCTCAGCCTGGAGGAGAGAAGGCTGTGTGGAGACCTCATAGCATCCTTCCAGTATCTGAAGGGGGCCTATAAGGATGCTGGGGAGGGACTCTTCATGAGGAACTGTAGTGATAGTACAAGGTGTAACAGGTTCAAACTTAGGGGAAGTTTAGATTGGATATGAGATGAAATTCTCTAGTGTTAGGGTGGTGAGGCACTGGAATGCGTTGCCTGAGGAAGTTGTGAACGCTCCATCCTTGGTGGTGTTCAAGGCTAGGTTGGACAGAGCCTTGGTTGACATGGTTCAGTGTGAGGTGTCCCTGCCCCTGGCAGGGGGGTTGGATCTGGATGATCTTCAGGTCCTTTCCAACCCTAACTATTCTATGATTCTATGAATATGCTACTTGCCTTCTTGGTGCTCTACTTGCTTGTAGATTGTGAAACAGCTTGTGATGGAAGTGATTGCCTGTGGGTCAAAGCAGCATGCCTAAGCACAAACATTTTAATATTATAGTTTCAAATAATTTAAGAAATTATACTGCAGCAGCAGTTTTATAAGACAATGCCTGTTTGTGATATTTCTTCCTATTGATTGTTTTCACATCATTATATCTATGATACTGGTAGACTGGTATAATATTTTTGAAGAACTGAAACTGTGTTATGGTGGGACCATTTCTGTTCTTAAGTCAGACCGCATTTACCTTGCTTATGTGACTCCAGTAAACGTAAAGTTAATTATAGTTTCTTTTATGTCTTTACTTCAGATAAATGCTGTGTCATTATTTCTCCTTTATTTGGTTGAGATGATCTCTTCGGGGCTACAAGTCATCTACAACACAGATGAGGTATGAATAGATTTCCAATGCTAAAACACATGCTCTTTTAATTTGTTTGGGTTTTTTTTTTTCCTTGATTTTGTGTGAAATAATTGTTCTGGACATATACTGCAGATACTCTCCCCTTTTTATTGCAAGTCAGAGCAAATGAAAGGAACGAATGGTTAGTGAAATAAATGAATAGCTAATGAAGTGTTAGGTATGGAAAGAGTGAATTTAAAATGACATTGAAAACTTTTATAGTTCCCTGTTGTTTCTGCTAGGTACGAGGTGAAGATTTAAAAGATCTGTTAGGATGGTTAACTTCTAGTTATGTTTTTTTCATGTTTCTTCTTATTTCAGACTGTCAGTGCATTCTGTCCGGTGGAATGTCAATATAATAAATAATAGGATTAATTTTCTGGAAAGCTGAAGCACTTTCTTCAAATACATATGAACCTATGGGTGTGTTAAGAAGTTTTCTTGTATCTTGAATTAAAATTAATACAGTTTTATATCGTGGTAAGCGATGTTTATGAGATTGTTAATTGTCCTGTAAATAGGATGATAATAGCTACCGTGGCCTTGGCTCAAGGACAAGTCATGTCAGGACAGTCTGCTGTCCTGCTCTAAAATGAGTTTTTGCTTTGAGGCAGGAACAGAAAGTGCAGGATCTTTGTCATCCGTTCCCCTTCTGCTTCTGCTTCCGCTTCCCCTCCTCCTCTCTCCCTGCTGTTTTCTTAATCTGAAGTTGTTTGAGTTTACTCTGGTCTGCTTAGTTGTCACTGCTGTATTGCCTTGAAAAACTTAAATGCACTTAAGTACTAATATATTTAAAAACTGAGATTTTTCCAGTAGTAGTGTATTTGCATTATATTTTCTAAAATATACATTTTCATTAATGTTTTTTTCTGTAAATAATGTCCTGTGTTTAGCTGTAACAGTTTTCTCCTTCTCAGTAGCTGGTGAAGTGCTATGTTTTTCACTTTAGTCTGAGAAGAGTGCTGGTAACACACTGATGTTTTTAGCTGTTGATAAGTAATGCTTACCCTGATCAAGGACTTTTAAGTCTCTCATGCTCTGCCAGGGAGGAGGGGCAGCCAGCAGGAAGCAGAGACAGGACTCCTGACCCAAAGTAGCCAAAGGGGTGTTCCATACCACAGCACATCATGCCCACTATATTGTTGCCTTAATGAGGCGTAGCGACCTGGTTCAGGAATGGCACGGTGACCAACCCCAGGCTGCTCGGGCCATCAGCTCACAAACACCAACGTGGTGGATGGCAAATGGCATTTATTGATAGGTGACACAACGTTATATAGCCAGGGTTTACAACGTCACTTCCGTCGGCTTACATCATAAACTAAACGTTATTGGCTATTAGGAGAGGGGCCCTGTCTTTCCGTACAGCGCGACATCTTCCAGCCGCCAGACCTTAACTACCTACATTTTCCCCCCTCCCTATGCATAACTAAATTAGCTAAAATATAACAATCCAAAAAATTTTGTTATTCTATATGTTATAATGATCTTAAAAAATATATGTGTCATAAACTTGAATAAAAGACATAAGGCACCGTGGACGGGTAGAAGTTAGGGGTAACTGGTAATAATGGGATGTAACTTGGGGTAACTTAGGGATAACTGGGGGTAACACCGAGTGGGTACATTCTTAAAGCAGTTGCTGGTGTTCTACCAACATAATATTGACTCTTTCTAGCCGGCTCTTGACAAACGACACGAGCCTATTCAGTATACAGGGTCCAAAGATCAGTGCCATCATGATCATTGCGATCGGCCCTATCAAGGTAGATATCAGGGTGGTCAACCACGGTGAATGGTTAAACCATGATTCAAACCACCCTTGTTGGGCTTCCCTGTCTCGTTTTCTTTTTTCTAGACCCTCCCTAAGTTTGGCCATGGTATCTCTGACAACCCCAGTGTTATCTGCGTATACACAACATTCTTCTCCTAATGCAGCACATAGTCCACCTCGTTGTAGAAACATGAGATCTAATCCTCTACGATTTTGTAAAACTACTTCCGACAACGATCTCAATGACTTTTCTAAAGCGGTGATAGATTGTTCAATTCGAGCCAAATCTTCATCCACTGCTATTCTGAGGGAATTGAACTTCTGGTTCTGTTCGACTAATGAGGTTATTCCTGTTCCTGCCCCTGTGGCCCCTAAAGCTAGTAGGGCAGCTATGGTCAGAGCAGTAAAGGGTTCTCGCTTTTGTATGTGATGGGAAGTTAAAAGGGTTTGATGATTATATAGAAATTCTTCAGGATGGTATATGATTCTTGGAATAATTTTTACTTGTATACAAAATTCATTACTTCTGTTGAACAGTTTAAGAGATACACATGGGGTAACTCCAATTTCTGAACATATCCATTTGGTATTCTTAGCAGGAACTAGCCAATCAGCGTTCGATCCTTTTCTGAGTGTGGTCTTGTTTGTACATAAATGCCTTTTCTCGAGGGGTACTTCGCCGATACATCTACCCTGTCCTGATACATATTGCATTGTTATTCCTGGGCTGCTCTCAGGGTTCCACGCACATTGGATAGGATTAGACCCATTCACTGGTTCTGGTGTAGAGGGTATATCTACTGCTTCATAAAAAGGGGGCCTTATGTCATAGCAAAGCCAGCAGTTCGTTGTCATATTTAGATTTGTAGAGTTCAATATCTGGTATGTTGAGTTCAATAACTTCCATAGGGAGGGCATTTCAAGTTCTAAAGTTGTCTGAATTTTGGTGTTATTGGGAGCCGCATCTTCGGTATTATTTGTGGTAGATGTTTGTGGGTTAAGAACCGGGTTAGGCCCGATTGCTTGGGGTGCTTGTACCGTGGTTTTAATAATTTGTATTACTACTCCTGTATCTTTGAAACCGTTGTGAAGAAATACGGACCACGTTTTTCCCACAACCCAACCCATATTGGTCAGGTTTTGGATTTCTAAAATCAAATGTTGACAAGTACCTTTTTTATACAGTAATCCATCGCTCGCAAACTTTGAATGTTTACAGCTATTTGGTCCCCATCTTACCCGCAAAAATTCGTCCTCTTTTTGTGGTTTCCATCTATCACTTGTCACAATGGTCTCGCATCCCCAATATCCACAAAACCAGTATCCTGGATAGTTACAATAACTCTTTCCTGGGTTTGAACTGGGACACCAATACATTCCCCGTAATGAATCACGCCCAATTTTGGAGAATAAATCACTATTTTTTATCGTAAAGGTTGGGGCACCTACTGTTACGTTTTCCTTTATCACTCGATCACCTGCAGGGTCCCGTAGGATCCATCTGAATGGCTGATGGTGATGGTAATTTGATTCTGCCTGTCCTATAGTGACAAGCTCCAAAATCAAGATCGCACAAAGGCATCGCAGCCCCCCCCTGCGGAGGCTATTTCGCTGTTGTCTGGATTCTGCCAGTGCAAAACTCCCAGGCTTGGATAGAACGCTTGTCACCAGGGTGTGCGGGTTATGGGGGTATCCAATGATCCGGTCCTGTGAACAAAACCTCACAGTTTTCATTAGTTTTATTCTGAAGGTCTGGTTTAATAGACTTAAGCGGACACCACTTAACTCTGCCATCTTTTCTGACAGCGGCATACCCTCGCCCTGTCAGAACTAGTTTCCACCCTTGTTCCCATTCTCCCAGCTCATTTCTAGTTATGACCAACGGGCCTTCTTCTAGTGCTCGAGTAGCCCAAGGTTTTTGGGTGGGGCTATTCACCTCCTCCCCCCTGGGGAATTGATTCAGGGCTAGCAGAGCAGTCACTAGTAGGCGTGCTTGGTCTCCCGGGGGAACGGCGTTGACAAAACCTTCTGTTTTTGCTAATACCTCCAATTTAGATTTCAGAGTTTGATTCGCTCGTTCTACTATGGCTTGTCCCGTGCTATTATACGGGATGCCGTGTGTTGGGGTAATACCCCATTTCAGAGCAAATGCCTGGACTGATTTAGAGACAAAATTTGGACCGTTGTCCGTTTTGATCTGAGTAGGGACGCCAAGCCACGCCATGGCTGTCAGCCAATGTTGGATGGTTGTTTTGGAGTCAGTCCTAAAGTGTTGAGTGGCTACGATCACCCCACTATATGTGTCTACAGTTACCGCTAGCCACGCTCGAGGTTTCAGCAACTGGGAGAGTGTAAAATCTGTCTGCCTCACTTCGGAGGCTTTAAGCCCTCTGGGGTTTACCCCACTGGACCACAGTGGTGCTTTCTGACAGTGGGGACATGTAGCTACTATGTGTTTCGCATCGGTAACTGAAATCCCGCATCTCTTTGCTAACGCTTTGGCTCCGATGTGGAGAGACTCGTGTAGCTGACGGGCGTCTCTTAATGTCCACAATCCTTTTGCAGCAGCGTCTGCTTTGTCATTACCGGTTTGGAAAAACCCTTTAATTGGGCTGTGGCTGTTGACGTGGATGACTGATATAGTGCCCTTTCGAGAAAAACGTTCTTCTTCCAGCATTAGGGCTGCTGTGGATGTTGACACGCCGGGCCCCGACATGGCCAGGCAAAGTTTGGCCACAAACATCGAATCAGTCACTATGTTGAGATGTTCTATTGGGAACAATCCGCACGCTAGTACTACGGCCGTCGCTTCTAGCTGTTGGACTGAAAGAGCACAATCAGTCATTTTAATGTAGTGCCATTCTCTTCCCGATTGCCATACTGCTGCCGCGGTTGAGGTCGTTGAGAAAGCGTCTGTGAAGACTGTTGGTCCCGGTTGGGGCCGGTCCATGATTTTCCGTCGATGTTGACAATTGCTAGCATTTGAGACTGGGGGGCTTTGTGGCGTACCGGACCTCTCCACCAAATCCGACGAGAGCTATGGCCAGATACTCTGACATCGCCGCTGGTGGCGCTGGGAGCTGTTTGCGGAAGGGTAGGTATATCCTGGTGGGTTCGATGCCTAGGTGTCTCAGTGCGAGTTTTCTGCCTTTCATGATGAGGTTACCAAGGCATGCAACGGTTTTCCTAGAACTATCCATTGTATTGGTTGGGCTTTTTCAGGGGGGCCCTGGGCTAGTGCTCCTATTCCCCCCCCCCCTCCGTGAAGTGCACATACAGATCAAGTGGTATGTTCGGGTTCCACCTAGCGAGCGTGCTTGATGACATCTGTTGCTCGATAAAGTCGAGAGAGTTCATTGCTTCTGTCGTCAGAGTTTTTTGTTCCCATGGGTTCTTTCTTTTCAAAAGATCGTACAGGGGGGCCATGATTTCTGGAGGGGTCAGGGTAATATTGCGGAGCCATTGCAAGGACCCCACTAACTGTTGCATATCATGGAGTGTCTTAATATTCCAACGGATTTTTATTTGGGGGGGGGTTACGTATGAACTTGTGATCCCCACTCCCAAAAAACTTACACATGGTCCTGTTTTAATTTTCGCGCTCGCGATTTCAAACCTGTTTGTTTTTAGAGTTTCTGAAACCGTTGACACCAGTCGGTCCACCTGACTTCCTGACGGTGCAGCGATTAAAATATCGTCCATATATTGAATGATGGTCGCAGTCGGGTGACTGCGCCGGACCGGTGCCAACGCCCGATCCACCGTAATCTGGCAGATAGTGGTTGAGTTGATCATTCCTTGGGGCAGCACTTTCCACTGGAAGCGTAGGTTGGGTCGTTGGCTGTTTGGAAACACGGCAGAAAAAGCAAACCATTCCTTATCCTCCTCATGCAGGGGTATCGAAAAGAAACAGTCCTTAATGTCAAGGACAGCACAAGGTTGTCCTTCCAGTATCATAGAGTTCATAGGCAACAGTGTTTGGACAGGACCCATTGGTTGGATTGTCTTGTTTACTTCACGCAGGTCATGGAGGAGACGAAACCCCTCGCCAGTTCGTTTGGGTATTACGAAAACTGGGGTATTCCACGGGCTAGTGGAGGGCTCTATATGACCTCGCTGTAGTTCATGGTCAACTAGCTCAAGAAGAGCATCCATTCGAGGCTTTGATAGGGGCCAGTGCTCGACCCACACTGGGTCGGACGATTTCCACGTCAGTTTAATTGGTGGAAGTGGGTGTGCTGCAGTGGCCCTTAGGTTAAATTTGTCACCCTGGCTTTTAATAGGGCTAAAGCGTCCCTTCCCAACAGGGGTGGAACTCCTGACATGACATATGGAAAAAGGGTGATGTTTTTTTCCAGTCCCTTTTCAGTGTGAAGCGTGATTGCTACCAATTGAGCACTCTTCCGAGCTCGGGTTAATCCCCCGACTCCACCCACCATGGGGGCGTCTTCCAATTTCCAGTGTGGGGGCCAATTCATCTCAGGAATAACTGTAACATCTGCTCCGGTATCAATCAAAAAGGGGACGCTAATGGTGGTGTCATTTAAGCTATTATAGAGGGAACAGATCCCCCACACCACTGGCGGGTTGTCACACTATTGGCAGGGCCACCCTGGGGTCTCGCCCCCAGGGGGTGGTCCTTGCTGTCCCTGAGATAGGGGCAGATTCGGCTGGACTGTTGGACCATAAAGTTGGTCGCTTCTTGAGGGGGCAGCGGGTTCTGGAGCGCCTCGCCCCATCCGGGGTTGGCATAGTTGGGCCGCCTCATGTCCCAAGTGGGAGAGGGCAGTGCGCGGCCTGGGTGCCCTCTCCCCCCCCCCATTTCCCTGGGTTTTAGATCTGCATTCCTTAGCGAAGTGGCCTTTCTTTCCACAGGCCCAACACGGTCCTCTGGATCGATTTTGGCACGGGGGGAGCGCCGTTGATGGGTCCCCCAGTCGGGGGCAGTTTGCCACCACATGGCCCGCCTGGCCACATTTAAAACATGCCATCACATTAGTTATTGCGGTACGAACAGCCACCTGAATCGGGGCCAGATGCTCTTCATTCGCGACATGCTTAATCATGTTCGCAATACTTGACCCCGCCGGCAGTGATCGTAGGATTTCTTTGGTTTTTGAATTACACTGCTGACGTAAGCAGTCTGCGACGACCGGGCCTTTTGCTTCCATGGGCAGGGTCGAGGAGTCGACCGCTGCTTGGAGGCGATCCACAAACTGTGTAAAGCTCTCACTTTCATTTTGCTTTATTGTGGAGCATGGCGATGGCTTGGCGATAACTCTAGAGGCTGTGCGAATAGCTTCTCTAGCTGCACGAGTAGTTGTCATAACTTCATGGGCCCGCAGGCCTTGGGCTTGTGCCTGGGGGGTAATCGTTGGGTCTGTACCCATTAGTCGCTGCAGGCTGGAGCCGTGTAGCGAGTGATCCGCCCCAGTTACTTGGGCTAGTTGCCTCGCACAGTTGTCCTCCCATTCTTGTTTAAAAACAATCATCCCTGCCCCATCAAGAATTAATCTACAAGTTTGTTTTATATCGAACGGGAGCATGTCATCTCCCCCGAAAACCCCATCTGTAAGGGTGGAGACCATGGCAGAATTAAGCCCCTTGTCCGCAATTGCTTTAACAATCGCTTGTACATCTTTAGGGTTTATTGGTGAATAGACCCTTTGTTCCCTGTCCGTCACCCGGACCGGGAACGCTAGCGTGGCCGATGGGGCCCAATCGGCGCACGCAATCTTTATTTTCCTCCAGTCCGTGAGAGGAATTTTTCTCCCTCGCGGTCCCTCTTTATTGCGGATGGGGATATTTTGGCTTTTAACTCTGTCTACCTCCATTTCTTCCTCCTCTGAATCTGGATCGGTTGCAAGCCGCTCGTCCCAGCTGGTGTCTGATCCGGAATCGGAACTCGACTGATTGGTTATTGCCGGGCTCCAATACTTTTTTGTTGGGCCCCGGCCCCGCCCACTTCCCTTGCGGGGGGGCCGTTCCCCCCTTCTTGACTCGCCCCGCCTTCTACTCGGGGGGGGGGGTGTTTGCCCTATAAGGGCTTTTTTTCATATGGCCGCTCTGATTGGCTCTCCGCCCCTCACTCGCGCTCCCCTCCCCTTCCCGATCGCCCCCACCGCCTTTCTCCTTCCCGTTCTCCTCCCATTCCCATTTATGTGCGCTCGTTAATTCCAGCGCTTCCTCCCTGTTCCTGCCGGGGGCATTCCCGCCCCGCCCTTCCCCTCGCCGCTCGGCACCATTTTGGGGCGCATAGGGCGGTGGTCTGGCCCAGTCGTCCTCAGACTCTGATTTCCCCGCGGCACCCCTGGCCTCCTCGGCTAACCCACCCCAGAAGGATTTTGCTTGATTCTGTCCCTCCGTAAGCGGGTCAGGGTTCAGGGATGTGGGGGGCGTATCGCCCTCCCGCAAGTCTTTAGACTCAGCAGAATTGCCATCGTCTGGGGAGCGCGGAGTCTGTGTGGCTGCCCCGACTCCCAGTTTCGGGGTGGCTAACAAACAGCCCCTTGCCGCCCTCCAGGTCTCCTGCTCTTGTATGGCCTTTTGCAGAGCCTGTACGACTTTCCCCCACGACTTAAGATTTTTCCCACGACCCGAGGACATCGTCTCCTCGGCTAACACTTTAGTGCATTTGTCCCACACTTCTGGGTGGAGAATGTCCACCGGCTGGTCAATGACCCCAATCTGTAAAAGCCTCGCAACTGCGAGAGTAAAATCTTTGGGTTTACAATCAATACCCCACTGCTTATGTAATTGTGATACGACCTTCACAAGGGCTTCCATCCTCCTTGCTGGTCCGGGAGCATCCTCCCTGCCAGGCTGGTCCTGCCACTCCGACCGCCGTTCACCCGATTCCAGGCGACTTCCTGGGTTTCGGCATCACTTGTTGCCTTAACGAGGCGTGGCGACCTGGTTCAGGAACAGCATGGCGACCAACCCCCGGCCGCTCGGGCCATCAGCTCACAAACACCAACGTGGTGGACGGCAAATGGTGTTTATTGATAGGTGACACAACATTATATAGCCAGGGTTTACAACGTCACTTCCGTCAGCTTACATCATAAACTAAGCATTATTGGCTATTAGGAGAGGGGCCCTGTCTTTCCGTACAGCGCGACATCTTCCAGCCGCCAGACCTTAACTATCTACGCTATATAAACTGAGGGAGTTACCTGGAAGGCCCACATCCCTGCTGGGGTTGGGCTGGGTATTGACTGGCGGATGATGAGCAATTGTGTTGTGCATCACTTGTGTTTATTGTTTTCTTTTGCTTTTCCTCTTTTAGTTTTAAATTGTCTCGCCGTGTTATTTCCCTCATCATTATTATTGTTGGTGGTAGTAGTAGTGGTTTTGTATGGTACTTAGTTACTGGACTGTTGTTATCTCAACCCATGGGATTTATATTCTTCCAGTTCTCCTCCTCATCCCTCCAGAAGCAGGGGGAAAGAAGGGAAGGAGTGAGCGAGCAGCTGCATGGTTCTGAGTTACTGACTGGGCTTAAACCACGACAGATAAGGAGAAAACTAAGTGATGCAACTTGTCTCCTTTCTCTCTTAGTTAGATTGTATGATTGGTCTCTATTATTTTCTTTGAATTGCCTTTATGTCTGTGAGGAGGCAAACGTATATGACAATGTATTTACTCAGCTTGACTTTTAATTTATATTGTCTTCTAGATGTTTGCATGTCATAACAGAAGCTGCAGAAAAAGTGCATGTACATTGACTCTCCAGTCAGTGGATATTCTCTACTTCAATGTCAGCATGTAGTTTTCATTGCAACTTTGGCCCAGAAATCTGTAGACTGTAAAGGTTTATACTAAGATTATCTTAGCCCAGACCTGTGTATTCTGATAGTCTCTGTATAGCTTCAACAGTTCCGTAAGCCTGGAGAACAGAAGGCTGCGTGGAGACCTCATAGCAGCCTTCCAGTATTTGAAGGGAGGTTATAGGGATGCTGGGGAGGGACTCTTCCTTAGGGACTGTAATGATAGTACAAGGGCTAATGGGTTCAAACTTAAACAGGGGAAGTTTAGACTGGATATGAGGAAGAAGTTCTTTACTGTTAGGGTGGTGAGGCACTGAAATGGGTTGCCCGAGGAAGTTGTGAATGCTCCATCGCTGGCGGTGTTCAAGGCCAGGTTGGACAGAGCCTTGGGTGACATGGTTTAGTGGGAGGTGTCCCTGCCCCTGGCAGGTGGGTTGGAACTAGATTATCTTAAGGTTCTTTCCAACCCTAACTATTCTATGATTCTATGATATATTCTCAGATCTCATTAGCACCACATAATTATGGTATTTCCAAGTTTTCATGTGTGTCTAGATAATATGCAGGATTGTGGCATTGGTGGCCACATGGGTGTGCCAACCTGCGACCCAAGTGTGAAGTTGGATGTATTTAGTGTCTTTCCTTTTGTAGAGAGGGTTTTGAACCAGGGCTAGTGAAGTGGAAGGTACTGGCAGATGGCTGATACTTGGCAGGCTGTCTGCATGGATAAGTCTGCACACAGAGCTCTTGGCTTCGAATGCTGCAATCATTGTATACCAGGTTCCTTGATGTCAGGCATGGCAGCTGTGAGTGTTTTAGCATCTAGTTGCATATGTTTGCAGTTGGAAATTGAATTTAATCTCATCTTTGCAGCCATAACAAAGAGAATAGTATTTGATTGTGCAAGTGAATGAATTTGAGAGCAGTTAGCTACACATAAAACAGGGTGGCACTAGTACTTGCAGTCATTCTTGTTGCCTGTGTACTCTTTATCACACCTTGCTCTCCACATGCTTGGTTTCTGGATAAATTAGCTTAACACACAGAATCCATTATTTCTGTAAGTGCTTTATCATTGACTTGATAATAGTATTTACATGACAATGATATGAATAGTTGCGTTCTAAAGATTTTGGTTTGCCACCAGTTATCTGATGCACTCTTTTTTCTGTAAATCTGCTGTTTGGAAGCCCTTAGTTAGTCTCATAAAATATCTGTAATTGGCCATTTCTTTTCTTGGTGTTCTGAACGTCATCACTGGTAGAAAGTCATTGATAAGATTATGTATTTATATGTGGTGGTCCTTGCCTCTTCGCTTAGCAAATGCATCTGAATTTCAGTTGATAGATATAGAAGCCCCACTCTTCATCGCTGTGTATTCTAGCTTCATTCAGAAAGAGTTCATTTTAATGCAACCAAGTGCTAAATTACAGGGATGAATACTAGTGGGAATCTTTAAAGAGTGGGGCTTTTTCCTCGAAAATGCTAGCTGTGAAAAGATTTAGTATACAGAATATTGCACATGAGCACTGCACAGTGAGATTTTAGCAGAGGCATGTAATAAATAGAGACAAAAGTAAGAAAAAAATTACATATATCTATATTACATATATCTAATATTGCTGTTAGCATAAAGAGTGTGTCTGAAATAGTAACTTTTTAAGATTTACAGAAGAATTGAGAGAAAAGGACAAAACAGGTATACAGGAAAATTAAAACTAAATAACTTTCAGTAAAAAATATATCTCATAGCTCATTAAAAAAAAAATAAGTATCGCTTGACTGTACTAAAGTGGTTTGTACTCTGTAGATCATAGAATCATAAAATGGTTTGGGTTGCAAAGGACCTTAAGTTCCACCCCCATGCCGTGGGCAGGGATGCCTTACACTAGACCATGTCACCCAAGACCCTGTCCAGCTTGGCCTTGAACACTGCCAGTGATGGAGCATTTACCATGTGCAACCTGTGCCAGTTCCTCACCACCATCACAATAAAGAACTTCTTCCTCATATATAACCCGAACTTCCCCTGATTAAGTTTAAGCCCATTACGTCTGGTCCGATCAGTACAGTCCCCGATGAAGTCCTTCTTCAGTATCCTTGTAGGCCCCCTTCAGATATTGGGAGGCTGCTGTGAGGTCTCCATGCAGATTTTTTTAGGCTGAACAGCTCCAAATTTTTTAGCCTGTCTTCGTGTGGGAAGTGCTTTAAGCCCCCTTATCATCCTCATGGTCCTACCATGGATCATCTCCAATAGCTCCATGTCCTTCTTATGTTGAGGATACCAGAACTGCCCATAGTACTCCAGGTGGGGTCTCACAAGAGCAATATGGCTGTGTTTATAGCCATTACAATATCCTCTTTTCCCACAGAATTGTGGATGAACCAGTGTAAATGTTGTGTTTATGGTTAAATTTCCTGAAAGTTCTGTGTAAAAATTAATCATCAATTTAACTTTTCTACAATGAAGCAATTCCAAATGTCTCTTTCAACAGTGTAAATAAATAGAGAGTATCTGCTTAAATAAGTCCCCAACTGTAGTTAAATACACCTTAAATTCCTTAAAATATTCTTAAATATTTTAGTATTCAGTTGAAGCATGCTGATCCAAGATATTTTAATTATAAATTGATTCAGAGGTTTTTTATAAAGGAATATGGTTTAATTTGCATAAGTATGTATTATCTTATAGAATCATAGAATAGTTAGGGTTGGAAAGGACCTGAAGATCATCTAGTTCCAACCCCCCTGCCAGGGGCAGGGACACCACACACTAAACCATGCTGCCCGAGGCTCTGTCCAATCTGGCCTTGAACACCACCAGCGATGGAGCATTCACAACTTCCCAGGGCAACCCATTCAAATGCCTCACCACCCTTACAGTAAAGAATTTCTTCCTCATATCCAATCTAAACTTCCCCTGTTTAAGTTTTAACCTGTTACACCTTGTACTATCACTACAGTTCCTCATGAAGAGTCCCTCCCCAGCATCCTTATAGGCCCCCTTCAGATACTGGAAGGCTGCTATGAGGTCTCCACACAGCCTTCTGTTCTCCAGGCTGAACAGACCCAACTTTCTCAGCCTATCTTCATACAGGAGGTGCTCCAGTCCCCTGATCATCCTCATGGCCCTCCTCTGGACTTGCTCCAGCAGTTCCATGTCCTTCTTATGTTGAGGACACCAGAACTGCACAGAGTACTCCAAGTGAGGTCTCATAATAGCAGAGTAGAGGGGCAGGATCTTGAGCTAATATAATAAAAGTTTGGCATATCTGTTCTCATAAAATGCATTAAGAAACAGCACCAAGAGTTCTGTGTCCTACTCTTGTAGTATTCTTTTTTTTTTTTTTTTTGCCATCTGGTGTTTTTTAGGACAGATCTTTTTTAACAGATCAAAATGCCATCTTCTTGGAGCTGTTCAAATATGTGTCTTGAATATGAAATAATTTTTTTTCCCAGGCTTTGTAGGAACTTTTGCATAGATCTCAGCATCACCTGATTTGAACAGCTCTTAGTATTTAGTGATTAAACCTGGTTTTAAAGGAATATCTGAAATGGAGAGGATAATTTTTCAGGGGGAAGAATGGAAGCCACATTATGATGGCTGAGGAAAAACGACTTTGTCTTTTTGGAGGAAAAAAAAAAAGGCCAAAAATGAACAAAACCCCCAAATAGAAGAAAGTATGTTTTCAGTTTCCTTCAGTCACTTTTGCTTGCTTGCTTTCTTTTCCATAGGTTTCCTTCATTCAAAATCTTGTCTTTTGTGTGGAAAGAGCCTATCGTGTGCCAGATTTTGGTGTCTGGGAAAGAGGAAGTAAATACAACAATGGCAGTCCAGAGCTGCATTCGAGGTATGTGAGCAAATGTAGTTCTTTCAGTCAAAGCAAGTAAATGTGATTTGAACAAAAAGAATTCATGGGGTGGGTTAAAAATAATTACTCATTAAAATAACTGCTTGAGATAAATTAAGGTTCTCTGAAGACTAAGAGATGTATTTCAGGAAACTGTGAAGCTTAATTTCATCATCCTATGTATGCTGAAATAACTACATAGATGCTTACCTATTTGAATATTCAAATCCCAATAATTATGTGCAGCTGCATGCATATTATTGTGAAAATTGTATTCAGAACAGTTCAGAATCTTGAGGCATGTGCAGTGGATTGTATGCAAAAAGTATTTATGCACAGAAATATCTTGGTTTAAGGTGTTGAATGATGAGTCTAAATTTTCTCACCTCCACCATGCTGGGAAGAATATGCTGAAAGCTGGAGGATAGCCTAATCCACAAATACTATTCCTGGTTCTTCAGATGCTTCAAGTAGCTGGGTATTCTGACTCCTGTCCTGTGAGACACTTAGGAATGTTCTTAACATTTTAATATTAGAATGGTCCAGTTCAGTGGAATTGCTCACACACAGTCTATCATGAAAAATCAATTCTGTAATCTGACAACTTGTTACAATTCTTTTCTTCATTCTTTCACTTCTGAGCTTTCATTATTTATCAAATGGCTATAGATTGCATATTTTAGGGTTTTTAAAATATAATTGGTCATCATAATATCACTGGCTTGCAAATAGTACGCATGTATTTCTTACAATCACACTGTAGTTAGGGTTGGAAAGGAACTTAGGATCATCTAGTTCCAACCCCCATACCATGGGCAGGGACACCTCATGCTAAACCATGTTGCCCAGGGCTCTGTCCAGCCTCATACTTGGCACAGAGGTGGGACTGACTGGTCTGTAGTTCCCTGGCTCATCCATTTTCCTCTTCTTGAAAATGGGGATTATATTTCCCTTTTTCCAGTCATCAGGAACTTCACCTGACTGCCATGATTTTTCAAATATGATGGACAGCGGCTTAGCAACTTCATTCACCAGCTCCTTCAGGACCCACAGATGAATTTCATGAGGTCCCATGGACTTGTGCACATTCAGGTTTTTAAGATGGCCTTGAATCAGATCCTTTCCTACAGTGGGCCTAAGGTCTTCATTCTCACAGTCTCTGCATCTGCCTTCCAAGACTTCGGTGGTGTAGTCAGAGCATTTGCCAGTGAGGACTGAGGCAAAGAAGTCATTAAGAACCTCAGCCTTCTCCAAATCCAGGGTTGCCAGTTCTCCTGATAACTTCCGGAGGGAGACACGTTGTTCCTAGTCTGTCTCTTATTCACTGCATACCTTTAGAATACCTTCCTGTCCCCAGACAGAGTGCCATACTTTCCTGCCTATCACTGACATAAATAGCAATTCCCTCTCTCTGTCTGCTGGGCCTGTCTTTTCTAAAGAGCCTGTAACGTTCCATTCCAACACTAATCATAGGAGCCATCCAGCCGTGTTTCTGTGATAGTTATTATACCCCCATAGCCGTGCATACATCTCTATTTCTTCTTGTTTTTAATCCATACTGCGGGTGTTTGTGTAGAGGCGTCTGAGCTGAGTTCCAAATGAAGCCAGCTCATTGTCTGGAGTGGCTGGAATACCTCTACATTGCTATGATCCAGTTTTTGTTGCTGTCAGCTGAATCTGTGTTCTCATTTCAGAATGAAATACTTTCTCCTAGTGCATATACACACATGCATTTTAACCTGCAGATATAATTATTTGTCATTGCAGCAAAACCATTTATTTATGTATTTTTTTCTGGCCTTTTTTTAGTGTCAGTATTAGAAATGAAAACTTTCAAGTTATTATTATATACTCAGTTTAATTAGCTTGTTAAGGGTTATTTTCCTCCTGTGTCTGTAAAGCAGTCAAATTCCAGACTACATGAATGTTCACTAGAGAGCTATCTATTTCCTCCTGCATCTCACCTTGTACAGATTTGCAAAAGGAACACTGAAATTCACGGAATCATAGAATGTTTTGGGTTGGAAAGCACCTTAAGATCATCCAGTTCCAACCCTCCTGTCATGGCTATGGGCACCTCACACATGTTAGAGACCATGTCTATGGTCTGGCAAAATCTTGGAGCAGATTCTCCTGAAAGGCATGCTAAGGCACATTGTCATGGGTTCAGCAGCAGCAGTCATTTTTCTGCTTCTTGGTAGCTGGTGTAGCACTTGTGTTTTTGATTTTGGGCCTGGGAACAGTGCTGATAACACCAGTGTTTCGGTTACTGCTTAGTGATGTTTTGGTCTGGCCAAGGACTTTCTGAGTCTCATGCTCTGCCAGGGAAGAGGGGAGCCGGGAGGAAGCAGAGACAGGACACCTGACCCAAACTGGCCAAAGAGGTTATTCCATCCCACAGCACGTCATGCCCAAGATGGATGATGGAGAGCAGAGACCCGGAAGGGTGGGGGTGCACTGCGTGGTCGGGCTTGGTATTAGGTGGTGAGAATTGTATTCTTTCCTTGTATTTGCCTTGTCATTATTATTATTGGTGGTAGCAGTAGTGATCTGTGTTATACTTTAGTTTCTAAACTGTTCTTATCTCAACCTGTGGGAGTTGCATTCTTTTCGATTCTCCTTCCCATCCCTCCGGGAGCAGGGGGAAGAAAAAAAAGGAAGTGAGGGGAGAACGGGCTGCGTGGTTAGAGAGGCTTAAACCGCGACACACATGAAAAACAACAAGGTGCTTGGTGACGGCCAGCATGGCTTCACTAAGGGGAAATCCTGCCTGACCAATTTGGTGGCCTTCTCTGATGGGGCTACAGAACTGATGGACTGGGGTAGGGCAGCTGATGTCATCTACTTGCACTTGTGCAAAGCATTTAACACACTCCTGCATAATATCAGTTTGATAGATGGACCACTTGGTAGATAAGGAACTGGCTGGATGGCCGCATGTGAAGCCTTGTGGTCAATAGCTCAATGTCCAGCTGCAGACCAGTAACGAGTGGTATCCCTCAGGGATTGGTGTTGGGACTGGTCTTGTTCAACATCTTTGTCAGTGACATGGACAATGGGATTGAGTGTGCCCTCAGCAAGTTTGCCGATGGCACCAAGCTGTGTGGTTTGGTTGATACGCTGGAGGGAAGGAATGCCATCCAGAGGGACCTTGACACTCTTGTGAGATGGGCTGGTGCCAACCTGAGGAAGTTTAACCATGCCAAGTGCAAGGTCTTACACCTGGGTGGGAGCAATCGCAGGCACAGCTACAGGTTGGGCAGGGAAGAGTTTCAGAGCATCCCTGCAGAGAAGGACTTCGGGGTGTTGGTAATGAGAAACTTGACATGAGCCGGCAGTGTGCACTCGCAGCCCAGAAAGCCAACCGTATCCTGGGCTGCATTAAAAGCATGACCAGCCGGTCAAAGGAGGTGATCCTGCCCCTCTACTCTGCTCTTGTGGGACCTGTCTTGGAATATTGTGTACAGTTCTGGTGTTCTCAACATAAAAAGGACATGGAACTGGTGGAACAAGTCCAAAGGAGGGCCACGAGGATGATCAGGGGACTGAAGCACCTCCTGTATGAAGATAGGCTGAGAAAGTTGGGTCTGTTCAGCCTGGAGAACAGAAGGCTGTGTGGAGACCTCATTGCAGCCTTCCAGTATCTGAAAGGGTCCTATAAGGATGCTGGTGAGGGACTCTTCTTTAGGGACTGTAGTGATAGTACAAGATGTAACAGGTTCAAACTTAAACAGGGGAAGTTTAGATTGGATATGAGATTAAATTCTCTAGTGTTAGGGTGGTGAGGCACTGGAATGGGTTGTCCGGGAAGGTTGTGAATGCTCCATCGCTGACAGTGTTCAAGGCTAGGTTGGACAGAGCCTTGGGTAACATGGCTTAGCGTGAGGTGTCTGTGCCATGTGTCTCTCTATTTAACAGACTCCTACCAGGATATTAGCTTGATTGGCCTCCCTCTTGATCTTCATCTGCAAGCATTCAGTCTTCTCAGAACATTGGGTTCAAGGCAGTATATACACTCCCTGGCATGCAACGGAGCCCCACCATCTCTTTTTTGTCACCTGTCCCCTCTGAAGAGCCTGTAGCCATCTATTACAGCACTCCAATCATGTGAATCATCTCGCCACGTTTCTGTGGTGGCAGTTATGTCATGATGCCCTGCTGTACTGTGGCTTCCAGCTCCTCCTTGTTGCTCATGCTGCAGGCATTGGCACAGATGGATTTTAGTTGCCCCCTGAACCTGGACTCCCAACAGCAGCAGCACAATACCCAATGGCTTATGCCTAGTGTGCCTGGTGTTACCCCTTCTCCCTTCAAACATAGTTTAAAGCTCTCTCTATAAGCTCTGATAGCTCCTGGGCTAGAATCCTTTTTCCCGTTTTGGACAGGCATACCCCATCTGCTGCCAGCAGGCCTGGTGCTGTATAAAACTGACCAGTGGTCAAAACCCCCAAATTCTGGCACTGACAGCAGTCATGGAGGCAGGAGTTAATTAAATTGTTTTTTCTGATGTAACCATTGCCATTATTTGCAACTGGCAGGAGGGATGACAACACTGCTTGGGCTCCCGAACCCTGAACCAGTCACCCTAATTCCATGAAGTCCTTCTTGCATCCCCTGAGGCTTCTTGGTTTCTACATTGCCCACCTGGAAGACTAATAAAGGATAGTAGTAATAGGGCCGTACTGGACAAGTGAGTTTTCTGGTGATGTTCGTCACCCTAGCCTTGGAAGGCAATAGCCTTCTCTGTGAGTGTGATCAGGCTGGCATATGGGACCCTCTGTTCCCCCTAGGGTGGAGTTACCAATCACCACCACTACTTTTTTTTTTTTTCCCCAGTCATAATATGAGGTGTTCTCTGACTTTTCTGTGGGAACTCTTCTAACCTAGAGGATCCTTTATCATCACCTTCCTCACTTTCCTGATCCTGACATACCAGGGCCTACTATCTATTGCAAAGGGGTACTACGGAGTGTGACATGAGCTGAAGGATAATATGCTGTCTACTCCAAGGGGTAACCTGTTTCCAACCTCCCTTGTCTCCTAGGTTTCTTCCATCTGCCTGATGGCAAGAAGGTAGGGGATCCTGAAGTTCTTTTGTGTCGGGAGGCTGGCTTGCTTCTCAGGGATGGTAGGGTGTGGGTCCTCCAGTCAAGCTCCTCCTTGGATTCCCACATGCCCCTTAGCTGTTCCACCTTCTCCCTTAGCTCTGACACCATGCAGAGGAAATCGTCAGCCTGCTGACGTCTTAGGCTGCCACCATCTAACATTGCCAACAGGCTCTGCAACTTGCTACAGCCAGACACCTGGACAATTACATGTTTTATATGGGACCTCTGTCTGGGTCACCATGTCCTTCCTGGCCAGCAGAGATGATTTATTTTTCTTTGCTTTCTGTCAAGAGAATGTCATCTTAGAGAACTTACTTGGTGACTACTGGCTGAGCTCACCTCTGCAGCCTGCTAGGCTGCTGGACCCTTTCCACTCACCTGCCTGCTCGCCTTGCTGGTGCCAGCTGCCGCACCGTGCTCCATTCACTGCGCTCCCAAGGATGGTGTTTTACCCACTCCAGATGGCGCCACCCCCTGTGTGTCAGCTGCTCACATCAGCAGAGCTGACATCTCCTGAGCAAGTCCTGACAAAGACTTGAGGTTCCTCTGGTGGTTATTGCCATTCATGGTCAAGACTCCTGGATGCTGTGTTCTCCTTATGTTCCGCTGCTGAAGGCTTAAAAAGATGTTTTTGAGGAAAGCCCTGGGTACACTATAATATTCTCTATCCTTTTTTACACTTCTGTTATAGTGTACCTACCTGAGAGAGCTTAAAAAAAAAAAAACCAAATTAAAATTTCAAGAACTGAAGATAACTAATTGGTTTTTAGTCACAAATGATGTAGCTATGTCTTCAGTGATTATGGACTCCAGAGCAGTCACTTAAGTTTCAGTATTGAATATGCTGTACTCCTGGCCCTTAAAACTGACACTGTAAGCCTACATGTTGTGTGTGTATGTTTTCAGAATTAGAAGTTAATTCTGGAAGAGGCTTCCTTTTTTTGTTTCATAATATTCAGTCCATGAATTTACTGCAAATTATGGTCTGTGTTAAAAGATGCGGATATTTTAAGTTTTTACACAGATTTGGTATTGTATCTTAGTACAGTTCAAAACACTTCTAATAAATGGTAAATAGAGAAACACTCTGTGGTGTTCCCTGATGTGTTCAAATTGATGTCTTCTACTGGTTCAAAGACGAAATTTGTAACAGCTTTTATTATAGTGTGAACTTCCTGTACTGCTGAACTTCTGAAAAATTAATTTGTTCTGTAACCGTCTGATTGAGCTGTTCAGGCATCTGCTGAGTACTTCTGCAAAATGTCTTTGACATCTCTCATATGTACTGTGAGAATAATGAAGCTGCTGAAGTGCAGTATCTTCACATACCAAATCTAAGACCTTAGAGCCTTGGATCTTGGTCTTCTTGCAGTGTAGGTATATTATTATAGTGCTCTCTTTCCTTGGGCTATTTTGTTTTGTCTAGTTATGAAATTATTATTGTGAGATTGTTTTGTATTGTCTGGGGTTTTTTTTAACATCCCTTGTGGTGTTTGATGTTCCAGTTGAACCGCAGAGTTGTTGGGTGGAGGCAAGAAACAATAAATGGGAGGAGGATTAAAGATGTAGATGCTCTAAGATGTGTTTTGATTAGCAGTTGCTAAGAATATGCAAATATTAGTGCTTGACCTCAGGTCTAGCTGAAGGGTAACTTTCAAAAGTTACCAGGAACTATGAATGATGTTTAAGTGAATTAATAATGCTTTTTTAGCAAGCATGAAGTCTAATTTTCTAGGTTAGTCTCATCTTCCTCTGCCCAAAACTTGGATGAAATCAAATGTTACCCATAGTATTATGATTGTAAGACTGCTCTTGATAATTCGTGACAAATCACAGTAATTGGCAGCAACAACCTGGTCTACAGGTTGCACCTGGGGAGGTTCAGTATGGATGTAAGAAGAAACCTTTTCACTTGAAACCCAGTAGAGCACCAGAGCAGGATGCTCAAAAGAAGTTATAGATTCTCCATTCTTGGTGGTTTTTGAGATTTGTCTAGATGACGCTATGGTCTATTAGTTGTTATGTCAGTGAGATTTTATGTTGGACTAGATGAGTTCCATGTATCCCTTCCAAGCAATGACTTCATGATCCTGTGAACTTTTTAGTGGACTATCTAACAAGGGTTTGGGTAAGACTTTGTTTTGGGGCCGTCTCCAAGTAAACATCTTCTTGTCTGTGAATAGAGTCCAGCAGGTTAGCACATCGTGTTCACAGGGGGTTGCTGAGTAGAGAAAGGAACATACTTATCGAAATATATTTTGCTTTTAATTCATACTGTTGAAATAGTCAATTTTTTTCCAGTATTAAACTGTAGAGTATAAAAAATGTATTTTCTGTAGAAAGACATGAGCATAAGATTTACTATGAAACCTCTTTTCTAATTTGCTTAACAGGAAGGTATTAATCGAGAATGAAGCAAGTGTCTGAAGTGTGATCCCATTTCTGAAGTGTGTTGTGTTGTGTGACTGTTCAGTCTTTTAAGACATTTTTGATGCTATAGCTGTTGTCAGACATTTTTTTTTTTAAATAACTTCCTACTGTCAGTTACATGAAGCTTCTAGCTAAGTAGTACATGTGTGTACTGTGAAGAAAACTCTTGATGCACCTCATGATATGAAGAAATATTGCATAATATGGGAAAGAAAGCAGTATTTTAATGTTGAGACATTTATGTTTTCATTTGAAAGTAATATGTGTGAGAGTACTGAAGTCTCCAGGGTCTTTGAATACCTAGAGGTAGAAAAATACTGGTAAGCTGCAGTAAGTGTTGTAGAATAATAGGCTGAGGTTCTGTCGTGGTTTAAGCCCAGCCAGCAACCCAGAACCACATAGCCACTTGCTCGCTCTCCCACTTTCTCCCCCCTACTCCCAGAGGGATGGGGAGAAGAATCAAAAGAATGTAACTCCCACAGGTTGAGATAAGAACAGTCCAGTAACTAAGGTATAATACAAAACCACTACTGCTACCACTAGTAATGATAAGGGAAATAACAAGGGAAGAGAATATAACCGCTCACCACCTGCCAACCAATACCCAGCCCGACCTGGGCAGTGATCTAACTCTTCTGGGTAACTGCCCACAGTTTATATACTGGGCAGAATGTGCTGTGGTATAGACTACCTCTTTGGCTAGTTTGGGTCAGGTGTCCCGTCTGCTTCCTCCAAGTTTCCCCTCCTCCCTGGCAGAGCATGAGACTCAGAAAGTCCTTGGTCAGAGTAAACATTCCTTATTAACAACTAAAACTATTGGTGTTATAACTGTTGTTCCCAGGCTGAAAGTCAAAAACACAGCACTGCACCAGCAACTAAGAAGGAGAAAAATGGCTGCTGCTGCTGAACCCAGGACAGTATCCATCCCTTATTCCATGCCATTCACGTCATGCTCAGATCCCACATTTTTCAATATGCCATCACACTTATATATATATATACACATACCCACAGAGAGAGAGAGAGAGAGAGAGATCATTCTTTAGTGCATGGACCAATCTGTATAAAGCTGCTGAGTTCATCCGGTCCATGATGTCAGGCTCCATCTGTTATAACAGTCTTTCAGAGCAGGAGAGACAGTGTGCGGTGTTGGATTGTTGCCTGCTGATGGCAATGCGGAACTCGTCTGGTCACTGCTGAGCTCCTGTGGTTTTGTCGAAGTTCATTCGTTGTTGGAATGATGGTCAGGGGGAAGTCAGGGCCACTCGCTGGTGACCCTGAGGTATCTTGTTGGTGGGCTATAAAAGTGCTACATAGCAGGCAACAGCATACAGTTGAGCTCATTGGCTGTTTTCCACTAAAATCAAATCCCCTTGAGGTACGCATCAGAATTCCCCATCTTCTTGCATTACCCATTGTCGTGGTTTAAGCCTCTCTAACTCACACAGTCTCTCTCTCACTCACTTCCCCCTCTTTCTTCCCCCTGCTCCTGGAGGGATGGGAAGGAGAATCGAAAAGAATGTAACTCCCACAGGTTGAGAGAAGAACAGTTTAGTAACTAAAGTATAACACAAGACCACTACTGCTACCACCAGTAATAATAATGACAAGGCAAATACAAGGAAAGAATACAACTGCTCACCACCTAATACCAAGCCCGACCAAGCAGTGCACCCCCACCCTTCCGGGTCTCTGCTCTTCGTTTTACATCTGGGCATGACATGCTGTGGGATGGAATAACCTCTTTGGTCAGTTTGGGTCAGGTGTCCTGCCTCTGCTTCCTCCCCGCTTCCCCTCCTCCCTGGCAGAGCATAAGGCTCAGAAAGTCCTTGGTCAGACCAAGACATCACTAAGCAGTAACTGAAACACTGGTGTTATCAGCTCTGTTCCCAGGCCAAAAGTCAAAAACACAGTGCTGCACCAGCTACCAAGGAGGAGAAAAATGACTGCTGCTGCTGAACCCATGACACCCATCAGGTATATCCGGGTCCCTGAGCAAAGCAATCCTATGAGTGGCTTTACCTTTACCTGAAGCAGGAATAACCCAGACTGTCTTCCCCAGCCAATTCTTTATGTGCACCACAGGAACTTTATCCCCTTCTACGGTATGTAAAAGCTATGGCTGGGCTGGGCCAGCCCTGTTGGCAGATCCTCTGGTGTTGACCAGCCAGGTAGCTTTTGGTAAATGCTTGAAAGTCCCACCACCCATTGCTCTCAGTGTAGTTTTTAACAGCCCATTGTACCATTTGATTTTCCCAGAGGCTGATGCATGGTGGGGGATGTGACATACCCACTCAATGCCATACTCTTTGGCCCAAGTGTCTATCCGGCTGTTCTGGAAATGAGTCCCATTGTCTGACTCAATTCTCCCTGGGGTGCCGTGTCACCACAAAATTGGTTTCTCAAGGCCCAGGATAGTGTTCTGGGCAGTGGCATGGGGCAGAGCATATGTTTCCAGCCATCCGGTGGTTGCTTCCACCATGGTAAACACATGGTGCTTGCCTTGGCAGGTTGGTGGGAATGTGATATAATCAATCTGCCAGGCCTCACCCCATTTGTGCTTCAGCCATCGTCCTCCGTACCAAAGAGGCTTTAACCATTTAGCTTGCTTAATTGCAGCACATGTTTCAGAGTTGTGAATAACCTGTGTAATAGTGTCTATTGTTAAATCCACTCCTCGATCACAAGCCCATCTGTATGTTACATCTCTGCCCTGATGGCCTGAAGTGTCATGGGCCCACCAGGCCAAAAATAGTTCCTTATGTTGCCAATCTAAGTTCATCTGAGCCACTTCAATCTTAGCAGCTTTATCTACTTGTTGGTTTTTCTGGTGTTCCTCAGTGGCCCGACTCTTGGGTACATGAGCATCTACATGGCGGACCTTCACCACCAGGTTCTGCACCCAGGCAGCGCTATCTTGCCACAGTGCAGCAGCCCAGATTGGTTTACTTCTGCTTTGCCAGTTGCTCTGCTTCCATTGCTGCAACCACCCCCACAAGGCATTTGCCACCATTCATGAGTCAGTGTAGAGATAAAGTACTGTCCACTTTTCTTGTTCAGCAATGTCCAAGGCCAGCTGGATGGCTTTCACCTCGGCAAACTGACTTGATTCACCCTCTCCTTCAGCAGTTTCTGCAACTTGTCATCAGGGACTCCATAGAGCTGCCATAATGCTTCCAAGGCCCTGGAGGGACCCACTGGACAAGATACTTGCCCATGCTATCCCCCACAGCCTGCCGCTCATGATTTTCCAGCCTCAGGGAAAATCTCTTGGTCCTCCTATATCATTGTCTAATCCTAGACAAGACTGAAGCCAGACCCTGCTTAGCTTCCACGATCAGATGAGATCAGGCGTTTTCAGGGTAGTGTGGCTGTAGGCAAAACGTAGAGAGCATATGCCGCAACAAGTTGGTTCCCAGCAAGAGGAGCAGGGTGCTTTCAAGGGCACTGAAAGCATATTCAGGATCTTTAAATCTTGCAGAATCTACTCCCACTGTAAATAGTCTGGTGGGGGAGCAGAGGGTGGGAGGGAATGTCTCCTTCATAGGCTGATTACCTGAGAAGGGAAAAAAAGATGTGTAATTGCTAAACACTTCCATTATATACTACCCAAAGTACAGAGCTGATGACCACACTGGAAACACATACCAGCCCGTGCCACAGCGGACTCAGTCAGAAATCAATATGATTGGACAAAAGCCATTTATTACTTGCAAAGCTACTGTTTATATACTTTAGGCTCACAGCTCTAACATTACATGTCTTTCTATGATTGGTTACATATACTTAGTAACAGGCATACTATTGGTTAACATGTTTCGTGAGAACCTAGAGTGTGGTTTTTGTAAGGGAGCAAGATTTACAGTCCAGTTTAGCAACCTCCTTATCTTAGCTCCTTCTTATCTTCCAGGCCTGCATTCTTGTTTCATTAGCTATCCAGGAGTTACTTCTTTTCCACGGTCGGCTGCAACAGAGGTAACCACTAGTTACCCCTGATATATGGCCAGCTGCGCATAGTTGCTTTCATTCAGAGGAGGCCTATGTCCATTCTCTAACAAGAAATCATCCATAAGCCCAGATTCATGATCAGTGAGTCTGTTGTATTACAGGTCATTGTCATGAAGTACAGCAAAAGAATAACCCTAGCCTAGGCCCCCCAGCTGTTAAACACTGAAACAGTAAATACCAGCTGTAAGTAAGTTACGACATGCTGGAAGTCTGAGATCAAGAGCAACAACTTTGAGAGCCAATAAATCAGCATTGTGATGAGTGACTATTAATCCAAAACAGTGAATGCTTATCACAAATACGATTAGACACACTTTGGTCATATCTGTCGTTATCTGAACCCTTCGTGCCCCATGTTGGGTGCCACAAAGAACTGTAGTGGTTTAAGCCCAGCCAGCAGCCCAGAACCGTGCAGCCACTCACTCACTCCCCCCTTTCTTCCGCCCCCTCCCAGAGGGATGGGGAGGAGAATTGAAAGTATGTAACTCCCATGGGTTGGGAAAAGAACAGTCCAGTAACTAAGGTGTAACACAAAACCACTAGTGCTACCA
Source organism: Ara ararauna (assembly GCA_028858755.1). NCBI lineage: Eukaryota > Metazoa > Chordata > Aves > Psittaciformes > Psittacidae > Ara > Ara ararauna. The sequence goes on along the minus strand of CM054410.1, from coordinate 743,351 downwards.
CCAATCATGATAATGAGAAGGGAAATAACAAGGGAAGAGAATACAACTGCTCACCAAACGTTGACTGATACCCAGCCCTACCCAAGCCGTGATATAGCCCTTCCGGGTAACTTACCCCAGTTTATATACTGGGCATGACATGCTGTGGTATGGAGTGCATCTTTGGCTAATTTAGGTCAAGTGAGGTGTCTCTACTTCCTCCTAGCTTCCCCTCCTCCTTAGCAGAGCATGAGACTCAGAAAAGTCCTTGATCAAAGCAGACATTACTTAGCAAAAACTAAAACCATTGGTGTTATCAGTGTTGTTCCTAGACTGAAAGTCGAAAACACAGCACTGCACCAGCTACTAAGAAGGAGAAAAATGGCTGCTGCTGCTGAACCCAGAACAGGTTGTCAATGAATTTTTTGCCTCAGTTTTCACCCTGCCCAAGTCTTGGAAGGCAGATGCAGGGACTGGGAGAATGTAGATCTTAGGCCCACTGTAGGAGAGGATCAGGTTCGAGATCATCTTAAGAACCATGATGTGCACAAGTCTATGGGACCTGATGAAATCAATCCGTGGGTTCTGAAGGAGCTGGTGAATGAAGCTGCTAAGCCACTGTCCATCGTATTTGAAAAATCATGGCAGTCAGGTGAAGTTCCCGATGACTGGAAAAAGGTTAATATAACCCCCATTTTCAAGAAGGGGAAAATGGATGAGCCAGGGAACTACAGACCAGTCAGTCTCACCTCTGTGCCTGGCAAAATCTTGGAGCAGATTCTCCTGGAAGGCATGCTGAGGCACATGAGGTGGTTGGTGACAGCCAGCATGGCTTCACTAAGGGAAAATCCTGCCTGACCAATTTGGTGGCCTTCTCTGATGGGGCTACGGAACTGATGGATAGGAGCAGAGCAGTTGACGCCATCTACCTGTACTTGTGGAAAGTGTTTGACACTGCCCTGCGTTATGTCCTTGTTTCTAAATTAGAGAGACATATATTTGATGGATAGATCCCTCAGTGGATAAAGAATTGACTGGATGGCCGCATGCTAAGAGTTGTGGTCAATGGCTCAATGTCCAGATGGAGGCCAGTAACGAGTGGTGTCCCTCAGGGATCGGTGTTGGGACTGGTCTTGTTCCACATCTTTGCTGGTGACATGGATAGTGGAATAGAGAGCACCCTAAGCAAGTTTGCCAACAGCACTAATTTGTGTGATTCGGTTGATGCGCTGGGGGGAAGGAGTGCCATCCAGAGGGACCTTGAAAGGCTTGAGAAGTGGTCCAGTGCCTGACATTTGAAGACAAATGCTGAAAACTGTTTGAAGCAAACAAACGGACCTCACCCCCCAACCAAAACACAAACAAAAAACCGTGAAACAACCCACCACCAGACCATCCCAAGTTTGCTGCATCATCACTTCATTAACATAAAGGTTAATTATGAAATTCAACTCAAGAAAAGATCATAGCTCCGGAAGTTGTCAAATGTGTTGGATTTTTTTTGTCTGCGCTTGAATTATGATACCTCTGTTTTTTTGTTGTCTTTTTGTTTTCTCAGCTCTGTGGGGCTGGCAAAAGCAGCTTTAGAAGCAATTAATGGTTTCAATCTCTTTGGAAAACAGGTAATAAAAACGTTTGTTTTCTCTCATTAAAAAGGTCAGTTTTGAAACAGGTTGCTCCTTTTTCAGGTACAGAATTCATTGGTGGCCTTAAGGGTCAAGAATTACTTACATTTATTAAAAAAAATATCTAAAATTATTGCAGCTTATTCTGAAAAGCACTTGGTTGGTCGTAATACAGTATACCTCTACCTGCAGCCATTGCCTTACTTCTGTCTTCTTCCTTCATGTGTCTTTTGATCCATACTTTAAAGAAGCTACTTGTACATAATTCCACTGTTTTCCTGATTTTTAATTTCATTATGTTGCATAGTGATGAAATCTTCCATTTTCCCATGAGATGACTTGGATCAATTAATAAAGCAAGCATTTTCTTAGATTTTTATCTGTGACTTGTATTTTCCTGCTACATGCATCTTTTTTTTAGGTGTTATATCTACAGTAGCCTATAGCTGAAATAAAAGAATACGCTTCCAAATTAATGGTCCAGAAAACATGCAGATAGAAAAGTCCTTGTCAAGCTATTGGTGCTATTAATGAATGGAAATGAAGGTAGGAGTGCAGCTAAAGAAGAAAATTAGATTGTGTCAGTGTAGAAATAGTTAGAAAACTTGCTGGTGAGTTTTGTCTGTATGTTGTGAGAAGGGAGGATAGGTGAGTCACAATGAGGTGAGCTTAGTACGCTAAGTAAAGCTTTCTATATGTCCCTGATTCCTTGGAATCTTTTGTCCTTTTTTATTTGTAACTGATGAACCTTGATCGCATGCTCAAATGTCTGTATCATCACAGAGTAAACAGTAATTGATGAAACTGGCTTTATCTCTTCTTAGGGCTGAATAACATTCAAAACATAGTTTAAAAAAATAGTATGCATTTACATGAGTAGCATATTTATTTTTTCTTTCTTAAGTTAGGCGATGTACAGTCCTTTTGAACTGCCATTATTTTATATTGTGAACTTCACAGAATCACAGAGTGGTTTGGATTGGAAGACACCTCAAAGGTCATATAGTTCCAACCCCTTGAAGTAATATTTGTTTTATTTTTTAATAAAGTTTAGGTATAGTCTTGCTGGGTTCAGGCTGCAATATATATATATTTTAATATCTGTTCTCTCCTTTTATCTTGTAAGTCAGATGGGGCTGACATACAGATTGTAATATTTTTCTGTTGCAAATATACTTGCATAAATGCACTCGTTTGCCACAATGTAAATAGTATAAAGGAGAGAAGTTGTAAATCGTAAGAGAAATTCTCAGGTGCTCTTTGTGTGAGCTAATGAATATAAGTTAGGTCAACTATAAAAGTGTGACTTGGAGACAGTCCAGATTATGTTCCAAGTTCCTTTCTGTACTGCCTGATTTATTAAAACATTCCTAGTTATTTGTGTTGCCATTTTTCTATTGGTAAAATGGAAGGTATGGATCAAAACAACAATGTAAAATAATTATAAGCACTGTTGAACAAAAAGTTCTTCCTTATGGTTTATTCACCTAAAACCAGCAGTTAAACTAAAACTTTTTAGACCTATTCAGCTGTCTGTGATGAAAACTGTAACTTGCAATTTGATTTAAATAGTAAACAGCTGATCTATTAAACAGTCTATTAAGCAAACTTAACTACTGATGAAAAGCTGTAGCATTTACTGTTATTAGAACTTTCATTGTCTTATGGCATAAAACAGGAGAGCCTCCTAAACAAGGATTTCTGATTCTGTAGACTCAGGCATTCAATATTTGTGGAGCGGTTTGTGAGGGTTTGGTTTTGTTTGTGGAGTTTTTTTTGCATCTGTGTATTTGTACTAGTACTGTGGTACAATAGAGTTGTTGTGTTTAGAATCCACGCTTCAGGAAATTTTGATGGCTGCTTGAGTGGAGAAGTATTAAAGTGCTCTTTATGCATACACAAATGCACTGTTTCAAAAAGACTTAGCCTTTTAGTCTTGTTTTGATTTACTTTATATACATTTTAAAAGCTGAAGTTATGCATTAAGAGCTAGGAGCTGGTAAGGATCTTAAATAATAATCACATTATGCACACATTGTATTTCAGAAGAAAACATCTAAGATCTTTACCTTCTTCATAGTCTTGAGCACCATGCAGCTGCTGGGTTTTTGTTTGTTGGGGATTTTGTTGGTTTTTTTTTTCTTTTGGGGGGAGGGGTTTGTAGCAGGAGGGGTTTCCAATTATTTTTTACGTAATTCTGAAATGGATGAATAAATTGGTGAAGCAAAACCAGTTTAAGTGCTTTGAGAGTGTTGTCATTTAAGCAGCAACTAAAAACATTGGTGTGTTATCAGCACTGTTCTCAGACTAAAGTCAAAACCACAGCACGGCATTAGCTACTAAAAAGGAGAAAAATAACTGTTACAGCTGAACCCAGGACACAGCATTTATTTCCAAGGTATTTAACATAAACAGAAACTGTTTTGACCTTGAGTCTACAGCAGTTTGACTTTGTGCTTAGCTCCAGCTGTATTACAATAGGTTTGAGAAATCCTGTTGAGCTCCTCAAGAGAAACTTTTTTGCACCTGCAACTACGCTAGTGCAACATTCATAAATCATTCCTGGGGATGACCATCTGCTCAGCCTTTCTGTGCAGATTTCTTCACTCAAATTGTTGATGATCAAGAGACTAATCAATACGAATAGGAAGTATTCTAGGAAGTATTGTAGTATTACACGTGCGTTGTATTGTCTTTGAGTATATCATGATAGGGCAATTTCCCTGTGCATTCATGAATGCACCCAGAGAAGACAAAATAAAGGTCACTTTTTGTTGATATTCACATTAAACTGTTCCTTCCTTCTTTTCCCAAATTCTAGAAAATGTAAAAATGTATATTTCTGTAAGAAATCATGCTACTTCTTGTTCTGTAGCACAGCACTGCTTGACTGATGTTCATATATTTTTAATGCTTCTTTTCCTATACTTTCTAGGTGCCAGATACAATAAAGAATAATTATGACTTGAAAATAACTGGCTTTTTGTTTAATCTGAATTTTACATGATTTAGTGTAAACAAGAGTTCTGTCACGGTTTTTAAATGCTGTTCATTTTCATCTCCATCATACCAAAAGTATTTAATAAAAAGAGTTATAAGCATAAAAACAGTCAAGCTGTAATCCTAATGTTCCCTCAGTAAAAAGATATATTTACACATTGAGAGAGAATTTTTAATGTAACAGAGAAATGTTACTTAGTTTCTCCTTATTTTGCATTCTGTCCCATGCCAGTTTTTTTTAATGTTTATTCTCAGTGTATTATATTTATCTTTGAAATGATAGTTATATATCTATTTATTACCTTTAGGAGGCACTGTGAACTGATTACCTTTCAATTTAGCTTTTTAATTAACCCCTTCAGAATCATCACTACTAAAAGTACTTTATCTTTTTTGTGAGCTTGATATGGTTAACCCAAATTTCTTGTTTCAGAATATCAGGGAGTATAAATAGCTTAGAATTTGTATCATTAATATAAGAATTCCGTTTTAGCTAAAATACTTTTTAGAAAAAAATAAATATAAGGAAACTACCTGAGAGTACGTGAGTTTACTGACAGTGTGAGGTAATGAGCTAGTGAATTAAGCACATGGTGTGTGCATGTGAAATAGGACTGCTAGTGACAAGACGAGTACCATTTTGGGTTTGACCTAGTCGTAGTAAGATTAACTGTGTATGAGCCGCATATCCTGTATTAGTTTGTGGAAAAATTATATGGAGGGAAAAAAAAATCGAGCCTTTTTAAGATGTGCTCTGCTATGGAACTTTACAATCTTTGGAGAAGAGAAAAATAGTTCATTTTACAATGCATGTGGGTTTATGAATTGCAAATTAGTCTGCTTTTGAATCCCCAAAGAATCCTTTCCTGAAGGATAGATTTTGAAACTGCACATTACACATGTAGACAGATTGTTTTCAGAGTTTGTAGATGAATTTAGAGATTTGTGAATAATCAGAATCTGGGTTAAGAAATTAGAATGACAAATCATCAAAACAAATGTGATCATTTGTGGACATTTTTATCTCAGTACTACTCAGTATTTCTTGGTAGAATGTTTAAGAAGAGAGAGATTATTTTTCATTAGGACCATGGAAAAAACATGTTTTGTTTAGCCTAACAAAGCAAAAGCTGAGTGTTTGCATGACAGTTATGTATAATTAGAGTGAGTATCTGTTGTTTGGAAAAATGAATGGATGCTAGTACTGGCACAAGAAGGAGGGTGATTAGCTAGTTATATAGAAGCTTAGTTGGAAATTAAAGTTTTTAATTGTTTGAGAGGGTATGTTCTGGAACAGACTTCCTTAAGAGAATAGTATGCAAAAGAAGCTGACTGCTTTTTAGGAGAAATTTGGAGAGTTTATGAAAATTTGTGGTATGGTATTTGTGACAGTAACGGAATGTGTTTAGTATTGAATGTGTCTTCCCCTGGCATAGTGACAGTGATTTAATTACCAATTAAAATGTATATGCAAGTGTCCATTCATTAACATACTGCATTGAGTTTCCAAGAAGTGGCCTACTGATAATATTTTTAAATGCTGTTGATTCTGTTTAAACAGTATTTCAGGTCCAGGAATTTTTCTGAGTTTTTCAGGAAGTGTCAAAAAGCAAAGAGGTGCACTGTAAAACTACAGAATCTGACTAGGAAATGGATCTTGCTAAGGAGTAGATGTTGATAACAGATATTACACTAGCTGAAAAGCAGGGCATTTTTATTTGTTACAGAAGCGTTTTTCCAAAGCTGTACCTCCAATTATTTCTGTTGTAATGGACTTGTAAGGAAATATCATCACTATTTGGAACATTTCCTGCAGTCGCAGGCAGGAACAACTACTTTTTCTTTTTTGTCCTTATGCAATAATTATTTTTCAAGAATTAATGGAAGAATTTGTAGCTTGAATGAATCATATAATTCATAATCAGTAGTAGATACAGCCATTGAATTCAGGTTTTTTTTAAATACGTTTGCACATTTAAAATGTTTTCAGTTTGATGTGTTGCCTTTTCTGATTAAAATTACCTGCAGTCAGACTATTACAACATAACCTAAATAAAAGCAGAGAATCAATTAGTTTTAACAGGAGATGCTAACCTTTCTTCCCTTCCCCTTAAATAAATTTGGTGTTCTGTTTACAGGGCTGCTCTTGGTCTGTTATATTTGTGGATTTTGATGCCCATAACCGGAACAGACAGACTCTCTGTTCATTGCTACCCCGCGAGTCAAGGTCTCATGTAAGTAATTACTTGAAATTCACCTCAACAGTGGAAAAAACAAATGGGTATGAATATAATCCTTAGTTCTGTGATGGCCATTACGTTCTGCTTAATAAGGACAGGAATTTGCTGGGAAGATGTTTAATTTTTGCTTCCTAAATGTCGCTGTGATGTAGGTCTTTCTCTGAAGTGCAGTTAAAATGGCATATTTTATTTTATGAATTTTTAAGATAAAGTGGTAGCCTGTTGGTAGCTTTCTAAACAATTTTAAAATGAGCTGCAGTAACTTAAGTAGGGGTTGCAGTCTTGGTAGCTGTTTTACTTTTGGTCTAGTTTCCACTATATACTCACTGCTTGCTTTTTTTAAATACTTTGTTTTAGCATTAATTCATTCCTTTGTCTAGAAAATATGCCTTTAAGGTTGGCTTATCATAAATTGCTGAATATAGAGGATTTCTTATTATTATAAGCTGCTGCTACAAATAAGTATTTCCCCAGTGAGTAAATCTAAGTGACATAGACTAAAAAAAATCTGCTGCTAGTATCAAAGGTAAACTTGTTTTTTGAAAATCAGTAATTTAAGATGAGTGATAATAGAGTTAAGGAATCATAGAATAGTTTGGGCTGGAAGGCACCTTCAAAGATCATCTGGTCCAACCGCCTCCATGGGCAGGGACACCTTCAATTAGATCAGGTTGCATAGAGCCAGGTTTAGCCTGGCCTTGAATGTCTGCAAGGATAGCATGTCCTCTGGGCAGCCTGTGCCAGTGTTATACCCTCGTTTCTTCCTCATATCCAGCTCAGATCTCCTCTCTTTTAGCTTAAAACCATCACCATCACATTATAAGAATGTGTGGTGACTTGTACCCTGCTCTAAGGGGGCATTGACCTGCCTGGCTGGCTCCCCACAACACCTTTCGTCTTTTCCTTTCCTGCCTTGTTAGCTACTAATAGCACCAGGAGTTGTGATTTTTTTTGTTCATTCTGGAGTATAATGACTTTTTTTTTCACGAAACAGACTATTAATCTTCAACATTAATAGTTTACTCACGTAGAAGGATTATGTCAAGAGTTGTGATACTAGATAATGAGAATAAAAGGCACTGTCAAGTACTTTTGTAGAGTCTAATGGTCTTTTAGAACTCTTGCTGTTTATTAGTTGCTAAAGACTTGAAATATTTCGAGAGAAGATGGTTTCATAAATTATTCATGCTATAAAAGCAATCTTTGTGTCCTTATTTTTCCTTTTATGGGTTCGCATCAATAATATTGGCAAAAATAGGTATTTTAAATGGCTGGATATCTTTGATGAATCAGCAGAACAGAGTATCAGAACAGTGTGTGACATATGAATTAAAATTGCTTTTTTTTGTAATTCTGTAAGCTTACTTGTACTGGTAATGCACTGGTTCGTAATCTGTGATTTTAATCATGGTAGTTGTACGTGGTTCCTGAGAAATGCTGCTCATGTTTTTTCTGGAAATCATTCCCTTATCACCTTTATTGTAAATCAGATAGGCTTGTTTGTTGCAGCACCTGGAGAACATTCTTGAAAAACCCTTTCAGAAATGATGGTTTAATCATACTTACTTTTCAGCATTGCACCTTTATAAAATGTGATTATTCTTGAACATGGGATACCAAAATGTTTGTGTTGCCTCCAGGAATAACCTGAAGGATACTTTGTGTTTCTAAACCCATAGAGTTCAGGAATGTGTTGCCTTATTCCTACAGATTATCAACTGTAAATTAGGTTAGATTCTGAGTCAGATGAGATCTCTTTGAAATCATATATCCAAATACTAGGTTTGTCTTTTATCCATATATATCTTTAGAATGTATTGTACTGTATTTTAATGTATTTGTACTGCAATTTTGATAATGTTCCAAATGTATATTTCACTAGTATGTTAAACAGTTTTTGGTTTGTGCATCAAATAATTGTCAGAGATCTGATTAAATTTGTGATATGCTATTTCTCCCTCTCCTACAGAATACTGATGCAGCTCTTCTGCCCTGTCTTAGTTATCCTGCATTTGCTTTGGATGATGAGGTTTTGTTCAGTCAAACACTAGATAAAATTATTAGAAAATTGAAAGGAAAATATGGGTTTAAAAGATTTCTGAGAGACGGGTACAGAACAGCACTGGAGGACAAAACGCGACGTTATTATAAACCAGCAGAAATTAAGGTAAAAAATACGTGGCCTGTGTAGGGACAAATTCTGATTTTCTCAAATGTTTAGTTGGTACTTAAAAAAAACAAACAAACCCAACAAAAACCTCACACCAAAACAAAATCCCCTTCCCCACCCCCCCCAAAAAAACAAATAATAATAAACCAAACCAGACACATCCAGCAGTATTTGCAATTAGAATTGCACAGTGATGCCTAGTTGCTTCAAGTGAAAGGAGATGCATTTTGTAATTTGTCGTACAGTTTTGAGAGATTGCTAAGTCAGCAAGTTGGTTGTTGATTGTTTTGTAGTAAATGTGCTTCCATCTACATTTAGGGTACAGCTGATTTCACATAACAAATAAGGAAGTTATTTATTATTTAATTTTACAGCTGACTACAGCCTGAGTGTATAGAAAACAATGCTGCTTTTGACCACAATATTTATCAGTAAAGGTTATCTAAATGAAAATTTACATTTTTTTCCTCCCCAGTAGTTTCTGGAAAAGAAAATATATATTATATAAAAATGTATAAACATATATAGATTGTATGAAAATTCTGCTTGAGAATGAGCCAGAGGACAGTTAAAATGCTCATGAATTAAGAAGCTGTAACCTAAATGAAAAGCTGATGTTTTTTCATTCACGTTTGTATTTTGTTGCTTTGAAATAATTCAATGGGATACTCAAACATATTTCTTTTTTTAAAGGAAAAGATGAAGTGGCTGATTAATTTTTCTTCTTTTCAGCTTTTTGATGGCATTGAGTGTGAATTCCCTCTGTTTTTTATTTTCATGATAATCGATGGTAAGTATAGCTTTACATTCTTGTTCTTTAAAGGCGTTTGAGAGATGAGCCCTTAGGGGAAAGGTACAAAATTATTTTTCTGTCTGGCCAAAATAAATCATAATGCAGTGACACTAAATATCTCAGCAGTGTATTAAGCTACTGAATATGTAGGCAATTCCTGAGAGTTTGTTACATGTGTAATGGTAGGACTGTGCTTCATTCAATAAGAAAGGAGAGTGACCTGTAAGTTATAGTGCATAATCCCTTGTTTTTTTCACATCATCATAATTTCTTCCATCATTTTCTTTTTTGAAGATTAGCAGAGCATGGTCAAGTAACTATATATGTACTTGTATTTTCCTTTGTAAGTCAAACTAATTAGCCCATCAACTTTCCTGGTTTCTCAGTGACAGCGTTTTAGGATATTTTAGATAATGGAGAGTTAAAACAGTTCTGGCAAGTAGGTACTACTGAATTACTGAATTGATTATGCATTTTTTAGTAGTATTAAGTAGTATTATTATGTTTAACAGGTTCAAACTTAAACAGGGGAAGTTTAAATTGGATATGAGGAAGAAATTCTTTACTGTAAGGGTGGTGAGGCACTGAAATGGGTTGCCCACGGAAGTTGTGAATGCTCCATCGCTGGCGGTGTTCAAGGCTGGATTGGACAGAGCCTTGGATGGCATGGTTTAGTGTGAGGTGTCCCTGCCCCTGGCAGGGGGGTTGGAACTAGATGATCTTAAGGTCCTTTCCAACCCTAACTATTCTATGATTCTATGATTCTTTATTAGTATTATGTAACAGCTAGTATTTGTGTTATTATTATATAGTATCATATTATTATTATACTACTATGTTTTATTCTTCATGGATGATGATCGTTAGTTACCAACTGTTGTCTAGGTGATTATTAATAGTAAAGCAATTGTATTATCACAGAAGTGTATCTTATTATCCCCTACAGCATCCGCCAATAAGATTAAATTACAGATATTCAGAATATCATGTTGTCAGAAAACTTGAGCACATTGTGGCTGTTCTCAGGTGTTTTGAAATAGTTCAGCAGCATGTCACTTAACATAGGCTTTTCTGTGTGCAAACTTTCACTGTGTTTGTTTCTTGTAACTTGTGATATAATTTCCTATATATATACTTGGGAATATTTTAAAATGTCGTAAACAAAACTTGTGAAGCTTTGGTTTTTAATAGAGCGTTGAAGAGCTACAAAATGAAATCTGTATACAGTAGTCTAATTCCAGTTTTCTATTGCAGTCTGCCTTTTCCATAGAAGTATTTGTTGGCTTTTCTTGAAATAACAGAAGATAATTTATTGTAAATTGTATGTAACTATATTTTAAAAAATCACAAAAACTAACAAAAAAAGCTCTAAGCTTAAAAACCAACAACAAACTTGTGTAAACATCATGTACATAAATACATCTCTGCATATACAGATAAATATATATCAGATACACCTAAACATATCTAACAAAAAACATATCTAAACTTTTTTTGTAATAAAGGTGGTCTGGTATATTTGTTCTCAGTGGGTTAGTTTCTTATTTTCTTTCAGTTTATCTTTTGTATTTCAGAATTCATCCGTAAGAATTCAAAAAAGCTGCTTTTTCTTCTTGTTTTTTTTTTTGTTTGTTTGTTTGTGTTTTAACCCTTGTTGGGATTTTTCTCCAAAGGAAATGATAAGGACTCTCTTGGTAGCAGCTATGCATTTATAGCTGTTGGAATGGATTAAACTAAATCAATACGACTATTTTTTTGATAAGGCATATTTCAGTAGCATTTTTGAAATTTCTGGTTGAATGTAGAGGGTTATGGTAGCTTTCTAGGATAAGGTAAGGAGGGAAATATAGCTATTTTTAATAATATGGAAGAATATGGTAATTGGAGAGGAAAACTGCAAGGAAATGAAAGATAGAATCATAGAATGATGTGGGTTAGGGTTACAGTGAAGAGGTTTCATCTAGCTTGTTCCCCTTTCAGTGTTAAAAATGTTCTATTTTAAAACGTCAGTGTGACTTGTCAGGTTCATCCATGTTCTGCTTGATGAACAAAAATGCTTTTGGTATTTTTGATACATCATTTCGTAGAAGAACTTCTGATAAACTGAACACTGATCATGTAACTTCTCAGTGTAAACACTCCATCTGAAAGTCTCTGGAGGGAAATTGTTCTATTTACTACTTCAAATTCCTTTTGTATTCATTCATGAGGATTTCTAGGCAGCTCACTTCTCAGTCAGTTTGCATCTCTGTCCTAAAGAGAACCAGCCTGTTTGTTTCCACACTGACACACAAGCTCTACTTCTTCATTCTGATATAATTAAGGAAGTTATTTACAGCTAGCTGGGCTGGTTGTCTGTGTCCAGTTCCCGAGCCTCTGTGGTTCACAACTTTACTACCCCATGTAACTTGCCATCAGTTTCAGTTTAAGCTAATAGGAGTGTGGCTGACTCATGATCCTTGTGAGATTCAGTTATAGCATTAAGTGAGGATCTACAGTTTAGTCTTTTACTTTTCATTAACTACTTAGTGTGCAGTCACTACCCCATTGAAAAATAAACATGAGATTTTTCTTCTCTTATGAACATTAAGCTTATGGAAAAGTTCTTTCTTCCATTTAATAAGTTCTTTTTTTGTTATTTTTAGGAGTTTTTAGAGGAAATCCTGCACAAGTAAAGGAGTATCAGGATCTTCTGGATCCTTTGCTTCAACATACATGTGAAGGTATTATCTGATAATCATTCTTCTGAAACACTGTAGCTTTTTATGCGTCTTAAATTGTTAAAATACTGAAATTTCTATTAATGGATACTGCAGTCAGAGCAAAGGAGAAGTAATAATATTGCAGTGTTTCCTGATGATAAAATACTAGCAGTGAAATAACCTCTTTCATGTAGGTACCTTGTATCATAAAGTGTGATAATAAAAGTAATGTTATAGGGAAAAATGCTTCTGATATAAATGTAAGATTTTCACTGTACCCCGTCATTGCTCCCCTCTTTCACCTATTCTTCATTATGTACAAAGTTCACTTTGACTTTGCAGGAAAAAACTACCAACAGTCAGATTGTTTCCGTGTTCCACCTGGATACAGCTGATAATTACTCATGTCATTCATTGTCACTTAACTTCACAAGACTTAAAAAATAATTTGGTATGTGCATATGAAATTGTTTCTGGCTTAGAGCAGTGAAAGTGGCAACATGTTAATTTTAATACAAATGTTCTCTTAAACTGTGCACTCCACAATTTTGGTGGAACTGCAGACAAGGCTATTTATTGGTGGCCTACAGGCACATCCATCCAAAATTCAGTTAAAATAAAAGAACAGAAACCAGAGAAAGGCTGTAAGTTTGAGTAGGAGGGAAAAAAAATGGCCTGAGAACAGAACAAGCTTCAATATACTGGCAATCCAATTTTAGATCTCAGCATCTTTAGTGACTTGTTCTTGACATCTGTGCTACACTTACAGAAGTAGATGCAGAATATTTTAATCTGACTTGTTCATTAAACCTAGAATGTCTTGAAGTGAACTAGTTTCTGTAATTTTGTTACCAAATTTTTATTGCATAGCAAATATTCTGACACTGCTGATAATTTCTTTTTTCTAATTTTTAATGGATGTGTGAAGCTCCATAGACACTAGATTAATCTTGTGATTCCTCTTGTTGAATGTCTTCATGAGTATCTCATGTTAAAATTTCTGGGTGTGTTTTGATACCTCACTCATTTGAATATTTAATCTCTGGGACCTTTCAGTTTTCAATTTTTCTCGGCTTCTTGTCAGTTAAGTCTTTTCTTTGTCTCGTCAAATAGACACTGCAACATTATTCTGTTCATCACATGTTGTGGTTTAAACTGTAAATCACGCAGCCCGTTCTCTCACTCATTCCCCTCTCTTTCTTCCCCCTGCTCCTGGGTGGATGGGGAGGAGAATCAAAAGAATGCAACTCCCACAGGTTGAGATAAGAACAGTTTAGTAACTAAAGTATAACACAAGACCACTACTGCTACCACCAATAATAATAATGACAAGGCAAATACAAGGAAAGAATACAATCACTCACCACCTATACCCAGCTCGACCAAGCAGTGCACCCCCACCCTTCCAAGTCTCTGCTCTCTGTTTTACATCCTTGGTATGACATGCTATGGCATGGAATACCTCTTTGGTCAGTTTGGGTCAGGTGTCCTGTCCCTGCTTCCTCCCGGTTTTCTCTCCTCCCTGTCAGAGCCTGAGACTCAGAAAGTCCCTGGTCAGACCAAAACACTACCAAGCAGTAACTGAAAACACTGGCGTTATCAGCGCTGTTCCCAGGCCGGAAGTCAAAACACAGCGCTGCACCAGCTACCAAGAAGGAGAAAAATGACTGTTGCTGCTGAACCCATGACACATGTTCTTTATCAAATAAATTCAAAATTTTGCAAAAAAAGCATATCAATTTGTTTTTTGTATTGCGTATAATTAGGTCAGTCAGTTGTAATTATATTCCAAAATTCGTAACTCTTGTCCACTTAAAAAATGTTGAAGCAGAGATTCTTGATCCACAATAATCAGCAATTCCTGTGGTGTAACTCTAGATGCAAGATATGCTGCCTTCCAATGAAGAAGTTATGCCATTTTGTTTCATGATGCTTCTAAACTGAAATCCTCATTTTAACTTGGTTTTGTGTACATCCAAAAAATTATAATTTTCATGTAATTAAATGGTTGACTGCTTTTGGCCAAGATTTTAGCTTTAAAATTTATCTGATACTGAGCTGGTGTTAAGTGTGGGGAAAAAACACCCTAACTGTTTCACCCTGATGCACTTTTCATTTCTTTGGGTTATGGTTTATTACTTGTACTGCAGTTTGCCTTATTGTTTTTCTTCTTGCACAATAAAGTGCTACACAGAGAGTGTATGTGTTCTGGGAAGGAATTGTGTGGAAATGTTCAGTGAAAAAAGTAGTTTATTATTGCTCTGGGTTTCCCATGGTGATTAAGGTTTTGCAAGATAACAGTGAATGGCAGCAGTCATTTCTGTTCAGTCTGATTGTTGCTAGGGTACAGTTTTTCCTGGTTTTGAATCCACTTTAGCTTTATTATGGAACTACAAACAAATAATAAGGGAAGTGGAATTTATTTGCTTACTTTACTTATCTTGAAACTCCATAGGGTGTCCTGTTGTACCCAAGTATTACTATGTGCCAGCTGATTTCGTTGAACTGGAGAAGAAGAACCCTGGCAGTCAAAAACGGTTTCCTAGTAACAGTGGATGTGATGGAAAATTTTTCTTGTGGGGACAGGCAGTTTACATCATTGCAAAACTCCTGGGTAAGAGGCTGAGGAAATTCTCTCAGGTGTTAACTTACTCCCAAATGAAGGGTATTTATTTTGTTTATGGTTTTCTTGAATTTGAACAAATATACATTGGCTTGAGTTTTGATTGGACTGTGGGTGACATGGTTTAGGTACTCTCTTTTGGTACGTAGCTGACAGGCAAAGGCTGCTTTTATTTTTATGTTAAAAGCATAGTATGCTGCCTGCAGCATAGTGTGAAGCTTACTGGAATATTTCACAATACTGAAAATCTTCTAAACATACATTTCTTTTCTGCTGTTTCTTTTTCTGGCTTTCCCTCTTATTTCCTCTTCTTCATGGCAAAATACATTAACAGTGGGTTAACTGTGTCGGCTGCCCCTGTATAGTGATGTTTGTAAATGATCTATAGCATCTGATTAAAATTATTTACTGTTTTAAGCAAGGCACATTTAAATTTTCAATAACTTTTCCTTTTTACAGTCTCAGGAAAAATTGATGTTTTCTTTAGTATGTGTTATTTTTACCCTTTGGAAGAAACTAGATGAGCATGTGACATAATAATAATTTAAAGTTGGGCCATTGAAAATTGTTATAATGAATTTCAGTCACAAATGAACTTGTGATGTCTCTTGAAAGAATTCAAAGGCTAATACAAAAGCAGTTGTTAAGGTTAGAAAGTCTTCACAGTTAAGATTTTCCTCTTCTAAGTATTTCTTTTAGGAGGAAGATATATTCCTTTATTATAACGTGGTCAACATTTACCTAGTAATCAATAGGTTGAGTTATAGATTTTTTTTTCTGTGAACACTATGAAGGGAAACAGGCTGTAGGTAGTAAAAATGAGAAACACGGAAGGGGGCTTTAAAATGCCAGACTTGATAAGAACAGTGGATGTATCTTTAGGTATGGAGCTCTGGTCTGGTGCTCCACCTGTTTGGTTTCATTGTATTCCTTGCATAATTCCTTTTTTAGTCAACATTGTAAAGTAAATGCAGGGAGTCTCACCTTTAATGGAAAAAAAAAATTAATCTTTAGTATTAGCCAAGTAATCCTCAAATGTGTGTGCATATGTCAAATACTGTAGTAGATCTGCTAATATTCATCTTACACTAACATTTGTGTAGTTCTGAATCTGCAAAAGGCTGGTTAAATAACTTGTATTTATTGTTTGCTAAATGCTGTTTGAGTACCATAACTTTCTTCTGTTTTGTTTCGATTCTTTCCTTTGTTTAACATTGTTGCACACTTTAATTGTTGCACTAAATCTCTTTTTGAATTGTTGTCATTATTAACTGTTTCCTTTATTGTTTAAAAACTTTCCACTGTATTCACTACCTCTCATTCCTCCCTCTCTTTTTTTCAAAATAGTTTTTTTCCTTTTCTCTTTGCAAATAGGGGCTGGAAACTTTATCACAGACCTAAATCTGTTTGCCAGTAATTCAGATAAACTTTGGATTACTGACAAAATTTATTCATACTAATTTATAATTGGTGCATTTAACTTTGCACTTCTCTGAGTGAAAACCTACCTCAGTGGCAATCTTGTCCTTAGTGAAAGACTTCATGTGTGTTACTTTGCTTCTTGGTGCTTTCTAATTAAATGGAAGGCTGACTTCAAACGCTTCATTTTCTGGAGAAGTACTGGTTTCCCATTTCATCATCCATTTCAGAAATTGCTGTCATCTCCAGAGAAATGATTAATTTGTTTTGCTCAGCCTCCTTACTTTTATTTGAGTACTTTTTTTGTTGTTGTTTCCTTCCTTCCTTCCTTCCTTCCTTCCTTCCTTCCTTCCCTCCTTCCCTCCTTCCCTCCTTCCCTCCTTCCCTCCTTCCCTCCTTCCCTCCCTCCCTCCCTCCCTCCCTTCCCCTTCCCCTTCCCCCTCCCCCTCCCCCTTCCCTTCCCCTTCCCCTTCCCCTTCCCCTTCCCCTTCCCTTCTTTCGATAAAATAATGCAATTTTAGAGTTGGGGGGGGGGGGTGTTTATCCTCTGTGGTAAAAAACTCCATGTAGAAAGTGCTAGGTTTCAAAAATACTTAATTGGGGTTTTTTACAATTTCTTCTTGAATTATCATATTGAGAGATGTCTTTGATATCCCTTGTCCCATTCCACATTGTTGTGAGATTACTTTGAGATAAGAGGCTGTCTGCTTTTCTTCAAAGCTAAACAATTTTTGATGGTGACCACTGAGTTTCGTGTTAAAGCTCCAGAATAATTCCACGATTGTGGATTTGAGGACTTTTTATGCGACTTGTGTGTTGTGGGGTCTCTTGTCTGCGTATATTATTTTAACAGATCTCTGTGAAAATATAAAGAATTGGTTTTTATTTACTACAGTATTGTAGTTAGTTGTAATAAGATTGATGCTTAAGTAATTAGTTCTAAAATTAATATAATTTTTCACAATGTTCTTTTGATATGTAAATTATTGAGCTAAAACAAAGATTATAACAGCAGACCTGACAATGTAAGATATATTTGTATGCCTCCTTCACAAAAGCTGCAGGGAAGTACTCACATCATTCTGCATTTTTATTACAATTTCCTTTCAGCTGACAAATTAATAAGTCCTAAAGATATTGACCCTATTGGACGTTATGTAGCTCCAGAAGATCAGAGGAATGTTAGCATGAGATTTTCAAATCAGGTAAGCATAAGCTCAAAATTAAAACATTTTTACTGAAAAAATGTGGCCTATGTGTTATACATGGTCTTCTAACATTACAGTTAAAGTGCTAGGAATTTTTTAAATATATGTCCATCATAGTTGATAGAAGATTGATTGCTTTTAAAGGAAGATTATAACATTGCAGTTTTTGCCTTTAAGTGATGCAATCAAAACAATTCATAAAATGCAAGTTCAAATGGCTGCTAATAGATATGTGTGTTTCTTTAAGATATGTCAGGGAAGCAAGAATGAGCCTTGTTTTTTATTCTTTCAAACTAATTACTATTTCAATGTATTAATTATTTTTCATTTAAAGCCCCTAAGAGGTACAAGGATGAGGTTCTTTTTTAGTGTGCATGGTGTATAGAGATGTTTCCGATTTTGCCTTAAATGCTCAGCAAGTCTGAGTGCCCAAAGATGGGAAATGCTTGAAACAGTGTAATTCAAATCTGCAGCAGATAGGATAACAAGACAGAAATATGGTCTATATGTAGGAACTTTTATTAAAGAGGTAAGAATTGTATATATGGCAACATGTAGCTAAGAGATTTTTTCAGTCATTTATTTCTTGGTATAAGGAGTATATATTTGGTAAGTTCATTGTTCAGCGTTGTGAATATGTTATTGAAGTGTAAAATACATACCCTAAGTTTTATTCCAGGCATTTATCCTAAGATTTATTCCAAGATCAGAAATGAAGAATGTTTTTCATGTTCGATCCAAATGCTGCTTAAAATGCCTGCTTCCCTACTAAGTCCTGTCACCAAGGTGTCTCATTCATAATGAGACTTTCATTGTTCACAGTGCCCTGCTTCTGCCATGTTATTATGAGATAATGAAAGCTCAGTGACTTCATTTCTTCCCAGTTTCCTTCTTTGTTCTTACATCATGGGATGATGAACACTACATAATATGGGAGCTGCTACATTCACATGCCCTTTAAGGGGTGCCAGTAGAAGCCTGTAGCCAGCCAGAGCTGCATGCGGCACATCCAACTTTTTTCTTTTTTCTTCTTTGATTTTTGAAACCAGTAATGCATAATACACCACAGATGAACACTTTGAAGAAAATGATGGCTTGTTTAAAGACACTTCAAGACTTACCAGGAATTCTTGTGGTAGAAAAGCATTTTTGCTATTTTTGGGGGTACCTGTTATATGACAGGCACTTTCCACATATTCAGAGAGAAATAGCCTCTGCCCTGGAAGCTTCCTGGAAGAGATGATAAATAATACAATAGTAATTTATTTTCTCATAATTTACTCCTTGGTGGCCACATTGTGGGTCAGTGAAGAACTTACTTAGTAAAATGCAGTTACCTGGTAAAATTCAGCAATATAATAGGGGCTTTAAAAGCTCAACAGTGTTGAAAGAATAAAAAATAACTTAAGCAGCTTTGTTTTGATGTTTTGCTTCATCTGCAAATGATAAAAAAGCTTTGTCACTGTTAAAAGGGAGATCAGACTAGATGGTTTGTCACTCTCAAGTGGCTACGCAGTCCTCGTTTTTAAGCACTCAACAGTTGTCTAGAATTATTTCAAAGAGCAGTTGTGCTTTACTGAGACAACTTGGCAGAGCTGATGGTTGTTAATCTTTCCCTTTAAAGGCTGCCTTAGCTGCTGAAATTTGCTGAAACTTTGGCAGAAATTTTCATATGTGGGACCAATCATGTTTTCGTTGTTACCAGAATAGGAGAAAGAGAAAGACCTTCCCAGGGTGATCCTTGAGCACACTCTGAGGGGCAAGACTGAAGTTATATTTGAAAGCTAGAAATCAAGAAAGGAGAAGTTTACTTTTTTTTTTCTCTCCCTTTAAACCTAACAATCTTCGTAGAAATCTGACTTAGAGCGATTCAGCAATTCCTGTAGTTGTGTAAGCAAGAGGTGATGAGACAATTTGTCCGTTGTTCAGTAGCTTACAGGTAAATAAATAGAGAAGCTCTGGAATCACCTGGGTCTGCTTACACCTCTCTTATTCCAAGTGATGATAATTCTTTGCTATAGATGGCTGTACTTTTCTTTGACATGTAAACGATAAAACTATCCAAGATACTGCATGTGCTTGTAATGTGGCTGAGAAGAAAGAGAGGCATTTTTGGAATCAGTGGGAATTCCAGCTACCTGTGGCATCAGGACTTTGTCCTTGTAGCCTTTGAGCAGCAGTGTGCAACTTGTGGTTGGTGTCCATGCCCTGCTAACCAGGTGGTTGTGGAATTTCACTGGGATTGTTGCTACTGAAACAGGTGCTGGTCTATCTTGTGTGGTTTTATTATCACATTAGAATCAGAGCAAAATATTTGTTGATACATATGTTTGTTCCAGTTTTGTCATCATTAAGAGAAGATTAAAGAATGAAAGGTAGATGCACAGATGTGTCAAGGTGAGGGAGTTGTGCTTTGTCAGCAGAAGTCTTGCAGTTAAAGTCAGCAAATTCAAGTTTCAGCTAAGAGTCTTGACCTTGCCTTATTTTAATCCACGTTTTAAATTTGCTGAAGCAGTTCGAATGTTTGATGATGCTGTTTTATCTAACTGAGCTAATTTATGCAGGATCAATACTTAGTATTTGCCTTAAAGTGCTAGAAAAATGACTTAAATAAGAAATGCAACCACATCTTAATTACACTTTCAGAAATCAAAAGTAGTTTCTTCTCTTTAATGATGTCTTCTCTTTTCCATGCAGCTAAAGAACTATTTGATTAAGTTGAACAGAAAAGTATTCCCACTTTTACTAAATTTCATTACTGTAAGGAATAAACAAGAATATGTGAGCATTTCAGATGCCTGTATATAAATTTTGTTGAGATGCACTAGTTTAGAAGGTGATGTACCAAAAAGAAGGCTTTTTATATTTTTATTTGAAGCCTTGTGCTGAGGAAGTATTTCTTGAAGAAATGTATTTTCCATGGAGGCATATTTTCATATTTTGGTTGCATTGGGTATAATCCCTATAAACACAATTTAAAAACATGAGTTATTTGGTTTATTTGTGTCTTCAATGTAACTACAAAATATGTCTGATGCCCGCATAATGTTATAGATTTATGCAAGCAATAGAAAGTATTTTTAATGTTCCAACTTTAGTTTTGTAGTTTTGAAGCACCAGTGGAGAATATACTTCTCTGCTAAACTGTTGTTTTTTGGGGTTGGTTTTTTTTAGTATCTAGAAAATGCTGCATATCACTATCATTACTGAAAAGGGTGGCATTTTCATGAGCCTTATATCTGTTATTTTGATCTGTCTTTCTCTACACAGCTACTTGTGATCCTCCAGGCCTTGGCATGTTAAATGACAATGAAAGTAACTTTCTGTGTAATGTTACAATCCCGCTGTTGTACAGAAATATGTGAGGTGGCAGAGAAGAAATGAACAAGGAGTTAACTCAGGCATCTAATTTTTTAGCTGGTGATGCATGCTGCCAGTGAAAAGAAAGGTGACTAGCCGTTTCCATATTCAGGGAGTCAACTCAATTATTTCTTCCTACATGCTAAATTCATTCCTATTAGCATGGTTTCCTGATGTAAAATACTAGTTAGTTATTAGTTAGTATTAATTTCAAACATGAAGTATGTGTATAACAGACAATGCAAGGAAACGCTGTTATCTCCTGTAAAATGTAATATACCTCTCATGTAACTGTAAAGAGAGGCTGTCTGATCAAAATATTTCAGAATAAAGGGTTGAAATAATCAGTTCATTATTTTAAAGTGGGTATTATTGGTTACCCAAGTAGCTGAGTTATTTTACTCTTTCAAAAATGTGTATCAAAACATTGTCGTATCAGGTATTTTTCTTACATGTTGGGGTGAGTTTTTTTAATTAAAAAAAGCCAAACAGTGCAAATGATCAGCAGAAACCTATTTATTATTAATTCCCAAAAACGCATCTTGCAAAGTATTATTGACAGGACCGGTTTCCCATAGTTTTGAGATGTACAGGTTACACTCACGTGTTGCTCTTCCAATGTGTTCACATAGTAAAAAAACACTGCAGTGATGTCTGGCATACTAGTGAATTGTTGAAATAGACATTGTCCCTACTCATGCTATATCAAATGAAATAGTTAGGTGGCAATGTTAATAAATACTTTTCATTATTTTCTAGGGTCCTTTAGAAAATGATTTGGTAGTACATGTGGCCCTGATAGCAGAAAGTCAGCGGTATGTATTTACTTTTATTATGAATGTATGCATTAGGGAAGTGTTGAACAACAGACAAATCAGCTAAAGGTACTCCAGGAAGTGTACTGCTACTTGTGTATCTGCTGCCAAGATAATTGTTAAAACTATACCTGTTCTGTGGTTTGTCATTAAATCTGTTATTTCATTTGTAGCCTACAGGTTTTTCTCAACACCTATGGAATCCAAACTCAGACACCCCAGCAGGTGGAACCAATTCAGATATGGGCTCAAAAAGAACTTGTCAAAGTAAGAAATCTGCATGTAAAATTATTTCTCTATCTATACATTTCTTTCATTACAATAGGAATTTATATCAAGCTATTAGGCTTGTATATCCTGAAGCATGTTGCTTACCTTTTTATGTTACTTCTAACTCTCTTGTAAGACACGCTGACCCTGGTCAGTCATACATGCCTCCTTAGAGCCTCAGTGAATCATGGATGTCCAGATCGTCTATTTTATCTGAATAGGCTTATGACCTGAGCCACTTTCAATAAATAGGGAATAAATAATAGAATTTTAATAATAGCACAGTAGGTAATGTGAATCATGATGGAGAAACAAGTAAATGAGCAATAGTTAAAGATATGGAATAAGGCAGTAGGCATAAAACATCATATACTTTCATAGCATAGATCCTGTAACAGGCATTTTACAGTCTTCTGTAACTGTTTTTTTAGAAGTCCCTTATTTTGACTATAGCCAGTAAGTTTGGTGTTTAAACCCTTTCTCATTTACCCCTTTAACTCAGCACATTTACAGAACTCTGGTAAGAAATTACTTGGATGAAGGAAGTCTTCAGAATCTCCTGTGTCCTCTGTGAAGGCTGTGGGTTTTCCTTTCTCTATACATGCAAGTGCCCTCCTACCAGAGTGCTGTACCCCTTCACTAGAAAGGCTGGCCCTGGTAGCCTTGTCTGTACTGGGCCTTGCTGGTGATGCCGGCTTAGATGCATCTGCTCAGGTGACCATCAAGGCCAAGTGAAACCAGCAGGGGAAGATGAAGTCCTAGAAGGCAGCGGGGGCCTGAGAATGCTGGCTGATACTCAAGGATCACCTGCTCCGATCTCAGGAGCAATGCTTCCTGACAAAATCAAATGGGGCAAGAATGCCAGGAGGTCTTCATGGATAGACATGAGGCTCCTGAACAAACTCAGAAGGAAGAAAGAATCTTATAGAAGGTGGAATTGAGGACAGGCACCTGGGAAGAATTACAGGAACATTGCCCGGGAAGCTAAGGATCAGGTCAGGAAAGCTAAGCCCCAGTTAGAACTGAGTCCGGCCATGGATGTCAAGGATAACTGGAAGGGCTTCTAAAGGTATGTGCCAGAAAAAGAAAGAAAAGGATAATGTGGATCCTCTCTGTAAGGAAATGGAAGACATGGCTACCCTGCATTTGGAGAAGGCTGAGATTCTTAGTGACTTCTCTGCCTCAGTCTTCACCAGCAAGTGCTCTAGCCATGCCACTCAAGTCATGGAAGACAAATGCAGGGACTAGGAGAATGAAGACCATAGGCCCACTGTAGGAGAAGAATAAGGTCAAGTTCTTCCAAGGAACCCAAATGTGCACAGATCCATGGGACCTGATGAAATCCATCCAGGGGCCCTGAAGGAGCTAGCAGATCAAGTTGCTAAGCCACTGTCCATCACAGAATCATAAAATCATAGAATAGTTAGGGTTGGATAGGACCTTAAGATCGTCTAGTTCCAATTCCTTTGCAACGGGCAGGGACACGTCCCGCTAAGCCATGTCACCCAAGGCTCTGTCCAACCCGGCCTTGGGCACCACCAAGGATGGAGCATTCACAACTTCCCTGGCCAACCCATTCAAATGCCTCACCACCCAAACACTAAAGAATTTATTCCTCATACTCAATCTAAACTTCCCCTGTTTAAGTTTTAACCGATTACCCATTGTCCTATCACTGCAGTCCCTAATGAATAGTCCTTCTCCAGCATCCCTATAGGCCCCCTTCAGATACTGGAAGGCTACTAGGAGGTCTCCACACAGCCTTCTGTTCTCCAGGCTGAACAGACCCAACTTTCTCAGCCTGTCTTCATATGGGAGGAGCTCCAGTCCCCTGATCATCCTCATGGCCCTCCTTTGGACTTGTTCCAACAGTTCCATGTCCTTTTGATGTTGAGGACACCAGAACTGCACACAGTATGCCAAGGGAGGTCTCACAAGAGCAGAGAAGGGGAGGATCACCTCCCTCGACCTGCTGGTCACGCTTCTTTTGATGCAGCCCAGGATGCGGTTGGCTTTCTGAGCTGCAAGCGCACACTGCTGGCTCATGTTCATTTTTTCATCAGCCAAAACCCCCAAGTCCTTCTCTGCAGCGCTGCTTTGAATCTCTTCTCTGCCCAGCCTGTAGCTGTGCCTGGGATTGCTGTGACCCAGGTGTAAGACCTTGCACTTGGCATGATTAAACTTCATCAGGTTGGCATCAGCGCACTTCAGAGGTGTGTCAAGGTCCCTCTGGGTGGCATTCCTTCCCTCCAACATACCAACCGAACCACACAGCTTGGTGTCATTGGCGAACTTGCTGAGGGAGCACTCAATCCCACTGTCCATGTCACCGACAAAGATGTTGAACAAGACAGGCCCCAACACCAGTCCCTGAGGGACACCACTCGTTACTGGTCTCCAGCTGGGCATTGAGCCATTGACCACAGCTCTGCGTGCAGCCATCCAGCCAGTTCTTTATCCACCAAGTGGTCCATCTATCAAATTGATGTCTCTCCAATTTAGAGGAAAGGATGTCGTGTGGGACAGTGTCAAATGCTTTGCACAAGTCCAGGTAGATGACATCAACTGTTCTACCCCTGTCCATCAGTTCTGTAGCCCCATCAGAGAAGGCCACCAGATTGGTCAGGCAGGATTTCCCCTTAGTGAAGCCATGCTGGCTGTCACAACCACCTTGTTGTTTTTCATGTGCCTTGGCATGCCTTCTGGGAGAATCTGCTCCAAGATTTTGCTCTCTTCTTACGAGAGCACTCTGCTTCACTGAGTAGGTGCGTCAAGCTGTCCATGGCTGTTTGTCCTGGAAATGCATTTAAAAGACCATGACAGATGCTGCTGTAAAAAATAAATGCATTGATCAACATTTGTGGGTATATTTGTCACAAGCCCTAATATCTGTATGATTACTCGATTCTGATTTACTTCTTTCTCTCATACATCTGTACCCTTCCTCTGAAAAACCCTTGAAAATAGTCCCTCTATGCACAAACAAGCCTCAACAAGCTGTTGGAAGCTGGCAGACCAGTAAGCTGGTGCAGAATCATGGGTGTGCACTTGATGTACTTCATGCTTCCCAACCAGAAGTTCCATTGTGGATCGGGTACATAGATCTTCTGTTTAACTTAGAATTATTCAAATTCTCTCGAACAAGAGTGACAAATTCTGATTGTCCGCGAGCAGTATAATAAGTGTGTTTAGCTTATCAATCCTGAAGTTCCAGACTCTCTGTGTTTCTCTTCCTCTGGTATCCGGATCTTATGGTTGATGCTATTTGTATCATAAGTCTATAGGACCCAGAAAAAAGCAAAATCAAAACCAGAGAACGCAGCAACATATTTCAGACTTTGTCAGTTTGTGAGGATAACTGATGTACCAAGACTGTGCTAGCTTATTTAGAAAAGTGCTTGCCACAAATACAGACTGCCACTAACCTCTGAGTGGTAGTTAAACCAAGAGAAAATAAACACCCTTGTATGCATTCAGCTGTCTTCATTTCTTGACCTGGTTTTGCTCATTAGTCTTCGTGATAATATATTTAAAAATGGAGTCTCTGTTTTAGTATTCTGAAATTTTGTACCTGAAATTCTGGTTTGGCAAATAGATACTCCATAAATTTACTGTTGAAATATGTATTGTTTCTCTCAGTCATCCATCATTTCTTTGGTCTCCCTGACAGAAAGATGAGACCTTCATTAATTTTTATTATCAGTTACATTTCTAGCTGTGACAACTTGTGTGTCAGGAATTGTTTTTCAGAAGCTGGTGAGACATCTGGCAGTTCTGATATTTTCTTTGTACTCAGGATGGGTAGGTACATTTGCCTTGTCAAAGTTTACTTTTAAAAAGAATGTAATGAAATTATTAAATTGCCTTATGCAAAACCTCAGCCTTTTGGGCTTCTAAAGTAGGCAATGATCTAGCCATGAAGCTGATGAGAATTCTGAGAAATGAAGTTGGATATCTGGGCTTACCCAAAAAAACAATACAAACCAAAAAGCAAACAAACAAAAAAAACCTGGTAGTATTTGTCCTACCAGGACAAATTTGTGGGGAAGGGAAGCTAATGCTGAAACAGTTGCCTATATTTTGGGGAAAAGAGGGTTGATCTATTGAGAACATGGATCTCAATATTTACAATTCTGATGCTCTCATTTCTCAGTAGTGTTTCGTATAATTTTATTAGAAACTTTTAAACTGGTCTAGCGGCACATGGTAACAGTTTAAACCTCAAGACTTATAAACAGGCATGTGTCAAAAAAAGTAGTGTGAAAAGAAACATGGATAAGGGAAGACACTGATTAAGGAAAATTACAGATTGAAAGTAAGACTCTGGATCACAGAAACAGATCCACAGAGTCTAGTGGGTGTGAATGAAAGGAAGAAGAGAAGAACAAGAAATTGGTAAAAAATGTATGCAATATATAGAATCATAGAATAGTTAGGGTTGGAAAGGACCTTAAGATCATCTAGTTCCAGCCCACCTGACACAGGCAGGGACACCTCACACTAAACCATGCCACCCAAGGCTATGTGCAATCCGGCCTTGAACACCGCCAGTGATGGAGCATTCACAACTTCCCTGGCCAACCCATTCAAATGCCTCACCACCCAAACACTAAAGAATTTATTCCTCATACCCAATCTAAACTTCCCCTGTTTAAGTTTTAACCGATTACCCATTGTCCTATCACTGCAGTCCCTAATGAATAGTCCCTCTCCAGCATCCCTATAGGCCCCCTTCAGATACTGGAAGGCTACTAGGAGGTCTCCACACAGCCTTCTGTTCTCCAGGCTGAACAGACCCAACTTTCTCAGCCTATCTTCATATGGGAGGAGCTCCAGTCCCCTGATCATCCTCGTGGCCCTCCTTTGGACTTGTTCCAACAGTTCCATGTCCTTTTGATGTTGAGGACACCAGAACTGTACGCAGTACTCCAAGTGAGGTCTCACAAGATCAGAGTAGAGGAGCAGGATCACCTCCCTCGACCTGCTGGTCACGCTCCTTTTGATGCAGCCCAGGATACGATTGGCTTTCTGAGCTGCAAGCGCACACTGCTGGCTCATGTTCATTTTTTCATCAACCAACACCCCCAAGTCCTTCTCTGCAGGGCTGCTTTGAATCTCTTCTCTGCCCAACCTGTAGCTGTGCCAGGGATTGCTGTGACCCAGGTGTAGGACCTTGCACTTGTCATGGTTAAACTTCATCAGGTTGGCATCAGCGCACTTCAGAGGTGTGTCAAGGTACCTCTGGGTGGCATTCCTTCCCTCCAGCGTACCAACTGAACCACACAGCTTGGTGTCATCGGCAAATAAAGTATTTCTGTAGTGGAAGTACAGTGGAGGAGAGTAGCACAATACTCCATAGGCAAAGACTGGTAACAGCAAAATGCAGAAATAGATGGTGTGAAAAGACTGCTTTAGTTTGGTTCACCCTCAGAAATCAAGCCCAGTCCAGCCTGCTTTCACAGCCCTTTCTTGCTAGTAGCAGCTTTGATACTTCAGAATTGAAGAGCACTTTATCCACAAAGCCTACTTGAAGCAGCTGGACTTGCCTGTAATTGTCGTGTTCAGATATTTTGGTGCTGAATCTGAACTAATGCTTTGTTTGTAACAGACCAAGGTGGAAAGCTATTACTAGAAGGTGAAACTGCTGTAGTAGACTGTAGAACAACATGAGGCATCAAGCGGAAGAAAGAATTTTCAGGGGGAGAGACAATATCGTACTACTACTGGAGCTTTATTTTTGTGATATTTAGTGTTAAATTATAATGCCTACTGCCATTCTTCTGGTCTCCATTATTTATTGCAAGAAGGGGTTCAGCATTGATTTTGTTATGTAAATAGCTGAGATATTTAAAGGTGTTAGGGCTTTAATGTCTCTATTCTTTTCCCACTTGAGTGTGGTTATTTAGTCTGGATGAACATCTGATGTAAGTGGCAATGTTTATTTTCCTTCTTGAATAATTGTTGTACTAATGCAGAAGCCTAGGCAATATTAGGAAGGCCCCGAGCAGGCAGCAGCAGAAAGTTGTTTTATGCGGTGTTAGTTCAAGTACTCTCTTTCATCTCCCTCTGAATTATCTTCCTATAACATAAAAAATCAGAATTCTGTGTGTTCTGAAGTTTTAGTCATGGTGGGTTACTTACCTAAACCAGCCCAAATAAAGAAAAAAATGGCACCTTTCAGTCTGCTTTCACTGATATGTTTGTACTGTCTTGCTTACAGCTTAGTTGGGCTTTGTTTATAGTTTTATTCTCATGCACTGTAATAAGTGAAGATTCTCTCTTTAACATGCAAGTCTTATAAAATTATATCAGTTGAAGTAATACTAGCATACATAATCTAACTCAAATAATAATCCAGCAATGAATGAGACACTTCCCTCTTGTGCTGTTGATGCACTAATGTGCAGGCCTTTACTAAAATTTAAATAAAGGTCTTTAAAGGGTTTCTATATTGCTGTTTTACCTTTTTATTCACGTTCGGAAAAGCATTACAGGAGGCAAGACTGGCCAGACAATAAATGCAAATAATCCTTTAAAAAATTATTTCAGTGAGCAAGTTGAGGATTTAAAAAATATTTTAATTATATAAACCAGAAAACATCATAAGAGTAAGAAAGCAAAGGTAAGGCATAATGGAGGAAACAACAAGTTTGAGTTGCATTTGAAACTGCAAATAAGCAGGACTCCAGGGCTTTGCCCAAGACCAGAGTTGCATCCATGTGTCCTAATCCTGGATCAGGACCCTATGCGGTACTTCTGCTCACCCTTACTGAACAGCTGTCTTCTCAGGTAAACCCGTAGTAACTGTATTCTTACTTCATAAGTAAGGTAAAAATCCTTCATCCTCCCAGCACTGTGAAAGGAAGCAAAGAAGGAAGGAAGGAAGAAGAGGGAGTATTAAATCACATCTACAGCAGAGTACTGGTGTGCAAGAAGGGGAAGAAGATGCTTGCGCTTGCATCTTGTGTTTCTTTCTTCAATTACTTTGTTGGTTCCCCTTTGCTGTAAAGTTGCCTATTATCAGAAGAATTCAATTTGGTCTTTGAACTGTGCATTTACTAAATCTAGTGCTCTTCTGCTTGATTTATTATTCTATATAGATGATCCCAGTAGAAGTAATGACCATGTTATGAATCTTGTTTTCTAAATAAAAGAATACACACAGCTTTCTGTGTAAGCACCAGCAGGAGCATACCAAAGCCATCTGCTAGGTTTCCCTCAGTTTTCATGATTCTTTCTCACAGGCTTACTTCCATTTGGGAGTGAATGACAAACTGGGATTATCTGGAAGACCGGACAGGCCCATAGGATGCCTTGGAACATCAAAGGTTATTGCAATAAATGTTATTGGTACTAATGTGTATTTCAGCTAAATACTGAATTAGCCTCTGAGTGATTTTAAATAGAATTGAAATGAAATTTTATTTTATGCGTGTATCTTAAAGTCCTTATAATGCATTTTGCTGTGATGCATGTGTGTGCTCTTAGTGTTAAACTGTCATACATTTCCTAGACATCCAGTTCCAGCAATACTGGGCCAAAACAGGCTGGATGGTGGAGAAGTGAACTGCTTTGACTGAAGGAGAATGTAGACCTGCATGCCTAAGAAAAACCAGAGTACCTAAAATTAGATGTGTAGGTTTTAAATATTTTGAGTTTTTTTAAGTCATCTGTTCTATGTTGAGTATTGCTTTCATAGTTTCGAAATACCTTTTTTCCTTTTCAGCTACTTCACTGCTTCAGATATTTTAAATAAAAGATTAATTGAAGCTTTTTCTCCCCACAGATTTATCGGATACTAGGAAAGACTGTAGTTTGCTACTCAATCATTTTTGATCTAAGTGATTTTTACATGTCTCAGGATGTTATGATGCTGATTGATGACATTAAGGTATTAATCTATAACTTTCATTTGAGAAACTGATGAAAATAGAGTCTGTAGAAGATTCAAATGTGAAGTTTGATAAAATAGAAGACTGAAAGGGGAACACTCTATAGTGTGTATTCTTCCAGTACAGAAATAAACTTGCAGCTTATGCTGGAAGATCTGCAAAGGTGAATATCCTTGTCAGCTGTCACATAAGGAGTTCTTATCTCTGACACAAAAACTCACCCAGAAGTGACTGGGAATGCTGTAATGCAGCAAACAGATTATCATTTGTTGCTTTGGGAAAGCAAATGCTCTTGGCTGAAAAAGGAATGAGGCGGATCTGTTTAAGGGGAATACCAAAGCCTTACCTGGAGGAAACATTGCTCAACTTTGCACAAATATTACAGATTGTCTCCCTTCCCTGATTGCAAGGCAGGCAGCAGAGTAAAGCTGACCTGCCATGTCCCCTCTGCTGGAGCAGGTACTTTCAGTGCTAGGAGGTGGCATTGGTTAGTCCATATTAACGGCCAAGATTCAAGCCCTGCATTCCCATGCATGCTCTCTAGGTCATTGCATGCAGCACAGTACACCACACTGTCTAGTAGTATAGTCTGTGCTAAGAATATTTTCAGAAAATTGGTGAAATACCAGTGTTTGAAAACAGCTACTTTTTGAAGAAGTCTTGTTGGAAGTTTGTTAGCTTTTTTTAATCTGCTTGTTTTTTCAGTGTTGTTAGTTTAAGATAGCTTTTTTAGTATCTTGTACTGTATATTCTGATATGCTTGTGGGTTGTGGTTTGGTTTTTTAGGGGGTTGCTTTGTTTTGGGGATTTTTTGGTGACTAATGTATTATTTCTTACCTAGAATGCACTGCAGTTCATTAAGCAGTATTGGAAAATGCATGGTCGTCCACTGTTTGTTGTGCTTATCCGTGAAGACAACATAAGGTAGACAGCAAGAGCAAGATGTGCATCATTTGCAGGGTGACACTTACCTAATTGCAAGATTAATGGAGTTCTGTTTCACATTTCAGAGGGAGCAGATTCAATCCAATATTAGATATGTTGGCAGCCTTTAGAAAGGGAATTGTTGGAGGAGTAAAAGTTCATGTTGACAGAGTACAGGTATGATATTTTTGCTGATTGTTGTGTTCTTACCTCCTACTGTTGGTATACGTATTACTTAGAAGTACATGGGAAAAAAATATACTTCATTTAATATCATAAAACTGAGTCAAGACCCAAGCCATTTGTTACAGTTTTTGTTTTATCTCAAAAGAAACACGTGTTTATCATCATTCCTTTTGCTGAGTCTTTTGAAAGTGATAATCATCATACAGGATTTTCAAAAGGGAAAAAGTGTTTTTTATGGTTGGCAGTCTTGTGAAATTACCACTGAAAGATAAGTGCACCATGTCAAGCACTGAGGGATTTTTTTTGATTAGATAATCAATGAAGAGTGAAAAAGGTGCTTTTTATATATATATATTAAAGTTCTTACAATGACTAAGATCTAGTTTTAATGTCTGTGCTGTTTTGAATTAATCTTAAAGCACTTCATTAAAATGTGAAAATTACAGAGTCAGGTGCTGGTTTTAACAATACTTGTATATGCTGGTTAAATCTTAGTTAATACCAACTGAAGGACCCTTCTCTTGATTAGAGAAAAGGCCAAAGACACTGTTATGATTTCTTGTTCCCTAGAAAATCATGAATTTCTTAAAGAGCTGGGTCATTTGTAAATTAAATCCTCAGAGTCATAAAGAATTAATCTTAAAAATAATCTTAAAAATTCTGATGTATCTCTACTGGTCACATAGAGGTCCTTTAGTCTTTCCTGCTCCCATTGACTTTTCGCATAGCAAATGCCACATGTTCTGTCTACAGCATTGTTGTGAGTTGTTGTTGGGTTGGGGTTTTTTTTTTTAATTGCAATGTCTTTCTTGCCTTACATTTGATTAAACTGATCTATTATGAGATGAGATATTTTTCAATCAACAGAATATGTCTTTATTTTAAGCACTACGCTGTTACTTGTTTCATTGGGGAGGATTTGGGTAGAGAAGGGACATGTTTAATTCATAGTGTTTTCTTAAATAATTTATCTATTCCAACAAAATGTGTGTGGAATCTTTGTGAATTTCACTCTGTCATTTAGATGCATATGTGTGAATGTGCCTAGAGACAGAATGTGTGGGTCTAATGGAGTGAACATGTTTTTTGACTTATAAAACGTACAAAATCTAATTAAAAAATGCATATGCTTAGAAGACTTGCAGCTCTTTTCTCATTTTCACCTTCATTGTGGTCATGTGCTCAAGCAGATCTGCAAGTCAAAGAGTGGATGACACTAGCAATAAAAGCAAAGCTTTTTTTTTATATTCAGCCATCTCACAGTGTACTAGATCCTTATTTTACTGCAACATGTTTTCAATGAAAATGGAACATAAAAGTTGACAGTACAGTTTTATTTAGCTAATGAGAACCAGCACAAAGCAGTCTTAAAAATGCTTTATATACCACGTTTCTTCTGGCAGTGTCAAAATAGGAAATTCGTAAAAATGTTGAGTTAAAGAACTGTAATGTCTATGTCAGATAAATGCCCCATTGAATTTCCAGTATGTCATATTCTGAGACAGAAGTCTCTGTAAGCTGCATTTGATGTGCAGACTTAGGGCAGGCATGCTTGGATTAAGTAATGACTGCAGGGGAGGAAATGCCGTGATGTGTTTTCCTGAAACATCACTGAAACTGAGAGGAAAACTACCCATTCTTCTGCAGTCCCTGAAATAACAAGTCCAAAGGAGGGCCACGAGGATGATCGGGGTCTGGAGCACCTCTCATATGTAGATAGGCTGAGAAGGTTGGGGCTGTTCAGCCTGGAGACCAGAAGGCTGCGTGGAGACCTCATAGCATCCTTCCAGTATCTGAAGGGGGCCTATAGGGATGCTGGAGAGGGACTCTTCATGAGGAACTGTAGTGAGAGGACAAGGGGTAACTGGTTCAAACTTAAACAGGGGAAGTTTAGACTGGATATGAGGAAGAAATTCTTTACTGTAAGGGTGGTGAGGCACTGGAATGGATTACCCACGGAAGTTGTGAATGCTCCATCGCTGGCGGTGTTCAAGGCTGTATTGGACTTAGCCTTGGGTGGCATGGTTTAGTGTGGGGTGTCCCTGCCTGTGTCAGGGGGGTTGGAACTAGACGATCTTAAGGTCCTTTCCAACCCTAACTATTCTGTGATTCTATCATTACCTACCATCCAAAACATGGGTATCATGCAGGACTCTAAGAAATGCGAATTCTTGATCTCAGATGTTCTCATCAGATCTGGTTTTTTTTGGCAGGCAGGGGGGTGGACATTGCTTGATTTCACTGTATGTTGCAGGCAAAAGAGCAGCAGAACACCAGTAAAAGAGACGGCAGGTCCAAGAGACTTCTGCTGTCTTAAGTGAGATCTTAAGAGGCAAGATATTCTGAAAGTAAAGACATTTGGAAATGGAAAGAAAGAAACTACTTGCTCAGTGGAAACAACAACCAACACACTGAGAATAGAGAATAACTATATAGTTATGTACCTTTCTGTATCTTTTTTATTTTTTCAATTTTTCATTTCAGACACTAATATCTGGAGCAGTTGTTGAACAACTTGACTTCCTAAGAATCACTGAAACAGAAGAGTAAGGCTATGTGCAAATAATAATGATGCTATTTCATAATCAAGATATTTTCTATACTACGAAGAAATTATTTTTTTTTTTTAAGGGCTCCTGTATTTAAGAGGTTGGAGGAGTTGGATCTTCCAAAACATTCAAAAGTCAAGAGACAGTCTAGTACTCCAAATGCTTCTGAACTTGAGCAGCAACCAGATGTAAATATTAATGACTGGAAAAGCAAGTCAACATATGAGATCCTGCAGAAATTTAATGTAAGAAAACTTAATAAAAATACAATATAGCTTCATTTTCATGAAATGAGAAATAATGTGCTGTTATTTTTAACAGCAGCCTTCTTTGATCAACATGATTTGTGTCATGGTTCAATGCTATTAGTATAACTAGGAACATAAAAGGTCTGGTGTTCTGCTTCATACTTGGGAAATCTTCCTCTTTACATTTTCCTCTTTACTTCTGGCACTTCATGCTGTAATTCTTGGCTTCCGTTCTCCCATCTACCCAAATCTTCTTCTGGTAATAAGTGACCATCTAAAAGGGGGTCTATTTGCTGTATCATTATATATTTTATTGCTGGACTAAAATTCAAAAGACTTCATTAGTTGGTATTCACTTGATAGACTAGAAACGTCTTAATGATACCAAGGGAAAGTTCCAATCTGGCACTTCTTTTTTTTTGTTTGTTTGATTTTTTCTTTTGCATCTAGAAGAAGGCTACTCCCAAGTGTTTCTAGATCCAGCATTCGATTGGAACACACAAAATACTCTGCTTGGTTCACTATATCATTACAAGTATTTTTCCTGTAAATGACCGTACCCAGGAACAGAAAATCAGGAAACATTTCTATGGCCAAATAAGTGCAACTTAATTTGATCTACTGAGAAGCATCTGCAAGCAGCAGTGACAAAAATACAGCATACATTGGATTTAAAATAGTTGTGATGTCCCCTTGAAAATAAACTCTGTAGATTTTTTTTTTTTTTATTAGAAAAAGAAGGGCCCTCTGAAAACCTGAAGGCTGTTTGTGGTTATGTTGTTGCTGGATTGTTGTTTTTTTTTTAAGGACTGCAATTGTCTAGCAAGTCAAGCATTACTCTCAAGTATATTGCTTAAAAGGGAAGGACCGAATTTTATCACCAAGGACGGTAAGACCTTCTTTCATTTGATTGTTCTGAGTTTTTCAGGAAGCAGCTGTATGTTTAGTTGTAATGAACGTGAATAATGGCCATTTTGCCATTAGCCACACTAATAAATAGCTACACTACCGCAGTTGTAGCTGTTTTCTCTGACATTTAAAGAATTTTCTGCATTAAATGGAACATGCAAATTCATAGTGTAGTGAGGAGTGAGCTGCTAAATATATGTCTAGGCTGTTCGTAGGCTGGTGCTGTAGCTGGTTGCAATTTTAAACACACAGATACAAAAAATAGGGGACTTGACCTTGTATGCAAAACTGAAACTAAAGACAAGTTGTGTGTCTGTAACACACTGAAATGTGTGAAGCTTTATACTGAATTTTGATTTTCCTTTTATGTTATTCAATGTATCTGTGAAGCATACTCTTGTGTTATAGTTTTCTATTAAGAGCACAGGATTTAAATTCACATAAATTAGTTCAGATGAGACTACTGTGGCTTGTGACTTTCGTAGTGCAAAGCTTGAGGTTGTTTTTTTTTTTCTTTTAAGGCTGCTTATTAGCTGCTTTTGTATATATTTCCTGAGAAAAAAGAGAAATGTTGAGTTCAAATAATATCTTAGTTATTCATCAAGTAGTGTAACTTACCATCTCATGTTACATAACCCTGCTTCATAATTTTGAGATAAGGCAGCTGGTTCTTGTGATGAAGAGTTGTCATTTTGACATAAATATACATTATATACATATTGCTATATGTCCTGGGTTCAGCTGTAGCGTTATTTTTCTCCTTCCTGCTGGTACAGTGCTGTGTTTCTGAGTTTAGTCTGAGAACAGTGCTGATAACACACTGATGTTTTGAGTTGTTGCTAAAGTAATGCTTACTCCAATCAAGGACTTTTCAGTCTCTCATGCTCTGCCAGTGTGGAGGGGCACGGGAAGCTGAGAGGA
Source organism: Ara ararauna (assembly GCA_028858755.1). NCBI lineage: Eukaryota > Metazoa > Chordata > Aves > Psittaciformes > Psittacidae > Ara > Ara ararauna. The sequence goes on along the minus strand of CM054410.1, from coordinate 707,518 downwards.
AGCAGAGACAGAATACCTCACTCAAACTAGCCAAAGGGGTATTCCATGCCACAGCACATCGTGCCCACTATATAAACTGGCGGGAGTTACCTGGAAGTCCCAAATCGCTGTTGCATCCAGCTGGGTGTCAGTTGGTGGGTGGTGAGCAGTTGTATTGGGCATCACTTGTGTTTATTGTTTTCTTTTCCTTTTCCCCTTTTAGTTTTATATGCTCTCCCCTTGTTATTTCCCTTATCATTGTCATTTTTGGTGGTGGTAGTAGTAGTTTTGTATGGTACCTTACTGACTGGACTGTTCTTATCTCGGCCCATGGGTTTACATTCTTTTGATTCTCCTCACCATCGGTCTGGGAGCCAGGGGGAAAAAGGAGAGATTGAGTGAGCAGCTGCATGGTCTGAGTTACCAGCTGGGCTTAAACCACAACACTGTATTAAAAACATTATGAAAAACAACGTGAATTGGAATAGAATTCATTGCCTGATACACAGTGCATTAGAGAAATACAGTGTGACCCCAAAGTCACAGTGAGAAATCTGTGTGTTCAGCAGGTGTACCCTCTGAAGCCACCGTTATCTGTGCTGTTGTCACGTTTTGAGAGCCTCCGTAGATTTCTTTAGTTCTTTGTAGGGCGTGTCTTCTGTGCTCTGGAAATGACTTGAGGTAGACTTCCTGACCTCTGTAAGCAACCAGAATAGCAACTTTTGACCAGCAGATTATGATGAAGAACTTACTTAAAAACTCTCTTGAAAAAAAAAATAATACTGCTCTGCCTCTGGCTGTTCAGAGGTAATTTTTATAGACCTTTTGGTGCTATCCCACATGGAATAGTGGATGATGGTGACTCAGACAGATGGTCTGAGTCATTGACTCTCCTATGACTGGAGACTAAAGAGACCAGCGTTAAATAATAAAATAAAGTCAAATAAAAGTCAAGTAAAGTCAAAATTATGGAATGTTTGTCACCACTTTTACGTTTAACACAATGGTCCCCACTTGACCCATGCACAGTTGAAGAGATGTCAGTAGCACACACTGATGCACTATGATCAACTATGGGCTACAGAAGAATGGTATCTATTCTGATGAATGTAATTCATGTACTTCCTGCATTTTCTGAATCCTGAACTGCCTACGGTGACTTAGAAGTACTGCTCTTCCCATTTCCTGCCCTCCACTTTTAGGTGATGTCTGTACACCATGATGCTACTTTAATACATAACACTTCACAAAGCGTTCTTTGGGGTTTTGACACACACACAGCTTAGAGAAGGAGAGTAATAGATCAGTAATAAAACGTCATCTCTATCTGTCCCATATTCCCTGCTGTACTTTGCAAGAAGGATAAATAGTTTCACAAGAATAGTGATGTAACACACCTAAAGATCAAAGCTAGCTCACACAGTCACTTAGGTGTTTTTGCACGCACCTTATTGTAGTTATTCAGGGCAGAGCTGCAAAGTGGTGAAAGATCTTGTTCACGCTCTCCCAACTTCCTGTAAAATTAAAGTCTCATGTCCTAGATGATTAATCAGATGATTTATTGTTCATATACTAAGCTGAAAACAACTTGTGTCTTGGATGTCAGCTGTTACAATCTTTGTCGAAACATAACGCCACTTCAGTGAACTACACTGTTAAGGACAAGACCTGACTAGACCCTGTCAGTTTTAGCTCAACAAAGAAGCAAGACAGTGGAGGCTGTATCTACATGCCATATCCAAATGTAATCAGCAGTTTGAGGCTGTACCTTTTCATAGGGATGTACTTTTATAGGCCAAATCTGTACATACATTAATTTTCCCCCAAGATTGCAAGAATAGGTGGTATAGGTTTCTTTGTAGCACGGGCAGCAAATTTAGCTGAAACCTGGTTTGGCTTCTTGCATAATAGCATACAGCTGGGTGATAGGGGAGACTTGATTGTATCTAAATTTTAAATGTTAAACACAGTGGGTAAGTGCTTTACTAAAGCTGTTTCAAAGTTAACTGATCTCATCAGATTTACCTTATTACTATTAAATGCATATGTGCATCTTTTCTGCATGTGTTTTATTTGTGTTTTGGTTTGTTTTTAATGCATTTAGGTACTGTTGCTGAACATATTGAAAGAATCTATAGACGAGCTGGCAGCAAAAAGCTCTGGTCTGTATACATATATCATGTTTCTTTTGTTTTGCACCAGTTTTTCTTCCTAATGTGTTTATACAGTAAAGCTGGAAGACAGATCCTTACACACTTAAATGGGGGAAAAAAGACAGCTTTACTAACAAAATTGTATCAGTTCACTGGAGCTGAAGATCTGGTCTATAATGCTTAAAAGAAAGAAAAAATAAAAAAGCGGCATTTTCCTACTGTTATCTTTTTAAATATAAAAAGGGAGCAATAAGCTGATTTTGCTATGAGTGCTATTGCAAGTGTACAGTTCTTGTTTAATAATGAGAAAAGAATGCTAATATTCTTATTTATTACAGGGGATGATTAAATAGTATCAACCGCTTTGTGCAGCAAAGCTGGTGATCAAATCAGTTGGTTTATTGCCCTGAAATAATTTACATTGAGGCTGACTTTGTCAGAGTAACTTTAAAAGGTTTCAGCAAGTCAGTTGGTATTTATATGTTGTTTATTAATTAAGCTCAGTAGAAATTTCATTTCCTTCTCTCAAAGAAAGGAGTTGAGCCTGTCCTGAATTCTATTTTCTTGCTCTGTCACTATCCCTAACAGATGAGGCTGTAAATGTAAAAATTTATTTTCGGTTTTCATTTTAGTCTGTTCATACACTTAAATGGGCCTTTGGCAATAATAAGGTAGAACCAAAATACCTTGCTGGTAATTTTTTGTAAAGAACAAAAATCAAAAGTTTTTTTAGAAATAAAGCATGTAAACTGTTTTTCGTTTCTCTTCCATGGTTGCCACGTGACATACATATAGGTTGGTGTTGCGCTACAGTGCTGCATTTGCACAGAAATTTTCTTCTTCTATAACCCCACATATTACTACTTTACTGGTACATGGCAAACAGGTAAAGTGCCCAGAAGTCTGAAATGCAGCTCTGTGATTTTTTTTTTTTTTTTTTTTTGCTTATTTGCATTCTGATAGTATCAGCTAACGAATTTTTTTAAATGCTTTGCTCTTGATCTTAGGAAGTGCTTTGCAGTTTTCACAGGAAGCAACATCAACTGTTTGAATTTTTTACTAATACTATAAATGACTACAACACAGTCATTGTCTGTGGATAATGATTTTTAGGCGCCTCAAAGCCCAGGATAGAAAAGCTCAAATACAGGCCTATTAGGTTTGTATTTTGTCAGGAAATTATTGTTAAAAGTTTTTGTATCTTTAACCATTAACTGGATAAAATGTTTTTCTTAGAAGTTACAACTAGTTTTCAACCTTGCAATTTACACAAGTCTCTTCTCTTCATGCTACACGTGTGAAATGTTACCTCAGCATGTAAAACAAAACAAAGCCTTGGTGTTGTGTATTGTACTTACAGAATCTTTATGAGTCTTCCTCAGAGTAAAAAATTGCCAAGGTTATCTTGCAAAACCATGAAAATGGCACAGAAAAGAATCTGTTTTCAGGATGATGCTGAGAAAAATCAACAAACTTTTTATGGAGCTGGTAGTTTAATGAGTTCTAATGAAATTTAATTTCGATCCATTAACCTGTAGCTTGACTAAAAACTGAAAATCCATAAAAGATTACATAAAATCTGATCCTAATTCTGTATTATAAATAATGTATGTGTTCACAGAGTTAGTTTCGAGATCTCTGCTGTTGCAGACTTCAAATATACATAAATTCATTGAACTAGCTTTTGATATATAGTGGGATTGCTCTGTTTTCTGCCCTCAGGTCTGTTGTGCGCTTCGCAGCGAGTCTTTTAGGTAAACTAGTGGACAGCCTTGCACCATCTATTACTAATGTTTTAGTGCAGGGCAAGCAGGTAAGTCTTCACTCCTCAGAAATATATTAAGGAATGGTAACAATGAAACTAAATAAATGGGCTTTTTAATTTTTAAGGCATCTGATGCTTCTTTTAAAAGTACCCAATGACTTAAAAAAATCCTTACTGGAGAAGAAAAGCCCAGGGAAAAATAAGGATATATTTAATACTTGCATATAGTATGGGGTGATAAATTTATTTAATGACAGACCAATACTCAAAATACAGTTCAGCATCTATATAAGAAGGGAAGATTATGATTCCCATAATTCCTTAGATTTTATATATATAATATATATGCCCTTTTATTTATTATTTTTATATATATGCCCTTTTACACAAACGTAGATGGAATAATCAAGTAATAAAGCTTATTTTTAAGACTTACTTAATGAAGATGTAACTATTCTGTCTGGTAACATATGAATGGCAGCTGAGCAAAGTCTTTCAAGGTTTCAGTTTTCTGTTCCAAAGTTTAATTATCACTGTTTCTTCCTTTCCTAAGGAGGACTTTTTTTTTTAACTTCCAGCACAATTGTAATTGCATTCATGAAGAACTATTTTCAAATAATAGTAATGGAGTATTATGTATTTTTGTGTTAGAATACATCTGTATGGATACTTGCCTATATGCTCACTAGTATGACAGATTTGTCTTTGTCTTTACTCCAAACTGAGGTCAGGGTATGTGCTTCTGGCGCTATGCAGAGCTGTAGAGGAAGCTGCGCCTTGCATGCAGCAGGATGTGTAGCTGTTTATTTCCAGCTTTTTAACCTCACTTGCCTTCACTGATCTCTTTGTAATAATGATCTTTCTTATCGGAGAAAAATGATATGTTGCTGTGTTTTACTGTCATCATTAAAAGCAAATCACACTTTTAACAGAGTTCATTTTTTTGTGATTAAACAATCCAGTACCTGCAGTATATTTTCTTAAAATGAAGTCTGTAACTTCTAGGATGCTATAAGAAATAAGAAAACAAAACTATGAATTTCATTTGAAACCTTAAGCGAGCTCCATAACTGAAATGTCAGAAATGGAAGGCTATCTAAACCTAGAGTACAGTCATGATTATACAGCCAGATTTGAAACCAAAGAAGTAGGCTTTTATTTTCATTTTCATTTGGAAAAATATATTTCATATTTACTGTGGCTTGTAGTGAAATCTATTATTTTAATAGCTTCCAACTAACAATATTAACAAGCTTCAGCCATTGACATAATTTATTTTTTTTTATTGTGAGAATTTAACAAGAAAAGGAGAGTTCATGAAGTTTCATTTCAGAATTGCTTCTGTGGTGCTTTTATTCCTGTGTATATCTTCTGAATTGTTTTCAATATAATACAGGTGACACTTGGAGCCTTTGGCCAAGAGGAAGAAGTTATTTCTAATCCCTTATCCCCAGGAGTGATTAAGAAAATCATCTATGAAAAATGTCATTTACAAGATGAAAGAGAAGCTGTAGTTCAGCAGGAGCTTGTCATACACATTGGCTGGATCATCTCCAATTCACCTGAACTTTTCAGTGGCATGCTGAAGATACGGATCGGGTCAGTAAGATCAATCTTTTGTTGATCTTAGTGCTAGTATTGCGGGGGAAGAGAGATTGCTGCTACCCTGCAAAAGTGGTTTATGCAAGATGATGCAGCAAAACTTGCATACTTCAGTTTTGCATTGCTTTAAATTGCTGTGCCAAAACCAGTTACACAACTAAGCTCAAGTTTGCTGTTTGAGGGCTTGAAGTGGCGTGGGGCAGTACTTGCAGTAGCCCTTTCAAAGCTTTCCTGCAGCTAGCGCAGTGAACTACACAGTTTTTCAGAGCTTGATCCCTTATCATGTCAGGGCTTTAAAACCAAAAACAGGGTAGCAGGGTTAGATGCATTCTGTACAGCAAATCAGCAGTGGTCACCCTGTCCTGCCAGCAGCAGAATGTTCTGCCTGGCTCTTCTAGTGGCCAAGGAAGCATGATCACCTGGCTGACCAGACTGTGTGTAGCTCTATCATACATACTGTGACATTCCATTAGCAGTGCAGTGGATTGAAGGGGTTCTCTTTTATATTGCAGCTGGCCTTACAGGCATACCCAAAGTAATGAAGTATGCACACAAGCATATTAGTGGTGCTCCTGAGACAAGCTGCCTAATTTCCTACCTGGCAGCAGACACTGGGTGCTGTCCAGAGTTTCCCAGTTGCAGAGTGGATACAAATTCTGGTCACAGTTTGCTGTCTGTGCCTGGGCAGCAACACAATCTCTACAGAAATCTTTTTATTCTGTACTAGGTACAGGTATGATGTGCATACTTAAGGCTGGTAATTAGCACAGATTTCCTTACTGGTAAACCTGTGATCTCAACACAGTGTGCTAGGAGCAGAATGGATTACACCAAACGAAATGCTGGTTCGTCCTTTACAGTGCCCCATTGTTGCTGCAAAGGCACACTGGGTGTGCTGCTGCCTGCCCACCCATCAGGGCAGGTTAGAGGGACATGGCCAGAGACTAGAGGTATACTGTATTGTAAGGGAGGGAAGAACTGAGAGATAGAGGGGACAGTAAAAGCTTTTACTGTCAGACTTTCAGGACCTGAGGAAGGAAGAAAGCAGGGAAGAGGGCAGTCTCGTATTAAGTCTCCTAGATGAGGCCTTTAAAAGCTTTTTGCTCAGTTGAGCAGTCACCTATGTCATGTTGGTTTGGGGCAAATTAGTCAAGGCTAGAGATTACATAAATGTGATTATCTAGGAAGGATGAAGCATGAATTTGATTCCCTTCTGAAAGCACACAGTTATCCTCCAAGTCAACATATGCTTCTACTTGCATTCTCTGGTTTCTAGTCAGTGTTCAGCTCACAATACAGACTTGTCTAAATCGGTCTTAGAAGTCTGGCAACCATGACCAACAATTCCCTTGGAAACAGTGTTTCAAGGTATTTAAACTTTCTTTTCAGAGTTTCAGCACAATCATTTGCCTAAGAAGATAGCTTGTTCTTTTAGACTGTTTGTAATAATAGCCTTCTGTACTTTAAATGTACTTACCATTACAGCTCTTCAAATATTTCAAGGCACCAAAGGATGCTGCTGATTGATAGTGAACCTGAGTATGTGATATGTCACATAATAAAGACATTGTTCAAGAGCAGTTCTCTACATAGAAAATGCTTAGCTGCCATGGTAAAGAAAAACCTGATTTGTCCTATAAGGTTGCTAAAAGTGTCTTTTCGTTCTTCCAAAAATCCCCAAGCAACCCGGCCCAACTGCATAGTATCCCAATTATAGATACATAAAGCACTCTTGACTGTTAATTTTCTGAATAGTTGTCCAATTCTTTATTAAATAGGTTAGGCTAAGCTATACATATCTCAGGAATCTCAAACCTGAACCAAGTTTAAAACATCATTTACGTACTGGATTGTTCTGTTTAGTTCTTTGATGAGGTGACCTGCAAGCAGTCTGTGCTGGAGTGTTATCATACTCCATGGTATCTATATTTACTTCGCTATCCAGAAATTGGTTATGTTTTCACATTTAGGAAGAGACATACATTTGAATAAGTACTTCTTTGAGGAGGCGATGTGCTACCGAATGAGGTTTACAGAATTAGTACTCATGCTTAAGTAAGTGTTCCGTCTTCTGGATTTTTTCATAGGGAAGATACAGCCTTTCAGCACTGGCAGTAGATACCAGCAGTCTTTTTTCTAGCACACAAGATTCATGTTTCCACTTTAGCACTATATTTCAGTTACTGTAAAACCAAATTCAAATCACCCATATTACATTTATCTACATCTATCCTTTTGCGCTTACATAGTGTGTGTGTACTCTCTACAGATCCATGTTACTCCTCTTTCATCTGTTTCCTCATTCTTTGTAGCTAATCCTTTTGCAATTTTTCTCTTTCGTTCTGCCAAGGTTAGTGCTACAGATTCCATTACCTTTATTTTGGTATAATCACTCACTCCAGTGAGCAAAATTAACCTTCTCAAACACAAACTCCATTCCAGTTTGATAACGATTTGATTTAGTGTCTCGTTACTGACTTGTTTTCAGTATTTCATACTGAAATAGATTAAGTGCTTGACCTACTTATTACTACAAAAAAATTGAATCACCTGACTTTTACCCACCTCTTAACAGTGAATTTGGTAGGAGGTTCACTTGACTTCGCTATGTTTTGTAGGCCACTGCAAAGAGAAAAGACCAGTGAATGACTTCCACACAGATAATTTGAGTCATCAGTGAAAAAAGAGCCAATTCTTAAGCCAGTTTTGTTTGTTAATCTTAGTAACAAGAGAAGGACGCTATTCACCCACTAAAATGAAAGTTCTGTGTTCTGGATTATGTAAAATGCCCATGCTGCCTAATATCTCTTGTATCATGCACCTTCAATGTATAGTCCTAGAAACCTCAAATTTAAAGGAATGTTGGATGAGTTGGCCTGACATCTCAGAATTCCATAAATTCTGTGAATACTAAGAATCCTTCAGAAAAGACTGTGACTTGAGTTACATAAACAAAAACATTCTGTATGTTGTAGGCTAAATAATTAAATGCCCATAGAATGTGGCTATACTGATGGCAAGGTAATGCTCTTAGGAATCTATGCATTTTCTGATAAAGAGAGCAAGGCTCTCTCATGTAACACTGACTTGGTCAGGTGTTACAAATGACTTGTTCAAGGAAAAACTAGCGGATTTTTTTTTCCCTTTTGTAGTAATTCCTGCTTGAACTGAAGCAATATAGGTGGTAAGAGACTGAGCTCCATGCTTGAGTTACCTTGCTTCAGATGTAGCTATACATTATCTATAGCTGGGTCGGTCTGGGAGCTCTGCTCTGGCTGCTCTGTTGGTGGCCAGCGTAGGCACCCAGACAGAGCCGATGAGAACGGAGGCCGCAGTACAGATCTTGGGGTGTAGAGAGTGCCTGCACTGCTCTCCTGAGAGGAGGGTGCACGACGGACAGGGCTGCGCTCTGTGCTCCCTGGTGGAGGTCCTTCACCGTCGCAGCAGGTGGCTGAGCTGCGGGACTCTGTCAATAGGATAAAAGATGCCAGGGAAGCTGAGAGGAAGCAGGACTGCTTGCTGAAGGCCCAAACTGTGCAGGGTCCTCAAGCGTCCGCTGTAGCTCATGGGGGGCAGAAGGAGGCCGCTAACCCAGAAAGCTGGGAAATAGTAACAAAAAAAAACCCAACAAAAAATGAGGAAGAGGACAATTAAAAGCAAGGGGCTTCCTTCTAAATCTGTTGTCCCCACCAAGAACCGCTTTGCTGTCCTGCAGGGGGCTGATGAGGAAACACACTCATACCAGAAACAACTGGCTGATGCACTGCCAAGGAAGATCTCTACTGGTGCTGCCAGGAAAAGGCAGCAGGTCGTAGTAATAGGGGACTCTGCTTAGAAAGGAAGAGAGGCACCCCTCTGTCGGCCTGATCCAGTCTCAAGGGAGGTGTGTTGCCTACCAGGGGCACAGATCAGGGATGTTGCAGAGAGGCTGCCTGCTCTAGTCAGTCCACTATTACCCAGTTCTAGTGATCCATGTGGGTGCTACTGATATAGGTAGCAGTAGCTCGGAGAACATAAAGAAGGACTACAGAGCTCTGGGAGAGGTGGTTAGGGGCTCTGGAACTCAGATTGTCTTTTCATCAATTTTCCAGGATACAGGGGAGGATCTTAAAAAGGCTAGGAGGATTGGCCAGGTTAGTAAATGGTTAGAAGGGTGGTACCATAGTCAGGGGTTTGGGTATCTTAAATACAGGACTCAGTTTAATAGGCCAGATCTACTGGGGCTGATGGAGCTGCTCTGACAACGAAGGGGAAGAGTTGTTTTGGTAGGAAGCTTGCCAGACTGGTCGAGGAAGCTTTAAACCAGATGTGTTGGGGGAGGGAGGCATCATTCCATCCCAACACACCCAGTCAGTTGCCAGCACCTATAATAAATGCTCTGAACAATGTAAAGATATTCCGGCAGTTCCAGACAATGAGCCGGCTTCATTTTAGCTTGGCTAAGATGTCGCTATAGAAATCCCCTTAGCATGGGGAACAAACAAGAGGAATTAGAGATATGTGCATGTCTATGGGGGTATGATATAATAGGCATCACAGAAACATGGTGGGATGGCTCCTATGACTGGAGTGTTGGAGTGGAAGGTTACAGGCTCTTTAGGAAAGACAGGCCTGGTAGGCGGGTAGGGGGAGTTGCTATTTCTGTTAGGGATAGGCTGGAGAGTATGAAACTCTGTCTGGGGCTAGGTGAGCAGTCAATAGGGAGTTTGTGGGTCAGGGATAAAGGGAGAACAGTGATGGGAGACATTACTGTGGGGATCTGTTACAGACCACCTGACCAAGAGGACTCTGTGGATGAAGCGCTCAATAGACAGATAGATAGGAGCAGCTTCACGCAAACAGGCCCTTGTTCTCATGGGTGACTTCAACCCCCCTGATATCTGTTGGAGGGATGGTATGGTCCGGCACAAGCAATCCAGCAAGTTCCTAAACTGTGTGGAAGACAGCTTCATTCTGCAAGCAATAGAGGAGCCGACAAGGAGAGGTGCCATGCTTGACCTTGTGCTCATCAACAGGGAAGGGCTGGTTGGAAATGTGATGCTCCAGTGCAGCCTTAAATGCAGCAATCATGAGGTGGTCGAATTTGAGCTCCTCAGGGCAGTGAGAAGAGCGTACAGCAAACTCACTGCCCTGGAGCTCAAGAGAGCGGACTTCAGACTCTTCAGGAGCCTGCATAGTAATGTTCCATGGGATATAGCCCTAGAGGGCAGGGGGGCCCAAGACTGTTGGTTGATATTCAAGGATCACCTCCTACAACCTCAGGAGTGTTGCATTCCCTCTAGAAGGAAGTGCGGCAGGAGGGCCAGGAGACGTCCTTGGATGGATAAGGAGCTGCTGAGGAAACATCGAGGGAAAAAAGAGGCTTGTAAACAGTGGAAGCAAGGACAGGCAGCCTGGGAAGAATACAGGGATGTTGTCCAGGAAGCTAGGGACCATATTAAGAAAGCTAAGGCCCAGTTAGAACTAAACTTCGCTAGGGATGTTAAAGATAGCAGGAAGGGATTCTATAGGTACGTAGCAAATAAAAGACAGGCTAGGGACAACCTAAGTCCCCTCTGGAAGCTATCAGGAGAACTGGCTACCCTAGATTTGAAGAAGGCTGAGGTTCTTAATGACTTCTTTGCTTCAGTCTTCACTGGCAAATACTCTGACCACATGACCCATGTCTTGAAAGGCAGATGCAGAGACTGTGAGAATGAAGACCTTAGGCCCACTGTAGGAGAGGATCTGGTTTGAGACCATCTTAAGAACTTGAATACGCACAAGTCCATGGGACCTGATGAAATCCATCCGCAGGTCTTAAAGGAGCTGGCAAATGAAGTTGCTAGGCCACTGTCCATCAGGTTTGAAAAAACATGGCAGTCAAGTGAAATTCCCAATGACTGGATAAAGGGTAATATAATCCCCATTTTCAAGAAGGGGAAAATAGATGATCCAGGGAATTACAGACCAGTCATTGTCGCTGCTTTGCCTGCAAATTTCTGGAGCAGATTCTCCCGGAAAGTACTCTGAGGCACATGGAAAACAACAAGGTGTTTGGTGACAGCCAGCATGTCTTCACTGAGGGGAAGTCCTGCCTGACCAATTTGGTGGCCTTCTCTGATGGGGCTGCAGAACAGATGGACAGGGGTAGAACAGTTGATGTCATCTACCTGGACTTGTGCAAATCATTTGACACTGCCCCACATGACATTTTTTGTTTCTTAAGTTGGAGAGACATGAATTTGATAGGTGGACCACTCGGCAGATAAAGAACTGGCTGGATGGCCACACGCAAAGAGTTGTGCTCAATGGCTCAATGTCTGGGTGGAGGCCAGTAACGAGTGGTGTCCTTCACAGATTGATGTTGAGGTTTGTCTTGTTCAACATGTTTCTTGGTGACATGGACAGTGGGATTGAGTGAGCCCTCAGGAATTTTGCCGATGGCACCAAGCTGTGTGGTTCGGTTGATACATTGAAGGGATGGAATGCCATCCAGAGGGACCTTGACAGGCTTGTGAAGTGGGCTGATGCCAACCTGAACTTTAACCATGCCAAGTGCAAGGTCCTACACCTGGGTCACAGCAATCCCAGGCACAGCTACAGGTTGGGCAGAGATGAGATTCAGAGCAGCCCTGCAGAGAAGGACTTGGGGGTGTTGGTCTATGAGAAACTTGACATGAGCCGGCAGTGTGCACTTGCAGCCCAGAAAGCCAGCCGTATCCTGGGCTGCATCAAAAGGAGCGTGACCAGCAGGTCGAGGGAGGTGATCCTGCCCCTCTACTCTGATCTTGTGAGACCTCACTTGGAGTACTGCGTACAGTTCTGGTGTCCTCAACATAAAAAGGACATGGAACTGTTGGAACAAGTGCAGAGGAGGGCCACGAGGATGATCAGGAGACTGGAGCACCTCCCATATGAAGATAGGCTGAGAAAGTTGGGGCTGTTCAGCCTGGAGAGGGCTGCGTGGAGACCTCATAGCATCCTTCCAGTATCTGAGGCGGGGCTATAGGGATGCTGGAGAGGGACTCTTCATTAGGGACTGTAGTGAGAGGACAAGTGGTAATGGGTTAAAACTTAAACAGGGGAAGTTTAGATTGGGTATGAGGAATAAATTCTTTAGTGTTTGGGTGGTGAGGCATTTGAATGGGTTGGCCAGGGAAGTCATGAATGCTCCATTGCTGGTGGTGTTCAAGGCCAGGTTGGACAGAGCCTTGTGTGGTATGGTTTAGTGGAGGTGTCCTGCCCCTGGCAGCGGGGTTGGAAGTAGATGATCTTAAGGTCCTTTCTAACCCTAACTGTTCTATGATTCTATGATTCTATTTCATCATTGATTTTAGAGAATGTAGCTCTGTTTCTATATTAATACATAGAATAAAATTCAGCGCTTGCCTTCAATAATTTGCAAAGCTCTGCCCCTCTGATACCTAAGGCTGAAAAATCTTCACTGGTGGTGTATTTTTATTTAATCAAATCTTTTCTACATGGAGTAGGGAAAGAAAGAAAGATATAGTAGACTGCAAGAAGGAATTTCAAAGGCTAAAACCATAAATAAGCCCTGAAGTCTTTTTAAATGTTAAATAATTGAAACTTCATCTGGCTTTTGTGGGTTTTTTTGTTTAACTCGTCAGCAAAATGCATACACTGTCAGAGCATAATTTTGAGTAGGAGTTTTAACATCAAAAGGTAGGTGAATGTTTGTCTTAATGAACGTGGGACATAAGAGAATATATGGTCCAATATATCTTCCGTATGAAAAGATACATCACAACCCATTTCTTAAAATTAATCCATTAATCCTTTATGTTTGTACCATATTGCAAACAAACACTAAATCTCAGTAAATTCCACAATACAGTAAGAGTAGTATAGTATTTGATGTTTTATGTCTGTCATGACAGCCACATAGCAAGATCATATGGAATTCTTATTAGCTAATTTATTAGACTAATTTTTCATCTTTGGTAATTTCATATATAATTAATAAATGTATTCCTTGCTTTACTTCAGATGGATTATCCATGCTATGAAGTATGAATTGAAAATCCGGGCTGGGGATATGCCAGCTAAGGACTTATACCAGATGTCCCCTAGTGAAGTGAAGCAACTTCTGCTGGATATTCTTCAACCGCAGCAGCAGGGGAGGTAATGAGATATGTGGGTTTGTGGCACCTGTTTTCACTGCTCAAGTAGTTTTCATTTCTGAGCTACTCTGTATACATCTGAAATCACCAGGCATGTGCAATCAATAATATACTTCTTTAAGGAAAGGTCAGAAATGCACTTTTCCTTCTTTCACCTGTGTCCAGATACTACAATTGTTTCCTTTATATTGCATCTTCCCTTTTCACCTTTATCTTTGTGGAAAGATACTGGCATCTGCATAAACAAGTAATTTTATTGACAAGTAATTTTATTCTGAACATACCATATTCTAGCAGTATCTAGCAGATTTGTGTCTAGCAGTACAAAGAGAGAAAAACTAAAAAACATAAAAATATCAGTGCTGAATTTCATTTTAGCTAGGGTAGGCTACGAAAGTTCTGCAGAATAGCCAGTTTAACAAAACTGATCAGTGAATTATCCCATTTATTTTTTTCTCTCTTTTTGAACAGCCTAACAGAACCAAGTTTTTGAAATACAGAAAGCCATGTTGCCATTCAGTAATTTGAATGTAGTTTAAAAAAAAAAAAAACAAAAAAACAAAACACATCTAAATGTATCTATAGTGGTACATAATAATAGTGTGTTGATTCCTGTGCTGCAAATATCCAAATATGTAAGTGTAGAAATTTCCCACCTTTCCTGCATGAGGTCTTTCAGAAGTATTTGTTCGCTTTTTTCAAGGCTATAGAAAAGCTGTTTGTGACCAGAGAAGACGTGGAACCTCTTTTAGGAAAAAAAAGCTTGTGCAGGAATATTAAACTAAGACTCAAAAGTATTAGTTGCTTTTCATCAGAGCTTTGCTTCCTAGAGGAAGCTCAGTACTGTCTTAACATATAAAATAGATTTTCTACTTGAAACCAACTAAGAACAGTAACTTTTAGGAAAACTTCTCTCAAATATGTGCTATACTGCTACATAGGACTTAATTCTATACTATGAATCTAACATAGTTCCATTGCTGGTATTTCAAACATTTTGGCTATTTTGCTGTACTAATACTGAAAAAGAAAAATACAAAATTTAAATTTCAGACTTTATGGTTGTAAGTTGATTTTTTTTAAAAAAGAAGGAAAGTATACTTCTGAAGGCAAACAAAATTTGTAATTTATGGAGAATGTAACTCAGTGCGTCTAAAGATTAAGAAAACCATTCTGTCTAATTTTCCAAATTTACAGGACGCTTGTTTTTCTACATGCCATCATAAAAAACTTGCTTTCAGCAGTCCTGCTGAAATTATTTTTCTAACCTGGTATTTAAATTAGTATGATAGGTGTTTCTAATCCATTACTATTACATTTTGTATTTTATAGAAGCAGAATTTCGCTGAGCTTTATTTATATAATTGCTTTGCCTATTGTAGTTCAATAGAACAACTTTTAATATTACAGTTAATACTGATTTTTTCCAGTGTGTATAAATTAGACTGTCGTAGGTGCAGTGACTTATGCTTTATGTACATTTTAGTTTACGGTGACTTAAATTGATTAGACATGATGAATTCAGCCTACTGCTGTTGTTACTGTACTGTGCTGTAGAGGTTTCACAGTTTCTAGTTAGGTAAACCACAAACACACACGTCGGAATAATGTTCAAACTTCTACAGGCTTAGCATCTTGATTTTGTTTGCTTTAGAGCATAACATATCAGAAAGCACAACATATATTGTATATGCATCATTAATATGTATTTGATGTCACCACTTACCTCACTGGCTTATATGAGAGAATGTGGCTTGGTTCTGTATTTGTAACAGTTTCTTACTTCAAACTCCCAATTTTCTTTGTCCACAGGGGCTGGCTAAACAGAAGACAGATAGACGGTTCTCTCAATCGAGCTCCTGCTGGATTCTATGATCGGGTGTGGCAGATATTGGAGAGAACCCCTAATGGTTTAATAGTGGCAGGGAAGTTTTTACCACAGGTATAATCAGCAGAGATGATCAGTTATTTCTACTCTGTCTGACTATTAAAGTAGAATTATTTTATTGTTAATGTCTATCTTATGCTGTAATGTATTACTTAGGGTAGTTTGTTCCTGTTACAATTAAAAAAGAAATAATTAGGAAAAAAATCAAGTTTTCATTTTAATTCTGAGTAAAATACCATTAGAATAGAATGCAGGTCAGTTTATACACATTTATTAAAGTGTAAGTCTAGAAGACCCTTTCCAAGTCAAGGACTCTGAGAATGGCTCCCTTTTTGATCTAAAGTGGTCATATTTCTTAGTTGAGTATTATTTATTCGGCCAGCAAATAGGCTTTAGCTGGGGGTGATTTTGATTTATCTTAAATGGACTTTGAGTGAAAGTATGATTTTTTTTTTCAGCAACCAACCTTGTCGGATATGACGATGTATGAAATGAATTTTTCGCTTCTAGTTGAAGATATGCTGCAAAATATCGACCAGCCGGAATACAGGCAAATTATTGTAGAGGTCTGTGGCCTATAATGAATGAAATTTTATAATGTACACAAGTGTGTTACAGATTAAAAGGAAAACAAAAAGTAACAAAGGCTCTCAAATATTTTAAGAAATAGCACTTTAAATACAGACACTGGTTTCTCCGTCGTTGTTGTGTGATTAGTCAGGTTGCTGTTAACATGTTAAGAATATACTAAGTTCTTGGTGTTCTTCCCCTTTAGTAAATAAATAAATATGAAGACAGCACCAATACAATTAGGTCACAGGTGAAAACTAGTAATTCCAGGGTAGATTTCCTTAAAGTTCTTAAGCCATGCCTTTTCCTAAAAGTTTTCTAGGTCTAAGGAAAAACTCCTCTAAAATACCAGTTTGCCCTGCAGTAGATTTTCTTACCCATTTTGCTATGGCTGTCTAGCTTTATGCTACTGAATCAGCTAACTTCTGGTTTCCTTATACCTAACAGTAAACTAAAAGACTATTTAAACTCCTTCCCACCACTGCATATAACATACTCTATTTAAACAGATGAAGAGCATCCAAACTGTTGGTCAGTGGCATCTGTGCTGTCAGCAGCACTCAGTGTTAGTTCCCAAGTGCTGGTGCTTACAAGTATTCCTCCACAGTAAAATCAAATCCGTCTGAATTCTGGCTAACAACTAATGGTCATGCTGTTTGTTGGAGCATTCCCAATTTTTGCTAGAAGATAACACAATTATCAAAACCCAAGATGACCAATATAGACTCTGCCGCCCACCTGTAGTTATTATGACAGGTCACCCATCATGTCAACCTTCCTTTTTTACACCTCCTTCCAGATACAAGGAATAATAAATTCCTTATATAAAATAAAGTCGGACTGCGACTTCATTAGTGTCTACTGATTTTTTTTATAAACTTTGGTATAATGATATTATGACATACATGATTATACCTCCAAATATCACATGCTTAGGGTTCAGCATTTGCTGATTTTCACCCTCTGCACTGACTGAGCATTAGCATTTGTGCAGCCCTACAACGAACTGAATAAACTGTAAAATAACTTCCCTGGCTCCCAGCAAAGTTAGATGTTGATGTCAGTCATTTACAAAGTGCCCTTAAGTAGGTAGTCACCAAAAGATGTAATTGTCATAAAAGCCTGATTTTTCCAGTAATTCTTTTCTCAAAATCAGAATTCTATTATCTGTGCACTATTACCTGTCCCATTATTAAATGGCCTCCTGCATGAAAGAGGCATATGTAATTATTAAGAGTGCTTTTATGTAATCTGAATTTAAAAAAAAAAAGTCAAATTTAAAATCTTACATCTTTTTCTGCCTTCCAGTTGTTGATGGTCATATCTGTTATTTTGGAGAGAAATCCTGAGCTAGAGTTCCAGGACAAAGTGGACTTGGACAAAGTGGTGCAAGAAGCATTTCATGACTTTCAGAAAGATCACGGCCTTCCAAAGGGATCTGAAAAGCAAGTAAGTAAAAAATTACTAACTTACAGATTTTACTGTTCTTACTGAAGTGTGTTTATAAATGTTAATTATGTGAGGCTCAGAATAAAAAGCAGATGATAAGAGTTCAGAATGGAACACAAATAAATAAATATATGCAAGTGCTGCATAAGTCTACAAAGAGCAGAGATAAAAATGGGCACTTACTTTATTACCAAATCGTGAATTCAAACTCTTCTTAGCTACCGATTTTAGTGCTAGAGTTGCATTCATGATGTAGCAAGCTTTTAATCTCTAAGGCTTAAATAAATGAAACAATCATTAAGTGGCTTTTAAGATTTACTTCACTAGGATTTTATCCTTTAAAGACCTATAAATATTCTCGCTGCAAGTTTTGGTGCCTCAAAGCTTTAGAATTCTGTATGAAAGCCAGGTTTATTGAACTGGTTGAAGGAGGAAATATGAGTGAAGCAGTGGGACAAGTCCCTGTGCTACTGAGGATGATCTTCCTTGTTCTGTCTGGTGTTTTATTGTGCACAATATACTTGGAGATATCTGTGCTAGCTCTGATTAATCAATTTATGCATAACATCCTTATACACAACAGCACTTCTGTTGCTGAATTTAGCTCTTTTGAAAGATGAAGTGCTCCTTAACAATTCTTTCCAAAGTTTCAAGATTCACTTTTTTGCCAATACTTTCTGCAGTAGGATTTGAAAGCAAGGCAAGCTACCTTAGCAACATACCACCTTGCACAACAACTTTGTTTTTAAAAGGACACAATTTTCTTGAAAGTATGATTCTTTTGCCCTGGCCATTTTGGAGGGTAGAGTATTTGCAGCTGCAGCAAAATCAGAATTACCACCCACACGAACTGCTATTACTGCCAGCTCTGCACAGTATCTTGAATATACTACTGACTTCTGTGACAACTGGAAGTCCCAGTGGCTATAAAAAGAAAGAAAAAACCTATGCAAACCCCAGCTTTTAATGGTGCTGCCCTAGCCTCCATCTGGGAGGATTTGATCCAAAATCTAATTGGATGGATTTTTTCCAAGCCCAGATCTACACAGAATGTTGCCTTTTTGTCTCAGAAGGAAATTTCAAATTATAGTTGTGGATAATATCTGTAAGATTGTTTGTTGTTGGAAATTCCAGCTCCTTGCATAAATATTTTCTGAAACCAGACTCTCCCGTATTTGACTGTATATGCCTGCTGGCAGTTATGTGTAGCCTCTCTAGGATTGTTCTGATGACAATTCTGTATCAAGTTTTCCTAACTAAAAGAGCTCATCTGTCTGAATTATGGTTTTCCATTAAACTGACTTGCAAGTACTTTGAACTTTGTTAATTCCCTCTTACCATGTAATGAATGTCAAAAGTATTTACTCCAGTAATCTTAAATACATCCTAAAACTACAGGTCTAATATTTTCACCACACAATTTCTGCTCTTGATTTAAAAAAAATAACCAATTTTCTGGATTAAAGCATTGAACCTTTATTATAGCAGCCAATACATAATTTGAGAATAAGCAGACATTTAACATCATTAACTGTGCAAAACAGATGTTCAGTGAAGAACACCTATTTTGTTGATCTGATTAATGAATTAGTGTGCTACCTGTGGCTGGTTCTCTGATTTAAAATTCTTCTCTTCTTCCAAATAAATATGTAGTCAGAATCTCTACATGTGCATCTAAGGGCCTGGCTCACAATCATACTGTGGCAGCACAGTAAGTTAACCACATAGTAATAATCTCACTGCGTGTTTTAAGAAAGCAGTTGTTCTCTCACACCTATTACAATTAAAAAAATAATAAGGTGGTGGTATCTCTACAGGACTTGAAAACTCAGTAAAAAAAATATGAAATATATTTCAGTAATCTGTTTTCCACATATTTAGGTAAGTACATGTGGGAGACTTCTGAAAACTGAGCAGAATTATACTACTGTAAGTTAGAAGTCTGAAAAACACGTTTGCATTTCTAGCGTATTTGTGATGTTCCTCTCATTTGCCTGTGTTTGGCTGCTTTACATAATCAACACTAATAGAAACATCTTTTCCCTTTCCTGCAGGATGACATGACTGCATTCTACAACACACACCCAACTGGAAAAAAGGGAACATGCAGTTACTTGAGTAAGGCTGTGATCACTTTATTGCTGGAAGGGGAAATGAAACCAAGCAATGATGATCCTTGTACTATTAGCTAAGGCTTGAAAAACAACATTGGAATTGTTGCTTTATTTAGTGTTCTGTGTATTTTTCATGCATATATTAAAATACTATTTTGAAGAGTAACACTGGCTAGTAATACAAATGCAAACTATGCTGAAAGAAGTGCCATTAAAGATGAAAAATGCCACCTATTTTTTTCTTTTCTCCACTATGCAGCAAGTTAGTCATATGATATTTGGTTAAATTCAGTGGGATTGTTTTTACAGTCTTAAACTATGCCTTTAAAATAGTTGGTAATTTCAAGAGAAATGTAGTATGAGGTTTTGTCTTTATACCTCTATTTTACTTGTAATTACAAACAAGTTTATTGTAAATTCCAAAATGAAATGTAGTAAATGCTGTAATTAACATGCATACCAATCAGTGTGGAAGTAGGAAAACTGGATTATTTTCTTTCTATTCCACACACAAATTGAAGGTGATGGTTGTTGTTGAATGGAGTTGTTACTCTTTTTTTTCTGCATCAATTCAGTTGGCAGCATACACTTAGGTTGGTTTTTTTTAATTTACCAGTTGATACCTTGATATACAGTCTTCACCCTAATAGAGCAGCATTTTATCTCTAACAGTAAATATCACTGCAGTTTCCCAGTTGTTGTTTAAACATCTGTAAGTTAACAAGGGAAACAAATGATAACAAGAAAATAGTTGGAAAAAAGGGGCAAACAAGCTGTATCTAAAATTAACATCAATGAAGAAAAAATATTGTATTTCGTAAACTATCAATGCATGAAAGAATTGAAGATACACTTATTTATCTTCTAAATGTGTGAAAACACTGTACCTTATATGTTGTATTTTGGTGAAAGTAATAAAAAGAAAATGGTTGGGAAAATAAAACAAAACCCTGTCTATGAAAATGCTTTTAAGTGGTATGCAAAGGCTACTGTTGGTTTTAGTGGCAATCTTTATTGTGCTACTGAAAACACCTTGAATGGATTGGAACTAGATGGTCTTTAGGTCCTTTCCAACCTTAACTGTTCTATGATTCTATGATTAAAGTGCCTATTTTAGCAGCACAAAAAATCCTAAAGCTTTGGAAGTGGTCCTCAGACATTTTGATAATTAAATCAATAGTGACCAACTACAACTCACTGTCAGTACATTACTCCCATATTGATAAAAGCAGAGTTTAAATTAACTTCCCAGTAAGAGGGCAAAACTACTATCAAAAGTGATAGAGTGAATCTGGGCATTAGAGGGATGTTTATTTGAACATGTTCAGGCAATGTGTTTAGTACTTCCCTGATTTGCAGATCTTCTCCAGAATCACAGAATGAATTCTAATCAAACCAAAATGGAAGAATTTGTTGTTGAAGGAGGACACTAAAACATAAATGAATCTCTTCTCAAATAACATGGAGAGTAAGGTTGGAAAGGTTAATTTTGGGCTATCAGAGTAGTGGTCATTCTGCTCTTCCTTGCTGTAATATATTTATCATTCAAAGAACAGTGGAGAGGTGGCAGGAGAGATGGGGAAGAAAAATCCGGAACACACACTCATTATTCACTGTTGGGTTCATAATTGGAGCTTGATAGTACATTTAATAGTAGAATGTTGTCTGAGGGGCTGCAGCATTGCTCTAAACTCCAACAAGGCTACAATTAAACAGCTGACTCATTTTGCAGCAGTTCGAAGTCCTGAATGAGCCACTAGTTTAAACAGCAATCCAACAGAGCCTCAAAATTTTTACTTTGTCACTGCCTTAGGAGTTATCAACTGCAATAAATTTGACTTGCGTTTTTTAATTATTACTTGTAGATCTACAGCTGGTCATGGATCAGTGATTATACTGGTAGCAAGCGTGTCTATTTCTAATGATTTTAAAAATACTGCAAAATTGAGGTAACTTGTCTACAAGTTGTAAATTCTAATGGAAGGAAGCAATCCTTTAAATACAAAATACAAAATCTGCAGATTACTTCAGGAACACTGGCATTTTGCTAGACAGTAGCACTGTTATTTGGGTTTGTAATTGCTTGTGATTTAAACATACCTGCACATTAATTCTTCAAAGAGCAGAATAGCAGTTGGTTTTTTTACATCACTTACCACTTCTTCCCGCTTCAGATTTGCTAATCTTGGTCTGAGCTGCGTCACTGTGAACGAATGAAAACCCCAGCCACCACTTTTCCATATACAAACTTGGAATGAAAATCCATGCAAACTCTTTTTGGTTTACAGCCTTGAACATTGTTTATGGAAATGTAATTGTGACAATTTTTCAGCTTCTACAAAGTACCTAGATTAGAAGATACCAAAATCTACCAGAGTCCAAAATCTCTGAAAAAGGTTCTTATGTCTGAAAGACAATACCATTAATTTTTCTCTTCTTCCTGAAGCAGGAACAAGAAAGGAGTTTGACAGAAATGGCTCTGACATAGTATGCCTACTAAATTATAGTTTTAAAAGACAATAAAAGACCAAGTCTAATTAATGTACAACTTGAGCTGGAGATTTTATAGTCTTTTCCAATTCCCAGTTTTGTTTAAAACGTGAGAGCCAAGTCAGTGTATGATTTCTAGAAACCAT
The DNA here is from genome assembly GCA_028858755.1 of Ara ararauna. Classification (NCBI taxonomy): domain Eukaryota; kingdom Metazoa; phylum Chordata; class Aves; order Psittaciformes; family Psittacidae; genus Ara; species Ara ararauna. The sequence goes on along the minus strand of CM054410.1, from coordinate 685,239 downwards.
CAGAGAGAACCTGCAGAAATAGGACAATGCTAACAGCCATGACAGCCAAAAATTTAGTATTGTAGCATAAATTGCAAAAGCACATTCTCCACCTCAGGCTTCAGTTTATTACACTGTGTTGTGATCCATAGATGTGTGTATGTATCTATATATACTTGTACATATTTGTATGGGTGCACAGGGTTAAATAGGCCTTTACCTTTTAACATGTACACACAACAGCCTCTTTTGAAGTATCTGGGCATGTTTTTCAGTCTGCAGAACCAGTCTTTAGTCAAATTGCACAATATGAATTTCAGATGTTTAGGTACTATACCCATCTTTTCAAGTAATTCTGTAAAGCTTTGCTCGATCCACTTGCCTTCTGTGTGCCTCTGTTTAAGCACCTGAAATGTTCAGAAAACAGATTACATTTCCCTAGTGTATTATAAAGTTAAATGCTCAGGAAGTGCTTCAAGGTAAGCAAGCAGTATTTCATCAGAATAAACCAGAAAGCCACAATAATTTCTTCTTTGCTAATTACAGTGAGTAACTAATGATCAGCAGAAGTCAGACCTCTTTCCCAAACACAAATGGCCTCTCCAGGTGTAAGTATTTACCCTTATATTTCCTAAACTGATGCAATGGCAGCATTTCCTGTTTTACTAAAATGTACTCTGCAGAACAACACATCCATCCTCAGTCTGAAATTTAACGTATTCTGCATCTAGAAATTCTCTAGCTACCCTTGTTGGTTTCTGTTTTCTCTTATACAGAATAATTTACTCATGGATTTGGTCATTTCCTGATTTAGGGAATTTTAGGGTAATTAGGGATTAAGATTTTTTTTTTAATTTCAATGCGTTCTTTCCATTATCAAAGACAAACCCTTATACTAATGCTTCTCTGTGACTTTAGTGATTAAAATTTTAAGATCATATTAAATAATCACGTGTACGACAGAAGAGGAAATGCAGTCATCCCATAAAGTTCTTCCTGACCCCGATACTTAAGGAATTTGAGTCCATTTAGTAGTAAGCCTGCCTTCAAGTAAGCTTTTCCCCTTATATCTCATGTCAAATGTTGCTACTAGATACATATTAAAACAGAATCATTTTCAAAGACGCATACCACTTTCAAAAGCTTTAACATAGTCTGTTCCCAAAGCACAGACGTTGAGAACTTGCTGGCAAATTGTCAAAGACTTCAGAACAGAAAATGGGCTTTGACAGACAAATTATGCAGCAAGCTTATTGGTCTTCTGCCCTTCAAAAACAACAGCAACACCCGAAAACCACTATGCCCTGGAATGCAAAAATCATTAAAGCTGAGGAATTAATTTCTTAATTTTCCTTAAATTGTGATATTTACACTCATATAATTTCACTACTTAAGCATCAGGAAAAGGGTTAAAAAAGAAAAAAGACATTTTAAAGTCTACAGATTTTTGCTTTGGAGTCACTTTGAGAAACAGCACAACATTACTGAATATTAAGTTTTTATGAGGAACACTCAAAACAATTACTGCTCCTGAACATAGTGCTTACCCTGTGCCTTCATCTTACTGTCTCATCTTGACAGCTAGGTTTTTATAGGATCACTGCGCAAGTACTGTTCATTAGAACACTTACCTCATTCCTTGTTCGTATGTTCTAGGGAATGCTCACATTTTTCTTTTCAGCTACAGCTGCTGTATTACTCATTTGTATATCATGTGATTACAAAACATGAAATCTCTCCACCAGTTAAAGCCTAAGTATTTATGTCAGTCTTTTCAAATTAGAGTTTCAGAATTTTATGCAAGTGAGCAATTCCTGGCTTACTTGGTGAGCACTGTCAAATACTACTAAATTATTTTTGCTTAAACTATTCACAGATTATTGATGTGAGAATTACATGAACATTATAGCCTGAAATAACTTTTGCAACTTTGAACTGCTAATTATTTAAATGAAATTTGTGTGGAACAGGTTGGTGTCAGTATCTTGAGACGTGCATCACAGGCTGTGAGTCTTTAATTTAAAACCCTTTCCTAAATTAAAGAGTTCCTCCACTGTAATCTAAATCACAGCAGGCATACTTTTATCCAAATCACTTGAACAACCATAAGAAAATGTAATGAAGGCTTCCTCACATGAATTAGAGACTTGAAGTTTAGCAAATTCTGAGCAAGCACCTCTTGATTTTCTGGCTTTGGAGAGCCCATAGCATTCTCCGCTACTGGAACTATTCACCTAAGTAAGAAACAGGTTCTCAACCCCCTCTTTCAAACTGCAAAAGCATTCATCCAAGTATTGTCAGCAAAAGCTGTATATCTCTTTAAAATACATGATTTCACAAAAAGGACAGTACTAAAGGAGTCTAGAACAGCAACTTGGTAACAATAAATTAAATGTCAAGGAAAAAGTAAGGACCTGCGGATGGAAGAGAGAGGAGATACTTCCCCTGAATGTGTGCATTCTATGCTGGACAAAGACATTATTTACTAATACTGAAGAAGGAAAAGCTATTTACTTTGAAGAATGTTCTTTTTCAAGCTTTGCATCTTATCAGCAATTAATTGAGATACCTGCTTACTTACAGCATTGTCATGGTCCACGTTTATGTCTATTCAATTAAAGAGGTGAGCTGAACCTAAGTAGCATTCATATGAGAGAATTAGACTTTCTCCCTGTATTTAGGGGAGAGCCAATAGCTTCAATGCTTCCAGATTCTAGACTTCCACTTGCAGTTTACCTCATGTTTCTTAGTAGTAATTGGGATGTCCAATCACAACTATTAGAAGGAATAAAAGCTAGAATATTTTATACTTTCCTTACTGTACAAATAAAGACTTTATAAAATATACAATTGAGGAAAGCATATAATCCAGTATTCTGTACTGTATATGCTAATACTTCTTGTAACAGTAAATGAACAAACAACCTCAACAAGGTATCATTCACTTTAAAAAGCAATCAATTTCTAATATGGGAGGGCTCCCATACACAAATTCATTTGAAGAGAACTTAGATATTGCACTACCTAGGTTATCCATATTGTTTAAAAACCACTACCGCTACTTGTTACATTACTTACTTTAGGTCCTTCCATCTCAAGACTAGTACTAGTCATTTTCCCTTTAATTTTTCAGCTGAGGTTCAGGCCTCTTGCAGAACTTGTGGGTTTGGGAGGAAAGGGGCTGCAGGCTGTCTGACTTTCCTACCGCTCTCTAAAGGCAGCTGAACTTCTCACCTTTCTGTGGGCAATATATGCACACCCTGACCCCAAGCTGTTATTGCATAAAGACTTTCAGCTTATTATGGGCAATATCGGACCAGAATTCAGCTCACAAAAGACCACATTCCCCATCTGCAACATGAAGAGTTGTATGAAGTGCATAGAAAGTCATAAAATCAACTAAGTTGGAAGAGACATTTAAGGTCAAGTCCAACCATTATCCCAGAACTGCCAAGGCCACCTGTAAACCATGTCACTAAGGGTCTCATCTACACGGTTTTTTGAACACGTACAGGACAGTGATTCCACCACTGCTGTGGGCAGCCTGTTCCAATGCCTGAGCACCCTTTCAGTGAAGATATTGTTCATAATACCCAGTCTAAGCCTACCCTGGTGCAGCTTGAGGATGTTATCTCTTGTCTTATCACTTGTTACTTAGGAGAAGAGACTAACCACCTCATGGCTCTGTTCTCCTTTCAGGTAGTTGTAGAGGGTGATTAGGTCCCCCCTGAGCTTTTTTTTCTCCAGACTAAACCCCACAGGTCCCTCAGCCATTTCGCAACAGCCTTGTGCTCCAGGCCCTTCACCAACTCCATTGCCCTTCTCTAGGCCCACTCCAGCACCTCAGTATCTCTCTCGTAGTGAGGAATCCAGAACTGAACACAGTACTTGAGGTGAAGGCTCAGCAGTGACCAGTACAACAGGATTATCACTTCCCTAGTCCTGCTGGCTGCACTATTGCTGGTACAGGCCAGCATGTCATTGGTCTTTTTGGCTACCTGGGCACAAGCGGGCTCATGTTCAGCAGCTGTCAATCAGCACCCCAAGGTCCTTTTCTCCTGAGCAGTTTTACAGCCACTGTTCCCCAAGCCTGCATTGAGTGAGGTTGTGGCCCAAGTGCAGGAATGCAGTTTGCCTTGTTGAACCTCTTACAATTGAACACAGCTCATCAATCCAGCCTGTTCAGATCCCTCTGCAGAGCCTTCCTACCCTCCAGCAGATCAAAACACCTGCCCTACTTTGTGTTGTCTGCAAATTTCATGAGGGTGCCCTTGATCTCCTCATCCAGATCATCAATGGAGATATTAACACTGTCCCTAAAACTGAGTCCTGAGGGCCACCATGAGTTGCCAGCAAGACACTAACAAGATGTGACACCATTTACCACCACTGCTTGGCCTTTGCCATCCAGCCAGTTTTCTACCCAGTGAAGAATATACCTATTCAGGCCATGAGCAGCCAGTTTCTCCAGGGGATTGCTGCAGGAGACAGTGACAAATGCTTTACTAAAGTCCATACAGGCAATGTCTACAGCCTTTCCCTCATTATCAAGGCAGAACACCTTGTCATAGAAGGATATTAGTTTGGTTAAGCAAGAAATGCATTGTCTGTCTTTTTCCAACTGAAGGAAAGCACATTCCCAATGTTTTTACATGAACCAATATACAAATAATACAAATAAAGTTAATTTTTATGTTACTTTTTGTTTACATTTATGATTTTGTCAGCACAGAAATTTTGTTCAACATATAAAAAAGGGGAAAAGAAAAGATTTTTAATTCTTCAGGAGGTTATGTTGTTGCCAGAATCATTAACTGAACTAAATGGGGCAGTAGTTAATTGAAATGAAAAAAAACCCAACCCCAAAGCCAAAAAAAAACCCCAAAACCAAAAAAGACCAACCAATATCTCTGTTCCCTTCTACTGTCTGGAATAATTTTCATTTTAAATCATCTAAAATATTGCTACAAACATCTGCAGTTTTTTATGAACACCTTCTGCAAACTGTCTACTAAGATTTATATATTTATAAATCTTAAAAAGAAAATCAGCTTATCATCAGGACAGTAAAATATCGTGTGTGTATACAGTAATGAGAATACAAGAACTGCACCTAGGGAATCTCAGCAACTCAGAAGCTGGGCTCTTTGTGGGCTTAAGGAAAATGAAAGTGCTTGGAGGTGCTGGATAATGGCTCAGACAATTGATGAATCAGACTGCAAGGAATGCCCATGTGGGCAGGTGCCCTGGGTTCAGCAGTAGCAGTAATTTTTTTTTCTTCTTAGTAGCTGGTGCGGTGCTGTGTTTTTGACTTTCAGCCTGGGAACAATGCTGATGGTTTTAGTTGTTGCTAAGTAACCTTTACTCTGACCAAGGACTTCCCGAGTCTCATGCTCTGCCAAAGAGGAGTGGAAGCCGGGAGGAAGCAGAAACAGGACACCTGACTCAAAACTAGCCAAAGGGGTATTTATTCCATACCACAGCACGTCATGGCCTGTATATAAACTGGGTGTAGTTGCCCAGAAGGCTCAAACTGCTGGGGTCTGGCCAGGTATCGGTCGGTGGCTGGTGAGCAACTGTATTTTTTCCCCTTGCTATTTCACTTATTATTAGTGGTAGTAGTAGTGGTTTTGTATGGTACCTTAGTTACTGGACTGTTCTTATCTCAACCTGGGACTTAGATTCTTTCAGTTCTCCTCCCCACACCTCAGGGAGTGGGGGGAGGAAGAAGTGGAGGAGTGAGTTAGCAGCTGTGTGGTTCTGGGTTACCAGCCGGGCTTAAACCACGACAGCAGGTAGCAAGAGACTGACAGGACTGGAGCAACTACTGGAAGGGCCTGAATGTCTAAGAAACTGGAAAGTAACTTATTACAGATGGTAGTAGTGCAGCAAAGTGCAGAGGAACAGGAGGGAGACCCATGAGAAAGCTGTGGCCTCACCTCCTTACAGCCACATGTCGCCACAGCCATAATGTGGGCCCAACAGCTGTTCCATCAGGGAAGGCAGGGTCTGAGGTGAGCAAAAAGTCCACCTGTGACTTCTACGCCATGCTCAGAAGCAGGCTACCGTGCAGGCAGGCTGCAGGTAAGGATCCTTTCGCAGCCCTGCTAAAACTAGTTCAGATCTATTCAACACACTTAAATCCATTTTTCTGCTACATCATTTTTCATATTTTGATTTTTCCATCCCTACACTGTCCCTATGTACAATCAAATACTCAATTTGCACACATACTGTTTTCAATTAAAAATGCAAACAGCACTGTACAGACATAACTGGTCATTTCTGTATTCACATGCACAACAGGAGCTCACAGAATTGTTATGATTGGAAGGGACCTCTGGAGATCACCCAGTCCAATGCTCCCGCCAAGGCAGGGCCACCTAGTGCTGGTTACACAGGAACATGTCCAGGCAGATTGTTAATGTCTCTAGAGAGGAAGACTCCACAACCTCCCTGGGCAGCCTGTTCCAGTGCTCTACCATCCTCAACTTAAAGATGTTCTTCCTCACAGTGAGATGAAACTTCTTGGGTTTTAAGCTTATGGCCATTTTAAGTCCTGTCGCTAGGCACCACTGAAAAGGTTCTGGTGCCTGCCTTTGAGACATTTGTGTGCATTAATGAGCTCCCATCTCAGTCTTCTCTTCCCTAGACTGAACAGGCCCAGCTCATACACATGTGAATCCTAGAAGATTCGTCTTTATGGCTGTTCTTACGAAAGTCATTGCAATTGCCTTATGTCATGGTTTAAGCCTAACTCACGCAGATTCTCTCTCACTCACACCCCCTCTTTCTTGCCCCCCACTCCCGGAGGGATGGGAAGGAGAATAGAAAAGAATGCAACTCCCACAGGTTGAGATAAGGACAGTTTAGTAACTAAGGTATAACACAAATCACTACTGCTACCACCAATAATAATAATGACAAGGCAAATACAAGGAAAGAATACAATTTCTCACCACCTAAAACCAAGCCCGACCACGCAGTGCACCCCCCACCCTTCTGGGTCTCTGCTCTCCATCCTCCATCTTGGGCATGACGTGCTGTGGTATGGAATAACCTCTTTGGTCAGTTTGGGTCAGGTGTCCTGTCTCTGCTTCCTCCCGGCTCCCCTCCTCCCTGGCAGAGCATGAGGCTCAGAAAGTCCTTGGCCAGACCAAGACATCACTAAGCAGTAACCGAAACACTGGTGTTATCAGCACTGTTTCCCAGGCCCAAAATCAAAAACACAGTGCTGCACCAGCTACCAAGAAGCAGAAAAATGACTGCTACTGCTGAACCCATGACACCTTAGTTGGGCAAGCAGAAATGCCTGCCACCACACCACAGAGGAGAGCAAGCTCCAAATGTTCCCTAACTCCTCTTCACCTTGTCAAACAGCAGAAGACCAAAACAAAAGAGAGAAGAAGAGCTCCACGAGACCTAACACTGCGCTTATTTTTAAAGAAACAAAATCGTAAGATAGAATCCTTACATGAAAGGACCAACTAACGGGCTGGTGCATCCCTCCCTTATCAGCCATCAGAACCTCTTCCGAGATGGGTGAGAAAGCGTGAGGAGCGGCTGGGTGGTGCGAGGGCCTTCCTCCATTTTGTGAATTTAGAGAGGAGAATGTACTTTTATCTCGGTGACTGAGACGAGGGAGCAGGATCAACCCTGCAGTGTAAGGTGGCCTGAGTTCAGCCTCCTTTTTCAGAACTCCTGGTCTAGAAGAGGATGAAAAATCACTGGAGGTCTTCTGAGGAGGAATTTGTGTTTCTTTCTACTCAAGTGAGGAATCACCCAGAGGACAGGGAAGTCAAAGGTTGGGGGGCGGGGTGGGGGGTGGGAAAGGCAAAAAGGGAAGAAGGGGAACAGTTGCAAGCAGTGCTGGTGCGAATAGTTAGTTTGGTTTTGCCACTGTATAGGCTTCATGGAAGCATTTAATATGTTTCATTTAAAAGGCATAAACATGTAACTAAAGGAGTATTTGAGTTATTTAACTTGAAATATCAGTTTCAGTAGTTTTCATCATCGCTGTAACTTTGTTCATAACCAGTTATAACACCTTCAGACTGTATTACCAGACTCTAATTGCTAATGGTTTTGTGAATGTCTACAACAGATATCACTGAACCAAAAATGTCTATATAGTTGTTTAATATCAGCTGCTATAGATATACAACATTCATTAGTGCAATAGATAGAATAGTGTGGAGATCACAAAATGGCAAAGCAGTAGAAAAGAACAAATTGGAAACAATTACATAGATATACAGGTCTGTATTCAAACCATAGTAAGGGTGCTCAATATTGTAACTTACGATCAAGGATTGGGCTAGCTTGATCTCTTAATAGTTTTTATGGTCCATAAAAGTCTATAAACCGTTTAAGTTTACTTGAGCACGTTACTGAACAGCAGAGGAATTATCTTAATAGAATTATATTAAAAATTGTGATAATTTGAGGCTTCTAAGAATATGTATGTACAGTTCAAATGTTGTGTACTGATTAATCACTTAGTAGAACATGACATAAAGTAGGTATTATTTTGTTGGTTTTAGAAACAAAGCAGCTTGAGTGAACAATAGAGTGCACATCTTCATTAGGGAAAGGGACATATTTGTCAGCAAAACAAAGTGGCTTATAGGAAAACATCAGTGAATAAAAGTAGTAAGGGAAAGCTGTTTCCCATGGAAGGAAAAGGGGCTTGTGGGGAATGTGATTCCCAGCTGTATTGTTATTTGCTGCAACAAAAATTGTAATGCTATCACCAGCTACCTATAACTCCCCCTTATTTTAATGGGTTATCTCCACTATACCAGAAATAATGCAAGCAAACTCTTTGTCATCTCAAAGGTGAATTGATTGATTTCAAACTTCAAAAAATAATGTGATTGTGTTTGAAGAAATGAAGAAAATGCAAATTTTAGGCTTTTAGTGAAAAAGATTCCTCAGATAGGCAGACACCAGATAGTCAAAATGGCAGGATCACATTTGTTTGCTGATACTTAGAAAATAGCTTATTCTTTCATGGGTCTTTAAAAAAGAAAAAAAAAATATTTTGCTTTATGGGGGAAGCTTTTGTGATATCTTTTATTTTAGTATCAAGAAATGACCCACAAAGTACTGTTTGCTTTGTGTTCATCAGTATTTTAGCAGAACATTTCATAAACCTGTTTCAATTTATAAAGCAATAATGTAGTTTGAGAAATGTGTATGCACTAAAATATTTTCACAGACTTGTAACCAAGCTGAGCAGATTATGCAGTGGTTTTGTTCAAGGCTATTCATACTTAGTCATTATCCTTGAATGAGCAACCTATTTTAATGAACTCTCACCAAACCAATATTATCATTGCATTTCAAGAAGCAGTTGAAGGGTGCACTCTTATAGCCACTGCATCCTGTCTTCATCTGTCCTGTCGCTGGGCAAGCGTGCCAGAAAATTGGGGTATCCACAAAGTTGACTTGGAGTATTAGTTCTTAATGCTTTAAAGTGCTGCTTTCAACACTGACTAGCTAGATCATCATTGAGAAAATCATAGAATAATGGAACAGTTAGGGTTGGAAAGAACCTTAAGATCATCTATTTCCAGCCCCTCTGCCATGGGCAGGGGCACCTCCCACAAAACAATGTCACTCAAGGCTCTGTCTAACCTGGCCTTAAACACTGTTATAAATGGTCGAAGTCCAATTATAAAATCAAAAGTAATTTATTGCAATTTAATACAAAGAGGTAATAAGCAAAGCAGCACTGGGTGCGCGGGGAGTCACTGCTCCACCAACACGCACACCAGGGAAGTGACAATGTACTATATTTATTGTACCAAGGTATGCATATTCATTCAGGTGTCGCAACATGTAAATTTTCCTTTGCTTTGTATTACAATTAGTTTCGCAACACTGTTCCGCATGCGCACTGCCTCCTGGTGGTCTTGGGCAGGGGTCTCGGGATGAAGTAAGGGTCTTCCTCGTTGCTGCACTTTTCACCTCAATGGGATTGGCGCATGCTCAGTTCATTTCTTCTTGATTTCATCATTTCTCTATTGGTTCGTACTGGTCGTCCCGGATGCGTTCTATTCTTTATCAGTGAAACAGGATATTGTGATTTGACATTTACAAATTATTACTTGTTTTAGGATCGCTCAAGCATCTCGTACCAGCCTTGCTCAATAAGCGAGTTAACAATTATAAGTGAATTAACAATTAGCAATCTCTCATAATCAGCAAATTCATAGTTTACATTTATTACAACACTGCCAGGGATGGAGCATTCACAACCTCCCTGGGCAACCCATTCCAGTACCTCACCACCCTTACAGTGAAGAACTTCCTCCTTATATCCAATCTAAACTTCCCCTGTTTAAGTTTTAACCTGTTACCCCTTGTCCTATCGCTATAGTCCCTGAAGAGTCCCTCTCCAGCATCCTTATAGGTCCCTTTCAGATACTGGAAGGCTGCTCTGAGGTCTCCATGCAGCCTTCTCTTCTCCAGGCTGAACAGATCCAACTTTCTCAGCCTATCTTCATATGGGAGGTGCTCCAGTCCCCTAATCATGCTCTTGACCGTCCTCTTGACTTGTTCCAATAGTTCCATATTCTTTTTATATTGAGGACACCAGAACTGTACACAGTACTCCCAGTGTTATTGGCAAGATTGCTGAGGGTTGCTGACAAAGCTATTGAACAAGACTGGTCCCAACACCTACCCCTGAGGGACGCCACTCATTACGAGCCTCCACCCGGACATTCAGCCATTGGCCACAACTCTTTGCGTGTGGCCATCCAGCCAGTTCTTTATCTGCCAAGTGGTCCATCTATCAAATTGATGTCTCTCTAATTTAGAGACAAGGATGTCATGTGGGACAGTGTCAAACACTATGCACAAGTCCAGGTAGATGACATCAACTGCTCTACCCCTGTCTATCAGTTCCATAGCCCCATCAGAGAAGGCCACCAAGTTGAATAGGCAGGATTTCCCCTTAGTGAAGCCATGCTGGCTGCCACCAACCACCTTGTTGCTTTTCATGTGCCTTAGCATGCCTTTCAGGAGAATCTGCTCCATGATTTTGCCAGGCACAGAGGTGAGACTGACTGGTCTGCAGTTCCCTGGCTCATCCATTTTCCCCTTCTTGAAAACGGGGGTTATATTTCCCTTTATCCATTCATCGGGAACTTCACCTGACTGCCATGATTTTTCAAATATGATGGGCAGTGGCTTAGCAACTTCATTTGCCAGTTCCTTCAGGACCCACCAATGGATTTCATCAGGTCCCATGGACTTGTGTACATTCAGGTTCCTAAGATGGTCTCGAACCAGATCCTCTCCTACAGTGGGCCCAGGGTCTTCATTCTCACAGTCCCTGCGTCTGCCTTCCAAGACTTGGCTGGTGTGGTCAGAGTATTTGCCAATGAAGACTGAGGCAAAGAAGTCGTTAAGAACCTCAGCCTTCTCCAAATCCAGGGTTGCCAGTTCTCCCGACAGCTTCTGGAGGGGACCTACATTGTCCCTATTCCATCTTTTATCTGCAGCGTACCTATAGAATCCCTTCCTGTTATCTTTAACATCCCTAGCCAAGTTTAATTCTAACTGGGTCTTAGCTTTCCTAACCTGATCCCTAGCTTCCCAGAAAACATCCCTGTATTCTTCCCAGGCTGCCTGTCCTTGCTTCCACCTTTTATAAGACTCTTTTTCCCTTCGAAGTTTCCTCAGCAGGTCCATATCTATCCAAGGAGGTCTCCTGGCCCTCCTGCAGCACTTCCTTCTAGAGGGAATGCATTGCTCCTGAGCTTGTAATAGGTGATCCTTGAATATCAACCAGCAGTGTTGGGCCCCCCTGCCCTCTAGGGCTATATCCCATGGAACCTTACTGTCATGGTTTAAGCCTCTCAACCATGCAGTTTGCTCACTCACTCCCCTCTCTTTCTTTCCCCCAGCTCCTGGAATGATGGGAAGGAGAATTGAAAGAATGCAACTAACACAGGTTGGGATGAGAACAGTTTAGTAAATAAGATATAACACAAATCACTACTGTTACCACCAATAATAATAAAGACAAGGGAAATACAAGGGAAGAGAATACTACTGCTCACATCCCAATACCAAGCCTGACCCAGCCATGCACCCCCTCCTTCCAGGTCTCTGCCCTCCGTTTTTACATCCTGGGCATGATGTGATGTGGTATGGAATACCTCTTTGGTCAGTTTGGGTCACGTGTCCTGTCTCTGCTTTCTCCCAGCTTTCTCTCCTCCCTGGCAGAGCATGAGACTCAGAAAGTCCTTGGTCAGACCAAAACGTTACCAAGCAGTAACTGAAAACACTGGTGCTATCAGCGCTGTTCCCAGGCTGAAAGTCAAAAACACAGCGCTGCACCAGCTACCAAGAAGGATTAAAATGACTGCTACTGCTGAACCCAGGACACTTAGTTAGCAGGTTCCTGACGAGGCCAAAGTCTGCTCTCTTGAAGTCCAGGGCAGTGAGCTTGCTGCACGCTCTTCTCACTGCCCTGAGGAGCTCAAATTCGACCACCTCATGATTGCTGCAATCAAGGCTGCACTGAAGCGTCACATTTCCAACTGGCCCTTCCCTGTTGATGAGCATGCTGTCAAGCATGGCACCCCTCCTTGTCGGCTCCTCTATTGCTTGCAGAAGGAAGCTGTCTTCCACACAGTTTAGGAACTTGCTGGATTGCTTGTGCCGGACCATACCATCCCTGCAACAGATATCAGGGGGGTTGAAGTCACCCATGAGAACAAGGGCCTGTTTGCGTGAAGCTGTTCCTATCTATCTGTCTATTGAGCGCTTCATCCACAGAGTCCTCTTGGTCAGGTGATCTGTAACAGATCCCCACAGTAATGTCTCCCATCACTGTTCTCCCTTTATCCCTGACCCACAAACTCCCTATTGACTGCTCACCTAGCCCCAGACAGAGTTTCATACTCTCCAGCCTACCCCTAACAGAAATAGCGACTCCCCCTACCCGCCTACCAGCGGTCTTTCCTAAAGAGCCTGTAACCTTCCACTCCAACACACCAGTCATACGAGCCATCCCACCATGTTTCTGTGATGCCTATTATATCATACCCCCATAGACATGCACACATCTCTAATTCCTCTTGTTTGTTCCCCATGCTAAGGGCATTTCTATAGCGACATCTTAGCCAAGCTAAAATGAAGCCGGCTCATTGCCTGGAACTGCCGGAATACTCTACATTGTTCAGAGCATTTATTATAGGTGCTGGCAACTGACTGGGTGTGTTGGGATGGAATGATGCCTCCCTCCCCCAACACATCTGGTTTAAAGCTTCCTCGACCAGTCTGGCAAGCTTCCTACCAAAACAACTCTTCCCCTTCGTTGTCAGAGCAGCTCCATCAGCCCCCAGTAGATCTGGCTTATTAAACTGAGTCCTGTATTTAAGATACCCAAACCCCTGACTATGGTACCACCCTTCTAACCATTTACTAACCTGGCCAATCCTCCTAGCCTTTTTAAGATCCTCCCCTGTATCCTGGAAAATTGATGAAAAGACAATCTGAGTTCCAGAGCCCCTAACCACCTCTCCCAGAGCTCTGTAGTCCTTCTTTATGTTCTCTGAGCTACTGCTATCTATATCAGTAGCACCCACTGTTGCGTTAAAGGGGGGGGGGGGAAGATAAACCCCTTACTTTATAAAAGGGAGCCAGGAACAGCCCTAATACACAACTATCAGTCCGAGCGCGTCTGGTATCGGATTCACTGATAATTCACCGCAGGGACAGCTCCTATATGCAACTATCAGTCCGAGCGCATCTGGTATCGGATTCACTGATAATGCACCACACTATGCTCACAGTTACACTAAATTTATTAATGCAACAAGTACAGGTTCTTATGGATTGCCGGTGATAAATACTGTCTGCAAAAGCACGTGCAAATAATAGTTACATGGATACAAGCGCTTGATAAAGTTAAATATACAGGTGACAATAAGAGTAACTATAGAGATTCCAAGTTTTTCCTAGGAAAGCACTGGATGCAGTGCAAGTCTTACCCACAGGCATCCCTATGGGGGGGGAAAGAGAGGTCCAGCCCGTCGACCGGTCCCAGGAGTCGGTTGATGTTATCTTCCCTGACTCGTCCACGATGGTATCTTCCCCAAAATCCCCCTTTCTCTTGGGTCATTTTATATTATTTTTACCTTCAAGGTGGAGCTTGAGTGACTCTAGTCATACATACCTTTATTACCATTGGTGCAAATTTCTCTCGCCTCGATTTAAATGTATATGAGACCAAAAATCCAGAGCACATGCTCAGAGAGGGGTGGTCTTATTTCGGGGGGGGGGATTGCATTGGACATGGGTGTGTATTTTAGCATGTAAATGCATTATAATGACATTATAATGAAGCAAAGTTCACACTGAGGACGATATTTTGTCAAAAGATGACAGGCCGCTGGCTCAGAGTAGCAAGTATGCAGCTTATCAGTTTCTTGCACCACCTAGTCCCCGTCTTTTTGCTGAAGTTAGGACAAAGCGTAACCGCGAGATCTCCACCTCGCTCCACCCTCCATCTGTTACGGGAATCACTGTGGAGTGCACATTCCTGGCATACCATGTATGACTGCATCTCGCCCCGAGAAGTTCTGAAAGTCCATTTTTCCTCATGTGTGGACAAAACATTTTGAATATAGATTTAATTCCCAATTATCCCACATTTCCTAATTATTCCACACCCACATGGATCACTAGAACTGGGTAATAGTTTGTGGGATTGACTAGAGCAGGCAGCCTCTCTGCAACATCCCTGATCTGTGCCCCTGGTAGGCAACACACCTCCCTTGAGACTGGGTCAAGCCAACAGATGGGTGCCACTGTTCCTTTCAGAGTAGAGACCCCTACTGCTACTGCCCGCCGCTTTTTCCTGGCAGCACCTGTAGTGATCTTCTTTGCCAGCGCATCAGCCGGTTGTTCCTGGTGTGAATGTGCTTCCTTGTTAACCCCCTGCAGGACAGGAAAGCTGTTCTGGGTGGGAACAACAGATTTAGGAGGAAGCCCCTTGCTTTTAATTGTCCTCTTCCTCCTTTTTTTATAAGTATTTTTTCTGTTACTGTTTCCCAGCTTCCTGGGTTAACGGCCTCCTTCTGCCCTCCATGAGCTGCAGTGGATGCTTGAAGGGCCTGCACAGTTTGGGCCTGGAGCAAGCAGTCCTGCTTTCTCTCAGCTTCCCTGACATCTTTCAGCCTCCTAACAACATCTCAAGCTCAGCCTCTGCTGCAGGAGGACCTCCACCGGGGAGCAGTAAGTGCAGCCCTGCCCGTTGCACACCCTAGCCTTAGGAGAGCAGTGCAGGCACTCTCTACACCCTAAGCTCTGCATTGCTGCTTCCACCTCATCAGCTTGGTCTGGGTGCCTATGCTGGCCACCGCTGAGGCAGCCAGAGCAGAGCTCCCAGACCAGGCTCTGATCATAAGGAAAGTGCTCACCATCCCACTTTCCTGCCCATGCAAACTGCTGCGCAAACTGCTGCACAAACTGCCTCGAACCCGCCCTGTTTGCCAAGCTCCTGGCTGCTTGCACTCCGGCAGGTTTTTAACCATACTCTCCTGGCGCCGCCGCCCCCTGTGAGTCAGCTGCTGGCATCAGCTGAGCTGCTGGCTCCTGAGCAAGTCGAGGACTTGAGGCTCCCTCGGTGGCTTTTGCCGCTCTGAGTTGAAGCTCCTGGACGTTGAGCATCCCTCCGAACAGGCATTGAAGGTATCCTTTCTTGAGCTGATCAACTCAGCAATTCAAATAACTCTTTACCTTAAACCGTTAGGTAACTGTAATATCTACTTTATAAACAGGACTATGGTTTTGGAGCAGTGTGAAAGGAGACTGTGAAAGCAGATTGCTGCACTTTTTCAATGTACATATGATGAAAGCAATTACTCAGTGTAAGTGCAATATTATTTCTTTAAGCTTTCCACCATTAAAATATGGAGTTTTCTATTTGAATATTTATCTAACTTTTCTACTTTAAAACTATTGGGTTGAATAAAACTATTAATTCTTCAAAATTTGCTGTAGAAATGTCCTGGTTCTCTAAATTTTTAGAAGCATTCATCAGGGTTCTGGCAACAAAAAGCAAAGAAAAAGGAAAGTTTGATTGAATAACAAGAAGTAGAGGCATACATGGTACAATCTCCATGCTTCTCTTTGCTCTTCCAGCTAATTAGCTACCTTCACAGACTCATAGGCAAACATCTAAGGAAGCACTAGGGGACAGCAGAAAAAACCCTAAACCCAAAAACCCCCAGGGGGAATTTGCAAGTATCCTGAAGATATTTCATAACTCCTTGGGGAGCAAGAATATACATATCCAGTTTGTATCAGTGTTCTATTATAAATGGCAGCACTGTAACAACTTAATGAATATTCTCTTTCCTCAGCAGCTTTTCAGATTATTACTTAAAAATCACCCTTCCAATACAATAAGCTTTCAGTAATTTCATTGGGTTTTCCACAGAATGATAAAAGATTCAACATTCATGCAACTGACAAGATGAATGTAAAACTTAAACTAAGCATTCAATTGAAAAAAAAGGCAATGGATATTTTTCTTTGTTCCAATATGCATACACATAAATTAATTTTCTCCATTTCCTAATATAATTTGAGATATGTTGCAGATTCATTTTGAAATAATTATCTTTTGTCTTTTAATGCCTTTTGCATTATTTCATGGTGTAGAAATATCTAACAGTAAACTGTGACACTGAATTCCTTTGCATAGCTAACTTTCAACCTCATGAAATATTATTTGCACTTCTTCAGGCATTTCTTTTTCAAATGGATCAATGTATAGGCAAGTTCCCTGGTCCTGCAATGAGCATGAAGCATTTGTTCAGAGCAAAAAAATATGAACTATTATAAGAGCTGGTAAATAGATACAAAATGCAGCTTCAGGTAAGATTCTGAACAGCGACACTGATAATCCTCTAAAAGGAAGCAAAACAAGATTTAAAGATACTGCAAAAATAGTTTTTAAAGCAAAGAATATGTACACAAATCTGTAATGAAAACTTATGAAATACAGAAAGGTAGGGAACCCCTGAGGTCACTCATTATAGCACAGCCCTGGGAACTGTCTGTGTTGCAAGAGGAAACAAGAGTGAACAGTAGTGACAGCTATGAATCTATGATGCATTTAGTCACCAGGGTAAAGCAGACATAGGACATAAAGATATTTTTCACCAGTGGTTTGGAGATCTTAGAAATAGCTATCCAATCCATGTTCAGTGAAAGGAAAACATTAGCAGGATTCTCAAAATTAGCAGAAGGCATGTTACTCATGCAAGATTCTAAAAGTTTCCCTTCCTCAAATACCTTACATACGAAATCTTGATAGGAGAGTACTTCTTTATCAAATCCACAGTTCTCTTTTCTTTCAAAGCTCAGGGGTGAATTTAAAAATCCAACACCTTTCCACAGACATTTCAGATCTGTACAAATCTGCTCTTTCAGAATCTTGCAGGTCAGAGGGGACCTTAGTCCAGCATTGTCATTGCAATGAGGTAAGCACTGACTGACCAGGTTGCTTAGGTTTGTGTGTAGTTGGGTCAGAAAAATTCCTGAAGACAGAGGTTCCACAGCCTCTCTAGGCAATATGTTCCCTCAAACCTACCACAGTCTCCAATCTTCCCAATATCCACAGCCTGGCAAATCTAACAGGGAACAGCCTCACAATGTCATCTGCCAGTTCTCCCAGCACACTCAGACTCAGATCCTATTTGGTTCTATAGACACACATAGGTCAAGATTTCTCAGGAAATTCCAGTTGAGTTCCTCAAATACATACTTCCATTCATCTGGGAAAAGTAGTTCTGCATGATAAAGTGATCCTGTAGAGCAAAGAATCAGATTAAAAATTAATCTCTAGCTAATATATACAAAGCCTAATGAGCAGTGGGAGACGTTTTGTCTTCTCTGTTGCTAATGTTAGGCAAAGCAAGATAGATAGTATCCCAATAACAACTGTTCAAAACAAAGGAGATAAGCTATTTCAGTGAGGCAGAAATTTCTATGTGGTAGATCTATTAATTTAAGAGTAAATAAAATAAGCATTTGTAAAACATTTTTAAGTTCCTATTTCTAATGAAGCATCAAATTTTAAGATCAAGCTTCTTAATAAATATTGTTAACTGGAGATAGTGCTTTAAGCCTGCAATTGCAGATGAAATGTATTTTAACTGTAGGTGAAACAAAGATACAGAAAAGAGAGCCCCAAGGACTGTTCAAAGTTCAGTCTAAAATAAAACGGGAACTAACAGAATAGATACTGAGAAGCACTGATGATAGTGAACATCACCATGAACTATGGCAAGTACACACCAAGTATCTAATTGCAGTCAACTGCTACTACCAAATCACAGTAGTTGTCTGTCTGATGAAGCTGGACACACTCTCAGCATCCTGAGTGTTTAAAACATCCCACGCATTACTTTATTTGTACAGCTGTATCTTATATTTTGTTTACCTGAAGAATAAATCAATATCAATATCCACTCACTTGGATACATTAATTTCAGAGTGAAACTGGCCATGAGAAATTTGGTTTCCCCTTTTACAGAAACAAAGATAGTTAAATAGAGAAAGTTCAGGTTTTGTGTCTCTGACTCAAGTATTACAAAATGTTCTTCTCTAGGTATAAAAAAGCCAAACAGTTTTGTACAAATTCTGTAAGTGACCTTGTTATTCTGCCTGCCTTACCTTCTCACAGACTGTTTTGTTAGTCTAACCTCTCCAAAACACAGCAAGCTACTACAAAATGAAAGTTTTCATGAAAGCCACGCTAAAGGTACAGCTGATACCAGACTCCACTGTGGTGGGGTAGAGAAAACACCAGAGTATATAATAGCTTAAGTTGGATCACCTGATTTTTTGGATATAAGATCACCCAGAAAAGAAACCTGTATAACTGGTGTAAACAGTAGGAGATGTAATGCATAGGTCTAAATTTTAATGACAAGGTACCCCTCAACCACTTCTGGAAGAAAGTTTCAGTTCAGGAAGAGCACAAGGTAGAGGTTACTCTTCCTAGAATTAGCATGTATCAGTTAGGTTCACTCCATAATAAAATACCATACAGGCCAAATTCTGGATTTTATTTCTCAGATTATAACTGCATCTAACAACGGTAATTGTAGTGAGACACAAAGTATCAAATGCTGTAAAAGCATGAAGAAAATGTAGACCCTTTAAGAATTTGCTTAATAGTCCAAATGTAAAAAAAACAGACATAAGAAAAAAAAACCAAACCCTACCGAAAAAAACCCATAAGCTGAAGTACTAGGAAGGTCTCAAATTCTAATGTTAGTGCTGCAATTTACTGCTCACTTAGTATGTTGATGTGCTTAATTTTTTCAATGGAGCTTTGATGAGAGGACAGTGCAGTGAAAAGAAAATGAAGACATTCATTTAAAGGACAGAAAATCTTGACCATGACTCAAGAATTAAAACATCTGCTAAACAGCCACTTGAGATTTAATTTTGATTTTCCCACTTTTGCCTTTCCAAAGTGTTCCAAAATAATTGCATAGACTGCAGCAGTTCCACAGGGAAGAAAACTCTTTCCGGTCTGAAGTCCGGAGTTTTCAGTCTGAAAACTTCCCCAACCTCTGACCACAATAGTAAGTTTGCCAAGCAGACACAGACAAGTTGCAGTCAGTGAGGCACTCCAGCCGGTGGCCCAGGGGCATTTGTGTAAAAGAAAAAAAGGCTATCCTAATAGGACAAAACTGAGGGTTACAAAAGCATGAGATGCCACCTGTTTGGCTCTGAAAGATTTCCTCTTCTGGTACTCAAAAATAGCATTAAAAGCAGTTCTCTTTTTATTTAAGGACTATCCACTTTTTTTTTTTTCCTCCTCCTCACATTTCTTCCCTTTCAACACGGCCATCATGACAGTATGTCTAAGTGTCACACATTTTTAATGGGAAAGGCCAAGCAATTACACATGTAAGGGAAAGGATTGCAAGAAAAACAGTATTCTCAAGTGCTGAAGCTAAGCCAAATAAATTCCTGCTTTTTACCACGTTCCCTTACATGGATGTTATCTCATCTTCAGAGTAACTTTGATTTTTTTCAGGAAATCCCTAGAGTCTGAGCTACAGGACACAGTAGGGGAAAAATCAAGCTGCATAGGGCCTTTAATAAAATGTCAGCACCTGATGTGAAGAATGAATCTCTAGATAGCAAGCACAGCAGTAAAACTACAATACAACAATTCAGAATAGAGGAACTCTTACAGATGGCATAAAGACAATTTTGACATAATCCAGCATAGCATAGAACTAAATGAGATCTGTGGGAGTTTGAAATTATAGTTCCATATGACTGCTGTTACACTGGACCACCAGAAATTACCACCAAGTTTGTCAAGTTACTTAAAATAAAAAACTATTTTCTAAACAAGTAGGTTATAATAATTCTTCAGATAGGTGGACAGCCCAGCAAAGAAGTTGAAATTGAATCAGTTTAACATTTATGGTGCTACAAAGAATACATGACTGAGATTTTTATAAATCAATGTCATTGAAAGATCATGTAGAAACTGATAAAAATATTGGAATATCAAATGGATGTTGGGTGTCAACGTCACATAGACTCAAAGGAGCAAAAGATGTTAAAACTAGCATGCTAAGTCATTCATGGGTTTTGTATATTGACAATCTGTGTTTATGTTTCCTTATAAAAGCATACTATATTTAAACACATAGGTTTTTTTTCCCCACCATACAAATTGCTATCAGGGTTTGTTTGGTAACAAAAAGCATTTAACATTACATTTCCTTGACCAGAAAATAGACTTAAAATAGCAATAGCCACAAAAGGGAAACTGTTTACACAACATGTGTGTCACCTTGTCCTGGGTTCAGCAGAAGCAGTCATTTTTCTCCTTCTTAGCAGCTGGTGCAGTGCTGTGGTTTTGACTTTCAGCCTGGGAACAGCTCTGATAACACCAGTGTTTTCAGTTACTGCTTGGTAATGTTTTGGTCTGACCAAAGACTTTCTGAGTCTCATGCTCTGCCAGGGAGGAGAGAAAGCTGGGAGAAAGCAGAGACAGGACACGTGACCCAAACTGACCAAAGAGGTATTCCATACCACATCACGTCATGCCCACTATATAAACTGGGGTCAGTTACCTGGAAGGGTGAGATCACTGCTCAGTCGGGCTGGGTATCGGTCGGCAGGTGGTGAGAATCTCAACCCGTGGGAGTCACATTCTTTCTGTTCTCCTCCCCATCCCTCTGGGAGCTGGGGGGAGGAAGGGAGGGGGGAGTGAGCTAACAACTGCATGACTGATTTGCAGACTGGGCTTAAACCACTGCAGTGTGTCCCACTCACAGGGCAGAAGAACTTAAGTGGATAGTTCTGGCAGCACTGACAGTAGAAAAGATTGCAGGAAGCTACTTTTTTCTAGAAGATATAAATAGAGGACAGGGTTATAAAGTCTGTTGTGAGAAGAGCAGATGAAATCCGCTATATTTTTTAAAGTGCATTCTAGAATATCTGCTAAAAGGAAGCAGCAGGTCACCAACAAGATGCATTAACAAAACCCAGCTAAATGATTCAATCTGACCTAGAAGGTGAAAATTCACATCTGAGTGCCATGTGCTCAACCAGCAATAGGATTTCCTACTTCCTATACTTCTTTTCTTCCCTCCTCCAAATAGACCACTCTACAGTATTTGTATTCATCCGAATTGAATAGTGCAGAAGTGTAATGTAAATAAGATTCAAGATTATGCAATTTTATGGTCTCATATTGGTAGGAATCAATTTTTAAAAATTATTGCATTGATAAAAAACCACATCCTTATGTCTACAAACTTTAACCAGTATCTTCTACTCTCTTCAAAGTATTCATGATCTGGTTCTGTTACTTTTGAATGTATTTACAAACTTGCTTTGCAATCTAGCTGTTCTTACTATCTAAGTAAACATTTATTTTTCACAAGTAAATCTTATTTATTTGATCTATTTCTTGGCTCTTGTCTATCTCTAGCAATTTATCAATGGTAACTTTCCTTTTTCTGCTTTTTATTGTTTCTCTTTCATTAGGTTTGAAGCATATAGAAAATCCTTTCTACACCCAGTTTCACCCAAGTATTTTAAAAGGCAGATACACAAACTCTATAAAGGAGGTGCCAAAACTTAACTATCTCGACTTCCAGTGTTGCAAAACAAAAGTGGCATTAACCAACTCATTTCTCTCAACTGTTATGTTATTTTGCTTTTTTAACTATAGGCTGAAGTAGCAGGAATAGCATGATGTGGTCTAAAATATACAGTGGCTTATAAAGTGCCATCTTGATGACTTTCTACAGCATTTTCAGACATTGTAATCTGGGCATATTTACACAAAGAGCAACTAAAAATCAATCTGTCTCAAGCTAACAGCTGAAAAAATGAATGAAAGATATAAGTAAGAAATTATGGAATGCAATTCAGTGTTGAGGAACAATTCCAGCTGACATCAGTGTGCATTCAGAAGAATAATCATAATAATATCAGAAAAAAAAAAAAAAGAGACACATGATTCATTAACAACAGGCTGTATTCCCAGCCAGCCATCATATTCCACACAACTATTTCCTTTCATCACTGGGAACTGATATGCAGCTCTGACACCATCTGTACAGCCAAAGTGAGGTTTTTAAGATGCTTTCAGTTCTTATATGCAGTACCAGAGGAAAATACTCCCATTATGTCATTCAGGCACTTTGTCTGGCTAGCCAATCTCCCTAAACTCCTGCAGTATTAATGGAAACAGAGAATCACATAAAGCCTAAATCAAGTTCTTAATCACCATTCAGATCCTCTCTGTCTTCTACACTTGCTGTGAAGCATGCCTGTGAAAACTATTTGGCTAACTTAAAAGCAAACAGCTGGACAGTAGAAGTACTTCCCAAAATGTCCACCCAAGATTTTCTACATAAAGAGCAAGCACCGCATCAAGGGATAGTATTTGAATACATGCAGAGAAAGATTCTCCATGAAGATGCATCTTTATTCTGTTTAGGTTTCTCCAGCATGAAAAGATCACACAGCTGTTTCAATAGAACTCCAAAAAACCCCCCCCCAAAAAAAAAAAAAAAAAAAAACCACCAAAAAACCAAACAGAAAAAAACTGCAAAATGATACCTCAAAGTAAAATCTTGCTAAGGTAGTACTAAACTGCTAGGAAATCTTTTGTAAGACATGAGAAAAAGTGGGGAAAACCAAGTGAGGAAGTTCAAGTAGCCAGAGCGTACTCTTCTTTGACTAGTCAGAGCAGCCAAACACAAAATGCATAGCTTGAATAATAATTTAGAAGTTTCTGATAACAAGTGTAGTTCATTAAAACATAAAATTATAAATGTAAGCTTTAAGATATAATTTAAATTCCCAACTACAACTTTTAATCTCACATGCCAAAAATGGAGGTGGTAGAGTACTGATGGGTTCATTTGTTTTTCCTGGAAGGTGTTGTCTGCATTCAAAAGTCTTGATGCAGGGCAAGGAACCCAACAGAAATGGGATGACTACTGATTACCAGTGTGACACAGAAGATAAATACACACCAAATTACCAAGATCATTATGTGTTGGATGCTGATTACCAACCTGCTGAGCCTGACGTCACTTATCTGTTGCATTTTGAATCTCAGATCAGGAAAAGTGTTGGCAATTTGTTGAACTACTTTTTATTGAGAAACTATAAAGACTGCTGTTTTGAACTATAAATTCTGACTGCTCCCCAACTGTTTTTTCTGTTCCCATCCCAAGAACAATGACTAATGAAAAAGAGGCATAAAATGAAATAAGCAAGAATCAGATTTATATATTTTTTTAAACTGTGTTTTCAGAAGACAAACCCTGGATGACAAAGGCTATTTTCCCTGATCTAATCTTATTTTTTTTTCTAATCAAATCTTCAATTAATGTTTCAGACTGGGTAATATCTCCTCTGTTCCTCTCCAGGCTCCCTGTCACATAGGCGACAACCTGTTTTCTTGGATATGCGCTCAACTTTGAATGCTCAACTGGACAGGCTTCAGCCACCTTGCCTCCTTTGTTAAATCCTTGGGAGCGTGAGGGGTGTAGGTGAAGGAAGATCACTAGGAAAAGGGGTGTAGGAAAATAATAGGACCATCCTTATAGTATTTTCTCCATAGTAATCCTTCAGCACAATGCTAAGCACTTTTCATGAAGAGAACAACATTTAAAGCAGAATACTTGAGACTATTACTAGAAATGATATTACATGAAATAGCTCTTGCACTTTGATATAAATATCTCCTTAACATCTCATTCTGTATAACTGATGACAAATCAGTAAGAGAGAAACAGGCATAAACAGGTGAATATCTAAAACAATGAAACAACAAACTAGCTTAACAGCAAAAAATATCCAGCCTGCACTTAAGTAGTTTCTTGGAAATCCCTAATTCTGTAACGAAAGTTGGAAAAATACAGTCCATTTCTTCTTCTCATGAAATGAAGAAGAAAAAGGAAAGATGATATCAATCTCTCCAATTAGTATCTGAGTGCGCACACTCATTATGACTTTATAGACAGAGTATCAAGAAGATACTGCTTGTTTCCTGTATTTATATGGAACCTCAACTGCTACTTAGATACTTAAATTTAAAGAGATGTTCTAGTGTAGTTAACTTCCCTGATATAATCACTTAGAAACATACTGACATTGAATACCTATCAGAAAAAAAAAAGAAAAAGCAGCTGCCTTTCATTGATTCTTGTATCAGCAGTGATGTGGTCAGCAAGACCAGGGAAGTGCCTGTACTTGGCACTAGTGACGCTGCACCACAAATCCTGTGTTCAGTTTTGGGCCTCTCACCACAAGAGAGACATGGAGGTGTTGCCTCAGGGAGGCGTGGCGACTGGTTCAGGAACAGCACAGCTACCAACCCCAGGCCGCTCGGGCCATCAGCTCACAGACACCAATGTGGTGGACGGCAAATGGCGTATATTAAAGAGTGACACAGCATTATATAGCCAATGGCTGGCGATGTCACTTCCGTCTGCTTGCGTCATACACTAATCGTTTATTGGCTGTTAGCTATCTTTCCGTACGGCGCAACATCTTCCGGCCGCCAGACCTTATCTACCTACATTTCCCTCCCCCTTATGCATAACTAAATTAGTTAAAATATAGCAATCTAAAAAGTATTTTTACTTTTTACCTTATCTGTAAGTTATAAAAATCTTAAAAAGTATATGTGATAAAACTTGAATAAAAACATAAGGCAGTATAAGTGGGATCGACCTTATGAAAGGACTACACACTAATATAGGAGCTAAAATATGAAAAATAGTACAGTGCAATGACTCTGCAAAAATCAGAAAACCAGCTCCAAACAGCGTCAGCACAACGTAGGGTGCATGCTTCCCTCGCATTGTCTGAGGCTTGGGCTTCTAAGCTGACCAAAATGCACACTCGTTCCAATGTAGGTGGCCAGCCTGCATCGGGAGAAGTGGCCAGCAGCATTCATAGCGATCTGCAAGGGTCAACAACAACATAAACATAGTTATATGTGTTAGTTTCTCGGTACGTAACTGGCACAAAATTTATAGACAAAACACTACTGTATATACTTAAAGTGAAGACATTAGGCATTAGTAACAATGGATCGTAGCTTGAGGTAACTTAAGGATAGCCTGAGATAACACTGAGTAGGTATAGCACCGAGGAGGTATATTCTTAGAGCAGCTGCTGGTGTTCTACCAGCATAATATTAACACTTTCGAGACGGCTCTTGACAAGCGACACAAGCTTATTCAGTATACAGGGCCCGAAGATCAGTGCCATCACGATCATTACAATCGGCCCTATCAAGGTAGATATCAGGGTGGTTAACCACGGTGAACTGGTAAACCAATTTTCATACCAGTTGTGTTGCGATTCTCTTTCTCTTTGCCGTTTTTCTAGGTTCTCTCTTAATTTTTCCATAGTATCTCTCACTAGCCCGGTGTGGTCCGCATAGATGCAACATTCTTCCTTCAGCGCAACACACAACCCTCCTTCTTTAAGGAACAGTAAATCTAGACCTCTCCGGTTCTGTAATACTACTTCTGAGAGGGATCGTACTGATTTTTCTAAGGCACTAATGGATGGTTCTATTTTGGCTAGATCTTCATCAACAGTCATTCGCAGGTTTATAAAGTCCTGATTCCCTTTTATTAATGCGGCTATACCTGTTCCAGCCCCTGCTCCTCCTATAGTCAATAGGGTGGCTACTGTCAAGGCTGTGATTGGTTCTCTTTTGAGTAAAGAATGTTGTGGCCCGATCTCATTTTCTTTTTCTTTGAGTTCATACACATAACTTTCTGGATGATAGACTATCTTGGGAAGTAGGATTATTTGTACACAAAAATCATTAATTGTTTGTAGATACCTGGTGGAAATGCATGGTGTCAGTCCTGTCTTAGAACACACCCACTTGGCATTTGTAGCAGGAAGTAGCCAATCACCTAGTCTCTGCAGTGTTTCATCTCCATTCGCACAAATATCCCTTTTCCCTTCTGGGATTTTTCCGATGCACTTTCTTGTCCCTGTTACGTGACTAAGGGAAATCCCCTGTGTCCTATTTTCCCAGTTACATTCAGGGGGGTTATTACCTTTGATAAAGTTGGGCTATCGATTCCAATAGCTTCATAGTATGGTGGTTCAATATCGTAACAAAGCCAACAATGTGTAATTAAATTTGGGTGAACTTGTTTCAGTACTTGAAAACTGGTATCCATCAGGTCCCAGAGGGGGTATTTTCCCATAGCATCATCTTTGTTAATTTGTGTGTTAGTTAAAACTGAATTGCGTGTTGTATCTAAAGCCAGGTTAGTTTCTGGTGTAGTGGTTTGCTTTAGTTCAGGTTTTTGGGTCACACTGGGCTTTGATTTTTCGGTCTGTATTTCTCCGGTTAGTACTGTATTGGGCCCGACGGACTCCCTCCTGTCAGTTGGAGCTCTTTCCTTTCTAATACGGAAAACTCCACCCCTATCTACCCTCCAACCAAACTCCCAATGTCTTACGCCCCATGTTCGTCCGATTAGCCAACTAGGATCATATAGTAATTTCACGAGGAGGTCCAAGGAGACACAGTTTCCCCTGACCTCTATTCCTCCAAACCTACCTCGGATGGGTGGGTGACATCCTTTTGGTCCGAGTGTAACGTTCAAAAACTTGTCTCCCTGTAATGCACATCCGGTAGAAATGGTTTCGCAACCCCAATAGGCACAATAATAGCGCCCGGGGTAGTTACAGTAGGGTTTTCCGGGGTTGGATGCTGGACAGAAGTAATTTCCCTGCCACCACAAACAGGGTTCAATAGGGGCTAGCTTGCATGGAGAGACACTAGAAACTGGTGACCCCGAAGTAATCTGTGAGCAAAGCACTTTAGATTGTTCTACCTGTTCAAGTACCCATGTATAGGGCCGGTGACCTGATTCTCCCACAGGTAACATTAATAGAATGAAAATCACACAAAAACATCACAATTCTTTCCTGCAGGGACTGCTCCGCCGCTGCCTGGACTCTGTCGGTATGGAGCTCTCTGACTCGGCCGAACTTTCAGGCTTGGTCGGGAAGTTTGGCACCGGGGTATACGGGTTACGGGGGCATCCAATGAACTGGTCCTGTGAACAAAAACTCACAGTTTTCATTAGTTTTATTCTGGAGATCTGGTTTAATCGACTTAAGCAGACACCACTTAACTTTACCGTCTTTTTTGATGGCAGCGTACCCCCGCCCTGTCAAAACCAACCGCCACCCTTGTTCCCATTCTCCCAGCTCATTTCTAATTGTGACTAATGGGCCTTCTTCTAGTGCTCGAGTGGCCCAATGTTTTTGAGTGGGGCTATTCACCTCGTCTCCCCTGGGGAATTGATTCAGTGCTAACAGAGTGGTCGCCAATAGGCGTGCGTGATCTCCTGAGGGAATAGTGTCAGCAAAACCTTCTGTTTTTGCTAACACTTCTAATTTTGCTTTCAAAGTTTGATTCGCTCATTCTACTATGGCTTGTCCAGTGCTATTGTACGGGATGCTTTGTGTTAGGGTAATGCCCCATTTTAGAGCAAATGTCTTGACTGATTTAGAGACAAAGTTTGGACCATTGTCCGTTTTTATCTGAGTAGGAACGCCAAGCCATGCCATGGCTGTTAGCCAATGTTGGATGGTTGCTTTGGAGTCAGTTTTACGGTGTTGAGTGGCTACGATCACCCCACTGTATGTGTCTACAGTTACTGCTAGCCACACTCGAGGTTTCAGCAACTGGGAGAGTGTAAAATCCGTCTGCCACACTTCGGAGGCCTTGAGCCCTCTGGGGTTACTCCACTGGACCACAGTGGTGCTTTCTGACAGTGGGGACATGTAGCTACTATATGGTTCGCGTCGGTAACTGAAATCCTGCATCTCTTTGCTAATGCTTTGGCTCCGATGTGGAGGGACTCATGCAACTGACGGGCGTCTCTTAACGTCCACAATCCTTTTGCAGCAGCATCTGCTTTGTCATTACCGGTTTGGAAAAACCCTTTAATTGGGCTGTGGCTGTTGACGTGGATGACAGATACAGTGCCCTTTCGAGAAAAAAGTGCTTCTTCCAGCATTAGGGCTGCTGTGGATGTTGACACGCCGGGCCCCGACATGGCCAGGCAAAGTTTGGCCACAAACATCGAATCAGTCACTATGTTAAGATGTTCTGCTGGAAACAGTCCGCACGCCAGTACTACGGCCGTCGCTCCTAATTGTTGAACTGAAAGAGCACAGTCGGTCATTTTGATGCAGTGCCATTTGTTTTCTGTTTCCCATACTGCTGCCACAGTTGATGTCGTTGAGGATGCGTCTGTAAAGACTGTTGGTCCCGGTTGGGGCCGGTCCGTGATTTTCTGTGGAAGGTCGATGTTAACAATTGCTAACATTTGAGTCCAGGGGGACTTTGTGGCGTACTGGACCTCTCCACCAAATCCGACGAGAGCTATGGCCAGATGATCTGACATTGCCACAGATTGCGTTGGGAGTTGTTTGCGGAAGGGTAGGTATATTCTGGCGGGTTCGGTGCCTAGGTGTCTTAGGGCGAGTTTTCTGCCTTTCATGATGAGGTTACCGAGGCACTCGACTCCCAGAGAGAATGCACGCGACAGTTTCCCTAGAACTATCCATTGTATTGGTTGGGCTTTTTCAGGGGGGCCCTGAGCTAATGTTCCTATTCCCCCCCCTTCCGTGTAGTGCACATACAAATCAAGTGGTGTGTTCGGGTTCCACCTAGCGAGCATGCTTGATGACATCTGTTGCTCAATGAAGTCAAGAGAGTTCATTGCTTCTGTTGTCAAAGTTTTTTGTTCCCATGGGTTTTTTCCTTTCAAAAGATCGTACAGGGGGGCCATGATTTTGGGAGGGATCAGAACAATATTACGGAGCCATCGTAAGGATCCCACTAACTGTTGCATGTCGTGGAGTGTCTTAATATCCCGACGGATTTTTATTTCGGGAGGGGTTATGTAAGAACTTGTAATCTCCACTCCCAAAAAACTTACACATGGTCCTCTTTTAATTTTCGCATTCACGATTTCGAACCCGTTTGTCTTGAGAGTTTCTGAAACCGTTGACACCAGTCGGTCCACCTGACTTCCTGACGGTGCGGCGATTAAAATATCGTCCATATATTGAATGATGGTTGCAGTCGACTCACTGTGTCGAATCGGTGCCAACGCTCAGTCCACCGTGACCTGGCAGATAGTGGGTGAGTTGATCATTCCTTGGGGCAACACTTTCCACTGGAAACGCAGATTGGGGCGTTGGCTGTTTGGAAACACGGCAGAAAAAGCAAACCGCTCCTTGTCTTCCTCATGCAGGGGTATCAAAAAGAAACAGTCCTTAATATCAAGGACAGCACAAGGTTGTCCTTCCAGTATCATAGAGTTCATAGGCAACAGCGTTTGGACAGGACCCATTGGTTGGATTGTCTTGTTTACTTCGCGCAGGTCATGGAGGAGACGAAACCCGTCACCAGTTCGTTTGGGTATTACGAAAACTGGGGTATTCCACAGACTAGTGGAGGGCTCTATATGACCTTGCTGTAGTTCGCGGTCAACTAGCTCAAGAAGAGCATCCAATCGAGGCTTCGATAAGGACCACTGCTCGACCCACACTGGGTCGGACGATTTCCACGTCAGTTTAATTGGTGGAAGTGGGTGTGCTGCAGTGGCCCTTAGGTTAAATTTGTCACCCTAGCTTTTAATAGGACTAGAGCGTCCCTTCCCAACAGGGGTGGAACCCCTGACATGACATATGGAAAAAGGGTGATGTTTTTTCCGGTCCCTTTTCAGTGTGAAGCGTGATTGCTATCAATTGAGCACTCTTCCAAGCTTGGGTTAGCCCCCCGACTCCGCCCACCATGGGGGCATTTTCCAATTTCCAGCGTGGGGGCCAGTTCGTCTTAGGGATAACTGTAACATCTGCTCCGGTATCAATCAAAAAGGGGACACTAATAGTGGTGTCGTCTAAGCTATTATAGAGGGAACAGATCCCCCACACCACTGGTGGGTTATCACACTTTATTGCCAGGACCACCCTGGGGTCTCGCCTCCGTGGAGTTGTCCTTGCTGTCCCTGAGATAGGGGTGGATTCAGCTGAACTGGCGGTTGGACCGTGAAGTTGGTCCCTTCTCGAGGGGGCAACTGGTTCGGGAGCGCTTCGCCCCATCCGGGGTTGGCATAGTTGGGTCGCCTCATGTCCCAAGTGGGAGAGGGCCAAGTGTGGCCTGGGCGCCGTCTCCCACTCTCGTTTCCTTGGATTTTAGATCTGCAGTCCTTAGCGATGTGGCCTTTCTTTCCACAGGCCCAACATGGCCCTCTAAATTGATTGTGGCGCCGGGGGGGGGGGGCGGGGGGGCCATTGACGGGTCCCCCTGCCGGGGGCAGTTTGCCACCACGTGGCCCGCCTGGCTGCTTTTAAAACATACCATCATATTAGCCATTGCTGTAACAGCTGCTTGAAACAGGGTCAACTGCTCCTCATTCGTGACATGTTTAATCATGTCCGTGATGCTTGACCCCGTCGGCAGCGATCGCAGGATTTCTTTGGTTTTTGCGTTACACTGCTGACGTATGCAATCTCTAACGACCGGGCCTTTTGCTTCTGCGGGCAGGGCCGAAGAGTCGACCGCCGCTTGGAGGCGATCCACAAACTGCGTAAAGCTCTCACTTTTGGTTTGCTTTGTTGTTGACCATGGCGAAGGCTTAGCAATAACTCTAGAGACTGTGTGAACGGCATCTCTAGCTGCAAGAGTAGTTATCATAACTTCATGGGCCCGCAGGCCTTGGGCTTGTGTCTGGGGAGTGAGCGTTGTTGGGTTGGTGCCCATTAGGCGTGGCAGGCTGGAACCATGTAACTGGTGATGTTTCTCAGTTACTAGGGCTAGTTGTTTCATACAATTGTCTTGCCATTCTTGGTTAAAAACAATCATCCCTGCCCCACCAAAAATCATTTTGCAAATATGTTGTATATCGAACGGGAGTATATCGTCTCCCCCAAAAACCCCGTCTATAAGGGTGGAGACCATGGTGGAATTAAGCCCCTTATCTGCGATTGCTTTGACAATTGCTTGTATATCCTTAGGGTTTACTGGTGAAAAGATCTTCTGTCCTCCGTCCGTCACTCGGACCGGGAACGCTAACGTGGCCGGTGGGACCCACTCAGCGCAGGTAGTCTTTATTTCATTCCAATCCATAAAAGAAACTTTCTCCTTTCTCGGTCTCTCTTTATTACGGATGGGAATAATTTGACTTGTAACTCTGCCCCCCCGTTTCCGAATCTGAATCGGTTATGAGCCACTCATCCCAGTTAGTGTCTGATCCGGAATCGGAGCTTGACTGACTGGTTACTTCCGGGCTCCGATACTTTTTTGTTGGGCTCTGGCCCCGCCCACTTCCCTTGCAGGCCCCACAGGTGGGCGGCACTCTTCCTCTTGTTCGGTCCCACCCGCCCCTTTTGTGGGCAGGCTGTTCCCCCCCTCCTGAGTCTCCCCGCCTTCCGCTCGGAGGGCTCCAGCGCCTCTGGTCCCACCCACTTTCCTTGCGGGCGGGCCGCTCTTCCCCTCTTAACTCACCCCACCTCCTGCTGGGAGGGGTGTTTGCCTTATAAGGGCACCTTTTTGGACAGCCGCTTTGATTGGCTCTCTGCCCCTCAGTTGTGCTCCCCTCCCTCTCCCGATCGTCTCCGCCTTCTTTCTCCTTCTCGTGCTCCTCCCATTCCCATTTATGTGCGCTTGTTAATTCCAGCGCTTCCTCCCTGTTCCTGCCAGGGACATTGTCGCCCCGCCCTTCTCCTTGCTGCTCGGCGCCATCTTGGGGCTCATAGGGCGGTGGTCTAAGCCACTCGTCTTTGGACTCTGATTTCTTTGCAGCACTCCTGGCCTCCTCAGCTAACCCATCCCAGAAGGATTTTGCTTGATTCTGTCCCTCCGTAAGCGGATCAGGGCTGGGGGGCGCATCTCCCTCCCGCAAGTCTTTCGACTCAGCAAAATTGTTATCATCTGGTGGGCGCGGAGTCTGTGTAGCTGCCCCAACTCCCAATTTTGGAGTGACCATCAAACAGCCCCTTCCCGCCTTCCAGGTTTCCTGCCCCTGCATGGCCTTTCACAGAGCCTGTTTAACTTTCCCCCACGACTTAAGATTTTTCCCGCAACCCGAGGACTCCGCCTCCTCGGCTAACGCTGTGGTGTATTTAGCCCACACTTCTGGGTGGAGAATGTCTACCGGCTGGTCAATGACCCCAATCTGTAAAAGCCTCTCAACTGCGAGAGTAAAATCTTTGGGTTTACAATCAATACCCCACTGCTTATGTAACTCTGATACGACCTTCACAAGGGCTTCCATCTTCCTTGTTGGTCCGGGAGCATCCTCTCCGCCGGGCTGGTCCTGCTGGTCCGGCCGCCGTTCACCCGATTCCAGGCGAGTTCCCGGGTTTCGGCACCACTTGTTGCCTCAGGGATTCGTGGCGACCTGGTTCAAGAATGGCATGGCGACCAACCCCCGGCCGCTCGGGCCATCAGCTCACAGACACCAACGTGGTGGACGGCAAATGGCGTTTATTAAAGAGTGACACAGCATTATATAGCCAATGGCTGCCGACGTCACTTCTGTCTGCTTACATCATATACTAATCGTTTATTGGCTGTTAGCTATCTTTCCGTACAGCGCGACATCTTCCGGCCGCCAGACCTTATCTACCTACATGGAGGCGCTGTAGCACGGCTGAAGAAGGGCAATGAAGCTGGTGAAGGGTCTAGAGCACAAGTCTTATGAGGAGCTACTAAGGGAACTGGGTTTGTTTAGCCTGGAGAAAAGGGAGCTCAGGGGAGACCTTATCGGTGTCTGCAGCTACCTGAAAGGAGGTTGTAGCAAGGTGGGTATCTGTTTCTTGTCCCAAGTAACAAGTGATTGGACAAAAGAAAACAGCCTCAAGTTGCACCAGGGAATACTTAGACTGGATATTAGGAAATAAGTTATTCGCCAAAAGGGTTATCAAGCATTGGAACAGGCTGCCTAGCAAAGGGGTTGAGTCACCATCCCTGGGGTTATTAAAAGACATGTAGCACTTCAAAACATGGCTTAGTGGTAGACTTGGCAGTGTTAGGTTTTCAGATGGACTCAATCTTACATGTCTTCTCCAACCTATATGATTCCATGATTCTGGGATTCTCTATCTTCTTCTTCATACCCTCATGCAGCCAATGACAATTGTACAAGCAATGACAGAATATAGGAGCATCAGACAGCATTAATAACAGAAAAGACAAAGTAGTTACTTTGCCTTAAGAGGAAGTAATCCATTTTGAAAGTCATTTTCCTTTATATATTTATAGTGTGCACATTCTATTACATACAAGGATTTACAAAGATTACCTAATATGGAGAGAGCATCTTACTTTATTGTGCAGTAAGTGTTAAATGATAAATTGCTCCAGTGCTGACAGAACACATAAATACAGAGTATCCATCAATAAATAAATCTGAAAAGTGCTATATGTAAAAGCTGTGACAAAAGAGTTTTAGGAATAGTCCTTTCACTTCTTCAATGATTAATATTGTGTGGTATTACAGGAACATAAACATTTCGGTCTCTGTAGATACAGAACACAATGCAGATTGTAATTCTACTTTCAGAATACCAAGTGATAAATTTGTATTGAAATGAACAGGAATACTTACATGAAAGACGCACATGAAGGTTAACAAAGGTCATTGTTCTGCAATTCTGTGATCAAATGGATCTTTGGGAAGCGATGACTAAAGTCATTGCTACCAACAATATCAGGGTTCTTTACTTTCTCTTCAGCTATCAAATCAGTTAATCATTAATAGTTCAATATGACTATGAATAGTCTGTTAGAGAGTACTG
Source organism: Ara ararauna (assembly GCA_028858755.1). Classification (NCBI taxonomy): domain Eukaryota; kingdom Metazoa; phylum Chordata; class Aves; order Psittaciformes; family Psittacidae; genus Ara; species Ara ararauna. The sequence continues at coordinate 650,859 of CM054410.1, read as the reverse complement.
TTATCAACCTATCAGGCATAGAAAGAAAAATCTTTAATTTGTTCTGAATATTCTAGGTTCATATTAACTCTAGTGACACTCAAAGCAATGACTTTCTCTTTCCCCATCTGGTTCGGCTAGGTGCTTGAACCAGATCCTTCACTGTAACCGAAAAGTAAGCAGAGAAGGGGGCAGAAATAAGTGATCGTAGTTGTGGCACCTTCTGGTTATGAGTTATGTTGTTTGCCCCTAGCAGCCAAGGCCTTTTGGCATGTTAATCATGCCTGTTCAAATTCATTGCTTTCTATGATGAGGTGACAGGTACTGTGAACAAGGCAAGGGCAGAAGATGGTGGATGGTGAGGCACTGGAATGGGTCACCCAGGGAAGCTGTGAATGCTCCATTGCTGGCGGTGTTCAAGGCTGGATTGGACATAGCCTTGGGTGGCATGGTTTAGTGGGAGGTGTCCCTGCCCCTGGCAGAGGGGTTGGAACTAGATGATCGTAAGGTCCTTTCCAACCCTAACTATTCTATGATTCTATGATCTAAACTTTATCAAAGTCTTTGATACTGCCTCTTTATCACCAAATTGGTGACATTCCAGTTAGGTAAGTGGACAATAAGATATGCTGAAAATTGTCTGGACTGCCAGGCTCCAAGTGTCAGGTGCCGTCTGTCCAGTTGGCAGCTGGTAACAAATGGCTTCCCTCAGGGATCTGTTTAATGTCTTCATTGCCAACCTGGATGACTCTACAGAGGGTATTCTCAGTAAGCATGTGGATGACCACAAATTAGGGGGAGTGGCCAATTCATTGGAGGGCAGGACTGCTATTGAGAGGCACCCGGGGAGGCTGGAAAAACAAGATGACAAGAACCTTAAGGTTCAACAAAAGCAAATGCAAGCTTACACCTAGAATACAGTAAATCCATCCAAAAATATAGCCAATGACTGACTGGGAAGCAGCATTGCAGAAAAAAAGCTGGGTATTCTGATGGTTGTAAAGTTGAACATGAGTGAGAAAGAGACCCTCTTGCAGCAAAGAAAGCTGGCTACATCCCTGGCTGTTAACAAAAGTGTTGCTAGAAGTTTGAGGGAAGGTTTCCCTTCCCCTTTTATTTGGGACTTGTGAGAACTGCTTTGGGCTTTGCAGAACAAGACATACTGGAATAAGTGTAGTTTAGGGCCACCATGATGGTCAGGGAGTCAACTACCTGGTAGGAAGATGCAAAACCATCAGAGATTCGCTCTTTCTGGAAATGCACAGCAAGCAATAGGACAAGATGTACAAAGCAACAGACATTCTTCTTTTTTTTTTTTTTTTTCCTTTTCAAACCATTTTTTAAAATAAATGGTCAAATGCTGCAACAGGCACATACAGATGGGTGGAATCTCTGTTCTTGAAGGTTTCAAAACAGAGCTGAACCAATTTTCTGAGCAACCTGATTTGGTTAGATCTGCTTTGAGCAAGAGGTTAGATGGGGACCTCTGTATTAGATTTGTAGCATAATTTGTCTTGTAATTAATTCTACACACACTGGAACTCTTCACAAAATCCCAGCCCATAAGTATTACATCTGGTTGCTTTCCTTAAGTAGCTTGTGATTTCAGACTGTAAGTTTTATCTACTGAGGGAGAGCAGCCAATTGGAACTGAGGCATTGAATTCTATCAAGGACTCCCAGGACTCTAGCTTCAAACCAGGGTAGTTCCAAAATGAAACCCAAATCCTACACACTTTAATGAATCCTAGAGAAATGATTATTCATTTTATAGGGTGACAGCTTTGTTACCAGACCTCTTGATAGCCTCCTAAATGGTTTGGTTTTCTTTTCCCATTTCAAAGCCTACCAAATAAATGCAAAATGATACCAAGTCTGGTAATCCTCTCTGTAAGGAAGATATTGAGTCTGAACCTAAAAAGTGACCTGATCTGAGTTATGAATATATAAAACACAATGAAGCAATTTTATAGTGAAAGAGTGTGATTATAGCAGAAAGTAAGGGATTGTTGCCAGAGAAACAGAGATAAGCAAGGATGGTGTTGCTATAGCAACAGGATGACATCAGAGTTTTCCTATTCAGTGCACAGGGTAATAATGAAACATCAAAACAGCAGCTTCTCTATCTGCTTGCTTCCCAGAGGTGGGCAGAGCCCCATTTTTGTTTGATTGATTCACACTTCAGACGTGTCTAATTAGGAGGTTCACAGGTTTGTTGACATCTGTGTTCAGATTCTTTAATGCCTAGTTCTTCTGTGGGAGTCCAAGGAGAGGCACATTCACTTGAAAACAGAAGAAGAGCCCTCTGTCCCTCAGGAGCAAAGCATCCTAAGGAGAATGAGATTCAAGGAAAAGATGGGAACATGGTTCATCACACAGTACTATGCCTCTCAGGCATCATCAGGCCACAGCTGATCAGCCGGCTGCACAATGAAATTTAGTAGAGGATAAAATAAATTATGTTATCGCTCCTGCCAAATTCATGCTTATTTTTAAGCTTCTACATATTCCAAGGAAATGGTGTCTCCCTGGACCAATTTGCAACATAATGTAGAATGCTTTAAAGACAATTACTTTTCTTTAACCTTGAAACACATCTATGTTAGAATAATGAGATCCTTGGCAGAGGAAAGGGTAAATGGAAAAGGATGGGTGATAATACAGCGGAGGAACAAGAAAAGGCTTAATAAAACCCTGTTGATAAGGTGTATAGAAAAACAAGCAATATTTGCATTGGAAATAATAAACACAACCCCAACTAGGGGCTTATATTACTTTCGTCTGTATCAAGGACTGAAGAAGATGTAGTTTCATAGCTATTGCAAAGAAATCCAGTGTGACTTGACATTTGCTCTACAAAAGGAAATACTGAACCTTTAACAAAACCCCGAACTTTCAATCCACCTCATCCTAGGATATCACTCCTATTTAGTAAGTACACAACAGTAATCAAGGTCTGGATTTAACACATTGATAAGTTGAGAGTTTTGTTAAATTAAATGTTTGAGTGCCTGCATCTCTATTTTCTCTGACTACTCTGCAGTAGTGGTCTACCTGAGCTAGCTTTAAACTGGGTTGCTTAGACAGCAGGAGCAAATTAGCTATACATCAGACAAGTCAGTGCAAGCTGTAAAATTGCTCAAGAAGTTGAATAAATAGCTCACAGTGAGTTTCTGGCTGCAGTACTTAGAGCAAGACAGACAGATGGACAAACAGGTAAGATTTATACTTCACAAACCAAAAGGCAGCTAGTCTGGGCAGACCTGCATTGCATTGTAGTCACAGCAATGTCTCCATCAGAAATACACAAGTAAGAGAAAGTCAAGGCATGAAAAATTTATATTTTGACAGGATGAACAAAAGAGAAAGTGTCGTACAAGTGAAGCAAAGTTCTTGGTAAAGTGAGGCACAAGATAAAGGTTTCCTAATGCTAACACTATTCCCTGTTATTTAGCATGTGCTAATACCTGGTATTATGAGAACTTTGGAAATTTTTGGTATGTTTGATTTATTTGAAGGCGTATAAATTCAACTGAATCTGCACAATTTGTTGGTATTTGCAACAGCCAAGAGGGGAGAAAGAATGATACGGAAGGAAAAGTGTCTAACAAGTTTTGACTTCTGACCTTTGCTCTCACAGTTCTCCCTGGTGAGGAAGCAATTACCTGCATCCAGAATTTCATCTAATTCTCAATCCAAAGGTGACAGTCCCAGTGGATGTGACTTGAATATCTAATGAGAAATCCATCTGTTAAGACACTGTCTTGTGTCAGAAATACTATCTGGGGACAAGACCCTACTTGGATCTGAGTACCTTGTAACAAGGGTATTTTGCCATTTCATGTGTGTAATAAGGGCAGAATTAGTATCTTCCGCATAAAAACACAAACAAGAACAAAGGGGCTTTGCAATGTAAAAACTCTAAAGCAACACTACCAAGGCAGTGTCAGTTTCAGACAAACTCATCCCAAATTCACTCCTCAACATGCTTGCGTCTTTAAGAACAGACATTAACAGTGGGCTTAAGGAACAAGAAATGAAGGAGCAGTACCCCTATTTTTGAGGTTTCAGTATTTCAAAAATGATTTGGAAAGACTCTGTCTAGCTTAGCAGAGATATACTCAGTATTGGCCATAACCCAATTACAAGACCACACTGCTTTTCAAGTGCTGGTATGTAAACATCAAAGCAGCATGGTGTGCTAATATAGAGATATATAGCCACAGTAGATACATTTCTTGAGCTGTATTTAAGTTCTGGCAATGGTGGTTTTGGATTGCTCTATACTTCAGTTCCTAAGCACAAGAGCAAGGGGACAGATCTTCAATATTGTATGCCTGTCTTTATAGAATATTAGAAGAATTTTATCATGACACAGGTATTTAGCAATAAAGTAAGATTTTCCTCCTTCCCCCACACCCCTTTTAACACATCTTTGCTGGTACCATGCAGTCATAACACTGCCAAAAACCTGGGTCCTGCCAGCACCCACTAACAAGAAACAATGCAATAGCTTAAGTTTAAAGGCCATGCTAAATCCTTAGCCTTACACTAATGAATTCTGCAAAGTGTGGCCTTCTAGGCAGCAGCAATTTCAGATACAAAAAAACCTACAAAACTAAACCATACAAATCAGTAGTGCAAAGCTTAATCGGGTTAATTTTTAGAAAATCAAGTTGGCTTTTTAATGCCATTTTATAACAGGAAACTTCTCCTGGTCTGAGAAGTGCTCTGAACAGAAGCCTGGATGTAGATGAGGGCTGGGTTCAGATTTTCTACGTCACTGAAGTCTTTTTAAACAAAAGTATTAGAAATTCATCCACCTCCAAGATAGCAATCCTTTCTCATACTTTACCTTGTTTGTGAATTAAAGTGATGAATCACAGATCTAAACATGCCTTCTTTGCAGAAAACACAACTGAACTGCAAAATGTTTTGTCTTGGGACACAAAGACTTACATACAAGAGATTTGTCCCCCTACCTCCCCAGACAGTGAAAATCATCTCAGTGCAATTCTGTCACCACCTTTACCTGATGCGAAGGAGCTTCCAGAGTCAATGATAAGTCCTCATAGAGGTATGATCACTGCTCATTTTATTCACAATATTGCTGAGATTGTATAGGGTTTCTCAGGGTTCACACACAGTAAACAATACATTCATTGGTTAAACAACGCTGTCCATGCGCCTACGGCTACAACGCGGTTGGTTCAAGGCAAAAGCCCACATACCATAACGTCCACGGCCCGTCCTTTCCCACGGTCAGCTACCCCCTGTTTTGCCTCTGGCTAGCTGGTTTATTTTGGCTCTGCTCCCTGGTTTGCCTGCTTCAAGGACACACTGAGCCTGTCGACAGGCTCATAGGCTGGGTTGTACAAGTAGGCCTGCATCAAGACACTATGCCCATTAGCTTCTAAGAACTCCTCTACATTTACCCAAAGCAGCCCCCCTTAGTAAAATGAAATCACTGATTTCATTATCTAAAAGATTCATAATAAATATAACTACTTCCATGGGAAACTACTCTGAAGATGATTTTTGTGTAATCTCTCACGTATTGTGGACCGAGGAATTTATTTACTAGCTTGTAAAAAGATGAGAATGAGCATGAACAAAGGTTTTCCTCAGGAATGAGTGGCAGGAGAGAAAGGGTGCAATTAGAGGAGTTCTAGAGGGAGTTTACATCAACATAACTCACCTAGAACATAATTTTTCTCAGGATGGTGCTCTCACGCAGTTCTGAATATCCACCATTATGCAAAGCAGATATTACTACCAAAAAAACATACTGAAATTTATGGCCTATTCTAAATGTCCATGAAATCATGTGGAGTCTTTCAGATATATAGACAGACTTTTGGTCAGGGCCATACAGAGTTTCTTTATTTTGTGAAACTGGTGACACATGTAGCAATTTAGAGAAGACGAAGCCTGGTATTCGCCACCTGCAAACCGGCTCTAATTATCACAACTCTAGTTAAGATCATTGTCAAGAGTGACTGAAGTAACAACATGACTCCAGTACAATTCCCTTTGGAAAGACAAGCAAGTCACAACACAGTTAAAATGAATTTATTTCAGTTACCTCTAACATCTGACGTCAGTTGCATAAGTGGCATTCATCTTGTGCCACAGCATCTTGAATTTTTCATTGAAACAAAACACGATGGAGGTCATCTGAAAACAAAAGTTTCAAAAAAAAGTACCCAGTGAACAACAACATAATTTTTGACAGTAACAAGCACAGAAATGGAAACTTATTTTCTTAAAGAAAAAATACCTTTGGAAGTTAGTAAATAAGATACGTTTCATACAGGGTAATATTCATGCACTTCATGTTAAAACATTGCCCTTTTTAACTGATGAAAAGCAGTAAAATCAAAAAAGCTGTTTCATTAACAGAGAGAGTACAGCTATAGCATTTCTTTGACAATTTCTTAAAATAGTTCATGAATATATATCTGTACAAAACCACATTCAAATACAACCTGTAGAGAAACATAAATACTTACTCAATACACTCACACAAAAGCTCAATAACATTCTGCAACACTCAGTTACGTTTCTTTCTGCATAGGTATGAAAAGTATTTTTACTGGTTTTCTCGGAAAAATCATACGGTATTTTGCTTACACTGAAAACACACATATTCCAATATTTCCTTTCTAATAAAAGGAATTTTTTTTTCTGACGAGAAGCTCATTTAATTTTTATTAGTCTGTCGTAGCTCAGCTGGTAACTCAGAACCACTCAGCCACTCGCTCACTCTCCTCTTCTTCTCCCACCACAGCACCCAGATGAATGGGGAGGAGAATGGAAAGCATGTAAACCCCATGGGTTGAGATAAGAACAGTCCAGTGACTAAGGTACCATACAAAACCACTACTGCTACCACCAATAATAATAATGATAAGGGAAATAACAAGGAGAGAGAATATAAAACTAAAAGGGGAAAAGGAAACAATAAACACAAGTGATGCACAATACAATTGCTCATTACCTGCAAACTGATACCCAGCCTGACCTGAGCAGTGATCTGGCCTTCTGGGTGACTCTCCTCAGTTTATATACAGGGCATGACGTGCTGTGGTATGGAATAAGCCTTTGGCTACTTTTGAGCCGGTGCCCTGCCTCTGCTTCCTCCTGGCTTCTTGTGCCCCTCCTCACTGGCAGAGCATGAGACGTAAAAGACTTTGATCGGAGTAAGCATTACTTAGCAACAAGTAAAATCATTGGTGTGTTATCAGTGTTCTCAGGCTAAAGCTGAAAACACAGCACTGCACTTCTACTAAAAATGAGAAAAATAACTGCTACAGCTGAAGCCAAGACGTAGTTTTACTCTAAGTAGCAAGTACTTAGGAGCTAACCCTTATTCACATTTTTCTAGTAATGTGGCTACTACTTCTGGGAACAAAAAAAATTGACTGGAATGAATAAAAAATGTTTCTATTAACCTGATTCATGCCAATTTTTATAAAGATCGTACTTGAAAGTAAGAAAAGTATGTAATAATTTGAATATTCCTCAGAACAAACCTGCACTTTCTAAAAAAGGTGAAAGACAGTCAAATGCAGAAAGGAAATACTCATTACACGATACACATATTTTATACTACCCTACACTCATATTTTATTTTAACCATCAGGAAACCACACTCTGCACATTTCTGAAAAATATTTTGTCAAGAAAAAGCAGTGTAGACAATCCATAGAAAGGGGGAGGGAGAAGGATGTAACTTGAGTTATCTAGAATTCATAGAATCATAGAATCCTAGAATAGTTAGGGCTGGAAAGGACCTTCAGATCATCCAGTTCCAACCCCCCAGCCAGGGGCAGGGACACATCACACTAAAGAATTCCACACGAGGCCATGTCCAATCCAGCCTTGAACACCGCCAGCGATGGAGCATTCACAACTTCCCTGGGCAGCCCATTCCAGTGCCTCACCACCCTTACAGCAAAGAATTTCTTCCTCATAGCCAATATAAACTTCCCCTGTTTAAGTTTGAACCTGTTACCCCTTGTCCTCTCACTACTGTTCCTAATGAAGAGTCCCTCCCCAGCATCCCTATAGTCCCCCTTCAGATACTGGAAGGAGGCTATGAGGTCTCCACACAGCCTTCTATTCTCCAGGCTGAACAGACCCAACTTTCTCAGCCTATCTTCATATGGGAGGAGCTCCAGTCCCCCGATCATCCTCTTGGCCCTCCTCTGGACTTGTTCCACCAGTTCCATGTCCTTTTCATGATGAGGACACCAGAACTGTACACAGTACTCCAAGCGAGGTCTCACAAGAGCAGAGTTGAGGGGAGGATCACCTCCTCCGACCTGCTGGTCAGGCTGCTCTTGATGCAGCCCAGGAAATGGTTGGCTTTCTGGGCTGCAAGAGCACACTGCTGCCTCATGTTCATTTTCTCATAGACCAACAAACCCAAGTCCTTCTGCGCAGGGATGCTCTGAATCTCTTCCCAGCCCAACATGTAGCTGTGCCTGGATTACTCCCACCCAGGTGTAGGACCTTCCACTTGGCATGATAAAACTTCATCAGGTTGGCATCAGCCCACCTCACGAGCGTGTCAAGGTCCCTCTGCATGGCGTTGCTTCCCTCCAATGTATCAACCGAACCACACAGCTTGGTGTCATCGGCAAACTTCCTGAGGGCACACTCAATCACACTGTCCATGTCACCGGCAAAGATGTTGAACAAGACAGGCCCCAACAGTGTTCCCTGAGGGACACCACTCGTTACTGGTCTCCAGCTGGACATTGAGCCATTGACCACCACACTTGGCATGCAGCCATTCAGCCAGTTCTTTATCCACTGAGTGATCCATTTATCAAATTGATGTCTCTCTAATTTAGAGACAAGGATGTCATGTGAGCCAGTGTCAAACACTATGCACAAGTCCAGGTAGATGACATCAACTGCTCTACCCCTGTCCATCAGTTCTATAGCCCCATCAGAGAAGGCCACCAAGTTGAACAGGCAGGATTTCCCCTTAGTGAAGCCATGCTGGCTATCACCAACCACCTTACCGTTTTTCATGCGCCTTAGAATGTCTTCCGGGAGAATCTGCTCCACGATTTTGCCAGGCACAGAGGTGAAGCTGACTGGTCTGCAGTTCCCTGGCTCATCCATTTTCCCCTTCTTGAAAACGGGGGTTATATTTCCCTTTATCCCGTCATCAAGAACTTCACCTGACTGCCATGATTTTTCGAATATGATGGACTGTGGCTTAGCAACATCATTTGCCAGTTCCTTCAGGACCCACCAATGGATTTCATCAGGTCCCATGGACTTGTGCACGTTCAGGTTCCTAAGATGGTCTCGAACCAGATCCTCTCCTACAGTGGGCCCAGGGTCTTCATTCTCACAGTCCCTGCGTCTGCCTTCCAAGACTTGGCTGGTGTGGTCAGAGCATTTGCCAGTGAAGACTGAGGCAAAGAAGTCGTTAAGAACCTCGGCCTTCTCCAAATCCAGGGTTGCCAGTTCTCCCGACAGCTTCTGGAGGGGACCTACATTGTCCCTATTCCATCTTTTATCTGCAGCGTACCTATAGAATCCCTTCCTGTTATCTTTAACATCCCTAGCCAAGTTTAATTCTAACTGGGTCTTAGCTTTCCTAACCTGATCCTTAGCTTCCCAGAAAACATCCCTGTATTCTTCCCAGGCTGCCTGTCCTTGCTTCCACCTTTTATAAGACTCTTTTTCCCTTCGAAGTTTCCTCAGCAGGTCCATATCTATCCAAGGAGGTCTCCTGGCCCTCCTGCAGCACTTCCTTCTAGAGGGAATGCATTGCTCCTGAGCTTGTAATAGGTGATCCTTGAATATCAACCAGCAGTGTTGGGCCCCCCTGCCCTCTAGGGCTATATCCCATGGAACCTTACTGTCATGGTTTAAGCCTCTCAACCATGCAGTTTGCTCACTCACTCCCCTCTCTTTCTTTCCCCCAGCTCCCGGAATGATGGGAAGGAGAATTGAAAGAATGCAACTAACACAGGTTGGGATGAGAACAGTTTAGTAAATAAGATATAACACAAATCACTACTGTTACCGCCAATAATAATAAAGACAAGGGAATGTTGCGTTAAATGGAAAGGGGGAAACAAACCCCTGGTTTTATGAAGAGAGGGGCCAGGAACAGCCCCAGTGCACAATTATCAGTCCGAGTCTGTTTAGTATCGGATTTATAGACTACTGTCAGACCGAGCGCTTTGAGTAAGAGAATTACGGTCGGATACTGAAACAGTGCAGTTTATTGTGATTAGCTACCAAAACAGAGCAGTTAATTAATGCAACAGGTACAGGTTCTTATGGATTGCCGGTGATAAATACTGTCTGCAAAAGCACGTGCAAATAATGGTTACATAGATACAAGCGCTTGATAAAGTTAACACAACATAGCTCTAAAATATACAGGTGACAATAAAAATAACTCTATAGAGATTCTAAGTTTTTCCTAGGAAAGCACTGGATGCAGTGCAAGTCTTACCCACAGGTGTCCCTATGGGGGGGGAAGAGAGGTCCAGCCCGTTGACCGGTCCCAGGAGTCGGTTGATGTTATCTTCCGTGACTCGTCCACGATGGTATCTTCCCCAAAATCCCCCTTTCTCTTGGGTCATTTTATATTATTTTTACCTTCAAGGTGGAGCTTGAGTGACTCTAGTCATACATACCTTCATTACCATTGGTGAAAATTTCTCTCGCCTCGATTTAAAGGTATATGAGACTAAAAATTCAGAGCACATGCTCAGAGAGGGGTGGTCTTATTTCGGAGGGGGGTCACACTGGAGAGGGGTGTGTATTTTAGCATTATAATGAAGCAAAGTTCACACTGAGGATGGTATTTTGTCAAAAGATGACAGGCCGCTGGCTCAGGGTAGCAAGTATGCAGCTTATCAGTTTCTTGTACCACCTAGTTCCCGTTTTATCTGCTGAAGTTAGGACAGAGCATAACCGCAAGATCTCCACCTCGCTCTATCCTCCGCCTGTTACGGGAACCGCTGTGGAGTGCACATTCCCGGCATACCAGGTTTGGCTGCATCTCGCCCCGAGAGGCCCTGAAAGTCTGTATTTCTCTTATATGTGGACAATGCTACATTTTGAATATAGATTTAATTCCCAATTATCCCAAATTTCCTAATAATTCCACAGGGGGCTTACTTGTGGTGGCAGTTGCGGGTCTGGGAGTCACTTGTGGGCAGTTGTGGGTCTTGAGGGACATTTGGGAGGCAGTTGTGGGTCTGGAGAGTCACTTAGGTACCTTGGGGGGCAGTTTTGGCCCTATAGGGGTGAAATTGGGGGCAGTTGTGGGTTTCAGTGGTCAAGGGGGGTTCACTTGGGGGGCAGTTGTGAGTCTGGGGTGTCACATGGAAGGCAGTTATTGGCCTGAGGGATCACTTCATGGACACTTGGAGCACAGTTCTGGGACTAGGGAGTAAATTTGGGGTCGGGGGGGGGGAGTTTTGGGTCTGCGGAGTGTCATAGTTTAGCCCAGACCGTAACTCAGAACCACGCAGCTGCTCACTCTCTCCTTCCTCTTCCCACACACCCCCCACACCGCAGTTCCCAGAGGGAACAGGAGGAGAATGGAGAAGATGCAACTGCCATGGGCTGAGATAAGAGCAGTCCATAACCAAGGTACAGCACAAACCACTGCTGCTACCACCAATAATAATAATGATCAGGGCAATAACAAGGGGAGAGAATACAATTGCTCCCCACGCACCGACCAACTCCCAGCCTGCCCCGAGCAGTGTGCTAGCCCTTCGGGGTAACTGCTCCCAGCTTCCCCCTGGGGCGGCTGCGGGGTCACTCTGCCCCCCTGCACAGTGGAGGGATGTGGGCAGGGGAGGGAAGGGCAGTGCATGGGACGTGACCACGCCAGGGACTGTCACAGACCGGGTCACAAAGGGCTCTGCTGTGACCCCATCACCATGGGCAGGAGGCGTAGGGCATCCAGTGCAGGCTGGAGCTGGAGCTGGGATAGTCCCTGTGCCAGGAGCTCTCCTGCTCTCAGGAACCTTCTCTGCAGCTCTCTTTGGACCCAGCTGGGATGTGCTGGGCTTCCTTCATCTGCCATGGTTCTCAGTGGGGAACGGGGGCACTGCTGGATCTGCTGCTGCACACCTGAAGGGAAATGGACTTTGAGCTGTGACTCATTGTGCTTCACAGGGAATGATTCAGAGAAGTCATCCTTGTGGGGATAACTGAAAGGGCCTTATTAATGACCAGTGGTAATTAATCAGCGACTGAATTAAAATCACATGGGAATCCAATGGTGATTTAGAAATAGTTGAATTTTAATTCAACTGTGAATTCCCAATGATTTGAAGATGATGTAAGTGATAATTTAGATGATGACTTAGACAATGAGTTTTCCTTCCAATATCTGTTTGATGCCTCCAAGAAAGCTGGAGGGGGGTTTTTTACAAGGGCATGTAGTGATCAGACACGTGGGAATGGCTTTAAGTTGACGGGGGGGGGGGGGGGGGGGGGAATAAGATGAGAGCTTAGGAGGAAGTTCTTCCATGTGAGCATGGTGGGACACTGTCACAGGTTGCCCAGAATGATATCCCTCCGGCAGCGGGTCTTTGCTGGTTCAAGGCATGTAGAGAGGCAGCTCTGCCAGTATTTACCACTGATTTAATGTTGATTTGATGAGAAGGAGAGAAATTCTATTGAATAAGGGTCAGGACTGGGAAAATGCTCCCTGCTCATGGCAAGATTGATGTAAAAAAGCCCAATAAAGCCCCAGTTTGCCAGATTTGGGTGGGATTTGGACTGTGGTGATCCCAAAAGCACCAAAAGAGCATCTTCAGAACCCACAGAGCATCCCAGGGATGCTCCTAGAGAATCCCAGAAAATCCTGCAGCACCTCCAGAGCACCCCATGGAACCAACCAATGCTCATGCATCACAATGGCCGTGGGGACTTCAGGGGTGGCTGATTCTGGAACTCCCCATGTTCAGCTGTGTGAGGCCACGGAATCCCTCAGAACCCTTCACCGGAGGCACCGGGAGACGACGGCTGCCCCACGGAGCACAAGATACTGGTGGAGGAGGCAAGAGCAGCTCCTCTTGTGGTTCCCGTCTTGGTGTCTCAGAGCTGGTGATGCCTGTGGACACAGGAGTGTGGCAGGAGGTGGGTGGCAATGGCGATCTTGGCGTGCTTTAGGAGTTGCCCAGAACACCTCAAGTGACTTCCCCAGAGTGGCTGCTTTGGAGTCGGTGAGTGAGTTGTGCTGGCTGAGCCGGCAGCCAAGCACTCCACCTGCCTTAAATCCTGGGATCTGCCTCATTTCTTGTGGAGAGAGCAAGGAGCTGTGGTGATGGGACAAAGGGAAGGGCTTTAACCTGACAGGGAGGGAGGTTGAGAAGAG